>OX376200.1:8096640-9446722 GCA_947363905.1 Lithophane semibrunnea
ATATTTTAAATGTGTGTCTGTTGTTTCGACACCATTAACTTTAATATTATTTGTATGCTCTCGAGTAAAATGTAGCGAACTGACCATCTTATAACATCCTATTGTATTGAAACCTACATTTACGAATAAATTTGATTTGATTTGATTTGATTTGAGCTCTTGGCTAAGGAGGAGCTTGTGGCTGAGGAGCTCTTGGTTATGGAGGAGCTCTTGGCTAAGGAGGAGCTCTTGGCTATGGAGGAGCTCGTGGATAAGGAGGAGCTCGTGGCTAAGGAGGAGCTCGTGTCTAGGCAGGAGATCTTGGCTATGGAGGAGCTCGTGTATACGGAGGAGCGCTTGGCTATGGAGGAGCTCTTGGCTAAGGAGGAGCTCTTGGCTATGGAGGAGCGCTTGGCTATGGAGGAGCTCTTGGCTAAGGAGGAGCTCTTGGCAATGGAGGAGCTCGTGGATAAGGAGGAGCTCTTGGTTATGGAGGAGCTCGTGGATAAGGAGGCGCTCGTGACTATGGAGGAGCTCGTGGCTAGCGAGTTGCTCGTGGCTAAAGAGTAGATCGTCGATAAGGAGGAGCTCGTGGCTATGGAAGAGCTCTTGGCTATGGAGGAGCTCGTGGATAAGGAGAAGGAGGAGCTCTTACCTATGGAGCTCGTGGATAAGGAGAAGGAGGAGCTATTGGCTATGGACGAGCACTTGGCTATTGAGGAGCTCTTGCCTAAGGAGGAGCTTGTGGCTGAGGAGCTCTTGGTTATGGAGGAGCTCGTGGATAAGGAGGCGCTCACGACTATGGAGGAGCTCGTGGCTAGCGAGTTGCTCGTGGCTAAAGAGTAGATCGTCGATAAGGAGGAGCACTTGGCTAAGGAGGAGCTCTTGGCTATGGAAGAGCACTTGGCTAAGGAGGAGCTCTTGGCTATGGAAGAGCTCTTGGCTATTGAGGAGCTCTTGGCTAAGGAGGAGCTTGTGGCTGAGGAGCTCTTGGATAAGGAGAAGGAGGAGCTCTTGGCTATGGAGGAGCTCGTGGATACGGAGGAGCTCTTGGCTATGGAGGAGCTTGTACCGGGAAACCCCTCTGCCCTCTGCTAGCTCGCTTAGTGAGGGTCTCACCGGACAACGTTGGATAATGAGGTAAACACAGTAGACGATAGGAGGAACGGTTTATTACTCGTTAATTAAACACGACACACATGATTACATCACAGTATTTAGAATATTGGTTATATAAAAATTACAGACAGTAACACGCTCGGTCAAGTCCAAAGATGACCACGGGAGTTTGTGGCGTTCTGAATTCAAATTGAAAATGGAATGATGATGTGGCCAGCCATAAAGGATTGCCAGTAATAAATTATAGGATGAGTATGGATGAGTATGGATGAGAAGGACTTCGTCACAATCTCTTGGCTAAGGAGGAGCTCTTGGCTATGGAGGAGCTCTTGGCTATGGAGGAGCTCGTGGATAAGGAGGAGCTCGTGGCTAAGGAGGAGCTCGTGCCTAGGGAGGAGATCTTGGCTATGGAGGAGCTCTCGGATAAAGAGGAGCTCGTGGATAAGGAGTAGCTCTTGGCTATGGAGGAGCTCTTGGCTATGGAGGAGCTCTTGGCTATAGAGGAGCTCTTGGCTATGGAGGAGCTCTTGGCTAAGGAGGAGCTTGTGGCTGAGGAGCTCTTGGTTATGGAGGAGCTCTTGGCTATGTAGGAGCTCGTGGATACGGAGGAGCTCTTGGCTATGGAGGAGCTCTTGGCTATGGAGAAGCTCGTGGATACGGAGGAGCTCTTGGCTATTGAGGAGCTCTTGGCTGAGGAGGAGCACTTGGCTATGGAGGAGCTCTTGGCTATTGAGGAGCTCTTGGCTAAGGAAGAGCTCTTGGCTATTGAGGAGCTCTTGGCTTAGGAGGAGCTTGTGGCTGAGGAGCTCTTGGTTATGGAGGAGCTCTTGGCTATGGAGGAGCTCGTGGATACGGAGGAGCTCTTAGCTATGGAGGAGCACTTGGCTAAGGAGGAGCTCTTGGCTATGGAAGAGCTCTTGGCTATTGAGGAGCTCTTGGCTAAGGAGGAGCTCGTGGATAAGGAGTAGCTCTTGGCTATGTAGGAGCTCTTGGCTATGGAGGAGCTCTTGGCTATGGAGGAGCACTTGGCTAAGGAGGAGATCTTGGCTATGGAAGAGCTCTTGGCTATTGAGGAGCTCTTGGCTTAGGAGGAGCTTGTGGCTGAGGAGCTCTTGGTTATGGAGGAGCTCTTGGCTATGTAGGAGCTCGTGGATAAGGAGGAGCTCTTGGCTATGGAGGAGCTCGTGGATAAGGAGGAGCTCTTGGTTATGGAGGAGCTCTTAGCTATGGAGGAGCACTTGGATAAGGAGGAGCTCTTGGCTATGGAGGAGCACTTGGCTAAGGAGTAGCTCTTGGCTAAGGAGGAGCTCGTGGATAAGGAGAAGGAGGAGCTATTGGCTATGGACGAGCACTTGGCTAAGGAGTAGCTCTTGGCTAAGGAGGAGCTCGTGGATAAGGAGAAGGAGGAGCTCTTGGCTATGGAGGATCTCGTGCCTAGGGAGGAGATCGTGGCTATGGAGGAGCTCGTGGATACGGAGGAGCTCTTGGCTATGGAGGAGCTCTTGGCTATGGAGAAGCTCGTGGATACGGAGGAGCTCTTGGCTATGGAGGAGCTCTTGGCTGAGGAGGAGCACTTGGCTATGGAGGAGCTCGTGGATAAGGAGGAGCTCGTGGCTAAGGAGGAGCTGGTGCCTAGGGAGTAGCTCTTGGCTAAGGAGGAGCTCGTGGATAAGGAGAAGGAGGAGCTCTTGGCTATGGAGGAGCTCGTGGATAAGGAGGAGCTCGTGGCTAAGGAGGAGCTCGTGCCTAGGGAGTAGCTCTTGGTTATGGAGGAGCTCGTGGATAAGGAGGCGCTCACGACTATGGAGGAGCTCGTGGCTAGCGAGTTGCTCGTGGCTAAAGAGTAGATCGTCGATAAGGAGGAGCTTGTGGCTATGGAGGAGCACTTGGCTAAGGAGGAGCTCTTGGCTATGGAAGAGCACTTGGCTAAGGAGGAGCTCTTGGCTATGGAAGAGCTCTTGGCTATTGAGGAGCTCTTGGCTAAGGAGGAGCTTGTGGCTGAGGAGCTCTTGGATAAGGAGAAGGAGGAGCTCTTGGCTATGGAGGAGCACTTTGCTAAGGAGGAGCTCTTGGCTATGGAGGAGCTCTTGGCTAAGGAGGAGCTTGTGGCTGAGGAGGAGCTCTTGGCTATAGAGGAGCTCTTGGCTATGGAGGAGCTCGTGGATACGGAGGAGCTCTTGGCTATGGAGGAGCTTGTACCGGGAGACCCCTCTGCCCTCTGCTAGCTCGCTTAGTGAGGGTCTCACCGGACAACGTTGGATAATGAGGTAAACACAGTAGACGATAGGAGGAACGGTTTATTACTCGTTAATTAAACACGACACACATGATTACATCACAGTATTTAGAATATTGGTTATATAAAAATTACAGACAGTAACACGCTCGGTCAAGTCCAAAGATGACCACGGGAGTTTGTGGCGTTCTGAATTCAAATTGAAAATGGAATGATGATGTGGCCAGCCATAAAGGATTGCCAGTAATAAATTATAGGATGAGTATGGATGAGTATGGATGAGAAGGACTTCGTCACAATCTCTTGGCTAAGGAGGAGCTCTTGGCTATGGAGGAGCTCGTGGATAAGCAGGAGCTCGTGGCTAAGGAGGAGCTCGTGCCTAGGGAGGAGATCTTGGCTATGGAGGAGCTCTCGGATAAAGAGGAGCTCGTGGATAAGGAGTAGCTCTTGGCTATGGAGGAGCTCTTGGCTATGGAGGAGCTCTTGGCTATAGAGGAGCTCTTGGCTATGGAGGAGCTCTTGGCTAAGGAGGAGCTTGTGGCTGAGGAGCTCTTGGTTATGGAGGAGCTCTTGGCTATGTAGGAGCTCGTGGATACGGAGGAGCTCTTGGCTATGGAGGAGCTCTTGGCTATGGAGAAGCTCGTGGATACGGAGGAGCTCTTGGCTATGGAGGAGCTCTTGGCTGAGGAGGAGCACTTGGCTATGGAGGAGCTCTTGGCTATTGAGGAGCTCTTGGCTAAGGAAGAGCTCTTGGCTATTGAGGAGCTCTTGGCTTAGGAGGAGCTTGTGGCTGAGGAGCTCTTGGTTATGGAGGAGCTCTTGGCTATGGAGGAGCTCGTGGATACGGAGGAGCTCTTAGCTATGGAGGAGCACTTGGCTAAGGAGGAGCTCTTGGCTATGGAAGAGCTCTTGGCTATTGAGGAGCTCTTGGCTAAGGAGGAGCTCGTGGATAAGGAGTAGCTCTTGGCTATGTAGGAGCTCTTGGCTATGGAGGAGCTCTTGGCTATGGAGGAGCACTTGGCTAAGGAGGAGATCTTGGCTATGGAAGAGCTCTTGGCTATTGAGGAGCTCTTGGCTTAGGAGGAGCTTGTGGCTGAGGAGCTCTTGGTTATGGAGGAGCTCTTGGCTATGTAGGAGCTCGTGGATAAGGAGGAGCTCTTGGCTATGGAGGAGCTCGTGGATAAGGAGGAGCTCTTGGTTATGGAGGAGCTCTTAGCTATGGAGGAGCACTTGGATAAGGAGGAGCTCTTGGCTATGGAGGAGCACTTGGCTAAGGAGTAGCTCTTGGCTAAGGAGGAGCTCGTGGATAAGGAGAAGGAGGAGCTATTGGCTATGGACGAGCACTTGGCTAAGGAGTAGCTCTTGGCTAAGGAGGAGCTCGTGGATAAGGAGAAGGAGGAGCTCTTGGCTATGGAGGATCTCGTGCCTAGGGAGGAGATCGTGGCTATGGAGGAGCTCGTGGATACGGAGGAGCTCTTGGCTATGGAGGAGCTCTTGGCTATGGAGAAGCTCGTGGATACGGAGGAGCTCTTGGCTATGGAGGAGCTCTTGGCTGAGGAGGAGCACTTGGCTATGGAGGAGCTCGTGGATAAGGAGGAGCTCGTGGCTAAGGAGGAGCTCGTGCCTAGGGAGTAGCTCTTGGCTAAGGAGGAGCTCGTGGATAAGGAGAAGGAGGAGCTCTTGGCTATGGAGGAGCACTTGGCTAAGGAGGAGCTCTTGGCTATGGAAGAGCTCTTGGCTATTGAGGAGCTCTTGGCTATGGAGAAGCTCGTGGATACGGAGGAGCTCTTGGCTATGGAGGAGCTCTTGGCTGAGGAGGAGCACTTGGCTATGGAGGAGCTCGTGGATAAGGAGGAGCTCGTGGCTAAGGAGGAGCTCGTGCCTAGGGAGTAGCTCTTGGCTATGGAGGAGCTCTTGGCTATGGAGAAGCTCGTGGATACGGAGGAGCTCTTGGCTATGGAGGAGCTCTTGGCTGAGGAGGAGCACTTGGCTATGGAGGAGCTCGTGGATAAGGAGGAGCTCGTGGTTAAGGAGGAGCTCGTGCCTAGGAAGTAGCTCTTGGCTAAGGAGGAGCTCGTGGATAAGGAGAAGGAGGAGCTCTTGGCTATGGAGGAGCACTTGGCTAAGGAGGAGCTCTTGGCTATGGAAGAGCACTTGGCTATGGAGGAGCTCGTGGATAAGGAGGAGCTCGTGGCTAAGGAGGAGCTCGTGCCTAGGAAGTAGCTCTTGGCTAAGGAGGAGCTCGTGGATAAGGAGAAGGAGGAGCTCTTGGCTATGGAGGATCTCGTGCCTAGGGAGGAGATCGTGGCTATGGAGGAGCTCGTGGATACGGAGGAGATCTTGCTATGGAGGAGCTCGTGGATAAAGAGGAGCTCGTGGATAAGGAGTAGCTCTTGGCTATGGAGGAGCTCTTGGCTATGGAGGAGCTCCTGGCTATGGAGGAGCTCGTGGATAAGGAGAAGGAGGTGCTCTTGGCTATGGAGGAGCACTTGGCTAAGGAGGAGCTCTTGGCTATTGAAGAGCTCTTGGCTATTGAGGAGCTCTTGGCTAAGGAGGAGCTCGTGGATAAGGAGTAGCTCTTGGCTAAGGAGGAGCTCTTGGCTATGGAAGAGCTCTTGGCTATTGAGGAGCTCTTGGCTAAGGAGGAGCTCGTGGATAAGGAGTAGCTCTTGGCTATGTAGGAGCTCTTGGCTATGGAGGAGCTCTTGGCTATGGAGGAGCACTTGGCTAAGGAGGAGATCTTGGCTATGGAAGAGCTCTTGGCTATTGAGGAGCTCTTGTTTTAGGAGGAGCTTGTGGCTGAGGAGCTCTTGGTTATGGAGGAGCTCTTGGCTATGTAGGAGCTCGTGGATACGGAGGAGCTCTTGGCTATGGAGGAGCTCTTGGCTATGGAGAAGCTCGTGGATACGGAGGAGCTCTTGGCTATGGAGGAGCTCGTGGATAAGGAGAAGGAGGAGCTCTTGGCTATGGAGGAGCACTTGGCTAAGGAGGAGCTTGTGGATAAGGAGAAGGAGGAGCTCTTGGCTATGGAGGAGCTCGTGGATACGGAGGAGCTCTTGGCTATGGAGGAGCACTTGGCTAAGGAGGAACTTGTGGATAAGGAGAAGGAGGAGCTCTTGGCTATGGAGGAGCTCGTGGATAAGGAGGAGCTCTTGGCTATGGAGGAGCTTGTGGATAAGGAGAAGGAGGAGCTCTTGAGCTTGTGGCTGAGGAGCTTGTACCGGGAGACCCCTCTGCCCACTGCTAGCTCGCTTAGTGAGGGTCTCACCGGACAACGTTGAATAATGAGGTACACAGTAGACGATAGGAGGAACGGTTCATTAACACGACACACACGATTATGTAAGTATAGTAATAATTATTATGACAGTATTTAGAATATTGGTTATATAAAAATTGCCGACAGTAACACGCTCGGTCAAGTCCAAAGATGAAGTGTCGAAGACTGGAAAAATACTGCACGGGAGTTTGTGGCGTTCTGAATTCAAATTGAAAATGGAATGATGATTTGGCCAGCCATAAAGGATTGCCAGTAATAAATGATAGGATGAGTATGGATGAGTATGGATGAGAAGGAGTTCGTCACAATACCCCGCTCCGCCGGCGCAAAAAAAAAATCGTACAACAATTTTTTTTTTGTTGTTGTGATCTAAGTAATAAAGATTAAATTAGGAGTCGAAAAAAGTAAATCTAAAAATGATTGGTGGTTGATTAATTTTGTTAGTGGGGAATGATTTTTACAATGTGAATGTGCAATAGATTAAATTCCCAACGTATACAGCTTTTATACATATTCTTGCATTCATCATCATTCAAAGTCTTGTTCCTTATTAGGAAAAGACGACGAGGATACATAGAGGAACCCAAAATTATAATTAGAAGTTACTCATGGAATTAATCTATAATAGTGGTGGCTTGTTTATTTAGTCAGTCACCACCCGCTGACATGGTGAACATAGCTTAAGGCTTATTTAACGAGTCGCTAATAACCGCTCGATGACTTATGTACAAAGAGTTTGCCCAATTTGGCTAAGTTACCTAATTGGTAAGGATGACGACGTGTCTAAAACACGTAGTATTAATGATTAAATCGTAATCATTGTAAAATATTAAGTTAATTTTATCAATTATTTTAATAAATTGACCTAGGCTTATTTTCGGAGTTGACGCCGCTCCTTTAGATTAGTGTGGTTTTGTAAAGTATTTTTTATTAATTCTGGATATAGAATAGGGCTTTATTTTTAAAGGAGTTTCAATCCGCTCCTGTACTGTAATTTAGTGGTAAGTACCTATTAATTAAGTATTAATAAGTTTAATTAAATATATGGGTAATACTAATAATTAATTATATCAAGTAATTGTATTAAGATTAATTAAATAAAGTAGTAATGATATTTAAGATAAACATTTTGTTTATGATAATGATGATTTCGTAAAGAAATGGTTTATGTATATTAAAAAAAATTAATCTAAATTAGTAAAGGGTAATTATATCTAATTAATGGTTTTTAAACGAAATATTCGTTGATGAAGGTATCATTATGTTAATGTAGGTTTATCGTGATATGTGTTGCCTATATCAATGTTATGTTTTAGTGACGTGGTACTGGCTTAATATCCTTAACGTGCCAACGTACTAAGGGTTTGTTTGACAAGTCGCTAAGGTCATAAATAAGTGGTGAGATCTTTGATGTAATAATGCATTTAATGAATTTAGGTGCTAACTTTGCTGAAAAGAACTTATCCGATGAACTAAGCGGATAATTACGTCTCCATATAATATCACCTTCATTAAATTCTTGATTTTGGTGACGTTTATTATAAGATTTAGCGTTAATTTCATGAGCATGAAATAAACGTGTTTGCACTTCAGCGAACAAAGGGCTTAATTGACCTATATTTTCTGCGTATACGTCGCGAGGAGCAAAAATTAACTCTTCAGTTAAATCAGAGGAATTAAATACCGTACCGCATGTTACTAATTCGCGACCAAATACTAAAAATGCTGGTGTGAATTTCGTAGTTTCATTCACAGCCGAGTTAATAGCGAATTGTATTTTGTTCAAATGTAAGTCCCAAGTGCGGTGGTCGTGGTCAACAAAGGAGGCAATTGCTGTAATGATTGTTTTGTTGTAGCGTTCGACAGTGTTAACTTGTGGACAGTAACGTGGAGTGCAATGAATTTTCGGTATGTTGTAAAACTTAAACAATTCTTGGAGCTCATTGCTTATGAATTGTGGACCATTATCTAAAATTATGGTTTCTGGAATACCATGAGTCATAAATACTAAGTTTTCCAAAATGTGTTTTATTATTTTAGAGGTAGCACGTTTGATTGGAAATAGTAAACAGTATTTGGAAAAACAACATGTGACTACAAAAATAAACCTATTGAGTTTATGTGTCATTGGTAATGGACCAATAAGATCGATAGATATACATTGAAAAGGGCGTGAGCAATGTTTGGGTTTACCCATAAGACCGATGGTATTTTGATTTTGATGTTTGTATGCGAGGCAAGTTTCACATTTAGAAATAAAAGCTGCAATATCTTTGTACATTCCGGGCCAAAAGTATTTATTTTTTATACGATGGTAAGTTTTGAATGTACCGAAATGGGCTGCTGTTGGAATAGAATGATTTTCTTCGATAATTAAATTTCGAAATTCGGATGGTATAACTTCTTTCCAATTGAATTCTGAGTTAGTTAAAGTATTACAACGAGAGTATTTGTATAGTTTATTGTTTTGTATCATATAGTCAGGAGTTGATGTGGGGTAAGAGTTACATTTAGAGTATGTGGAAGTGTACCAGTTATCGGAGGTAATTGACGGGTCATAATTAATCATAGAAATTGGTATACTGCGTGATAAGGCATCAGGAACAAGGTGATCTTTACCTTGTTTATGTTTTATATCGAAATTAAACATAGATAAGCGTATGCTCCAACGGGCAAGTCTACCGGTAGGATTATTTAAATGTAAAAACCATTGTAGTGCTGAATGATCGGTATAAATTGTAAATTTCTGACCGTTGTCTAAATAGCATCGCCAATGTTCGAGCGCTGTTATAACACTGAGAAGTTCACGTTCAGTGATGGAATAATTCCTTTGGGGACCTGTTAGAGATTTGCTCATATAAGCTATTGGTTTTTCAACACCATCGAACTCCTGAGTGAGCATAGCACCTAGTCCATACGCAGATGCGTCACAATGAACTGCGAAAGGTTTAGTGAAGTCAGGACAAGCTAATATGGGAGTTGAGATTAGAGCTTGTTTGATTTTAATAAAAGCACTGTCAGCTTCAGGGGTCCATTTAAAAGGAGGTGCCTTTTTACTGGTAGAAGTAAGTTTGGTTAGTGGAGCTGCTAATGTGCTAAGGTTTGGTACGAAACGTCTATACCAACTAGCTGTACCGAGGAATTTTTTTACTTCTTTAGCAGACTTGGGGGCTGGTATGTCGCGTATAGCCTTGACTTTACTAGGGTCTGTGTGGAGACCTTGTTCGTTAACAATATAACCTAAATATTTTAGTTCTTTTCTGAAGAACGCTGATTTTGGGAAGTTAATTGTTATGTTTGCTTTTGCAAGTTTTGTGTGTAATAAGTTGAGTAAACGCAAGTGTTCCTCGTAGGTTTTAGTACTTATTATTATGTCATCTAAATAAAAAAATACAGAGTTATCGAAAGCATCAGAAGTAAGAAGGTTATCTATGAATCTTTGTTGAGTAGCGGGTGCATTTGTAAGACCAAAGGGCATAACTTTGAATTGGTAGGTTCCCCGACCTGGAACGTGAAATGCTGTCTTAGGTCTGTCCTGTAATCTTAATGGAATCTCCCAAAAAGCTTTAGCAATATCGATAGACGATAGGTATTTAGAGTCTTTTAGGTTATCAATAATATCTGATATGAATGGTAGTTTGTATGCATCTTTTCTGGCGATATCATTGAGTTTACGACTATCTATACAAAATCTCCAAGAACCGTCTTTTTTTGGAGTTATAATTACTGGGTTAAGCCATGGGCTTTCACAAGGTTCTATAACATCAAGCTCAAGCATTTGGTCTACTTCAAGTTGAAGAGCTTTTAGTTTTTCTGGCGATAGGCGATAACATCGCTGACGAAGTGGTGGGTGATCACCTGTGTCGATATAATGTTCTGCTAAATGTGTTTTCCCTAATGGAAGTACGTCGGTGGATATTTCTTTAAATTTATTTATGATTGTATTCGCTAGTAATGATTGAGTTTCAGTAAGGTTATCAAATGTGTGTAGTTGAATGTCATTAGTGTTAATTATGAATGTTGGAATATTTGGAGTTGTATGCATATTAACTGTATTTAATATATCGGGGGCTAGATTAAAGGTTTTCCAGAAATCAATTCCCAATATGAAAGGTTGAGTGATATTTGGGATTACGTGAGCAGTAATGATGGAAAATTTGTTTTTAAATAATGTTGGAAGCTGAATGGTACCAATGGAGTATATGGGTTGGCCATTAGCAACAGATCCTTGAATGATATGGTTTTGTTGTAATTTAAAACCATGTTTAATAAGTAATTCATGAGAATTATTTCCTAGTATAGTAATCGCGCTGCCACTATCAAGTAAGCCATTTAATGTTAGATTTTTAACATTAATTTTAAGGTAAGGGCGTTCGATATCTGATGTATTATTAAAGAGGAGCGTAGAAATCTTGTAACATTTCAAGTATATTTTAATAGTATTTAGCCAATTAGTCCATTCTGAATGGTTAAATTTCGAATTATTAAATGTATTTGATTCTCTACGTTCCTCCGTAATTAGTTTTTTTGATTGGATTTGTTACAATTTGGGCAATTTGTAAAAATTACGTCTTTTTTACCGCATCTAAAACAAACTTTATAACTGTAGGGACATTTTTCTAATGTATGTTTGTTGTTCCTACATCGTGGGCAAAGAATTCTAGGATTAGATTTATTTGGATCTGCTTGTATTGGGTGTACTGGAAAGTTTTGAGGAGCTCTTGGCTTAGGAGGAGCTTGTGGCTGAGGAGTCTCGGTTATGGAGGAGCTCTTGGCTATGGAAGAGCTTTTGGCTATTGAGGAGCTCGTGACTATGGAGGAGCTCGTGGCTAGCGAGTTGCTCGTGGCTAAAGAGTAGATCGTCGATCGTCGATCGGATAAGGGGAAGGAGGAGCTCTTGGCTATGGAGGAGCTCGTGGATACGGAGGAGCTCTTGGCTATGGAGGAGCTCTTGGCTATGGAGAAGCTCGTGGATACGGAGGAGCTCTTGGCTATGGAGGAGTTCTTGGCTAAGGAGTAGCTCTTGGCTATGGAGGAGCTCTTGGCTAAGGAGGAGCTCGTGGATAAGGAGAAGGAGGAGCTCTTGGCTATGGAGGAGCTCGTGGATACGGAGGAGCTCTTGGCTAAGGAGGAGCTCTTGGCTATGGAAGAGCTCTTGGCTATGGAGGAGCACTTGGCTAAGGAGGAGATCTTGGCTATGGAAGAGCTCTTGGCTATTGAGGAGCTCTTGGCTTAGGAGGAGCTTGTGGCTGAGGAGCTCTTGGTTATGGAGGAGCTCTTGGCTATGTAGGAGCTCGTCGATAAGGAGGAGCTCGTGGCTATGGAGGAGCTCTTGGCTATGGAGGAGCTCGTGGATAAGGGGAAGGAGGAGCTCTTGGCTATGGAGGAGCTCGTGGATACGGAGGAGCTCTTGGCTATGGAGGAGCTCTTGGCTATGGAGAAGCTCGTGGATACGGAGGAGCTCTTGGCTATGGAGGAGTTCTTGGCTAAGGAGTAGCTCTTGGCTATGGAGGAGCTCTTGGCTAAGGAGGAGCTCGTGGATAAGGAGAAGGAGGAGCTCTTGGCTATGGAGGAGCTCGTGGATACGGAGGAGCTCTTGGCTAAGGAGGAGCTCTTGGCTATGGAAGAGCTCTTGGCTATGGAGGAGCACTTGGCTAAGGAGGAGATCTTGGCTATGGAAGAGCTCTTGGCTATTGAGGAGCTCTTGGCTTAGGAGGAGCTTGTGGCTGAGGAGCTCTTGGTTATGGAGGAGCTCTTGGCTATGTAGGAGCTCGTGGATAAGGAGGAGCTCTTGGCTATGGAGGAGCTCGTGGATAAGGTGGAGCTCTTGGCTATGGAGGAGCTTGTGGATAAGGAGAAGGAGGAGCTCTTGAGCTTGTGGCTGAGGAGCTCATGGCTATGGAGGAGCTCGTGGATAAGGAGAAGGAGGAGCTCTTAGCTATGGAGGAGCACTTGGATAAGGAGAAGGAGGAGCTCTTGGCTATGTAGGAGCTCGTGGATAAGGAGGAGCTCTTGGCTATGGAGGAGCTCGTGGATAAGGAGGAGCTCTTGGCTATGGAGGAGCTTGTGGATAAGGAGAAGGAGGTGCTCTTGAGCTTGTGGCTGAGGAGCTCATGGCTATGGAGGAGCTCGTGGATAAGGAGAAGGAGGAGCTCTTAGCTATGGAGGAGCTCGTGGATAAGGAGAAGGAGGAGCTCTTAGCTATGGAGGAGCTCTTGGCTATGGAGGAGCTCTTGGCCATGGAGGAGCTCTTGGCTATGGAGGAGCTCTTGGCTATGGAGGAGCATGTGGATAAGGAGAAGGAGGAGCTCTTGAGCTTGTGGCTGAGGAGCTCTTTGCTATGGAGGAGCTCGTGGATAAGGAGAAGGAGGAGCTCTTAGCTATGGAGGAGCACTTGGATAAGGAGGAGCTCTTGGCTAAGGAGGAGCTTGTGGCTGAGGAGCTCTTGGTTTCGGAGGAGCTCGTGGATAAGGAGGCGCTCGTGACTATGGAGGAGCTCGTGGCTAGCGAGTTGCTCGTGGCTAAAGAGTAGATCGTCGATAAGGAGGAGCTCGTGGCTATGGAGGAGCTCTTGGCTATGGAGGAGCTCGTGGATAGGGAGAAGGAGGAGCTCTTGGCTATGGAGGAGCACTTGGCTAAGGAGGAGCTTTTGGCTATGGAAGAGCTCTTGGCTATTGAGGAGCTCTTGGCTAAGGAGGAGCTCGTGGATAAGGAGTAGCTCTTGGCTATGGAGGAGCTCTTGGCTAAGGAGGAGCTCGTGGATAAGGAGAAGAAGGAGCTCTTGGCTATGGGGGAGGACTTGGCTATGGAGGAGCTCTTGGCTATGGAGAAGCTCTTGGCTATGGAGGAGCTCTTGGCTATGGAGGAGCATGTGGATAAGGAGAAGGAGGAGCTCTTGAGCTTGTGGCTGAGGAGCTCTTTGCTATGGAGGAGCTCGTGGATAAGGAGAAGGAGGAGCTCTTAGCTATGGAGGAGCACTTGGATAAGGAGGAGCTCTTGGCTAAGGAGGAGCTTGTGGCTGAGGAGCTCTTGGTTTCGGAGGAGCTCGTGGATAAGGAGGCGCTCGTGACTATGGAGGAGCTCGTGGCTAGCGAGTTGCTCGTGGCTAAAGAGTAGATCGTCGATAAGGAGGAGCTCGTGGCTATGGAGGAGCTCTTGGCTATGGAGGAGCTCGTGGATAAGGAGAAGGAGGAGCTCTTGGCTATGGAGGAGCACTTGGCTAAGGAGGAGCTCTTGGCTATGGAGAAGCTCGTGGATACGGAGGAGCTCTTGGCTATGGAGGAAATCGTGGATAAGGAGTAGCTCTTGGCTAAGGAGGAGCTCTTGGCTATGGAAGAGCTCTTGGCTATTGAGGAGCTCTTGGCTTAGGAGGAGCTTGTGGCTGAGGAGTCTCGGTTATGGAGGAGCTCTTGGCTATAGAGGAGCTCTTGGCTATGGAGAAGCTCGTGGATACGGAGGAGCTCTTGGCTATGGAGGAGCTCTTGGCTGAGGAGGAGCACTTGGCTATGGAGGAGCTCGTGGATAAGGAGAAGGAGGAGCTCTTGGCTATTGAGGAGCACTTGGCTAAGGAGGAGTTTGTGGATAAGGAGAAGGAGGAGCTCTTGGCTATGGAGGAGCTCGTGGATACGAAGGAGCTCTTGGCTATGGAGGAGCACTTGGCTAAGGAGGAGCTTGTGGATAAGGAGAAGGAGGAGCTCTTGGCTAAGGAGGAGCTCGTGGATAAGGAGTAGCTCTTGGCAATGGAGGAGCTCTTGGCTAAGGAGGAGCTTGTGGATAAGGAGAAGGAGGAGCTCTTGGCTATGGAGGAGCTCGTGGATACGGAGGAGCTCTTGTCTATGGAGGAGCACTTGGCTAAGGAGGAGCTCTTGGCTATGGAAGAGCTCTTGGCTATTGAGGAGCTCTTGGCTTAGGAGGAGCTTGTGGCTGAGGAGCTCATAGCTATGGAGGAGCTCGTGGATAAGGAGAAGGAGGAGCTCTTAGCTATGGAGGAGCTCGTGGATAAGGAGAAGGAGGAGCTCTTTGCTATGGAGGAGCTCTTGGCTATGGAGGAGCTCTTGGCCATGGAGGAGCTCTTGGCTATGGAGGAGCTCTTGGCTAAGGAGGAGCTCGTGGATAAGGAGGAGCTCTTGGCTATGGAGGAGCTCGTGGATAAGGAGGAGCTCTTGGCTATGGAGGAGCTCTTGGCTATGGAGGAGCTGTTGGCTATGGAGGAGCTCGTGGATAAGAAGGAGCTCTTGGCTATGGGGGAGGACTTGGCTATGGAGGAGCTCTTGGCTATGGAGAAGCTCTTGGCTATGGAGGAGCTCTTGGCTATGGAGGAGCATGTGGATAAGGAGAAGGAGGAGCTTTTGAGCTTGTGGCTGAGGAGCTCTTTGCTATGGAGGAGCTCGTGGATAAGGAGAAGGAGGAGCTCTTAGCTATGGAGGAGCACTTGGATAAGGAGGAGCTCTTGGCTAAGGAGGAGCTTGTGGCTGAGGAGCTCTTGGTTACGGAGGAGCTCGTGGATAAGGAGGCGCTCGTGACTATGGAGGAGCTCGTGGCTAGCGAGTTGCTCGTGGCTAAAGAGTAGATCGTCGATAAGGAGGAGCTCGTGGCTATGGAGGAGCTCTTGGCTATGGACGAGCTCGTGGATAAGGAGAAGGAGGTGCTCTTGGCTATGGAGGAGCACTTGGCTAAGGAGGAGCTCTTGGCTATGGAAGAGCTCTTGGCAATTGAGGAGCTCTTGGCTAAGGAGGAGCTCGTGGATAAGGAGTAGCTCTTGGCTATGGAGGAGCTCTTGGCTAAGGAGGAGCTCGTGGATAAGGAGAAGAAGGAGTTCTTGGCTAAGGAGGAGCTCTTGGCTATGGAGGAGCACTTGGCTAAGGAGGAGCTCTTGGCTATGGAAGAGCTCTTGGCTATTGAGGAGCTCTTGGCTAAGGAGGAAGGAGTAGCTCTTGGCTAAGGAGGAGCTCTTGGCTATGGAAGAGCTCTTGGCTAAGGAGGAGCTCTTGGCTATGGAAGAGCTCTTGGCTATTGAGGAGCTCTTGGCTTAGGAGGAGCTTGTGGCTGAGGAGCTCTTGGTTATGGAGGAGCTCTTGGCTATGTAGGAGCTCGTGGATACGGAGGAGCTCTTGGCTATGGAGGAGCTCTTGGCTATGGAGAAGCTCGTGGATACGGAGGAGCTCTTGGCTATGGAGGAGCTCTTGGCTGAGGAGGAGCACTTGGCTATGGAGGAGCTCGTGGATAAAGAGAAGGAGGAGCTCTTGGCTAAGGAGGAGCTTGTGGATAAGGAGAAGGAGGAGCTCTTGGCTATGGAAGAGCTCTTGGCTATGGAGGAGCACTTGGCTAAGACAATTCAGACACAAATCTACATGGTCCTCAAATGATCTGACCAAGATTATTTCCGGATTTTTATATTTATATTTACATTGACATGAATATTTAGTTTGTAAAGTATTATATTATTTTTAATTATTGTGAATGTGAAGATTATGTGGATCTTTCTTTTCTTTTTTATTATTTATTTTTTCTTAATTTTAATTAATCATAGTCTGGCAGTTTGAGTAATTTATGCGGCCTAACCAAATGTCCTTTCTTTGGTATTGTTCGTCAAATCGTTGAGCTCCTTAAATTCGGAGTTGAGCTGCACGATTATTGACAATTGCGTGCACTGACTGGACAGGTCCACTCAATCTGTGTGGTTCTTTCCTCAAAAGACCATTTCAGACACCAATCTACATGGTCTTCACATAATCTGACCAAGATTATGTCTGGACTTTAAAAGAGACTGTGACCTCTGAGTTTGTTTCGGCCTTTCTTCTCAGAGTAGTCAGATAGGAAACGCCGACCTCATCTAGTTTTAAAAAATCTGATTGACGTGTAAAAGTGTTTGTACAAACCTACTTACAGAAATAAAATCATTTATCATTTATCACTTAAGGAGGAGATCTTGGCTATGGAAGAGCTCTTGGCTATTGAGGAGCTCTTGGCTTAGGAGGAGCTTGTGGCTGAGGAGCTCGTGGATAAGGAGGAGCTCTTGGCTATGGAGGAGCTCGTGGATAAGGTGGAGCTCTTGGCTATGGAGGAGCTTGTGGATAAGGAGAAGGAGGAGCTCTTGAGCTTGTGGCTGAGGAGCTCATGGCTATGGAGGAGCTCGTGGATAAGGAGAAGGAGGAGCTCTTAGCTATGGAGGAGCACTTGGATAAGGAGAAGGAGGAGCTCTTGGTTATGGAGGAGCTCGTGGATAAGGAGAAGGAGGAGCTCTTGGCTAAGGAGGAGCTCTTGGCTATGGAGGAGCTCGTGGATAAGGAGGAGCTCTTGGCTATGGAGGAGCTTGTGGATAAGGAGAAGGAGGAGCTCTTGAGCTTGTGGCTGAGGAGCTCATGGCTATGGAGGAGCTCGTGGCCATGGAGGAGCTCTTGGCTATGGAGGAGCTCTTGGCTAAGGAGGAGCTCGTGGATAAGGAGGAGCTCTTGGCTATGGGGGAGGACTTGGCTATGGAGGAGCTCTTGGCTATGGAGAAGCTCTTGGCTATGGAGGAGCTCTTGGCTATGGAGGAGCATGTGGATAAGGAGAAGGAGGAGCTCTTGAGTTTGTGGCTGAGGAGCTCTTTGCTATGGAGGAGCTCGTGGATAAGGAGAAGGAGGAGCTCTTAGCTATGGAGGAGCACTTGGATAAGGAGGAGCTCTTGGCTAAGGAGGAGCTTGTGGCTGAGGAGCTCTTGGTTATGGAGGAGCTCGTGGATAAGGAGGCGCTCGTGACTATGGAGGAGCTCGTGGCTAGCGAGTTGCTCGTGGCTAGCGAGTTGCTCGTGGCTAAAGAGTAGATCGTCGATAAGGAGGAGCTCGTGGCTATGGAGGAGCTCTTGGCTATGGAGGAGCTCGTGGATAAGGAGAAGGAGGAGCTCTTGGCTATGGAGGAGCACTTGGCTAAGGAGGAGCTCTTGGCTATGGAAGAGCTCTTGGCTATTGAGGAGCTCTTGGCTAAGGAGGAGCTCGTGGATAAGGAGTAGCTCTTGGCTATGGAGGAGCTCTTGGCTAAGGAGGAGCTCGTGGATAAGGAGAAGAAGGAGCTCTTGGCTATGGAGGAGCTCGTGGATACGGAGGAGCTCTTGGCTATGGAGGAGCTCTTGGCTATGGAGAAGCTCGTGGATACGGAGGAGCTCTTGGCTATGGAGGAGTTCTTGGCTAAGGAGGAGCTCTTGGGTATGGAGGAGCACTTGGCTAAGGAGGAGCTCTTGGCTATGGAAGAGCTCTTGGCTATTGAGGAGCTCTTGGCTAAGGAGGAGCTCGTGGATAAGGAGTAGCTCTTGGCTATGGAGGAGCTCTTGGCTCAGGAGGAGCTTGTGGCTGAGGAGCTCTTGGTTATGGAGGAGCTCTTGGCTATGTAGGAGCTCGTGGATAAGGAGGAGCTCTTGGCTATGGAGGAGCTCGTGGATAAGGAGGAGCTCTTGGCTATGGAGGAGCTTGTGGATAAGGAGAAGGAGGAGCTCTTGAGCTTTTGGCTGAGGAGCTCTTGGCTATGGAGGAGCTCGTGGATAAGGAGAAGGAGGAGCTCTTGGCTATGGAAGAGCTCGTGGATACGGAGGAGCTCTTGGCTATGGAGGAGTTCTTGGCTAAGGAGTAGCTCTTGGCTATGGAGGAGCTCTTGGCTAAGGAGGAGCTCGTGGATAAGGAGAAGGAGGAGCTCTTGGCTATGGAGGAGCTCGTGGATAAGGAGAAGAAGGAGCTCTTGGCTATGGAGGAGCTCGTGGATACGGAGGAGCTCTTGGCTATGGAGGAGCTCTTGGCTATGGAGAAGCTCGTGGATACGGAGGAGCTCTTGGCTATGGAGGAGTTCTTGGCTAAGGAGGAGCTCTTGGCTATGGAGGAGCACTTGGCTAAGGAGGAGCTCTTGGCTATGGAAGAGCTCTTGGCTATTGAGGAGCTCTTGGCTAAGGAGGAGCTCGTGGATAAGGAGTAGCTCTTGGCTATGTAGGAGCTCTTGGCTATGGAGGAGCTGTTGGCTATGGAGGAGCACTTGGCTAAGGAGGAGATCTTGGCTATGGAAGAGCTCTTGGCTATTGAGGAGCTCTTGGCTCAGGAGAAGCTTGTGGCTGAGGAGCTCTTGGTTATGGAGGAGCTCTTGGCTATGTAGGAGCTCGTGGATAAGGAGGAGCTCTTGGCTATGGAGGAGCTCGTGGATATGGAGGAGCTCTTGGCTATGGAGGAGCTTGTGGATAAGGAGAAGGAGGAGCTCTTGAGCTTTTGGCTGAGGAGCTCTTGGTTATGGAGGAGCTCGTGGATAAGGAGGCGCTACTAACTCCTTGGAAACAAGGTGATAGATGAGAAAAAAGGGAAACATCGTCGTTGTGTCATTAGTTGAAAATTATTAAACTATGTATTAACCGCTTGAGTCCTAATGATGCACGCGATGCATCAACCGGAAATATCCTTCAAGCCCCACTGATGCATAAAATGCATCAGTCGATGCCACGCAACTTAGATTTCTATTTCTACTGAAATACGGGTTAATAGTGTCTATGGGCAGTAGCACTCTAGAGTTGGATGATATTCACGTCAAATTAATCTACTAAATGCTTAATCTGTGCATGGAACACCACTAAAAATAATATTTAAAAAATAAAAATTGACGTTTGACAGTATCATCTGTCAGAGCGCCTGCTTGGGTGTGCGCGGACGGCCTCCGTGCATATTTCGTGTTTTTACTGCCGTAATCGTCGTGAAGTGATATTAAATCAAATTAATAATAGTTATACATCGTGTGTGATAATAATATTACCAAAATACATAAGTTGAGTGTGCAAAATTAGCGTATCAAAAAAATGCCGTGAAAGTACTGAGTGTGGTGGTGATTATGTGAATAGTGTTTGTTTTATGATGTTTACAGTGTGGGAAGCTACTATAAAATATTAATTAGTGTAATTAAATCAATTTTTAAGTGATTTTCACTACTATAACGACATAATAACATTTTGTCGTCAAAACACGGTCCTTGAAATCAAGGTCAAGATGACCTCTAGTTCGTAATAATTTTGTTTTTTATTTTCTGTTATTATCTCAAACTGTTATTTTTTTAGATTCGTTATCTATTCATAATACTGCCTGCAAAATTTTATGACAATAGAAACAGTTTTTTTAACAGAAATCGTCAAAACATAAGAACAAATAAACTACCACGCACTTTACGATAATATTGTACTATCGTAAATCCTATTGTATTCATCCGTTCACCGTATATAGATAAGTATGTGGTCTGTTTATTCAAGAATCCAAACTACTTTACGTTATCGAGCTGCGATAAGTATAACTCAAGATATTGAGGTTTTACCCGGAGCCGCTGACACGCGGCGGGCCCCCGGGGTGCGATGTCGGGCGAGCAGCGGGCCCTAAAAGAATTACGCGTTCCAGCACGGAACCTGAGAGGTTAAACTAATGGATATAAACCAGTAATTTATTTAACAAATTGGCGACGAAAATGCCGAACGATATAAAAAGACAAAAAAGAGTTCGTGCTTCATTACGAGGCGTTCTTACACGGACAGAAAACATACTAATTTCGAAAACCGAACTTTCAACGGAAGAAGTTGAAACTCGTTTAGAAAATCTACGAGAAAACTTCCAAAAATTTCAAGAACTACAAGCGGAAATCGAACTCGAGACTGACCAGGGGGAATTGGAGGAGGAAACTCAATACAGGTACGAATTTGAAGAACTATACACCTCCCTCAAATGCAAATTACTAACAATGAGAAAGAATAATGAAATAACTACGCAACCTGCAACAACAATAGATTACGCAAGCTGCGTCAACCTGGCACAACAAGAATATTATCCGAAACTGAATTTTCAACCCTTACAAGATACAGAATCTTTTTTCAGAATGTTTTTTGACATTGTTCTTTATAATGAACAGAGTAATGGATCCAAAGGCAAAGGTTCACACGCTACTGGCAACTTTAAGCCCAGAGTTACATCAAAAGATTTACGATTTATGCTCACCAGAAGACCCATTGAACAAAGAATTCGATGAATTATCGGATATACTTGGTGAATACATTGACCCAAAACCTAGCGTTTGGCATCTACAGCACAAATTCATTTCAAAGATGCAACAACCGACGGAACCAGTCGCGACATACGCTGCAGAACTAAAGAGGCTTTGCTCAAACTGTGAGTTCAAATGTCAACATTGCAAGAAGTCTACCTCAGACAACTTCTTATCGTTGCAACTCATACGAGGACTAAAAGATGGCGAAATACGATCAAGAATTCTGCAAGACAGAGATACCCCACCGTTTTCTAAATTAGTGCAGATCGCAACGTCAATAGAAATGGGAAAAGCAGAAAATTGTACCATGGCTACTGAAATTAAAAGAAACACTGACGGAATCAATTAAATTTCACTTACGAATAGACCAACTTTTCAACCCTCGCCTACCAACTCTAAGAAAAGGCCATCATTTACAATCAAGGATTTGAAAGGGAAATGTTTCCGCTGTGGTAAAACCGATCACCGAGCTAATGAGTGTGGTGCCATTAAATCAGTATGCCGAAAATGTCAGAAAGAAGGACACTTAGCTCGAGTTTGCTTACAACGCAACATTAATACGAACCAAGTCGATGACACCTCTAGTAATATCTCTGTAGAAAGCATTGGTGAAATCAACATGATTAAAAGTGAAATTCAAGAGCGGTACCTAGTTTCATTATCCATCGAAAATAAAAAAGTACAAATGGAATTCGACACTGGCGCTGCATTATCGTCTATGTCACTAAATCAGTACCAAAAATTAAAAATAGTGAAGAAAATATTCAAAACTGACATGAAACTGAAAACATACACGGGTGAAGTTATCAAACCTACAGGAGTAGCATTCGTTAATTGCAACTACAAAAACCAGTTTTTTTATGGAAAACTGTACATCATTAACCAACAAGTAGATCCAATATTTGGCCGAAGCTGGATGAAAGAGGTAAAAATTGAACTAGCCGACATGCACATGTTACAATCCATGGAACCTACAAGATTGGACGACTTGCTTGAACAATATACGGACAGTGTATTTAAAAATGACTTGGGGGAAATACCTAATATGAAAGCACACTTATATCTAAAAGAGAATTCTCAACCCATTTTTATTAAACCGAGACGCATTCCATACGCCCTGAAATCAAAAGTAGATGAAGAAATTGAACGTTTATGCACACAAGGTATAATCACTAAGATAGATCATTCAGATTGGGGAACTCCTATTGTTCCAATTGTGAAACCAAATGGGAATATACGGCTTTGCGCAGATTACAAAGTTACTTTGAATAAAGTTATAAAAGATGAAAAATACCCAATTCCTATCATAGAAGATATTTTCGCAGAGATGAACGGAGGCCAGCTATTCTGTACATTAGACATCTGTCAAGCTTACTTTAATATGGTTATGGATGACGAGAGTGCACTTCTACAAACGATAAGTACACACAAGGGAACGTACAAGGTAAACAGGCTAATTTTTGGAGTTAAGGTTGCCCCAAGTTTATGGCAAAAATTCATGGATAAATTGTTACAAGGAATAGAAGTGCGTGAAATGTTTCTTCGACGACATTATTTTACAAGGATCTTCAGAAAAAGAACTACTTAAACGACTAAGACAGGTTTTACAAAAACTAAAAGAAAGTAATCTACGAGTGAATAAAGAGAAATGTCACTTTTTCAAACACAAAATAAACTATCTCGGCCATACAATTGACAAAGATGGACTTCACAAGAATAAAGAAAAAGTAAAGGCAATCACGAAGACTTCCAGTCCTAAGAATGTGAATGAACTGCGAACGTTCTTGGGTATGGCAAATTACTACAACAAATTCATACCTAAACTGGCTTCTATTACGAGCCCATTAAATGAATTGTTGAAAAAAAGGACTGAATTCATATGGTCATCGAAATGTGAAAAAAGTTTCAACAAAGTGAAGGAAGAGATTCTTAGCGAAAGAGTGCTAACACACTTTGACGCATCCAAAACGTTGATATTGGCAACAGACGCCTCACCTACAGGACTCGGGGCCGTCTTATCACATAGGCTTCCAGACGGATCAGAACGTCCGATTGCTTTTGCATCAAGATCTTTAACGAACAGTGAAAAGAAAAACAGCCAAATCGACAAGGAAGCTACATCGATTTATTGGGGCCTAAGAAAATTCTTTCATTATTGTTATGGCCGGAAATTTACCCTTGTGACAGACCACAAACCACTCACATCATTTTTTCATCCCAATCAGACCTTGCCGGCCCTTAGTACAATGCGGTTATTCCATTATGCTCATTTTCTATCCGGATTCGATTATGAAATCGAATATAGAAGGTCTTTGTATAGAAGATTTTTTATTAGCCCGTAGTTTTGTTTTTTGGAAAAATATTGATAGAGAGATTGAGGATAAGGTAAAATCATGTAGGGCGTGTCGCCTACAACAGAACGAACCACCAAAGGCACCCTTACATCATTGGGAAGAACCAACAGACCGCGATATATTCAGCCTTCGCCTTCTTGTTTAGAACAGTAACTCCTTGGAAACAAGGTGATAGATGAGAAAAAAGGGAAACATCATCGTTGTCATTAGTTGAAAATTATTAAACTATGTATTAAACTAATGGATATAAACCAGTAATTTATTTAACAGAGGAGCTCTTGGCTAAGGAGAAGGAGGAGCTCTTGGCTATGGAGGAGCACTTGGCTAAGGAGGAGCTTGTGGTTAGGGAGGAGCTCGTCGATAAGGAGAAGGAGGAGCTCTTAGCTATGGAGGAGTTCTTGGCTATGGAGGAGCTCGTGGCTATGGAGGATCTCTTGGCTATGGGGGAGCTCTTGGATAAGGAGAAGGAGGAGCTCTTAGCTATGGAGGAGCACTTGGATAAGGAGGAGCTCTTGGCTATGGAGGAGCTCGTGGATAAGGAGAAGGAGGAGCTCTTGGCTATGGAGGAGCACTTGGCTAAGGAGGAGCTCTTGGCTATGGAGGAGCTCTTGGCTATTGAGGAGCTCTTGGCTAAGGAGGAGCTTGTGGCTGAGGAGCTCTTGGCTATGGAGGAGCTCGTGGATAAGGAGAAGGAGGAGCTATTGGCTATGGAGGAGCACTTGGCTAAGGAGTAGCTCTTGGCTAAGGAGGAGCTCTTGGCTAAGGAGGAGCTCGTCGATAAGGAGGAGCTCGTGGCTATGGAGGAGCGCTTGGCTAAGGAGGGGCTCTTGGCTATGGAGGAGCTCTTGGCTAAGGAGGAGCTTGTGGCTGAGAAGCTCTTGGTTATGGAGGAGCTCTTGGCTATGGAGGAGCTCTTGGCTATGGAGGAGCTCTTGGCTATGGAGGAGCTTGTGGATAAGTAGAAGGAGGAGCTCTTGGCTATGGAGGAGCACTTGGCTAAGGAGGAGCTCTTGGCTATGGAAGAGCTCTTGGCTATTGAGGAGCTCTTGGCTTAGGAGGAGCTTGTGGCTGAGGAGCTCTTGGTTATGGAGGAGCTCTTGGCTATGGAGGAGCTCGTGGATAAGGAGGAGCTCTTGGCTATGGAGGAGCTCGTGGATAAGGAGGAGCTCTTGGCTATGGGGGAGCTCTTGGCTATGGAGGAGCTCTTGGCTATGGAGGAGCTCTTGGCTATGGAGGAGCTCGTGGATAAAAAGGAGCTCTTGGCTATGGGGGATATTAAATACACATTTTGTAAAACAATAATCTTTATTTCCAATTATTGAATGACAGAGACGTCAACCGTCAACGCGATAAACGTCGCCGCTTAGTGGCCAGTACATATCAGTCCTCCGCCGCAATTCCTGGTTGTCCTACCCCCGGGGCTGGAAGCAGTTGTTCAAGGTGTCTACGCCACACGACGCCACCGTCCGTCTGCACTTCATAATGAAGCCTGCCTAGGCGACGCACTATCGTGCCGAACTCCCATCTTCGTCTCTGGTCGGGGTAGGCTCTAGCCTGGACTCGATCACCTACGGAATAAGCCCTGGTGGGAGGCGGTGTGTTGTTTGGGTTGAACGCCTTCGGAGCAGATGAGTCTCTAAACATTACATGCAACTTTGTTCGCACCTCCCGACTGAACATCAATTCATAGGGGGTCTGTCCGTTCAGGGTTGGTGTGCGTCTGAGCCGGGTCTTAAGGACAAGGAGCTTATATGTAAGATCACCTCTCTCCCCCTCCATTGCGCGTAGTGCTTTTTAATGGTTTGCACGTAACGTTCAGCCTGGCCGTTAGTGGCTGGGTGGTACGGGGCTGACGTCTTGTGTGTTACACCGCAGCTGGAAAGGTAGTTCTTGAATTCTTGAGACACAAACTGCCGTGCGTTGTCCGAAACAAGTGTGTATGGTGTGCCGAATGTGCAGAATAATTCTTTCAACTTAACAACGCACCAAGCACTTGTTGTGGTCTTTGTTGGAAAGACTTCCATCCACTTCGAAAAGGCATCCACGACTATTAGAAGTTGGTGTCCTAAAATAGGTCCTGCAAAATCTATATGAAGACGTTGCCATGGCCCTGTAGGTTGTTCCCAATGGTGAGGAGGTGCTTTTGGTGACTCATTTTGTTCTAATCGGCATGCTCTACAGGATTTTACTTTGTTCTCGATATCTCTATCTATATTTTTCCAGTATATGTAGCTGCGAGCTAGTAATTTCATTTTAAGTATACCAATGTGTCCGGTGTGTAGTTCGTCAAGTACACGTATGTGTAAACTTTTGGGTATTACCACTCGAGTTCCTTTCAATATGCAGTTGTCTTGAAGTGTTAATTCATTATCACCGTAGCCATATTGTCGTAATGAGTGACCTGCTTGTAGCGCTTCCAGTAATTGTTTAAGTTCATTGTCTTTTCTTGTTTCATTAGCTATAACTTCTGTTCGGATTTCTAGGACGTTAATTTGCTGTAGTTGATATGAACAATGTTGGTCTATTGAGGTTTCTCTTGCTATTTCTACCGGGAATCTTGATAGGTAATCAGCGTTTGAATGTTTCGCTGAAGCTCTGTATTCTACGTTGTAGTTGAATCCCGATAAGAAATGTGCGTAATGAAATAATCGCATTGTGCTCAATGCTGGTAATGTCTGGTGGGGATGAAAAATTGAGGTAAGGGGCTTATAGTCCGTCACTAATGTGAATTTTCTGCCGTAACAGTAGTGAAAGAATTTTTTTATGCCCCAGTAGATCGCCGTAGCTTCATTGTCAATTTGACTATATTTCCTTTCACTAAATGAAAGTGATCTAGAGGCGAATGCGATTGGTCTATCAGAGCCATCAGGTAGTTTGTGAGAGAGAACAGCTCCTAAGCCTGTTGGTGAAGCGTCAGTAGCTAATATCAATGGTTTTCCTGGGTCAAAGTGAATCAGAACTCTTTCGCTCAAAATCTCCTTCTTAATGTTATTAAAACTGTCTTCGCATTTAGAGGTCCAGTGAAAATCTTTCTCTTTCCTTAGTAACTCATTCAGTGAGTTTGTTAACGAGGCAAGGTTCGGTATAAATTTGTTATAGTAGTTTGCCATACCAAGGAAGGTTCGTAGTTCGTTCGTATTACTTGGTCTTACAGTGTTCACGATGGCTTTTACTTTGTCTTTGTTCTTATGTAAACCATCTTTGTCGATTGTGTGTCCGAGGTAGTTAATGTTACGTTTAAAAAAATTACATTTTTCTCTGTTAACGTGGAGGTTGCTCTCTTTCAGTTTTTGCAAGACTCGTTTTAGACGTGTAAGGAGTTGGTCCTCTGATGCTCCTTGTATTATAATATCGTCGAAGAAACATTTTATTCCGTCTAGTCCCTGAAGTAATTGGTCCATGAATTTCTGCCAAAGGCTTGGTGCTACTTTGACTACAAACATTAAGCGATTGACTTTGTAAGTGCCTTTGTGGGTACTTAATGTTTGTAAGAGGGCGCTTTCTTCGTCCATAACCAAATTTAGATAGGCTTGTGTAATGTCTAAGGTGCAGAAGTATTTGCCTCCGTTCATTTCTGCAAATATATCCTCTATTATAGGAATTGGGTAATGTTCGTCCCTGATGACTTTGTTAAGGGTGACCTTGTAGTCTGCACATAGTCAAATGCTCCCATTTGGTTTCACAATCGGTACGATTGGTGTGCCCCAATCTGAATGGTCTACTTTGGTGATCACCCCTTCTGCACATAGTCGTTCAATTTCTTTATCTACTTTTTCCTTTAACGCGTACGGTATTCGTCGCGGTTTTATAAAAATCGGTCGTGTATTTTCCTTAAGGTTTAAGTGAGCTTCATAGTTGGGTATTTTTCCCAAGTCTGATTTAAAAACAGTTTGTCGGATCGTTCAGGGGTCTGTAAAACCCTTATGTCTGCAATTTTCACATTCAGTTCTTTCATCCAGCTTCTTCCAAATATTGGGTCAACGTTTTGATTGATTATGTATAATTTCCCGTTGAAGGTCTGGTCTTTATAAGTGCCTTTTACGTATGTCACTCCTGCAGGCTTGATAATTTCTCCAGTGTAGGTTCTCAATTTCATTTCTGTTTTGAAAATTTTGTTTGTTAATTTTAGGCTTTTGTATTGTTTGAGTGACATTGAGGACAAGGTCGCTCCTGTGTCGAATTCCATGTCCACTTGTTTGTTCTCTATTTTTACTGTGATCATATATTTTTCAGATATCTCACTTTTAATTAGGTTGATATCTCCCATGCTTTCGTTACTCGTGTTACTTGTATTGTCGTCTAGTTGATTGGTATTTAAGTTCCGCTGTAAACAGACTCGTGCCAGATGTCCAGTCTTCTTGCATTTCAGGCAGGTAGATTTGATGGCGCCACACTCATTAGATCGATGGTCGTCTTTGCCGCATCGGAAGCATTTTCCCTTTAAATCTCTTATCGTAATCGGAGATGAAGACGATGGAGAAGATAACTGTCCGCTTGGTGGTGAGTATGAGGGTCGTGGATACTTAGGTCTTTTTATCGAGCTCGTAATTCTGTTAACTGTATCCGATTGTTTGTGCATGTCTGCGGATATTCTTAGGTTCTCCGATTTTCCCATTTCTATGGATGTGGCTATATGTACCAGTTTCGTGAAAGGTGGTGTCTCTCTTTCTTGAAGAATTTTTGTTCGTATATCACTGTCTTTCAATCCCCGAATAAATTGTAGGGCTAGAAAGCTTTCTAATGTAGGTTTTTGTCAATTTTTACATTTAAATTCGCAGTTCAAGGACCTTTTTCTTAATTCTGAGGCATATGTTGCCACTGTTTCATCTTCGCGTTGTCTGCGCGTAATAAATTTGTGTTGTAAAGCCCATTTGCTAGGTTTAGGGTCAACATATTTGTCTAGTATCTGTGTGAGCTCCTTAAAATTCATGTCAATTGGATCATCCGGGGAGCATAAATCATGTAATTTTTCATGTAATTCTGGTGATAGGGTAGCAAGTAAGGTGTAAACTTTCATTTTAGCGTCTTCGATCTTGTTAAGTAAGAAAAATACAGTTAGTCTTTTAGTAAAGTTTGTAAAGGTCTCTTTTTCTTGAAAAGGCTGGAAATTAATTTTTGGGCCTCGTTTTTGTTGCGTATTTGTACTTAGCTGTGATGTTGATGTTTGTGGCGGTAGAATGCGTCGATTGTCTCTATTTTGATATATTAGAAGTTTTGTCTTTAGGATAATACATTTCTCTTCGAAATCGTACCTGGTTTTTATCTCTTGGTCTAGTTGTTCGTCAAGAGTTTCTAATTCTATGTTATGCTGTATTTCTTGTAATTTCTGTAATGTTTCTTGAAGCGATTGAAGTCTTGACTCTGTTTCTTCATGTGGTAGCGTTTCTTGACTGTTCAGGTAATTTTATAGTTTAGTAATTATACCACGCAATGAGGCGCGGGTTTTTTCAGTTTTTTAATATCATTAGTCGACATCATCGTCGCCAATTTATTAAATACACATTTTGTAAAACAATAATCTTTATTTCCAATTATTGAATGACAGAGACGTCAACCGTCAACGCGACAAACGTCGCCGCTTAGTGGCCAGTACATATCAGGGGAGGACTTGGCTATGGAGGAGCTCTTGGCTATGGAGGAGCTTGTGGATAAGGAGAAGGAGGAGCTCTTGAGCTTGTGGCTGAGGAGCTCTTGGCTATGGAGGAGCTCGTGGAGAAGGAGAAGGAGGAGGTCTTAGCTATGGAGGAGCTCTTGGCTAAGGAGGAGCTTGTGGCTGAGGAGCTCTTGGTTATGGAGGAGCTCGTGGATAAGGAGGCGCTCGTGACTATGGACGAGCTCGTGGTTAGCGAGTTGCTCGTGGCTAAAGAGTAGATCGTCGATAAGGAGGAGCTCGTGGCTATGATGGAGCTCGTGGATAAGGAGAAGCTCTTGGCTATGGAGGAGCTCGTGGATAAGGAGAAGGAGGAGCTATTGGCTATGGAGGAGCACTTGGCTAAGGAGTAGCTCTTGGCTATGGAGGAGCTCGTGGATAAGGGGAAGGAGGAGCTCTTAGCTTTGGAGAGGAGCACTTGGCTATGGAGGAGCTCGTGGATAAGGAGCAACTCTTGGCTATGGAGGAGCTCTTGGCTAAGGAGAAGGAGGAGCTCTTGGCAATTGAGGAGCACTTGGCTAAGGAGGAGCTTGTGGTTAGGGAGGAGCTCGTCGATAAGGAGGAGCTCTTGGCTATGGAGGAGCTCGTGGATAAGGAGAAGGAGGAGCTCTTAGCTATGGAGGAGTTCTTGGCTATGGAGGAGCTCATGGCTATGGAGGATCTCTTGGCTATGGAGGAGCTCTTGGATAAGGAGAAGGAGGAGCTCTTGGCTATGGAGGAGCTCGTGGATAAGGAGAAGGAGGAGCTCTTGGCTATGGAGGAGCACTTGGCTAAGGAGGAGCTCTTGGCTATGGAGGAGCTCTTGGCTATGGAGGAGCTCTTGGCTATGGAGGAGCTTGTGGATAAGGAGAAGGAGGAGCTCTTAGCTATGGAGGAGCACTTGGCTATGGAGGAGCTCGTGGATACGGAGGAGCTCTTGGCTATGGAGGAGCTCTTGGCTAAGGAGGAGCTCTTGGCTATGGAGGAGCTCGTGGATAAAGAGGAGCTCGTGGATAAGGAGGAGCTCTTGGCTATGGAGGAGCTCTTGGCTATGGAGGAGCTCTTGGCTATGGAGGAGCTCGTGGCTAAAGAGTAGATCGTCGATAAGGAGGAGCTCGTGGCTATGGAGGAGCTCGTGGATAAGGAGAAGCTCTTGGCTATGGAGGAGCTCGTGGATAAGGAGAAGGAGTAGCTCTTGGCTATGGAGGAGCTCGTGGATAAGGGGAAGGAGGAGCTCTTAGCTTTGGAGGAGCACTTGGCTATGGAGGAGCTCGTGGATAAGGAGGAACTCTTGGCTATGGAGGAGCTCTTGGCTAAGGAGAAGGAGGAGCTCTTGGCTATGGAGGAGCTCTTGGCTATGGAGGAGCTCTTGGCTATTGAGGAGCTCTTGGCTAAGGAGGAGCTTGTGGCTGAGGAGCTCTTGGTTATGGAGGAGCTCTTGGCTATGGAGGAGCTCTTGGCTATGGAGGAGCTCTTGGCTGTGGAGGAGCTTGTGGATAAGGAGAAGGAGAAGCTCTTAGCTATGGAGGAGCACTTGGCTATGGAGGAGCTCGTGGATACGGAGGAGCTCTTGGCTATGGAGGAGCTCGTGGATAAGGAGAAGGAGGAGCTCTTAGCTATGGAGGAGCTCTTGGCTATGGAGGAGCTCTTGGCTATGGAGGAGCTCTTAGCTATGGAGGAGCTCTTGGCTATGGAGGAGCTCTTGGCTATGGAGGAGCTATAGGCCATGGAGGAGCTCCTGGCTATGGAGGAGTTTGTGGCTGAGGAGCTCTTGGTTATGGAGGAGCTCGTGGATAAGGAGGCGCTCGTGACTATGGAGGAGCTCGTGGCTAAAGAGTAGATCGTCGATAAGGAGGAGCTCGTGGCTATGGAGGAGCTATTGGCTATGGAGGAGCACTTGGCTAAGGAGGAGCTCTTGGCTATGGAGGAGCTCTTGGTTAAGGAGAAGGAGGAGCTCTTGGCTATGGAGGAGCACTTGGCTAAGGAGGAGCTCGTGGTTAGGGAGGAGCTCGTCGATAAGGAGGAGCTCGTGGCTATGGAGGAGCTCTTGGCTAAGGAGGAGCTCTTGGCTATGGAGGAGCTCATGCCTAGGGAGGAGATCGTGGCTATGGAGGAGCTCGTGGATAAGGAGAAGGAGGAGCTCTTAGCTATGGAGGAGCACTTGGCTATGGAGGAGCTCGTGGATACGGAGTAGCTCTTGGCTATGGAGGAGCTCTTGGCTAAGGAGGAGCTCTTGGCTATGGAGGAGCTCGTGGATAAGGAGGAGCTCGTAGCTAAGGAGGAGCTCGTGCCTAGGGAGGAGATCGTGACTATGGAGGAGCTCGTGGATAAGGAGAAAGAGGAGCTCTTAGCTATGGAGGAGCACTTGAAAAATATATTATTATGCATTTGACAAGAACAGAGTAAAGAGTACAGTACCATAGCTTTTTGTATAAAGGTACACACCTAACAGTATGAATATACAACATGCTCCCTCAAAAAGTTAATCGGATTGCACTCATAACACAAAGGCATAAAAGACCAGTAAAGAAAACCATTATGAAAAACTAGGTTATACCGATCATTTGCAAATTACTGCGATACTTTGTTGGACCCAAAGGTTTCGTCAAAACATCTGCAGGTAACCTGTCGGTAGGCATATACCTAAGTTCAACGGTTTTATCGTTCACTTTTTCTTGGACAAAATGGAACTTTATATCTATATGCTTTGTCCTATTGTGTTGAACCGGATTCATGGCTATTTTTTGTGCACTCTGACTATCCGTATACAAAACTATATTAAGCGTTTTACCTGTTATATCGGATATCAGTCTTTTTAAGAAGCACGCATCCTTTACTGCTGTAGCCAACGTCATATATTCAGCTTCAGCGGACGATAAAGCCACTGTGGGCTGTTTTTTAGCTTCCCACGAAATAGGGCCGCCTGCAAGTTCATAATAGAACCCCGTGTAAGACCGTCTATCAGTTGGACAATTTGCCCAGTCTGCATCTGAAAAACCCGTCAAAGTTGTAGTATTCCCTTTTCTTTCCTGTATGGAATACCACTATCTTTTGTCGCTTTCAGATAACGTAGACATCGTTTAGCAATATTCCAATGTGACTGATCAAATTTAGAGTTAAACTGACTCAAGTAACTCACGGTGTAGGCTATATCTGGTCTAGTATTTACAGCCAAAAACATTAGACAGCCAATTAACTCTCTGTAAGGGTACTCACACTCACCTATACCAGGCTCAAGATTTTTCTTGACCATTGGGGTAGAAACACCCTTACAATCTTGCATGTTAAATCTTTTCAGCATCTTTTCAATATATGTACTCTGAGATAGCTTCATTCCATAATCATCTTGGTAAATATTTATTCCCGTAAAGAAATTAATTTGTCCAAGATCTTTTGATGAAAAGTATTTTACAGATTGACATTTGAAATTGTCAAGCGTACTTTCATTTTTATACAAGATTACTAAGTCATCGACGTATACGGCCAGAACCAAGGAGTCTGAGTTCGCATTGTTTTAAAAAATACACGGCTTACTTGTTTGCGTAAAACCAAGAACTGACAAAGTCTGTTTTAACTTTGTATTCCAGGCTCTTGGTGCCTGCTTCAACCCATAGAGTGACCGTTTCAAAAGACACACTTTCGACTCTTCCCCTTCCCTAACGAAACCTTCTGGCTGTGTCATGTAGATTTCTTCTTCCAAACTGCCATTCAGAAAGGCTGTGTCCACATCCATATGCCGGACCTTATAGTCTTCCTGCACTGCAAGCGCTAACAGGGTTCGCAACGACGAGTTGCGTACAACTGGAGAAAAAGTTTCAAGGTAGTCGACACCTTTTTGTCGAAAACCTTTTGCTACTAGGCGCGCTTTATACCTAATGACGCTACCTTTCGCATCTCGCTTCAGTTTGAAGACCCACTTGCTAGGAATACACGTTTTATGGTTTGGCTTATCTACCAAAATCCACGTGCCCTTTCTGACTAAGGCATTATACTCATCTTTCATTGCTAAAATCCAGTTAACTTTCTCATCGCTGTTAATCGCAGCCAAATAATTATTCGGATCATCGCACCCATCGTCTAGCAGGGTATTAAATGAGAAGTAATCCGGTGGGTTTCGAACTCTTGAAGGATATCGACTAGATTCATTTGAGGAATCTGTAGATTCACTTGACTGCTGATCATCAACATTATGGACCTCTACATTGTCTGCATCATTGATTTCAACATCAGCATCCTCAGCATCCATGAAAGAAGTATCTAAGTTAAGAGCATCTACCTCACATCTCTCAGATGAAGAAGAGGGTAGCATTTCTTGTCTTAAAACAGCTGGCGATGGTGACTGTGAGAGCAAATTGACAATATCAGAGTTCACAGTAACTATAGGCTCAATATTTTCCTTCAGTCCAGTAAAGTTCTTTTCAAAAAATGTGACATCTCTTGACCTTAGTGAAACGTCTAGGACTTGCCGCATTCCAGAAATAATAAGTACGAGGATCATTTGAATATCCTACAAAAATCTGTTCCTCAGCTTTCATGTTCAATTTACATCTCTGACTTGATGGAACATGAACAAGTGCTCTGCATCCAAAAACCTTCAGATGAGACAGATCGGGTTTATTATTAAACCACATTTCAAAAGGTGTCTTACCACTAAGCGCGCGGTGTGGTGACCAATTTTTCAAGTAGACGCTTGTCTCCACTGCGTCTTGCAAAAAGCTTTTGAGAGAGAACCATGTGACAATAGAGACCGAGCCTTCTCTACTATGCTACGATTACATCGTTCACTTACCCCATTTTGCTGAGGGCTATAAGGTGCTGTCATTTGCCAATCGATACCCAAAGACTGAACATAATCCATCAATTCCTTATTGATGAACTCAGTTCCATTATCTGACCGTAGTCTTTATTTTTCCACCAAACTGTCTCTCGACATGAGAATGAAAGGAACAAAACTTACTTTTGACTTCAGTTTTAGAAGACATAAAATACACAAAAATAAAACGTGTATAATCATCTATAAAAATAATAAAGTATCTATTACCTGTAAACGAATTCGTAGAAAAAGGTCCACAAACATCGGTATGAATCAATAGGGAATATGCATGTGATTCAAATATGGGTCAATTTTTTTTTTTATAAACAATATTACTTCAGAATTATGCCTCCATCAATATTTTTGAATAAAGTTTCTTTTTGAGCGAGAAATTAATTTTTAAAAAGTCCCAAAAATACGTGGGTAATTCAAATACTTGAAAAGCTAAGAGCGGATGTGACGTAACAATCCGGGATAACAATCAAAATATCAATGTCAAGTCAATCAACAAGTGTCAAGTCAATGTCAAACGCTCATACAAAAAGGAGTGTTTGACGTTGACTTGACAGTTGCTTGTTTGTTTTCACGGTCTGTGACGTCACCACACCAAGCGCGCCAAATGGAGGGCGTTTAAATAGCCCGGATCGGTTGGATATTTTTAAACTTTTTTTTAAGTACTTTAAATTGCTTTTTTTCCGTCGATTTTTTTTAAACTATTATTTGACGATGTAAACTATCGAATAAAAATATTTAAAAAATACATGCATATTCCCTATTGGAGTGGCGATGTAGCCTTCCTGTATTTTAAGCTTTTGAAGGGCTTTCTTGCCTGCTTACCCTCTATGCAGGGTATGCATGGTTCCTTGTCAACCTCCGTGTACTCCACGCCGATAGCCTGACCTTTTCTAAGGCTCTTGAGCTTGTGGCTGAGGAGCCTTTGGCTATGGAGGAGCTCGTGGATAAGGAGAAGGAGGAACTCTTGGCTATGGAGGAGCTCGTGGATAAGGAGAAGGAGGAGCTCTTAGCTATGAAGGAGCACTTGGCTATGGAGGAGCTCGTGGATAAGGAGGAGCGCTTGGCTATGGAGGAGGTCTTGGCTAAGAAGGAGCTCGTGTTTAGGGAGGAGCTCGTCGATAAGGAGGAGCTCGTGGCTAGGGAGGAGCTCGTGGCTAGGGAGGAGCTCGTGCCTACGGAGGAGCTCGTGGCTAAGGAGGAGCTTGTGGCTGAGGAGCTCTTGGTTATGGAGGAACTCGTGGCTATGGAGGAGCTCTTGGCTATGGAGGAGCTCTTGGCTATGGAGGAGCTCTTAGCTATGGAGGAGCTCTTGGCTAAGGAGGAGCTCTTGGCTATGGAGGAGCTCGTGGCTATGGAGGAGCTCTTGGCTATGGAGGAGCTCTTGGCTAAGGAGGAGCTCTTGGCTATGGAGGAGCTCTTGGCTAAGGAGGAGCTCTTGGCTATGGAGTAGCTCGTGGCTATGGAGGAGCTCTTGGCTATGGAGGAGCTCTTGGCTAAGGAGGAGCTCTTGGCTAAGGAGGAGCTCGTGGCTATGAAGGAGCTCTTGGCTATGGAGGAGCTCTTGGTTATGGAGGAGCTCGTGGATAAGGAGGAGCTCGTGGCTACGGAGGAGCTCGTGGCTAAGGAGGAGCTCGTCGATAAGGAGGAGCTCATGGCTAAGGAGGAGCTTGTGGCTGAGGAACTCTTGGTTATGGAGGAGCTCGTGGATAAGGAGGCGCTCGCGGCTATGGAGGAGCTCGTGGCTATGGATGAGCTCTTGGCTATGGAGGAGCTCTTGGCTAAGGAGGAGCTCTTGGCTATGGAGGAGCTCTTGGTTATGGGAGCTCGTGAATAAGGAGGAGCTTGTGGCTATGGAGGAGCTCTTGGCTATGGAAGAGCTCTTGGCTAAGGAGGAGCTCGTGGCTTAGGAGGAGCTCATGGCTGAGGAGCTCGTGAATAAGGAGGAGCTTGTGGCTATGGAGGAGCTCTTGGCTATGGAGTAGCTCTTGGCTATGGAAGAGCTCTTGGCTAAGGAGGAGCTTGTGGCTGAGGAGCTCTTGGTTATGGAGGAGCTCGTGGATAAGGAGGAGCTCATGGCTAAGGAGGAGCTTGTGGCTGAGGAGCTCTTGGTTATGCAGGAGCTCGTGGATAAGGAGGCGCTCGCGGCTATGGAAGAGCTCGTGGCTAAGGAGGCGCTCGCGGCTATGGAGGAGCTCGTGGCTAAGGAGGAGCTCGTGGCTAAGGAGGAGCTCGTTGCTATGGAGGAGCTCGTGGCTAAGGAGGAGCGCGTCGATAAGAGGAGCTCTTGGCTATGGAAGAGCTCTTGGCTAAGGAGGAGCTCGTGGCTTAAGAGGAGCTCATGGCTGAGGAGCTCGTGAATAAGGAGGAGCTTGTGGCTATGGAGGAGCTTGTGGCTATGGAGGAGCTCTTGGCTATGGAAGAGCTCTTGGCTAAGGAGGAGCTCGTGGCTTAGAAGGAGCTCATGGCTGAGGAGCTCGTGAATAAGGAGGAGCTTGTGGCTATGGAGGAGCTCTTGGTTATGGAGGAGCTCGTGGATAAGGAGGAGCTCGTGGCTACGGAGGAGCTCGTGGCTAAGGAGGAGCTCGTCGATAAGGAGGAGCTCATGGCTAAGGAGGAGCTCGTCGATAAGGAGGCGCTCGCGGCTATGGAGGAGCTCGTGGCTATGGATGAGCTCTTGGCTATGGAGGAGCTCTTGGCTAAGGAGGAGCTCTTGGCTATGGAGGAGCTCTTGGTTATGGGAGCTCGTGAATAAGGAGGAGCTTGTGGCTATGGAGGAGCTCTTGGCTATGGAAGAGCTCTTGGCTAAGGAGGAGCTCGTGGCTTAGGAGGAGCTCATGGCTGAGGAGCTCGTGAATAAGGAGGAGCTTGTGGCTATGGAGGAGCTCGTGGCTATGGAGAAGCTCTTGGCTATGGAGTAGCTCTTGGCTATGGAAGAGCTCTTGGCTAAGGAGGAGCTTGTGGCTGAGGAGCTCTTGGTTATGGAGGAGCTCGTGGATAAGGAGGAGCTCATGGCTGAGGAGGAGCTTGTGGCTGAGGAGCTCTTGGTTATGCAGGAGCTCGTGGATAAGGAGGCGCTCGCGGCTATGGAAGAGCTCGTGGCTAAGGAGGCGCTCGCGGCTATGGAGGAGCTTTTGGCTAAGGAGGAGCTTGTGGCTGAGGAGCTCTTGGTTATGGAGGAGCTAAGCCAAAGTTATCATAATCTTCAGAATGCCATGAGTGCAAGAGCCTCATTTACATGATGCAAGTTTCTTGCCTGTGGTAGTTAAGTATATTACAATCAAATTGAAGCAACAAATGAGAAATAAGATTATATGGAGATATGTAAGTACATATCTTATTAAATACTGTATTAATTTTCGTTAAATAACGTTATATCTTGACTGATAAACATTGTTTTGTTTACTTCTATAATAAACAAAGGGAAAGTTCCATAGAACAATGTTTGCAGAGCAAACACACATCCCCAACTGTTTTTATAAATAACACGAGTGGAAGATATATCAGTTTGTCGCATAAAAATACAGGATTCATATACTACATATTTTCTGATATTACTTTTGTATTTATGTGTAGATATGAGGGAAAATCTATTAGCTGATAATCTATTTCATCTCCTTTGCTCATGTCATTATTTAATTACTGAAAAAGGTAGTAAATCTATTTGTTTGTTAATATAGCTTCATCGATTGAAGAAGATCACAAGTTGAGAATTTATGGACATAACTAGGTACATTATTACCATGTGATATTAGTCCAAGGTAATTAAACTGTCACGCTACGGACAAATTTACCTCTCATTGTGGTTTAGCTAACCACTAATAACCTATTTTGGCAATTAACCGGAATCAACAAAGTTTATAAGGTTAAACATTAAAACGCTATCGATTCTATACGTTAAAATGTTTCGTAGGTACATAAATTTATTTGGTATTCTATCAAACTCCTGCAAAATTTTAAGTCATTCTAGGAGTTGTTCTTGTACCGTAAATCAACAGGATTATTGGAACCCAGGACATTCCAGGTAAGTGACCACACCCTTACCGCTGCGATGATAGCGTTTCAAAGTTATTGCTGAAAGAAAGGCGACTCCTTTTCAAGGAAAACACTAACTTAGTAACTAAGTATTTTATTTCTTGTTTTTTCCAGTCATATCCGTTTAAACTGAAATTATAAAAAAATGAAACTAGTGGTTTAATCTGATATCAGCTAAGATTTTAGGCAGGGAGTTAAATATTATCGGTATATAGGGTGATCGGTAATTAGTGTACGAAAGTCTGACAACCAGTCTTACCAAGGGGTATCGTATTACCCAGTTACTGGGTTGTGGAGGTCAGATAGGCAGTCGCTCCATGTAAAATACTGGTATTCAGGCAGCTGAATACCAGTATTTTACATGGAGCGACATGGTCGGCTTCCAGTCTAACCGGATGCAGATCCGGTTAGACTGGAAGCCGACCCCGATATAGTTGAGAAAAGGCTAGGCTATGCTGATGATGACATAAACACGTGACCAAACATGATATCAGTTTTGGTCCCATAGTAAAAGTTGTTCATAATCATGAGTGAAGTCACTTGTTTAAGTATCGGTCACGAATTATCAGTCACCCTATATAAATTAAACCTTATTTAGTTCCAGTGACTCTGGCAGATTTAATAAGTAGCTACTCATTATTATCTCACGACTAAATAAAACGTAATACGCAATGTACATAGTTAGGTACCTATTGTAAATGATTATTCAGTAGTCCTGAATAAAACACAGGACAATGTGTAAATATTTCCGTCTGGCCTCTATCTTCGCTTGTTATCTTGATTTGTAGTCCACTAGGGGCACTTGCTATAAAAATAACAGCCAGTATCCCTTATAATATGTTATCCTAGCAGCGAGCTCAAATGGTTTGTACCGTGCTTTATAACGACACACGTGGATCTAATGCGGGGATAACACTGAAGGTTTTTAACGTTGACGATAACAACGAAACAACCTCTGTATTAGTTAAGTAGTTTTCCTCAAATATCTGTTGCTAGGCGGTATAACGTTTAGGTGCCTGCGCGTGTATGTAATATATGTATAACTAGCTGCGCCCCGCGGTTTCACCCGCGTAAGTCTCGATCCCGTGGGAATATCGGGATAAAAAGTATCCTATGTGTTAATCCAGGTTATAAGCTATCTGTTTGCCAAATTTCATCCAAATCCATTCAGCTGTTTTTGCCTGATTGAGTAACAAACATCCAAACACACAAACATACAAACTTTCACATTTATAATATTAGTAGGAGTAGGATAACTAGCTGTTGCCTGCGATTTCGTCTGCGATCCAGGATGAAAAGTAGCCTATGTCCGTCTCCAGGTCTTGGTCTACCCATGTGCCTCTAAATCTGTTTTAGCGTGAAAGCGTAACAAACAAACTCACTTTCGGCCTTTCGCATATGATATTACAATATATAATACTAGCTGCAGGGAAGCGGCTTCGCCCGCGAGTAATCTTTATAAATTATAGCCTATGTTACTCAGGGTGAATGTAGGTCCTGCCAGGGTTGCGGGTTAGTCCGAAAGGGATACCGGGACCTTGGCAACAGGCAACTGAAGGAACACGGGTGGGTTTTAGTCAGTAAAAGTCTGACACGCCCTTCCGCTCCACCCAGAGCGGGAGAAGTCATTGGATGATTTCCCACCCTCAAAAAAAAAAAAAAAAAGTGTGAATGTAGGTTTCTAATGGTGAAAGAATTTTTGAAATCGGCGCAGTAGTTTTTGAGTTTATTCATAACAAAAATACAAATCTTTCCTCTTTATAATATTAGTGTAGATTTATATATAAGTTGCTGAAAGATAATCAATCTTGAAGAGCTGGGATCGAATTAATTATAGATACAAGGTTGAAGGATAAAGTGGATACATAATTCACCAGGTCAGATTTAAACAGTACGACATAAATTCCGTGTAATATCGAAAAAGAGAAAAAGAAGACTTCCTGTTAAAAAGTTCGTCTCGGTACCTTTGCCAACCAAACCATAAATAGTGAAAATCGAAAATGGTAAATCAAAGTAGATTGGAAAAGGACGTGACATGTCTGCAAGACAAAAACTCCAACTGCTGCCAACATCGCCTGAGGTAAAGAATGATACTGCACAAACTCTTTGGAAATACGTAGAAATCCTATTGTCAAATCAAGGTAATCCTGCACCATTGAAAATTATGAGAAAAAATGGCTTTTTAATATGTATGTATAATATGAATATTTTCAGCACGGCGCACAGTATACGCACAGAACGACTGAAATTATGATAAGTTTAAACAGCATGCGTTCTTGGACTTAAGACAAACTTGATTGATTTCCTGCACTTTGGATATGACATATAAATACATACCTCACATGGGTTTTTACGCGGACTAGGAACAACCATGATTGTGTAAATGAAGCGCATGAACTACTGTGTCAATCAAGCCATCCTACGCATGATGAAAAAGCGTCGTGTAAACGGGGCCTTACCAGCCGAACAATGTTCCCAAAAGCTGCATTACCTACACCCCTAGATGAAAGCAAGTGCAAGTGTCCGTTGCTAACTTGGCAATTTATTGCATCACTTGCATATGTAATCAGCGTTAGGTTAGGTACTACAGGCGGCTCTGTGGAATATGCAAAGCTTAATCCAGTGAATGCGTGTCAGGGTATAACGTACAGTGACGGGGGAAGCGGATAAATGTGCTTCCAGAATTTAGTGTCTGCTCAGAGAACTTCATTTGTTGGGTCTATTGCGGTATTGTGTGTTGTTTAGATTCTTTGTGGGGCTTGTCTGGTGGGATATTTCAAGTAGAATTTTATGTTTTCGGTTATAAAGAAAAATAAATCCAAACGTGGTGCTAAGTCAGTTGGTAGCAATCAAAGTAGGTGCTAAATTCATATATATACCTTCAATCCTTTTAATGCTGCAGAATAATTAAATTTGTGGTAATTGAACTGTTAATTTATGCAATTTTTTCAAAAGAAGGAAAGCTATCTTTCAAAAAAGTACCTAAGTAGGTACTTTTTTAGTTTCTCTGTGATTTACTTTCGTAATAAATAAATCACAAAAACATAATTAAATCAAAAAAGCCTGTTTGACAAAAACCGGCACACACAAAGCGTAGTTTAATTAAGTCTTCGTTAATTAAGAATGTCGTCGTCCGAAAGCGTAATAACATGTCATACAATGATCCTTAAGCTAGATTAATACTAACAATGGTTAGGTATTGTTAACGGCTATCTAATAGATAAGGTACCTGCCGAGATAGACCCAATGTTCTTAATGGAACTAATACTTGATTGCTTTTGTATCAGAATACCTAATATTTGCTGTTAATTTAACATGAGAATTTATGTAATTAGAGTAAATAAGGTACCTATATAAGTACTATTATAATATGAGGAGTGAGAAACGCCCCCCACTTAAGGGACTGTAAGGGAAATTGGCAAATCCACCATTAGGGTTAGGTGAGAAAAGATTCGCCTTATCGCGTCGACATTGACATTTGAATAGTCTCGCTCACTCTTACTGAAAATCTTATCTATGGTTCCATGCGGGATGTGCGAGTTCACACTTCTCTGTATAAAGACTTTTTTGCGCGACCTAAGTACGGTGAGGGCACATCTAACGATTTAAATCTTTGATGTATACCTATAGAAAGAGTCACCTATTAATAACAATGTAGCAAATGATACCTTTGAGATACAATGAGGACTGTAACCTTAGTAATTAGAAGTATCTTAGTAAAAAAAAGACAGAAGATGTGTTAAATTAACCACATTTCCACTAGTAACTGTAGCAATTAAGTCTGACCACAAAACAATTCACCGTTCTCTAAGTGCATACACGTAAATTTATGACCCCATTGAATTTTACATGAAAATTTAACAATACTTAAAAGATTACAGCTGCTAGGAACAAAAGGAGGTGACCATTACGCTTCACAAATGGCCGATAAAAGAAACCATTAAAGTTTTTGCGGCCACCGTGGCTTGACGACATTGTCGTGTTACAGTTTTTACACCACCTCCTCGGTTTTTGCTGTTATATAAGATTTTATTATATTAGAACTATAAGCACTACTGGAACTTGTGTTATAACTTGCCTTAACTACGTGTGAGCCACTCGCAACAGTTCCCCAATAATTGTAGGAGGTTCTGTTATTTTTCACCAAATTGGATCGTGTTTTGGTTGTTTTGTATTTTATTAGTTTAGTTTTCTGGATAAGTACCTACCGAATATGTAAAATTTGTATATTGTGAAGTTTTACACCCTTTTCAATTCGTTTAGTTTTAGGGTAAAAATAAAGTTGATTATGATGTTTTCAATAATGATAGATGAAGTCAAGTTAAAAAAAAAACAAAATAATACTCTAACTAAATTGAGTAATTTCAATTTAACTAATTTCGTTTAAGAAGTGCTATTGTTATTACTAGACAAAATAGATTTCATAACAACACGAACCTACTCGCAGTTTGTAAGAAAACTATTCCGGTTTTCTTTGAATAATGTAGAAACTGACTTTACATAAGCAGGTGCAGTTTGCAAACTGCTATACCTAATGTAAGTTTTTATTAAAATGCAAAGTAACAAGAATATTATTTCAATTGTAAGTGGCTAAGTATTGTTTCAGTTTGTTGCCAAGTTTATCGCGAAATCACTTAAAAGAGTTTCCAAGTGCAGGTAAGAGAGCTCAATTTAATTAAAAGTAGTTCTGTCGGGATTCGAACTCGGCGCTCACTGTTGCACTTACACTTTCTGGCAGTTGTGAATTGTCTGCATTTAATATTACTGCACATTAATATTACTGCACATGTAGGTGGACAGCCTTTGTGATCTAAATTGGTTCCCTTTGGAGTTTTCCAGTAAGTAATTATTGTAAATGGGAATATTGGAAGGGAACTAAAGGGTTGCTTGGAAGGGAAGCAGTCACCTCCTTCTGCGAAGCAGTAATGCTAGCGAAGGAGGAGGCGGAACGCGTGAGGGAGAGGCAAAGTTTGCGCCCTCACGCCCCTAACCGCCGCCGTTGGAGAAGCCCTGGGCGTCGGGAATCCCAGGCGGATTCCCGGCCACCAAAGGCGCGGGCTTGCGGACGGCGAGCAATGGGTAGCTCGCCGTCCGATTAGAACTAGACCCGGGTCGATGGCACGTCGTAGTTCCACGCGTGCCTCAAAGAGATGTCAGCACAATTGGCGGGGTCCGCTAGGACCGATGGCTGCCAGGGTTGCGGGTTAGTCGAAAGGAATACCGGGACCTTGGCAACAGGCAACTGAAGGAACACGGGTGGGTTTTATTCAGTAAAAGTCTGACACGCCCTTCCGCTCCGCCCAGAGCGGGAGAAGTCATTGGATAAATTCCCAAACTCATAAAACAAAAAAAAAGGGTTGCTTGGAACAAAAGGTTCTCCGAAAAGGTTGAGTGCTTATTCGAAGAACCAAAATGATCGTATCAAGTGGCATTCTCAAAATATTACTCAGTATCATTAACCCGCAGGGAAAAGTCGGAACACAATTCCAGTAATTGATGCAACTAAGGGATGCTACTCTAAGAATAGGTGACCTGATGCAGTAACTAAGTCTGGACCAGTCAGAGGCTGTGGTAACGTTACTAATTGACAGCAGTGTAGACAGCTGCAGCAATTGGACTACATGGCGTGAGAGGATCGTATCAATCAGGAGCCGACGGATGAAATAGGTAAAAGGTGGTGTGACGTCACAAAATCTGCTATTCTTGATTCCACAAACAAATGAAAAAACTAACCATTGCAATTTTTCACGTTTTCTGGAAAATGGGTCACAGATTTTTGATTAAATAAGTAACGAAACCAGAATGATCCACATTCAGTAAGAATATAGGAATATATCCTTTTGCTAAAAGATAGGAAACCACTTTGCGTAATGAAAATGTATCCCTCAAATTGATGTTCATTAATTTTAAACCAACGAATCCTCTTGCTAACGTATCAGTTTTATTGAATGACGAATAATTTAGGTTAGTGATATTTCATTTACCACTATCATAATTGAATAATTTAGGTTAGTGATATTTCATTTACCACTATCATAATTGAATAATTTAGGTTAGTGATATTTCATTTACCACTATCATAATTGAATAATTTAGGTTAGTGATATTTCATTTACCACTATCATAATTGAATAATTTAGGTTAGTGATATTTCATTTACCACTATCATAATTGAATAATTTAGGTTAGTGATATTTCATTTACCACTATCATAATTGAATAATTTAGGTTAGTGATATTTCATTTACCACTATCATAATTGGGAGGAGTACATCTCTACCGAACCCTTCGCCGATTACTGGCGTGATGTTATGTTTTGTGCGGATTATTCATTTAGAAGAAGCATTTGAAGCAACTTAAAGAACTAAATAATATTATACAATATGATGTGTAAATAATAATAATAAAATATGATGAAAGTTAAAAACAGCCGAACAAAACGATCTAAAAAAATCACGATTTGTTTTTTTGATACTCTGTTATGCCAAAAATACTGCAGCATTAATTTTATTTACTTACAAGATTCAATAATATACATTATTTTACATCTAATACTACAATACAATACTAATAATATGTACAAGTATGTAAAAAGGGGGAGGAAATAATGATTAAAGTGCATCAAAAAATTCGTCCGCATCGCTGTCAGCAGGAAAAGTGCCCAAAAGGCTGGCAGCAATGCCACGTTGTATGGCAATGCTGATTTTTAGGCCGAAGAATAGGCCAGCCCTCTGGTCACGTGAAGAGTCGAACAACCGCTTGGCGATGTCTTGATATAATAAGTGAGCACTCGGGCCCCATGGCCCCAGGGTTTCAACCCCAAACGGCTCGAACATATAAGACCCAATGAGATTGGAGTATTTGCGCCGTTTGAGGTTTTCCGCACCTGCAGCAGCAGCCCCAGCACAGCCCGCCATGCTAGGAAGATGGGATGGCGCAAGGGTGTCGACACACGTTGCATCCCACACCAAAGGCCTACCTACCTTCCAAGGCATTATGGTCATTCCGTCTGGTCTCTTCCCATCGTCACGTGCCAAGCCATTGGGTTCTAAAACATCTGGCACCCCGACGGTGACAAGAGCACGACGTGTCGACGTGACGTGTCGTGCTATCCGGCCTGCGCTTCTACTGCAGGATAGGCCGTGGTGACCGAGGCAGTCGACACCTTCACCGCATTGGCAGCGATGTGGAGCCACACAAGGAGCGCCATGACGCAGACAAGTAGCGAGCCGGAAGGTGGTGCCTGAAGCCAGAGGCCCGACTCCCATTCACCCACAGCCAGTAGGCGGCACGCTCAGCAGTATTGGTGGACGTATTAATAAGATTATTCCGTACCAACCTGCAGAGCGGCTCATCCCACTGCTTCTGGGAAAATGGATTCACGGGCCGATCTGTACCTGGGCAAGCCACTTTCCAGGCGTTCTCTGCATCGGTCAAGCACGGCACTTCAGGGTCAACCAGACAGGGGGCTAACATTTTCCCGGTCAACTTTTCTGTGCTGTGGACAGAGGACAGGAACGCCGGTAAGCTAATACTAGTAATTTTGTTTAAAGCAAAAAAAAAAATATTGTAGTTTACTAATAATATTATTATGTACTTTGACTCTTTGTGGTTCAAAACACGATATCTAAAAAAATACTTAAAAATAGAAAACTGAAAATAGAACCTCGAAGCAAAGGCGCCTGGTAGTAAATTCATTGATATTCAATTTACTTGGCAGCCAAAGTGTAGACGTTGCTCCCCACCATCAATCACCATGATTCAATAAAAGAACTATTTATTCTCTGTATGCGGGCAATATTTTCTCAACACCTGAATGCCGAGAAAACGTATGCGCCAGGAAATCAATCACAAATCTTGTTTCTACCCGCATATTTGACGGAAACCAAGTTAGGTGCCAATATTTTTCGAAAGCTTTTTAACTTCGCTGTAATTTGGTCATCTTTTATGAATACATGGATTTTTTCACACCGTGTTTATTCACCAACTTGAAAAGGGAATAGGGGTAATTCTTTGGTAAAGCAATGTTTTTTTTTAAAGATATTTGTTTTCACTTAATTCTAGCTAGACTATGTTACTTAATCACTGAGGCAACTATTAAAACGTATAACTATTTCATTTTTTCTTGCTGTAACATACCCAATAACCTTTTTATATCCCACTTTATTAATCAGATTTAATTTTAACTTTATTGGAGATAAGTTTGACGAGTGATTATTCGAAAAGCAATAAATGCGAGTTGACAAGCGACTCATAAAACAGTGCCGACGTTCGCAATGGGCCATAAAACGCCATTAAACGATTTGCGGTATCCCTGCTCCGCTGTTAAAACAACAATGTTACTGCTACTCTGAGATACCGATCGAAAACACTATTCACATGCGTCTAAGTCTCCATAAAGCTATTTTTTACAGTCACAACCAAGTAAATACTATCCTAAGAGATAAAATTCCTAATCCTCCCTCACAACTTTCAGCGCAAAGTAGTGGATAATCCAAACATATTGCTTTAGGATTCTACGCTCTATGAAATAGCTATGATTGCATGTAATAGAAAATATAAAACGGAACCGTTTCACGGGTAATGTGGCTTAATTTGATCCGTAGTAAAGGGATATTGGGGTTGTAATACACATTTCGACAGGTATAAAACTTACAATGAAATCAAATGAGTTCCTAGCGTTGGAAGGAAAGTAGAAATTTCCACGCTGACTTGCCATATTAGAGAGCAGAATAACGTGCTAAAAGCCCATGTAACAAGAGTATTATGTTCAGCCATTCCTTTACCGAGACAGCTATTGTTCCAGTAGATACGCCAATCTTATGCGAGATTACGGCCAAGAGAAATATTCTCTCTTCTATACGACGAAGGAAAAATATCTAGTTTACTATTGAAGTAACAAATTAGGACGATGCTGTAAAAGCTAACAGCATTTTGCTTCAAATCATCTGAAAGGATGACAAAAAATATTGTGCTTTTTATATGAGCAGTCCAACAGACGTAGCGAGCGATAAATTGTCAGCCATTCACGACAAATAGGCGGAAGAAGATGGCCGATACAATTTTCCGTACAATTTACAAATTCATTATCATTGGAGCATCAATAAAACAGTTGGAGAGTAAAGAGCTGATGGCCCACATGCGATGTCGTGTGAGAAGCTATTTCTTTAGTTCTCTTATGTTTACGACGTTAATGCCAGCGGTGGATTTCCGCCCTTGCTGGATCCGGAAACTGACGGAGCGGAGCGCATCCGGAACGTCAGCTTGTTTGCTACCTTCTTATCTCTGATGTAAGCCTCACGTGTTTATTTGCCTTTCTGATCATACTTGTTTGTGTTGCACAGAATTTTGAAGTAAGCCACCTTCAGGTAGGTTTAGTAGGCGGAGTGGGCGTGCCCTGACTACCATTAACCAGGGAACAAACAACCATAGATCACTCGCGTGGTTTATGGGTATGAGCGTCTTCAAATTAAGTATGCTCGATTTCATTTTCTTTATACGTGGGATTAACGCTTACCCTGATTTCCTGTCTAGACGTTTATATATTGTCGCAGTCAGGTTTACCTCTCCCTAACGAATCGCGAGGCTTACTCTGTTATTAATTCCCTTTCATTCTGTCCTAACAAATACCAGTCAGCTCTCATAAAGTTGTAACGCACTTATTTTCGTTAGGTCGGTACTTATATCTACTCAATAATCATAGATCTCTCCCCTTGTTATAGGAAAACTTAAACCCACTACGACGAAGTTAATGAGGTGAATAAAAAAATCCCGCTATTTTGTTCCCAACTTCTCACTTGAAAGTTGGGAAGTGGATCGAGATTCGGGACAACACCATAAGATCGTAACTCAACGTAGACATTCAGCGAACTCGTCTTGTAATCTCATTTGACGAAACAAAAAAACTTTCCTCAAGTGTCCAATATGACTTGATAGATGATCAGAGTATTCAATAAATACCACTATTGGTATCAGGAAAATCGTAATAAGTAATGTAGGAGTATTTCATTGACACAGATTCGAGTATTGAAGGCTCGTTGAGCCAACATCACGTATCCACGATAAATTGATTTGGTAGCAGATGTGCACGCCGCTCACACGACCAGACATACCACTTTCTTGACATTATTATTTTAAGGTTTATTTTGTACGCGTAAAAAGGAGACGTGAGTAACTTGTTGGGAGCTTTTATCCAGTCGAGCAGTTTTATGGTCATAGTTTCATCATTAGAATAGCGCGATATCGTTCGAGTAAATGACGTTTTTGTTGACCAATAACTTATTTTCTACAATATGGACTTAAGTCTCTAAGATAATAGAATGTAGCAGCTGATGAGCAGCTGCCAATAACTATTCTCTTCCCCATACTTTGTTAATTTATTTCAAGTCAGAGGCTTTATTAATGAATAATTCCCCTGTTTTATTGCATTGAAGTTGCCATGAAGAGATGAAAACCTATTAGGCTTAATGAATGATCTACACAACGGATACAAAAGCATTCTGGAGTCCCTAAACTTACTACCTACCTTTTTCTCAATCGCCTGTAAAACCGATCCTTGTGCCGTAGCATAACATAGACTGAGCCGTAATTTATTAGTGCTGAAGTTTTTTAGAACAACTTAATAGTTTGTGTGCGGTGACTTAGCGTTTCGCGGTGCGGGTAGATCGCTGTACTCGCCGAGTCACCGGTGATGGATGACGCGACGTCCCTCCAGCCCGGCTTAGGACTCATTGAGGGGGGATTATATCGGGACGTTGACGAATTGCTACTACTTCACACACAGATAGCACTATTCAATCGATTTAAAACTTCACTCGCTGACCAGCGGGGGACATTCGTCGTAGGATTAAATGGTTCTTCACGTCATTGGTCAGACGCTGCTCCTAAATTGTGTAGCAGATTCTATTTGTTTCTGCATTGAATAGTTTTTCGAAATATACACAATATTGCTCTCATAGATCAATTTTTATGAGTTACATCAACAAAAAACTCATTTTCATAAATCAAAAATCGGGATCGCAATAAAAATATCGTTTTAATGTAATTTTCCCTTTTTCAGTACAATATATCAGTAAAGATAGAATAACGTATTTATAGTTGCGGCCATTATAGTTATTCAAGTCCAAACGAGGCGGCGATAAGGCGGCAAGAATTAAATTTCATTTTGGGGCTTATGAATTTATGTGAATTGTTGGTAGTCTAGTAAATGTTGTAACTTTCGTTTCGGCTCGACCCAAAGGCGGGAACTTTGTTACAAAACAAAATTACAATGGGAGCAGTTTATAGGCTCGGTTCCGTCGGGAGCGTGCACCGATCAAAATATAAACGAGATTTTCACTTTGCGCCGAAATCCTGAAAGTTTAACAAAATCCAAACGATTATTGATAATTTATTGCGATGCCGACCTTTCGAGAAGGCGATATGGAAAACAATGTTAAGGTCATTCGGGAGCTGGGAACGAGCCACGGATGGCCGGAGAACGTGACTTTTAGCTTGTATTGCTCGTTTATTCGGGTATTACTCAAGTAATTCTGTTGGCCATTTACTTAGCGATTTGATAAACGGTGAGTATTTTTGTTGGGCACTTCCAATTTTATTATACGTTCGCAATCAAGTTTCAAGAGGGTAGGTATATATAGGTACTTAAGTAAAAATTGATCGTATTGTACTGTAATTCTAGCTGAACATCCTGAGCTGATTTCTCAATAGAAAACTGAAACTCCCAATAATATTTTCAAGGAGTAGGTACCTAAGTATTCCTAAATTAAGGCTTCTTGAACTTTTCCACTCTTGTTTATTGTACAAGCCATACAAAAAAAACTTTTTGTTTCAGAAACTCTTTCGTAATTTCGTTAATATCGTTATTATGAAGAAGTTATAGTTTGAATTTGGAATAATATTTTTTTTTATTGCTGAAGTGGAAGTTTTTTATGAGTTTTCCTATAAAATTAAGTACTCCTTTTTTAGCTGAACCGTTATATTTATGTGTTAGAGTAATAAAAGGTCCACTCCCTCACACAGAGAGGAGGCCTGTGTCCCAGCAGTGGGAAGATTATAGGCTGATTATGCTATGCTATGTAATAAAAGGTAGTAGAAACTATGAAAACTGTTGGTTAGTATAAAAGTGGAGCTCATAAAGTGAAAAGGGAACATTATAAGCATGACATGCGACTAGTTGGGAACTTGTAACTTGCAACATTTTAAAATTAAACAAAAGGACTTGCAATGCAGGAGTATAATTTCAAAGCTGAAATCTTGAGTGGTTTTCTGTTATAGTTTCATAATAATAATATCCTAAGAAACCTCTAAGTACGTTATGTTATTTACATTTTTGCTTGTTTGCGATTCTGATTTTGACTGCTATTTTATACAATATTAACTTGAAGGACGATTGTAATTTTATTGTAATACTAGCTGTTCGTGCCCGGCGTCGCCCGGGTGTAATTCCGACTTTTCCGGTGAATTTTTTCATACAAACCTTGTCCAGGTATGAATACAACAAAAAAAAGTTAGCCAAATCGGCCGAGCCATTCTCTAGTGATGAACTTTCTTTCATACAGGCGACAATTGATTTTTTTTATTTATAGATAGATAACAGTCATGTACTTAAAATAATCTAAACGTGAATTCATGCAAGCCTAGTACTTCTTGTTAGTTACAACTATTTGAAATTCTATAAGTTAATACTATCGTGAAAAAAATACGCGCTTTGACGTGGAGTTGCGGATACCAGCCCGTATTACCTATTACCTACCTACTATCGTGAATTCATGCAAGTCTAGTACTTTTTGTTAGGTTACAGCTCGGAAACTGCACAATTCTCATTCATTTCTTGTGAACAGAATACCGTCAAGATGCATTTAAAACCTGGATAAAAAAAAAAAATCATAAGTGTTAAATCCATATATCTTTTGATTCCGCAGGTCGATTTTTATGAAATAAAGACTAAATGTTACTCACAATAAAGCTTCTTATTGTTCAGTAATTCAATTTGGAATCCAATGAGTGGCTTTTACGTGATGCGCTCACAAACGAACAAACAAACAGACAAAAATTTCAAAAAATGTTTTTTTACTTTCTATTACTCATTTCTCGCGGCTTCCAGTACTTTTTTTGCAAAAATCTTTAATGTACAGACACGGACCGTTTACGATTTTATTATATGTATAGATAGATAAGTAAATTTTTAGCTTTTCAGCATGAAAAAGCTTATTGTTGTAGGTAAATAGAAATTAATTTCGAATTCCACCTTGATACATCCTTATTTTTGTAGTAATAAGGAGTTCTAATTAAAACTTTGAAAGTTCTGTGTTTATATTTATATTATCTTTTTACGGGTGTATTACGAGATCAGTTTTTCTTAACATAAAGCGAAACATAAAGTTCATGCGGTAAAAACTACAATAAAAACTAACTGATATGAAACGGTTATCGCTTGCCTAGAAATTATAAAATTTATTCAAACTCGTGTTATTGAGGTCACAGGTAGTTCTAGACTCGTAGCTTTTATTTCTCAACGCGGCGTCATAACGCCTTATGGCCGACAGTTTACGATGCAATACGCACCGCTGCCGCACTTTGCCTGTAATTGAATCGCAGGCGCTTGCTATAAATGTGGATTTCCCGGAGTTCTAACACCAACAAACAATGCCGTGATCCGCCCTACAAAGTTTAAAAGTAAACTGAATGTTTTCGTTCAAGTTTTCTGGCAGTTTACACATTTTGTACTGTGGATGTTTCAAAAGCGGTAGGTAAGTATATGTGCTGCTTTATCCCAAAATATTGTATTTGTAATTTAAACTTGTGAGGTGCTAAATAATCCTCTATGTTTCCTTTACTAAGCTCTTCCAAAAACTTTCCCTATTTCAAGGAAATCCTTCTGTATATGTAGATACGCATTGAATATCATAAAATCTTTTCGGAGTTAACACGACTAACTTACTTCTTCCTTTTAAATGTTCAACAAAGCGCACCTTCCTTTAAACATTAAACGAATGAAGTGCTTAAAAAGTATATAAAATTCAGCACAAATGCATTGCATAATGGGTTAGGACTTCAGGAGAGTAAGTCGCCGGGCCAGTTAGCCTTTGTGGGCAGACGCTCACTGCGGTTTAGCCCACTAGTATTATTTAGCAAAGGTTCTAAGGCTTACTTATCGGACTTGGTTCAATAGTGACTAGATTACAGACTGACCAGAGAGTAAATTGTAAAGGAATCTATTTACAAATAATTTAATTAATCTCCCTAAGGGCCTTAGAGAAGTTAGTAGTTACTCTAAAATTACTAGTAATCTGCTATCTAGGTCGTCTGCCTGATTTCGGATATCCGATATCTTTATTCAAAGACTTATCTACCTAAGTATTCATGTAAAAAAGCTTACGTATGTTAGTCTAAACTGTAACTCAAATGACAGTAACTTAATTAAACCTACAGTGAAACAATTTAAATATTTTTCTCCGTTAAAAATGTAGGTAGATGGTGCCTTCATTACCTACCTACTACTTAAGTACATTTTAGCTCTTATGAAGTTAATTTCAACATTTAGAAACTAGTTTTCTTCCATTTTTAAGCAGTCTATAGATTTTTTTTCATGGCAGTACAGCTCTGTGTGAATTCGCTTAAAACTTTTAACATCATATTCCTAGTTCCCGGCGCTAAGCAGTCATGGTTTTCATGCTGCTTTTATTTTGTTGCGGAAAGGTAAAAATGTACGAACTTACGATCAGACTGACATTTATACGTTTGAACCCCTAATTTCAAATGTGAAGCCGACTGAGGAAAACACGAACGTACCTTGTTTAACCCTATTAATGAGTGCAAATATAGATGTACCTATACATAAGTAGGTATATCGACAAAACTTCTGCAGCCCTCGTTAATGTACCGGCTGATATTAACGAGGTGTATTGGGACACCAACTCGTCTGCGCCCTTCCTTTCATGTGAGGACGTCAAACGGGGGGCGTATCAGACCTCGCACAAAACATCCGATAGTGTTCTTTACGCTTACAGAAGAAGCTAATTTTGCTTAAGTGGGCTACTCTGAGCGCGGCACCGCGTCAGGGGCCCGCCTCCCCAACATGGCCTGTGTTTGACTCCCGGGCAACGCTAAAATGGAGCTACGTAACTGCAATTAGTCAATCTTCTCGTTCTGACGAGGTGTTTAATATGTATTTTTTTCGTTTTTTTTTGCGTCCTTTTTTATTTGATTTTCGTTGTGGTTTGTTTGTAGATATAACTGTGACAATACGTTGCGTTATTGCCTGAACAGGAGTTAAATATGAAATAACTTATATTAATTAAATAATTATTTAAAACGTGAGCTTTTTTCCCCACATCTGTGTAGGTACGAAATTAACATTTATTTTCTGAATCGTATGAATCTTCAAGTAAAAATGACATCAAGTCCACATGACACTTCAAGAAGTTAAAATTCAATTGTGAGAAAATTAAAGGCACGAGCAGTATCTAACCAATTTTTATGAAAAATGATGGCGTTAATCACCTACCTATAAGCCAATGACAGCATTGTAATATTTCTATTAGTATTTTCCTACTTGATTAATATTTTTCTCAAAGAAAGCGAGCAGATCGTCTTCCAGCGCCATATTATCGGCGTTAACACTTGAGCTGCCAGCAATGACGTGCATTGTTTAGAAGTAAGCACGCATGTGCTCTTTGTTCGCGTGTGCAATACTTATGAATTTCCTAGGGGAAGCTTTATTGTGCTGCACTACGATAACAACTCAACTATATAGTTTTAATATATGTACCTCACTTTGAGTGATACGTGCAGAGGGATTGAAGGCTGCGTGACTGTTTTTTTATGAAGGGAAATTAAAAGGAATATTAGGTAGTTTAAACTTTTTGATGTGTTTTTGAACTAGTTTTGTAGCAATCTTTATTAGTCATAAACTGGTAGTAAGGAAAATTCTACCAACAACGGAGTGCAAGCTGAAAAATTACACCAGTCAGTTTAAGTCAGTTTTATACGCAGCAGCATCCAGTGAAATTATATCCCTTGCAACACACACACAAATTTACTGAATAAATGCTAAAATAGAGTTTGAAAATTCTCAACTCTCAAGTACTTATATAGCTTAGTAACATTTGAACATAAAGCATATCCTAGAGAATATTCAAATTTTCAAACAGTTCATTGATATTTTTAAAATAAATCACAATTGACTGATACAACGTCACCATTTCTAAAGATAAAGACAAAGCTCTTAGAGCAGAGGTTGAAAACGTTCACAGTCCCACTGGGGCCTACAAATGCAGACTTTACTACAAACTAGTGCACAACAAGGCTATACGTTCTCACGTTACTCAGGAAAATATTCAGGAAAGCGGTTGGCTACAAGATGAATCGAAATGTTTTCAAGATGCACCTTCATAATATTATAAAGAGGAAAGATTTGTATTTTTGTAATGAATAAGGTCAAAAACTACTGCGCCGATTTCAAAAATTCTTTCACCATTAGAAAACTACATTCAACCTGAGTAACATAGGCTATAATTTATAAAGATTACACGCGGGCGAAGCCGCTGGCGGCAGCTAGTTATCAATAAGTAGGTATATTATTTTTGGGGCTACCAAACAAAAATGATGTAGCGTCTCACGACTGAAACGTTTCTGACCCCTAGAGTGAAACGTTTTCGGCTCCCACGACTAAAAACGTTTTTGGGCCCAACGTTCTCGGGGTCTACAACATTTTGAAGCACCGCGTAAATATGCAGATTTTACACTCCCACTCAAGCCAGTTTTGTTCGGATTACGGCTAACTTTATGAGACCTAATAAAAGAATACTTACGGTTTTTGCTGACTTACGTAGTGTTGCGCTTGGAGGTTTCCGCAGAAGGGAAAATAACTTTACTAAACTGGAAGTTCATAATTTTAATAGACTGAAATCATAAACATTTTTTTATTTTTAATTAGTGTTTTCTTCTGGGTATCTTTAAGATTTATATCAGGTTTAAGGATATCTATAATACATACGAAATATTCGTACATATAAAATGTTCTTCCTAAAAATTCTAAACATAGAATTTACCTAAATCTCGCAGCTATCCGTGAAAACTATAATTCTCGCTGTGTCGCACCTAGAAGGAGCCATTCTCTGCTCGTGACAGGTATAGCTACCAAATATTTTCCGATTAACTAAAGAACGTTTACATTACCCGAGATAGTAGCACTATTTGGAATTTATAGCCCCGTTATAGTGGCGAGTGCATCCCGGCTGCTCAGTGCAACTCGCGTTAATGATCTTTTGATTTAATTATTTTATTTTTTTGTTAAAAATACTAAGTTATGAGGGTTAGTGACTACAGACTTCGTTATTTGTATATAGCAGGAGGCAATTTATTGTAATTCACTGATTTAATGCAGGTATCTTCCATTATTAAGGCAAGATAGTTTTACTAATAGCATTAGCTGTAGCTACTAATGGCATTCACTTATGTAAAAGTTAACAAGCATACATAGGTTAGGTACCCCAAAAAGTACTAAGATAATTCCTGTCAAAAGTACAGCCGATCACGTAAACTTGTAACACGTAACTACGTTACTTGATACATTTCTGTACATATTCCGAGCATCGAATACGGTGACATTAAGTGAAGTAGTCGACATACTGTCGGGCGGGGAGTTCAGCCTGACGCGAAATTGATTCAGTACGCGACGTGAGCCGCCTTCACAACAGCGCGATTCAAATGTAAGTCAGCGGACGTTGGCAGACGAAACGAAACTTTATGTTGACACCTAACAAATTTAATTAGACACTCCGCTTTAATGCCCTCCCCTGTACGTGTAAGAAAATGTTTCTTGCTCACGACTAGCTATTTTGCTAGAAACGTAAAAGGCGCTTTTAATAGCAGCCTTAATCGTTGTACCTAACTGTTAAATAATTAGCTATTTCACATTGATGTGTCAATTGGATGTGTTCCACATGAAACTATCCCTAATTGTGACAAGCCGGTGAGAATGGTCTCTAACGTTCGAGTAACTGTGTCATCGCGTCTGTAAAGTTATATAAACATCATTATCGGAAAAATATTGGACGGAAAACCATCGTCAGCTTTATATTGTTTTCTAAATCGGAATCAGTAGTGCCTGTCGCTTCCGGCGATTCAGCTTGTTTTGCGAGAAAATCCACTTTTTCTTCTCTCTGATTCTTTGATTTCTTTTTTATGCCATCATTGTTCCGTTCTTGGGGTGAAATGTAGTCATTTATATTTTCAATGGAAATAGCATGTATTTAATGTGTATTTCCTTTATTATAGCTTACATAAACGATCTGTTTCAGATCCTAGTATTGGATTGTTATTTAATCCTCTGATCCTAAGCGGCCAACGATCTTAGTAGGTACTCGATTGGAATTTGTAAGTAGACGAGCTTCGGGCATTTTTGTTTCGAAGATTAGAATTTTTTCATTCTTGTCGAGGAAAATTTGCCCGTTCCTATTTTTTTCTTTATATTGTAAGAATTGAATTACCTAATAATAAGATTTTCATAAATGATTTTTATAATAAAGCATAACTTAAGTTCGTTTACTACACAAGTACCCTACCTAAACTGATAGATAGTTATACAAATAAATCGCAACAAGGTTATCTTGCGCCGCGTCTCGCCAAACTTGTCCCGTATAGCTATGATAAAGATTTCACAGCTGTCGAACTGTTTATAGGTTCTAATGTTATTTTTGAGGCAGACTTGGGGGAGCAATGGGGCACACACTCGTCGGCTGATTGCCGTCGCGTCGGGCACGGGGGACATGGGGGGCAGGCTGGCACTGCGAGTGCCCCACTTGAGGTAAATTACAGTCTACTGTGCGCACTATCGGATGTTTTGTGTGAGTCGCGAACTGCATCACGGCATGGTGTGCATCACACGAACGTAATCTACCCGCCTTGGGGCGAGAGTACGAGTGAACGAGGCCCGCGCAAATATCGAGGTATTTCGATGGTATTCAACGCATTCATTCGCGTCGTGTCGCTAATGCATGCGCTGTATGTTTATGCATGTGTGAATCGTTAGTTGCCAAGTGTCCTGACAATTGCTAACTTTACCGCTAGTTATGTAATTACCTTTCTTATGTCGTTAATTTGTTTAGGATGTTCATGGTTCATAGTTATGTTTCTGATTTTCACTTCGAGCAGGTTCTTAAGAGGTAGCGTTTAGTTAACACTGCCAGCTGTTCTTTTTTGTGACGAAAAGAGATGGGCTCTTTCATGTCTTCTCAGCTGATCACCACTCCATTTGTTGTGCGTGGTGAAAACTTTCAATTTCTTATCCCTTCGACCTTCATCAACGTGATGGATGGATTTAGAGTCGCTTCTACACAAAATATTGCGTAGAAAATAATGTTAAATATTTCTACATATAACATTGTAGTACAGCTCCTTCGGGAGATACATAGCTAGCTCCAATTTACACTAACTCTAGGACGAAAATTAAGGCAAATATTAAACTCAATTTTACCCTCCACATAGATGAGAAATTCAATTTCAAGTTTCCAGAAATAATAAGCAGCTTTAAAGTAGCGTGAAGTGAAGATGTTTTTTTGTAGAATGTAGATTTTTGAATAATATTTCATACACTTCATTTTTACGTTAAGGCGCTTAGTCCCGTTTCGTACCGTAACACGGTCACTTTAAAAAGCCTACTCCTCATTAACGGCTTGGTTAAAAGATCTGAAAAAAATATATGTTTGCCATAGATTCATGTACAACATTTTATATTGAGCAATTTTTTCGTCTGACTAATACTTTTGCCTTAAAACATATTTAACAAAATGCAATTTTTGGCTAATATTTCCCTACTACTTCTAAACGGCTTTGATGTTTGGAAATATTTTTATACTGAAAAATTGATGGTTAGAAGTACTACAGATTGTATTGAGCAGAAATGTAAATGAAACAATTTTTTTTTAATTACCCCTCTTAGAGATACAGGTTCAGAGGTGCTCTGCGCGGGCGCGCGCGGCAGTTGCGCGTTAGCATTGAGACGGGACGGCTGTGTCGCTCGCTGTTCCGCGCCGGCTATTGACCGACTACGTACGTTTGTGTATGTTAGTGCAAATAATCACGAACAAATTACAATAGTGTGCGTGTCTAGACTAGCTCGCTGCAGAGAGTCTTGTTCGCGTGGATGCTTTATTAGTGCTGCGGTTTCTACGTACATACTGTTTTTGTTTATATGGTTTTTATGTAGGTCATCATCTGCCTAGCCTTTTCCCAACTATGGTATGGTCCATACTAGGTAGGTAGGGTAGGTAGGGTAGGTTGGGTAAGTAGGGTAGGTAGGATAGGTAGGGTAGGTAGGTAGGGTAGGTAGGGTAGGTAGGGTAGGTAGGGTAGTTAGGGTAGGTAGGGTAGGTAGGGTAGGTAGGTAGGATAGGTAGGTAAGTAGGGTGGGTAGGTAGGGAGTGTAGGTAGGTAGGTAGGGTAGGCGACCGACCAACCGACCGACCGATGGACCGACAGACCGACCGAACGACCGACCGACAGACCGACCGACCGACCGACCGACCGACAGACCGACCGATAGACAACGAAGCCTTAGTAATAGGGTCCCGTTTTACCCTTTGGGTACGGAACCCTAAAAACAGTGCATTAATGATAAGATAAAATTACTACGCAGTTGAAAGAAAAGACAAATTATTTATTTTATTATGTAAAATCGAGTAGGTACCAGGGCCAAGCCACCTTTAGACACCAGTGCCAAAAACCAGGGCTCGAAATACTTTCAAGTGTTTTCTTTCTGCATTGAAAATAGATCTGTAAAGTCATACAAATAAGGAGTACAATCGCGTATGCAAAAAAGGTTACGTCCAACTTCCAACCAAGACTTGGTGGAAGAAAAATACTTGCATAGAACATTGATCCTTAACTCTATAGAAATAAAGATTACAATAGCGTTTACAAAAAAAAACTTCTAAACCTAAACGTAAAAAAATACTTTCATAGGAAATTGTTCCGTGCAACCTTACCAATAAGGATCATGATCGCATTTGTGAAAGAGTAACGTGAGTCCCATTGATTAAAAATCTTTGATGCGTTGCGCGTTGAAGTAAAAAGTTCGTTCCATTTTCAAATAACACAACACAACAGATAATTCCAGACGACACACTGACCGCATCGTCACTTGTTTTTGACCAGTACAGCAATTTTGATTTATCTCGAACAAGTTTATCAAAATTATGCTAGAATTTCCAAGCATGTTTGAGAAAAGATTTTATTTAAATTTCGATTTGTTTTGCAAATAGAGCTGTTTATGGAGCAGTTCGAAGATTGATAACGAATAATGGTGGAGTACTTTGAGAATAATTCAAGATACCTATGGAGCAGAATGGGAATAAAATAATAAGTATTTTTTAATAATACAAATTCCTTGGAGTAACTTGGGAAGTAATGTATGAGATTTTTATCTTTTTAGATCAAAAGAATGGGGTACTTTGGGAATAACCCGTTTAAAATAAATAAGAAACAAATGAACATATTGGCGCGTGAAACATTATCCTTGTTCGTCATTAATTCTGGAAATTATAATTAATTAGTTTGATATTCCGCGCATTGTGAGATTGAGAAAAGTTCTATACAAGACTTGGCCGCAACCAGGCATTGATGGACTCACGTTTGAAATTCCGCGCATTGTGAGATTGAGAAAAGTTCTATACAAGACTTGGCCGCAACCAGGCATTGATGGACTCACGTATGTGTGCCTCGGTTTTGCCTCGGCCCACATTTTCACGATCGTCCATCAATAGCCCAGTTGCAGGCCGCGACAGTAATGTACGGAAGAAAGAATACTTGCATAGAACATTGATTCGTAACGTAATATAAATAAGGAGCAGAATTGCGTATACAAAAAAAAAAACTTCCAAACCTTTAAAGTAAAAATACTTGCACAGAACATTGTTCGTATCGAGTATTTCGGGTCGGCACTTGGTCGGCGTAAGTACCTACTTACAAGTAAAAACCTGGTGTAAAAAACCTGGTCGCGTAAATACGCACCTTCCCTAAAAGAATAAACAAGTGAACATATTGGCGCGTGAAAAATTATCATGGTCCGACATTGATTCTGGAATTTATAATTTACTCTGTTTGAATTTCTGCGCATATTTGAGAAAAGTACTATTTAAGTCTTGGCCGTAACCAAGCATTGATGAACTCACTTATGTGTGCCTCGGTCCACATTTTCACGATCGTCCATCAATGCGTCAGTTGCAGGCTGCGACAGTAATAGTAATGTACTATTGTAATCATCTGGTGAGCGATTGTTTATTCATTCTTTCATATTTGAAGTTAAATAATTACGAATTGTTCTAGAAAATCTAGATCACATTATGTCGAAAGTAGGTAATAACATCAACGTGTGCGGTCGGAGGACCCCCGTCAGGAACGACGTTCCTTCTCACGTACGATTTAAAACAAAACAAAATTTTCCCAGCCGCCATCCCGGATTTACATTTTAATGTCACTATCGGCATAGACACCATAAACAATTTTTTTTTCTCATTTTGGTTTACCATTTTGTCGGCGTGATTTATTTGTATACCCATACCAAATTACAGCTTTCCAGTACTAAGAGTCTCTGAGCTAAGCCGCGGAGAGACAGACGGACCGATATGGCGAAACTATAAGGGTTCCTTGTTGACTACGGAACCCTAAAAACTGAAAAGTAAAAAGCACCATTGCGAAAAAGTGGCTCTTTCCGCACAATTTGGCTGCCTGGAAAACGGTCTTTTCGAGCACATGCATTGTAAATATATTTTTAACCGACTTCTTCAAAAAGGAGGAGGTTCTCAATTCGACTGTATGTTTTTTTTTTTGGTATGTATGTTACGCGATTACTCCGTCAATTATGAAAATACACCAGCAAAGACACCGACTTCCGAAACTAAAGTTATTTTTCACTTTTTTATTGTTTTTTGTGAAGTTGGTTGTTTTTTTTTTTGTAAAAAGTCTTCCACATATATGCTAAAAATAATATCCTGTTCAAAACATAAAATATACGTATACACACAAACATAAGTATCGATCTATACAAATATCAGCCTTGCATCTACCATTAATGAGGCACAAGAATCGTAGGCAAAAATGGCGACCTGCGTGCGCATGTCTGCGCCCCTGCATATTCTTTGATCAACATTTTAGTGTAGCGCGCCACCGCGCGTGTCTAGAGTAGGGACTTAAGCTCCGCCCACATGCGCAAGGTCAGTCAGGAAACTATGGCCCTTAAGTTGGATTACCTGTTTGACCGGCCGTAAACCCAGCATCCGGGCTACCACTGAGAAATTCCAGATGGAAAAACCCAATTGAAGAAAGAGAAAGAAAGAGAAAGAAAGAGAAAGAAATAGAAAGAAAGAAAGAGAAAGAAAGAAAGAAGGAAATAAATCTGCTGTATACGTGATAAATCACGATGAATGAAGAATGATGAATGACTGATGAATGAATGATGATGAATGAATGAATGAACAAAACATCACGCGTTTATTCCCCGAAGGGTGAGACAGAGATGTAGCTATAGTACACCCGCATTTCGCCAGTTATGTTTTAAGTTCCATGTATTATATTACATGTCTGGATTACCTGTTTGAAGAGAAAGAAAGAGAAAGAAAGAGAAAGAAAGAAAGAGAAAGAAAGAGAGAGAAAGAAAGATAAAGAAAGAGAAAGAGAAAGAGGAAGAAAAAGAGAAAGAGAAATAGAAAGAGACGACGAAATGACTTATTAAAAACATAGAGTAAAATCACGTATGATTTTACTCTATGTTTTTAATAAGTCATTCATCAAACATATTTATCAACAAAACATCACGCGTTTATTCCCCGAAGGGTGAGACAGAGATGTACCTATAGTACACCCACATTTCACTAGTTATGTTTTAAGTTCCATGTATTATATTACGTCTGGATTACCTGTCTGTCTGCCTGTCTGTTCTGTTTGAAGAAAAAGCGAAAGCGAAAGCAAAAGAAAAAGCAAAAGAAAAAGCAAAAGAAAAAGCAAAAGAAAAAGCAAAAGAAAAAGCAAAAGAAAAAGCAAAAGAAAAAGCAAAAGAAAAAGCAAAAGAAAAAGCAAAAGAAAAAGCAAAAGAAAAAGCAAAAGAAAAAGCAAAAGAAAAAGCAAAAGAAAAAGCAAAAGAAAAAGCAAAAGAAAAAGAAAAAGCAAAAGAAAAAGCAAAAGAAAAAGCAAAAGAAAAAGCAAAAGAAAAAGCAAAAGAAAAAGCAAAAGAAAAAGCAAAAGAAAAAGCAAAAGAAAAAGCAAAAGAAAAAGCAAAAGAAAAAGCAAAAAAAAAAAGCAAAAGAAAAAGCAAAAGCAAAAGCAAAAGAGATAGAGATAGAGATAGAGATAGAGATAGAGATAGAGATAGAGATAGAGATAGAGATAGAGATAGAGATAGAAAGAAAGAAATAAATAAATCATTTATTTGCTGGTAATGTAGGAAAGAGAAAGAAAGAGAAAGAAAGAAAGAAGGAAATAAATCTGCTGTATACGTGATTTTACTCTGTTTTTAATAAGTCATTCATCAAACATATTTATCAACAAAACATCACACGTTTATTCCCCGAAGGGTGAGACAGAGATGTACCTATAGTACACCCACATTTCGCCAGTTATGTTTTAAGTTCCATGTATTATATTACGTCTGGATTACCTGTTTGACCGGCCATAAATCCAGACTCCGGGCTACCACTGAGAAATTTCAGATGGAAAAACCCAATTGAAGAAAGAGAAAGAAAGAGAAAGAAAGAAAAAGAAAGCAAAAGAAAGAAAAAGAAAGAGAGAAAGAAAGAGAGAAAGAAAGAGAGAAAGAAAGAGAAAGAGAAAGAGAAAGAGAAAGAGAAAGAGAAAGAGAAAGAGAAAGAGAAAGAGAGAGAAAGAAAGAAAGAAATAAATCATTTATTTGCTGGTAATGTAGGAAAGAGAAAGAAAGAGAAAGAAATTTATTTTTCACTTTTTTATTGTATTTTGCGAAGTCGGTTGTTTTTTTTTTTGTAAAAGTTTTCTTACACATATATGCTAAAAATAATGTCCTGTTCAAAACATAAAATATACGTATACGCACAAACATAAGTATCGATCTAAACAAATATCAGCCTTGTCAGCTTTCTATTAATGAGGCACAAGAATCGTAGGCAAAAATGGCGACCTACGTGCGCATGTCTGCGCCCCTGCATATTCTTTGATCAACATTTTAGTGTAGCGCGCCACCGCGCGTGTCTAGAGTAGGGACTTAGCTCCGCCCACATGCGCAAGGTCAGTCAGGAAACTATGGCCCTTAAGAGTGCTAGGTCATACAGGTGACCCAGTTCATAATGCTTGCAACTATGAATCTAGGTTAATTTGTACATGTCAAATGTAATCAGTGTCCCTACATAATTGCTAATTTGCGACGATGATTGATCCATATTAACAAGTACTATGGCCTACTGGCCACTGTAAAACTGAACAAGTCAAACTATAAAATAGGTCTTCATCTATAATTCCTACTTTTCAAAGTTGTCTCGAGTTTGGTATCAAAGTTTCTCTGAAGTGTGACTGCTGACCCAGATATGGATAGTTGTCCGTGAAGGTTTCCTGATCTATTATGGAATTGAACACTTGAATTATAAATGCTCTTTATTTTACATTTTGTTCGCTTAAAGTTTTTAATGTTGTAACTATTTATAGCCAATATAAAACATCTCAATTGATAGACATGTGCAATGCATGTCCATCTTACACGTTCTTCAAACACATATTTCTTTCCGAATAATCGATAAAGAATATCGAATAAAATTTTAAAATTCGCTGCACCACGTCCTGGAAAAGCGCAGAGTAAATCGCATGAGCCGGCCCGTTTCGCACCCATGGGCGATACAGAAATATTTTCCGTTTAACTAACACCGACCGTGTCACAGGGTACTAACATGATTTGAAATTTATTTCCCGGGCCCGAGTCGCAACGCGATTGCACCTACACTAGAGATGTCGACAAATAAAATGGCATCTAATAATCGTTTTCACTACTTTACCGGAATAAGGATGTGCCTACACGATAGAGGTGGTGTGGCAAACGTTTATGGGGTGCTGTATGTTGCCCACTTACTGCTAGTGCTCAGCTGATAATGTCGCCTCGTTTCTTTTTCAGTAGAAAATGTTTACTTGTTTGTATGAAATGTACACGTATTTCTCTGTCTATCTATGTACTAATAGCAACTGTAGATACAAAATAAACAAGAATCATAATGAAACGAAAAGGGGCAGTTATCGATTAATGAAATAGCATTGTAATATATTTTTATATCTAAACTGAGAGACGCTGAAAAAGACTTTCCCGAAGAAGTGCTCTACGGAATTGTTTAACGCACTGTTTTTTTAATGATACAATGTCTATGGTAGCGCTATATGTAAGGCGAGTTGTCGTAAAACAAATTCAGCGTACTAGTAGTAGTATTTCTCTAACGTCAGGCGGTAAATTGTTGTATAAAGTTTATTAGTATCTACTGCATACTGTTATGTACCGACTACTTACATAGTATATACTAAAGCACCAAACAAATGCTGCGGGTTGGTAATGTTAAGTAACAAGTAAACTTAAACTTGCAGCTATTATCAAATTAATTCCATTACAAACTTACTCTAACTTGAAAAAATATGCAAAAGTGTAAGACAAAACGCGTGAATAAATGAAAAGCTTCCAAGTTCTGTATTATGAAGTTGTCTAGAGTTGGTTACTTCACTTATTTTAGCGATTTGCATGTACTCCGTCAGAAGCCTTACATAGTGCGGAAATAGGAGTCCGCTTGTAGTGCATACAGATGTACGTATGAATATGTAACAAGCCAGCTGAAAGTGTGCATCACGTAGGATATTTTAGTGCTCGATTGATAGACTCAATTTAAATGGTTAAATTATTGGCGAGACGAGTGCTTTAGTGCATTACCGTGTTCGCACACACGAGGCAAACTTCAAAAGCAAATTGCACAAGCACGATACATTTATCTCTGCTGGTTGAACGATGAAAGCTTCCATTACGAACGGTATCGGAATGGATATATGCACTTAAGGTTGTCTTTAGTTCGTCAACGTGGCGGTGTTGTGCGATCGATTTCGTGTTTTACGTCGTCGAGCGCGGAGAATGTCGTGTATCAGCGGTGCGACGACAATGTACCAATACCTTATCAAACGTAATGAGCCGACGTGACGGTAACGTGGACCATTTCACGGCAACTGATGACGGCTTGGTCACATACCGGATGACTTAATCTTTATCTAACATCGCTTTAGATTCTTGTCACACTATCTATGTATCCATGTCCTACAATGTGTTACTTCTCCGACGAATAAGTTTGATTCTCGGGTCACAAGATCTTATGATTAGTTATCTTATGTTTGAGTTAGTGGAGCTCCGTTACTGCGGATGGTATGGTTCATACTCCAATTAATTTTGATAGTTGAACTTTGATACTTACGACTTGTTTTGTTCCCAATTGAGATTTTTACTTACTGCATAAAGTGAAGTAGGTAATTATGTTTTTCTCAAGTCGTTAAACTGTAGTTTGAGGGCTGGAACGGTAAACAAACAGTTTACAAGTTTTTGACTTTGTTATTTCCATAGTTATGAAGATATTATGATATAATTTGATTATTTGTGCCAGTATTATTCTCAAAGCACGAGGTTTCAGACCCCACTAAATCTTGAGTTACCAGAAACCTTTCTGAATAAATATTAATTTAAGCTCAAAGTGATCTAAATCTGACAAGAGCACTATATTCTATGCAAACTATATTCAATGACGTTAACAATAGAGTCACGTCAAATTTAAACTTCCCGCCATTTCTAGGGTAAGTGAAACCATTTGTTTTAGCTAGTGATGGACGGGCACGCATGACAACAAAATGTAGTGTCATAAATATTTTCATGTTTGTTACCTTTTTTGGACATTTATAACAGCCGTATGAATACCCAGAACAAACAAGCTGTGAAATGGGATGAGCTTGTTGAAAATTAATTGTATTGTATGCTCGAACACGTTGATTGCGTATATTGTATGTTACCTATTGAATGTCATATATATGCTAAAAATGCTAGGAGCTAATAATATAATATATATGCTAGGAGCTTGTGGCTAAGAAATAACAGCCGCACGGATCGATTCGTCAGGTTAAGCTACGCTTGCCGGGGTTGGTCCATGGATGGGTGACCATCTTTACATATCGAGACTCCTCCGTGCCACGGACAGCACGTTAAGCCGTTGGTCCCGGCTGTCATTTGTGGATCTTTGACAGTCGTTACTGGTCAGAAGCCCGAAAGTCTGACAACCTGTCTTACCAGTTACTGGGTTGTAGAGGTCCGATAGGCAGTCGCTCCATGTAAAATATTGGTATTCAGCTGCATCCGGTTAGACTGGAAGCCGACCCCAACATAGTTGGGAAAAGGCTAGGCAGATGATGATATATGCTAAAAATACAAAAATATCCACAGATATAGAGTTTTGGATATTCTATGTATATATTTTTTTAAATACTGCGGTATTTCGTATTTTTACTTATAATTTGCAGTAAAATGTAAAATATTGTCACTACATTGTCTCACTACAATTTTATTTGATAGTCTGTAAGTTGTTCTTGTTCCAAACGTGCTTAAAATTTTATCTGAAGGCCAATTCCCGTAAATAATAACGTTCAAAACCTAGTCCAATCTCATCTCAGTGACAATCAATGTCAAAAAAGTAGAGATATAAAAGGTATTTTTGACGGATTGAGACAGATTCGAATGCGAACGTTCTTCATAATACGGGAATGGCCTCTCTGACGTACAATACATGATGTTTTAATAAATACCTCCACCATGGAGGAACATAATGCATCGTGATGTGTGGTGTGAAACGAATGTATGTGCCTCCAGCACATACAGGGTGTTAGTTATCAAAGTTAATTTTCTAGTTTCCCAAGTTAGTTTACTTCGTCAATCAAGGTTGTAAACTTGTAACCATCTTATTAAGACAACGTCGAATTGGAAATTTTAAGTGGATATTATTTGGGAATAGGTCTTGTAGAGGAATTTCACTCGTTATCAAACTTAATCCAATTTGTCTTTGTGGCGAATTGAATTACTTAACTTAATTGTGAATTTTATTGTAGGTAAAGTTTGGAGTGTCGTGGTGGAAGCGGATTGCAAATGTTGGATAATGGACACACTGTTTAAATTTTAGATTGTTTGTTTTCGGTTAATTCGATGAAGGCAGTTTTGATAAGATGTCTTGTAACATGGCACAAGGGCAGGTAAAAGAAGACGATGAAGATTGATAAGGAGCTTGATTAATTGTAGGTATAATAAGGGATACATACATACCATAAAAAAATATGTTTCGGGTAATATAAAGTTACACTTCTGTAATGCCACAAAATTAATTTTCCAGATTCAGGCGAATTTTTCTTTTTTTTATAAAGTTTTTAAGTACTTAGTACTAGCACCAGCTGACACTTAAATATGTTCAATGTGACGCGTACCTATGTAGGTATAAGGTAAAATTTTGAGTAATACGTTTACACTAACAGGTACTTTTTCCGAGGATTTAATGACGTGTTTTCACCTTCCACCCACTACATTACACTAGCGCTGTTCCCGACCAAACTCACTGTAATGTAGACAAAACAAGTAGTACAAAACACAACAACCACAATTTTCTCCATTCCTGTCAATTTGTGTCGAAAACAATAGTTACTTTTCACAATTTCTAAGAACGAGAATGTTTTCTTTAGGTCACTACTTATTTTTCTGAATAAAATATATATAAACGCATATCAAATTTATTTTTTTGTAAGAAAAGGTTGATTTACTCAATCATAATCTATACATATAATACAATCGTAGCGCAGCTAAACTGTACAGTGGACATTAAATATGATAAAAAAAACGCTACGATTTCTGGGAACGATTCCTATACAGAACAGAACAAAAGACATAATACTTATTACACACTGGACACTTCCCGCAGTCTCATTAGCGCTAACATCGATGTTGCTCAGGAATTTGCAACTTTCTTTACCAATATTCCAATTAAAACTACGGAAACTTTAAATTCCTCGCCCTCACTTGCTATTGATTTATTAAGAGCGAATGTTTCAGCCTGTCCTGTGGAATTTAAATTTAAACACATCTTTAAGGCATGGGAAGAGGCACAATATGCAATAGGCATCTTTTGCGACCTATCTAAGGCTTTTGATTGCGTGAATCACGAAACGCTGCTCTTGAAACTTGAACATTACAGACTGGGTAAACTTGCGCTTAGCTTAGTAAAATCATATTTGAATGATAGAATGCAGCAAGTTCAAATAAACGGTGTGAACTCATTGGGTTTAAAAGTTAGAATGGGTGTACCACAGGGCTCGATATTGGGTCCATTCCTCTTCTTAGTATATATAAATGATTTACTTCAACTACTAAAAAATCGACCACAAATGGTGTTATTTGCTGATGACACATCACTGATTTTTAAAATAAATAGACATGCACGGGAGCTTGACGACGTCAATAACGCTATGTTCAAGGTCCATAATTGGTTTACTATAAATAATTTGGTATTAAATGAGAAGAAAACTAAATGCATAAGATTCACGTTACCGAATGTAAGAAGTAGTGAATGTCATGTTGTACTGAATAGGGAGATACTAGAATTCGTTGAAAAGACAATTTTCCTGGGGATCACGCTCGATTCAAAACTACAGTAAGGTCCTCGCATAACATCACTTGCAGGGCGACTAAGTTCAGCCGCTTACGCTGTTTGGAAAATCCGCCAACTAACAGACGTGGATACCGCGAGACTGGTCTATTTTAGTTACTTTCATAGCATCATGTCTTACGGTATTTTGCTGTGGGGACGGGCTGCAGATATTGATTCTATCTTTATTTTGCAAAAGAGGGCTGTCCGAGCCATCTACAACCTCCACAGACGCGAATCTCTAAGGGAACTGTTTAAAAAAATTAACATCATGACGGTTCCTTGTCAGTACATATATGAAAACTTTATGTATGTTCGGAAAAATCTACATCTTTTTAGTAAGATAAGTGATAGGCATAACTTTAACACTAGAAATAGGAACAAATTAGATCAACCACGTTTCAGATTGTCTAAAGTACATACTTCTTTTATGGGGTACTGTGTAAAATGTTATAATAAAATACCACTCATTATTCTTCAACTAAATGAGAAGAAATTTAAAAAATACATTAAACGCACACTATGTAGACGCATATTATAAGTTGGATGATTATATCGTAGATAAAAATGCTTGGCTTAATGCTGGTCCTGCTCCACAGGCACTAGTTAAAATTTTTAATATTTGGAAGAGTTGCTTCCCCTTTTTTTTTCTAACTTTACAAACTTAATGTTTATTTTTTCTTTAAATTCTATTATATTAATCTCTCAAGTACATTGCAAATTATAGTTTTGTATAAATTAGAAGCATTTTCTCAATTTTGTAAATGTGAGTACCATGGAGCAGTTTAATATGGTATCATGTTTTATATTGACTTGAAAGAGCATGGCAGATGAGAGTATGTCATACTCACTTAAATGTCTCGCTGATGGTGGCGCGTGTGTTGGATCATTCGGTTCCCTACAAAATGGTTGAGCTGGATGGTGCTGATCCACGTGTCATGTTCGTGAACGGGCGCTGTCAGTTGAGACTGGTCATCTCTCATCTGCCAGGGCTTATTTTGAATTGTTTTTCATTGTTTTTCATTTGACATTGTTCTCACATATAGAAGCACCAAGAATACTGTACCCAGGATTTTGTAATATCTATATCCATTTTTAAAAGAGTGTCCTCTGAGTTTCTTGCCCGTTCTTCTCTATAGAGATCTACGATTTGGAATGGGCAACTAGCTTCAACTTTTTGACTAACTGACCCATTCTTTGACAATTCAAAGTGCCTGTAAATGGTTTAATTGAAATAAATGCTTTCGAGTTTGAGTTTGATACCAAAAATATAGTTAGAAGAATTTTTATCTGTTTGTCTGAATGTATGTTCCAGCTCACGCAAATACTACCGGATAGATAAAAGGTTCAAGCTTTGCATAGATATTCCCTATAAGTCTGGTCAGTCTGTAGGCTATAAATTATCAGACTTTTTTATGCCATTCGATCCTGTTTATGATCCTGAAACATTTTTTAAAGTTATGATCGTATTTCTCAGTAACCTCGTTAGACGAAGTATAATTATTACTACCACTGTAATCTAGAGATCATTATCAGAGTACGGTCGCGGTCTGAGAATGTTTACCACCTTAAGGTTTATAATTGCATGCACACATCTATGTCACAAGGTCGATGACAATATAGTGATTTTGATTAGGTATAGAGCACAATACTGAGTTTGTTTCGGCCTTTTTTCTCAGATTAGTCAGTTATTAAACGCCGACCTCATTTAGTTTAAAAATGTGATTGACGTTTAAAAGTGTTTGTACAAACCTACTTACTTAAATAAATCAATTATCATTTAATATTTTTTCTAAAACAAATCTTTTTTAACCAAGCGAGGTTGAACTTGTTACTAAAAATGCAAAAATAGACAATTTTATAATAAACATTTTTATTTTTTTATGGAAATCATCAATAATTTATAGTTTTAATAACTAGTATAGCCTCCATCAGCAGCTATGACGGCACGTAGTCTATCTCTCATAGATGAAACAAGCCGCGCGCATAAATCTGTCCCCCTGATATCATCCCATACCCGTGCACAATGTGATCTAAGAGCTTCAGGGTTTCTTTCGTTCTGACAGTCCCAGCGTTGAACCATTATGCCCCACAGATTTTCAATCGGGTTCATATCTGCTGAACGAGCAGGCCATTGAATGAGACGAATGTCACGGTGCATGTTGAACCACGCCATAGTAGCCCGGGCCTTGTGTATCGGTGCATTATCTTGAACGTAATCAATTTGTGGGAATTCTGCTGCAGGATACACAACGCGCACAGTAGGCAGCATCACCTCTTCCAAAAGTGAGACATAATTATTCGCAGTAGCCCTTTTTTCTAACGACGTCAGTTCTCCGACGTCATCGTGGCTCATCCACCCCCATAAGTTGACTGTTATGCGACCAGATTCATTTTGAGGCACGATATGAGCTTCATCATACCGAGTGCGATTATAACGCCATAAAGTCAATCTTCCAATTTGACTCGATTTAAAAGTTTTTTCGTCGGTAAATATAACATTCGACCAATCAAAATCAAGATATTGTCGCGCAAAATTAAGTCGGACAGTTTTGTGGTGAGCTTTGAGTTCCACTTTTATAGCATGACGTCTGTAGTGTAGCCCTGCTCCGTGCAAAGCTCGTCGAATCGTCCGAGGACCTACATCATACAGAGCAGCAAAATGACTAGTTGGTGTGAAGCCGCGCTCTTCGTAATGTCGAACCATATCAGTTATTTGCGTGGTGTTAGTATCGCCCGTCGTCCTGAATTGCTTCTATGATCTGTTATTTGCACTTCTTCGCCATGACGCCGAATCTAAAATCTCACGGTGAATCAAGATGAGCTCTATATTGAGCTCTCGTGATATCGCACTAATATTCAAGCCATCTTCGTGGAGAAATAATATTTTAGCCCTTTGTTGCAGGGTTATACTAGCCATTTTATTTCTATCAATCTATAATTACTAAAATTCAAACCTATTTTCTTTGTTAAATGTCATATGGTAATATGTCAACAGGAGTATATAATAGTAGTCTATGAGTCAACTTTAAAATTAAGAAATAAAAGTAATACGAAGGAGGTATAGCATTTTATGTTATTATGGTAATGTGTCAACTTTAAAATTAAGAAATAAAAGTAATAAGAAGCAAATATAGCATTTTAGACTTTACTGCACACAGTGTGGTAAAGAAGCTAATTTGAAAACTGATAAACATTTTTAGACCGCGATAGTACATGTTCACAAATGAACATGTACTTACGTATTTTATTTGAAACTAAAGAAAACAGTTCACTAAAAGTAAGTTTTACACGCCTGCCTAATATGACTGCAGGGCAGTTCAGTAGTCGAGTGTTTACATGTCAAAAAGGACTTGATGGTACAGCTTAACGCAGGTCAGACCAGTGAAATATTGTCACGTGACCACTGACCGGCTTTAGTCACGTGATCGCTGGCTCGCCTGTTATTTGACATGTTCACGGTACAAAATAGCCCGACAGTTCACTTTCCGTCGAAAATTGACCTGCTATAAGAGTTCATGGTAAGCCCCCAGGACGAGCAGCCTCACATGGACAGTCGCTTGCCAAGCATCTCTCTTGTTTCTGACTCTCTGTATAGGTGGTATGTTGGTTGTTGACAACAAAACTACAAATGTATACGAGGATAAGGAAGACGAAGCGATACGGTAACGAAGCTAGTAAAGTATATCGCGTAAAAATATTCACTTCACAGAATAGCAATTTCCACATTTTAATCCGAAATAAACCAAATACAACTGCCATTTCTACATAAATAATAATAAAATAAAAATAAACGATATAAATTTTATTTTTATAACGAGACCTCAAAAATTGGGTCGCATTTGTTAAACAAGAATGAATCCAGCCTTCATTGATATCGATGTCAAGTGGTGCCGTACAGCGTACAATGCTGTGCCTACAATTTATTACTTGATTGAATGGCGCACAGATGGTGTTTACACGGTAATTAAGAACAATATGCAGTGCAGTACTACGGGTCGGGTAAGCCCGGATATGAGGCCGGTCATCCATCATGTTGGTACCTACATCATTCTCGCGTATATTATGGCAAGTAGGTATTATTCGTCACTTACAGTACAGTCGGTACATACAACACAACAGCTACCGTTATTTATTTTCTAGACGAATGGTAATGTTTATTTTTATTAACCTGACGCCACTCTGCTAGACAGTTTCTACAATGTAAATCAACATCAACCTTGAACTAAAGATGATAATGTAAGAACAAAGGTGAAAACTATCTGATGAGGTATATTATGGACGAAGAAGACATGGTGTGCCGACCCTAAATAATGCCTGGTATTGGGTCAAGAGTATGATGAAAAACAAACTTAAATAGATAACACGTTGAAGGCGCGCACACTTACCTGGTCAGTTACTGCAATCGCTGAAAATCCACCTTCCGATGTATTTATTTTTATGTATTTCACGAGCCGGGATGACTATTTACGGTATACAAGATGTTCCCACGCACATAAGGTAATGCGCCATGTTTGAATGTTCTTTATCTACACTTACATTTATCGTAAAATTCTTATATTAAAATAAAAAATAGTACTCTAATAAGACATAGAACGTGCAACTCAAATAAAATTTCAAAGTTTTATTAAAACACACTTTCCCTAGCAGTGCTTTAAACTAATACGAGTATTATAATATACATAGAGCACAAAATACGTGTTGATAAAATGGCCTCTTAAATCAAAGTCATAAGCATTGGAGCCGTACATACGACAATTGCAAGGATATAGGTATTTGCCTTTGAAAAGAAAATTGATTGCACGAGATGATCGCTCCAATTTAAAATGGAGTAAAAACGAAAAAATGTATGTGTAATCAAATGATTTATTTAATTAATTTAAGAGAATTTTCTATTTATTTACTCTCTTTTAATTTTATAACACATGAGTAATTTCGACTAACAACAGAAAATTAACACATTTTCCTTTTGAAATATTATGCTCCTCCGTTTTATATGAACACTGTTTAATTATTAATGTAATATGCTTAGCCTTCGAAATAAGTGTCTGGCTTCATAATACGTTGTAATAAACACCTCAGGGTATGTTATGACTGTGTCTTCATTCCAAATTGAAGACAAACCTTTAGGGGAATTAACTGTAACGATCCTTTTAATAACGATTTGAAATGAAAGGAATCGAGAATTTAGTTTCAGTTGTACTTTTTATTATAATTTGGGGTGGTATTTTTGCCATTTACTAGGATAATAAAGTTGAATAAATCATGGATGGAAAAAATCACGTTTAGAATTCCTGAATTACGTGTTTATGAAGAAAGTGGTATAACATATTAACCGAAATTGATCGCTGCTCAGCTCAGTTCTGTTTCTAATATTTGTCGGCGTCAGCGATGGCTGAGCGATAGTTGCCGTCATCATCTCGATTCGGTGGTACGGACTCCATAGTGCAGGTTTACAATAAAACACGATGATACAGCAACTCAGTTAGTATTTCACTTTCAGAACAATTATCACAGTAGGTACATTACTAATAATGTTCACGCACTAGTTTACACGTTCGGGCAAACCGACAGTTTCGCATAGGAGAAGTGGAGGTCTGCATCCGTTCGTTGCCCTCACAAGACTGACTCGTTGCTTCGCCACTTCCCTTACCACGACTCTGTCCACGTGACGCCCCACTCTAGCGAGCGCGTCACGGCGTTTACCCTCTCCTTAGTACTGCAATAATCAATTGAGAGACTATTATCGCTCAACTTTCATAATCTCCGACATATTTTTATTTTTATATAAATAGAGTGATTTTGATTGACGTTTCATGAACTTATTAAAATTAAAAAAAAAAAATACAATGTGTGATTCCTCATGCAGTGACAGGTCACATTTGGCATACATTATTATTTATGTCAGCACGAAGTAACCTCATTCGTTTGTGAGTTATGTGTCTACGAACTTTTCATTTGTTTGAATTCGCGATCAAAAATAACTTTACACATATATTTTAGAGAATAAATGCTTATGAATTGTAGTTAATCCAATTGTATTAAAACTTTTCATTTAAGTGAAACGTAGTTATTGTTTAGAGAGAAATGTAATATTTATAAACAGCTTGCGTTCTCTGTAACGTAATAAAATGGAATTGACCTTTTTAACTTAGCACGGTTTCTTTTTTTTATTATTTCATTATTCTATCTAGTTCTTGGAATTACTTAGTTTTTGTATGAGAAATATTTTTAGTACATTTTAGATCATAATATTTATTAAAGCAACGCCGTTGACTAACATTTGAAATATCTTTATTGAGATAAATTAAATAAAATTATAAAATCTCTCTGTCAGCAGTATTTTATGTCACAGCTGAAATGCTTAATTACCTATTTTACATAACCACTAGCCTAGCTGTTTTAAATAATGGAGCTGTTTTGTAAAACAGCTAGCGGTTATATTAAACAGCCGATTCGACAATACATCTGCGATATTATATTTTGTGTTTATAAAGTAACCTCAGATTTTTAATGCAGTTCGACAAGCAATCATTATTTGTTTGCTGCCATAAACCTGAATCCAATACGTCGTAACTATAAGGAGCCATCTCAAACGGTTTCAATTTATTCCGAATTCCTTTGATATTTTAAATGAAAATGCATAAGCAAAATATAGGTACACAATGTATCTTGGGTAGATATTGCTCTATCCAGTATTTTGTTACCCGGTGACAATAGATACCTAGTCAGATATTTAGTTATTATTGTCCAATTTAAGGAAAACTGTGTTTGCGTGATAAGTTTTTCCGGGTTTACAGATTAGGTTTCTTTCTTTTCCATATAAGATATCCTCTTTTATTATGAAAAAAAAACAACAAACATCAAAATAAACGAAAACGACAAAAAAACACAAATCGCGGCAGAATGGACACATTTATGGTAGATACTGAGTTTAGCCACAATTTTCACTGAACAGATTACAAAACAACTAGTGCAATTGAGCGTTTTGTATGGACTAGTTCATTCAGCGTGGCCATTCTACAGTTAGGCATTGTAATCTGAAGACTTTACAAATTTTCAAGTGCGAGTAAGAACGTTTCTATTTAATTAAAAGTTGTACCGGGGGATCTAATCGCGACGTCTCATGCTTTGTACCAAATGATGAATGGAAAACCTTATTGCGAAGAATCCCTGTTTCTTTGTTTACAAAATGCTTGATATTTTGTCCAGAGCAAAAGATGTACCTACCTATGTAAAGTTATCAAAATTTGTATTACAAAACCAAGAGGATATTAACTTTCAGATTAATACTATAAGATAAAAATGAAATCTTTGTTTTTCTGCGTATTAGGTACAAATATCAAATTAATGTAGCTAATCAGATTGGTTTGTCTTACCATCGGAAATATATGACGCCAAGAATATTATTGAGGACCAAGAAAATTATTTGTTTTATTAAGTAAACAGTCTAGTTACTTGGCGTACTTACAAAGGCCTTATATACATAGCTTGTTCCATATTTTCACCCTTGTTTTATGTTGCATAGCATAGACAAAGTACAACAAGCAAAAGAGTTAGATAATAGGCACCAAGACAAGAAGTACACTTTGTTTTTAATAAGAGGGTAATAATTTTTTAACATTTTTGACATTAGAGGAGCGATGTCAAATACTTTGCTGCTCAGCTCACACACGACATGGGTTAAAAAGTAGCTGCCTGCATGTTTATTTCTATGGTTGTAAATATAAATAATATCTGTCTCGATGAATATCATATACATATATGTTTGTTGCACATTACGATATGCAGACGACACTAAAGCGATGCTCAGCTGTCTCCGGGGTGACTATAAAGTGTTGTGTCGCGGAAACTATGAGCGAAACAATTGCCATGGCGATCAAGAACTGTCTCAATGTAAACGATGTACTTGTACTAACTACATGACTGAAGCAAAGCTTTGTGGTGACAGGATTTGCAGCTCATACGTAGGTACTGGTGACTGAAATACTGGACACTATAAGACATAGAAAGTGGAAGCTAAAACAACTGAATCGTTAACGTTTATCGTTTCTACAAATGTAGAAAACCCATTAAAGATAGAATAAAAGCCTAACAAAAACATCGAAAAATCTAGCAAGGAGACATAAATAAGACCTTTTCGTATCCTAATCTTAAACGAAGGCCGCAATTTGCAGGAAATACCAAAACCTTTGTAATATTCGGTAGGAAAGTTCCATTTGTGAATAATTTTATCGATGTATGTATGTGCCGGAATAAAATAACAAATTGTTTATAGTGTATTATCTGTCGGTTAGTGGCCGTTGGAATAGGCGAGAGGGACGAACCTCCCGTTTATGGCGCTATAGCGGATCAAATGCCCTGGAAGTGATACACCCAGTGATCGTTTAGCCTTTATTACGCTATACGAATATATACACTACAATAAAACTGATTTTAATTTCTTTTTCTTCTTCGATTTAGCCACTTTTTGCTAACTTTTACATTTAAAAGTCTTTGCTCTTTGGCTGACCTTTTCTTTTCTCACAATTGCTTTAAAAGTTGTAATCTCTTTGTCTGAATTTGAAATCACAATATCCAATTTTAGGTTTAATGTTAAAAAGATATTGAATTTGAAACAAGAGCTGGAATAATGACAAATCAGGTAATAGCTTCTTTAGAATCAGCTATATAAATTCGAGGATTTTTATAATCTTAGTTTGTTATTTTGTTCTGTAATCTGAGATCAATCATTTCTAATTTCTATTTTACTCAGTCAAGTGAAAAAACTAGCTTATAGATTTTGGACATAAGGAGAGCTATATTTTAGTACATTATATTCTCATTGATTGATCAATATGTCATTCCAGTAAGTGTCTTCGATACAAAATCGATATTACGAAGGATAACAAAAGTCCTTCATCACGGGCAAAGATGAATGTTTACCTAATATCTACTCTGCAAGAGCGCCTTGACCGGCCGAATAAATTTAAAGGAAAGTATATATTATTCATATTCACTCAACGACGCCAATCTCCTCGCCCTTTTCAATGAAACGGGTTTCTACATAAAAGTAAGAGTCACATAACTTGTATATGCAAGAAATACACAGCATTCTGAGGACACTTCAAAGAGCCAGTAAAGTATATTATCAGGCACTACGTCCTCGAGATTGTTGAATTGCCTTCAATTTCCTTTCGCAAGTGCCTCTTACACTGCCCCAATAATATTGTCATGCAATAACGCATTCAGCTCACAAAGAATAAAGTGCATGATCTACTTTTTTATCTTTGTAAAGTGGATGCTCTTGTTTCGTCTAGAAATTCGATTATGGAAGGCTATGTAATTTGTCTCGTCACGTTCGTGTTCAGGTTTGATAACTAAGGTTTAATTTTTGGCGACGTGCCGATCTAGGGTCATTGTACGAATCTAATGCGAAAACTGAACAGTGGTGTTTGCTCAACAATTTTGAACATTGTTCCAATATTTAATTCATGTTATTCACACCCTTATGCAGAAAAATGGCGAAGCATTTTTGTGAACGGCGCGACACTAAATAATGATGACAGAAATTAAAAATAACGCGCCACCGCGATCCCTTTCAAATTATTTGGGGAAGAAAGTAAGATAAAAAAAAGATAGATAAGAAAATTATTCGTCTGCGCGAACAGTTTCCGGTGGCTGGCCGCAATTTATTCCTCTCACAAACACGAACCGTGCTGATTCAATATTGACACTGGCTGGAGCCTCGCGTACCTAGCCTATTCCCCAGTGCTTCAGATAGAATCTAACTTCGAAGATACGACTTTGTAGCCGCTTTTTAAGTTGCAAGCATACAGGGTATCCCTTCGAATACAGTTTCTCTCCCTATTTGTTTATCTTGCGATTGCTACTGAGACGCAGGCGGTGCGTGCGGTGGGGTGTCGCTATGTTTGTTTTCAAATTCTTTTGTTTCCTAGAAACTTTGAAACTGGTATGTTTAAAAAATAAACAGCCACACATCCGTTTCGCTTTTGTCAGTACCTTTAATATTTTCGCAGAGATACTTGGGGAGTAAATTAGTATTCTAGTCGGGGTTACCATTATTAATTACACGGTGTTAAAGGAATCTGAACGAATAGTAATTGATTAGCGCGTTGTTCTATCTGATCGTCGCCGTTCTCAAATAGATGCGATCGCTCAAAGTCAACGTTAATCCTCTCATAATGAGTTCAAAAGCAGCAATTGTTGAGAGCGGCTTACGTTCTGTTACCGACCCTCGGCTGGAGGACTGTTTCAGCCATTGCCAGGCGGATTGAAAGGCATTACAATAAATGCGAAATTGTCCAATTGTTAGGTTTTATTCCCGTTGGTGTATCTAGGGTTTCCGTTTTCAATACTCGATTATTTCATAACTAAGCTAACGACAATAAATTCACGTCACATAATACAGTAATTTAGTGTGTGTCTAACAGCGACAGTAGGTAACAAAGTTGTTTACGACTAACATTCACAAACCTCAGTGACATTTAAGTTTCGTGGATACAGCTAGAGACCGAAACTGTGTGGTGATTGTGCACAGTGCACACACTTGTGTTATGTTGTCAGACAAACGTGCCGCGCGTTCGGGAGCGGGACCGATGTCGGCGACACGCGAAAACTGCATCAATCATAAGGAGAGCAGGACAATGGAGCTTTTTTATTGGGAATTCCCGTTCCAGAGGGATTCGTCTGTGACTCCATTTCACATTTGTCACATTACCTACCCACAAAATGTTGTTTTTGCCTTTTTTGGTCTCATTAGAGATTTGATGTCAAAAGTTTCACCCAAATTGCACACGCATTGTGGTAACACAGCGGGTTATTTTCCTTATAATTTGATTTGATTTTCGAAAAAAAAGGCATATTTGAATAACAAACATTAGATTGCTTATGGATAAGGCTACTTACCTAACATATATAATAATGAAATGTCAATAGATTCAATTACATAAGTTTACATAACTATCAGGTTTTAGGCGATTTTGTTTAGTCGCATTTTTGTTTATAAATGTGAAAACAAGAGACGAAATAAGTCATCAGATACCGCTGTAGGCTTTAGAAAGGATTTCTGTACATTGTTTATCTCGAGTCCTAAGGGACAGTTGGAAGAAAAGAGGGACATCTCTGAGCTAAGCCGTAGTGATTTAACAACCCATGCTATACCCATACAGAGGGACTTGCGTGCTCGTATTTGTGTTGTAATGTTATAGTGATAAGATTATTTCGGGAAAATAAAGTGTTAGAAGAAGTTGAGGTGGGTTGGTTTAACGGCTTCCCACATCATTTATGATCATTTATCAGGTATATTCTACCTGCAATTTGAGTTTTAGAATGCTGCAATTTTGGTCAGTTACTAACCGCAGCAAACTAATACAAATAAAATTATGAGATGATACCAAAAGGACTGAACCGCATTAGCAAAAAACAGAAGTGTGTGGAGAAGATAGAAGGAGATGTTTACGCTGCAGTAAGATAAGATGAGATAGATAAAAAGGAGCTGTATGACATACTGTGAAGAAACAAGGAAAGCATTTCTAATAAACTCCTGAATCTTATATAAATAAAAATATTTATAAAAATAATAATATCAGAACCATTCAAATACATATATTTTTTATATAACAAAAAGGAATTATTCAAATTATTATAATTAAACATTTTAACTAAATGGCGATTAAGCCTTGTTATCGACACTTGTGCCAAGTTGCTATGTCTTGCAGTAGGACACTAACAATTTAAATAAATAATCCTAGTTATCTAAGCAAAATAACTTTGGAAACCGTCGTGTTCACAGTTGACACCTAAGGTTTGCTCATTATAAATCACCTTCTCGGCATACAGCTAGATTTGCTAGCCAAACTGTGAGAACTAGGACAGTAACTTGCCTCTATAACTCCTGTACATTTTATAGAAATAAAGCTCTGCTCTGTAATGCTAAAACAATGAAATCTGGAATGTTTTATTTTTACTGTTTTGATGTCATGATTCTGGAACTATAATATGCAGATGCGATATAAGATGCATTATTGAGCTTACTTGCCGTATGTTTCCACAGCAAGGAGGACATCTCCTAGTCTCCTTTAATTAGGGTACATACTGTAAAAAAAAATGTGTCAGGATATGACGGATAGTTTGCAATATCCTTCTTGTATTCTCAAAATCTATTCTAATAAACTATCTATCCTTTTGCTAAGCGGGATAATTCTAGCCCTATCACCATTACTACGGTCATTGAATGTATGTGCAGCAGTTATTTTTATTTCAGTAAAACCTTCAGAATGCAATTTCATGAAGGATCGGGGAGGCAATAGAAGTGAGCTGAGTACTTGCATGTACATATTCCCTAGTACCTAAGGCAAAGGGAAACTTTTACCGTTATTCATGCCATAAAACAACACTTGAGTTGGTTTACAGCACATGATTGATACGTTCTGTTAAATTTTAGAAGAAGGTATCGGTTTTAAAAATTTATCGCTGCCAGCTTATTCAGTGTTTTTATTCAGACAACCCAAGTAAAAGGTTTTACTGAAGCCGAACATTTTTAATATTCATTGATTGAGGTATTCATTGATACCTACCGAGAATTCATTGACAGCTATTTTGGTATTTTTATTGTGAAAACCTCTATCGGAAGAGGTTCTTCGTCAATCTTTTTTATTCTCATTCTTGGGAAGATGTCGTCGGTAAATACATTTTTGATCAATCTATTGTTAACTCATTCAGTTAGGCACAAGTAATTTCTAGGAACGTTCATTTTTATTTAGCTCATTTAATGTCATTTTCCCAGTTTTTATAAGCTGCACTTAGAACTCGCGGCATCGGTATTTCCATTCTTTTATGAGTTACTTTACTGTAAATTGAATTACAATAGCCTATAACAAATTAAAAGATAGTATAGTAACTGCATGTCTAATGAGCAGTCACGATATTATACGCAAGTTGGTAAGTCTATACGGTAGGTACTGCGATTAGAACCCCGGCTTGCGGTTACGAAGGGCCTGCCCGCTCCAACTATTTATGAGTCCAGATTAGGGTCCCCCACAAACCGACACAATTACTTTTGCACTGCGTTAAATTAGTTAAACTGACGATTATTCCACTGATAATTGCTTTAGCTTTTAGTGTGTACTTATCTTTATGTCGGATCTAGTGAAACTAAGCGCTGTTTGCCACGATTTCTGTGCAGAAAAGTGTGTAAAATATACGCGTCGTTTAAAGTTCTGTTTGAGACTAAGCCATTATTTTACCTAATTTGTGTGAAAGTCGTCGAAAATCATGTTTCCATATAGTTGAATCGGGGAATATTCTTAGTTAAATTATCTGGAAACACGATTTTCATATTTGTGAACAATTTGCCTGTTATTACGTTGGACCTACGTTATATTGTGGTACAGCTCCACAGTACATTATTAGGTTAGGTCATAATCAACAAACACATTGTGCATCTACATTGTTGCAAATAGTACCTCACAACTCGAGACGAGAATAGCCGAATCCCTAGCTCGAAATCAAATGCCAAATTGCCTCAAAGACATTCGTAACAGCACTGATTTTCTCACTACAAACAAATGGAGCCGCATTTTAATCCAATGGCAGTGTGAGTCGGTGTCCCGCAGTTAGCGTGTTTCTGCAGTTATGTTTGTGCTACAGCATTTGCCATGTAAATCTAAGTGTTGGAGGGGCTGCCAAGAGATCGCGTGCATGCATACGCCGCCGCGCGACGACGTCTGTCTTCCGCACGTTCCCCGAATTTGTAGATTATCCTGCCAGAATATGGTATTTGAAATGTTGGTTGAAAGCATTTCTTTAAAGTTTTTTCTTATCCACTACTTAGAGGGTTTTTAAATTTATTTAATATTAATTATTTCAATAAAATATACAATCTAACACTAAACAATTTTCTAACTAATATTAAATAAAACTAACTGTACAAATAACTTAGAGGGTTATGTTTGTCATAAACATAGGACCTTCACCAAAAAAGTGACATCTGACAAAGGTAAAACGGTATCCTTTCTGTATGATTCTGATCACTCTTTTTGAATATCAAAATTCGTTAAATCTAATTGCAATATTCGTTAATTCTGACAGAGCGCACTTTTATGTACCTATAGCTAGCTAGCCTACAGCATAGTTCGTTATAGTGGTAGGCATTCATAAGAAACTGGGGTAAAATACCTTATCAAAGGGGATAGTCAATTAATACAGACTTCCATATACCCAGACCAGTATAACGAACTATCCTGTGGGACGTTGGTATGATCACACACTTCGTTAGCAGATTGGTCGCTGTATCATGGTATTAGTACTCAAAGCAAATTCTGAAGGCCTGTAGTAACCGTAGTCACTGGTCGGAAGCGAAGAATATTCGTTGCATGTAGGTCACCTACTCGATGATTTCGGTACTAAAACATGACCATGAAACATTTTAGCTAATATTGTTTTACTGAAGCTGCTTCCTTTGTGTGTTTAAGATATATAAAGCATCAATGCTAAAATTACTTGAGTGTCCATACACCTGCATGTTAAAGGACATAAACGCCATTGGTACCGCGATTAACATGGCCACCTACTGGGCCCAAGACGTGATCGTGACGTGATAAAGAAGAACCATCGATTCGACATCAAGAAGAAACTTGAGATTATCGCATGTAATTATTTCCAGTGTTCTTATTATCTCTGTCATCTCTTCTGATCTTGTCCTCAAGTCCTAATCCCCATTTTCGTCAAATACTTAGAACGGTGTTTTGTTACGCGTCACACAAACGAAACAGCTCAAAGGTTGTCGAGTACCTACGGCTCTCAGGCCATCAAAGGATTTCCCAGGAGCGTGTTTAAGGAACAAAATATGGAGTATCCTAGTAAACAAAACATAAAATAAAGGCGATCGTTTTAAAATCGTGACTTAATGATACTCATGACGATAGAAAGAGGCCACTCGAAAAATTCGATGTTACAGAGAACACGCGGCGAGCGAAGTTTTTACGAGAAAATTTTACACATAAATTACGTCACATACGTTCTTATCCCCCATTATTTGGTCCCACTGAAGTTTCCAGCTGCGTACCTTTTTACAATTTTTTGGAAGAGGTGTAATTTGTCTCAAGGTATCTTGATGTGGTCTTGTGTAATTTCAATCTGTGTTGGTGAGTTGCGGGGACAATAATTGGTGGTACAAAGTTGAGAAATTTTGTTTTGATATTGTAGACATTCACTCCCACAGTGTACACCCAGCATACAGTGCGATAAGAAAGACCCGTGCTTACTGCACCTATTTTAGCCATTTTCCGTCACATGTTAGCGGATTAACAGGAGCTTCTTAGTATAGCAAGCACGTAATCACAGGAACTAGGTTTCAATCCCGAGAGGAAAATAGTTCTATAATACAAAAACCTAATTAAATTACAAGGAATTTGTTGCTTTTATAAAGATAAAAAATTAGCCAATCATTATACGGGTCAGCCTAAAGTCGTCTACCGCTGGATAAAAAGTTCTCCCAAGAATCATAATATCGATACCTCCACATAATTACTTATCTGTATCGACGTATGTATATTTCCAACCATGCTTGCTGTACTTATATGAAACAAACCGGAACTTTTACTAACCTATACGGATATTTTATTGGGTCAAGTTTCCTGCTGCGAATTTACAAGAACAACACGGATACTCCATGCTGCGAATATTCCGTATAAATAAATCCTTTTATGAAAGGACCGCATACAACTTCAATAGGGATGTTCGAGCAATCGATTAGGTAGTCGATTGAACTGACTCCGCGACGGCTTTTGTCGACTAAAAGACAAATTAATCGAGTTTGCGATTTGATTGAGTTGTGCTATGTACATAGAAGAGTAAACTGCAAAGTAATGACAGATCGATAGTGAAACGGGGATATCTATTGGGATATACCGTCGGGACGTGTGTGTCCTAAATTAGAATAGCTATTTTGTTTTTGTTTGCGTTCGAAAATTACGACTGAAATGTTCTGACGTCTGTATATTTCTACCTACGTTTGTATACTTTTGAGCTTTTGTTCGTTGAGAGTGCACTCTTCGACCTTCTGTAATTCTGAAATTAGTCAATATACCCTTCATCTGATGTAGTTAGATCATGAGTTAGATCATAGCTGACATTCCTGCGTCAAGTCTTGGTCTTATGCTTTAGCAGTTTATTGCCACATCTAGTATCAGTACATTAATTTATGTGCCTGTTTATATTTCGATTTATGATCATATTAATCGAATATTTTACTAATACTTCCCTCTAATTCAATAGGTTGTTACATCACCACGAAACGATCCTCACATCAGAAAGGATCAGACAAATAACTATAATATACATAGAACGTTAAAATGATTACCAAACTCTTTTTTCCGGGTCGACTCTCCGCAATAAAATGAGGTCGGTACATTTTATTGACAAGTTTAGTTCGCCTCTAGTTAGGTAAAGCTAAGCGCTTTGGGCGGTTTCGAACCTATTTTGGGTCATCGACTAAACATTTATGGACAGATTTATTTCGTTTTTCTGCGAAAGTTATATGAGAAAATATATTTTGTTTGTTTATTCTGGATTTCTATAGGCAGGATTTACTCGTTTATTCGGATACGGATTTTTATATGTTACAGCGTTCTTATTGTTATTGGAATACACTACCTCCCTAGCTAGGTAGTGATCTTAGTCGCAATTCTCACGAGTAGATTAAAAACCAATTTCACGAACTGTTCCTTAAAAATAATCTTTAAAACGGAACTTTTCAAATACCAAGTTAAACTAACGCCAATTCAACGTAGCAAGGAGATACAACGTCACGTCCTCTCAGGATATTCTTCTATAAAAATACAATTCCCTCAGCTAGGAACATACTGGTCACGTGAAAGGTTAAAACAACGCACTAAGGTATTTCTCTACATCTAATACTAACTGAATTGTCTTTACTATGAAATCTCGTGCAGCAACACACCTCGAGGGCCAGCGGAGCCTTAACGAGGAAATAGTGGTCGTAAATCACGGGAAATTCGTTCTTATTGAATTTCCTTTTGTCGGCGAACGGAAGCGCCGCCTAGGTTTTTGCTCCAAATGGACGCTTCGAGACATGGACGCTTTTTTGACCCGATCGCCCACAGGTCCGGCCCAGTATGTATACAGGGTGTTAGGGTGAACACCATTATCCTTGCAACCAGTGGTTTGGTTTCATTTATAGAACGTAAAATCAATGGAAAATTACAACTTTTATTTTCTTTTTTTTTAAATCTACCTTTTACCACAAGAGACGAAAGTTCGTTGCCCTATGCGCTAGGGCAATGAACTTGCGTCTCAACACGGGCGGGGGGTGCGGGATGTGACCTGACCGGCCACGAGCGTGATCTCTCCCTCAGTCAGTCAGCTGTTTCGCTAGAGAGCACGGTGTGGGATATAAACTTTTTAAAATCTTTTAATGAAAATAACGTTTTTTTTTTGTTGTGTTCGGTCATTATTTTTATATTTAAGTCAACTACCCATGGTTTGAATGACAAGAGTGTTTACCCTTACAGCCTGTATTAATAGCAGAAATAAAACTATTGAATAATTTCTGCCGTTAAGATATAGTGCGAATTATTGTTACGCGTGTACAAATTCGCAAAACAAATATACATAAACTTAGTGTGCCGGTAGTGGATTTATAAAATTCCGAAAACAAGGATAATAAAATACTAAGAATGAGCGAAACGACTTATTTTCGTACCTATTTTTACCGACTTCAAAAAAGGAGGAGGTACTACGTTCGGATGATTGTTTTTTTTTTTTTTTTTTTTTATGTATGTTCACCGATTACTCCGCCATTTGTGAACCGATTTTAAAAATTATTTTTTTGTTCGAAAGGGTATACTCCCGAGATGGTCCCATATAAATTTTATTAAGTTTGCTTGCATAGTTTTTGAGCTAGCTTCAATATTACGTATTTTTCCCACAGTCTATTTAGACGATATAATTATTAGACTCCTTCACTGTTATTTACATAGCAGGTAGTAACTTGTGTGGGATAGGTACCACCACTAAAAAGTGAAAAATAAAAACTTTTTACAAAAAAAAACTACCGACTTCAAAAAAAACACTAAAAAAGTGAAAAATAACTTTAATTTCGGAAGTCGGTGGCAAAAAACGAAAATTAAAAAGCAAAGACACCGACTTCGTTTTTTTTTGTAAAAAGTTTTTAATTAAACTTTCCAAGTCTGTTCATTCAGAAGATTAAGTAATATTTACCCTTTTCATTGTTTTTTTTTAACAATAGTTACAGTTTAAAAGTAATTCACTTTATTTCCGTTTTAAGTTTATCTGTGTAAGTAAGTATGCTTACGTCTACAAAGATATTATTGAGTCATACTACTTAGTTTCTCCAAAGAAACTTTACAGCATTGAAAAATTAGGTCATCTGTGCCGAAGCGAAGATCTTTATTCGAAAAGTTCGCAACTTTTATCGACTTTATTCGTATCTTCGATCTAACCTTAAAGTACTTCACTCTATTGAAGCTATAGAAGCTAATTCTTTTATCTGAGAAGAGAATCAAGGCAGGTATTGATTTCTAAGCTCGCAGTTTATGTTGGTCTAAGTTAAGCCTTGCAAATCTTCGCAAGTGTAACAGAAGCCACCGAATTCACTGAAGTTTATCAAAGTTATCCGGTTATGAAAATCTCCAGAGTTTTCAGACGTTGGAAACTAATTACTATTCTAGAAAGTTTCGGTCTCAATCAGGCTCTTTTTAGGAGTTTCATAACAGTGGCGAATCCTTTAAAAGTTGGCCTGTTTAACGTTCGGCCCGCATAGGAATAGGTTTTAATTTAATGCTAGCTACAGGTAAAGTCATACCGTTACTTTCAAGTTCGTTTTCTCCAGAATATTACGAGTTTTACTCAATAAGATACGATTGTATCTTTTTAACAACCAGAAAATATTTAGAACCTGTGAAAATTAAACATCCACTTTTAGTTTTTAAACTACGTTGTAATAAATCCTCACCGACATTTATCTTTTATGTGAGTAAATTCATATGCATTCATTTACACACGCTTGTAACTCGGCAAAGTTATTAAATTCCTCCTGAAAGTCGTAAGATTAAAAAAACCCTTTGGAAAGCTTAAAACACATTCCACAAACAGAAGTACACGTGCAAATCTTAATTGCACGCGCCCGAGCCGCACTAGTCCAACGAAACGTTTATACTTGACGTTTTAAAAATATTACTTTTGCATTTTAATAACATTTATTTAGAAGGAAGCAGACTCGAAGCGAAATAATGAGGCGACGCGTGAATTTAGCGAGAGCACGTATTCGAGCTACGGAGTAGTTGAATCGGCGCTTGCGCTCGCCTTTTGTGCTCGCTCGACCGTGCCGCCAGGAGTTGAGCGGAAAATGTTATGATACCGCCACCTCGGCGAGGTGCGGCGACGACGGAGTGCTCGCCGTGCTCGTCACGTCACTCCCATGCCGAAACGAGCGAACAAATTAAAAAACTTTTCCGAATTTAAAACCACACATGAACTTTCCGTTTGCATATCAGTCGTTTCCGTGTGGGTTCATAATCGCGTCCCCTGCATATTTTCGTGTTTTTACACCATTTAAAACTTTCCGACTGTATAATTCAGTGTGCTCGCCACGGTTTCAGATTTGATGATTGAAATATGGCACGTACCTTTGTGTTACCGAACACGTCAAAATTCTTCAATAGGAAAATACTGTACAAAACCAAACCGACAAGAAACCAAATATTTGTTGTTAAGTTCTTTAAAATTTTGAAAATAAATCAGCGAACTTATCGAACTGTTGTATTGAAGTCTGAGTTGGTATAGAACGTGCATTCAGCGCGTCGTGTTGGGAAGGGAGTGTGACAGAATTTCAGTAGTAAATCTCTGGCAGAACGCGGCTGAGGGCGGCGGGCGGCGGCGGCGGCGGGCGTACGCGACGGCACGCTATCTGTTGCGACATATTTGGCAAGCGTGCCGGACTCTCAGCCAACTGTGACAATGCCTTCGTAGGTAGGACGCGAGAACTTATCTGATCGGCTGGCTTTTCAGATTAATACCTACTTACGATTCTGCATTTATTTTTGTATAAGCACATTTCACGTTGGCAGTTTAACTTTGCGAGGTTTTAGAGCGTGTGCAGTTCTTGTTCTATCGATTTTTCAAAGTTTTGTTTTATAACTTTTAGCTACGAAGTTCGTTGGTTTTCGTTGTTTGAATCCTTCCTGCTACACCGGTCTTGAGTTACAAACTTGGGCAGCCCACCCACATACATATTGTAAATAACGATCTTTACTTAAACCTCTTAAGAAAATATAATGTCAGTAATCGGTAAATTGTACAGAGATATTTCGTTCAATTTAGGCTACGCAGACTTTAATTGTAGTCTTGCGTAAGACATTTGAAGCACACCATTAAATAGTCTGACTTAAGACTTTTGATAGCAAATTATTTAAGCATTTAAGTTTAAAGAGAGATCTTAAAACATTTCTGAAAAAGAAACGAACAAAAGCTTATGTTGAAAATTCACAAAGTAAAGTGCTCGTGTGAATACGCAGGTTAAAAATAACATTAGAACGAACGGTATTTCAATATCTATCCCGGTATCAAGCCTGTTTAATAAATCAGTGATATAAATCTTGCGACTGTCACCGCATTGTCTAATTTAATAATAAACTAGCCATACATCATACAACAAACGCAGCGTTGAAAAGAAAACGGACGGGTCACGAAGACGATTATTTGATATTGTAAGCATAATATATATTATATTATTTATGCATCTATGGTTAATTTCGATCGTTCATTTCGTACAGATAACCGGTAGTTTTTGTGCGGCCACGAAACTATCAGAGGCCCTCACGCGAACGAGTAATCATGGCCGGTACTGGATGAATGAATGCAACAAATCGAAATGGTTAGGTGGGGAAAATAAGCCTACGAGATAGGCGATCTCGTCATTAGTTTTCGCTTTCTCGGAACTATTGTGTTGGTATTTTTTTTGACTCCGTGGTTTGTACATATAAAGAGGATAAGTATGTTCTTTTATGGCCGTCGCAGTTATGAATAGGTATGTAAAAACGTTACTACAACTAGCAGAATTGAAGCACAGATCGTAGCAGTGAATGTAGACTACCAGAAGCGTATCACAGATCGTAGCAGTGAATGTTGACTAACAGAAGCGTATCACAGATTGTAGCAGTGAATGTTGACTAACAGAAGCGTATCACAGATCGTAGCAGTGAATGTTGACTAACAGAAGCGTATCACAGATCGTAGCAGTGAATGTTGACTAACAGAAGCGTATCACAGATCGTAGCAGTGAATGTTGACTAACAGAAGCGTATCACAGATCGTAGCAGTGAATGTTGACTAACAGAAGCGTATCACAGATCGTAGCAGTGAATGTAAACTAACAGAAGCGTATCACAGATCGTAGCAGTGAATGTAGACTAACAGAAGCGTATCACAGATCGTAGCAGTGAATGTAGACTAACAGAAGCGTATCACAGATCGTAGCAGTGAATGTTGACTAACAGAAGCGTATCACAGATCGTAGCAGTGAATTTTGACTAACAGAAGCGTAGCACAGATCGTAGCAGAGAATGTAGACTAACAGAAGCGTATCAGAGATCGTAGCAGTGAATGTAGACTAACAGAAGCGTAGCACAGATCGTAGCAGAGAATGTAGACTAACAGAAGCGTAGCACAGATCGTAGCAGAGAATGTAGACTAACAGAAGCGTAGCACAGATCGTAGCAGAGAATGTAGACTAACAGAAGCGTAGCACAGATCGTAGCAGAGAATGTAGACTAACAGAAGCGTAGCACAGATCGTAGCAGTGGCACTGGCGTAGCAATTCGCTGCTACGCTACGGATTGCGAATTCAAAGAAAATTTCGGATATAGAATAATGGGTACTTTATTAAGACGCAAGTTTTTGTCGTGTAAACTGAAAGCTTTTCGAAAGCGACACAGCTTATTTATCATTTTAGTGGATAAAAATTGTAAAGATTATTAGGTGTATTTATTTTATAAAAACCAATCTAGAATAGTGGTTGTTCTTTTCAAACCGAGGGAAAATAAAAAACATTTTTAAGTCCTCCATAAAACATGTTGAATATTCGTCACAGTGTTTTCACAAATTTGTTTTGCCCCGCGCTATTCTAATTTCGGTTATCGAGGTCAAGCAAAACAATAAGTACCCTCCGGCCAAAACTTTCCTTATTTCTTTGTTTGTTTATTAAAACTGTGAGGAAAGCACTAAACTTTGTATAACTTGACGTTTTCGTTTATTTGCAATTTCATTTAGTGGCTCCTTCAGTTGTTTATGTTTTTTGTCTACCAACTTTGACGAAATTACATTTCATTGGTGACTACTGACTATTGTATGAAATATGAGTTTCTGTTTGTAAATAATAAAAGCCATTATTACAAATCATGCTGGCGGATATAGTAATAATCTTGTTGCCAACTAAAGGCAGTAATAACTGTCAGAGCTAAAGTAGGAACACAAATATTGGAACTGTTAATGCCATTACCCATTAGTATTGCTGGTACATCGAAATACATAATAATATTAGTTTTTGTGGCTTAGCTAGATACCTTAGAAAAGTACGAATTACTTATTTCTCTTGACGACAAGCTAATCACCATAAACAAAATATTGAATACCAATAAGTGAGAATTCTGTAATTGTAGTCAATTAATCTATGGTCTCTTTCAAGGTAGGTACAAAAACCCATCTGCCTTATTGTAGACATTGCGTCAATACGCACTACTTTTGGTAACTTTATAGTCCCTTTCAAGTTGTCAGTCCTTAGACACTCGCCAGCCTTCTTCACCAATAAATAATTTCAATCTAGCTTTACATCTTGACTGACATAATTAAGCTCCTTAGGTATTTGTCTACAAGCATTCGTCCTAACTTGCCTGGATGCTTAAACCCGTTAACTACTCCTTATACAAAACAGCAATGGAACCTTTAGAAATAGCGAAGCTTTAAAGAAGATAAACTTTTATTAATAAACATATATTTAAATATTCAAGTCCATCATTTCTATGAAAAGGAGCTTCATAACATTTCTTTAGAAGTCTGTCTGTGTCCATCGCGCTTGGCTTGTGGTTTCATTACACATTCTTACGATTTCATTTGCTAACATGATTCGTCCATCTCGAGTCTTTTATTCTTGTGACATGTTCTCTCATTTACATTTATACGCTTTATGAATGGTAGTGAACATCGTCTTTATAGAGATATTCCGCTCAGTTGATGTGATTATGTGGTTGTAACTCTTGTGTCATTGTTTGTAAGACTTTTGTATCATTGTCATTTGTTCTAGGGAAATTTTAATATCAACATTGTGAACTATATTTAAGAAGAAGGTGGGTTTAGACCAAAGGAACATAGAACCAGAACAAGAGCTAGAGCATTCTCTTGTTGATATTCTTGACATTTTAGTATGGAGAAACCACCGAAGGAATATTCTGTCCCTGTTTACACAAAAAAAAATTTGGTAGAGTGGGGGAAGAATGTGCATTCGCTCGCTTGGTCTAAATCGACCTTTACAAAGCAAAAATTTGTAGAATAATCAAATGGATTCATTCACGGTTAGTAGGTACTAAGGTAGGTAGTAAGTACTAACACATTTATTCAAGGGCCCAACAAAACAACTGGCTGTAATAGAAATATTATTTCACGAATATTATTTCAAGATGCTTCAATTCACTAATAAGCAAAGTTTTACTTATGTGAACCCTTCAGTTGTGGGGTTCACATCCCTCCGAGCGCGTCCCCTTCCCGCAGATAAAAATAATAATGGTGACATTTATCAAGAGATATTTGAATACGGCCTCTCTTCGATATGTTTTATGTATGTACATAATAACGGGAAGTTAGAGGAACTGTAAACTTAATAAAACTACCCTGCCAATTATAATGTCTTTTTTAAACAAAATCAATCTGGAGTGACCTTTGCTAAGGACTAAAAAGTGTATCTTACCTATTACATCAAAAACATCAGCTTAAAACAGAAATACACTGTTCTAACCCAAGTACCGCGTAACATCAGTTAGTATTGTAGCTATTTACCTATAGAAGGCAGTAATAAAGTAATTTAGCTGACGCGGCTTCGACGGAGGCACGGGCCACTCTCCCGACATGAATATCAACAAGGGAGCATGTCGTCATCGCCGCCTTTATGCCACAAACTTCGGCAGACACCCTCGCTATTCACACTGTTAGTGATAAACAAAAAGCTTGTAATTGAACGTAAATATTGTGTTCTACATTCTACACTGATTGTCGACTAAAGACGGGTTATACGAGTGTTCAGAAAGGGTAACATGCATGATCAGTTTTAACTTCAGTTTCGCTTCATCTCTGAAAGAGCCAAATTGAAACTCATGAGAGTTTCACTGTAAATTTCCACGCATTAGATGAGAACAAAATGACACAGGTTCTCCTTTTCAGTTACGTTTTTTGATACCGTAGGAGGCTTTTCCACACGTATTGTGTGCGATATTCTGACGTTCGAATTTTAGTTGGTTAATTTCTTTAAAGGTTTTGAAATTGGATTTGTCCATCCGTTTGCATGATAAAACCGGCACAGAGAGATTTGTAGTTTTGAATCTAAGCTCCTAGTCATCAGGTATAATGGATTTTATTTTTTGATGGATTTAATCATTCTAATGGGAAAAACGCCTGTAGGATTCTGGGATTAATATTTTTGAAAAAGGTGAGTAGTACTTTTTGCGTGGATCAAAATAAATCCCTGTTTCAAGCAATCTTTGGTTGGCTTTGGTCCGATAATATTCATGAAAGTTTCTACATTCATATACCTAGATATAGAGTAATCCTTTTCACATCCCACGTCTCATGTTTCCGTGGTTTGTAACAGAAGCTGTTATCTGTCATGATAAAGTACGTGATTAGATTGCAAATATGAACATCCTCACAGACTACGAATATTCGCGAAAATACCATCAAAAATCATTTTGTTTGCGCAACGGATTTTAATGGGATTTTCACTGTACCATCCCGTAATACCCCGGTAATCAAATAAGCTATAAAATCATCATGTCGAGAGGGGTAGATTTTTTATCAATCAGGCAAACTCAACTTGCCTGATTGATAAAAAATGTGTGTGTAGGTATATGGATAGCTCCCGGTGAAAAGAAATTCGTGCTTATCTTTTTGTATTTTCAGTTTCAGGTATGGGGGGTAATGCGAGGGAAAGGGTAAGGTTTTTCTAGTGTTGTAGCTTTCAGATGATAGCTTATGTTCAGCAAAAGATTACGGTGGTCTAGCGCATTGACACATAAAGCAAGGTAAATCGGCTATACCTACTTTGTATCAACGATAAATTCCCACTTAATGAAACGATATTTTTTTGAAAGATACGGCTAAGAAGCCTTTTTGTCAATAAAATAAGTCTATTTATCCTCAACATATAACAAAAAAAACTGTAATCTGTACTAGATCAGATAAACTTAGAGTAATAAAGACATTCAATACCGACATTTATCTAAACCCCTTCACACATCTAGAAATATCCTCTTTACCTGTCTTACCAGTTTAAATGGCTACTTAACGATGGTATTTGAGGCTATGTTCAACACCAGCTAAGATAGCCTACAAGAAAACTGCAGTATTCAAATGTAATTCAATTATGTAAATAGTAACGTGAGTTTATTTTTGCAGCAAGCTCGTTTTGAGCTAACTAATGAGGTACTATCCGGTAACACTACTTTATTCACACCTTAGTAGACCTTACAGGATTTATACAGGAAATGGCCTCAGGGGAATTGCTCTTTTCACACTTTATTTGTATATGAGTTATTTTGTTTGTGCGAGGTTTGTGCAACTTTCTTATTTTGTTAACCGACTTCTGATGTTCTTATTTCGTTGCAAATATGGCGTGTTTTAAAAACAATGAAGCTGCTGTACTGAAACTAATGGAATTAATTTGCTGCTTTAAGTTTTACACTACAGTAATTTAGTGTTATATAATATAAGTTTTATTGGTTTTAAATACTAAACAATAAGTACGTAGATTAATTTTGATCAGTGATTCAAATGACTTTCAAATAGCAGTGCTGCAAGTTTATTTTTCTTTTAAAGGAATAAAAGCTTTTAAAACTAAAGAAACTTGTAACTTCTTTAAAATTAGATTGTTAATACATTAAGTCACGAAATACATGTTTTGGTACTTAAACTTTGGTATATTAAATCTATAATTTAGCGGCTTATTTTTGTTCTTAAGTCAAGTTTTAGAACTTCTAGGAGAAGATTTGATTTAATTTATTGATATACTCGCGTTTGAAGACTATCATATCAGATGGCAGAGGCGGCGCAAACGCGGTCCTACTGACAAAAAAATATGGTAGGTTGTGCAACCGATCAGACGCCTGGTGATCCAGATACCCACCATAAAGCTGTGCACCATATTTTGCTGGAAGCGCGACCATGGTTGCGACACCACGGTGTCCTAGAGAGATATATGCCTAAGTGATGATGCGCCGACAATGGTGCACGCTTGACTAGAAGTGACTTCTTGAATAGAGATTTGAAGACTTCCCGGTTTTAGCTATCGGTAAACGTACACTCCGTGAAAAATATACCTAAATATAAGAAAGACTATGCCATGTCCAGCTTACTTCATACATCTTTGTACTGCAGTATTGAATGAGGTGATAACTATAACACGTTACAAGAACTAGTTATTACACTCGTTCGTCGTTGACGTTAATATATGCAATCTTTATTGATATCTGCCAATAAAACTGAACTATAAAATAGAGCTCATAAAATTCTATACTATACTCTGACGACTTATATTTATGAAGTTAATTGATATGTTATCTAAAACGGTTGTTTTTAATACTAGAAGGGAAAGATAGAGAGAAATTTATTACAAATTGAATGTCTTTATCTGTGGGATATTAACATTATTATTGTTGAATTAATTTTAATTAATTGAAAACGTAACTGTGAATAAGTAGACGTTTATAATAGTTCTATAATTGCTGGAATACTGAAGGCTGCCAGCCAAGCTTGTCGGCTGGAATATGATTTAATATAAAAGAAGTCCTTACTTGTAAATTGTTTCAGTTTGAAACTTGAGAGTGCGCACTTCAAATTCAGTGAAAAGCTTAATGGGAAAACTGTAACATTTTTTAAATAAAAATAGCTTATACAATAAATTCCACCACTTTCGTGTAGATACTTAGGTAGGTACAGGGTTTTGCATCGCTGCACTATTCGCAACATGCTTTTTGCGTAGCCCATATATATTTTGTACCTGTGCTTGTAACATCCATACATACATATTACCCACTTAAAGCTGTGTACAATAATTACAGATCTGACCAAGGACCGGACGGTAACAGTGCACAAGTAGTAATAATTTATGGCTTACTAGTAGTTGTATGACCATAATAACCAGTTAGATGGACGTCAGCTTCTGCCCCTGGTCCCTAATAACGAATTTCTTACAACTTTGTGTTGTGTACCGTTCATTAGCGGCCATGTTTTGTCTACATAGACTACACAGATCTCCATTACGATAATTTGAAAAGCAGCCTCTGTTAAACTAATTCATTGTTTCAAAGTTAATTGTGGAAATACGGATTGTATTTTGCTGTCTTGCTTTGTTGCGGACGAAATTTTGCATTGTGATTATATATAGGTTAAATGTATTTAAATTCTAAAATGAGCTTTTCACAAAACATTGTATTCTGCACTTCATGAATTTTTAACACGACTCTTAAACTTTTGACACCCCAAATATACGGACTAAAAGCAAAGTTAAGTGAAAAATTAATAGGAACGGAAATGGAAAAATAAAGGCAATAGCTATGTAAAAGTGGTGGAGGCGTTCGCGTCGCTTAGTCAGCTGTTAATGGCATTTGTGTTTACGTGCAACCAGACGATGCCGGCTCTACGTGGAAAATTTTGGGAAAGACTAAGTTGGATGCGAACGAAAAGGTGAAGGAGAAAAATAAAACTCCTTATAGGAATATATTCCAAAAGTCTACTTAGCACAGGTGTTGATATAGTTATGAGCGTAGGCAGCAAGATTGCTACCATACTAACGTTTTTCACTGGTACAGACAGCACAATCATCATTATCACCTGATAGCAGGCCCCTGTTGGAAAAAAACTATATATATATGATGCTTTAAAAAAACCTAAGTTTTCTATGTCAAATGAATCATGTAGCAATGGTTATTATAATAAAGTAATGAGGCTTGTGCGCTAAATAACACAAACCATATTAAGTAAATTCTCATTTTCTCAAATACACTCATAGATATCAACAAGTTTGTAAGTTGACTAAGGTTCAGTTAGCCTTATATGTGTACCATTGCAAGTTCCAATAACTACAAAGTATTCTCATCAACAACTAACTCGATTAAATAGCTTGCTCGGCAATGAACTACAAGGGTCATGCATCACTTTAATAAACCATAAATAATTCTAGCTCATTTTTTCCACAGATAAATTAAAAAGAAATATTGCTACCGTACGGAATATCCATATTTTAATAGCAGAGTGCACTTTTAGCTTAGTTATCAAGTCGGCACACGCAATCCTACAATCAGGCTTGAGACCACAATGAATGCATATCGAAACTACGTTTTAGCACCTCGACAATACATTCATAATGCCTTTCGAAACTTAGTGATTTTACGAAACTTTCAAAAGAAGGAATTGCGTTCTTTTATGTTTAAAGCCGAATTTAGGTCAACGTTTATATAGCCTTTGTTATTATAATTATGTTCGTTACTGACTTTCTTTCTATTGTCAATATATACGAATTTTCCTTTTTAATAAAAAGTAACTTTACTGACAGTCTAATAAAATGGTTTATCCTCTCTCTATCTCGGAAAATTAGATAGCTTGATGAAAACCCGTAAATACGCTGAAATAATCAGCTGTATCTTTTTTTTTTGTGTTGGTAATCATCAAATGACTTCCCCTTTTCCCGCTCTGGGCGGAGCGGAAGGACGTGTCAGACTTTTACTGACTAAAACCCACCCGTGTTCCTTCAGTTGCCTGTTGCCAAGGTCCGGGTATCCCTTTCGGACTTTCCCGCAACCCTGGCAGGCATCGGTCCTAGCGGACCCCGCAATCAGTAGTATCTGGAAGGGATTAGCTTAATAACGCTACCAAGTTCCTTTTAAAGTTCAGAAAAGTGAAATATGTTGGGCACAGAAAATATACTTAAATGAAAAGTAGATTTGTAGTAAAAATTACGATATTTTCCAAAGAAATTATTTCTAGAAAATTGTAATAATGAAATATTGAACTTTGAGTAACGCTATAAACTTATAGCGTATATTGACAGTATAATAAAGTATTTAGTAACCCTTATATTAATTCTGTGCAACTAGAAGCCGTTTTGAAAAGAAATAGACTAAAACGGGAACGCTTTTACCTTAGAGCCCTCAAGGCAAACGTGAATAGGCATCTTTTAGGCAGGCGTGCTGAATCGTAGGCTACATCGTGGCTTACAGATGAGGCTGTGATCAAAGCCTATCCAGAACTAGGGGTACACAACATATGACAAGCGGAAAAGCTACTTAACGCTTAGGAAACAAAGGTCACAAAAATTGAGAGAATCTAATAGAAAATTCTCACTCCAAATTCTTGTGTAGGTGTATTTTATATCTATCAAAATGCAAATAAAATATAAACCTTTACAGTGCAAGCATTAATTAAACCTTTCTCATCATTAGCATTTAATAAATATTCAAGCAATGTAATTTTTATTGACATTAACGTCACATTACGAATACGCCTGGTGAGAAATTTAATATTGCAATCTATTTGATTTAAAGATTTTATCTATTACGTCAATAATAAAACCTTTCTAATAAAAACGGTGAGATACTGATTAATACAGTCACTAACTCGATACACACTCCTAAACATTCATATGTATATATTATACTTTATAATAACTGGATACACTATCGCTTTGAATAAAATAGAGCTTCGTTTTATTTCTAAACTGATATCGGTAAAATAGCTCAACAAAAAGCTTGACCAACTGTTTCACATCACTATTACGCGTAGCTATAGTTCGCTGATGACATAAAAGACGAAAGCATGGCGCGACGCCGAATAGCGGACGCGGCCGATTGACGGTGCACATGGGAACTGTATGCTAATTCGCTCGGCCGTATTTCGGCGCACTGTCAACGAGTAACACAGCCTTCTGTACCTGTCCTACTACGTGCGCACTGAACGTGGACGAAATGCAAAAACTTCGAACAATCGGATGTTTGCTTACGAGCTTCGGTGAAAAAACTGCTATTTTACTTGTGTGAGAATCGTTCGGAATGTAGTGTATAATGTGACTAGGGGCTGTGTGTGACGCGTCTTTTAGAGCCTTTGTGTTTTTATCTAATTTTGATTCAATGTTCTCTTTATGCGGAGCCTGTTCGTTCTTTTATTTTAATTTTGCTCTTTCCTTAAACCATAGGTATATTACATATAAGATATTTATAAAAACCAGTGATGATTTCCTTTAAAATTACCCACATTATAAGCTAAATGTCACAGCTATTATAGTAATAAGGTATCGAGGTATTGTTGGCTAAATTGTGGGACTTGAAACCCATGCTTACAGTTGACTTTGCAAAAACTTCATTTGAACAGGTATCTTTTTGCTCCTGGCCTCTTCATCCTCACCGATCCTAGATTGACATCTGTGAAGCTTATAAAATAAAAGACTGTCTTAAACTGGATCCTATTAATTTTAAAACAAGTCTGGCAATCCGTCGTTGAACTAAAATAAAATGTAATAGCTGTGCTAATGGGTGTCCAAGCGCTAAGCAATAAATAATTTATTCCGTCTACATTTCTCCACAATTTTTTTATGAAGTAACTAAAAGCTCGAAATAAACCGACAAAGAATAAGTTCATAAAGATATTTCCTCATAAATTATAAAATTGTTGATAGAGAGAATCTAAAGCACTTTACTTCAGGACTAATTCTATAATGAAAAGTCTTTCTCGGTTGAAAAGAGTCCGCGGTAAAGTAGTTTCGTGTAATACCTTTTACTTACAAACAAGTGCAGTGGAACTGATATTAAAACATAATTTTAAACTTCTGTGAGGCGGCGAGTAAGAGGTAAGCGGTAATTAAAACAAACTATGTAAAATTTACCCATCATTGTTCGATGGAAGTTCACGTGCAAGCAACACTAACACTCTACATTGAGATTGATGAACAGTTTCTGTTAGATTAAAGTATTTTGAACGAGGATTAATAACCTCTCGCTTTGTACATGAATGTCGAGGAAGCTACGCACAAAGCCGACATGGAAAGGGTATTAAACAGTGGCTTCAATAAACGGCCCAATAAGTTATGTAAAGTGCGGGTGCATCGCGTTACATTACAACCCCTACATGGGCCCGGGGTTGGGACGCATGCGCTCGCATCGCCGGCCGCGCACGGCATATGCGGAATATTAAAGGAGGAAAGAGAAAAAAATTAACTTGTGAAGCCATTTTCGTCTATCGGCGGCCCCCGCGCGCGCCGTAGGGTTTCTGTGATGCAGGCAGAGAGGCTCGCGCGGCCGCCGCGACTCCACGCCGCCGTACGCACCGAGCCGCCACTCGCCGTCACTCGCCGCCGCTCGCCGACCGGTCCGCCCGGTCTTGTGATTACACCTTGTGCGACACATTATAATTGTGCTGTGTTATTTGGACATTTGAGAAGCTTTCACTATATGGACACAGTGTTACTGTCCAACTAACTAGAACCTAACTTCTAAGTGAGTTTAACTTAACTGTGAGTGTAAGTTTTTTGAGAAGTTTAATTTTTATCTCCTTCAGTGATACGTCTTGTAAAGTGAACTAAACTGTATTTTGAAGTCGTGTTTCATGTGCCGCGTCTGTTTACTTGACAAGTTGATGCGAATTAGCAGATATTATTTAGTAATTTGGTAAAGTTGAAACTTTTACAACTTACTCTGAATTCCTATTCGTACATTTGTGTTTCGTCCGATTCAAGTTCAACAACTTATGATCGCACCCTCAAAGGTATTGTAATTACTATTAAATTGTATTATTCAGTTTATGAAGTAGCAATTAAATTATTATTTATCTTTACGCTTGGAGCATATTTTTATTATTTATTTTTCGACCGAAATTTACCTACAGTTAGTCGCTTGGACAACAATTTTAATGTCAATTACATCTGTCGCATGCATAATTTAATTTTGTACAAACATCTGTGTTTTTATTGCTTTACAGTCTCTGTAAATTTTGTTTGAGTTCTTGTTAGTGGCAATATGTTTTCACCTGTTCACCGCATCAGCTGTCCCACGGAACCGGCTATATACGAATTGTATTTGGAGAGCCCCAAATATTCCAACAAAACTTAATACATGGAAACATCACAAAGGATAAAACAGCCATAACATGGAAGAAACTATCATACGACCTCTCAAAAAGTTTTAATGGAGTTCTGAGGATATAGTAAATCAAATCTTTTATTTATGAAGTAATAACAGTGCGACAGAGTGCACTCTAAAATAGACGTGTATAATAAAAAATCCATACTCCTCCCAATAAATTATCGGAAGACGTTCTTTTTATTGGAGTAACGAATGGTGAAATGAGTAATGGCAGAAGTTTGTGCGATAAATCATGCCTCCCGAAACTGTGAGGAGCTTCCGACGTTGGGGTAGTATTTGGCAAGAGCAACCCTGACTTGTTAGTTTTGTATCATACACTGATCGGAACTGCAATCGATGGTGAAAAAACAATCGTTATAGTTTTTGTAGACGATTCCCAGACAGCAGTACACTTGTATCCTGTATGAGAAGCAAATACACTATGAATTCAATAGCGATAAAAGCTTCAAATTACCAAAGCAGCAAATAACACGAAGGCAATATTGTAAATGGTACTTAAAGCCCGTTTACATGAATGAAATTGAAGTCCATTTACGCTACTCAATTTGTCAATGTTGGTCATGAAATACGATGGATAGTAATATGCTAATAGAACATGAGCAACAGCATGATTTTGAGCTAAAACGGTATTGTGGAAGGGTAGTAAAACTGGTAATTGTAGAAAAGCGATTCTCGTCAAGAAAATGGAAGTGCTAAATGGTACAACGCCCGATGGTCCGTGAAATGACACGTCGAGTGAACCGATACCATTTGATGAACTATTGTTTAGGAATGTAGCGATGGGCGGAGGCGGATTGGACTCGCACTTAGATTTTGTGTAGGACAGACGTTCGAAAGATGAATTGGAATTTAGTTAGGAAACTCTTTTATTATAATTTCGTTGATAGTATAGTAAAGATGATAATTATACTAGTTAGTTTCAATTCAAATGATCATCGATAATTTCGGAATTAACGTAATTAATATTATGTATAGATACCTAAATTACGATTAATGTTTGAGAGTATGAAATAAACGTAGCAAGACTCATATGAATATATCTATCTAAAGTTGCTTAGGTTTTCGTTTTTATTTGTGTATTATTTTATTTCACATTATTTGAATGCAGTTCACAATAAACATGAAAAAAATGGCTACTTCTTTATAGTAAGACGTTGTTTTACTAGTTTTATTACTATTATGAAAATAGTAATATTAGAAAATGTTGTCTTCGAAAAAAGATCTCTATGTTCTCATTTTCTCATAAATCCTAAATAATTTACATTATTTGTTATCTAAACCAAATTGATTGGACACAAACACTATTAAAGGGAGGGAGAATTATGAGAAGGAGGATTATGAATATCGAATCTCAGACTAGAAATTATCGATAGCCATAAAAAGGCGTTCCCACGTTGCCGGAAGCAAGCACTGGATCGCCACGCTTCGGTACTTTGCTCTTTCACTATTGTCCCTTTGTCCGTACTTAGCTCCGTCAGCTCGTCAAAAGAGCGCCTCTTTATTCCATGGATCTAGTTTGCCGCACTTAATTCGTATTGCATCATTCGTTCCACACCATTTTCTTTTTCAACATTGATCGTATCGATAACTCCCCCAATGTCGTGTCGTGCATTCGTAACAAAATTCTCTACACTACTTACCTTATCATATTTTTCAATCGGCGATTTGCTAGCTTATAATTATATACCCGTACCACAATAGTTTGTAACGTATAATTTAAAGCCTTATTATGGAGTTCTTAATTAGTAATTTCCTAGCCCGGCTTATGGTTAGCCGCCTTCATTTAGTCGCAACAGAGTTCAAGAACATACCGGCCAGCAACACTAGTGAAATTTGCATTCTTGCTTCGCTCAGCCGACATAGCCTAAGGACCACCCGCGTTGAACTGCCTCCGATTCAATACCAGCTTTATAACATCGAGATAGAATTTTGAATCAAGATTCTCGTTTCTCATCATACCTATCGCTTGCAATAAGACGCTCTACAATCTACTCGCGTCTACTCGCGCAAATTTCAATATGCGTAGCGGTAGAATATTTTATGTCGGTTCGCCCGTCCCGTTTTGATAAGAAACAAAATCATATAACGTAAACAAAAAACAAAACGAAGGGCTTTAATTTGCGGTAAACATCTTTTCTCCTGCAATACCGTAAATAGAAACTCTCAGCAAGATTTTTTTAATCTTCGTCCAACATCTCGAATAATACAGCTGCAGCATTCGAATCTCATTAGCAAGTGAAACAAGAGAAAAAACTCAGAGCAATAAATTTTAGCAAGGCTCAAGTGGAAACGTTTACGGTTCCTTTTAATTTGGTTGGCATTGTCGAGGCGTCCCGCTGCGCGCCGCCCGTTGGATTTCTTGCTAGAATTCCAGCTGTTTCAAACATTAGTTACTTCTTATTAGTTGATTACGAAAACGAATTAAATGTTACATTTCATGATTAGACTTTATGGGGTTGTAATTTTGATGATTGTCATTCATTAGATACCATTGTAACCAGATGTGGAGTCAAATATATTCGAAATAAACCAAAAAGTTTAAATATCCGGCAACCTAAAAAAACACCGGCAGATGCAAAAGCGACTGAGACTGAGGATCGCGGAGTGTATCATAAATCAAAGTGGATTTTATGATGGTATGATGGGACCAATAGCTACCTCTCTCGACACATTTCGAGGAAGGCGTGTTTATTTTAAATGATTGAAGTAATTTCAAGGGTCCGGCGAGGAGCCGCAGCTGAGTGTGAGATCGATGACGTTGCGTTTTCTGCCGCGCCGTCTGCGAGCCCACAGATAATATTAATACTAGCCCAGCTATCGATGGCGGCGATAAACTTGTTTGAGTGTGGAAAGATACTATACTACTACATCAATCATCCAGTAGTAATTGAAAACATGCAGCTGCGGCTTTACGATAAAACAATAAATAACCTTCACGACCCGAGTACCGTAGAAAATGTTCATTTCATTATCGGTATTCAGAAATATGTTCTTTATTCCGGCGTTAAAGCAAGCGTTACTAGACATTTTATTACCACCGCGACACGTGTTTTGCAAGAATCCTCACCAACTGCGGCCCAGCTGTGAGGAGCAGAACGTGCCGTTCTGGGTGCACATTAAAATTCCCACACATAAAATTCAATGATAAAAAAAGGTTCGCCCGATGGCCCCTTTCCTACTCACAACAAACAAGCAGGTAAGCGAATCTTTACGAGCCCAACAAAGTGAAATATGCGCAATCCGGTGAAGGATTTTACATCTTATTACTGCTGCGTAAAGAGTCAGTTTATGGAAGTGAAATGTAACAATGATCTTTCGCAACATTTGGAAATAATAAAAACTTTGTTTTCTTTTCTATTCTCCGACAAATATGGTGCCATGGTGTAAAAACCTCCTTTCGTTCTGATAGGGGTTTTTCGGTTGGCTACCCCTTTATTGCGGTTGATTGTACCTTATACGGTTTGCTTCCTCGATGCGTCCGTTGCATTTAGTGTTTTGATTACATAATGGGAACTAATGAAAATGAATGAGTCGGAATGGTTGGGACACGCATCCGCTTCGGGAAACAAAACAGAATAATGCATTATTTGTGTAACTACCATGTATAAGCCATTGATTCTGAGAACGGTTTTGTTTGCTCTACAACCAGATATTTCGAGGTCATTGACAATACACATGTCAAGAAACGATATCTGTGGATTTATGCATCTCAACTTATTTCGGGTCCTATGTATCGATTCTCATCAATAATAGTTCGTGACCGGATTTCGGCTAATCATTGTAAGAGCTTAAACCGGCTGTGACAGCGTGTTTGTAATACATTCCATTGTCGCCCGCACCGCGCCGCCTTCCATCTAATACAGCGAGGTGGTCGGGCAATCAAAACAGAGCAATGTGAAAAACTGTTACACATAGCCCACTTAACCTCCACAAAGGTAATGTAAAGGTCGTTTCAGAGGTTATACACCGCGATTGTATGAACAAAAAAGGACAAATCTTTTCTTTCTAGTTAGCTAACAATGAACTTTTGCAGTTCTAAAGAAAAATGATAAAAGATATCTCCGATTGATTTTCGGTGAAACGCGTTTGAAGATGCCAATTACGTTTTTATACTGTTCGCAGTGGATTGGCATTGTTAAGAATCTTTAGAGCTTTCTAATAAAGCTGTTGTCCCTTCGCTGCACGACTGAACAAACTTTTGGGTGTGAGCTTTTTATTCTCTCTCATAAGCAGATGCATATATTATCGTAACTATGTTATCTAGCAACAAACAGTATTAAGTACACCTTTGTTGGTGTGAATTAATTTGTTCAAACACAACTCCGTTATAAAGAATGGTTAATGCAATGTAAACAGAGTTCTAACAAGTTCTTCGTCAGTACAAGTGGTTGCTTTAGTTATGGTATATTACAGGTGTTTTGTTTACATTATTTTTAAATTTCAAATAAGGTTGATGGCGGGCCATCTGAGGTTACGTCGGTAACTTAACTGGTTATGGTTAGCCACGTCCAGCGCTGGGCGAGCAACGAAAACAATAATGTTATGATAGGAGGCGGCGGGCGCGGCTGCGGACCATCTCTGTTTATTTTAAACATTCGCTGCCCGCCGCGGTAAGATTATATTCCTTGTAATGCTATACCCAAGGGCTGTGTGCATTACCTCCGAACCATTGTTTGACGGCCCCGCACTTTGTTTACACAAATTACTTTAAACAATTCGGTAAACACTAGCTATTTCATAACAGGTAGTTGTCTGTGATAATAACTATTAATCTTCCGTTCCACCGACGCAAGCGCAACATTCTCAACGGTACACTGTTGTGTTCGGTTATAAATAACTGAAATGTTATTTATATCTCTTAATACGGAATGATATTCGATGAAGAGTTGTCATTAAATAATTTTTACGATTAAACAAGGCGCAACGACTGCCCTGTAAGTAATACTCTCGTTAACCAAATCGTTCAACGACTACGACTGGTTTCAAATAATTCTAAACGGGTTGCATCAGAACTGTTCTGTGGGCAAACAGTTCAGTAATTTTTATTTAAAATGAAATAACATTCAGTTCGGAATTTAATGTCAAACATAAAAATCGACGTAAAATGTTTACGGCGTCACGTTAATAATTATTTTGTTATTTAACAACAAACATCGTAAATAGTAATTCTAGAAGGTACTTTATTACATTCTTGACAAAGATTATTGATTCGAACTCAATCAAGTCGTAAACTGTACGTGTTAATGGTATAATCAAAAGTTCCTAAGTAACAACACGAAAGCCGACTCCACGAGAGACACATACTCCAATGTAATTAAATTGTTTACATTGAAAATCGATTATTGAGTTCAGGGTGTGTATAAGTTAGGTGGCTATAACTCTGAATTTCGTGCAGTTGACTTCCGAGCCCCGACGTGCGAGGGAATCGAACTTTACTGCCTATAAACTCTTTATTGCCCATTGTCGACGATTATTACTTAACCCTCATGACTTATGAACTAATAAATTCGATCTTTTCATGCCGATCGTGCTTACGATTTCACTCGTACGAGCTTTCGGAGTAAATAAAGAGAGCTATTTTGAAGTTTCATCGATATCAAGTGAAATAAAGATGGGTGCTGGAGCACTTGAGCAATGATAAATGCGGCCCTGCCTTATTTGGTACCGAGTCGGAATACCGATTGGACTAAATAAGAACGTTAAAAGCGTGCAATGCCGCGTGCGTGAATCAATAGATTAGATGGAAATAAGCTTAAAATATCTCCGTATGGTCTGGCTGTAAATAACTTGTTTGTAATTGCGGAGCCGCGATTGTCTGCTACTTTAAGGAGGGCGGCGCTGTTTGATAGCAATCTTGCTTGTGCCAGTCTCGGCTCCCCTTCCTACCTTTTGCGTATTGGAGTGCTGTTTGCGTGTTACCGTTTTCGGTCATTCCTTAAGTAATACGCTGTCAGTGCGCACAATATGTCATTGTAACAGACTTCTAAACTGAGTTGCTATTAAACCTTTTAAGCGCAGTAATATTATCATGAGGGCACAACAGCATTGCATTATTGCACAAAGGATATGAACAAGAGAGTATAACATCTAAGAAGGACCATTGGCTTTATTGAAAGCCGTGGTTGCTTTATACTGTCCCCCGCTTTCTGAAGCATAAAGTTATTTTCACAACAAAGCACGCGGAGCCTGTGAGCTCCTTATATTGGACCTCTCTTGAGCCGACCCATTGTAATCTTAATGCCGTATTATATTAATGCGATAAACATCTCCGAGATCTCGGTGCTCATTTTTTTTCCGTGAATTATAGTGAGTTTAATATTGGCAGGGTACAGTTTGTTAGACGAGACGTTTCTCTGGTTACGAGGTCTTATCTTCAATCGATCCGAGGGGATCCAATTCTATGAGCGAGTACCTACTTTACGAGTCTTGTGGTTTAATTTCTTTAACGGGCTGTATTGAAAAGGAATTTATTTAATAACTCATCGAATTCAAGTAAGGCTTGGAGATGCTCTGAATAGCATAAATTATGGAGATACCGACGTCATCTCATCAATGTCACATGCTATTAAATATGTATAATACGGAGCGCATTAAAACACTTATGTCGGATGACAAGGCATGAAAATCCAAATTTACTGAGCATATTACTATGGAGCGAGAGAACACGGCGAGGCACGCACAATGAAACTTTGTGCCTTCCCTGAATAATTGCCGTATTTAACTGTGGAGATTTAGTGTCCCAGCTTGCATCACAATAGAGTATTTAGTCCGTGAAAGAAACTAAAAAACTTTGTTTGTCACGCCTGAGACAAAATAATCGCGTACATTTATTTAATGGAAGGAACTGGAGTACCTAACTCCTACGTACAGTGAATGTATTGGAAGCCCAAAAAGCTGAGCGATTTGATTGGTTTGACTTGAACATACATAAAGCAATAAGGAAAGAGGGTATCTTAATCAAGTTTCTTAACTTTGACCGACATTTTTGCTTTATGTTAGATAAGATTGAATAGCTTTTTGGGAGATTGCAATAGACCAGGGGAGAAGCGGCTTTATTTGCATCAACTCCCACTCAGAGTCTCTGCGGTGATTGAATGAAGAAATTCCGAAAATCCTCGGTCGATAGCCACATTGCCGGCATCGAGGTTTAATAAAAGACCTACTACGGAGTTTCATGATTCTAACAGTTTGTTATCATTAAAGCCTCAGCCTGTATGGTAGATGTAAATTTGATTTAAGACCACAGTAATAACTACAATGTTATACTGCCAGAAATATTTCATACATCAATTTTAATGCGACTAGCCAACATTAATTTCAAATAAAATTGTGTTTCTCACAAAAACTGTTAAATTAGCCTTCATAAATCATAATACGCTTACTTAAAACCTTGGTTCACAGCCAAGAACAAATGTTTTCGTTCAGACTTACAATGGAACATTGAAATCATGACTGTATGGTGTCACACCATATTTATTTTAATGGGAAAGGTCATTACTTTTGGTACTTTCGGTTGGACTGTTGCAGGGTTGGCGCTTCATCATTCATGACACCATTTAAAACATCTCAAACTTATAAAATAATAATAGGTACTAAATATAATTATATGGAAATCATAATAATTTATTAATTGTTAAGCTTATTCCTAATCGAAATCAATTATTCAGTACTTGTTCCCATACAAACATTTAAATCGGGTCCATTGAAAAAAACCATTTCACCATCCTGGGGCGCCTTAAAAACTGGGCCAAATCCTGAGAAATGCATATTGATGGCAGCCCTTAACCAGTACAACGTCGCTTTGTGTCCCGCTGAGTAATCGTCACAACTTAGCTCCTCGAATTTATGTCCCATTTATACTTCAACCATAATGGAATATTTAGGGGTGCGCGAAAACTTTTGCACTGTACAACCATATTTTATTTACGGTGACATGTGAATGTTGTGTTTTTTGTCAGAGCCACACCCGCAAAAGGTTCACGGTAGATATTGTTGGATAGTTTTGATACACCTGGGTTTATGTAACATGGCAAACTTTTGAAAATTTTTTTTGAGTGGCCAAGAATATTTTATGAAACAGAAATTAATTTAAAATTGAATATTGTGGTGTTTGCTACGAAGTGCTACGAAACTGCTATGAACATTATAACTAAATTTTTCTGTGAAACTATTTCTTTTTATCCCCAAAATAATGTGGTTTATTTAAGTATGTACAGAATATTGTTTCCTTCCCCATTTTCTTTTCCGACAACTTTTTAGTGAACCGTAAACCATTGTCATACAAAAACAGACATTCAATATTAAAAGTGGGCTAGTATTATCTAACCGCTCTTGAGTAAATTCTATCCACAAAATGAATGAAGACAAAGTGTAGTTTGCAACACCAGATGTTATGCTAATATCAACAGACACTCAAAAAGCTAGAGGATTTGAGTTTCAACTTTGAGTAGTTTTTAATGTTCCACCAACGTTCTAAATATGTAAATTCTTAATCTCATTCCATACAGATAAGATTCCATAGATTAACGTTTAAAAATACGAACTTATGTATGAGCTTTAAGATTTAACAGATGCGACGAACTTAACGATTATTTTATTGGTGGCGTAAATTTTTTACCAACCATTTCTGTCTACCATTTAACAAAAATTTAGGCACTACGTTATATTTTGTATACAATTTTCATACTCGAGAATGTATAATAGAGTCATAAATAAATTATGAATACATATCTGTAGTAACGATATCGGATAGCAGGTCATCTGTTTCTCATTAAAGTGCCTACTGGTTTATCTTCTGCTCTTGCGTCTGCACGAGAACGGATTATGTAATTGTGGTAAAAATATTGATCTATTCCGGTTGGTAGATGTCCTGTGGACGTATTTAGGTATCTGCTGGTTATTCATTTATTATGTACGTACTACTATAATATCTTTGCCACTTAAAAGGCTCGTGCAGACTGACGCGACAAGTCGCGCGACGCGGCACCGGTAATTGTTCTACCGTGAAGTTTTCTCAGAAATTGTTTCCTTAAAGTCGCGTCGCGCTTATTTGCGGGCGCTTATTTGGGACACCTATTAATTTGAGGTGCCTTCATCTGAAGAAAAACCACACCTCAAATCAAGATATGTCTACTTATATGTGCACTTGACACGAAGGGCGGCTAACTGTTACGACTAATGTACATCCCGGTTTTGGATAACTTTATGACTATGTATAGTAACACAAAAACGGTTGTTTTTACCATCAACCACCATGAATAAGAGTTAAGATTGGTACTAAAACTACTTTAATACCTAATATGATGATTTATGACCAAACATACATTTAAAACAAATAAATATTAATAGCAATAGATGAAAACAAAACTAAATAAACAAGCAGAAAAGATTGCACACATTCGACTGAATTTATAGCACTCTCAAAAACTTATGAAGTGAAGTTTTGTGAAAAAGGAGAAACGCGTTATATGAGGAGAATACCTATAATAAAAGTACCAAGTTTTCTGCGAAGGACGTTCTAAATATTACTTTCGCCTTTGACTTTCCGTCCTTTGTGTAAAGTACCTACGCTTATTTCAACGTAAGTACTTACTACTTAAGTAATCTACATGTATCATGGGTTCTGTACATAGTGGAGTATATTTTACTTTTGATATTTGCGAAACAACGGTCAATGTTTTGGCAGACAACACTATAATTCATCTTGTTCTACGCAGTTGGACGTGACAGGACATTAAACTAAGTATGAAGCGAATTAACCGTCTAGAAATGTTGATGGTTTAAAGATAGTTAGATACCTCTTCATTTACTTTGTTATGTATCCATGTCTATAATTGAAGAATTATAAAGTTAAATAGAGCTTTTGTTGATATGAGAAGATACAGCATATACAGCGTGTAAAAAAAATTTTTTACACGCTTTTTTTCAATGGAGAATTTTACCTTGTTACTACATGGGGCGCGGGCTGCCGTCTCACGTCGTCTAGCGGGTGTTTACAAGTCATAACATATTATGACCTCTGAAGAAAATTTGGTAATTTATAATGAAAATGGGATCATTTTGGTATTCAGTGAATTTCAAATTGCAATAACTTTTTTATTTTCAATAATATTTTTTTTTTCTGATAATTTTATTTCAATACCTATTGGATCGGAAAGGACAGGGTTTTTATTACATGCTGTATAATATTAAACTAAGTTATTTACCCTTCGACCACTGGTCTTTGTTTCATATCAAAACAATGAATCATAATTATCATCGAATCTGAACAAAGACAGTCTTCGTTGAATTGATCAATACTTCGTTATTGGGAAGTAATTATTTCTGAAAAGGGCTTCCCATGATTATTATAGGTACATTATTGTGGAATTTTGTGCCAATGTTCTCAACATTAGCATACATTTTTTTCTGGAGAATTAATAAAACGCTCGAGTCAGGTTTCATTCAACTTTTTACTGTAGCAGTTTAACATCCTAAGATTTTAAAAAAATTGTCGGATTATATGAGTATGTACATATAGGAGCTTTTTATATCTACCCACACATTATTCTGCTCTTGTGATGACTTTGTGGAAAAGTTGATATCTACTTGGCATTTACATAAATTAAGGACAGGAGGACGGTCGTCCTCCATACGTCATAGGCAACGCGGCTTTTACTGACGAGATCTGCCAATAAGTTAGTACCATGGAATTACTATGTACTGTAATGGTTAGTACTCTTAGCGCCTGGATGAACGAAAACAGGATGTGAAACATTATGAAATAAATTGTAAAAATGACACATAGATAATGTAATTTTGATCATTACCATGATAAAACGGTCTTGCTTAGTTCGATGTACTATAAGGTTACTAAACTGGATAGGCGCGTTAAGAATCAGAGTTGATTGAACACACGATACAGTCCGTACATCTGTATGTGTATAAGCAATTCGGTACACACACTGTCGTATCGCGTCACGTATTCACGCGTGTCGCGCTCGTTCTACAAGAAACAAAAACACTTCCGTCTCTTTTGCTAGAAACAGTCACACACACGCATCATGCGCGTGACCTTGGCCAGTTTATGACATTACTTAATTCGGATAAATCTGATATGTTCTGATAGCAGCGAGCGTCTTGCGTTGGACTGTGATTCAGATTGCTTAGGTTCTAATCTCGTAAAACGCAGCGCGATTTTTCGCAAATATTTTTATATTTGTTTGCAATTATAATAATATTCTTATGAATTGCTGCCTTTTTTATTAATGTTGTTATTGCAATAAAGGGTTTAGAATTAAAAAAAATGCGTGATGAGTAATGATAAGAAATATAAAATATATTTATTCCTTCCAAGTAGGTATTTATTTTACATAAAGTTAACAAACCGCTACAAATAAGTATTTATTATTACTTCAGCTGAATAAGATGTGTAATTTAAATAGATGTCAAGAAACTTAGAAGCAATTTTGTCAAAGATTTCAAGTAATATCTTTATCAATGCAATTTGTATTATTTTGTCATAAAAAGGTCTTAAATTATTTACTTATTTATTTATTTCACCATAAACATTAAGCTTCGATCATAATCGATGTAACTAAGCAGTAAATAAGAATATTAGACTCTACTCAAAATGTAAAACAACTACTTACTTACTAAATAAGTGATTTTAAGGTTAAGTATGGGCAGTTTGTTAACATTATGTATTTTAGATTTTATTTGGTTTTAGTAAATAGTTATTGAGGTTATAGCTTAAGTATTCATTTCCTTTACGAAAAGAAGATTGAAACTAAACCTCAAATTTTACCTTATCCCTAAATAATAATAATATTATTAAATTACTTAATGTAAACATTTTTATTACATTTAATATTTTGTAATAACTCCCATTATTCTCGATACAGTCAAGTAGTCGTTGAATTGTCCCAATTGAAGTCTGGTCTTCGATGATGCAAGCCAGTTCAGTGTTGAGTGCACGGTGAATGGTAATTCTGCAAAATGTCTCGTTGGTATGAAACCATTTTTTCATATTCAATCACCATGTGACGTCACTCGTCCTCGTAAATAAACACCGTCCTCTTTGCGCTCCTCTATATATCTTGACCCACAGACTCACAGTATTTCTCTATAACAAATAATAGAATACCCACTGTTAGATATTGACTAAGCAAAATAATAAATAATTAAAAAAAAAAACATTAAGAACATTATATTTATTACACATAATAATTATTTATCATTCACTAATCGAAATAAATAATCTTTCAAATTACCATGTGACGTCACTGGTCCTCATGAATTACTAGCAAGGTTAGATACCATCTTCCTCATATATCTTGACCCACAGACTCATAGTATTTTTCTAGAACAAATAATGGAATAATTACCTACTGTTAGACATCTCTAAGCAAAATACTAAAACTGTTTACTTTACTATTCTTAAGAAAAAATATATAAGTAACATTATTTAGTTATTACACAGAATAATTATTTATCATTCACTAATCGAAATAAATAATCATTCACATTACCTTTTTATATTTTTCTTTTCTTATATTTAATTTTAAACCTCATAATTAATTTTAAACTTTATTTAATAAGGCATCTTCTGATTATAAAGATTATAAGGACTTATGTTTAGTAAAATAAGATATATGTAAATGATAACACTCACACTTAGTCCATTTTCATTCGATATTTATGTTAATATATTAAATCCACTTTTACGCAGCGCAATCATATTTGTCCTCGTTTCAATATTTGTTTCACTGCATTTTGAAAATAATAACCACAACACCGCTAGTAGATTTAAAACACTCGTTACCAACAATTCCTTAATAACCACGAACCAACAACGATCTATTAGGTGAAGGTCTTATAAAACGAACTGTATCTGTCTACCTCACAGAAATCGAAATAATTTACTTAGTTTTCTGTGGTCTACCTACAAAACTTTAATTATTTATGTGAACAAGTCGAAAGAGACAAAAGCCAATGATTATCAAACTACTACCAGTAATTTAAAAAAAAATACAAGTACTTACTATTTTTAATCATCGAAATACTACTAGGTATTATAAAAAGCTAACAAAAACTACAAATAGTAATTACAAAAATAAAAATAAAATAAACCGCAGGCGAGATTCGATCCTGGCTCACAATAGTAGCACCTACCAAAGCACATTAATTAACCACTGAGCTTTTCTGTCCTTAACAAGATGGTTGAAATAATACATTGCTATCAGTTGCAGACAAAGTAAGTGTGTGTGCGTGTATATAGTATTGAAACAACGTAGAGAAGAAGGTCGTAAGTCAAATCGACACGTCAATCCATTGCTTAATGAGTTTGCCTATCGACTTTAGGAACATATAGTACGTCCACGTTTATTAAATCATAGTGTGAAGTTTCTCCACTTAAGGCTACGACCACAATGTACTGAGGTTTCTCGTTGAATAAATAATGAGTGGAGCCACGTAAAGCCCCTCGTCCACCAGTCAACACTCGACAAACTTGTCTTTAACATATCTAATGTTGTGGAACAAACTTTGATGTTATGATTCCGGTTTGCAGACTAGGTCTTAATTTGCGACTAATTTAATTCGCTGGAATAGAATATCAGTACCTAAAGTTAATATTACAGTATCTTACAGTTACATAAACAAGTACCTAAATAAATACAAGTCACTCTGTTGATAGTTAACAATTTTATGTCATCATCCAAAAATATCAAAACGTTATAAAAGCCTTTGCTGGAATTTTGCAAGGTGTCAAATAAGAACCTCTAATATCATTGCTGTACACTTAGCTTAATTACACACAGTGAAATTACACTCAATCCGTTTCAATAAAACTTTTCACCTGCTTCAATAAAAACGTAATAAAATGCTGTCAACACTCAGGTAGGAATGTTCAATGTTATTTTATACCTTTTTAATTAAGATACAATAAGAAACTTGAGGTAGGTACTAAAGAATACATAGTGGGTCGGAATGCAAGCAAATTATATTGTATACAAACTGTAATTCGTTTCCGAAATGGAATATGATTTTTGTTTATTCGTTTATGATGACGTTCATACATTTGAGGTTTATTTGCATTTACTATACAAAAAACGGAAAAGTAGGTTATCGACTACGACGTAGGCTCTAGTATCATTGGCATTTAGAATTAGTCACTACACTTTTATGTTCTTAACTTAATAGCGTGACATATTATGTAAATACATATTACAAAATTACAGTAAGTATATCACTATATCTACATGAACGGAAGTACGGCAGCGAGTGTTAAACTCTAGTCGACCTGATGGATTTATAGTGAGGGGCGCGACACGACTACCGACTTATACTTGCTAGGCACTGTGTTATTGTGTAACACGATAATGCTTTAGCCGCTAAATAAATGCGATAAAAGCTCCCTTTGTTACGCCCTGCATAATAAGAAGGATCGTGAATATGGGGCCTTAATCTGTCACGGTTAGGTTACATATACCTATTTAAAGTCGATCTCTATAGCGTGTTGAGGAATGTCGAGAAAAGCTGATGTCACCCATATGCAGGACTGAAGATAGAAAGAGACCGAGATACATTCTTTAAAGTCATTGTAGAAATAGACAGAAGAATATAAAATAAATCATTTACGCACATATAAATATCAAACCAGAAAATGCGTGAATGTTATTGCATAAAACCTTCAGAAAGCAATATTGAATGTAATAAAACCTATCATACATTTCATACAATTTAATCCGCACAATATCATATTATGGCACTTCAAAATTGAAAATAAATACGCTTTTTACGTGTTATAATAACATCGTAGCATGTGACAGCTAGTTATTGTTTGCGATCAGCCGTGGTAGGCAAGTCCGTTTAATTGGCCGGCACCACACGTTCCAGTGTGGCGTGTAAGATAACACCACGGGTATAATACGCTCCAAGAGTGTGCACTATGCTCCTCACTATATTCTCCACGTTACAAGGCTATTTTTAACTTAGCCCGGTTATACCACATTGTACGTCCACTTGCCGAAGCATGGCGACAATTATTAAACGATAACACTTCGGATATGGCTTTCCTGTGCCTGGGTCGTGTGCATTAAAAATAAATTATGACAATCGCCCGGAATTTTAGATTCGATAAGGACTAACGTGAACGGGAGATATTGATAGAACTTATTAAGCTAGAATGTATTTGACAGTAATAACCAGTATTTGTTTCACATGCGATATTTTACAAAATTCAACACACAATAGGGCTGAATAGGGTATCGAGAATATTAAATTTCAGATATTCAATTTCGGCATGACACATTTTATACAAAAAATATGACGTGTAATGTAAACAATCTTTTTGTACAGATATTTAAAACTAAAAACGAAATTGAATTTAAAATCAGCCACAATTTTCTTAAAGACTAAACGACACAGAAATAGTTCTGGCGAGGTAATTGTAGAGAAATAGTAATGGCGGAGTTTGAAGACTGTGGACGGAATAATTTGAATTTACATAAGTTTGAATAAAACATTCATTATATTTAACTATTATTCAAACAGATGAAACAGTTGCGCGGCAGAGTCGATACAGAGCGAGTTATGGAGTTGCAGTTTAACTTAAACTTTAGGTTTATATGTTCAGTCCATACTCTGAGGCGCTTGGAGACTTACCAACGTGGAAGGTGCTTTAGTGTTAATATATTCTCTAGTTAATATCCAGCGTTATGGGGATTATATATCAAGTTTATATTCTAAATAAATATAGTATCTGTCTAAAGTATTTTGACCTTTGACAACCGGGCTGTCACCATACAAATCAGTTCATCGGATCAGACAAAGCCACGAAAAAAGTCGACACGTTACACGAGTGAACGTCACGTCAAAGCTCTCTTTGTTCTTTTTGAGGAAGACGTTGAAGATAACCCGTGTTCCGGTTAGAGTGGCATGTCTGGTCGCTCGCGTGCTGAGCTCAGATCCATTAATGTAGTCAGCCGTGTGCTGCCGCCAACAAACAAATTACTGATGCAAACACGTCGCAACACGCGAGCCAGCCTTGAAAGCCTTTTGCTTGCTTTGTCAATTTTGTTCCTCGGTCTCGTTCCTCCCTCCTCCTCGTATCGCCTTCGAGTTACTCGCCCGAATAATTTGATAAATGTTATTGTTATTGGTAGTGCCAACAAAGGTAATTGTTTTAGAGTTTGCTCACGCCACTCTGTGTACATATTCGGGGAATCATTTCGGAATACGCGCTTGTTTGTTGTGCACTTAGTTTGTGAACGGATCGGACGGCTGTGAATTATTAGGTTGTTAGGTTTAAATTACTCAACAATGTTTGTATTTACTTTATATTTCACTGTGAAATTCTGTTCAATTTCTTTCAGACTCTTTTTGTGTTGATCTTCTGTCCCGTAGCGTTCTTTATTTGTCTTGGTCCTTAATTCTAAAATTGTAAATGTTCGACTCACAATGTCTTCAACCTAAGTAGGTACCCAACTTAACCAAGGAGACTACTACATTAATCAACCTACACACTTTCAAAGCTTGTAAGTTTCCTCATTTTTCAGTCTTGGCACATTCTACCAATCATACCGCTAAAGCTTTGAATATAATATATCTCTGAATCGTAGCAACCATCTCTTGCAGTCGGCCACTTGTAACGAAGGCTTCACGTGCAGGGTGTGACGTAAGCAAGAGTGGGGGTGGGGGTTGTAACACGGCTCTACTAATTTCGCAGTCTCATGGGCTCGAGCCGCCACCGCGCATTTGCCCGCCTGTTGCCACAATCCCGTCTTATTCAAAGGATTAGTCCTTTTAAGCAAAATAAAGAAATTACATGAATTGAAACCCTACACGTCCACATACGTTTATAATTTAACATTTTCCTTAAATTCGCAAACCAACGTGTCGTGTTTTTTGTTTCGTAGAATGTGGGTGGTCAATTATAGGTAAATTATTATCGTCGGAAATTAACGTTCACCGAAAAGCTTTGCTGACGTAACCGGCTATTATTAATTTCTGAATAGTGTTTGCATAAAGGCAATTTTATTAATGGGACTATTATTTTTCTGTAATGTTTGCGAAATGTCCAATTACGTGGCCAAGCGGAATTTTGTGAATGTATTCTTAACACAAACATTGCGTCTCATTTCCGTCAAACGCGACAATGTAATTTGGAGCTGCATAGATGGTTGGTTACAGCAGTCGCCGCTTGGCAGAGTAGCACAGAAAAGCATCGATCTATTAGTAGCTAGCTAAAATAGTGGCACTGTATTGTGGAGCTGTGACTGGCCGCGCCTGTCAATTAGCCGGTAGCAGCGCTTCGGCCGCCGCCTGTCACGGACCGAACTATGTGAACATTTAGTTTGCTCGATTGTCGGATATTTTTGGAAATTTTCGAATTAATCGAGAGTTGAACTTTGTGGGGCCTTTATTAGTGCTGATTGGCAAGAAGATGGCCGATTAATAGGATGCATACAGAAAATAGTTTATTTTTTCTTATAAGCTAAAAGTTACAATTTGAATCCAGCTCTCTCGCGTGAAAAGCGCAGGGGCGGTTTCTGTACTTACCTACCTAAAACTGTTTCATGCTATGAAAAAGATTCCGATAACATTCTCTTACAAAATTCATTCAATAACCTTTTTTATTTTTCCTGGTAATAGTACAATACCATAACTTACAGTACCCATCAATTTGAATATTTTATCGTGTTGTATTGTTCCGCTGGTTGATTCGTTAATGTAGTTTTGAACACCTCACAATACGCCGCTTACGCCGGATGCGTCTAATTTCGAGGCGTCCACTATTACGTTTGAGTGTACAGTACATGATAGGTAGATACGCCATGATAGCTACATAAGTGGTTTCTAGTGTCACTTGGTGAGTCCCTTGCGTGGCCATTTAGTGTGGTACTTAGCTTCACCAACATTTGAGGTAAAGTATTTACAGATGGAGGTTCTTTACTTACATTACTTTTGCTCAATACTCTACGGAAATTACGTTACATTTGAAGAATTTATTTTGAAAGATTTCGTAGCGATATAAATGGATCAATCTCGTAGCAATTCTTTCGTAGCTCGTAGCCCGTAGGCCTCTATCTTTTCAAATGATAAAAATTATGTTTTCTGAAAATAACATTATAAATATCGTATTAAGTTAAAATTTGACTTTTCGGTCTTATTGTTACAAACTAAACATTTTACCAAAAGCAAGTACCTACCTACAAATCTAAGCAACTTACACGTCTTTAGATCGTCCTACTTCTATTGTAACTTTTCTTACCACGCGGGGTTTCAGAAATCTTCCAGCCCACAAGGGAATAGGACCTACTTGTCAAAATGATAACAAACAACTTTATACGAACAACTTCTGGAAATTTGATCATTTTGTGAGCCTCATACATAATAAATAGTATACTTTCTTTAATCAAAGTATCAGGAATATTTGTTCGGTATTCCAAAATGGCAGGATACGGGTTGAAGAGTTTATTCACCTTCCCGGGGCGTCGCATGTAAGGTTTCAGTATATGTAATGTAATAATATTGAAAATCAGTAAAATCGTATAGTTCGTATCGATTTAAATTGACTGTTCTTCGGATTTAATACTGATATCCTTGTGGTTTGTTAGTTCAAGTTATAATTATGTTTGTCGTGTTCGGTTCCATTCGTTAGGTAAACTTTTCTAATTACAGTAATTTGGTTTGTGATGAAGGACATTTGTCTGTATAAAATAACACGATAGGTCGGTGTTGACAGGGATACTTGATTATTTACCGACGAACTGAGTTACTAACGAACATAAACTATGCGGTGTTTTTTAGTTATGTTTCCATTCATTTGAAAGAGTTTTTGTAGAATTATGAAAGTATTCTTCCTGCATGAGTGAGTAGTGGTGGTCCAGTTGTAACGGCTGTGACTTACGAGTTGTAGGTTGTAGGTTTGAACCCAGACAGGCGCTTTACTTTGCGTAATTTATTTTATCACCACTGGCTCTCAAAACTGTGAAGGAAAACATTGTGAGGAAAAATACGAAGACATGTGACATCTACCAAACCGCACTGGGCCCGCGTGGTGGATTACGAACAACTCACTCTCACCGAGAGGAGGCCTGTGTCTCAGCAGTGGGAACATTATAAGCTGATATGCTTCGTTTCAATTAATAGTAATAGTAGTTATAGTAATTTATTTCTAAACTTCATTACACGTTACATCAACGAAGTCTCGACCCCTGAACTAGGACATCCTGTATGACAGGGGTTGAAGTTTCACCAGTTACATGGATCAGCATGAGAAGGCTTAGACTATGTACAGTTTACGCTTAATTTTAACAATAATTAAAGGACAAGTTAGCAATTAAGTGTTGTCCTATCAGTAGTGCTTAAGGCAGACAAGTCTTCTCTGGTCTTAAGTATGATTTCATGGTTACGTAAGTAGCTATATTTCGCCGGACATGCTTATATGAACGTTTGATATAAGTTACGGCTTATGCTATAACCGTTACTTAGGTATATCTCTACGAAAGAACCCAAGATGGACAGCTGTAGGCCTAGATCTAGCCTGTAGGGATAGGTAGGTACTAGGTGTGTAGATAAAAAGAAAGCTTAAGTGTCCGGATTATATTTCTGAGCCAGTTTCACTACATTCAGGTCAAACGAAACGTGTTTAAGTTATACGATTTTTGTATAAAACTCTCCAGTCATCACACAGAACTCGTGCCAATAAAGAGCCATCAAACGTTGACTTGGCGTCGCGATGCCACCGCAAATACTTGTCATTCCGATCAACCGCGAACGACAAGCGTCCTCGAAAATGCATCCGCACCATTGAATAAAGAAGTCCACTGCAATCCACTCACGTAGAAGTACAAACGGACAGACGGACTGATGCGTCACGTGCACCCTGGTGCACTCTTTGCCCGCAACTTCAATTTAGTTAAAAGTAGTAGCTGAGTGCAGGCGTGATCTAACTTCTCTCCGCGGCAGGAATTTGGTCTTGCTTTTTCAAAGCCCGAACAACTTTATACCACAGAAATGCGGTGACTGGAAGCGGTGCGCGCTGCTGCCGAAACTCATGCATGCTCTGTTATTATACGATTTTTATTACTTTGGTTTTCAGTGACGACTAAAAGCACTTTATGTAAGAATTCATTGCTTTTTAATTAATTATGATTAACATGAAAAGTGGCTTAGGAAAAACTGTTGAAAAGAATTTTATCGCAGATGTTGTATGAGAATAGAACGCTTAACGATTCATAACCCAACAATATGCAAACGAAGTTATGCTAATGCAAAACAGTATATGGCCGACTAATTACCCTACAGAAAGAAAAACCAATATTACTTTCTTTTATTGATCAAGGTTTTTTTCCTGTTTTTTTACACTTTTATGCAATAAATTCAGCTCATACCTTCGCGTGTTCGTGTTAAAAAAGCGTCTAATTTGGAGTGGGACGCATCTACGGCTGCGACCGTCTCTTGTTTTATTTTAGGAGACAACACTCGACCAACGAGAAAGTTTTTCCACGACGTATATCAAAATGTCTTTTGCTAAAGCCAGCTAAGCAGAGCAGACTGCTTTCGTTTATAATTAATTTTGGCTACAAACTTTACGCCACGAATGTCTTTGTAACTCCAAGTTACTATTTTAGGAATTTAATACGTCCTTGTTTTGCGGCCAAGTCTCGAACCTCTCCAATTTAAATATCTTATAAGGGAACTTTTGTCTGCGGTAATTTTGAAACAATTTTTGCACAAGTGGATAATATGCTGAGAAGTCAAATAGTTTAATGTTAACCAAACCATCGTGGTAGTACAATATAAAAAAGAAACTTGCCATTCGAACAGTTTAATAAACACGTAATTTATTCATGAAATCGAATGTAAAATATGTATGTATCATGTTAAAACGACCTTTGTCGATGTTATCACTAAACCATCCATGTAGCTAGTCGGTTTCGAGTTTTTTCAACAATAGCCGAAGCAACGACATGTGTTTCGTCAGCCGGAACCGCCCTCCGATATTAACATACAGTTACCAACCGTCTAAAAAACCTTTTTTAAATTGTGACATGACAATGATGCGTTAACATTCTGACAATGCCCTGTTAGAAGTAAAATGGGAAGTGCCGTCCATTTAAGTAGGTATTCACGTTTGAGGCGTGTTTACAACGGGCTCGCTTCTATAGGATATTCGGGCACAGTAATGCTTAGTCACAACGCTACGGAACTTGTTGCCTTAACGAAATTTTTATTAATGATCTTTGGGCCTCCGAGGAAGTCTGATGCGCGTGTAATTCGGATGCGGTCTATTTGGTACACATTTGTTTTCTGTTTAACGAACCGCGCGCATAATAATATTTCACTTTGTAGGTACTATCAATCACGAGTCGACGCGCGTAGATATTGGTGATAAATATTCATGTGGAAGTTCGATTACTACTCATATATTACCCGTTACATTCTCACTCTCACGGATTATGCGGCAAGAATTGCTGATATCTTAATAAATAGCGCCATTAAATATTTTGTCATGGCGCGATTTATGAGGAGAGAAGCTTAAGCCCATTCTATATTAAATTAATTCCTTTTTTACGAGTGTCGCCTCCTACGCGTGGCTAGACACTATTATAGTGGTATGTAACTTACCTTTAATAATTTAATGCATGGCCGTCCTATTAAAATCCATTGAGTGTCGGCGGAGTATCAGAGAGCATTCAATCGACCAGAAGGTAACCACAAATAAAATAAAAGTTTATCGTTTTATACGCAGAATATTAACTTACCGCGTATTAAATATCACGGTTTATACGCTTTGTTCATTTGTTTTGGTGGTACTGAACAAGGGATACGATATAGGTAGGTAATATTCCAGTTACCATGAAACTAATGAATGGAGAATTACTGAAGAGCGCGACCTTTTCACCTCATCATTATTCTGTCTCCTAGGTACACTTAGTTAGTTGCTACACAAATAAATATTGAATAACAGAGAAGGTACACACGGCTACACATCAAGCTAAACATTACCAGTTTATGCAGATCTCGCATTGTATAGAATTTCCGTACAACGCGGGGTCAGCTTATACTGGAAATGTGTAGCTTGATGTGTAGCCGTGTGTACAGTTAGCAATTTACGCCTTTTGAAAATAGTTTGTAGCAATCTTCACAATAATTATTTTCTGTATAACTGTCTACTTATTAATAATTCAGTTTTAGTGTACCTACACAACTCAAGTTACTATGACCAGAGGGCTGGGCAATTTCTAGGTCAAAGAATCAGCATTGCCATCCAACGTGGCAATGCTGCCAGCCTTTTGGGGCACTTTTCCCACTGATAGCGTTGCGGAAGAATTTTTTGATGCCCTATGAGCTCTTCCTTTATGCTTTATTTTTTCCCTTTGTACATAATGTTAGTGTTAGATTGTATAAATAAATGAATGACTATATAGTATGTAGGTATAAAAAACTATTTGTTCTTTCTCTATGTCACTAGAATTGATCATCAGCGTTCGTTAACAAAAGCCACTGAAATACAGGTTGTTTTTTCCGTTCAAGAGGAAACGGCAAACGAGAGTCGACTGACATTAAATGATTAAATTCAGGGTCATGTCGGGGCCGTTACAAAATTATTCCTACTTAAAAGCCTTTGCTTAATTAACGCTCCAAAGATTTATCACGGGTCAATCTCGGCCATTTATTTTATGTGGGTTCCGCCATTTGGAATGCCTACTAAATATTCAACAAATAGAAATGTCCGTTTGCAAAATCCTATTTTATATGATTCAGTTAAAGTAGAGGTCAGATTGTGTTTGATATGGAGTATTTTAAGGACGCTTCAGTGTTACATGAACGTTTGAACTAGTTCGAGTCATCACTTTCTTTATTTTTAGATACCTACCTACGGTTTTCCTTCTACACGCCTAAATTACATTGACTCTTGGGCCTTCATGAAAGCTTTTTTTTTTAAATAAAAAATGCGGATACTCGTATTACAGTTTTCAGTATAAAAAGTCTAATCACAAAGAGTGAATCAATCAAATGTTTAACGCAAGATTACCTTATCGTATTGGAGACATGATTAAGTAACAAAACGACAACTTTATCAACTTTTATATCAAACAATCTTAATATCCACCTAATAAAATAGAATTACTAAAGAATTACATGTTTGTTGAATTCTTTTAGTGAAAATACTGTTCGTTTGGAAAGACATTAAGAATAATATGATTACCTACATTATATTCACCCGAGCCTCGTCTGAAGCAGATGGTCCACAAAATTAAATACCACCTGTAGTTTAGTAGACCGGCTCGACCGATGATTACGATAGGTTTGACTCTAATGGTCTACTATCATTACAATTTATAGTTCAGACAATTTATTTGAATTCAAATCGTATGAAGAAACGAGTTTTGAATTGCATTGATTTAAATATTTATAGAGTTTGTTTACTTAAATTATATAATTAAAATTTAAATAGGACTGATCAATGTCGCATTTAACGAAGAAAGTAACACTTGATAGAGAGAGGACACAGAATGTTCGGTGTGCGTGGGTTCTGTACAAAAGCCTAGGTGCTTATTATTGTATCAGTGAGAAATATCAAAAGTTAATGGCCGCTTGTCCGCCGGTTCACTGCTCTTGGAAATTAATTTAAAGTGCATGGGAGGGGTAATTATGAGGCCAAGTAGCCATTATTGGAGTAAACAGATGAATCATCTCGCTATTTGCGATAATATTATGCATACAGGGCTTATTATTTTATGATTAACGAATAACATATTTATGAAAGCTTTTATGAGAGCAAAATGAAAATTGAAGGACGTAAGTGGCATAAAGTTAAAATGCTCGCTATGATGAAAATACCTTTTAAATAGAATACCTCTTATGTTTAGCTCAGATGACGTAGACCCGCATAAAACCGGGTTTAAATATTTAACTGCAGGTTCAGAAATATTCGGAATGAAGTTCGGATTAAGCGCGAGTGATTTAATATCCATAAAACCGTATGCACACTCCTAGGAATCGTTCAATGGCTTTTTTCCTTTGCTATCAACGTTTGTTAGGTTTATGGTAGTCATTTAATCCCTTTTATAGTCGTTCGTTGCGATTTTCATAGCTTTTGTGAATTCATGTAATTTATCAATAGTATTTTTCATAGCGGATTTGTGCTGAGGCTTTGCCATTGCTTATGTTTTAGTTATCAGACTTACTACTAACAGATCAATTATACATAGTGCTAATTTAGTAAAAATAAAGAAGAATACAGAACGAAGATACAGAGAATTTACTGACTGTGTTAAAGTAAATATTCTAATGTACAAACTTCACTTAAGTTAAGTATTTTTCGAATTTAGAAACTAAGAATTAAGTTATTCAACATAGTTAGTGATCTATTGTCAACTTGTTGATTATTTATTTATTTTATAACTCTATTTTTAGCTCTTCTCGCCTGAAACACAGGATAACCTAGTTCAGGCACGTAAGTCTTAGAAAAATAATTTACATTTAAGCAAAACTGTACTAATTTTAATGCCTTGTTATTTTTGAATAAAATATTATTATTATTATTTTATATATGTTTACGCATCTCGGAACCATGGGGTCCCGGTCTTTTGGAAGGCGTACGAGGGGCCGAAGCCAACTCGCAGAGGCCCGTTAGACGTTTTTAATGGAATGAGGCACCAACCGACGATTATCCCTGTTCGCACTATACAAGTGCAGCCAAGGACAATTATTATTATTATTATTTTCGGTTCTTTACGTTTCTTCTCATTTAAGAGAGTTTAAGAAACCTTACACACGGGTCGGGACCAAGTATGTAAGGCGAAATTTAGATAGAGAAGGTGGACGACATTGTTGAAGAAGTCAGGAACTTTCGGGTGATGCAACGGTTGTTAAGTATGGTGGCTTTTTGGAGCATGTAAAGTGTGTGAGTAGGCATCTGTAGGGTGTTAAGGCTTTGTGTGAGAGATTTTGGTTTTACACCAGTAGATGAAAGAACAATGGGGACAATATGAACGGTTTGTGCGTTCCATTATTATTATTATTTTTATATATTTTGCATATCTCGGGACCATCGGGGTCCCGGTCTTTTGAAAGGCGTATGAGGGGCCGAAGCCAACTCGCAGAGGCCCTTAGACAATTTTAAATGGAATGAGGTACCAACCGACGATTATCCCTGTACACACTATGCTAGTGCACCCAAGGACAACCCCCGGTTGGTGTAGGACTATTGCAGTACATGGAAACAAAACATTGGACTATGGGTTTGGCTGGCTATAGTGGAATGGTTACCAGGAACTATGGAAGGACTATGACCCCTGCCTGACCAATGATATATAATATATATTATGGATAAGATGGCAGGGGGTGACTTGCACACTCAATAATGGGCCCCCAAAAACTGTCGCTAGCACATAGTGACGTAGTGACAAGGGGGCAACATGTCCTGAGGTGCTTGAGGAGTGGAGAGGTATTCCACGGCTTTCAGAACAATCCCAGAGCCCGGAAGATGGTCAAGATCCCTACGAGCATTTACTGGAATACTTCCTTCCTCCGAGCACGTTTGCTCTTGCGAGTCTCCACTCAAGCCGGCCAATCAAGGCAAGAATGAGGTGGGAGCTCTGTTCATCGTCAGTGTTCACTCCAGCCGGCCAATAAAGGCAAGCCAGAGGTGAGGAACAAGAATTCTCCCGGGAGATAGGGTCCGTGGGGTCGCTACTGCCCAACAGCTCGCCACATGCTGCCCTGCGGGTTTCTGTATCTCTCTTGGTCTGGCTCCCCATCCTAGACCCGTCCCGGCAAAGTAAACTCTACCGGCACAGACCTAGAGTTCGGAGCGCGCAAGCCCCACCACGACGTCAACGTAGAGATACGGCGGTGGGGTTTATTATTATTATTATTAGTAAAAGGCTAACTTTTCAGTACCTATATCAATATTTGGGCACTGGTCGTAAATAAAACAAATATGTGTTTGTATATGTATATATAGCGTATAGGAGTACTTTCCAGATACATAATAAAAATTGGGATGCAAGTAATTCCCGTTTCTTTTCATAAGGGTTCTTTAGAAAATCCTCGCGTCTTAGCATTCAATGCGTTAATTATTTTCCATTCCTTTGCGAATTGTACGAGCGTGGCTTTGTTAACGGCGTGTAAAGATTAAAGCACGAGATTGGCCACGCCCAGAGCTGATTGTTGGCGGTGATTGGTCGAGCGCACTCTTTGTTGCACGCCGCTTTGTTTAACATCTCAAATTAGCGATTACTTACCTACGTTAGTTAGAAAGTTGCACGAAGTTGCGTGGGCATGGCGGCCAGTGAATATAGTACCTGCCATGAGCCAATCAGTGGCTGCTCTGTTAGTTTGTTTTCCCAAGATTGTGCTTCTTAACTTCCGTCAGCGGTGGATCGCCGGCGCATTCGTCAGCTTCAATTTGTTGCGTAAAAAGTTTAGATTGTACGCTGAATTAATTTCCCAGGAACGAGAGATGCATATAAAGTTGTAGTAACATTTTACTTTACTTCTTTAACGAGGTCCATTGCCGCAATATTGATGACCATAAAAGGTAGAACATACAAGTATTTACGGCCTTTACCATGTGCAGTTATTATAAAAACATGCTCCGCATTCATTGAAAAACTAGGCTTATAAACGAGAAGAACTTTCAATCCAGCTTAGCCGGTACTTTATTTTTACTGCGTAGCTCTTTAATAACGTTTTAATTTTATAACCGGCAATATTGTGTTAAAACAATTAACTGTCTGATTTATAATCATAACTTTGTTGATTACGGCATCGTTTAATATTAATCGTTTGCGAAATTCACTGGATTTTAATTTATGTTTATAATTTGTTGCACGTGGCTTTTGTTAACAAGTATGAATAATTAATTTCTCATGGACTGATAATTACTTTGTATAGGTAATACTTAGGTATATTTCCCAAAAGAATAAAGCAGACAGGTAGTTAGCCGTCATTTTTTAGGAATGAATTCCAAGTTCTAACCAATAAACTGAACAATAACATAAACAGTTTTTCCGCACAACTTAATCAGAAATCCAGTGTTACACATGCAAGAATTTCTTATAGAATAACACTAAATATTATATTAGTGTTATAAAAACAAGCTGCGAAGACAATGGCTCCCATGCGTCACGCTCGGAACAGGTGCACCAAGTTGTTGATATATTGTAATTTATTTACTTTTTGTAACGTAACCTTCGCGGTTCCTGGTACCAGGTATTCAGACGTGGTCCGCCGGGACCACGTCTGAATACTTGGTACCAGGAACCGCTCACGGGACTCACGGGACAATCGTATTAAAACGTAATCTATGCCGATAGATTACGTTTTAATACGATTGTCCCGTGAGTTACGTTAGATCTAGTTTACGAGTGATTCGTCAACTCGTCCTACATGCCTACGGCCCATTTAGGACGACTTGACGAAAATCAAAACAAATAATATTTTCATTCTGCAATTCGTCCCACGTTTCTTTTTGTGTGGAACTTTATACTTTATCAACGTTTGGTACAGTTAGTAAGACAAGATAATAACAATACTTTTTAAAGAATTTTTAGTTTTACTTTAGTTTGTATGCCAGTCTATGGCGAAAAAGTCAATCATATTTAACTAACAATACTTCCAGTTCATTTCTGTTGTCCTGATAGTTATAGGCATAGGGACAGTTATAGGTAAGATATAGGACAGTTTTAAGAATAACGAATAGTTTATATTCCACTTTGTGTTTGATCGTTGTTGCACAACTTAGTGAGATCGTTGAGGCGTCTTTTTCTGTTCATTTCTGTCACCCTGGTACGTTTCAAAACAACAAATAATTAAATTTCAAAACCTGGATTATTTAGCTAAGTTGTAAGTCCCTTAAGCACCTAGTTCCAGTTCATTTCTGCTTTCCTGGTACTCCTGGTAGTTTTAATTAATAAAAAATTCGGACAGTTGAATTTTAAAACGTCTATCGATATCATTTATTACGAATCCTTCATGCTCTTCTCTATGTTTCAAAGTTGGTGCGCTTCGAGGAATACCCCGAAAATAAATATTATATAACACATTCTTTTTTTTTATTATTCCCACAATAACACTTTTGCTGCTGATTGTACCTTTCTCATTTTGATAGTAACGTGAGACGAGTTGCAGAATGAAAATATTATTTATTTTGATTTTCTTCAAGTCGTCCTAATTGGGCCGTAGGCATGTAGGACGAGTTGACGAATCAGTCTAGGTTACGTTTTGTTGAAGGGACTGTTCCTTTTTTGGAATCCTTGAAAAAAATCTTCTTGTAGGTTTTAGAATAATAACACCGTAGTAATTTCGGACAGTTTTCCTAGGAAAGTGGTTTCGTCATTTACAACGGTCGTCATGAAAATCTATCATTTTCTCTAGTACTTGACATTAAGGTGTAAAAAAACGCTCTGTATTTGGACAGCCGTTATTGTGATCGTTCACAGCTTTCTTATGAAAACAATACGTTAAGCTCAATACATTAGGTATACAGAACCAAAAAACTAAAATCTCAGAACCATTCGTTGGGCGAAACACGCAAAAAACAGTAAAAATCAACTAGGTAATTTATTTTCTTTAGGATAATGAATGGCTTTTTATTTATTATATTCATAGTCATATTATATCATCATATTATATTCATAGTCATACATATTAAATAGTCATATTGTTTTACTATTAATATGATAAAATATATACATTGGGTAAACCGTAAAGTTATTATACTAATGCTAGGTTCCTATAAGCAAAAACGTATCGTTTTGCTTACTATTGGTAACATTTTTTATTGCCAAACTAAAACTATATAAATAGATTCGTAAGCTAATTTTACCTGTGATAGCTACTTCCATATGGGAGGGTCGACTATGCACAGCTATGAGGTCTTTGCTTCATTATTGATAAAGATACAGGAGTCTTAATTTAAACCATTAACGGTCCGTAAATTATAGGAACCAGGCATTAATTAATTAAAAAACTAAAAGGACTAACTAAGTATACCAATAGATATAAAAACAAAAGGACATTTAGGCGTCGAAGTATTTTCTTTTTACAAGCTTTTTCTTATTCATCATCGATAATGCTAGCCGAACCCGCTGGGCATAGGCGTTCCAATCTCCCATAAAGAAGAGTTCTCAGGCACAAACAGGTCCTTTGATTGAATAAAACCTTGTTTCTTTTTTAATAACCTTTTGACACAATAAATATTGTGCTTTTGATCCCAAAATTGAGTAGGAAGGTAAGTTGGTAAGTACTTGTCCTTGTGATGTCTTTCAAAGCTAATTTAGGAACAGAAATAACTTAACAATTATAGTTAAATGATCGTGGGTGATCTCATCGCGCTCGTCTGAGAGCTGACTCTAATTGATATGAACCATTTAGACAAGACCGTGGTTATTTACCAGAGAGAGGAGATGAGCTAGCTATAGTACCTTCCAATCTCCCGTCTGTAAAGCTCACATATCATGTCGATTGTAGATAGAAGCAAGATCGTACTTAGCCTTTATCATCCCACATCTGAGAAGTACCTACACTGCGCATTTGCGGAAAGTGCAACAGCTGCATGAGAGTGCAGTGTATAATCATGGACCAAATTACAAAAATAAAGCTCTTGGACTAGAGTCGCGTCCCTACATATTCGACCTGGCCCTCTGCAACTCTCATCCGTATTAGACCCCATTTAATTTCTTAAAAGTACCCAGTCAACAGCTGCACGTACCTAAAAGCCCCGCATGTAATCATGGACCAAGAGGGGAGCTCGTGGCTAAGTAATAACATGCGCTCGGGTCGATCCGTCAGGTTAAGCTACGCTTACCGGGGTTGGTCTGTGGATGGGTGACCATCTTTATATATCGAGACTCCTCCGTGCCTCGGAAAGCACGTTAAGCCGTTGGTCCCGGCTGTCATTCGTTGATCGTTGACAGTCGTTACGGGTCGTCAGAAGCTCGAAAGTCGGACAACCAGTCTTACCAAGGGGTATCGTATTATCCAGTTACTGGGTTGTGGAGGTCAGATAGGCAGTCGCTCCGTGTAAAATACTGGTATTCAGCTGCATCCGGTTAGACTGGAAGCCGACCTCAATATAGTTGGGAAAAGGCTAGGCAGATTGATAATCATGGACCAAGTTACAAAAATAAAGCCATGCACGAAAGTTGCGTCCCTAAGGCTCTTCATACTGGACATGTCCCTAGAACTACTTATTCAGTATTACCGTGGCAAGTTTTAAAAATCAAGCAAAACTCTTCGACTGTCGTGGTCATGGACCATCATGGACATTAACTTAATAGTTGTAATTCTTGTTATTATGGCTGTAAAACGATTCTCAAATCACGAACGGGCGGCATTGGGTAACTTTTTGTAATGCTTGACGCCTTCACGGCACTGTAATGGGATGTAATGGATGTCGCAGCATTCTTCTTTCGCGTGACTTGATCGTGACAATGACTGTTGTGTTACAATTTTGTTTAATTATAGGTACTTATCAGCATACAAAGGGGTTTTAAAGACGCAAAATGATACCTTACGACTTTTGCGTAGGTATAGATATCAATAATTAAGTAGGTATATGAAGAAACCCTTTTTAGTGTCTAGATATTATAATGTTAACGTCTTAGCCTAAATGGTAATACTAAAAATACACGAAGGAAACATTTTCTTCATGTTTTTTTTGTAAGTACATATATAATAATATATAGTCCTCCAGACCGTATTTTCGGCCACGGCGGCCAATCTCAACGGAGACTAGCCTTCGGCGCGGGAGATATTATAGTGCACAAGTGTTTGCGCAAACACAAGTGCACTCTCTCTTCCCTCACTCTCATAGTCCAATGGGACGGTAATCCGACACCACCGGAGAGAGATCAGGCGTAGGACCAACGGCTTAACGTGCTTTCCGAGGCACGGGGGTATCACACCGCCAACTTCCAAACTCCGGGCTGTTACTACGAAATTCCTAATGGAAAAATCCAATAACACTATGCCCGACCCGGGAATCGAACCCAGGACCCCACGCTCTGCAGTCGCGCTTGCGACCACGAGACCAACGGGGCAGTAATTAACTAGCGACACGCTCCTGCTTCGCATGGTTTTTACGACTTGACAAAACATCGAGATTTCTTAGTTATAGGTAACTTTAATACTAACGTAATATGCACATAAAGCTTCCGGAATAAATTCTCTAAACGATGGTGAAAACCTCATCCAAATCTGTTGCGTGGTTTAGAAGAACAACGCGAACATACAGACAAACACGAAAAGCGACTGTAATTTATAACATGTATAGATATTCAACTCTGGAATATTAGAACAACCACGTTTTGGCAGTACAGGTGAATGCAGGCATCCATTCAATTTTAATAGCAAAACTTATGCCTTTGTCGTCTCTCACGACACCCAGGGGAACCGATGAGGTAGACCAGTCTCAAACGTATACTATTACTATATACTTAGTATGACTCTTACATAAGTCTGTGAACTGTGGAAACATAGAGAGCTCATTATTCGTGAGTTGTCGGTCACCCAGAATAAATATAAGCTACCTACGATCGTACCCAAAAGAGACCACCGATAAATGAATATTTTATGGGTATGTACTTTTTAAATAATTCATACGTCGGTATCGTTATTCCGTGGGACATAGACCGGCGACTAATACATATTTAACAAACCTTTGCCGTCCCGTAATAAAGACAATGAAGGCTTTCGAGGTATAGCAAAATAAATTCCACTCCTCAACGAAACGTTGCAATTACTCGACTCAATGAACGCAAATCGATTCAGACGATGCTTTACGACCTTGTCGATTCTCGTTATTGTTGAAAATTCAAGTGTAAACTTCAATATTTTGTGCTGAGCACCGGCAAGCCGAAAGGCACTCGTTTGTCGTCCCATAATAAGATCGACCACTCTCCACAATGATAGATAATTTGTTTAGAGTAAAAAAACCTGCAAATGGGCCTTAAGCCTATAATAAAAACAGAGATATGGCGCTGGTGGGTCGGATCGAGAAATGAATTTAGATTACAGGTTAACGCCGACTAAGTGTGGGTTGCCGCTTCACCTGTGCTTGAAAAAACATCGGGTAAAAAACGGCCTGCGGATGGCTGCTCTCCAGCCCATGAGTCGAGCCCGTCACACGAACCCGGCCATTTTAGGCGGATGGTTGTCAATCTGCCGGCTTATTATGAGTGTTACCGTATTTACGTATTACAAAAAGCATTTCCACGTTCGTAACTGTTCACTTTTTATGCTATCAAAGTATGAGAAAAATTCAGATAAGATTAAACGTTTTTTGTCACTTAAGGTTTCTTTAGCCATCCCTGCTTAGCGTTTTTATTTCAAAATAAACGTCCAGCTGATTCTGGTGAGACGAAAAACTTCAGCACGTTCCCAGCAAAAAACAATTACATGTGTAAACCCAATATTCATAAATGTTATTTTCCAATAACACACTGTAAAAAAAAACAGACCGTTCGCTGCAGAGAGCCGGCCGGCAGCGTCGCATTAACGAACAGTAAAAATAAAAGCTTTCGACAGAAATTAATAAATTTTAATTGCATAAAAGTACAGGTTGCCGCCGGGTTTAAGTGGTAACAATCTACCATACGCGTCTATATGGGTCGGAACACGACTGAATTAAACGATACGTACAAATAGACGATGATGGATGCGCACCCATTATGTGAGTAGGTACGTTCTAAATCACAGCGTACAATAATAACAACTCAACCGGTTCCTACGTAGTATAACAAAACGTTTAGACTTTGATTATTATTTATGAGAGGGCAATAAAAAAGACACGACAAACTCACAAACTCCAAAGAAAAACTTAGTTATACCAAAAAAATAAAAAATCCGATAATCCCACGGTGAGAACTGTTTATGACAAGTGTCTCTTAAATCGAATTTTACACCGCTCAGACGTGTAAAAGTAAAAAATCAAGTCGCCGATGGTCTTCGACACTCAATAACACGAACATCGATTCACAACAGAAATAAAGGCATGTCCACACTAAGCGGTTATATCGTAGTGACCCTTCTCGGTGCATCGGAACCGGTCCTACGAGAGGAATAGTTTCGACGTGAACGCTATAAGCACGATTATTAAGCAGCCATAGTCGCTGTAGGACGTACCCAACCCGTGACTAAATATGCCCACGCGTATAACTTATGATGCTTCAAATAATTCCCTTGTCCGCGCCGCCTCGTGAACCCACCATTTCTTTCGGAAGCAACATTTCATAATTAAATTTAACGCAAGGTTTACGCAGACGCCACATAATGCGATTATAATTGACTTATGATCAAGTTTCAAATACGCTTGACGTGTACCATTTTGTAGAACGTGGCCCGTCATCATATAACTCATTACAGGGGTGACTAGCATCGGATTAACAATGTCCTATATAGAACAGATTACTTTTATAATCTCCAATAACGATACAGGCTTACAAATTAAGCGCATCACTCACGTTCACGTTTTTCAAAGGAACGCCACCATTTTGATTTGATGCCGGAGCGTAAAAATAAAATGGCATCGATCGCGTATGAAAGTAAATTAAGTTCTCTTTGACATTCATTAGTTTCATAAAAATACCTCTCTAACTCGGAATAAAAAAGCCTGCGAATAAAAGCTCGTTAAAATCACTCGCTCTTCGACCCTGAATAAAAGTTTCGAACGTACTTTTTACCTACGTGGATAAAAAGAGAGGGCAGGAAGTGAAACGTATTTAATCATTACAAACGCGGCAGTCATTTTTTCATCTCCTGAATTAATTTTAAATTTGTTTCTATTAACATAATAAAATAAATCAGTGAGTGCCCTCGGGCAAGAATGAAGAAGTAATCTTGAGTGGGGATCTCCGAGATTTGAGGTCGAGAGGTTAATGTTGATTTGTTTGTACAATTGTATACATGTTGTGATACTGCTCGTTACTAACCGACGTCAGTTGGTCGTGTTGCGGACTCTTTGAGCCCGTTAACGTTTTTGTCGGTGGTCCGAGACAAAAACTAATACTGTGGTACCCGAACAAAGGCTCTTGTAATGAAAAGGTGATGCGAACGTCCAAACACGATCTCCTACAGTTCACAAGATCTGAAGTAAAAAATATTACGACGCTTGTTATAGAATTAAATTATCGACTATTATGAATAATATTTCCGATCAACATTTATTTCTGGAAGGGACCATAATCACATAACATATTGCAGATTTGTCTGTGCCGTTACTGCCTAATAGCTGTTATTATCTACCGAAATGTTGAATTTTAATCTTCTTAGTTTCTTTAACTTGGATTTAAGCTGATTGTCGGCTCTTGTATAATGCTTATTTATTTTAATTAGAATGTTTATTATCTTCCTTGATAGATTTTAATATTCTGAAAAACAACTGCCGTACATTTCGTGCTCTGTCTTGTTTTCAACGGCAACAACAATAGCTTCTACTTTATAATACGTAGTAAATCACGGAATTATTAGATTTATGTACATTGTGCTGGGAGCCAGTGCACGAATCATTTATAAGCTCTGCAGCGAGTCCGATGTACGGAGTTAAAAGCTAAATACAGGGAATCGAGCGACCTAAATGCTTTAATACAGAATAGACGAGTACATGAGTGACCAGCGACCACGGCGCAAGTGTGTTGTGTGAATACAAAACGGTATTTCATATTTACATGCGATGGTACGAACATATTCGAGGAAGAACCACGACTATTCAATCATGGCTGATTCTGCAAACAAATTGTGTTTGCTTGTAGCTTGTAAAAGTGAAGCTCTGGGTACCTACTACCCACTCAGTCTATTTCGTACATTTCTGGGTACACTCTTTCCGAAATAGAAATGCAACATACCTTATAACTTAGGTGGCTTGTTAAGTAAATAGTATTATACAAATATAACTAGAAAAGTTATTTTATGATGCTGGTTTTTCAGGTTGGATAAAAATTGTATGTGTTTCTCTATAGAGAAAATATGAAAATCTGAAAATTTTCGCTATAGCGAAAATTTTCAGCTTAAAATAAAACTCACCGTGTACCTATCTGTTTACTTTCCTATACTTGGAAGGTCACCTGCCTAATACCGTTACAGAAACCTGTAAGCGTCCGATAGCAACATTTTGATCTCAACTTTTAAAATTAAGTAATCCGAATAATTTTGTTATGAGTGTTTTGTTTTCAATTAAAAATCGAACTTGCCCAATTATATTACTTGCTGGTTACGTGCGTCACTTTTAAACGTAAATATATATTTTATTTTTCTTTCTTTCTTTACTTACATCTTCCTAAATAAAAGTCGCTTTTCGTGCACGTATTTGCAACCGTATAGTTCTAAAGTTCGCTACGGATTTTTTTTCCGGTTTTCACCATTAATTAAAGAGTTGATCCCGGAAGGCTTTATGTATAATACTTTAATATTAAGTTTACATTGAAAACATTGAGAAATGTCTATGTTTTGTCAAGTCGTAAATACCATGTGAAGCTGGGGCGGATAGTATTAGAATATATCGATCGGATTGGAAGTTCATACTTTGATAATGCAACTTAATACTATGTTGTCGTGAATGCAAAGTCGTGGTTGCAAGTTTTATCACAAGCGATAGAATATACATGAGTTCAGTTGCCTTCATCAATAAGTAAAGAAGACTCGGTTTTACAGTAGCTATCTGCCATAACAAAGGAATTTGAAAATGCAAAGTGTGGATGTATTTTTCGTTCTCACGAAACTTGTTGTCAGATTTCGATAGAGAAGATAGAAAACTCATTCTTTTGATATCTCTTGAAACCCAAATGAAAATTACCTACGTAGAGGTACGAACAGGTATTTCCTTAGAGGTAGGTAGTTGTAATGCAGATGCCTAGTTGATTTATCGCTAATACTTACTATTAAACAGTTCGCCTGTCAACATCATTCGTCATGACAGTATTACGAATACAAAACAACTCTAAAATGCGAAAACCTCATTCATATCTATTTAGCTGTTTATGTGAACGCGTCAATAACTACAAAGAGAATTAGTAATAGTTGTTACATTTATAATTTTAGATTGATAGTTGATTGAAAATATCAACAATGCACTGTTATGTTAGTCCATACAATTGATGAATGCAACGATTAAATTATGGAGCGCATAATAAGTTAATATCAGTAATTTAAACAACAGTTTGTTAAAGCTAAATATTATGCTATTTGCCGGTTGACAATATTGAAATCCGACAACTGGTATTGAGTTGCACTGATAATCTTTTTATCAGGAATATTATATTAATAAATGTTTAAATGATTTTGATATCCACATGATAAGCTTGAAAATGTTATTACAAACGGTATTACTTTATTTCGAATTGTCAGTGAGATATACATATTATTATAACAATCTATGTTGTCGAACTGGTTGAAATAAAAAAGCAATTTATTAAACAACGCATATAACTACTGCTACTATGTAAATCTGGGGGCACTACGGTGCCCCCGCCAAGACGAGCCAAGCGAACCGCTACCTTTTCTCGAAGCACTTCGTTGTATTTTTGGTATAGTTTTCAACAAACATATCTGATTTATAGTCCAGGAAAATTAGGGTTTCACCTCGGAATGAGAGATAGTCAGCCATAGACTTGTATAAACCTTTATTTTGACAGCCTAAAACTTGTCTCAAAACCTACTTATCGTAGGGTGTCCGCGTCAACAGATATTCAAGGTCAAAGGTCAAAAAAAACGATTTTTCACACATTTATTGTAAATATCTCGTTTCCTTTGGGTTTTATGCTATTTGTATGTTTATAAATATTGTTGAAGATTAAATTTTCAACAATTTTTATCTCAACATTTTTTTTATATCTTGAACCATTTTCGAAATAGAGGGCAGAGCGCGCGCAGTGTTTAACTATTTAGTGTATCATTCGAGGTTACACTGGCCGCAAGCTAAAAAGCACTGCAACCCTGCTTCCTGCATTACATCACAAACCACAAACATTCTTGCAGTTGCAGAATATTGTGTTAAGCAATTCCTCCGGAGCTGGTGGATTCATTGACATAACAGGTTCCAGGAATTCATCATGCATTATCCATTCGAGGTTTCTTCACGTAATAAGTGGCTGTGACACGACTTCTGCGCTCTTTGGAAAAGAAAAATAAAAACTTTTGTTCAAATCGGCTACGCCGGCCAGCAAGACGAAGCTGCGGTGGTGAGCGTTAAACCGTCTGCGACGATAAGCTCGCGTGGGACCGCCAGAGCCCCGCAGCGCCTAAGCCCTGACAGAAACCATGCCTGCTGCCTGTTGCATGCTCGCTCGTATGCTGCATGCTTGCTTGCATGCTCGCTTGAATGCTGCATGCTTGCTTGCATGCTACATGCATGGTGTATGCTTGTTAGCATGCTTCTTACAGGAAAAAAAAAACACATATTCACAATCAACTATTTTTAATTTAATAATTATTATTAAATCATAATTTTATTATAATCTAGTAATATAACTATTAGGGCACTTCAACCAATTAGGTTAGGTTAGGTTTGAACTGTGACCAACTACGCGCGAGCTGAGCGAGCGAAGAGAGCGGTACTGCGGCAGCAGCCGGCGGGCGCTACGTCGAAATTGGTCGCAGTAACAAAATTAGGGCATTCCGACAGTAATGAACTGCTGGTATATAGTGTTACCAATTATACAATAGAAAGTGACACTCGATGTTATGTTTTTCTTGGTAATATGTTTTATATAAAGTAAACAATAAAGGGATAAAGAATATTTGATTTGTCATTCTATGAAACGAATAAAAAAAACATTAAATTTTCTTTGTAACAAAAATCATTGATTTAAATTTATTCAAAGTAAATATTCTGCGTATTGATTATTCTATGAAATCAAAATATAAGAAACATTTTATGTGAAACGAAATTCTATGAAAATGTTGTCTACAAAACAACGTACCTACAACCTTATTTGAGAATGGAGTGCGAACCTTGTTGGCAATCTATAATGCTCCAAAATCTGAGGACTGTATCGATCGTCTTCGCTATGCACAGTTCATCAAGTAAACAAAACTGAATAAACCTGTGCAGTTATCAAATCTTCGACCAACGAGTGCAGCAGCTCACCAACATTTCAACCGTGTTTATTATCAAGTTCAGACTTGGTTAGGTCATGATTTAGAACTCCAGAATTGGGGTTGGATAATGCATAATGAATTCATGGAACCTGTTATGACAATGAATCTACCAGCTCCGGAGGAATTGCTTACCACAATATTTGCAACTGCAAGAATGGTTGTGGTTCGCGATGTGCGAGATGCAGAAAAGCAGGGTTGCAGTGCTTTTTAGCTTGCGGCCAGTGTAATGGGCAAGCTTGTCTTAATGCTTCACCATATCAGAGTGATATCAATGAAGACGGTACTTTTGACCCAAAATCCTGGAAGAACTGGAGACACATGTCGTTGAAGTCGAGAACACAGAGGAATTTGATATTTTACAGCGACTGGAAGACGATGATGAAGAAGAAGAAGAAAATTGAAATTAGTACTTGTTGTTCTTATTATTATTCAATTTTAAAAATTTCAACGTTCACAATGTATGAAATGGTATTTTTCAATAAAAACGTTACTTAAAAATTTAATTCTTTTCTTTTTATTTAGTTAGGAAGTAATTAGTATAAATAAGATTAGAATTAAAATAATTAAAGTATTTCCCTTACTAACTTTATAATTACACGAGTAGGTGTAAGTGTTGATAAATGAATAGATACATAATGTAATTATTGTTTTTTTCTTATTAATTATAACGTAATAGTTATTAAAAAAATTAAATTATTTAGAATTACATATTTATCAATAATTTATAAACTTTATACGGCGTGTTTTTAATCGGGACTACAGGTTGACCTCGAATGATACTCTAAATAGTTAAACACTGCGCGCGCTCTGCAGTCTATCTCGAAAATGGTTCAAGATATAAAAAAAATGTTTAGACAAAAGTTGTTGAGAATTTAATCCTAAAAAATATTTATAAACATACAAATAGCATAAAACCCATAGGAAACGAGATATTTGCAATAACGTGTAAAAAATCGTTTTTTTGACCTTTGACCTTGGAATATCTGTTGACGCGGACACCCTACGATAAGTAGGTTTTGAGAAAAGTTTTAGGGAGGGTTATACAAGTTTATGGCTGACTCTCTCTCATTCCGAGATACTTGCCCAAATTTGACTTATTTTCCTGGATTATTAAGATTTTTTTCGGATACCTTACAATGTGTACAGTTATTAGTGCTATTACAGCTGTATTCTGTTTAGGCAACAATTAAATGAAAAAGAAACAGTCAGGGAAACCTAAAAATAAATGCACAGAACCTGATTCCCTGTTATTCCTTACATTTTGTCCGTCTTAAAGAAAATAAGCTCCGTAAGTAGGCAGTACTCTACTGTTTTTATATCAGCGGTGAAATGCGCCATTAATAATTTCAACACCACCAAGGAAAACATTGCTCAGCCCATAAATATCCCCCCTAATGGCAAAGCCCGTAATATTTCTTCCCTCATCTACATTACTTCTGCAAAAATAACAAAATAGTGTTCGCAGATTGCCACAGCTCGATAAGCCTTGGTGGACTGCATAGAATGAGGCACTTCAGGAGTGTACCTTTGTTATCTGATGCGGACAAAAACGAATCATAATGCAACGGATTAAGATTGCTTTTTGTGTTTAAAGTGTTTATCTGGCAGTTCCACAGAGGTACTGATTTGTAGTCGAGATAGGCACGCGAATGATGCTCTCGGTGGCCGCAACAAGGACACAACTAAAATAAAACTACATATTACTACGTACAGATAAGGAACGTCCGCCTCTTACGGCTCCAGTTATTTTTATGAACATCACGCTTGCTCAAATGTAACATTTCACAACCTCGACTTATGAACTTATGATGTGTTGAAAGCAAATATGAGTTGTCATATTTTATTTATTTAGGACACACCGGAATATAAATATGTATGGGAATTAAGAAGAAATGCGACCGTTTTCTGTCACCCATAAATCTACGAATATTTGTGAAGTAACTCATTTGTAGTATGTAGAAATATGGTAGGTAAGATTAAATCTAGAACATCCGTTTAGTGGCGTTAGTCATTGTGGTTTATATGCAATACACAGCCAATGTTTTGTATGTAGATAGCTAAACAAAATGATTAACATTACGGATTCAAATTAGCAGTCGGAGCGCAAAATAAACACATCACCGTGCAGTGTCCGTCAGTGCGTCGCGCCAACTCAGCCATTACATATTTATAACATCTTACATGGACTCAAATCGATGTTAAATTTTCATATCCAGCCAACAGCGGGGATAACGTACTGGCAATCGCGTCACGTACCACCATATTAGACAAGTTTTCAATGAATTTTAATGCGGTCCAAGATGCCCCCGTCTTGGGATCGGCCATTCAGTGCGGTCGGGTGCAGTGATTGATCGAATGTTCAAGTAATCTGACCTTACATCGATTTAATCGGCGTATGTTGTGATTTTATTCGCTATTCTAGCGTTTTATGCCCGTAAGCCTTTATGTTGATGATAATGAAGACGTGTTTACCTCCATCAAAGACCCTAAGGGGTTTGTGGCAGTGTTTTGTTATTATCATGCTTCAACTTAAAGTTGGTGCCGTTTTCCTCTTAGGTTTTCGTCCGTTATAATTAAAATCAGCAATTAGGAAGCAAAACAAGTAAGCTCAATCACTGTGAACGTAATAACAGCATTCGTTCCTGTCTGACGTCTGCACCCCTTAACAAAACAAGCTTTTCGTCGTAGATGGGGGATTTTAGCCGAAAACCTCGTGATGTAATAGCCACAGTAGATGTCTCAATGTATCCAGTTCTCTTGAAAGCTAAGTGGAATATTTTTACGCATTGACTACACGGTTTTCCATGAGATTCTCAAAAATTACAATAGAGTCATAGGCTTGCCACCGCATGGGCTTTAAAGATATACTGGCCTGCGACTTCGCCCGCGTGGGCCCTTAATACATTTTTATTAAATTCTTATAACATCTGCCAGTGAAAGTTCCGTCAAAATCAGTCAAGCCGTTTTGTAGATTAACCGGAACAAACAGACAGACAGACAAAAATTGTAACAATTGTTTTTTAGTAATAAGTAGTTACCGTATATAATTTTATATAAAGCTATTATTTTGACATTACAAACAGACACTTTAATTTTATTTATTTGTATGTATGTTTGTAGGTTTAAATAATAATTACATCTTAAATCTAAGATTGAATAAGTATAAAATAACGTAACTGGTAAAAATAGGTACTGTATACTTCTGTTTTACCTCTTCGGGAAACACAGGCGTGATGATATTATGTGTAATTTGCTAGTTACCTATAATTTCCTAGCTACCGATGCACAGTTACTGGTTTCTTCGCTTTGTGCTGTGTTTCAATATAATAGTTTAAGTATAACTAAGTGCAGAAAACATTTCGATAGAACTATAGAATCGGTTCGATGAAGAATTTATTTATAGTTAATGGCCGACCTTCTTGGAATTAGCCTTCTTGCAAAACACTAAATTGAATAAAATTTCTTGGAAATTAGGTACACTTACGCAGCATTTCGGAATGGGAATAATCCTAATGGCATTTTAATTTAGGTACCATTTAGGTAAGTACCTACTTATTTTTTATATAATATTTCTGTTATTAGAATATGGAGTATACTCATCCTTATATTGGTTTCATACCATTGATTTCATAGGAATAATTCACACGAATACAAAAAATACCTACTTTAAGTTTTGCTTTAATTAAATAATTTCAAGGTATTTTTTACTTCAAAGTTCAAACACGCGTGGAAAAATTATTATATATCCATATTATCGGTAAACGCTCTTCCACAAAGTAATAACGATACTTACAAGAAACTTATAAACGTTTTGTTTATGTCCATTTTATAGTTTAATAACAATTTTACAGCTCGAAACAATAAGCGGCTTTTATAATAAAACACTGAATGTCTTAAACAAAATCCATTTATTTTTAGTGACATATTGTCCTGAATGTGGCCCATTGTTTGACGTCGTAAAATGCGCGTGTGTGCACGTGGTAGGGTTAGCAAGCCTTAACAGTATGCACTTAGTAAATATTCATGGGATAATAAATACATCGTGTGCCAAGAATTGCTCGAGAATGACTAGCTTACTAATACTAAGCATTACTGGAATTCTGCTTTAAGTACGGTTTTAAATTCCACGGTTAACTCACTTTAAAGTAAAATATATCGTCCTGTATTTCTCGAATGACAAATCAAAACACATAGGGACGTAATTCCGGACTCGTTCTCTAGGGACAGCCCTGCCCTGCGCATGTGTGAGTGGGTCGTATATGCAGATACTAATTTCGCTTTCGGCCACGTCGACGTTTAACATTTGGAACGCGGCGCGAGTTTTAAGTTGTGATCAATTATGCGAGGGCACTGTTATTTATCGTTGTTTTATTTCATTTGCCTTCTCACAGCGGCTGTGGGTGGTCCGATCACGATTTTCGGGTTGCGATGTTCACCAATAAGTTCCACTGATTGCGCCATAGAGTTAGCAATGTGATAACAAGGTCGTTTGTGGTCGGTTGGTTGAAAGGGTTATGTTTTTTTTTTTACAATTGGTTTTCAAAATGGGTTAGGTAGGTAGAAGTTCTTACATATTTCAATGGACATTAGCTTCTGTAGGGATAAAACATAGTAACTTCTCACATTATAAATCCGAACGGATACAAAGTTGGTTTAATACCTCATATATATCTTCCCCACACTTAGAATAATTAACCTTAACATAAAAGGCGAGTCGAAAATGTATTTATGAGCAAAATTTTCGTGTATGAAATTTCGCGGTTCCAGTTAATTTTATCGTGAGCATAATATGGTGTACACAAGAAAATTAAATTTTCCTCTGAATTATTCGGCTTCTTGCCATACAGATAAACATAGCTAATTTCCCAGAAGTAAAGTAATAAAGCAAGAAAATGTTATTGCGTCCTGAAATAAAACTCAGGAGAGTTTTGGAAGGCTTGTTGTTGGTATTAATTTTTCACTTTTATTGTTATTTGGTGAGATGGGGATGGTTTTGTGACCTAAACCTGTCTATAAAGTAAGTTAATTTCAATAAAGATTCTACACTGTTAATAGATTCTACACTTATAAAAAGAAAAAAGTGTCAAGTGCTTAACACTTAACACTTTTTTCTTTACATCCTACAACAAATAAATGAAAAACCATTATATCCTAATTATACCTCAAGGCACATACTAGCAATCAATACAAGTTGTACTTACATTAGAGATTGCTCATTGTGTTAAATGCAACCCTGTACTCATAATAGCTGGACATTTTTACGACTACAGCAATTTTCATTAAAAGATTTCCATATCTTCAGATTCTCATCTCACGTTTTAAAATACTTATCTTTCGCGTGCTTATTCATAAAACGCTTAAAAATTAATGAAGTACAGAAAAACCTTCGACACACCAATATTTCTCCAACTCTACGGTTAAAAAGATCGATACCGTCCAATAAATAGAAGCGCGTCAATTCTACAATCTTCTTGATCTCGTGCGTACAGCCATTTTGTTATTCCGAGCGCATCGGGCGCCCCACGACCGGTTAGCGGTAAATTGTTCCACGTAATGTGATTCTAATTGAGCAGCTAATTCCTACTGAGCATACACTCAGTTAATTAGCCATTGGCCTCACTGAGACCGCTTCTTGTATTGTAGAAGCCTTTTTGTTGCTACTAAGTCGGCATTATGAGGATTACTCAGCTGCAGAGATTAGGTGTGTTTATACAATCAGCGAACTTTACTGCAGTTTGCGTATTTTGTAAATTCCGCTGAAAGGGAATTTAGTCGCTATGTAGCGAGCATTATAATATTATGTTGTAGCGAAAAACGGGTCTCATATACTTAATGAATTAAAAACAATAGTAGAATTATCTTGAATGTGATTTAACTGTCAAGCTAAAGTGAATATAAGCTTTATTAAAAAGCGGTTAAATATAAGCTTTGTTTTGAAATGAGAACAACGAAACCTTTCTAGAAAAAGTTTTCGACACTACCCCGAGCTTTAGTTTGTTTAATAATTATTATGTCGATAAAACAAAATGAGAAATTGTTTAACGTTTTAACTGGAATCAATATTATATTTAACAACTTTTGTCAACAACCAGCTTTTGCCCGCAACTTTGCTCGCGTGGAGGTTGGAAAATGCCCCGGGAACGTACTACCGGAATTAAAAGTACCCTTGTGTTAATCCAGGTTATAAACAATCTGTGTGTCAAATTCACATTGGTTCTGGCGCCAATCCCAACATACATCTACACATTCGAAATTTCTAAAAACTATATTTTAGGTCGAGTTTCGGCAGCAGACTTGTAACCACACCTCGTAGTATTGACTTTCTTTAGAAAATTAATAGAATTTCAGTGTACAGTTGTGACTTCATTACTATTTTATCATATGTATAGAAAAAAAAGTGTTTTAACGTATACCTACTTATAGAACATTTGTATACGTATACGATACAACAGATGAGTTCCCTAATAGCTTTTTACAGATAATAAAATTTTAAAGATGAGGTCCTTTTGTGGTTTGATTTGTTCCAGACAAGGCGCTGGACGGATAAAGGCACATCGAAATAATTTTTCCTTATGTTTTATGGCTTCAAATTACGGCGATTTTATTGGAGATATTGTAACCAATTATCGGTATATAATAATTGTGCTACGTTTTATCGTTTACTGACTTGTAGGCCGAGTAAACTTCGCTAAATAAAACTGGTCACGTGCTGCATGTTATGCGCACGTTTGGTTCTGATTTGGCGAGGTTCTAGTTTTACAAGGATCGATTGTCGATTATCCTCCTTTAAAAATGTGAAATTGCAGTAAATAAATCTTTTTTAAGAAGAAATAGGTGGAATAATGCCAGTATTTTGGCAGCTTTAACCTCAAGAGAATCTGGTGGGGATTTAATCAAAGACAATTTGATCTAAATCTATGACAAAATTATAAATGTAGCTATTTATAATATATTGAAAGAGGCTATTTGAATAAACAAAAGAAAACATATACATATAATTCCAACACCGTGACTACGCCTATGAGCTACATTAGCGTAACACCGCCGCATAGACGGGCACGCAGCCTCTACGAAGTTCCATCGCAGCGTCTACGATGCGTCTACGCAGCGTAGCCGCCTACGTGCTAGACAATCACTCGGTACGAAGACACTATAGAACATAATACTTAACATGATATATTTTATGTGCGATGTGAATAGCTTATGTTTTGAAGATGAGATGACTAGAGCTTAGTGCTGCTTGAAACCGTACGCGGTAGGTAAAGTTGTAAAGTGTATAATTTAAAGAGCGCAATAGGATCTAATGAGCGGTATTCCGTACACTGAAGAGCACTCGTCACTGTATTCTCTCAGCGTATTCTTGCTAAAGTGGATGTATAAATAAAATATTTACCTACGCTTGGTTGCCTTGTTTTACGTTAGTAGTAAATAGGATCCTGCATTCTATCTTATTTAAAGAAAGATATTATGTGTTTTATTTTCTATTATTTATTTTGTAAATTGAAAATCTCACTATCTATAGTATTAAATAAAGCCCGTGCAAAAAATCCTTATTGAAAATGAAAATTCTGATTCTGTTGCATAGAATAGTACCTATCCGAAATAAAGCTTCACTCTAGCTACTCCAAACATACCCAGCTAACTATCTCATTTTCTACTAGAATTCCCTTGATTTTAGATCAGTATATCTCGATATCTCGTATATATATAGAAGACTCAACAGGTTTCATGTAGTTTCAATTACATTTAATAATATCTGTACTAATTACTTCGGCTCGTTATTTATTTGGGTAGCGCGACTATACTATCGAACCTACGTTTGATGTGGTAAAATTTAGAAGCCGTAGTCTAACTAACCTATCGAGCTACTGTTCAAAGAATACTGTTTAGTTATTTGTCGCTAGTCTACGAACAATGAAACTATAACTCGACGGCCGCAAAGTAGGCTGACTATAAATAGGTTAGGTATAGCTTAAGGGCGCACCCAATCACAAATTGCTTAGCATGATCCTCTGTTATGCCGAAAATACTGCAGCATTAATTTTGAAATAAATATATGTTAAAGTTGAGGATTGATGCTAGGTCTTATGTGAGGCGAAAACACGTTTACATAAAATTTTCTCCATACAAAAAAAATCCAATGTTACCTCTGCACAGAATTATAGAAATTAAATGAAATTAGATCATGAAACTTTGCATGATAACTGAACTAACTATAAAGCAAGTCTTATGTGTATCATTCTTTTTTAATTACCATTATTTTCAACGTAAAAACCAATTACCTAATCTTTTCGACGCTTTAGAGCAGCTAGCGCCCCACTCCGTCTCGTTCTCACTCAGGTCGTGAGTAGTATGGTGCGAGCGGGATAAAATCTGAGGTAGGGTGCGCCCTTAACTCAATATTTTAGCCGGCGTCTATTTTAATGAAATCCTTCCCATGTTTACTTATTCAATATTTCTAAACTATGAAACACAAACCATCAAAGTTTCCTTCACTATTCATTAATGACATATTAAAAGGCTGTGTAAGCGTATGTCTAATAGGCTTGTTACCGTTACAATTAAGACTCAAACAAGAGGAAAACCAAAAGACTTGTACCTACACACTGGCGTAATTCATGTAATAAACGAAAACTACCCTTTGTTCCTGGAAACCCTGTGTTCGTTACTATAGGTATAAATACCTACTGTATCGATGGAGGTTAATTAGCGTCGCCTTACTGGAATTATGATTTATATAAGTGTACGAGTAGATGGAACATTTACTAAAAGGTTTATATGGGATTCACATTTGGGGGAAAATTTGAAAATTAGAAACAAAAGTTTTGTAAACTGTACCGTATGACATAATTATTATCCAACGAAATGGCTTTTTTTATAAATTCAATGTTATTAAAGAAAATGTATGAAAATTTACCATTAATACTTTTGCTTCTGCATTTTCGGAGATAAGGTGGAGGCACCTTAGCTCCGAAACTGCTGAATGAATAATCTTACGTACACACGGCTACACATCAAGCTATACATTTGCAGTATAAGCTGATCTCGCATTGTACGGAATCCTTTTCAAAGCGAGACCAGCATAAACTGGAAATTTAAAGCTTGATGTGTAGCCGTGTGTACCACAGGCTTAGTTACATTTTGCTTAGATATACATTTCTTTAATAAAAAAAAAACAAATATAAATAAAATACGAACAATAAAATACAAATATAAATAAAATACCTACATCAATTTTAAGGTGCCAACCCTAGTGGGGCAGATTCCACTGCAGAATTTTTGGCTTCCCACTTTGCGCCACCAGTGGGCGGGTTGGTGGGGCAAAGTGGATTAATTCTATTCTTAATAAAGGTAATACATTTTCATCCTTCAGAACTAACCTTTCACAAAGGGCGGAGTCGCCAGCACATTTATTTAATTTTAATCTAAACGTAAAGTAATAAGTTTTACTTACAAAGTGAAGGATTGCGTGTTCAGCTTCGTCGCAATTTAAAACATGATTAATTAATTATGCACGAGCAAGTTGCTATTATTTTGATAAACTCCTACACAAAACTGTATGTTGAATCCATATTTTAAACATAATGCAAGCAAAACTTAACAGAACATAAATAGCCTATTAGACTGTTAAGTATGAGTCAAAATAAGGTTCCAATTTTAACAGATAAGATAAAAACAGTGTGGGAATCAAGGAGAAGCTACAGCCGACCGGTTACCGGCCGTCCTTGTAAAAAACGAACAGTTACCGGTAGCCGGTAGGAAGGCGGTTAAAAAACCGTAGCAAATGTGAATACGATCTGTGAGCGGAGAGTGTAATGTATTCTGGGATTAACATGAATTGCTTTTCTTCGTAACCCATGGGTCGGTTCGGTTGGACTTTATGTTTTGCTGGTCATCATTGACGTCAACTTGATTGGTAAGAGAAAGTAATATATTAGAATGAGGTTTCAGCTATCATACTGATATTCAGATGCTTTAAAAATTCAATTGTAATAACATACTACATACGAGGTATAAGAATACGCAATTCACACATTTACTGCTAGTAATAACATACTAAATACGCGGTATAAGAATACGCAATTTCCACATTGACTGCTTAGCCAATGTGTCCTTGAATTAGTTGATTCACGAACTTAGTTTTAGTTATTTTCTTCTATAATTAATTAGGAAGGTACTTTATTTATTTTGTCTATATCACACGGTAAATAATTCAGCTTTATGCTTAAACTATTTACTATTAAAAATACTACATAATCGCTTCGGAATTTATGCGTATTGTTATATTAAATATCCATTATTATCCAATAAAATCATCATCATCATTATTATCCTGCCTTATCCCAATTTATTTCGGGTTGGCGCAACATGTCTTTAAATATCCAATAATAAGTAAGTTAAGTATAAATTAATAAGCCAGATAATTCAACCTTCTCAATAATTATGTGTTAAGCAGAAAATTGCAACCGTTTCATGTAGGATAGCTGAAATGCGCTAATGAATGTAGGTAAATTGATTTATATTAATTTAAAATTGAACGTAAATGAGGCAGAAGGAGTATGTAAGGATCGTAGCAGGTGGCATTCTGTATTTTCTGCCTACCCTCATGGGAAGAAGGTGTGAGTTTATGGTTTATGTATGGACCGTTTTTATGTAAATATTTAATTTTAAATGCAACCGGCTCATTGACATGGCCTGACAGCAGCTCCGACTTATTAATATCTTAATAATTTGCGGCTTACTAATAATTAATATTTATTTCAATAACTATATATTATGCTATACCTACATAATGGCAATTAATGAGAAAATTAATATTTGCTAAGGCTGCGCGATAAAAGGTAGAGGTTGTAAATCAAAGTCTTAACAGTGTTTGTCTTTTGTTTCAGATCATTAAGCGTCATTTATCTCGTCGCTTCTTGGACCAGGTAAGATATTTAATAATTTAATTTTATTAATTTATTTATATCAGACACAGTGTATAATGTTTATGTCCATATTTATGTTAATATACTTAAAGCTTTGTTTGCAATCAATGATATTGAATAATTCTCATATATGTTACAATAAGAAAACGTATATTTGTTTCTCAGAGAATCCGTCTTGGTACTTTATAAAATATGGGTACAAAATATGTTCTATGAATATTTAAATGTGGACATCCTTAATACTTTAAAGTGCATTTTGTAATAGGAATTGTCTATTTATTTATTTTTCATAACAACACGTATCAACTATAATGTAAAAGATAATTATCTCAATATAAAGTCAACATGTGTCGGCAATCATTTGTACGTGACTACTGTGTTTAACTTAACTTTTTAGTGCTCACCAATGGCTAGAGGTGATCAACAAATGAATTTATCCATGAGAATCGAGTATCGTACGTGTTCGTTTGTCACTCGGGTGACATCGCCCACGCCCCCGCCCCTAATTAGTACAGAAATAACGTCGAGAGATTTGTCAACTTCCGAGCCTTTATGGCATTCCTTTGAGGTGAACTCCCACCGACGAAGCATCGCCGTCGAACGCATACAATATCTCACACAGGTACCCAAATAGATCGTTAACTGACTGTGAAATATTATTTTGAACTTTGGGGGTGGTCCGTGTTAATACCTCATATTATTTAGTAACATTGCCAGAACAAATTAATCTTGATTGCCGAATCAAGTTCTCGTCTACGAAGTTTTGTTGTCCAAAGTTTCTTGATGGAAAAAGTTTAAATATACCTAAGTGCTTTGTTTTTTAGAATCAAATTGTTGCCAATAGTTTATCCAAATTGCTTTTCGCATCGTTTAATCTTTGTCACTCGCCCTTGCATTTAAATGTATTTAATTAAATTTTACTTTACCTACCCAATAAAAAACTATTTTCTTCTTCAGTGGGTTTTTAAAAAAACATTTATTTTTACAGCAAAATCCTCAAGGTGTTAATATTGTTTGAAAGATTTGTTGCTCATAAAATTTTAAACTTTAATCTAACTTTTGCACCAAATCAGAAAGTTAGTCTGGTCGTTTACATTCGCATTATTCAAAATTTCGTTAAAACAAGAAGAAGGAGTTATACAAAAATGATAAAACTAAGTTTTCTGACGTCAATATTACCGAGACAAAATTAATCTGAAGCTAAAAGGGAGCCCTCGAAAGTTATCTGAGGAAGCTGGAGCGGGGCATGACCTCACAATCAAATGTCAAACAAAGTTTTATCAGCGCAAAGTTGACAAATAAATCCCCCGTCCCGCAAGAGAACTTTTCTCATAGTCGACGCGACGAGACGTGATCCCGCCGACTATATCGACCTCCTCTCCTTGACGTACGCAGAGCTCATGTTTTTTGTTGCTACTATAATGGCTGCAATTTATTGTCACATACCTTTTACTTTTTCCACAAATAAATACTGACCATGTTTGTACTAAAACAGTCAAAGACAAACATTTTTTACACGCGACTAGGCCCTAATGTCTGGAAGTCTTCAATTATCCTAAAAACATGTCATCTTTGTAGTTGTTTAGATAATTGACTAGCCTGTCTGATAAACACGCAAGGCGCGTGGGGCAGCCGTGTCACGCGACTTATCCGGAGCCCCATAAAATCTGTTAGACTCGAGACCCCACTCGGGGCGTCGAATGAGGAACGACTGACAAGTACGCCCATCTTGTCTGACTTGTCTCCTGTGACAACGTGTTCCCGAGGTTCTCTCACTTATTATTTGTTAAAATTCTTTTTGTGAAACGCTTTCTGAATATCTTGTTAGGTCTCAATTTGAGAGATTGGCCTGTTTAATGCTTTTCGCTTTGTTTAGTACATGTTTTTCTACTTTATAGTTGTCAAAAACTAGTCTAACCGGTTTATTCTACATGTCTAATTTAGTTAAAATAGAAGGAACGATGAACGAAAATAGAAGGTAAATTTAAAGAATGGGGACCGGGACAAACAAGAACATTCTTATTTGTACGGAAAGACGTCGAGATGTCAAGAATCCGAACTTGAAACATACACGGAGCACCTTTCAAACCGCTCCCTAACGAGCCAATGAGCCACTCTGCTCGGAAAGAAGATTCAGTAAACAGTAACTTCAAGAGTTTCGTGTTACATTTTGAAGAGATCATTACTTTGTATTGTTTAAACTCCAGTTAAGTATGCTTAGACAGCTGCCATTTGTCAAGTGCTGGCCAAAAGTGATGAATAGCGCGGGCGTTTCCGTTCGACTTTTAAAACTGGGGACTGTTGTAATGGGCCAGTATTGTTATTTCAGTCGTCAGAAACGTAACGAACTAACGTATGGGAATGTGAAAAGCGACGGGGCACATATATTTTATAAGCGTCCATTTGTCTGGAGGCGCATGTGTGTCCGCCCTGTACGCTGAAATATTTACGAGCTATTAGCGCAACAAGAACAAATACGCAGTCGAGATGCGTCTCGGAAGCCGGATCACAGGCGTCTCTTAGCGCATCACTGATTTAACACTACTACAGAATTAAGACTAAGTAATTAATGTCGCATCTCCTGCTATATTCGTATCTTTTGAAGTTAAGACATATACCAGTAAATTATTTTATGGTAAATGGCGCGTTATTGATCTTTGAATTGAAACATTATAACGTTCAACACTCAAACATAACACGTCCATTATGACATTAGTAGGTAAACGTAAACTGTTTTATACGCCACAATTTCCTCCCAATATTTCGCCGTTAAGCTTGAAAATAGACGGACTGAAATATACGTCTATTGTGCTTTTTATCCGAGAGAGGTTTAAGAAAAACTGTGCAAGTTCGACGTAAGAGCTTATTTGCTTTTTAATTCAACGGACAAATGTGAGTGGGTACGAATTAATCCCTGACGCCTTGTTAAGGGTGATGTACGGCCAGTATTAACGCAGTAAGTAATTCAATTTCACGATGAAAATCTGTTTAATGAGTGTAAGTTAATGTGTCCACTGCTAACAAATAAAGGCGCAGCGCACTGACAAATTGCTTAATTTTATTAAGTGGCGGTACACTTGGGCCAGTGCATTGTTTGTTCACTAGGAAGTATTTACAGCACTGCGACGGGCGACCCTCGCTCTATTCGCGGCTCAAAATGTACAAATTCACTGAACTGCTATATTAGCCGAGTGCGACAAAGAAACGGTAATGGACCCTCATATATATGCTAATAAACTTTCCAAATGCGTTTTAAATTAAAATAATCCCGAATTTATATGTAAATTTGTGACCGCACTTTGTCCTTCGCGGCTTCTCGTTCCGAAATCGATTACATTACACGGATTCGAGCTTAGATCCGACTCAGATAAGTTTAATGAAGGGTTTTACTAAAACGTAGATCCTTTAGTACAATCCACTCGATTGGTGATTCTATCGGCTCTCGATATCACTCTTAGCTAAAACAAAAGCACGAAATATAATTGTTGAAACTCCTAAAATATTTGTTTTATCATCGTCGTGTTTTATGTCGGTCGGCACGAATGTAGTTCTATAACAGATAGTATTAACGACGTTTTTATTTAGCTTTCCATTAGGCATACCTGTATTATCTTAATTTTTATGTGGTTAACCTTTTAGTCGTGTATTATCTTATAATATAAAAGCTCAAGGCTGCATTCACGAGACCACCCGCACATTCCGACTAGTTTCGATCTAGATGTGTCCGTATCCCCTTGTGTCAGTACAATTAGTCATGATTAACTTAAATTTATAGGTCTGTTTAATGGTCCATTAACGAACTCACTAGTATCTAACGACTTCTTATTGTGTAGCTTCAATTCCATAAAACACTTTCATCCAATTAAACAAGACGTTGATATTTGATCCCAATACGTTGATTGTCATTCTCTATTAGAGTTTATATGTTAAAAGTAATTGTATCAGAAGTACGGTTGGTAACACGAAGTCCTCCTGTAAATCACTAAAGACGCAACATTAAAAGAGGGAGGTGTGTTTTATATTTTTCTCAAAGAGAAAATGTTTAAGCTTAATTTGAGCAGACATTCAGTAAGGTTTCATTTCGTTGAGAACGTGAAGTCGGGGCGTTTTGTTTGAGATATTGCACATTTTGCCACGCTTGCCTCTGTTTGTACGGATGGTATCTCACTACATTTTGAAATGCCGACTGTTAGGTTTTTGTATCAAATAACAAAACACGCGATCGCAGGCTTTTATTCTGTTGTTTAGCTGTTTGTATTTCAAGGAAAATGTTATTTCGTTAAAGTACCACGAAACTGTAGATTTGCTAGTATTAATCAACCACGCTAACATGGTTTTCTCTTGATTGTGTAAGCATTCCTCGTTTATAGAGAGCTTAGCTAGCAATAGCATAGATTAATAGAAATTTCTAAAATTATGAATGAACATACTCAAGATATTATTGCTTAAGTGTCATGAGCAATTGGATAATTTTATGTCTTGTTGATGTTTACATTTATTTTCTTACCTACCTATTTACATAATGGAGCTCAAAAATATTTAAACTTACTTCTTGCATGGGCTGGCTTTTATATCAAAAAGCTTTTATGACAGCTAAGTAATTTTATAAATTCTAAGCCTTTATTTTGGATAAATATCAGATTAATGTTCGGACTTTACAATAAATAGATGCTATAATCGAATATTGTATTAACCACGTAAATGTTGACATGTAAAAATATGAAAGCGCTGAGCTCCTTATGTATTGCATGATAAATGGTTTTCAATTTATACAGTGACAGCGACTGGAGGAAAGCTTTCGGTAACAAATGCTTATGTTTCGAATGCACGCGATGTATGGACGTGGCAGAATATGGCTGAAGAGTGGGTATAGCCACCACACTACGCGTTCGCGATTATGTAAAATGTAATTTAAGCTCAGTTTTGGTGACGTCATTCGACGTGTAGCTACAAATTAATGATTGTTTTAATTGCAGTTATATGAGTTAAAGTGGTTCTACATTGCTGATGAATTTGTATTTCAAAAATATAATTTTAAATCTGGCAGAAGTAAAACAGTGTTTACATTAATAATATCAGGATTAACAAAAAGATCATTTTTTGCGTTTTTTCTATTCAAACTCTTTTTCGGAAATGATAAAATAAGCGGTTTGAATTGAGAACCTCCTTCATTTTTCGAAATAGGTTTTAAATAATTGTGCCTACCTGTAACGTTCGTCGGTCGATAAATCTTTGAAAATCTTTCTGTTCGACGTACGACCTCAGTTCATAAAAGCTTAGATAGATGTGTTTTTCCGTCACTAATATTATTGAGACGTAGAAAAGTCTTTCTCTTTCTGCAAATTTTACCCTATATACTTAAGTTATGATTATGACCACCACTACCAAGCAAACAGATTAAAACTGTTATTTTGAATCTTCAAAGCTCAAAAATGAACACGAAAAAATTAAATAGTAGTCATAATTTATAAATTTTAAGTGTCGTTTATTTATAAGACGAAGGGTGGCTAGGCGCAGGCATGTTCAAGGAATGCTTCATTAATCACAACCCCTAATACCTCGGGCTAAACGAATATGTTAAACCGGAAGACGCCGAGAAGCCACCGACTTTTACGTTTTCAAACGTTGCCATAATCCTGATTCACTGAAACGACTCGAGACGGAAATAAATCGTACCTATTCTCGAGTCCCGAAGGTCATTTGTACGATGATAATTTATGGAAGAACTTGTATATGTAAATAGGAGTGTAGGTATTTCTTAGCTATTTTGTTATCGGAATGGATTATCTTTATTAGGAATTTATTAATTCTGAGAAACGGTTTTGTGTCTGAATATTAAGCGAACGTTCGTTGTTTATGTGTTTTTAATAAATAGAAATATCTAGGAGACCGATAAAAATATATATTGGAGCTCTTAGAAAAATCTAGCAGAAAAAGAATAGATAAACGAAACCGTCCATGTACATAAATAATAGAGAAATATAATTCCTAGCTTGAGTGAATTTGAGTGTAATCTAAGATATATAATAAATATTTTCATAACTTATTGAAATACAATCTATCAAAAATAATAGATAGATACTGAAGATTATGTACGACTAAGTATTTATTTACTTTCCAAATTCTAGGTAGAGCTTCATAACATTAGAAAAACAAAAATAATCTATTTAGAACAATCGTTCATAAATACCCAAGATATCAGAAACGCCACGTTAATTAAATCCAGAATAAGAACACGCTAAAGCATTATTCATTAAAACAAATGAACGGAGCGCGACCGTTGACACATCGCAGCGGTCGCCGATCGCTAACAAATAACGAGTAGTATTACTATTAACTACTAGTATTGTGTTACGAAAACCAACAGTTGGTAGTTAATCATACGTAATCTGACTTCGATCTACATCTAGTACAACGTAGATCATAATTAATGCGCCCAGTGGCCAGTGAGACGCTTGGTCAGGAAGCGTTTTGTCCGTATCGCGACCACCATCAGCTGTAACCACCGTCAAATGTGTTCAAGCACCCTTAATTACCACTGATGTTAGAAAAAATTGAATAAAAATAGTGGTGATAGTCATTAAGGTGGTTATCGATCCATCTCTCTTGTATGGAAATTATATATTAGGTTGGATTACAGTTGGACAGACAACCGGGATGGGTTAACAAATAAGAGTATGTGAAAGATATGTCTTTTATTTCGTGTAAGCATTTGTAGCTTGTCTAAGACATGACATATAGCTTCAGCGTCAAACAAATATCACTATCTTCTCAATCCTTTATGTAAGTACCCTAATATTAAAATCTTCAACCTTCAACACTATCTCTACGAATATTCCGTGATCCAAAAGTATCTTTGTAGTTCTCAAGTGATCGTAAACATTACACGTAAAGCATTTCATCTAAATTGACAGGATTCTTTGAATGATCGTATAAAATTGTATTTCCTCACATCAAAGCGTGAACAAAAAGTGCTGTAGCAGGATTCTTCATAAGCTGATAGCGGGTTCACCTCGAGTTTTGCTGTACAGAGGATTTTCCCCCACGCAGTTGACCCTTCGTATCTTATTCCAGCCGTCTCGACAACCCCTGCCGTCAGGGGTTGTAAATCATAATTTATTTCACAAAGAAATTCCTTAAATAAACAAACTCATAGGCGCAATTTAAAACAATTACTGTCTGAGATTTCATTTTAAATTACGGGATCATTATTTTGAATGAAAGATGATTTCAAGCGTTAAGGCCCACAATAACATTATGTTTATAACGGTATTTTCCGGTACATTTTCCGACTAGCCTACACGAGCGTGGCTAAGTAGCGTTATGACCTGAAATAACTACAAAATTGAACAAAGTGTATCGTTTTCTTGAAAATTCAAGGGTGAAAAAAGTTTCCAGCAATTCTTTTTATAATCATATCTTGGTAGACAAATAACACATTTATCTTCCAGAGCAATCTGTCTGAGCAAACAATGAGGACCTAAAACATGAACCTACTCAAAGTCAACTTTACTCAGGATGCATCGGGTCTATCCATGACCATCTCAAGTCTCTCTGTTAACTTTGTGTTGTATACTCTTATGTTCGTTGTTATGTCAGATGTAGATAATGTTGGGACCTAGGTAAAGTGCTACAAGGATGTTTTAGCGCCTGAATGATATTGACCAGGAGTTGTTGGTAATAAATTTTGTGAAATGCGCACCAATGGATATGGACCACCTGCAAAATCATTTAAATAAAAAGCGAATCTTGCTATGATACAATAAAGTGCAATTCAGATCCTATCGCATTTACCTAGAATATATTATATCGCATTTACCTAGAATATATTATATCGCATTTACCTAGAATATATTATCTTCTGACTACGTTACGCTTACAAAATTGGCCAGACAAGACGAGGCCGCCGCGTACTTGTAGCTTCATTCCTAAAATGCAGAGTACGCTCTCTGAACTATTCTATGGTAGGTATAAGAATAACAATAAAATATGTTGCTGAATTGTGGATAGACCGCATCCGCGGTGAATCCAATCCGTCGATACATTTCGCGCATTTTTCCTTCTTTTTAAAGGAAAGAGTGATGTACGCATGTCAATATAGACATATGCGCAAAACCAACGCATTACGTATCTCTAACATTCTCCGAATTGTGCTGAACGTGAGGTGGGAGACAAATTTGCTCGAGCACACATTTTCCCTGAGAAAGTATATGGAGAAAGAAACTTTTTATATATGTAACATGACTATGTGGTAATGTAGGTATGTAGTGTTGGTACTTGTCAGTTTATAAGAATGATAATGTCTCTTACACGTTCACGAGTGTACGTGTAAGAAACGGTTTGGACATAGTGTACATGTACAACGTCATCAAAAACATTCTATAAGTCATAATAATATTATTATCCTTTTCACGTTACGTATTGACTTGACACTTATTGAACCATCCTTTACCTCACTGGTATCCATCTCACGAATTGCCTATGGTTTGCCAAGGAGCTTTATCCGTATGAAAAACTTATAAAAGAAATGTGGACAGAATTTCAAGTCTACGAAATATTCGGTGCGATATTTACATAGGATCGTCAACCATAGCAATATGTCAAATATTTTCTTCTGGAAGTTTCCTTTTACATATATTGTTACTACTTGTGTCCTCTTGCCGTCCCATTTTCAGCCAGCAAAAGTTTTCTCACTGACAAAAAAGCGGACTAAGAGCTAAGAGCGCTTTATTATTTAATTTCAGAAATTGCGTGCAAATTCAAAGTTACATAAACAAAAGCGATTTTTATAATTCATTTGTTTCTGTGCGACAAAGGGCCAGTGTTACCTGGGGCGGAGTAAACACTCGGATGTGAGAAATAATAATTCGCTTTTCATTTTGTTTCGTCATTGCGGAGCTGCTCAAAGACTTGAGGGCCGTCGATGGTGGATGAGTGGCTCATGGCTCATACTTTATTATTGGCTCGCACTGAATCGTACTCGTGGGGGAATGTAAAATGAGGTCGCGATTTATCGGAACACACTCGGTTCTTTTGCATACTGAAAGTATAAACAGATAAAGCCACTTAGTCATTCATGAATCATTTATAATAAATACCTAAGCTCTACGGATAATGCGATGGGACTTTCTTGGAATAATGTCAGTGCAAAATTAGTTCAATTTGATTGGTCGTAAATTGCTTTTACCTTAACGTTTTGAGTTCAAAAGTACAGTTAATATGAGTACCTACTTAAGTATTGCATCCGTGTCAGTAAAATTATGGTTTTAAATAAATAACTGAACAACAGCCTGGATAATAGTAGGAAGGAAGAGTTGTAGACATAATGAACGTTGGCTAACGAACGCATAGAGCCACAGACCACAAATGTCTTATATAGTCTGTCTTAATTTAATAGTATCAGAATAAAAGCTGTTCTATTAATATCGGACAATGACCGCTCCAGTCCAATAAATAACGATAGATATTTTTTACACATATTTAATTAACTCTGAACTATCAATTACAATTGGAGTAGCCATCGCAAAAAAAGAGAACTGAGTCGTAACCGGATCAATATAATAATAGACTGGCGTTTCACTGTAATGACAATAAATAGGGTTATTAACTTTTAATGCATTTTTATTTGACTGACATTTATAAAGTGAAAATTACAGGAGCTCGTATATAATCCGCGTGACAAAAGTGTCAACGTGCCGTGACAGTTACTATCATGTGTCCCCGACATTTCCGTGAGTAAAATCCGTAACAATATTTTCGGAACACAAAACATTGCGGAAAAATTCCGTCAATATACCACGGAGCATATCACAGGATATTATATGGACGATTTACATATATAAGGACTAACGTGGATAAGAATAATTGAAACAAAACGAGTGACATTTCCTTTCGTATCACGCAATTCGTACAGATTACGGTGGGCTCAGTTTCGTAGTAAATTACGATGTTGCCCCTCAGTTCTTAACGCCACATAATGTTCCGTATTTTATTATTATGAGATTAACTAACGGAATACATTAGGCACACCTACATTATGCATGCCACCTGTTATTTGAGAAGTTATTGCAGTCAATTTATTTCAAAGAGGTAATATTTACTGTAATGTTGTGTTTTTGATATGGCGGGACAAGGTACTAAGCTTATACAGCTTTTAATTTGTAATATTTAACTCACGTTAGATAGCATTTACATATTTATGGAACGATTAATTAATTCCGAATTAGGGAACTATTAAGTAAATTACAAAACTTAAGTAAGTAAATAAAATATTTGTGTAACTAAAACGGTTAGTCGTATATCAGATTTTTTTTATAAAATATTACAAACAGAACATTAATTTCGAAACACGTAAACATACATAATATTAATGTACTTAAAACATAACACAGAGACGGAATTATTTAACTTCTTGAAGCAACCGTATATTTTAGGATACACAATCTAATTGCCCCACAAATAATAATCAAGCAGGAAATAATATGATTGAAATACGCTATCACTGCTGTCAAACCTATAAATCTAACGAGCATATAATTAGAAACATTATCAAGGGTTCAAGAGCCGTTTAAACATCAATGTGAGAACATTACTCACCTTGTTCTAGTTCGGTGAATAAGTCAGGAAACACTCCGGTTCGGTCACGTAAGGGTATTCAACATTCGTACCTTACTTTGGGCAATAATTGAAATAAAGCAGGTGACATTACTACGGTTTGTCACGCACTGCCTGATGTATTGTGCAACGTTACGCAATGTTCCCGGATTAGCTGGATTATCGCCGCTGATGTAATAATATATAGAATTTAGACTTGCCAGGACTTGGCTGTGGTTTTGTGTTTTGTTAATTGAAAGGTCTTTATATCCTGTAGTTAAATAATGTTATTAACTTCGCCCATTTTCGTCTCCTATAACCTAAGCTGTTGCTAGGCGTGTCATCTTTTTCACTTTTTCGCTTTTTCTATGTATGGTGGCAAAAGGTTTTTATCGTTATCTCCCCTAAAAGCCTGCAGTCGTCAAAATGTAAGTAATAACATTACTTTTAAGAAAACACCCGATTACAACACAGTCGGTGAACATAAAAAGAATATTTGCGGCCAATAAAATTAATGATATCAATTAGTATTTCCCGTCAGCGATAGCCATTTAATTTTTTACAAAAACGAATTGGGATTTTCTTATCTTTAAGATATCTCTAAGTGGTAAAACAGACCTTAAGTTATCTCACATATTAAGGTGATAAGATAAAGGTAAAAACACACCATTAATTATGGTGAAAGAGCTGGTAATCACAGGTGACACCGACGGGACAAGCTCTTTATCGGCGTAATTACGACACATTACGACTAATGTAAAATGAGCCTAAAAGCCTAACGCCTATGTGTATTTTGTGATGTGCATTTTGTTTCGGCAGAATAAACAATTTTTCTTTCTTTTTTATTTCTAAAAGAAGGCATTATTTAGTTGACATTAGTCAAGAGGAAGCGACGTAAAACTAACTGTAATATTTGTCATGACGAAATAATATTAAATACTAAAGTACCTCTCTAGTTAACTTTAATTAAGTTTTATGACATCTTTGAGAGCAATCAAAATTACAAGGGACCTCTATCTAGTCATATATATAATTTCATTATGTGTCTATTTCGATATCAAAATAACGACATGAATGAGCAATAAACGTCTTGAAGTGTCAATGCTCATGCTCAGAGAATGGGAGTATGATGAAACAACAACTCATCATCTCCCTAGGCTTTTCCCAACTATGATGGGGTGGCTTCCAGTCTAACCGGATGCAGCTGAATACCAGTATTTTATACGGAGCGACTGCCTATCTGACCTCTACAACCCAGAAACTGGGTAATACGATACCCCTTGGTAAGACTGGTTGTCAGACTTTCGTGCTTCTGACAACCCGTAACGACTGTCAAAGACGACAAATGACAGCCGGGACCAACGGCTTAACGTGCTTGCCGAGGCACGGCGGAGTCTCGGTATGTAAAGATGGTCACCCATCCACGGAGCAACCCCGGCAAGCGCAGCTTAACCTGATGGATCGACCCGATGAAACAACAACTAAAGTATATAAAAGTAACTAAAACAGTTAAATATATTAATAGTTACTTACAGTCATTCCATTCGAAAGCCATTTAATTTAAACGTTCATAAATATTTATCCTCATTTCAAATTATTGGAATTTCCAAAACCTTCCATTCAAGGATTATCACAAACACTTTACAGATAGGATCTCTCTTCGGTACCACATCCGTCGCAGACATGAAGCTTGACAGCCTAAATAATGGACTCAATTCATTAACCGATCTCTCAGTAGAAGACACGATGAAATTTTAGACCTCTTATTGTTAGGCCCCGGTGCTATTGTCGACGCCCCCGAGGCAAGTTCACATGTAGCCAGGCCCTTTGTACTTCAGATCTGTCCCTGACGTCGGCCTGTTAAGATAAATGAAGCTTTCACTATTATATTCAATCCAAATGATGAGGATTATGTGCTTGCAGTTTCTGATAGTGACATTTTATAAGCATAAAATGTATTATGATATACTTGGGAGACGACAGTAAAAACTCCGTGGCCATTGATCTCTGTCCAACTATTTTATACTCGTAACCACGTTGACTCAAGTGACACTCGATTCTTGAACTTCGATATTGAAATACAGACGCAAGACAAACTTTGATTTGAAATGAAATGATTTTGTAGACTTAAAATGCGCAAAAGTTACTCTGTCTTCGAACTTGGACTATTGTTTTAGATTTCAGAATTTGTAAGTCAATTTGAATTGATATAGATTCGGTCCATCAAATGTTTTACTAGACGTATTAGTATTTTGATTCGGTACTCGTCTACATAGCCTTAGTTAAACTAGCTTGCAATTCAAAGTATATTATAAGTTAACGTGACTCAGTTTGTGAAAGTAAAACACGAAAATACAAGCAAAGCCAGTCGTATCAAACAAAACTTATAAAGGAATATAAATAAGCTAATTATTTCGAAACACTTTTAACAAGTATCACGGAATATTATAATCGTTTAGTCACCTCGTTGAATACTTAACGAGAATTAGGCTTTTAAAAATTTAGGCAAAAATAATTAAAAAACTCCGTCGCGTCACGAAAGAGTGTTGCCAGGTTTTGGAGATCTTAAAGAAATTGTAGAGCTAATAATGTGCTACAGTTTTATGGCGGAAGCAATAAAAAATAACAAGCAGAAAATATATCTAGACGTAAGCTCGCCCAGCAGGTGTCAAGAAACAGTATTAGTTGTTGAATTATAAACATGATTCACACCAGCTTACAATTCCTAATTGATGATCGGTTGGGACCGGTCTGAGTCGTCTCAACGGCTTATCCCATTTAAAATCAATGGCGCGATAACGTCCTCATGCATATTCGTCTACATAATCGTAATCCAAATGAACGATTAGAGTCTCGTGCGCAGCGTGGGCGCGGATTAACCTTCGCTCGTTTAGTCGGCTCGCCCTACAAAATTAAAAAAAGCTTTATCTATGTACCGCCGGCGTAATTATAATGCCGTAAGTCAGGTGACGGGGCTTTTTACAACGAATTAGGCCGCTATACAAACACTTATTATAGATGTATATCACGTTCTGGCACACTTTTTTTATTCATATTACAATCCTATGCTCAACATACAAGAATTTTTGTACGCAAATTGTGTATTGAAATTTTGTGATTGCGTAGCGATTAAATATGTATATGTTAAAATGTGTTGTGGTTGTGTGTTACGCGTGAATAAATAAAAGAAAGATATAAGAATTTTGTAGCAGCAGAAATACTTAATTACATGAACCTGTATATTATTATTATTAATCTTTATTTATTCAGACTACAATGTTTAAAAGTACTACAGAATTTAAGATGCAAGGTAGAAACTTGGTTGGTATAAAAAGGACCACTTCGGGTGCAAAATATTTTATCCAACAGTAGGGTTTATATTCCTGTTTAATTAATGGAATCCTAACTAATATTAATTAAAACTAACTATACTAATAAACAACTAATATCTAAAATATGGCGTCGAAAAATTCCTCCGCATCGCTGTCGGCTGGTAGTGTAGTGTACCTGTTTAATTCCATTCGTACGTAGGTACGTACGGTTTTAAGTTTAGGCCGCCTCCACAGGTCGTCTGCCTAGTAAATTCATTACTTAATTTAAAATGCTAATGGACTGTCGTCTGGGCGGCGAGCAGATGAATAATGTAATGAAACAACCGATTCCGATCTTGAATTCTGCGATGATGGAAGTCCCTGTACCTACTTATAAACAAATGGATTGAGTTCACAATGGGTAGAGCAGTAATCTACAAAGGCTTCAGGATTATCTGAACTAGGTCGCTAAACAGAATATAGGACGTCCAAATACTTAGCAAATATCCGAAATACGAGACTCCATTCAAGATAAAGATGTGTTTCTTTTCGAATTTAATTTTTTTTCTACACGTTTACTAATATAAATATTATACTGTGTTTATGTAATCATAATTATTATCTAATGATAAACAAAACAATATTTATAATGATTATTATGACTCTCAGGTTTTTAATTTTCGAGCAATAATTATTGGAACGTCGATCATTTTTTTCATCTTGCTTAAAATTACCATCTTTAGCTTAATAGTCTCGACAGCCAGTCAGATTAATCGTAGAACGAATTTTACGTCTAATTTAAAACAAACATTTACTTCAAAATTGTCTGAATATTCAATAAATTATCAGCGGTGGGTTATTATTTATGCTACAACACGTAGATGTAATTATACCCCGATGTGACAGTAGGTTATCAAACACGGGACGTAAATAAACAGTAAATATGTAGGTAGGAAAGCAGTGATTTATTTGCACCCTGTGTAGGTGTAATTGTATGTATGGGACACGTAAAGTGCTCTAATGATGGTTGCTCACTAAAGCAGCTGTCAGCGTCGTCAGAGTGACGTGTTTGTTTATTAAGAAATATGTGACGTTTATTGTAAGTCAATAATCCCGCATGTGGGTGTGGGCTCTATTATCGGTCAATTGAGGCGGTCTTCGTGACGGCCAAGCTCTCACGCGCTCAGGACTCACTAATCAGTTGACGTATGCCTTCCTCGGCATATTGACATTACGACATTTTTATATCACTTTTATTGGGTAGTTCTACTTCCATTGTGTCTAACGTTGTGTTTCTTTTCTTTTTCAGAATTGAATGGATGAAGTGCAGTTTAAACATGTCATAAGGTAATTTCTTTGTTTCTATAAGCTTTTACGTTTAGAATTTAACCTCAGCACAAGCTTTTTAAATGCCTTTACAATTCACAAAGTAGACGATATAATATCTATAATTTCAAACGGCGCCAAGGAAAACCTATATCTTAGTTTACATGGATCCAGAAATGAATATTATCCGCCTCCGAAATAAAAAGGTCAGGTAAAGTTAGTCTCGCTCGTGGTGCAAAAACAATGGGAAATAAGTTTTAAACCCCATAGAATTTATAATGGCCCTTACAGGTAATTTCTGACAAAGTCATCCAGGTATTTTATTAAAGCTGAAAGAAGGGGATTTTAGAAAACATAAAACTTTCAACTTCATAAATAATATTACATTGAAGTCAAACATAATGGAGAACATAAAAATAAGTTGAGAACAGCCACTTGATATTGATGCGAAGTTAGTGCACAACTTTGATTTATTCGCAAACTCTCTGAATTATGTTAGTCTAGTCCTTATTAAATCACTTCATTGTAGACTCCAGCTATCAATTCATGAAATTTATGAGCTTCTAGCGATCCACTAGAGATACGCATACTATTTCTGGTTAACTGCGAATGTACCTTACTATGGAAATTAAGTGTAACGAGTTTACCCCTAGATACTCATTTTAGTAGGCTACTTTTGGTTATAGAAGGTAATGAAGTCATAACTGTTTATAATTTAATAATAATTTGTGGAATTTGAACCTTTTTATTCTTTGTTCTTTAAACGCTGATATCATTTCAACAGCTAATTAAAGAAAAATATATTGCTACAAAACTAACACTCATATTTTAATTTAACTATCAAACAAACTGTAAACCACACGCCATGACCACAAAAACAATTCGATTAATTTGAATACATACTAATTTTAATTACACCTAATGAAATAGCCAATCATACAGCTAATTCCGATAATAATAAAGTAGAAACCACCGACAAAAACCACAAAGCAGTTATTTCAAATAATACCATAATAAAATTACTTACTTTATACAGATTCGGAGAGTATACTAACATGGGGTTAGTATACTCTATGATTTTAACTGCAAGAGACAAAAATCAAAATAAAAATATTTTATTTCACATAAAATTACATGGGCATGGGCATGGGCATGGCGTCAGAAGCTAGGTGCACGGTTCCAATTGGTCGTTTCCTATGGAGAAGAGCTGGCAAGAAACTCCACGGTTACTCTTTTAAAAATAATTGGCTGTTACAATATTTTCGAATTACAGTGTTATTAGGTATGGGAGGACAGACGTTATTATACGACCAAGTAATAACTAATTCGCAGTTTTGAACGAAGCATCACGTTCAGATAAGCGAATTGAGGAGCATAACAGAAAACAATGATAAGTGTTTTATTGTTATACCACAACAAGACCACTCCTCTTCTAACACTAGCCAGAAAAGCCCATGGAGTCAACTGTCGCATCTGTGTGCTTCGATAGCAGTTATTGTGTGGTTGTTGCCGCCGCGTATTTACCGTGGACACACGGCTCGGGCTCCACGCCGCGCGCCGCCTCGCCCCGGGCACCCGGCCGTATGTCAACCGCTCCACTGCAGATTATGCTCTAATCCCCTTTCTCTCAACTAAGCCGCTTTCATTGCTTTGTGCTGAGAATGTTGCCGAAGCCCGTCAAGTGGCCCGAATCTGTTTAGACCCTGTGTTGTATATTGTACGCGCCACTACACTGCTTTATTGAGTGATAGTTATACGCTTCGCTAAATTATTATCATCTCTGCCTTCAGTGCCTTTTGCCTCAGGCACAGGCGCTCTGTTTTCGAGATTATTTATTGTTCAGTAGGTAATTTATGGGCAGGATAAAATATATTCTATTACTGGTCGAGGAGATAATATATCTACAACTGGCAAGTCCCGTTAATTGATTCAGTCTGTATATTGATATCGCAGACAAACAAGCACGCTCTTATAATATAACAAGTGGATTAATAATTAATAGGATGTTTGTGCTCTTCCCGTTTTTCTGCACGCAAAGTAGAATTCTACTTTAGCATTAGTTAAACATTTCAGAATATTTAATATCGATAGTACTTCATTAGTTCAATCAAGTGAATACTAATAGGCTTTCATTTTAAAGATTTTCGTTAAAGATAAAAATAAAAAGATTTAAACAACTTTTAAAAATAAAGAGTTTTAAACAACTGTGTACTTGGAATTCTTAGCTATAACAACATTTTACTTGTCTGGATTCTTTTAAAACTTTTTTTCATCCTTTCAATACCTTTATCAATAAATAATCAAAATGTAGCTGATAAAGAAAAGGTACCTATTATTGGAGTTACAATTTCAATATTTGACTTTGGCATAACAAGTAACTACTCGAATTGAAACCCAAATAACTGACTGCGTATTTTGACTCAGTTCTGTAGACCAAAATTTGATCTTCTAAGTTACTATTGTTTTGATCAGCGCAGGTTTGAATTCGATCTATTATTGTTTCAAATGGCTGCTTATTTTAGCTACCGTTGAGATAAAGACGGAGACGTGATATTTCAAACTATCTATTCTATGCTTTTTAAGAGATAAGGGGAGGAGCATCATGATGTCTCTATTTTACTTCTAAAATAGCTAAGGTTCGTAAAATAGGTGATCTAAACAAAAACTCTGAAAAGATCAACGAAACAAAACGCCAGCAAACTGGCACGATACACGAAAAACACATTTTTCGCGACATCCCGTAAAGTAACCTTCGCGTAACAAAATGTCAAGTCGTAATCGATGGAGACCTAATGTGGGTTTAATGTGGCCCGAGCCGAGACGCGTGCCCCAGCATCGCCCGTCGAGATTACGCCATAATCCGCTTTCTTTGTGCCTAAGTCACTCCGGCCTTCCCTGACTAAGCTGAAGACGCCATTTGGCGAATCAATCGCGATTTATTGAGCTTTGAGCGCTTTCCAGATGTCAGTTTATTAAATTATTTGTTACTACCCGTAGTTATGTAAGTAGTTACTACTTAAATTGACGTGTTCCAATATAAGACAGCAACTGTTGCTGTCTTATATTCGAACACATCAATTGAAACCTGTTTTTAACTATTGGTTTAATCTTGAGCTCAATGTTCTGAAACTTATTTATAAAAACAGAAAATTGGTTACGAATCCATACACTTAGAGCTGATTTTATCAAAGTCAGATATCTTTTATCCGTGGAATAAAATTGTCGTCTGACAGTTTTGTATGGAACAACTGTCGAAAATTCAAAATTTATTCGCAGGATAAGACCTTATAATAAGTTTATATATTTATATAATAAAGTTTTGTGAAATTCGCCCTAAGTAAATTGTTACAATTAACCTTCGACTATCCGAAGTCTTGCGTAGGAACTTTTGCGTAGGAACCTTCAAAGTTTTACTGCATTACATACCTTCAGGGTCAAAAGGTTAAACAATCTAAATAATTGAGTCACTCATTTTGTTAATCATACATAATATATCCAATTTGTTACTACTTATTTATTTTCTGAATGTTGATCAATGCTTTACCAATGTAAAATACAATAGACGTATATATATTCTGTAACCTATTCCTCAAGATTCATAAAAGCCCTGTAAGAAATCGACACCTCTGTGTTTCACCTCTCAACGAGGTATCCTCAGGATGACAATTGACCAGTCGCGAACCCGAACACGACGTGTTGCTACGCCGAGCGCTGGACGCAGAGTGACCAGCGGTCGGCGGCGTTGAGTGGAGTTGAGAGGTGAGACACGTGTCAACAGGGTTTTTATGTCTCTTGAGGAATAGTTAAGCGGAATAGGTTACTAAATATTTATGTATCTACATCTATTGTATTTTATAATGGATTTCCGCAAAATCACGCCTGAATCAATTAACTATTTTACCAATGTACTTAATGACGATAAAATCATCACCATAAACCTAGCTGTCCTCTATAGCATAGCTAGTTCGACGTACAGTCTTCACAATACCTATAACTAAATTATCAATACATAATGTAGTTATGCAATGACCTCATTCTGACGTCACGACAAACGCAGACATGACAGTTGCGGCTCTCCCATAATCCAGACAACTGACAGAGTGAAATCCTCGATCGCAATCCGCACTGATCCACTGTCAGCTTGCACCACAATATTACTTGTCTTAAACTGACACTAATAATGGAGGTAATATTATTCCAACGAGAAGCAGAAATGCCTCAGGTAATGTTATCCGAGATTTGCTGATTCAATCAGAGTTCCGATAATTGTTATTACAATACGAAATATTTGCAGGATTTCGTTCAAAGAGATTTAGATGTCTTCTAAGAATAACGTTTCCATGAGAAGTACAATAGATTGGTAACTAAAACTTTTTATTAATCAGCAGTAGTTTGAAATCGGGGAAGACAAACTGCCTAACAAATCGCCGTCACATTTTCAACAGCATCATAGCTTTTGTAGCAGAACCCAATATATTAAGAACCACAAAGCAAAGGTAGCTAATTAAAACAAATGCAATTTGAATATTAGGTACTTACGTATTGAACAGTGTACAGCACAATAAAATAACCCCAGATTATATTTAGTAAAGGTTTACCAGGTAATTGAGATTTTATCAGTTCATAGACATGTATATTACTCTGAACCTGGCACTCGTAAACGTTTGTGTTTTTGCCTATCGACCTATGTATAAACTGTCGTACGGCAATATTTCCCACTTCAGCCGACAACTGATTGGGTGATAGTGGAAGTATTTTGTTATAGGTGCCAAGGTTGACACATCCAGATGTGTCAACCTTGGCACCTATGGATGACACCGATGGAAGTGCCCAGGCACTTCCATCGTGTTCGTGAGCTCATGGGAAAGAATGCTTCACTAATAATTCTTTCAATGCAAACAATAATTTAGTTTCCGTTTCTCCAAAGCTCAGTTATTTGTGAAACGGCCCGGTAGGCACACGTGTTTGTTATTTTCACAGAAAGTTTATTCTATGTTTTGTTATCCAACAAAATTTAAATAGAAATAACACCACATGTTGGACTCAGGGACGCGTATCCTTAAAATTTGTTTGTCTTAGTCCCAGGCAAAACAAAGAACATCATGGACCGATACTGTGAGAACTTTTATCTGTTATTCTGTTTTCTGTAATACTCATACAGTTGTAACTGTCAGTTTGTGATGAATATTAATCATTATTTAGTGGTTGGTCCGTCAAACTGTAAACAATTGCTCTGTTTATTGTTCTAGTGAATCGTTTGGTAGCCAGTGGACCTATTTATTGTGAACTGTATTCAACTGTGTGACATTACATTAAAAGAAAATTTAAAAGTGGGAACAACTTAGTATTGTGTTACATTTCATGAAAAGTTAATCACTGCTGAAAATTATTTTTACTTTGAAAGTTGATGGTCAATGTTAAATACGTAATTTTCAGTTAGGCCGTAACTTTGCAAGAAAGTGATGTACTTCGCAATCCTGAATTGGCACAGCCTCTTTTTGTTTTGTTTCAGTTTTAAAGTGAAAAAAATGAAAGTATCACTGATTCTTAAATGAAATAATAATAATTACTGTAACTGTATAAAGCGTTGGAAGTGGACTTAATGGCGTAGCATCCGGCGTGCGCCCGCGCGCCCCCGGCCACGGAACTTCAATTTCCGCTCCAAAGCTGATTTTCCCTTTATGACAGCAACACTGCTTCTATTTATTTACTTTTTATGATGCTTATTGACAGAATTTCGTATTCAATGATTATATAAATTGGAAAGGACCGTCCTAATGAAGGGACCTGACACTTCTTTGATCGAAGAGGGGTAAAATTGAGTTTAACGACACTTTTGATCGGTATTGTAGACATTTATCGATATTTATGACAAATATAATTTACCGTGGTGACATCTTAGTCCATTTATATTCAAAGCTTTTCAGTTTTATCGAACAGAGAAGTCTTACTGAATATTATCCTGCGTAGTTACCATTGGCTCAATAAGATGTTTTCAATGAGGTTCTCATATCAAGTAAGCCTATTCCAGTCCACAGCTATACAAAAGCCTCACAAACGTTCCGCTACGATACACGATCGACGAACTGAACTTATCATTAGCCTAAAAATCCACCTCACAAGGGGATGACCTTTTTGAAATTCTATATATTTAGTATACCTACTGATACGTAGCCTTTTTTTTTTTGAGTTTTGGAAATCTTCAGATGACTTCTCCCGTTCTGGGCGGAGCGGCAGGGCGTGTCAGACTTTTACTGACTAAAACCCACCCGTGTTCCTTTAGTTGCCTGTTGCCAAGGTCCCGGTGTCCCTTTCGGACGTTCCCGCAACCCTGCCAGGACTGATAGGTAGCCTAGATATCAAATCTTAAAGGATTTAACAAAGCCTGTCTAAACAATCTCGACCGTTGCGTCGCGCGACATATCTCTACTAGTAATACGTAATGCTCACATAGTCATCGGTATACTCATTCTTCTGGGCACGAGTATAAATCTGTCGTGAGATCGTGTATTAATCGTCGTATTTGGTGAATAAATTTACTTTTGTTTGAGTTTGCTTTTGCTTTGGCGTTATTTATTCAGTAGGACGACCCGGGGCCACAGTTGAGAGATACTTCGCTGTTTACATAACATTTTCGTGCTGCCGACTGTTCGCCCCACGTTTCCACCGACTTGAGTTTATCAAGTATTTAGTTTCGTATTATTGACGGTACCTTTCTTATTGATTTTGCTTGTCTTTATATTAAATTCATTTATGTTCTTAGTTGTTCGAATTTGAGTATTTACGCTTGTTTGCTAAACTTCTACCATTTCATTATAACCAACGCAAAATTTACATGAAAGTTGCCCAGGTAAACCGAATTAAACCAATTTTAATACAGCAACGAACAAAGAACAATAGCAATAAAACTTAAAAAAAAAAACGTAGTACATAAAACAATTGACCTGTTTCACGCAAATTTCGCTACAAGTTGCAGTACTGCGCATAGCACGCGAATTGTTACAGATATAGCTTTATTTATTTTATTGACGCCCTCACAATGTGGTGTATAAGTTATACTATTGATGTGTTTACGATTTGTGGTATATTTCGCTGATGGTCGTATTCCGAGGCAGCCTGTTGCGTGGGCTCTGATTTACTGCGATCGATCGCGCGACAATAGGCGTCTCCTTGCTACAGGACTACTGCCCACACTGCGCTTGTTTGGCATCGTTATAAAGTGCTGAGGTGTCTACATTGTCGTCTTCACGTCGCGAGGGAGTTGAAACTCACATTTTATACAGCAAAACTACTGAGTAAGGTTCTGAAAGGAATACTTTTTTTAAAGAAAACTTTGCAGTGTTATTTTTATAAGAATGGACCACCTCAACGTGCCCTGTGGGTGTCCTGAAATTACTAGATTATTCACGGGTAGCGGCACCTGTGTACTTGCTAATGCTATCATTCTGCGCTGTCTATGAGGTACGTTGATTATAGCAATATTACTCAGAATTGCGGCAGTAGCTTATAGGAACGGTTCATGTTCAGCAGTAATCAATTATATGGCGGTTTGATGATAATAAATTACATTATCTAGCTAAGTTATTGCCTTCACCATAATATACCAAAAATTATATAAATCCATAATGTGGATGGATAGAAAAAAGATGAGTTAACCATATTTTACGCAATGAAATAGCTTTATGTAAAAAGTACTTTAGTAATTCCAAAGTAAATATTTGATACGAACCAAATAACTAGTGTTATTATTGTATTTATTTACATAAACAAGGGGTAAAGTAATAGCAAGGTTATGCATGTTCTTTTATATTTCCTTCTTCCATAAAAGACAAAAGTAAGAGGTTTTATTCGAATCACAAACTTTAATACGAGTATGTTTCCTCGACAGTACAGAAAATTTGGTGATCTTTTATTTCGTTGGCTTTATAAAGTACTATGTGAGTTGGAACAACTTTTCCTGTCAGTTGAGCAAATCCACCGAACCCTAACTGCATCACAAACCTGCAAGTTGGCTTTAACTGAAGCCACACCACCATTTAACTTCCCCTTGGGAATTTCGTGACAAAAACAAAACAGAATCACCATAAATAACTGTACTTTATATATTTACATATTACATTCTCGCAACAACCAGACAGACCACTTCCTGTGTACTCCACAATGAATGCATTTCCATAATAAAGAAGTGGACGAAAACAATAAATAATTGGCAACGTTTTATTTCGCTCATAACTTCGAATATAATAGGGAATTGCAACACCTATTTCGCATTCGAAATTAAGAAACACTCTTACTGTAATGAACGAACGGAGACGCCATTAAAATAGCAGATCATAAATAATTCAAGCGCGGGTTTGGCGTCGTTTCAAGACATTTCCACATTAAATTTCATGAGAGGTTCATTTTTCCGGTGAGCGACGCGTGCGATCGTGCGCGCGCCCTGTCGGCGAACGCCCGCGCCACCCGCCCCGCTGCGCCGCGCCGCTAGCACAACGACGACGCGACCACTATTTCACGAGTAATTGACCGTTTTGTCTGATTACCAGACATGTTGGCTCTGAAATTGTTCCATTCCACTGACATACAACGTTTTTAAAAACATTTTTGGACATAGTCAATACCAATAAACGCAAACACAACGCATAACAACGTAACCTTAAACTTTCCCCGATTTATTTATACAAACGACAACAATGCGCAATTCTCAAACAATTCTGTCTTAAGTATTTCCAGTCGTGTTGGAAGAAATCTTATTTGTTCGTTTTGTGTCGTCGCTTGAACCGCCGGGAGCGCTGACGGGGACCACTCGGTTCATTTTTATTTTTACGTCGTAAACCAAAGTCTACGAGTTATGAACGTTGATTTATATGTTAATGGTCTCTGCAGCGACTGTCGAAATTTCATTTAGTCTGGAGCAGCTACTCCTCATACGAGTGGTGTACTTCATAACCCGAGGGTTCCACGGCGGTGCGATGACATTGTGGAAACGGCCATCCATCATCCTAGTATCAAAATTTGAAGTTGACATAAAGTGGATGAGAAAATGATTGATGCGTCGGCGACTCCCCAAAGCCATTGGCATTACCGAAACTAAAGCATTAATTGAATAAACCCTTCGTAATTAGGTATGTGAGCACAAGAAATAAATTAGGTTTCTGAGGCTATTTTCGTTCTGAGGTTGCCTAACAAACGACATTTCTAAAACTTTTAACATTAATATCGTGTCCATTATTTTTGTTAGCAATGTTCGTAGGAAAAAATAATTAACACATTGTACCAAAACGAGCCTATCTGTTTTCATTTATTTGTAAGGATTACAAGCACGCCATCCGGTAATTAACAAATTATACCTTAACGTAATGCCTAACTAAACGCAAATAATGAAAATTGTAACTATAGGACAAAAAAAAAATAGAGCACAAAAATGCTTGAAGAAATTCATAAAATTTATGTATTTTTAGAGATCCGCAGGAGTTGTCAGATGAATCGCTTTTGTCTGTCTCCTGTCTGAACTCACAAATATAGATATAGGTGGTACAGTCGACATCCCATAACTCTACTGATTCATATAGTCGCAAGAACGAAAGGTCAATGCGAAAGAAGATCTTAAAATAGGAACCCTTCACGGTGTATTATTGGAATTCCGTTGAATACAATTGGGATCTTCCGTATTTCATATGAATTGTTTCGGATAGGCTTTCCTGATTCTGTGACGGATTTCCGTTGGCACGCGTGGAATGAACTAAATATATCCTGAAAATCCGCAAAGAACTTGAATAAAAAATTCGAGAATGACAAAGGACAAACCTTATGTTTCGCAGAACTTGAAACTTTGTAAGCAAAGTTAAATAACCACGATATAATCTGGAACAACCTTCATTTCGCAGTACCTATTTATTTAACTTCAAAGCAAATTCACAAGAATGCCAGAAATCATAACAAAATAATTCATCCAAATATTCCCAACGGCTTGCGGTTCTGCGAAAGTAAATGTGTCGTTCCTAATGGTTCCAACTGTACTTTGTGTACGTGCTCGCATGGTCTTACAGTCATTAGTACCTACATGAAACGTATAGTAGTTCGTACTACCTACCGACCGTCGTCCGTAAAATTTTCCCCGAAGCCATTATTTTAAACTTCATGTGCAAAGGGGAGATTACAAATTCACGCGTAACAGTCTAAAAACTGGGTATTCATTAGTTTGGTGACTTGCATTGTGAGTCTACGATACGTTAATGGTTTTGTAACGCTTACTAGAGATTTGCTGTTTGTGTTGGAGTCTCGTGTGTGATGCGGGTTATGCTCGGGCTGGGCTTACATTTTTCTGTACGATTATTGTAAAGTTCATATTAACCGGACAATTTCATTTCATTTTCTAAATCTACTTACCTATCTAAAAATCTCGTTACCTAAAAGTTCAATTTGTTGTCAGTGAATTGTTACGTTGAAAACAAAATACTCACGCCATGAATTGTTAAATAACCAGAAACATTTATTTTTAATTACATATAATATCTCTAAAACGGTCATTTATTTTTAGCGATCGTTATCACAGTTTTATTACAAACCCACAGTCCCGTAATAAATTCTCCACACATAAACATTTACCCCGTTGGAGGATTTATTTGATTGTTTTCATGACTTGCATGCTTCCCTTGCTCGACTGATAACATTTTTTATGTCCAAACTACGCGAAGAGGTTACGACGACCCTTTCGTTGATCCATGAATGACGAAGTACTTCTATGGGATCTAAATCTTGCCCTGAAAATATTATCGACGAAAGCTCAAACAGCCGCGTCACTGGATTTGGTCGTTTTCTACATTTGTTTCGTAGTAAATGCCAGTTCATTCATAATTGTATTTGATGTTAGCATAAAATACCTAAAAACCTGTCACTCTCAGGACGTTTAATCAGCCTGTGAAGCATCACCGCTTAATTTGTAAAGTGTCAAAATAAACAGATTGATTAAATTATTTACAAAGGTGGGTTCGGACGTGAAGGTGAGTGGATTCATTAGTCCACGTGACTTGCAGTGTAAAAGCGAATGTCACCGACCACCGCCGACCACTCCCGACTCCGGCCTATGGCGACCGCCCCACGGTTTTACTGCTTTTAAAATACAACCCGGATTCACCGGCTCCATTACACTAATTACATTTCGAATTTAGAACGCTCATGTTTATTTATATTGTTTGTTTTGTCCAAACTTTATTGCTCTTAAAAAAATCTAAAGTGTCCAAATTGACTCATTTTGGTTGAGCCACCAATAAAAATAAAAACACTCCGGTTGTTAATTGACTCAAAAATCGACTAATTAATAATATTTTGTTTTAATTATGCTATAAAAATGAAATTAAGCTACAACCGTGTTGGTTATTAATTCGAGTTTATCAGATTTTACTTGGAACGAGTTTACGAAAGTTTGTAAACACCGGACTTTATCTGATACTTATAATTTAGCAGGCGTCTTACAAAATATTGTCCTTATTGTTTAACTTTCCTTGTCATTAATATGTAATGTAGGTGGGTACTTTGTGTAAATAGTCAGCTCCTCTTATCTTTACAGTTTTATCGTTGTGAGTTATAACGTCATGGACTTTCACCTAATGTCGCATGCACTTAAAATTAACGGTATCAGCTAAGTACACACGGGGGTATCCACCGGCACATCGCCGATAGCACTGCAATAAAGTCGGGCCTCATCACACTATTTCGTAATTGGATCGTAAACTTCTGTAAAATTATTACCTGTCTTTTACTAGCTTGCTTTCATGAGCATTTTATTAGCCTACTGACTAAACCTTCACAATCGTATGCATGATATTATTTAGTTCTGGACATCATTTTATTGCATGTAAATAAATACGTTGTAAAAAGTCTTTCAAAATAATATTAAACTTACATAAAAGTGTTTCAACAATTTTGGATAATGTTGAAATTTTATTCTGAGCTTTCTTTTCTTTACGTTCAAATTATAAGCAATAAAATGTCACCATATTTTTCAATTTAATATGTTTTAAAATATTTTATCAGTGTGTTGGGGCGTTAGACGATATTTTCTTCGATAACTTTTAATGTTAGCCTGTTTATGAATGGTGTTTTTCTCGAAAGCTGCGATGGGTAACGGAAGATTGGGCAATATATTTCAACATATCGTTTATCTGGCAAAATGTATAATAGCTGGTATATTTCAGCTAGATACGCTGGGACCCTAAAGCTGATGAACGATTACATAGATAAGATTCAGCGTAGCTTTGCGTTTTTATAGATAGGTAAGTACAAAGCTTTAGAAGTTTTGTAACATATTTTAACAACGAATATACTCACGTTTATGCTAAGAAACATGTAATTAGTTCTGGCTGGCGGTCGTAAAAATTAAACCCAGGTAGAAGTCTGTCCCACAATTTGGTCTTATAATTCCTACTCAACAATGCCAAAATCTCGTCCCTAAAATCTAGCCAATTTTGATAAAAATTGATAATATTAATATTAATGTCATTACACAACAAGTATTGAACGCTGCATAGTGACAAACACTGCTATCGCAGAGAGGCTATCTGCATTACATTGCACCGACTGATTGATGCCAAAGGTCGCCAGCTCGTATGACGTAACGTGCCTATCTGTTATGATGCGACATTCATATCAGTATGTACGCAGCTTTACATCGAACGTGTAAATCATTTTTTAAAGCTCCTCACATTTCTCTTTTGATACCATCGTGTAGATACGCTAATTGTAAAGGGTCGGATACAATCATGAATATTGCGCGCTTGACAATTTGACATTGCGTAGGCTTCGTTCTGATTTATAACCGGTACAGCAACCAGCAACATCGTGCTGAATTCCTCACATTTACAACTGAATGAACTAGTCAGTTCTCAACATGTGTACGTTAAGATAACGTCATTAGACAGCTTCATCTGTCAACTGAGGCGTGACCACCGACATATCAGAGACGCATCAAATGCCGGGCATTCGTGGTGACTAATACTGGATTAATTATCTCTGTTTACTATGCAAGCCAGTCGGGGCGAATGACCTCTCATTTCTGCAACTCGGATAAAATGCTGATTTGATGTTAGGTACTACATCAGCTAGTTGACACAAGCTAGACGCAACAATAATATTACAATTTTCAGTCAGCTGTTTGAGTTAGTTCTCATCCGGCTCGCAAACTAATTTATTCAGGGCGTGAGTTGACACAGCCTGGACCATGAGACTCCGTTTGTTCATAGTGACTTAAATTAAAAATGTCATGACAACTTGGAAGATATGAAAGTATGTATGTGTATTTAAAAATACAAACGTCCATGCAATCTAAGCGCCATGATGGTTACAGTATCTTGTTATTTCTCAGTTTAATTTAAATATGTAAATTTTATTAGGCATAATACAGACTGAGGACTCTTGAATTGCAAATGAATGTGACATTACGTTTTATAGGCTGGTAGCCAATTCGCCGGCTCGTTTCCTTGGAGCTGGCGGGAAATTTTCACTTAGAAATGCCCTCAGATTTAGTGGTATTTCAATGGGTACACACTGAAGCGATTTAACAATCGGATTAAGTAATAGAACATCTAAGAGAAATTTTGAATTTCATAAAGTTTAATTTTAAACGTGCTTGCCACATTATCGAGCTATTCGTGTAAGTAATTTTGTCTGCGTGTAGCAATTTACGATACGATAGTCTGGGTATGGGAACAGGCCTGGAATAGACAATAAGGTTTTAACAATACGGATTGTACGTACAATAAACAGTTTTGGAATTAAGTTCTCAACATAAATAACAAACATAATGCTATTTAATTTGTGGTTCGATGTCTGGAAACCAGATTATTATTATAGTTAAATGATCGCACAATATTGTATTATACTGCGATTTAATAGCTCGTAGCGGTGTATAAATGTTGTAATCCTCTGAGGCAGACGAGGCAGACGATAACCGCGCTAACATTCACCCAATACATATTTAATGTTAAAGATGAAAGACAGATTTTGTAAAGCTTAATTCCATCGTTGAGCTTCGGAAATATTTTCCCTTTCATATAAAATGATCCTGACACAAATCCTTAAAAATGTGTTATTGGGAGCCACGGGGACGGAGCAATATTGAAGGTAGTCACGCGTCCCACCTTAGGAAAATCTTGCCGTAAAATAAATGGACGATTTCATAATCCCAGACGTTATATAAAATGTTGAAAAACTATTTTTGAAACGAAAAGATTTTGCAATGTTCGTAGCTATAATTCTTTGACACGAGGGATTTGAAATACTATAAAGTATTTTTGCGAATTAAGCTCTCTGCCTTTAAAAGTTTATACGGTTATAACTTTTCGAACAACCCCTTATAAGTATTTATGTTTAATTATAGCTTCGAACTATTTAATAAATACAAAGCTAAGAAATATTTAGTAGGTAGTAAGCAATTCACTGTCTGGGGCTTTTTTTGGTTTGTGGTACGCACGGCTACACATCAAGCTATACATTTCTAGTATAAGCTGACCTCGTATTGTACGGAAATCCTATACAATGCGAGATCAGTATAAACTGGAAATGTATAGCTTGATGTGTAGCCGTGTGTACAGTTTGTTTGCTAGCAGCCCCCAACTTAATCAGTTTTATCTAAATATTTTTTTACTAATATGATAAACTAAAAAATACGTGTTTAATTTTTTTTAATTATCTCACTGACTGACGGACTAAGTAGTTATTCTTTTTTTTTACCCAGTCTACGTTCCTTCTTAGTTCAGGAAAAAGCGTATGTCTTCTAATTCCACGTGTGAAACCACTAGCGGGCTGGATATCCACATTCCCCTGTATGTTATGAAAACTGCAAGTCGCCAAGTAAGGATATCACTTGAACCGCGTACAATAATAACGTGTTGAGTGCGAATATCTTTCCTCACTTTAATGTTAATATATTCTACAGTTACCTACCATGTAAACTTTGCTCTTAAACTCCCTTTCACTGAGATGTTTGTTTGCTACGAACGTTATATGAATATTTACATCGTACCTTCATGGGTAGCTTATGGTGTGTGTAGCCTATAGTATTTTCTATGGCTGCATCAGACTTTTCGACAGTTGATCAATCGGGATGTATATGACTGTGCTATCGTATGCCACATTTGATGCAACACAATTAAAACAGTGGTTTTAATGAACAACGCATTCAATTATTATGTAAAGATGTACAAAATATACCTACACGTACATTAATACAGGAAGGTAAATTCATTTATGTTAAAATTCTGTACGCACGCCGTTTTAAATTAAATAAATTAAAACTTTTTTACGTGTGTCTCCTTCCCATTGCGTCCACAAGTACGGGATCAAGCTCAAACAAAACACTAACTTAAATCAACCAAGAGAAACGTTTGAAGAGACTATAATGTAATAATTACACACCCAATTTCATTAAACAAATATAATCACTTTTCTTACATATCAGGGTTTCGGGGCCCGTCCCTAATCTCGATTTCAAAGCGTGTATAAACTGGGGTATAATTGTTAAGACGAAGTGAGCCTATTCGTTTGTAATGTGTTCTTAGCTTTACTGAATTTTAACGAGGCTCCCGACCTGGTGATGGATCGTCAGTTCGCGGAATCAAGAATGTACAATCAAAGGCAAAAATATTATGAAGGTAACACATAGCTCAAATTTTGACATTGACTTTTAAAGTAACGACTAGTTAGTCGTTCTATATTAATAAATGAATAACATTAATTCGAAAATCTTAAAATTAATTGTACTTACTTAGGTAAGAATTATCCTTTAGGTTATGTATAGAACTTATAAAAATATTAAAACCAAATAAATAAATTCTGATTCTAATTCTGAAATCCAAATGAGACTTTTCTCAAAAGTTTTAATTTCGTTTTGAAATATTTTGCTGACCATAAAATGTTATACTTATGTACTTATTTATATCTTACAAATTCAATTCGATAAAGAACATAATATACTTTTTTTTTTTAATACGCTACATAATCTTTGGCCTTGACTGTACACAAGATATTGTGTTAAAACTTTTGACTCGCTCGATTAGTTAAAGCTTCAAGGTATATGATTCCAAATTCAAATGTTAGCCGCATCATTTCTTCGTGCGTGTGCGTTGCTGCGATGCCGTCAATTTACATGACCGAACATTTGTATTTTATTGAGCGTTCTATGTCGTGTCTATGTTTTGTTTACAAGTCAAACTTGTCTCTATTTCTGTTTTACAACGTTTGTTTATAAATGTTTATGTATTACAAAAAGCAAAACTAAAAGCAAAAGCATGATGATTTTAAGTATCTTATACTAACGACCCACCCCTGTCTGGAACGACTGCAATGTACTGACGTGGCGACACGTCAAAACATCGAAATTTCTGTGCTTTAAGCACCTTACATATTAAATGTATTATACACATAAACATTCCCGAATAAATTCTCTAAATGATAGTGGAAACCGCATCCAAAAGTTTAGAAAAACTAAGCGGGCACACAGACAGACACAAAAACCCACAAGTCGTTGTATCGTCGTCAGTTCGTATACAGAACGTTCTAACACAATATTTTACTTCTTGCAAAAACGACAAGAGCTAGACAAGCGTGACGGCGGAAAAAAGCTAAGCGAAACATTTTATTAGAGTTAATTTATTACCGCAAAAACACTAAGTTTAAACGATACAACCATGTATTTACATACATTACATTTTAACAGATGTAATTTGAATAGCAACAAAAACTTATCACATTTATAAGTTAAATTCCCTCAGCTAAAACTACGCTATGAAATGTTCGTAGATTTCAAGTTAGCAAGTAATTTTCTTAAATACCTAATTAACTACTAAAATTAATTTCTAAAAAGTAGTTTTAACATACACACCAGGTATAATTATGTAAACATATGGGTTTTGGGTCGAAGATATAGTTACTTTTTATCCACACAGCTGCCAAGCACTTGACGGACGTCAGTTCAACATGTCATGCGCGATGTCTATTCTAGGAAGCTTCTAGAAGCGTCGTCTGTCAAACGGATTGTGGCGGGAGTGGTTCGTAATACCTGCCTGTTACATAGTAAAAATCAAATTCAAAGTCGTTTATTCAAACTAGGCTGAGAATCAGCTATTTTCGAACGTCAAAATTACATAAGACAGTCCCCCAAAACGCCCACCCTTCACCACTTCCTAGTGCTGGGAAGGAGTGGCGCAACAAACTCCCCAGCAGTTATAGGTAAGTATCCCTAAGCTAAGAGTAGAGAAAAACAAAGACTGAACAGAAAAGACATGGACTTAATCTGCCAAAGAACTATTACTTACTTAAGGGCAGTATTAGTAGTCAAATAAACTGTGAATGGGTAGAGAGGTCCTGCAGAGATATTTTCGCACATTTTATTAACTACTTTCTTAGCAATAAAACGCGGAGATCTCTCTCGAAGGGCACTTAAACCGTTCTGCGTTGAGTGTCGCATAAACCGGCCGATAGGTACCGGAATTAACTGTTCTCTATAACATTTGTAAGTAATAGTTTCGAAGGCTCAACCCCAGTCTCTTTAATTACATTCTGAGCGAACAGCGGCTATACATGGTAACTTTCGCGCCAACATAAATGAAAATATACCTACTTATTTTCGCTACGTAATTTAGACTAATAAGAATTTGGAAGAGAAATTTGGAATTTTATGCATACCAGTAATAATAAATGTTATTGCTTTCCTAACAACATTAGCATATTCCGACCATTGCTTATTCCAACTAATATAAGACCTCAGAATCACAAATAAGATCATGGAATTAGTGACTATTAATAGACACGTCTTAAGAATCATTAGATATCTTTATTAATGGACTCTCCCAACCAATCGGCTTCGCGCTTATCTCGGCTTTGCTTCATCTTAGCAAACTTTTAACCAAATTTTCATTTGTTACTTATTTATTTCCGGAATTTGAGCACTTCGGGAATGGAGCATAAAATAAACAGAATCGTCGCAAAAAGGCTCGGCTCGTTTTGAATTCAAATCTGTGAACGACGGCGTTCAGTGTAATAGCTTTCTTATACGTGTTGTAAAATGTACCACTTTGAGTACTTAGGTGCTTATGTGGTCTTGAACATTCAGATCTCAGAAAAGAAAGTACCTATAAAACGAGACATTAACTAGATATCGATAGTGAGTCAACACTATAATTAACTAGTGATTAACTAAAAGTGTGTTACAAAAGAATTGAGAATGAGAAAACACACTAATCTACTTATTATAAAGAGGTAATTGTTTGTATGTAGGGGGTAATCTTCGGAACTGCTGATCCGATTTCGAACATTCTTTCACTAATGGCAAGCTACAGTATCGCCGAGTGTTATAAAATATCACACGGACAAAGTCGCGGGTAGAAGCTAGTCTGCTAGAAAAGAATAATATTTTGAAAGACTTCTAATTATTACATTAAAAACATACAGACGAATTGAGAACCACCTCCTTTTTGAAGAAGTCGGTTAAAAATATAACCAAAATGTACAGTTTTCTACGTATTGTTTCAATATTTAGGTACGGTCCTTGTAGAAACTTTAGTAAAAGTAATTTTATGAATATTTTAAACAGAATTTATAACGTTTTTATATGAGCTTTAGGTAGAATTAAACAGTTCTTTTCTCTCTTTGGGTACTGAAAACTTTGGAAGTTTGTTTAAGGATACTTACTACTGTTTAACTTTACATAAACTTGAACGCGTCACAGATTGTAGATATTACCTGAAAACACTTATCTTAGTAGCTAATATAAAAATTAAAAACAATTTTATTATCATACTCATCAGTCGTTGTGATCGCCTAGTCGTCGTGATGACCCGGTGGTTGATATCTCTCCTCTCATTTACGAGGCTGTGCGGTCAAATCTGGGCAAGTACCAATGTGACGTTTTTTAATTCATATGTTGTTTTTAAGTTTATCTTGAACATTACTGGCATTGGTGAAGGAAAACATCGTGAGGAAACCTGAAATTATAGTTATTATAAATCTAAAATCTCCAACCCGTCAAGACGGGTTGGTGATTTTAGTTTTTTTTTCTTGCACGCTTGCTCAAGATCAAGCGTGCAGGGGGCCAAGTTTGCTATTTTGCAGGCGGGTCAGTGGTCTCACAATGATCAGTTTTTGATAGATACGCCATACAAAATTTGTCAAAGCTCATCATTGCGGGACCACTGACACGTTTGTGAATTAGTAGACTTGGCCCCCTGGTGATCAATACTCGTGCATTCTCTGTATGAGAAGAGGCATTGGGCCTGCATCAACCTTAAAGCAAATTAAATAATTTAAACACTGTTTGATTTTATTGAATTAACATTTCATATTGCGTTTCCTCTTATAAATAAACGAACCACAATTTTATTTACAAACAAATAAGTACTTTTCTGTTTATTTAATCGGAAATGGGAAAGATATTAAAATAATATAAATGGATCGGAAATATTACGCCAATTAAAATGCGAATGGGTAAATAACTTCGTTGCTTTTGAACATACAAGGGATTATGCTGAACCAGCGCTGGAGTCATTACGTAGTAATATTCAATCAACTGCATCACCCACTTCGATACTACCGAGTAACTATGGATTATTTACGAGGAAATTAAAAGTTCTGTGTATTAAATAACTCTTCACTGTCTTTATCATTTTGATTCAGATACAATCGCGACAATCTAAGAAGTCCGTTTTGACAGCTATAAAAATGATTTGTGTAACGATGAAAAATAAAATTGGTTTCTTATAAACTGATCCTCGAGACATATCATAAGAGAGTTTGTAATCGACGACATATCTACATTGCTTAAAAAACTGATTCTCAAGGCTTAACGTTTTATTACATGTACGAGAACGAAACGTCAAAACGGACTTCTTAGATTGTCGCGAGTGTACTTATAAATATTCTGCTGCTACATAACCGCTTTCAAGTAGGTACGTGATTAATAAAATTTTAATTTGATGGTAAACTTTACAGCTGGGTTATATATGAAGTAAAAGTAAATGGATTTCAATGCATTTTCAGATATTCTGCATGTTTTATGAAAGTAGACCAGGTAAATAAGAAGTATTAATATTACAAGATTGAATATCGTCTATGCATTTATCAACTCCTTCCAAACGTTTTAACTCGGCTAAACATGCAATAAATTCTATCGTAAAATGTTTAACCATAGTTAATATCAATAACTATGCAAATAAACATGAATATCTGTGAACCCTAAAAAGAGGGTATTCTTATACAAGTCGAACGTGACCTATCTATTTTAGGCAATCAAACTCAACGAGGCCTCTGCCCAAAGATATAATATTACTTAACTATGTAAATACACTTAGGTATGCTTATCCTTAAAAAAAAACCAAATATTTCTGTAAAAAATCCTATTAAATTTTATTCACGAGAATTTATTCACGTGTTACAAATACGTTACAACTTGAAATGGTTTTCCAACGTTTTAAGAATAAGTAGAGCCTTCATTCAGTAAACGCTAGAGCTAGTACCTACTTATATCTTCACATACTCCTATGGGAAATAAAAGCGTGTCTTGCATCTTTCTAATCATAAGCTCTATTATTCAAAACAGCTTTTAAATAAGCGCAACAGCTTTTTAACGGACCTCAAAAAAGAGGTTCTGAAGTCTAGTCCACACCACAACTCAAGTCCGATAGAGCAATACTGTCTATGTCGTTGCATCAAATTGCATTAAAAAAAATGTAGTTCCACAATTTTCCGCCGGATTGCAGTGGTGGCGATTTTTCCGAATATTTATGTTTCGAATTTCAATAATTCTTTCACTAACATAATCTACCTACGTAGGTACTTTCACGGAAGTTTTAGTACCTATTATTACATTCGGTAATTATTCTTATGTATAAAATATGCACAGATACACCTAACTGTCTAGTTTGGGGCTCACTGGCAATATATAATATATTGTAACTTAGCTGTAGGTAATATTTTAAGCAACTCATATCGTCTCAACTTGCTGTAAACCTGTAAACCTGTTTACTGGTAGGTGAACCTGAACAATAAAATATATTTGTTTACCCGTAACCAAAATCGAAAAACAACAACAGTAAAATAGCAATTAAAAACAGGTGAAAAGATGTTCATTTTTGGCTTTGACATTAAACTGACCAAACCAATAGGACTTGAATTTTTCGTTGTTTTCACTTCTCGTTTTTAGCTTTTTAGGTTGATATTTAATCACCCTACGTCATTTCTTGTAATGAATACATTTTCGATTTTCTGTGGGCACAGAAGCGTCACTGTGCCTTTTCTTTTACAACATGTTGATACTGAAACACACTGAATTTTCTGAACCTAGAGTAAGTAAGTACTTACTAACACCAAGAACTGCAGTACTATCTCGAAAATGTTCTTCTTCAGCAAAAACACTAACTAATTCAGATCCACAGTAAGCCTGCTGAAGCATCTCTAAGAAGCTCTACAGTTCAGTGGCACAACACAGGGAACCAATTATTCACGTATCAAGTACCGTGGCACTAACCATCTGGTGACTCAATAGGTGGCGACCTAATGAAAGCTTGTCACGTTTTAATTTGTCGTTACTTAATACTACAGTCAGTTAACTACAGTCTATGATTGACTTGACCGGCTGTGGGGTATGCAGCCGTTATTAGTCAATTGCTGTGTTATGGAAGAATTATTTTGTCAGATGAATTCTCATCTTCAAGCCAGAAAAGAACTATAAATGGAAAAATAAGTTCTTTTGTTTAGGCAAATTGGTGGCATTCGTTTTGTTTAAGAAAGAAACGGTAACACTAGAAATAGAAAATAGTTTACTTTACTTACCAACAGATGCGTCTAAGCACAAACGACATTCATCTAAAACTAGTTAGGATTAGTTTTAGATGAATGTCGTTTGTGTCTCAATGTGTGCACACATTTCACAAACATTAAACAATTTGTCAATACGGCATTGAAAGTAGAAACAAAAATGTCAGACACGAATTAAGGCTCCCGCAGACAGGTGCGACTTGTCGCATTGCGACGCTCTTTTGCATAGAAATTGTTCTACAGATATAATATAACGCAGAATCGCGTCGCACTGTCGAGTCGTGCCTATCTGCGAGAGCTTTTACTATGGACGGTACCGACCACATGAGTCCACAGTACAAAAAACTTATTATTTATAATGATGGTCGTGGCCTCGTGGGGTGCATAGAAAATGAAAATACTTATTATTCTATCGCCTCCTGATGGATGGTGATTACAGTAATGCTGCTAAATTATTATTGTACCATGTGCAAGTAGTGCTTATCTATATCTAATATAAATTAAAGTCGCTTTTTGTGTGTGTCTGTATGTCCGCGCTGTTCTTGTAAACCACACAACAGATTTTGATGATGAATTGATTATTTTTGTATCTTTAGGTGTCTTTTATTTCTGTAGTTAAGTTACCGCTTAGTATTTTAAACATGATCATAATGCTTACCTATCTACAATTACTATTTACACTAGGTACTAAATTAAATGACTAATTAGCTAACTATACAAATAATTACAAATCACAAACAAAAATACACTTAGGCGTCGAAGTAATAGGGTCATAATTACCTATATTTTGTCGAAATGTTGTGTGTTGAAGAAGACAGTCGTAAATACATTGTCTGTTACTTTATAAATACAATAAATTAATAACTTATGTTCATGCTATCCTATGATCATAATAATCATAGAGCTTTACAAAACGCATTAGTAGAACAATTTCAGTGCAATGTCAAGTTTTTAATGCGCGTTTTTAATCCCTTAAATTAATGTCGGCAATTAGTGTCACTAATACTGTGTAACAATAATAAATTTCATTGCAATTACGACGCTGTTATGTGCATTGCATGATTTTTTAACCCTCACAAAACGTAATATATTCTTAAGCTTAGGGGAAGCTAGAAAGGGGAGCTAAAATGTGCTTACAACGTAGTATGAGAACGCAATGGTAATGTATCGTTCTGTCACTAAATGTATTCCACTTCGACAGTAAAATTCATTTTTTATGTATACAACATAGAATCGATCAATATTTATTTGGTTTATACGGAGGGTGCCGATCGCACCTGCAGCGTTCACGAAAATATTCAAAGCCAAACAAAATTTTGTTCGAGAGGACACAAAAGTGTCTCTAAAATTGCCATAGAGCGAAAGATAGGCCATAGACCGTCGTTTGGGCAATAGAGGCGAGGCCAGGCCCCGAGCGATGCGATGGCGGGCTATGTAACAAATTATAGCGGACCGGCGGTCAACGGGCTCTTTACGATCCGCTTCCCAGCGCTGATGATGATTTAGATGCAAGGAATATCGGGCGGAAGCGAGATAAACCGCGGGGACCCGTCACCATGGCAACGGAGGGTGTCGCGTCCCGACGCCCGCCCTTGCCACTAGTTCACGGACACTTATCGTTATAGTAATAAATTGGTCTGGAATTCTTGCAATAACATTCGAGCGAGACGCAATAAAAATGTTGATTTTGAATTCGGTTATGATAGTTACTGTGTGTGTGGCCAATAAATCGAATGTCACATAGAATTTGCATTCTAATGTGAAACATAATATGTTCAACGCATTGCTAGCAATTTTAAACGATTTTTCGAGAGTATGTTTAAAGATAAATTTATTTACCACAACTGTAATTTGTCGTCTAATACACCTTCATCACTCTTAATTCCCATAATAAAGCAGACGTGACATTATGTCACATATCACCAAGCAACAAAGCTTCTAAAAATCCGCCATATGAAATGTAAACACGGCACAAAGTCCCCGATTTATTACCCGGCGACTGATGATGATATATCGACGTCGGCTGCTGTGTTGATCGTCACTTACCCTACCCTTATCACGCAGCACGTAATTTCGGATTCATTGCCCTCGGCCCCGCCGCCGGTGTCGGTCCGTGGCTTTTATTAAAACGAAAATATTTCATATTTATGTCTAATGTTCCGTCAAATAATAATGATCTTTCATTTTTTACAGGTACTAATTGGATATGAGACGATGAGCCATGGAATCACGAAGCGCGCCGCCGAGCCCCGACGAGCCCGGGGAGGCGGTGTACGACAGTCGTTGTGGACGGTACCCACACCCCCCTACTCTCCAGCGCACCTTTGCCAGCTGCCGCGAGACCACGCGGCCGCGCCCTCACCACCGACATGCGACGTCCGAGCCCGCGCGACCAGACGACCACCTGCAACAGTCGTTTGTCACAGCAGAGGTTCACGACTACCCCTCGTCAGAATCCGGCATCGCAGCAGACTGCCCGCATGCTCATACTAGCAATGCCGATGACAGTCCTTCTTACGACCGCTCAGATTTTGAAGGGAATTCCAGCTACAGTCTGAGGCACACTCCTGATTATCACCATACGCTAGATTGTAAACATAGGCCTATTGATTATAATCGTAGCCACACACCTGATTACAATCATGGTCATGGATCAGACTGCGACCGAGCGCACGCACGCTCACAAACATCTCGTCGACCGCATAGGAAGCATAGACGGGAGGAAGACGATGGCGCGCAGTCTCTTGATGAACGCTGTGCTAGGGACCTGGATGAAATCCTCCCAGCGAGACTAGCCGCCGTCAATTTATCGAGAGAGCCTCCCCCACAGACATGGAATAGGAGCAACATCGCAGCAACTATGGAGCGATTTGAACCGGTCGATTACTCCTATGCTTACTACGACCACCACTTATCAATGCCTTCGTCATCAAGGAAGGTAAACCGCCAGCGAGGAAGGGGTGGCATACCGCGAGATCGATCATCTCGACATAATTACGTAACGAGGTACGGTACTGAAGAAAATATTTATGAAGAAATTACCGATGGATCTAGGACGTGTCCCAAACATCGATACGCTCCACGACAGTCACTAGTTTCTTTGGATAGAAGTGTTGTTGAGGAGGAAGTTCGTCGAGTAGAATCGAGGCACAAACGAATTTTGGGAGAGTTAAATCTTAGCGTAGAAGCAATGCTCATGCCGGAATGCGAATCTCCCGATTCGGAGCGCGCTGAAGACAGAGACAATATCGAGGAATTGTTGCGAGTTGGTCCGACGGACGAGTTACTTTCGCCGGCAAGTTGTAATCCACCAGACTTAGACAGCGGGTTTAGTGGCAGCAGTAGCGGGGCAAGTTATGTAGGTAGTTTGCGTCGTAAACCGACGGGATCAGTACCGCACTTGCCCGCTGTGGCGTATGGCACGCGAGGGGCTGGCGTGCGGATCCTAGGGGCTGATGAGTGTGGTCTGCGATGCCCCAAGGATATACCTTCACCACGCAGCTCCAGCTGTGGAGACGCCAAAGCTAGTGGGTTTTGGAACAAAAAAGCCTGGAAGAAAATATCGGGTTTCTCTAGTTCCAACAGCATCAACAAAGCCGGATTAACTGGTAAGATGATTATCATTTACTACAATCACTTTTTTTCTTCTTCACCTTCTAGTTATGCATGTAAACGTTTAAGTAATGTAGCTGTTTTATCTTAGACTGTCTTAGTTCATAATGAGTTCATAACTTCTGTATTTAGCTCAAACTAAACTTAAAACATAAAGCACATACTCCAAACATTCGTCGTCGCCACTTAGGAAGTTCCACGATACACAGCGTAGTATAAACATAAATCCAGTACAGAAATGCATAAAGCATAAAGTTTCATTCTCCCATAAAACGTGAATGAATCCTAGCGGTATCAAGTCATGAAAACCCTGAGAGCATCATTTCTTTTTTATTTTGGCCCGCTTTCGTCCGCCCATAGGCGTTTTTCAGATGGACGCGCGCGCGTGGCTCTGTGTTTGTTGTTTTCATTTTGGTTTAGTTGTTTGTTTTGTTAACGGTGCGGCGTTTTGCATTGCAGGTCTGCTCGTTAGGTACACTTTCCGGCGTAAGTCCGGCTCGCAGGGCTCTCAGGGCAAGCGGCGTGCCGAGCCCGTCCAATGCGATGCGTGCCTCTCACAACGATGTTAGCCGCTCTATGGTAAGGCTCTCCGCCAACACACTTGTCACTTTGCTGGCAGAAAGTACACTGGCTTCCATCTCTAATAAGCTGCCAATTATAATAACATTCTATTTACAACTTTCTACCAGTAACTTATACCTATGATTACTAACATGAATATATCCTAGAATTGGCAAATGCGCGTCCATTTCAAAATTTATCTCTCTTAGAGAAATTCATACATCAGATTTTATTTTATTTTTTATTTTCATCTCACAACTATACACAGCACAATAGAACACTTAACAATGTAATTTTAAACCATTTTAAACAAACAAAACTACTTAAAATGATAAAGGCAGAACAGATCGAATCGGCCGGGTCAGAAACGATTAACGAAGTCGATACAAAGTTCCCTCATTAAGGTATCGCAGATATTACTTCTGCTAACTTCGGCTTAAGATAAGTATTGTTCCGCAAGAGCCGAGACAATAGCGTGCGCTACCACTTAATTAAACCTCCTCGATACGATATAAACTATGAACAAGCGGAAAGTTTCCATTTTACCCGCCTAGACAAACGTTCATTACAAAGAAGACCATAGATACAATTTAAAATCGTTCACATTGAAATGTCTTGGTTGCAGATGACGCGTGTAGGCCAAGCAGAGCTAAATCCAGAACAGCCACTATACCATACAGGTTAATAACTACTTATTACTTTCTGTTCGTTGACCTAACTTAAACATACATAGCAACTAGTTTACAACTTTTATAAACAAACGCAAACTTGAAGTGGAAAATGTTCGTGTAGTTTCAATAGTTTTACTTTGTTACAGCTACTCCAACGGAAAACTGGTGGTGCCGCTGGATTCCCTAGCACAGAGCTGAGGGGCCGGTCCCCCGCGGCATTCCCGCCTCCAACTCCTCAGAGGGACTCCTCAACACCGCAGGACAACGATGAACCAACGTAGTGACGTAACGCGACTGGGGAACTTTTCGTAAATCTGTCGTGTTACATTTGAAGAAACATTCCATTTGAGCCCAACAATGGGCGCCATTAAGTTGTCGACACCTCAGCGAGTCTCAAAGACAAACTGTTCGTAGGTGTATCCAGTGTAAATATAGTGAACAGACGTTGAATTATTACTGTAGGACAAACGAGGAGAGTATACGTTGAAGTGATAGAAACGCCTAAATTAATTATTTGTATTGTTATAACGATCGTTTCATAGAAACGTAATGACTACGTTGTTGTTACTTATCAATTTTTAGTAGATAATAGGTACATGAAAAGGCTGACAAAGTTGAATCCGATTTTGTACATGATATGAAGCTGCCATGTTAGCTAATACTTCAGTTTTGTCTACCAATTTGGTGTTTATCTGCTACTTTTCTATATCAGAAATATTAGATAAATGTAATTCGATATAAGAAAATTTATTATTCTAAAAGCTACAGATTTTTGCCCAAAACATGGTGCTTTACATAACATCCGTCACTACTTAACACACACTTGTCTTTACCGATCTTGTAAATAAATCATTTCATGACCCGAGCTACGAAAATTGTAAGGTCCAATCTATTTATTTCCAACATGAAAACATGTGTAAAATTTTGTTAAATAAAGTTTTAAAACGTTTATCTCATTCGGTAAAAATATTGTTAATAATTGTTAGTACATAGTTGTATATTTTGTAAATACATGCGAAAAACATGGTGCACTATTTGGTTTATAATTTATGTAAATAGATTTAAATGTACGTAATCAGTCACAGTCGTAACGCTTTAATTATATTTTACATGCATTTCGTAAACAGTTGAGTGTCATCGTAATAAGAGTTTGAAATAAAAATGTCAGTGAATATCGTATTTAATTTTTGTGGGATATTTATTGTATAATGGTAACTGATTAACTCATTCATGAATGTCTAATGCAGTGTTGAATTGGAACACATGCCTTTCTAGTAGTATTTTGGTATTAAGTCGCTGATCCATCACATTTGCGTACTCGACGCGAGGCGTCGTTTGTATTCGAAGCAGTCGCTTAGCTCGAGCCAGTCACAAACGGAGCACCGGCTTTACGTGTACAGATTTGACATAAGGGAATTACTATGCGTGCTGATTTACAAACAAATAAAACTGGACGGCTTTACTCTACGCCACATGTTGCCAGTAATTGTTCATGATTTTGTATTATGGCTTCCGATTTACAGATGTTACATGTTTAAAAAAATATCCTTCCTGTAATTTTCGTATGGCAAGTTAATTTTTGGATTCAGATGCTCGTTCAAACAAATATTTTAGTAACAACTAACATATTATTATAAACCAAAATATACCTTAAGATCTTTCAGTTTGTGCTTAAGTATACCTAACCAACAAAATAGGCGTAGAGTAAAGGCTTTTATCGTGATTAAGATTATAATTTATCATCAGTGTCACAAGAGCAATGTACATAAGTAGTAATAATGTAAATTTTCATTTTATCAGTCAGTGAAGGAGTCTTACTTGTAACTATTATTATTCTAAGCTCGACTGATACGACCGACGTAAAATAATCTCAATGTTACATGAAATAATATTTCTTTAATTGTCTGTAATTTAGTGATCGTGTTCAAGTCAAAAGAGATTTTTATTAAATAAATTACAAAAAGTATTTGGTTTTTATTTCATAAACAGGAACCTCGAGATTGTCAGCGGTACAGAGAAAGGAGACGTGCGGTACACGTATATTAGCAAAATATACATAACATGAATAATACAAAGAGTGCACAAACGCGACCTAATTTACCTATGCGCTCAGTACCCAGCTGTGAGGCTGCCTTATTTTTATTATATATTATGGGAATACTCATTCACGGGTCCAAAGCTTTCATCTCGTGAACAGGAGAACAAGCCCTAAATTCACCACAATACGCCTTCAATGAGTATAAAATTTCGCTCCGCTCAGTAGGGAGCCTTCATTCCTTTGTGCCTCTCGACGGGTTAATTGTTTAATTGCCAATAAAAATAAAAAACAGCATACATACTCTTTGTTCGAGTACATGCAATATACAGCTGCTTGTAAAATGATTGTTTATTAAATCGCGAACGATGAAAGGTAGAGAATATAGGTAAGAGTAGGTACTTATCATAGGAATTTGAATACGGATACATTTACGGGTTAAGTTTAAAGGCAATCTCTCATGAATCCGGTGTCACCGAGGTGCTCATAACATAAATCAAGCACTAGATGCTCCATGAACTAGAAATAGTTTCGTTGAATATTTCAATTTAAATTACAGAGTCAAGTCACAAACGGCTATCGCATTAAGAAACCATTGACTACAGAAAACGCTGCATGGTTCTAAATTCCTCGTTGAAAAATTTTCAAGCGCAAGGAGACTCCTGCGTCCGTTTAATTAAGTTGCCAGTAATACAAAAGGCGATACATTTACTTGAAGTTTTTGCTGGACCACAGTAAATAATGATTAAACTACCGAGACCACTTACCTCAGACTTAAGACCACTTTGACCAATGTAATAGAAAATTACTCCACTTACAAAATATCGGGCAGCTCGAATCGAAGTCTGAAGACTCATCAATTACTTCTTAAGTGAACTTGAACATGGTTGTTACGCATCTCATTTGACTTTATAATACAAACAACGGCGGAGCATGAATCAAAAATATTCAATTTGATCAGGTGAATTATACCGAAGGATATAATAAAAAATAGCTTAAAAACCTTGCTTCATTTGGATTTATTTGACGTGTGTATCACAAACTCACAAAGGGAATTCCTACAATCGAGCCTGTCCTTTATTAATACGTTGTTAGTCCCATCCGAGCGGTTTCTGTGTCGTCCAATTAATATCAATATAGCGTGCAGGGATTTGAGCATACCATACAGATGGCGGGCATTACATGTCTCGAATTGTTTGTTTGAACGAATGTTCGGCTCGATAAATTAGAGTCAGACACACAGTGAACCTCATGTCGGATGAATTCTCGCGTCGGATGGATCGCGGATCGGATGAATGCCGTATGTATTGACATTGATATTGCCAGTGCCTTGATGGATGTACAGAAATCTGTTTGCTCTGGCGTATCGTTTGTTAGCACTAATAATTGTCTGTCACGGATACGAGCTGCACACTTATCTTGTTTGTTTAATTGAAATGCCATTGTGGTGGCTTTTATTATGGATTTGTAGGATGTGTTTATAGTTTCTGCAAATAGGTTTGCGTAGTGACTAATGATATAACATATAACTATGTATGCCAACAACAGATGTATGTATGTATACAAAGAGATTAATGTCGACCAAACTCGCCATATTGCTTTTAATTCCAACTTGCAGTTTGGAAGAGTTAAGAAACAGCTCTGTTTAAATTATGTTATTTTTACACTCGTTAATATAGTACCTAACTTAACTAGTGAATTATTAAACGTAAACGTCCCGTTAATACGACAATATACCAAAAATACACAAAATAAACGTCCACCAATTTACCAAAGTCAGCGCGAGGTCTAATTACCGCTCAGTACATCAAAAAATATTTTTCTGTTAATTAAGGCTCTGAATTAACGGGCAGCATAAACAAGTCCTCATTACCCACTAATCTCCTAAATAAGAAGGAACAGCAGTGTTAAATAACCTTAAATATAATGGAGCATTACCATTAAGTTTGCTCCGCTTCGGCCCAAAAACCGCAACACGAAATTAATATAACAAAGTAGAGATAACTATGTATAATGAACGGGCTTGTAACAATAAACGCCTGTGGGCGTTGTTTTGTTCGGGAATCCTCGGAGATAGGCACTATCTACGCGGGGTAAGTTGGCCTTAAGTAAACATTATCTGACTTGCGATAGTCCGACCTCTCCCGACCTCTCCCGATCTCTCCCGACCTCACCCTCGCCTCTGGCCAAATTAGTTTTTAACACTAACATCAAAGTAGGCAATAACAGTGTTCGCAAGTTGATGTGAGTTCCCAATTTGTTCTCTGATTGTAAGTTCGGGATGTGTGTCCAATTTGTTTGCTTTTTTTAGTCTTACTAGGAGAGGAAATAGAGGATTAATTTCATTCTAGGTTGTCTTTTCACCTATCATATGTACATAACATTCCTACAATATATAAAATATTATCTCTAGCACTTTTCGAATTCAGACAAAAACTGAGTAAGTCGAAGTTGCATAATGTGTCTCAAGAGACGGTTTGCAACAACTGAAAAGTTTTAATTATATTATTACTCTTTGCATCAGTTGCCCACCACCTGCGCGGCATATACTTGGAAGCTTCTAAGAATTCAGCTGAGATGAGAAACTAGCTTAGTCTAGAAAATATCTTAGAAAGGAAACATTGTGGACTAAACTGGGATAAAGTTAACAATGATGAAGGAAATAAAGTTATTCTCGTAACAGGTGGCCGTTAAAACTGTAATTAGTGAACTTCTTTCGCTGAATTTAAGGTTAATTATTTATTCATTCGTAATTCGGAACTGCCTTTTAGCTGTTTTAAGTTTAACTTGGTTATAAGAGAAGTCTTAAAAAACTATAATTGTATCAAACACCTTACATGTCCTTAAATGAATATATGTACTTACTTATATCTCCTTTAATAATCAAACTTCAGGATTATCGAAAGATCACTTCTTTGGTTTACTCTACAGTTGAAACTCAGCGCTGTGTTCTTAATAGTCGAAAAAGAGTCCCATCAAGGCGAAAGCTTCAGGGGACCGCGAATCATATTTAGATCAACATACAACCTGACACTGACTTGCAAATTGCAATAAACTTAAGAAAATTCGAATTTCGCGGGCTACCTTGTCGCATCCCCCATAAAAGCGTGGAAAAATAACGCAACGCAAAAGAACACTGCCACAACTCATACCAACCAACGCAACGTAGGTAAGTAATTTAATACCATCTGGCACTTTAAGTGACTCTAAAAATCTGAAAGCATATTCAAATAAGATGTCAGCAAGTCAACACTAGATATGTACGTGAGGTTACTTATCCATTCTCCACAAACATCTCCTACATTTTTGCTGACAGGAGCATAAAGTAGTTCCAGCAGATACTCTTGTGCATGTGGTATGAATTACTGGCGCGACGTGGATGCAGGTATGCAAATATACTAGAGGAGATCTCACCAGCACGATTCCGTACTTCTCTTGTGGTTTCTGATTAGGTAATGTTATTTTAGATGTTGTCTGTGATTAGTGATTTTAAATACCAGAGGTTGACTGAACTCATTTGTAATTAAAGAATCGACGAGATTTAAACGGCGCTTGACACGATTGAAAAGACCTTTCCGGTCTATATCAAAAAATTATTAGTCCGTTGAACAGTCCATCAACGAATTTTGCTTTTTCAACACCAAACTCAATCAATGTCTATAATGTCTTATATTATTTGTAGTATCCAAAGTCTGTTGGTATGTTAGTCTCTTTCGTATGCCAATCTTGGTCGCCTTACAGCAAGCTTAGATTCAGCACACATCACAACATGCAATCAGCCACATTGGACCGCATTCCAAAATAAAATTGCAGTCGCACAAAAAGTCACACTTGCAAAGTGTTGTCATGAATACGCAAAGCTTGTTGAAAATTATGTAAAACTTAAAGTTTAAAGAAGGCACAGGGCAAGTCATAAACATCCTCTTAATTTTGCAGTCACGTAATGTACGCTAATGAAAATTGGTACGCGACAACCGAGTTTGGGAGCATTTTATTTCGTGTTAGCAACATCACAATCTAGGTAACTGGACCTCCGACTGTTAATCATACAGTCAACAAGGAATAATAAAATGTTATTCAGCATAAACAATTTTATTCTCTATTAATTTCAGTTGTAAAAGAATCGGAGGAACTGTACATTATGTTTTATTTAAAAAATTGCATGAATGCAGCTGTTAAATTAATGAAAAACTTATGTTTACGAATTACCGGAATGGGTAGGGTAATTAAGTATCTCTATCATAAAATTTTATTCAAATTGGAGGCTGCAAAAACGTATTGACTAAGTTTAAAAATGCATGTTGTATTTAGTTAATGAACATTTTCGACTAATCATCTTTTACCATCTCAAATATCAGTCGTTGGTACAAAATAACCAAATCCATACTTAATTATTGGATACAGGAACACGGCAGAGAGCAGAGTTAAGTTGAAAAGCTTTCACATTATGAAAATATAATTGTCCCGCAAAGAGTTACAGGGTTCCGTATGTAGGTAGCTCTCACAGTTTGAATTTCGACAGTGAATTAAACTGTCCGAATTGCTTCCCCTTGCTTACACCTATATTTATTTTAATCTATGGAAGAACAAGAATAATGATACCTATTGCTGAAAAAAAGTAAACTTATACTATAGATGCACAACACAAAGATTTTCAGTGAGTACAGACAAATTCTGTCTTTCCTCTGTAAATAAATTGCCAGACACTTTATTTAAACCCAAAGAATATAATATTATGTTCCTTCGAATTTCCACACCCTCTGTAAAACTAATTATGATAAAAAAAACTTCATAAAAGCGTTTAACGGCATAAGTAGCTGTATAATGAAAAACTCATTGGCTCTCTTTATGCATCCGCCCGATAGGATAATGCAAAGCAAATTAACATCGATAAAGATCCGAGATTTAGTTCTGGAACAGCAACAATAACTTGTGCTATCACCTCGCATAACTTTATGGTCGGTTCCTTCGCTAGCAAACGCAAATTGCAACCACAGAATATGTGTGTGTGTTTGTGCACCTGTGGGGTGTGATCAGGTGAGATGGTGTGCATGTGGGTGTGTCAGTGTGTCAAGCAGAATCCACGATTACTCGAATGTTAAATGTTTGTTTGAGCGTGTGTGTGTGCGACTTACGATCTCATCTGTATCACCTGCTACGATTACTAGGCCGCAGGACATGTTTGTAACTAAGTAGGCATCCTGTCACATTACATTGATTTATTTTGTAACGTCTTGTCGCCATTTGGAATAGTAATGGTAGACTTTGAATTGTTGCTGCTTATAATGAACTTAGTTTTCAAACTAGGATATTATTTCTATAATTTACGATGCTGTTAATTTTGTGGAAAATTCCATCTAAAATGCAAGGCAAATCATTTGGATTAATTAAATAACAAACAAAATACAACACATTACGGTAGCCGCATAATTTTCCAACAGAAATATTTAGGTATTTTGACAACAATAAATAGTACCTATAGCTTACATTGTAATTTAAATTACAATTATTGTAATACTAACTAAAGAAATAAATAGCTCACCAAAACACACATTTTAACCTTTAATGTAACTATTTATTAAAATATTCTCTTAAAATGTTATAATCATAAACATAATACAAAAGTAGGAAAATAGGTCATCTGACTTGTTGATATTATGATCAAACTTGTGTACCCCGTAAACCCTTTGGATAATAAAAGCTCCAAGTTAAGACCTCCGAATAATTCCAAGTCACAAACTGAAGATTAAGTAGACTCGCTGACATTACGGAAAATGTTTATAGAAATAAAGTTATTACTCTCTGAACATTTTAGCAGTATACCAGTTCATTGTACTGCTATACATTATTGTATAATGGATATCAATTTTTATGCACCAATTGACGATCGTAATGATAATTTTGGGCAGTAGTCTAATAAGTGTAGCAGCACTCAACGTAAAAGGTCATAGGCTTGATTCCGATTCGGAAACAAAATTAAGTGTCCTATAGACTATCGTCACTGCTTTGATAGTTTGTGCAAAAACATTCAACTCATTCAGTTTCATGAAACTCCTTACACCCTCGTTGAAAAAAGAACGACATGGCATAAAATTTATCTAGGTTATAAAAATTCTATACGTGGATGTACAGTTTTTCGGTCGCTAGGCATATTGCTGGCTGGTTGCCAGATCAAATACCAGTTCTGAGGCAGCGATGCCTGCCTGGGGACGGAACGACACTTAAATTTTAGATTTTTCCTACGTATTCGTGACGTGTTCCATAAAAGCATGAAGGTACCACATGTGAGGCTCTTGTTTTTAAAGAAGACTTCATTTCTTAATAACTAGTTTATAAGTCTCAAATTCTGAACACAAGCTTTTATTAGTGTCACTTTAGTTTTAGTCTTACTCAAAACATAGTACCTAAGTACTTCGTAATGTCAAGAAACATGCCACTTTCATCAGTCAATTAAATATAATGGCGTGTAAACTATCTTCTGTCCGTATCGAGCAACAGCACCCTGTCAGAAATTCAACACAGCTACTTCAAACCATTCGGATGCCTTGTAACGTTCCCAAGTCGCAGTACACGGTTAGTGAGCTCGTTCTAACATGCTATGTAAATATGAACGTACAAATAAGGGTACGATTATAGGACAGCGGATCGTTGAGCGTTTAGCATCCATCTCTCTTCTTTCGAATGGTTAAAAGCTTCTCAGTGGAGTTGACTGCCTTGTTTGTGCCATGCTATAGTGTCGTCAACCAAAGCTTTCTACCCGTATACTTAATTAAAAGAATGAAAGAAGAAGAGATTTATTGCTTGTTCTAGGTGCTTGTTTGGCAAAGCATCATGCTTGTCTATTAGTTGTTACTGATCAACAGCGGTCGCAACGGTCTACAGAGTCTTAGCGTGTCTCATGACACGCTAAGCTGACGTTTCCTAAAAGAGCGGTGGCCGCCGCATAACTGCCGCAGTCACGGACGTCATATAAATGATGGCACCGGGGTTTGATTTTATAGTGTCAAACTTTCTGTGATGTCATTCGAAGTAAATTGCGGACGCTATGTGGCGGCAATCGCAGTCTTAGGAAATCGTAGCTTAGCTTTAGTACCAACAGTGAAAAACGCCCCGCTACTCGCCCAACAGTTTTGTAAACCTAACCACGACATATTCGACGAAACGTTCGATAATTGACTCAATAGGTTTGCGTGTCATTAGCGTAGTAAAGTACGACAAAAGAAAATGTCACATATTGCAGGACGGGAAAGCCAAATAGAACGTGTTGGTCGGTCCGTCCTCAAGGGAGAATGGCGGTAGATAGAACGGTCAGCGTATTTTTTTATTCTGCATATTTATTGCTTGTGGGTGTCCACGTCCACTGGATACGGGAAGCACAGAACCGGTCAAAATGGCGGTGCTTGAGGCCTATATCCAGCAGTGCATTTCTTGCGGCTGAAATGATGATGATGATGATGGATCCTCAGTGTTGCTTGTGTGGAATAGACTGTAGACTTTTAATAATGCAGTACTGCATTGGAAACTGGTTGCTATTATCAAAACTTTATAATAAATTAATCATGTTTATGGTGCTTGAGGACGGACGGCGCCGCCGAGGCCGGCCCAGAAAGAGGTGTCAAGACCACCTACACGCCTACCGCAAGGTCTGGATCAAGGTGGACCAGGAAATGGATGCTTGGATGTTTTCGGGGAGTCCCTTGCTCAGCAGAATAGGTTAACAATATAAAAAACAGTTTTATATAAAATTAGTTAAGGTGAAATGGTTCCAAAGCAGATGTTTTGATGCGTTTCAACTTCACGCAAAATCAATTTTTCTCTCACAAAAACAACGTACTTGCGTTTTTTTTTTATGATTACGAAAATTGAAGAGTGTCTCTAGTGAAGTATGAGGCCCGAAACACGATTGACAAAACTTTCCTCGATACAAAAAAACCGCAAAGTTTCCTTAAAATCTGCTTTTTAAAGAGAAAAACCTATTCCATTCGATTGTTATCAAAGCAATTGTAATATTTTGTCTATTTTTTCACTATTAAATACTTTAAGGGATTATGGCCTTATTTTTCTATATAAACACAAATAAAATTTTAAAATTAAATATTTGTAAACTTAGTTGCGCGCGGGCGGGGACATACCACCCCCCTCGGCTCCCGTCAGTCCCACTTCGCCTTAACTACAGCTGTTAGGTAAATTGTAATAGTGCTGTTTTTATTTGAAAAGTTATTGTCTGTTCAACATTGAAATATTGTACAGCATTGCACGCCTTCTCTAGAGCGAGTAGGTTACCTAACTAACTTTACATTTCCATTAAAATATTCGTCCGTAAAAAAATACATTCAAAATAAACCTTCACTAACATTTAGGTTGAACTTAATTAAGATACTCAATACTAAGAAAATCTCTGGAACGAAGTCTATTATCGTCCAAAGGTCAAAAGAAATTGAATCCATACAAAAGATCAATAGCAGCTACCTACATATTTTAATTAAAAAGTTCATACTACTTATCTAGCTTGCCGTACATTTTGTCCTGGATCATATTATCTACTAAGAAGAACACAGGCAGCTTCATTAATCTTTCCGATACAATGCCTAAGTTAGTACATTGTACAGACAAGCTTAGTGTGTACATTTTCCGAAGACTATATTTTATTATCAAGCAAATTTTATCTCTATAAGTGGCTGCATAAGTTCTGTTTTCAGTTCGAAGGCATATCCATGTAGATGTAGACGTATGGCTGATCCTCAAGAAAGACTTAATTAATTACACATCAAGAAAACGTAACAAATACTTTATTTTTTTGGAGAAAACAAAATTTAAGAAAATAATTTAAAACATAATATTGTGACAACAGCTAGGTTAAGAGCTAGGATAACTAAAATAATAGAGGAAAATCAATATTCAAAGTAACAAAATATCTATAGTTTTTATTTATTACACATTATTTATTTAACACTCGACAGTAATCGATAACGATTCACATTGTTTTTTCAGGACTTATCACAATATCTATTGTAAATAACAGTCTCCACAGAGTAAACCAAGAATATAAAGAACCAGTGAAATAAGACATTGAATAGGACAATCCTAATACGAAGATACAAAAGATTTATTCAATACTGATTGTACCCCACATTTCTTTGAAATTCGACATATACCAGCACCAATGTTTAAATATACGGGCTACAATAATACTGAGAAAGCTCTCCGTTAAAATAAGGCCAGATGTAGTACTCCATTAAGATAATACAATCGTTTTGTTTTTATAATATCTGCTAAGTGGATGGGTCGGGTAAGATTGTTACACTTTATTTGTAATTCAGTATTTATTTTACTCATTAAGAATTGCAATGCTTGGATGGAATTAGAACATTTGCTAAACTTTGCGATTTTAGGCCAAACGGTTATAGGTATATTGCCACAGTAGACCCTAACTAGTCTCCATTGATCAAGGAAAACTGATGATATTCGCGTTTTAACAACACGAGTTCATTCAAGAAACATTGCTTTTCCACAGCGTATGATTTACTTTCTTCTAAATCGGCCAACATTAAAAAATACAAGCTAGATTTTAAAAAATACGAAAACTATACGAAAATACGAGTGTTTCGAAAAAGTTGCGACCTAGTTTAGGTTTTAACAATATGTTACAAGATTACAACGATACCTGCAACGTTAGGTCCCACCAGCAATTTAGAACTCATTATTTATTTAAAACGCGCGATCCACACACGAGCGAGTTATGTGATTAATGATTCTGCTAAATACCATTTCCACGCTAGTGGAGAATTGGGTTCTTAAAACGCCAAAGTGGACTGCCAAGTGCCGGAATTTGGGTCAAATGACGGCCTGTATCGCAGTCTCTTCTCCAACCAAATGTCGCACCTCATTTTCCGTCACTTAGCACCGCACCGGTTTATATTAACAGAAAACTTATGCTACGTCACACTCAAAGTCAACTTTGTGTTGTAAGTGGGAAGGCTACATTTCCAACACATCGGTTAGGTATTGTGAGCAGGAAAAATTAAGGCACTTTCTTTGAACGCCCAGTTTTGATGAGTAGCGCCAAAGAACTGTGTTTTTAAGAGTCTTTAATACCTATGTATGAAAAAAGCTACAAAGGTTTTAATATTCAGACGGTGTAACGTACTTCGGGTGGAGTGTCGTTGGGTTTCCAAAGTTGCAAGTGAAGGGCCGGCCGTAAGGACATTTTCTGCTCAAGATACTTTTTATCCAATTGTTACGAGGCGACGACAGAAGTAACGAAATATGAGTTTCGTGGAAATTCTGCTTGTTTACGTTATGTTTTTATTACCTTTCGTGTCAAATTCGAGAGGTGAAAAAGTCGGAATAATACCTAATAAGAATTACTTTCTTGGAAGTTAAAATGAATATATTTTTAGAGGTCTTGTGCTACATAATACTTATTGGACGAAACAAGAGCTTTTTAAAATTAAAAATATAACCAACTTACAACTAACCCCAAAAGCATTCAAGTATATACAAACTTATACGCCATTGACATTCACTAAAACCAGACTAAACCTGCACTAACACTTTGAAATAAGTACAAAATAAAATCAAAGTAGTAAGGTGTCAGTAAGTGCGACATAATGCATCCATGTTGGTTTAGTTGGCCGCTCAGAGCTAAGAAAACATGGCTAATGGAGACACACGGTTGTTCCCGTGCAAATAAGTAAAGTAAGGAGGGTATTTATTGAATCTTACGTTTAAATCTGACAGGATTAACTTTTTGGTGACTAAAAGTAAGTCACAAGGTGTTTCACCCACGTTTGACCTGCACTTAGCCGCTATGAGACTAGAGACCGCCCCTGCTGCGCACGGTTTTTATAACCTGACAAAACTTTGAGATTCCTTAATTATGTATAAGTTTAATATTATTGTATTATACACTTAAGCCCTCCGGAATAAATTCTCTAAATGGTGGTAAACATCGCATCAAAATCCTATCGATGCGTATTTTAAAAGAACAAGGCGGTAACACATGCAGACACGAAAAGCGACTGTATATTTTTATAGTTATGGAAATAGAAAAAGATTGACTTGATAAGGTTTGAAAAAGTTTTAGATCGTTTTGTGATCTCTCAGATCATAGGAAAATGAAAATAAATAAATAAATACTGTGTTAGGTTTTTGTTTACCTATATCAAACCTAATATTGGCTTTTTGATTAGTCGCCACAGTGGATAAGCCCACAGCGAGCGGGTTGTAGTTTCAAGAAAATGTATAACAAAAATCCCTTGCAAACAACATTTGCAAGCGGTGGCCAACTGCGAGTGGTTTTAAAAATAGATCCCAAGTACATTACACTCGGCTTACCCAAATTACTAATTTGATTCCTAACATGTTAGCAGCTAAAAACGTAATTACAGCACAAAATGGGAATTCAGACAATCTGGACAACGATATTATTTAATTTAGATACACAAAGAACCTTTATTGTAGTCTCATAAACTAGAAAATTAATAAACGATGTAATACTTCATGAATTAATGAAGTATGAAATGGTGGCTTCGTTATTATAAAAAATGTTATTTACTTTCTTGAGAAAAACTTAATTTTCTATGCATTCATTTGTTTATTGTGAAGATAGATTGTTAATATTGTAATTTCATAGATAATTAAAACTATATAACTAAAAATATTGAATATAAAAAACGATTAATTTAATTTCATGGTTTCTACTTTCTAAGATATATTAAATCTAGTTGTTGGTTAAACCTTGATTTTCTAGTTATTTTTACTTGAAAATTATGTTCATTATGTTGCTCGTTGAACCCTATAAAAGCCAATAAGCTACCGGCAAGTAGCAAGGTGTTTCACCCCTCAATATCAAATACAAACAACATCACCGAATTTTCTCGGCGCAAGGCGCTCGTGCAGAAATAATTCAATCAACCAATAAAAAGGTGTAAAGCATAAAATGCACTTCCCAAAATTGTTTTAGTTCAATCGAGCGGTACACGACAAACCTTTCTCCCCCGTTGTCAGTCAAAAATAAATTCGCCATCGACAGGCATCGCTACTTCCGGTAGGTACTGGCGAGCGGCTTCCGGCATCGATCGCCGACGGATACAGCTATTGGCGCCCCATAATAGTGCCGGCGGCTGTTACACCTACACCAATATTACTCTACTCTTTGCCAAGCACAAACCCTTAATCAAAACACTCTACCGCGATAACAATAAGAGCGATAATCCCCCGGCAATATCCTCCCCTATATGACAACTTCGGCGCCGTGAAAACTTTTATAATACCGCTGTTATGTGCTAGTACGCACACCATACGTATCATTTTCGTATGCAACAATCGTGTGAGCAAGTTTGTTGCGGCCGTGTTATGAGATTGCGTGATCACGTGTCCCAAACATCTCTGTAGGGTAGAATGTGGCAGGAACCTCGGCAGCAAACGTGCAACATCTGTGAGCCGGCTCCGGTCTCCGGCGCCGGTATTACCGGCCCGAGCCGGTAAACAAACGACTGCGTGTAACAGCCATTCGGGCTTGAAACTTTGGAGCCCTAGGGGTCCCAAACATTCGTATTTCTCAAGAAAGCCGTTGTTATTTAGAACAACAAGCCAGATACGTCTTAGAATGGGATATTGGACTACCAAATTCAGCGAAACTGACTTTGTTGAGCAGACTTTACTTTGCAACCAGACTTTAATATAACAAGAGCTGCTATAAATTTTGTCAGAGAGTTGAGACTGCTTTATTTCAAATGAATTATAGAAACGCCAACGGTTTTGGCTACACCAAAAGTAAACTCAGCGATTGACACACTAGTTGTGTAATCAGAATTCGCTTGTTTGTTAGACACAGCAGCAGCGAATGTTTTAATTGTCCAGGGGACTTGATATCATTAGTAGGTGTTTCAAGAGAAACTACTCCGAGCAAGCTGCGCAGTAACTTATAAAGTAAGATATTGGTTTTTAATTTTTTTATTTGAAATTAAGTAAAAGAAGAATTTCCCATTGGCCACCCAATTTCGTAGAAAATTCCCCGACCTTCGAAAAGTAGGTACCCAAAGTTTCGTTCACTTCCAAAGAAATAAATAAATATGCGAGACGGAATCTCATGGCTCGGGTCGTCGGGTCGTGCTCGTGTGTCAGTTCCCAGCAAGACGTAAAATTAACAAGCCTTGCACCCGACCCCGTTTGTATCAGCTACCGTCTAAATTATAGTGCCAGTGCCTTTGACTTCACGGTTTGCTTGTCTTAAGAACTTTTGTCTTACTTTTACGTAAGTAGCGCCTGTTAGAAGCTACGTAAATACATAAATATCATTTTGTGCTACGTATACCTCTATGAAGTTCGATTATAATCCTAAATAATTAATTCGCTACGATTAGAAAATAAAAAATAATGTATTGTTTATAAAAACTCTTCTCTCACTTGGAATTCATCACCTAATCAGACAACGAAATCTCAACACAACACGATAATCACAAAAGTCTAAACCGCGAACACAGACCATTAAATACACTTACAAACTGAACTAAACACACTTTCAACCAGCTTAATATCACTCATTAATCAGAAATCTATTTTCTGTGTCCCAACACTGGGTGGTTTGTCCCCGCACTAATTTCCCTCGCTAATAAGCCGTGAAGGAATCGGCGCGCGCGCACCGCACACGTGGCCGCCGGATACACCGGCCATGCAATATATTAGGGCTGTCATGTCATAGCCATTCTCTTTTTGCCCTTTTACCCGGTTATAAATTTGTACTAAAGCTCACAACATATTGATTCCCTTTTGATGAATAAAGTATTTATTAAAAATGTGATGAAAGAGGTCGTTTGTAAAAATAAGTGGAGCATGTCCGTTTCGTGTTTCGTATATTTCGTCATCCTAATATAATAAAATCCAAATTAGAAAGACCAAACATTAACTCGTTATTAATATAATTTACAAGACGATCTACGAAATTAAGGGGTTTATTCATAGATTAAATTTAAGAGACGTTTAAACGTCAATTTATGTTTTAAACAGTCGCTTAATCACTTAACTTTAAGCAACGTTTATGAATAAAGGGGTAAATCAAGTAATATTTAAAAAAACTAAAGCAATGCTCAACCAGCTAATCTTCATTGTAATCTATTGGCAGTATAAAAAGAAAACAAAAAAAAGAAGAAAATAACAATCATTAATTATCAGAATGTTATGAAAACCTTTACACAATGTCTATTCCCCGGTAATTTTTCTACACCATCTCCAATTTTTTTTTCTGTGCAATGTAAACAAGTTGACTGTTGACATATTGAAGTGCAGACATTGTGACGTGGCCTTTACCCTGTTCTCAGTGACGCGTGCGCTTCCACATGACTGGGCGAATGTCACTTGTTGGCAACACAACTCTTCACCTGCAAAGATAAGGATTGAACACAAGCAATGTAGTGTAGCTCTTGACAATTGAATATGCAAATGACCTCAAGTCTGAAATTATAATTAATATTTTTAAGTACAATAGGTTAAATTTGTTCAGAATTACAATGATATGTACATAAATAACATCTTTTACTTACCTAATTAATAAATTAAAATCATCATCTGCCTAGCCTTTTCCCAACTATGTTGGGGTCGGCTTCCAGTCTAACCGGATGCAGCTGAGTACCAGTATTTTACATGGAGCGACTGCCTATCTGACCTCCACAACCCAGTAACTGGGTAATACGATACCCCTTGGTTAGACTGGTTGTCAGACATTCGTGCTTCTGACGACTCGTAACGACTGTCAAAGATCCACAAATGACAGCCGGGACCAACGGCTTAACGTGCTTTCCGAGGCACGGAGGAGTCTCGATATGTGAAAATGGTCACCCATCCACGGACCAACCCCGGCAAGCGTAGCTTAACCTGATGTATCGACCCGAGCGGCTGTTATTACTTAGCCACGAGCTCCTAATTAATAAATTAATAAATAAATTAAAATAACAATATGATATCCTAACTTAACTAACACTATTATATATAACAATATTATTATATATAAACTAAAATATGGTGTCGAAAAATTCATCCGCATCTCTGTCGACTGGTAAGCCTACTCAAGAGACTGGTGGCATTGCCATGTTGTACGGCAATGCCTCCGACCAAGGTAAAAGCCAGCCCTTGGGTCACGGGAAGTGTCAACCGGCCGTTAGGTATGTAAAAAATAAAATGTCTGCAAAAACATCAACTTCCCACTATAATAAATTTACGTAGAACCAACCAGCCGCACGATAAACACAAACAGATTTGTTGAAAGCAGCTCACGGTTCGCGAAACATTTCACAAAAGCCTAAACAAAATGTAATGACACATAAAGGATTATTTCAATCCATTATAAATACATATGTTGTATAATTTATAACGTACGACAAACAATATAGCACTCATGAACGTCAAATTAATTACAGGGTGACCAATATAAGTAGAGAGTTGCTACCAGCGCATGGTGGCGCTGGTAGCAACTCTCTCAACGGCGAAATGTCAAAATCAGTACATTAAACTGTTAGTTCCTCGTTTCGCCGCCTGTCAAGATATAGTGGACACTCCGTATAGCTTGTGAAGCGTCGACCACCCGCGACTCCAAATATGATTAACAATCACTCGTTAATAATATAAATATGAGAGCTACATTTATAACGTTAGTTTGAATTGATTATTGTAGTAACGCGAGATGAAATAAACATAAACACTGTTCTTTGTTTCGATCCAAGATGAAGGGAACATTAAGTTACTATTTTCTCATCAGAGACGGATGACAATTTTATTTTTTCACTAGCTTCTGCCCACACGTTCGTTCGCGTGTTTCTTGGTTTAAATCCATCCATAAATGACACTCGGCAATACTGTAGTTTCCCATTAGTGAATTTTCGGAATCGGATCAAAAGTCCCGAAGATAATCAAATCAATCATTTTTATTTGCATTAAAACATGGTATTACAGATGTTACATTAAAATTAGTGCTTACATGTTTTGCTATACATACATAGCATGCAACAAACTTGTCGGCATGCGTTACATCACATAATTTTATAAAATTGTTGGACCATATTTATTCTCTATAAATTCTTTAATAGAATAGATATTTTGTATATTTAGCCATTTATATAGTTTGTGCTTAAATGCTCTAGAATTCAACGTTTTTAAGTTGCTTGGTATATTATTATAAATACGTACACACATTGCTAAACAGTTCTTATTATATTTTGTACATCTAGGAACGTCATTTAGTACGAGTCTGAATGGATCTCTACGATTTCTTGGATACACATCATTTGCATTTCTAAATAAATCTTTGTTGTTATCCCCATACATACAAGCTCACTTTTACCTCTTTATAATATTAGTATAGATTACAACTTTCACGGTAGGTATAATTTTTATAGACGTACACACAATTATTTTACTTTACTTTTACTTTACTTTACTGACACCTCTCACTCTACCAGGTTTCTGTACCTAGTTTCCATTGGAATCTCACTGCAATGAGGTGAACACGTTATTTTAAAAGTGGTTTCTATCAAGCCATATCAAACGATTTAAAGTATTGGTAAAATCGGATTCCATTAAAGACCGACAACGAGTGAAGGCTAGCCACCATCGCTGCACCGCTAGAAAGAATGTTTTCCCTGGAAACCTTTATTCAGTTAAAGCTAGGGTTTCTTAAGAATGCGGAGGCCGCCAAATAGCGTCCGCAATTTACCGGTGAATGACGTCACGGTTAAACACACCAACTTACTTTCATAAATAACGTTCCAGTGATGACGTCATTCGACGGTAAATTACAGACGTTATGTGGCGGCAACCGCAGTCTTGCAAACCCTAACTTTACCTACGATACCTAAATATACAAAATAAGGATAACCTTATTTTGTATATTTAGGTATCGCCACTACTGCCATTATTAAGTAAACATAAGTTTACTTAATAATGGCAGTAGATTCAAAAAGCTTTTAACTGCTAATGTCAAAGCTAACTATTGTCAATGAGCTTATCTACAACAATAAATACATAGCCCAGGAGTATCTGGACATTACACTGTTCACAGTGACATTGTCGGGTTTCATTCATTTCGCTTTGTGTTGCAAATTTTCACTGACCGCTGCCTTTCGGATCACACCGCGCTAATCCAATTGATGTTTACGGCATTGTTATATTGAATGTTAGGGCAGTTACACATGAACTAGCAGACTGCTGCAGTCTCCTCACTGCAGTCACTAAATTAATGCAGTGACTTCACATTAAAGTCCAATTTACATTGCGGAACTACTTTCATGCATGTAGAAATTAATATCATATAAAAAGTTGTAAAATTGCATAAAATGTACCTTCAGTATCACAGTGATCATGGCACCATCGGCATAAGCTTGATTTTGCAATGCATTTTGATGTACACAAGGGCGAATCTAGAGAAGGAGAACGGTTTAAGTAACATAAAACCGAATGGACTAGCCCCTGAATAAATATCAATCAAGACATGGCTTCAATGATGATCGCTGAAAAAGTAGGTATTTTGTCATTTTTAATTTACAGAAATAAAATAAACAACTGCCGCTTTTAATAGTAATATTTGACACGTGTGTTCGTTCATACATCACCTTATTTCGATAAGCTACAATGTTCAATGGTATCAATAATATTTCATGAAAATTCTAGAATTATATCCAAAGTTTTGACTAACAGGTTATTTTATATTCAAAAGTTTCTGCAACTGCTCTAGGCCATTACAAAAGTTACATGATCAAAACAGTTCATTTTGTGGTAGGTACTGTGTAACAAGTTAAACTATAGGGCGATTTGTTTACACAACAATAACAAGATACTTTACCGAAGTATAATAGTTTGTTTACTATTTAAGCCAAGTTAAACAGAACTAACTAACATCAGTACAATAGTATTAGGTTTCACAGTTTACTTAACGCATACAAACTTGTATATTGTAAAGTCAATATTCTGTTTACATAATCTCGTAGGTACTGGCAAAATAATATAAGGCAAGTTTTATTCTTCACCACCTCTGATTAGCAATTAAAGTACATAAGTAGTTATCAGCTTTTCAGGAAGAGCTCGTGGCTAAGTCATAACAGCCGCACGGGTCGATCCATCAGGTTAAGCTACGTTTGCCGGGGTTGTTCCGTGGATGGGTGACCATCTTTACATATCGGAACTCCTCCGTGCCTCGGAAAGCACGTTAAGCCGTTGGTCCCGGCTGTCATTCGAGGATCTTTGATAGTCCTTACGGGTCGTCAGAAGCCCGAAAGTCTAACAACCAGTATTACCAAGGGGTATCGTATTACCCAGTTACTGGGTTGTGGAGCTCAGATAGGCAGTCGCTCCATGTATAATACTGGTATTCAGCTGCATCCGGTTAGACTGGAAGCCGACCCCAACATAGTTGGGAAAAGGCTAGGCAAATTGATTGAAGTCGTTTTCAGCGTGAATAAAGTTACTAATACCAAGTTGAACAGAAGATTTTTGAAACCTCTCCAAATTATATTCGTTCTCGCTTTCTACCTTCCGAGATTTTCTTATTTTCAGCTGTCCTAAACATTTACATCTACGTTACTACTATCGCAAGCATATTTTTCGATAGGGTCTGCCAAATTAGTGACTCATGGTGCCGTTTGGTATGGTGACAGCTGAAAAAACAGTGACTATCGAAGATTACGTGAGGCTCCTTTAAGCATTATCGAAATCTATTTGATCCACATTAATACGCTGGCGCGTAATTTAATTTTTCGATGACATCTCATACTTAGAGGCTTCATAAGACACCACATAAAAATATCACCAGAAAAATAAGAACGAACCAAATGAAAACATTTCTAGAGCTATATTTTCTTAAAACGGTTCTATTCTCTAAGTATTACAATGAAGTAGAGCCAATATAAGTTTATTTTAGCTCGCGACAGTCTGTCTGAAGCACCCATGTCCTAGGTACTGTTTCATTCTAAGGCAGACATCGCAAATACCAGGAATACCTAGCCGCTGTAACTTCTAACAAAATGTTTTAAAATGAGCATTCTTTTTGCTGAATTATCCTTGTAATTAATTTTAATAAATAAGCTTTAGTCTGCGTTGTTAACGGGTTATTTAATAAAGGATAGTATGGCACAAGAAGATTGTGTTATAAGTATGTATAAAAGGCTATTTTTACTGCTCTGGGGACAATATTGATCCTCCTACGATTCTATGGATTACTTACTACGAAAAAGGCTAATTATAATTAGACATTCCAAGATGTCTACGAACTTATACTATCTGATATTGGTAAGAATTTGTTAATTGTCGAGTAATTAAACTATTATTAATGTAAAAAAACTGTGCTGAAACTTGCCATTCATACAGTTTTTTAAGTTATATAAAAAGAGGAGCTCGTGGCTAAGTAATAACAGCCGCTCGGGTCGATACATCAGGTTAAGCTACGCTTGCCGGGGTTGGTCCGTGGATGGGTGACCATTTTCACATATCGAGACTCCTCCGTGCCTCGGAAAGCACGTTAAGCCGTTGGTCCCGGCTGTCATTTGTGGATCTTTGACAGTCGTTACGAGTATTCAGAAGCACGAAAGTCTGACAACCAAGGGGTATCGTATTACCCAGTTACTGGGTTGTGGAGGTCAGATAGGCAGTCGCTCCATGTAAAATACTGGTATTCAGCTGCATCCGGTTAGACTGGAAGCCGACCCCAACATAGTTGGGAAAAGGCTAGGCAGATGATGATAAAAAGATTGGCTTTCTAACTTCTTCCAGTAATTTTTTAGATTTATTCAAGGGACACCTTTTAAATTCTGAGAAAATAGATAATACACTCCTGGACTCCTTAATCCTTGTATTTTATGTTTATAGCCCTAAAATTAAAATATGATAAGTTAGAGAACAATTTTATAAGCAGTTTTTAAGCTGACATACTGGCCATCGTTTTGGAATTACTATTGTTCCAAATTTGAATTCACGAATTTGAAAAAGAGAAGAAAATCGGTGTTTGGTCGCTCTTAAGAAACAACAAGCTATGATTAGAGAGCATCTATAAGTCAATTGTTATTTTGTTATGTGTTTGTTTTGCATAAAAAGAGTATCGAAATTGTTTTTCCTTATTTTTAATCCATTCTAACGTTCCAATTATGGATACTGCATCTGAAGTAGCCGCGCAAGCTGTTGGTGGCACTTCTTAGTCCCGGCTTAGTAAGCTAAACGTGCACAATGCCCTGGCCCAGGTTTTAATTTTTATGCATGATAATGCAAGGGCCCATACTGCATGAATTGGTCGACAAAACCTGCATGACGTTAGTATCGCAGAAATGGAATGGCCAGCAAGAAGCCCTGATAGAGCACTTATGGGATAAGCTGAAGAAAACTATGCAGGGTGGTTCGATTCAGGTGTCCGGGAGTGTAATTCAAAATTAAAGAACCCATTCCTCTTTTCATTAGTTAGCAAGCTTTAATATAAATAAACTACCAATTAGTTTAGAGTTTAAATGAAAATAGAGTAAAGAGAGAAGTCCTCTAAGAAATTTTAACGACTCTATCTAAAATTTGTTGCACAAAGAAAGGGCAATTATAACTAAGCTGTGTTGTTTTCTCCTTTCCGGAAACGTATGTTTACTATAGCTTTAGTTTTACCTGCAAGTGAGCTTTTTCACCTGCGAAAAATAATCACCAACAGTGGGACACAAAACATTTTATTTTTAAATCAAAACATTTCAGTCTCGTAAAAACTTTATTTTCGGACTGGGTTATTCTTTTGCATATTAAGTCTATAATATCGTATCGCACAAAGAAAACTTCGATCGTATACTTACAACCGAAATAAAAAGAAAAAAAGTTACCAAAGTCTGAAAATTAGGGCTTATTAAAATGCTTTCAAGGCCATAATGATATTATTTCATCAGTACGAAAACCTTCATACATAGCTTACGGCGATTTTTCCAATTTCAGTTCCATTCCACTAGCGAATTGGACGCGTCCGTCGAATCGAAAAGGCTTGTTGAAAATTTACATATGCTGGAAAATAGATATATGTATGGCGAGCTCAGTCGGGTGGAGGCAATCAACCCGACGCAAATATCACTGGACACTGTTCTTATTTACATTCAAGTTTTAAATAAACAAATGCTTTAATTGTCGACTATTTACACGTTAAAAAAATCCGAATATTAATACTCTGATAAAGCGCTCAACTTTCAGCAAGTCACAATTTATGTTTGTTCTTTATTTATTAATATCTTATTTGGAAGCAAAGACTTCCATTATAATACTAAGTTAAATAACACTGATTACAGCGTCCTCCCATTGACAGTAACGACTTGTGTAATACGAGCCATTTAGCAATTACGAATGAGAAGGAGTAACGTTTGACTGGGGAACATAACAAAAAGCCGATTGCTCATACCCATATATTAAGTTAATGGGTTCTGGCACTAAGCACGCCCTTGACGTTAACGATGCGGCAGAAGAGGCACGAATAAATTTAAATTGGTCGGGCGTCGGGCGCGGGCAGCGGTCACTCTGACTCTCACAATGTCCGATGCAGTTTAATGCACACGTTCACATACACTTCAACTTAATATTGCTCCACAAGAATTATGAGCGTGCCTACATCGTTGTTCACATCCATTGATTCAGCACTCATGTTGCGCACAAAAAATACTCGAATTTTCATGAAACCTTTGTAATGCGAAAACAAAACACGAGCGTATACCGACCTAAATATAGAATTTTGCGCTGATAAGCGTCCATTTTTAACTGAAAAACCACAGCTAATGAGGTTATTAGCTGTGGTTTTTCAGTTAAAAATGTTTAACGTTTTTGTTGTTTGTTAAGTGTTTCAAGACTAGGGCACGAAGAAAGAAGGAACCTAAGTAGGTTCCTTCTTTCTTCGTGCCCTAGTCTTGAAACACGTAGCATTAGATTTCAGTTGAAAAATACATTTGAAAGAGCGAGTCATCTAAAGTAGAGTGCACATTCGCAGAGGCGGTGAGAATCGAATCCAAGATTGGCTTGCTTTTACATTTGTTTCTGTGAACTGTAAAATGAGTGCTACGCGAGGCAAAACAACGAATTGTTGAAATATTCATATTACGCTTCTGGTTTGAAAATAAAATATGGCGAACAAAGCCGATGGCACTATAAAAATTCTGAAATTCAGAGGAAAATATGTGACCTAACTATTTTACCTAATTATTTAGGTTTTTTTAATGATTATTTGTCATTACCTTATGAACTTTCAAATATAACCGCAAATACTTATAGAAAACAGCTAACTTACGGAAAATTAAATGAGGTGCTATATTGATCGAAAAGTTTTTGCAAATGTTAGCTTGTAATGAGTTACACCATAGACAAACGGTTTGAGAACACTAAGCAAGGGAAATTAGCAATATAAAACTAAGTAACTCAACTGGCTTTTGTTATGTTACTCTGGTTCGGCCGTCACTAATTCTATGTAACTGATAGACAGTTTTGGTTACCTAGCACGACACATTTTTTTCAGTGTGCAACCGATTTCTGTTTACGCTATAAATAAATATTGATGTACCAAGAAATTGTGAATAATAAACAGATTTAATTCCAGGTTATCATCTGAATACATTCAGCTCTTGGTAAGAATAATCCTTTCAATTCAAAGGGAAAGTTTGAAAAACGAATCCCAGAATTTTTCACCTCAGTTTCTGTAACCCTCTTCATTTATGTAATCCCAAAAGTTTGTAACAGTATTAATTAAGTACTTTTGTAAAACACTAAACATTTTCTGTTTATTATTTTGATTTCATTCAACTTTGTTGTCTAATTAATATTTTAGCCTTTTATAACTAAGCCGGATGACTGGTATCGGCAAACATTTACTTTTTCATAAATAAAGTATACAGGAAAAGCTCAAACTTTCATTCAACATAACTCGTGTAAATGTTTGAAAATGTTAAATGAAGGTGTAACAGTGCGGTTGTACGAAGCGTTCAGTAACTTCTCCTTAAATTAATGAAAAACTTACTTGAATTTATGGGTATACATTAGTAGTAGTACCACTAGTACCTACTTATCCAAACGAAAAGTAAAAGTTTTCAAAGCTACGAACTACGGCCAAACTCACAAACATACACAAAGTAATTCAGATAAAACAAAAATAAATATTTTTTGCTCCAATATCTGGACCTGTTTTCTTTTTGTCTTCTTTTTTGACGAAGATAAACTTATAAAAAATAAAACACAACAACAGCAATAGTTCTCTTGCCTTGCTAAGTGATTATGCATGATGCATCACACCCTGTATTACTCGTCCATCACATAGCCATCATACATCATCCCGTAACGTAATAACTTATGAATAAATAACAATGCTGCTAAATACACGGCATGAAAGGGTCCAAAAATATGTAGCGGGAAACTCATTTGCCTGGTCTGTTTTTAGTCGGTGTCCATAATCGTGTCAAAAGTTTGTGCAGTCAAATTTTTTTTTATTTTCAGTGGTTTACTACAAAGGCTTGCTTTTGGCTAAGTATAAACTATGATTCTGCAAATATATGCTCATATTATTGGATAATGTGTTAACCCTTTCTTTTTTTATATTTATTGTAAACAATAAATAAACAAAAAATCTAATAAAATGTCGCGGAACGAAAACCTATAATTTCTCAACGTAATAAATAATACGTTGACAAAAAAAATATGGAAAACACGTAACATTATACAATAACAACAAACAAAATAAAATACCTACTATGCATTTCAAAATATAATTTGGAGCACAAATTAATGTCCACAACAAGCATTACCATAAAGCAAAACTCAGTCTATGGAAAATAAAGCGACAAAAAGGCTTCCATTTTTAAACTCGCTCAATTACGTCAGTCACCCGAACCGCGCTAATCCGTACAGCCACATAAAATGCAACAGAAACTTTCAGTTAATGAGCGACTGCTAATTTCTTTTAAAGTCTCTATTATGGTGAGCTTATCTGTAGCTGGCGGCTTCTGCTGATTTTTGTTCTCTATCTCCAGAACCCAGGTACGGTAATTAACCACGACGCTACTTCAATTTATTGCGGGAAAATTATCTTTGTTGACCCACGCGCCTCTGGTAAGGTGCTTAATTTTTTTCGCTCTTTGTAAGCGTTTTTCATATCCCTCCGTATCCGTCCTTTGTTTGCAGTCTGTTTATTAATTTGGTAATGGAACGTGAAAATGAACGGTTTGTTTTAATACGTTGATAACATGTTTCATTTGTTACGCCTCGATTAGTTTTGTTGTTGGATGCATTTGTTGATTGATCGTTTGCTTTACAAATTGTGTGGGTGTACCATTCTATAATCGTATCATCATTAAAGTGATATTTAACATTTGTTCGCAGTACCTAGGTACTTATTATGTTTTATGTATACTTTGAATCATTGAGATATTTTTTATCCAGTTATATCTATTACTTTGAATACTGAAAAATATGAAGTCCAAGTTTTGCCAAGTAAACAGCAATCGGCCAATTTCCTGCCACATTTGTGCTCAAAAACGCTAATAACGTACGGGTCTTATTAAAGTAATCATAATTTACCTTTTGAGTCCCCTTAGGGAAAACCGCCTGCTATGATGTACGTCATCAACATAGCCTAAATCTACTTGTGAAACGAGTGAATTGAGGCCAGCCTTTTATTAGGCGATGTTGCTAAATATAAAGGATTCTCACCAAGTGACACCCGGCGGCGCTACAAATTTTACATGGACACACTATTGTCTACTTATCATCACCATTTTCATTGGCAGCTTTGTTCTATTGTTAAGTATAGACCTCCTTCCTTGGTGCCATGCTTCCCTGGTCGGCGCGAGTCTCATTCCGGTCATACCCTCGGTCTTTCATAGTTGTTTTCTCAATCCTGGTGACATGGTTGGTTCTCTTTAGCTAAAAACTTGATTGACGAAAACGTAATAGTTACAAGCTCAGCATTAATAGATCAAAGGCAGGGCCCGAGTAGTGAACGACATGACACGGGAGTAGCTTCCCGGTCCCATTTCACATGTGCACTGGGGACGGCCCGCCATTGGAACACTAATGCAGCGTGCATTTTTAATTCATGTCAAGAGTCCCGAGGCGGTCGCTCTAAGTGCGGCCATGCCGGAGTGCCGGATAGCACCCGTTTACGGCTTCTGAACATGTCACGGCGGTAAGCAGCTTCAGTTAGCTATTTTTATACTTTGCCGCCGCGAGATCGTCGAACTAACCCTTTAGAGTTTTAATCGTGGAGGGAAATGTTGTTCAGTTGAACGGGGTGTTATAATAGCTATATAGGATTTTGTTTGTCATTTGAGTTTTCAAATAAATGGATTTTAACCAGCAGGTGTTTTATACGCTTAACTGTCATTAACCAGATACAAAATATTTTTTATTGTTATCGATATCTAAAGGCAAATCGACGGTTGACCGGATTGGACCAATATATGTTTTATTTTGCACACATTTTTAATAACATTTATTCTCTATGTTAACATCAATGTGCTACGAATAAAAAGCCAATCTATTCACGATCAGTTGTGGATTATTGCAATTTTCAAACATAATAACTTTTCCTTGTGCTTGGCTTGAAGCAATAGAAGTACCGTTCACCGCAGAATGAAGCAAACATATTTCTAGGAAACCCATTACAGTACCTAATTAGACAGGCAATTACGTGTATTTTCTTCCAAGAAATCTTGTAATAACAGACAACATTTCTCTTCATTAATATCAAATTAAGTACCTATAGCTAGCTTAGAAAACATAAAAATACCGAATGTAAAGTTATTGAATACCTTTCTACTTCATAAGGAAGATCAACGGAATCAGTCAACCGAAGGAAAATAAATTAAGTAGACAGAGACTTGTTGCCTTTAAAGTATCATTAATTTTACTGTCATGAGCTTTCATGGTATCAAGATGATGCGATGATGAATTATATTATTTCTAAGAAGACGCGCGTAGGAACGCAAATTAAAATGGTATATTTTAGTTGAATGATTTTGGGCAAAAACAAGGCAGGTTCATTGGTTCCTGGTTACTGCAAGCCTGCATCATCCTAGTGTTAGGCAAAAGCCTTCCGCAAGACTTCCAGCTATATATATTATTATGGATCCGCTATATATTATTATATAGGTATAGTTCTCCAGAACCGAAATTGTTGACCCAAATTCACATATTTTTAAGAGTTTTCGCATCTAAACTCATTCTCGATCTGCCAAAAACAGCTCTAATTTTCCTCAATTTTTAACAAGTTTTTGAAATTGATTATTGCTGAGATGAGATTACGACTTGAATTTAAACGTTTTTTAAGTAACTACGAAAATTAGCCTTCATGTACTTCTAGAAAAACCTAGTTCTCCTAAGTGTTAAGAAAGTAAGTCAACGATATCCGAGAATCCATAAAGTTGCCATATAACGAGCAAAGGTCGCGGGTTAGCTGAAAACTTACGAGCTGGTCGACGAGGCTCTAAAATGTTATAACTAACGTGACGGTTTAAGGGCTGAGAATGAATAAATTGTCGCATGTTCAATAAATTTCAATGTTTATTTATTGAACATGCGATGAATGAACATGTAATCGTTGAACCTAATAAGAAACCTCGACCTGTGTTTGTTGCGGTATTTCTTTTCGGATAGAATTTTTCAACTCTAGCTAGCTTGGTATGAAACTAACTTGCAAAAGTGATTTGAATTAGGTATAGAATAGATAACCCCATTTAATTTACATTCAATACAAATAAAATAGTTTAATATAAGTCTACAATTAGGAACAACTCATAAACACAGCAGATATCGAAACTAAATTTCATTTATTTAAAAACAATCAAACAAAGTGCTATGCCAGAAATAACTACGGAACCTACGTTGCACAAGCACTTGAATTTCAGTAAAAAAATCTAAAATGTTACGATCAGTTTCAAGTGCCCGAAAGTTACAAGTGTGTGAGTAAAATGTTTTAATTGCCAAACTTGAAATCGTTTTTATGTACGATTTTAGTACCTATTCTGATTTTACATCTAAAATGTAGGTACCGGCGATTTATGCGTTTGGAAAATCTGAGAGGGATTTTTATTTAACTGTCCGGGAACGTGTCCGATTTTGTATACTTTTTCACGTTCGCTTTACCTTAAAATATATCATCTATAAAGGACAATGAAATAGTGAGTTTCAAACATAGATTTTTAAACATAAGCGGAATTAAATTCAAAATAAAAATGTTACATAAGTTTAAAATGTGGGTCATGTGAGCAGTGAGCTTCAGGTATGCGAGGTGTTTTTTTAATTTGATATAACACCGTGAAACTGTGACGTGAAATCTGGAGCAATATTTTCAACTGAAATAAAACGAAACGACATTTGGATAAATTCAGATTCAGAAAACGTCACAAACATGGAAAGATTTTGTTAATAATTTAATTTTAAAGAAGACTTCTTCTCTGGCCAAGCAGCCGAAATGAAATTCATTGCGCGGAAAATCCGTTGACTTTGAACACGCTGAAAGAGAACAAGGAAAACAGAAACAGACAACCCCAAGCACCAAGTGTCCAGAGCTCTCAAACATTTTGTCGTATTTTCCATTTACAGTACCTGCCATAGATAACAATCTGGAAACTTTATAAACGCCGAGTAGTTTGAAGATTTCGTAGATACAGAAAAAAATACGTGACCACCTCAAGTTTTAATTAAAAAACTTTTTACCCAAGTTTTTTGCGTGTTTCAAGCCGTGTCGGTTGCGCCACTAAATTGTTTCTTTATGTGAACCTGCTTACGTAAATAACTGAGCTGACTCCAGCACTCCTTAATTAGTCAGCTCTCTATTTGCTGTAAAACCCTCTCTTTGTTTCAAATAGGTATTTACAGAAAGTAATAGAACAAAAGCAATTTGAATGAATTTGTCAGCCTAAGCTAACAATAGAACTAACTAGGTTTCATAAATCTAGTTGTCTATTTTAGGTACCTACCTCTTGCTGTTTTATTCAAGAACAATAAAGCCGCCTTTCACAGGTTCAGCGCTTCAAATCATAAATTATAATATGAAACTAAAGTCTTCGTAACATAAATAAAAGTACCTACATAACAAAATCTTTATAAATAAAAATGAAATACGGCAGGATCAATTTGGTTTATTTTTTATTTTTAAACATTTTAAATGTTTCCTAAAAAATATTCGAATTCGAGAAAAACTAAACGTCTTTTTTTCTATGGGATTTTTTTAAACTACGTCTATCAGCCGTGCCGTTTTAAGCTACGTGGGTCAGCGTGCTAGTAATTTAATAAAATAGGTTTATCTAAGGATCTATCGACCTGTCTACATCGTACGGAATTTTCTGAATGTAAGGAAATGACGATAATTAACAAAAATCCACTACTCGGCGAATTTGAAATCTAGCTTATCAATCTGATTATGAACGAATAATTAGTAGACTTTTCATGTTACTTTAACGAAAAAGCCACATAAAAAGAAAATAAAAACCTGTACCTTTATAATTATGTTGCGTGTATGCGAAAACCAAGACGAATAAAATAATAAGCTCTGCACCACAGCAGCGTTTTGATAAACGTGTTTATGCATGTATACATAGAGTATATTGCGACGCAGCAACTGTAGGTATGCAATGAAGTGCAATAGCTCGACAAGGTAACAGCACACTGTAGTTGAAATGTCAACAGAACGCCACGTTCACCGAGCAATAATGGACTGTTTACACTGTCCGATACACGCCCTTATTCCGACTAAACGTTGCCAACCCATCCACCTGTCGGCACCCTAATGGATTACTACGATATTGATAATTCACTGAACCACTTGACAATTCTACTCAATAGTTATTGCTTACGAGTACTTGCCAAATACACTTCGGTATTAAAACATTTTTTCGTTTCGGGCAAACTGTATTGAACCAATAGTCTAAACCGGGATAAATTGTGTTTGACGTTTAATTCAAAATTCATCAGAGTATGAGGAAAATAAATGAAATGTCTGATTACTTCAGGTTTAAGTTAATTATATTTTAAGTTCAAAATTCTGTAATGGCATAAAAACTGGCAACAGAAAAAAATAACAAGAATGCCTACTTTTTCTCAATATCGTTGAAATATAGACACTGAAAGTGACAAGACATACTACACGCGAACTTTATAACGACCTTTGAGCCAACGTGTGAACGTAGTCGCGATAAATCCAGATCATTAGACCGCATCAATCCAAAGGAAAAAGGAAGCAGAAGTTATTTTGTTCTAAATAAAAAGATATGTGTTGTCGTGTCCCTTTCTTGAACAAGAGTGTCTGGTATGTTTGTTCCATAAGCTGGCTACATTAAGTGAGCGTGGAGCGAGCGTGGCCGGCAGGGCGAGCGTGAGACTCCACACAAACGATGAATTATTGCGTGTCATCAATTACCGGACAGACACGACTCACACCGATGTGCGACTCGTGTTTCTGGATATGTCTTGGCATAAACGAGCTCGAATTTAAGTAGGACATACTTATGTTATTGATTGAATATTTACTATATTTACCACTCTAGAATCCAAGCGTGCTTTGATATACATGGCGCCTCTGAATTTCATACTCACATATTTTAAGATATATCAAAACTACGCTAATGATAAAGCTAGGGGAGGAGCTCGTGGCTAAGTAATAACAGCCGCACGGGTCGATACATCAGGTTAAGCTACGCTTGCCGGGGTGGTCCGTGGATGGGTGACCATCTTTACATACCAAGACTCCTCCGTGTCTCAAAAATTACGTTCAGCCGTTGGTCCCGGCTGTCATTTGTGGATCTTTGACAGTCGTCGTCAGAAGCCAGAAAGTCTGACAACTAGTCTTGCCAAGGGGTATCGTATTACCCGGTTACTAGGTTGTGGAGATCAGAGGCCCTAGACAAAGTGACATTCTATCAGCGATAACGATGATGGAAAAGGCAAAAATGTATAGGACTGACATAAGCTATCGAAAAGCTTATGTCAATCCTGTTGAAAGTCGTTGTGGAAATACGAAACGCTTTCGAAGCGACTGTCACTTATCTAGGCTCTCAGATAGGCAGTCGCTCCATGTAAAATACTGGTATTCAGCTTCATCCGGTTAGACAGGAAGCCGACCCCAACATAGTTGGGAAAAGGCTAGGCAGATGATGACTAATGATGAGCTATTCAATTAAGTTATACCGTAACTAAATAAACTTACTTCAAATTTATATAAAACTAACTTAAATTTCTATAAAATACGCCATACACCTTATTTATTTACACAATAACTTTGTAACAAAGAAGGAATTCTTACCAAAAAAAAAGTCAATTAAAAGTTTCACTAACACACCAATTACGGCACATTCAGTAGCTCTATACAAGTGACTGTTATTGTAAAGCGGTGTTTACATCACCCTGCTTTATAGAACCTGAACGGCTTTGGCACGCAAACAACGATGTTTGTTCTATTGTACATCCAATACGTTTGTCTTGTGACGCCATTAATAAGGAGAATATTGGCAGAGATAAATTACTAATATTGAAGGAGTTCGTACAGTGTGCTCTAGACTTTGATGACACGTAGCTTTTTTCTCTCTGAATGTTTTTATGGTATCAGAGTGAATTATTTGATTTAATGTCGATTTTTGTGATTGAAAACACAATATAGTATTGTTGATGTTTATATTTTAGTATGTTATTTTTCACTAGTAGGTTTTATTAACTTAATTTGATTGCTTGTTTAATGAAATACAATAGACGTAGATATGTTTAGTAACCTATTCGGAATAGGTTACTAAATATATTTACGTCTATTGTATTTTATAATGGATTTCCGCAAAGTCACGTCTGAATCAATTAACTATCTATAACACAGTTTTTATAGAACCATAGAAACCGTTTTACCTAGTGTCTATTTTTAAGTTAATTAAATAAATACAATTCTTATTTTCTTTTAACTTCATTAAATTAAAACCCATTGAAAATTTCGAATTTAACTTGCTGGTGCTGGTGAAACCGCGACATCCTTCAAAATGAAGTCGGAAACACTGAAATGACGACACAGTTTCAGTGAGATTGTTCTTGACAGGTTTAATTTTGGTGTAAAAAACGTAATTCCAACGAACCATGAACCTTTAAATGAAGGTTTTTTTTAAGTGAAGGTCATGCACGTTTTAAAGCACCGTTTAGGCAGCCTAAGCTTTTTGAAATTGAAACGTGCACGAAGGACTTGAGTGGTCGTGCGTTCCAAGGCACCGAGGCGTCGCGGTATGTAAAGATGGTCACCCATCCACGGACCAACCCTGGCAAGCGTAGCTTAACCTGATGGATCGACCCGTGCGGCTGTTATAACTTAGCCACGAGCTCCTGACTCATGACATTGTTTGCATTGAACCGTACTTATCAGATTTTGATAGCAATCAATTTCCACTTATAAACTATAGAATGACTGTAAACAATAATAACAAACGCAATGCAAGCTTTGTGAAGTAACTAGACCAAGCAATTATCTCTGAATCAATAAACTAGTAATACCAACATGCAATATGTTGTTACAGCTTGGTACTACGTAAACAATAAACCACTTGCTATTTAAAACTACACTATAAACGAGATTGTAAACCATTTCCAGAACCACCCATTAACTTTTACTTTACTTTTATAATTTGTGGAACTATTAGCAGTTCGTTTTCTTTCAAAGCTTTTTAATTACAGATCGGTAAGTAATTTACTGAAGCGTTTACAGGAATTGTTCATGAAACCACGTATACCTATACTATGTATTATGTAGAATCATTAGAATGCGCGTCATTAGAGAATCTGGCCAAAGTTTTCATTATTTCGATAAAAAATATAGGTATTACATCTAATTAAAGTTTCCAAAAGACCTAGAAATAAGATAGAATGTTAAGTTTTCAGTTGGTACTCTGAAGATTTCATAAGAAGGAAGATTATGTGCATATTCTTGTCGCGTTTTTAGGGTACGCCATTTATCTACACCTCACAATAAACACGCGCTTTGGAAACAAACACCCAATCAGGGTATTCTTGACAATGACTCTACTGAACCGAGACTCGACGAGTTATAAAACGAAATAAAACCACAAAAAAACCGTTCCCCATACGTGATTGTGTCTACAGACATTTGTGAAAACAGTTGAACCTGGTATCAAATAATAGACCATACATTTGTTCCAAAGAGTCGAATCCGAAATGTACCACAGAAGCCAATCCGCCCAAGAACAATGTAGTTGAGTGAGTGATCTTCTGTAATCCAATCAAGAACCAAGATTACAGAAGATCACTCACTCAACTACAAGGTCACCTGGTCACCAGACGTGAATAAAAGGTAATACTATTACATCAAAGGTCGCAAATAGTCACATAAAATGTACTAACGTGATCCCGTCGCATCAACTGAAGTGCGAATTCGTCGCAATAAAAATTTCATTACACGCATGGTTGGCCCGCGTACGATGCGAGAGATACGACCCGTTACATATATTTAATATTACGAGCCCTTTATTAAAATTGTATCGGGCTTGTCCGTGGGAGATTATCCTGCATAAACTGATGGTTGATGGATTTTTTTTGTGTTCACTTTGATTGTTTATTTGGCTGGGTAGGTTAAAATTCAACTTCATTAAGTTGAATTTTGTATTTAGAATGTAGTACTTACTTAGTAACGAGAAAATCTACATTTTTCTTGTTACTAAGTAAATATCTAGTCTGCAAAAAATATAGAGTGAGCCTGACTATCTAAGTCAAAAAGAACCAGTGGACGTTGCCTGTGGGCTAAATAATACATGATGTATGGTGTATGGATGCTCGGTCGTCCTTTAATCAAGTGAGGTTCGAAAAGGAGTGAAGGGGTCAGAAAAAAATCACTAATGAATACACGATAATGTGACAATCACGTGTATTTTTCGTTAAGTCCAAACAAAAAAAAAATATATAAAACGTGCGCCATGTAAAATATTTTTACCAATAATGAAACAGATACTAAAAATATCTTACAATAATAAAAAAATACACGCGATGCTGGGAGGGGGTAAGGAGGGCGTCGTCACCAGGGTCAGGGGGGGGTATTAAAGTGGCCTATGATTTAAGGATGGCCCCGTCTGAGAAATCTCATTTTCTTCGTCTTCTCGATGTTGTCTACATTATAACCTTTATTCACAATTTGTCGATTTCCCATGGATAGATTGTAAACTATCGAAAATAATGCTAACATAAACCGTTACATTGTAAATGGTTTGATGCAGTTCACAATTTGTCGACAATTTATAATCCAACGGATATTATAACGATAGATTACCTATAAACTAACGAAGTTCATAGTTATACTTCATTTTGAAACTCATTTTGTTTGCTTGTAGTTAACTACCCAACCCAATCCGAGCTTTAAAAATTTAAACTAAATGCACAAATGGAAAATATACAAGAATATTTTCAATCGAATGCTGCAAACGCAACTGTTCGATAACGTATTGATTATGTACCTACCCAGTTAAATAAACATACTTACTTACCTATTATGATAATGTATTTTATGTTACTGGAGTATGTTCGACTAAGGGATAAAGGAATGAAGCAAAGGAAAGGGGTATAGGAATGAATATATTATTAAGTAAAAACAATGAGCAACATTATATCTTCCTTTGCAAAACTAATACTAGGTTATAGAGCAAAAGAAAAAGGAGTATGTAAGGATCCTAGGTGGCGTTCTGTAGTTTCTGCCTACCCTCATGGGAAGAAGGCGTGATTTAAGTATGTAATACTAATACTTAGGTCTATTTTTTTCAGTAAGTGTTACTTTTTATTGACATTTACGGGTTAAAATGATTAGAATCCCCGGTATCAAACGATAAACCTTCCATCTCAATTTTACTATATAAAATGTAATCAATGTGTTAATTAAAATTTTAATTGTGAAGCGTAGACAAAAGCCCTCAGAGCCCACCTAGGACCCGGTGAGTAATTCACTAATGGGCTATTAAATTCAGTCAGAAGTCATTAAACGTGCCGTATGAAGTGTCAATGAGGACGCGATTATGAGAAAACATGTTCGCTAAATTTGATCAAATTCAATGTTGAGTTTGATGACACAGCTTCACAGTGTAATGACGCATGAGTACACATTAATTACTTTCGTAGAGTGCTAATGTTTTGGTAAACTTTTGTTCCGATAAATCTAGGTACCTACTTGTTGTGGCTATGTGGGGGAAATTATTTTGTTTTCCCTTATATGTACCTAAAAAATACGGGGAAAGGTAGCTTGTGACCTAATCCGTCCCTATTAAACTACGAATTTGAAGGCATCTTGTAGGGCAGAAATTCGAAGAAAAGAATAATAAAATAAAAATATTGCAGTAAATATAATATGATAATGAAAAAAAAATCTTGTTACTTACACATTAAAATTAAAATCGCATCTGCGACTCCTGACAAGTTACGTGCCGGTGACTGTAATGCTACTAGATGCGGAAGGACAGGATGTCGTGAACAGCCTGGGAGAGGCCTATGTCCAGCAGTGGACTGCGAGAGGCTGAGTTGATTGACCTTAATTAAATTATTTCAATATGATATGATCTATCTGCTGATAAAGAACTGCTTGAAGTCAAGTAGGAAAAACTTTGCCCTCTCATTCCTATGGGATTTCACCTTTTAGCTAGCACCCATAACTTAAACCACCAGACCGGTAACTTAACCAAATAAAAGGCGAAATAAAAACACTTTTACCTATAAAACGTTGCGTCACGCATTATAAACTCATTCATTTGTTTTATAGGTTAGTTACGACCATAATTAAAAAGTAACTTTAGCTGCAGTAACTGGAACTGAATTAAACGACACATAAGTATTATATACCAAAGTCAAATATTACATGTGCATTGTACATAAGACTCAATAATTATGTATGAATACCGTTCACACCCTTTAGATAGGTACTAATGTATTTAACTCATCTCAATCATCTTGATTCTCTGCCCCGTTGGTCTCGTGGTCGTGAGCGCGATTGCTGAGCGTGGGGTCCTACGTTCTATTCCCGGGTCGGGAAAAGTGTTATTGGATTTTTCCATTAAGAATTTCTTAGTAACAGCCCGGAGTTTGGAAGTTGGCGGTGTGATACGGCGTGACACGTTAAGCCGTTGGTCCTGCGCCTGATCTCTCTCCGGTCGTGTCGGATAGCCGTCCCATCGGACTATGAGAGTGAGGGAAGAGAGAGTGCACATATGTCTGCGCACCACGTATGTTTGCTGCGCACACACTTGTGCACTATAATATCTCCCGCGCCGAAGGCTAGTCTCCGTTGAGATTGGCCGCCGTGGTCGAAATACGGTCTGGAGGACTATACTAATACTTATATTTAATCCTGGTAATGTCTAGACTCCAGACTAGACAAACAGGTCGCTATAGAAACCATTTGAATCAAGCGACGAAATTCTACACATAAAGAAAAGCTTTAATAGTGATCGCAGTATCATCTATCAGGGTGAACATACACTTGGCAAAAAAATAACTGACACTACAACTTCATACAGATGCACTTCGCAGATTTATATGGGAAAACAAAGCAACCTTGCAAATGTAGAAGAAATATGAAAATCCTATGTAAAAATACCATATAAAAGAAGATGCCATTATCAAATCACAGCACATCTAATCTTGTTCAGGGTTAAACACGAAAGGACAAACATAAATTAGTTACCTATCTTCGGCGTAACGCGCCTGATAAGCATTACTCTTCGCTTCATTCTCGATCAGAAAGCAACGGATATCTCCCCTTATCCGAAGCTGAGCACATAAAGTATTGATCCATCGCCTTCACGGGATTGTGGGATGGTAATAACGAGACATTATTGCCTAAATAAGGAGCCGTATGCCTCATAAAATTCAACTTCCTCGAATCTGTGAAATAATCAAAGTATTATTGAGTCATAAATCCTTATCTTCGCTTTCAACGGCGACGTATCGCCCCGACTATGTGAATATTTGATAAGTTTTCAACTGACTTTTATGACCCACTAATATTAGGAATTTTGAATATGCGGTGTACCTTGTAGGTTTTGGTATAGAATAAGCCATAACCCTGGCTCTCCACCATAAGTATCTTTCGAAAGGGTGATGTCAAGGGGATGAGCAGTAGCGTCATGCTGCATGCTGATACCAACATAATAAGCAATATCATAATATTATGACATAAAGAACAGAAAAATACGTACAAAGATGATATTGATTGATTAAATAATCAATCAATATCGTCTTTGTACGTATCTTTCTGTTATTTTCTTTTTGTTTGTTTATTATGTGTGTACAAAAATGGTTAAATAAATAAAATAAATTCTATTACTGACCAGTCTCTGAGTTTATGGATTATGTCCAAACCACCCCATCATTAGCTGCGTACGTAGCATGCTCTTCAACAGCAGAAGTTTATTGGCTGATGTAATATGGTAAAATATGCGTAAAGTTACAGTAACTGCGATAACGTTCTCTGATATCGGATCCGTCGTATAGAATTTCATGCCACAGTAATAAATAAATCAATCAAGCTATCGATGGTTCGTTAGAGCTGTGCCGTGTTTGACCCCAGAGCGGATCGGACAGCATCCTCCCAAGGGATGGAGTCACTAGCAGTGCAGATTTTAGGCGAGACTTGTTTCAGTGGTGGCAAATTGAACTGATGTTGGTCTTGTTCAAACTTTAATTCTTGACGGTCATTGGATGTTCTGTCTGTATCATGACTGATGGGTTTTACATGGTCTGTGATTCGAGGTCTCAATATATAAAGGACCACCACGGACTGATAGTTTTTGTAGCTAAAAAAGCTCAAGCCTAGATTTCAGTTTTATGCTGATATTGGTGGCCCACCTATGAAATTGGCGTTTTTTTCTAACAAATAGTCGTCTCGTCACTTATATGATTTAAAATATTCATCTATTGCTTGGTACGAGTATTATATCGATTAATGACCATCATAGACAACTACCAATAGTAAAAAAACCTTATAACATACAATTTTCTAAACATTAAAAATACCTTAAAAATTACTCCACATTTTGGGTTGCAGAAATGACCACTATTTTTTTGTAACTTTGCCAAAACTTATTTTTGTCGCTTAATCTAAGTGGCATAGGTTATCTTAGTTTTTAAACATTAGTGTTCATGGTTGTTATACAAATTAAGAAAATGTTAGTATGGAAAATGCAACTTCTTTAAAATTCCCCTTTAAAAACGCTGATTTCACCTAATACATGAAAATTATATGGCATAATATAGCGAGCGAAAAGTGAGTGTACCTCTGCCCAACCCTTCGGGAATACAGGCGTGACGCGCATCGTTTCATCGACAAAATCAACAGAAAAAGTCTAATTTCAAATATCTATACCTACCCTCTCGTTAATAAACCCAAAATACCGTAAGAATAAAGAAGACGAAGAATTTCACAAAATTGGACATCAATCTTGTCGATATCAATATATCTACGGAGGGATCGCAATTCCAATATATTAAAGTCACATTATATACAGCTACTTACTTTTAAATACTCTCAGTGGTAACGTTGTCCCTAATTAAATTTACGGGCATATTCCCTTGCCCCTGCCCTCACCGCGCCGTACCGGGCAGGCCCTCAGGCAGGCTTTTCATCTTGCAGATTAATTTTAAATTAGATTACATTAACATCCTTCGAATCTGTATCGCTGACGTTTTTTTTTAATCGCCTTTCTTACTTTAGGTGGCTTGATATAACATTTTTATGACTCTGAATTATTATCTTAACAAATGATCAAGTAAACGTTGAAAATGGGCCCAAATGAGCGGTCAAAACTGACTTCTAGTATGATCACCATGTCTGTCGAACAGGTCACCAATCGCAGTATGCCGCTAATTCGCTATATTTTCGCTTTAATCGGATATAAAACTACTGCTGCTTTGTAACTGCCTTTTTAATGTAATAATTCTTTAGTCACGTTAGCCTACAGTGTAGGCGTTTAAATTGTTAAGCTCAAAAAAACACTATCTGATACCAGCCTCGCTGAAAGCAATGCACGGCTATCTACAATCTACATAACGCCAATAAAACGTACGCGATTAAAATCGGAATAAATGTAGTTTTGTTGCTAAAACAAGTACGGATTACGAACATCCGCAGTGGAACGGTTGTCTGCCAATGCGCACATAAACAACGACGAACAATTAGCACAGAATATTGAGGGAATGTTGTAAAAATAACGTTGAATTTGCCATGGCAAACAATCAATTAGACATGCCTAAATTCGGAGATTACACAGTTGTGGCATTGAAAAATTGAGTTTGTTTCAGACTTCGCAAACGAAACAGCTTTTAACATTAGCGTAGGTTTAAGTAAAAATAACTCAGCAAAATTAACATTTGAGCTCAGACAGAAAGGTTCTAAGAATTAAACGTTCTCATACATACCTACCGCAAACAGAAACTGAAAACATATTTTTCAGTAAACAAACTCAAATATCGAAACCAAAATTTTGCAAAATAGACTACTATCTATTACGGCCTCAGATATTCCCGAAGTTTTGTCCACTATTTTCGTGGAAAGAGCTTTTGTGGACGAACCCGACCCGAGCAGATTGTCCGCATCGCGATTGCACTGGATTACAAACCGATGAAAAATTCCGCGAGTACACTGTACAGATAGAAAATCGCAAATTGAATAGAAACGTAGTTTGGTACAGTCGGATACTAGCTTTGTTTCGCGCATTGTTCCAGATGCTTTTGTACAATGTACTGTTAGATGCGCCCTGAACTATTCATTTGTAATAACGTTTGGAGTTATGACTGCAATTTACACGGAGTATGCTAAGTTCCAATTAAATTAACACCAAATTGTACAAACAGTTCTTTACTGTTCCTTTTTTGCACAAATCTTCTTGTGGTCTAATAGTCCTATCAGGAGGTGGTAAAACAGGCCCTTATCTAAAAGTTAAATTTACGGCACAACAATAATACTAAGCTTTAGTCGCTTTAACAACAACATGCTTGCTTTTTGCCCTTTTAACGAGCCCAATCGCGTGCTGCTATTTGCGCGTGCGCACGTCAATAATCAATATGCATGATTTATGGACCAGTTAATGTAAGCCAGGCCTAATGTAGCTGCATCAACACCTAACATTCAACGGCTGACATTAACACATCACAGTGCATTAATTCTCCTCTAATTTGTTAGGCTCGACATGGTCCATAGCCTACTTTACTGTCACGTAATTAAATGCAATAATTGAAACAGCTATAATACCTAGCTAAACAGATATAATACCTAATAAGTTAAATAGTAATAAGCAGAAAAGTAACGGCGAAACTTAGGATGAGTTTGTCCAAAGTTTTAATTTAGTTTGTTTAATAAAAGAAGATGAAGACACACTAGTTACTTCAGCTTAAGTAATCATAAGAGAATTACGATCAGAAAAATCGATAGAAACCAGTAGAAAATATCCCATCAAAATCACACCATATCCTACAATTACGGAGGCTGACACTGCTCGGAATATTGGCCCGTGAGTATTTCGTTTCGTTATTTCAGGCATCTCTGAATTTTACAGCTTACGCTGTTAAAAATCCACAAATATTTCCCATACCCATATCACAAAAGAAGATCCTAAAAACAAATATTTTTTTATTTAAAGTTGAAGCTCAATCGGTGCACTGTTCATTTTAGCGGGATCGCGTCATACGTGGGGAATCGGACAGAACCGTTCGGGATCGGGCAGACCCGGGCGTTCGGGAGCAACAATATTGGGACGGCGAGCTCACTCCATTAACATGTTGCCAATAAACACGCTCCAAGTAACACGCTCGTGTTTGCACAGCACTAATTCGAACATAAAACAGTGTTAGAATTGATCATTAGTATTGCGATTGCTGGTATTGCGATTTTTGGAAGGGACGTTGTTTTTTGAAGTGTCGGTAGTTGAATCAATCACTTTGAAATCAAAAGAGTAGGAAGGGCATCTATAGCGCACCTTGCTAAGCGCAGTGCTCATTTGGAGAAAGGTTTGGGATTAAGAGATTGATTTATCTAGAGCCTTTGGTAGTTCATAGTCCTTGCTATGTCATACAAAATTCTGAGCTTCAACGATCTTCCAGTTTATCTTTTAACAATGGATTGAATAGTTTGAACGTCTCAGGTTCAAACAAAGCTATAAACAATGCGCCGAAGAATGCATTCCCACGGCAGCCAATTTTCAAACTAACCAGTACTGACAACTAGTAAAGTTCCATTGCTTCTAATTTAATAATTAAGACAATCAATGAAACAAATGGGAACGAATTAAAGAAACAATACGATTAAAGTTCTACAATCAATCAATTAATTAGAATTACCTCTACATAGCGATGTGCGCCATGAAAGAATGTTGGTTGATAATTTCTTCATTACGTATCTAAGGGAATTCTTGTGGAGGATTGCAGACCAACTAAAAGCTTGAAATAAAGTAAAATATTAAAATAAACAAATAAACCGATTGCAAAAACATAACTAAAAAGAGAAAAAAAAAATTCAATGCTGTTTTTTTCACAAACGCGATTAAACTAAATGTTTAAACAGCTGAAGAATTACTTTTTAGACACAGTCTAATGTAACTAATAAACACTCTAAAGTAGTAGTAACTTATGCAACAATTTCTTGTACATCTTAGCTTTATTCGAGGCTCATTTCTTATTCTTTCTGAGACGCATGTCCTTCTAAGAGACGCAGCTGTAAGCAGGCGACTAATATTAATTTCTCTAATGTTTTCACCAAAAACAACAAAATAAAAACTTACTTTTAGGTTATATAAGTTTGAAGGCTTTTATCTCGATACCCTAAACGCTCTATTTAGGCTAGTCAAGAAAAAATTACATTTTAGGCCCCGAGTACACTCACAATAGAAACGGCTGCCGATATATTTACTATGCTAACCCTCGAATGTGTCAACGCCTATTTATTGTACCCTTTCTTCTCAAACGCTCGCTTAGATGGCCAGGGTTACGTTCTTCGTGGCTAAAGCTTGGATCATTCTTGAAGATGTTGTGTGAGTTTCCCACTTTTTGTTTTACGATATCGGCCTCCCGCTACACGAAAAAACAAAGTAGGTATCTACATCAGCCTTTTCATTCAAGTTGTAAAAAATTAACCGTAGCAAATGGCTTGTAGGCAAAAACTTGTAGACGATGAGATAATAGGCTTACGCTCGTAGCTGCTACGAGCATGAACGATGCTCAAATGTAGCTTAATACTCACTTTCGAACACTGGCCGTGACTACGGAACTGTTGAATATTTATAAAATGTAAAATCAATAACATAGGTACCTACCTACCATGAATATTTTGTGAGTGACTTATAGTTTTAATAATTAATTAACTCAGCCAATCGCCGCCGTCCACTGCTTGATATGATAGATCTTTCTATTAATTCCCGAATGGATTTTAAGACACGACTGGTCCATCGGTTTCTTTAGGTTATTCTAGGTCGACTTTAGAAACGATTTCACAGAAAAACTCTCCACAACAAATAATTCACCTTTATTCGTAGGTAACAAAGTACTAAGCTTTGATAACTCGAGACACGTCGACGCACGACGTATCGCCAAGCTTACCACTATTGCGATCACCGACGCTGATAAATCTATGACGATCACAAGTGTGAAACTACCTTTATACACAGTACCTACGTTATTCTATTTCATCACAAAGTGTCATATTTTTTAGTGGGGAAACTATTAGGCTGTTACTAAGGAAAAATGTCATGAAAAAAACAACTTTCTTTCGGCTTCTAGCTATCCGTAATGGCAATTTTCAGAAAAAATATTCACACAAACGTTTGTTGCTGTATATTTTTTTAGCACAAAAAGTATTTAGTAAGTATTATTTTAGTAGTTATTTTACCAAGAGATATCATAGTTTAGAAATTAATGGAAAGCAGGGCAGGTCACTACCTAAATACATAAAAAAATCATAGTTTTAGTAAGTACACAATGTGACCTAACTGCTTATGCAAATTTATTCATACGCTAGCCAACTTAGAGAATTATTATACTTTGTAATTTTAACTTGAGATTTACTTTAACTTGTTAAAGTTTTAACTTCATTTAAGTTAGACAAAACACCTTCAATTTAATGTTGTTAATTTTCTGAAACTGAAATCATCGAAAACAATACAAGAACGAAGTTTAATGCTATGTTTTAGGTTAACAACAAACAACAGTGAGATTATAGATCACAGGTTTTCTACCCAAAAGTATATAATATTTAATTAATCATTAAGTAAGTTATTCGGCCCAACGTTACTTTGTAGTCTCTTGTTAAACTTATTATTACTCAAAACCAGACAGATTGGTTTTGACCATATTATTAAGTAATTAGAATTTTGTAAGTGCAACGACCCACCCGCTACGCTACGCCCGGTTTTTGAAAAATCGAGATTTCCTTATCAAACGTTGGTTTCATATAAATGTATTATACACATAAACCTTCAGGAATAAATTCTCCAAATGATAGTGATAACCTCATAAAAATCTTTAGCGTGGTTTAGAAGAACAACGCGGACATACAGACAACACGAAAAGCGTTTTTAATTTATAATATGTATAGATATATTTTAAAGGTTAATGACCCATTTGACTGAATATACCTATATAAGTTCAAGAAGACGGTCATTAGCATCCTCTGACGATGTAAATGCCAATTTTGCCCTAATTTTGCAGTATGTTAACCAAAGGTGACAAATATCTTTGGTTATTCACTGACAGCTATTTTTTAGGGTTTATTACCTCAAAAGGAAAAAACGGAACTCTTATAGGATCACTTTAATGTCCGTCTGTCTGTCAATCCGTCCAGACCCTTTTTCTCAGGAACGTATAGAGGTATCAAGTTGAAATTAATATCAATTATGTACGTCCACGGTCCCATGGCGCTCTAAAAAAAAAGGTTCTAAGTAAGCAATAAAAAATACGGCCATTTATGGCACATATTTTGATATCCGCAAAGAAATCAAAACCTATTGACATAGAATCATGTTTAGCAAGAAGCAAGGACAGCACAAGTAAAGAAAAAGTCCGAAAATCATTAACTTGTAGTTTTATCACACATACTTACATTTGCAATTGGAGAATTGACCGTAACGTAAGTCGATGTTTGGGACTACAAGGTTAAGTTTGTTTGATAAATTCATCCCAACTACGGAACCCTTCATTGTGCGCGGTTCAACACGCACTTGGCCGTTTTTTTTTGTATTCAATGAACACACTTACCGCCTTCCTAATAAACATTGTATAGCGCCTGTATAGTTACACAATGCTTTGTCTTCTTGTTTCAAAACTCAAATTACTTTTGAATGAAGAAGACAAAGCGTTGTGTAACTATACAGGCGTTATACAAAGTTTATTAGTAAGGCGGGTACTATATAAAAAAAACTATCAAAGACATCAACACGACTATCAGTAAAGAACAACATTGTGGGAAATGTAATGCTATTAGAACGAAGATAGGGCGTGTCACCTGTCATGCCTGGTATTAAGCACCGATCCGGCAGGAATTGAGCACCAACCTATTTAGTAAAGGGGTTTTGGGAAAACCCCTGCTTTTGCTGGAAAGGAAAACGTGCGTGAAAACATAAGATGACGGGGGAATATTTGTACCCCTTTTCCACTAGAGCGTAACCGGTTATTGTAAAAGAGGGAGTGCGAAATAGAACTTCAATTTAAAAAAGACAGCATTAATAGAAAGTTTCACTTAAAAAGTGTTTAAATTAAGCTGAAAAAAAACATATACAAAGTCATCTTACTTTTAAATAGAGATATCCACTTAAAATAATTTAAACCGATCGCTCAGTCACCAGGGGGCCAAGTCTACTAATTTACAAATTTTAATCCACTAATTTACAAATGTGTTAGTGGTCTCACAATGATGAGTGTTTGACAGATTTTGTATGGCAAAATTTGCGAAAACATTGACACGTTTGTAAATTAGTAGATTTGGCCCCCTGCTGGATAAAATTGCATCTCTTCACCTAACTTGTTCATATGTCAACGGGCTTCCCTACCTTTTGAAAATAAGGTCAGGAAAGAGCTATCAACAAAAAGGAAATACCTACCTACTTACCGTCATATTTGTCATAGAACCCCGCAATTTCCACGGAACAAATTCTCATAATTCTGACATACGACCCAACTTGACCTGGGCTTCGGAAAATTCATACTTTCCTCGCTCGAACGGCCATAACCGAGCACTTAAACTTAGCAGACCGGAGACGTCATAACAATAGCCATACATATAATTTTCAACGTAAACCTAGGTATTGTAGGTCATGTATTTCTTTTGAAAAGTTTTCAAGAAATATTTCTAGAGCTACCGCAAGAACGAGGTATTGTCATGTTGGTCGACGGTAACGCATTTGTTATTCCATTATTACCCTTATTTAATACCTCTGTGATAAATATTTCCCCGTTTCCGAGGGTCGAATTAAAATACGAAAGAGTTGAGTTTTGTGTAGGAATATAGGACCGATGACATGAAGTTATTTCGGTTTTGTGTTGTTGACTAACGACTTAAACCTTGTAACATATGATATTTTAGGTACATTACGTTTACGTTTTGTTAAGGAAACCCTCATTTCTTGGGGCCAATATAATGTATAAAGAAAAGGCAGAAACATCCAATGATATGAAAGAGTATACCCACTACAGATAAGCAATTGCTGGAGTCGTGTGGGACTCTATTAATACACGTCAACCAACGTAACTCTCCAACAAATATTCCCAAACCCGTATTCAATATTAAAACCAACTACAAACAATCAAGAACCATCAAATCTCTCAGATGAGACAGACGATACTCGTAATTGCATTAGATATATACTAATACAAAAAGGGTTCTTTTTGATTTCCCCATTGCGCGCACTCGCTCGACTAGATGTCACATAATACGTATCAATCGCGAGAAACAAACACCCTGAGGGAGGCCCATGTAGTGGAAGAGATAAAACGTACCCCCTCTGAAGACTTACCCTCACCTACTGATAAAACAAAATGTTACGCAGAAATGTGGACAATTTTTCTGTTTTACATGTAAGGTCGTTTGGATTTTTGATAAATATAGGTACGTTCTTCGGTGGTTCTGCTCATGTGAAAATGTTAAGTGCCGATACTGAATAAATCTGCCCTATGTGCGAGTCCAAGAGTTCAGAACTTATTCCAAGTTATCATCATCAGCTGCCTAGCCTTTTCCGAACAATGTTGGGGTCGACTTCCAGTCTAACCGAATGCAGCTGGAGGCACTACGCCAGAGCATTTTTTTTTTAGTTTTCTGAAAACTCGTTACTTAATAGTCAACATTAACATTCAGTTCAAATGAGTAATTTATTAATTATATGATTTGTAAACCAAAGGAAACAACCACCAACCCATGGCTTTTCATCTCCTTTTTACTCCGAATCGGAATTAAAATAAAATCTTATAATTTTTAATCAAAAATAGACCGTTTTTTAAAAAGGTTGACTTTACTTCTAATAAATAAACACGGCACAAAATTATGGCTCCGGGCTCACTCAGAGAAATGAAATTCATTTTATTGCGGCGACTGAAGCTCATACTTTCATTCAAATACAATTTGGCTAATGTAATTGCTGGGAGGTGATTCCATTTCACCATTTCAACAGCGGATATCACTGAAAACGAAATATCTATACAAAATTTTAGGATAAGTTTAGGGTAACATAAAACGAATTAGCGGACATAATTTCTTATAGCGCATTAGGTGAATTAAAGGCTACGGTGATAAGATTATGTCGTAATTTAATTTTAATATAATTTATAGCTACCACCCTTTGCCATTAAGGCCTTCGTATACTTGTACCTTGAATTAATTTAGCTGTAAAGTATTATTTTTTTCTTACATACAGAATGGAAGATATAATATTCCGTGGAATATTTTGAATTGTCCAAATCATTTTTTGAATGATGTGATGATGACCAGTACCTAAGTAGACAGATAGCAGACGTCTATTCAACATTAGACATGAATATTTATAGCAGGTCTGCCAATTCAATCAACCTAACACCCCTCTACCACAAATTATAAGATACAATTCATTAACAAAACCTCCAATCCATTGATACACCTCTATGAACAGTTTGTACACATAATAATAAACCCATAGATTGGATTACCAATACACGAATATACCCGAAGTTAGCCGACTAAAACCGAAGTGGTTGAGTTAACAAGTTAGTCTTCGAAGACTGCAGTTTGTAGTCTGCATAGGATATTGTGCCACCCTAGTATACTGCTACAATAATTGCATTACGTAAAGCTGCAATGCAAACTGTAAGCTTTGGGTCTTGACCTAGGAATCCAATCTGGAGTTATAGTGCGACTGACAGTCTGTGACTGTGTTTGGCTTGCGAACGTTTGCTAATCATGTTAACGTTGAATGGTGATTCGATTTTGTTTTAGAAGAAAGACAAAAGCATATTTACCCGACTAAGGCGAAGCAAAAAGGAGGGTTATGATTTTGATGACCAGTATGTAACGTAGGATGTATGAAGGTATGTATTTTCATGTGTTCCCTCATAACTTCCAAACTTCTCATCATTGACAAATGAGGTATTATAGGCCATGTTGAGTATCAAATGAATGGGCTTGAATAGCCCATTTCAAAAATATATATTATAATATTATAACCCCAAAAAAAAACCGGAGTCCCATGTGTTAGGATAAATCGAACAGATTACGTGTGACTCCGGATTTTTAATTTGTCTGTCTGTGATGTCTTGTTTACATCTTTTTAGTTGATTTTTGTGTCGTAGTTGGGTTTCAGTTTTATAACTTTTATTTGGACAGGTTCATCATCAGCCTAGCCTTTCCGCACTATGTTGGTATCGGCTTCCAGTCTAACCAAATGGAGCTGAACACCAGTATTTTACATGGAGCGACTGCCTATCTGACCTCCATAACAAGATACACATTGGTAAGACTGGTTGTCAGAAGACTCGAGGAAGCTTCCCAAACCGATCGACCCGTGCGGGAACCGATTTTGGGTTTATCTACAAGGATAACAAAGTTACGGCCTCACAATGAATCGCCAAAAATCTTAGATATACTCGTATTTCATTTCTGTTGATGTCACAACATAGAAAAGAAACCTCCGTACCTATTCAAGTGTAAAAAATGCTTTACGAGGACAACGGTTGGCAGGTTTTTGTATCTAGGCCGCTTGGGATTCTAATCTAACGGACGGTACTTCTATCACCCTAATCCGTCAAGTTTTAAGATCCACAAGAAAATAAAACTGCCCTGGAACGGGTCTCAATCTAAATCAGGTGTATAAAAGCTGGATCATTCTAGTTAACTCTTTTTTTCATGAGTAGGCCTCATGAAAAAAGGAGTTAACTAGAGGGCGTATAAAACTAAGACAAGCTGAATAAACTGGATTTGGTCAAGTTTAGTATGTAAGGTAACTTTACGATATTATCTACACTTGGAAAAAGATCTAAAAGCTTATAGCTTTATTAGACGGATGCCGTTTCTCTTGTTCTATATAGACATTATTATGAGCTAAATCATTTATCATTCTACAAAAGTATTTCATTTTCATTTCATTTATTTATTTGAGTATAAATCTCAATCTGCCTAGCCTTTTCCCAACTATATTGGGGTCGGCTTCCAGTCTAACCAGATGCAGCTGAATACCAGGATTTTACATGGAGCATGCCTATCTGACCTTCACAACCCAGTAACTGGGTTATACGATAGTCCTTGGTAAGACTAGTTTTCAGACTTTCGGGCTTCTGATGACCCGTAACGACTGTCGAAGATCCACGAATGACAGCCGGAACGGCTTGACGTGCTTTCCGAAGCACGGAGGAGTCTCGGTATGTAAAGATGATCACCCATCCACGGACCAACCCCGGCAAGCGTAGCTTAACCTGTTCGATCGACCCGTGCGGCTGTTATTACTTAGCCACGAGCTCCTCTTCTACAAAAGTATCAATCAAAATAAACTGCAGTCTACCAGTCTGTACTTAACTACCTGCATAACAGATATACCTAGACCACCGCGACGTGTTCGCGTAAATATATAATCAGCAATAGGGAGTAAACTATCGGGAATTCCCAGACGAATCAATGTTAAATTGCACCAGCTCGAGCCAATTGTGCTTTAATAAAACCAACCAAACGAACTAAATAAATGTAGGTATTTCATTGATTCAGAAGCTGATAAACCTGCTTATATTATTCGCTGTATATATGAGTTTAAAGCTTATTCCGTCGAGCCAGTCTGAATTAAACCATAAAAAGATTTTACGGTCCGGTTCTCACCTCCAATTAACTTTTAATTCATATGGGACAGGTAAATTATGCTGTTAGGACCTTGCATAATGTTTGACTATGTACTGTACTGACGGCTCTTTACAAAGTTATACGCGGGTTGAAATTTAAATTAGGTAGGTAGGTTGGTAGCTACTTCCGTGGAAGTGCATGATAAATATTATGCTACGGCTACATTGTCGCGATAACGCGAACTATAATACTTGCGCTCTTTATCGCACAGCGCTCGACGTCTCGCTGTACAACAGAGAGCGCGCGAAGTGCGTGGAATAGTGTCGTACCCAGCCACCTACCTACCTAACTCTAACAAAGAGTCTGGTTGCGTTTGAAATGGATCTAATATTCAAGAAAATACCTACCTATTAATCTATACTAATATTATAAAGCTGAAGAGTTTGTTTGTTTGTTTGAACGCGCTAATCTCAGGAACTACCGGTTGGAATTGAAAAATTATTTTTGTGTTGGATAGTCCATTTATCGAGGAAGGCTATAGATTATATAACATCACACTACGACCAATAGGAGCGGAGCATAAATGAAAAATGTTGCAAAAACGGGAAAAATTATTCCTTTTTGAGAGCTTCTGTTGCGTGCGCTGCGTAACCGGTTTAAGTTACGCAAATATCATGTATGATGGAATTGTTTCTCTTTAAAAGTTCTAAAAAAAAGTCCGCGACAGCATATGTCTATCTTTTAAGATTGACTCACTATAACCATTTTTTATGGTAATCAAATTTGTTCGAAACTAATGTATTATTTGCGAAGGAGTTTTATCAACATAATATTAATTCTTATTCAAATAAATAGTTTTAACATCAAGGGTATTTATTTAGCAGCAAAATTCTTTTTAATTCATTCGAATCGGACATTTAATTTCGAAGTAATCATGAATATAAAAATGCAATACGCGAACCGTTCGACGCCGGCACGACGTTCCCTACTCTAGAGAGGAGAGGATGGGCATACGGGTAGACCATAGACTGGAATAGGACATAGGATACGTTTTATCCCTTTATTCCCACGGGATCGAGACCTACGCAGGTGAAACCGCGGGGCACAGCTAGTCGGTCAATATAAGGACATTCAAAAAGATTTATTAGAACAATAAAATGTTGTAATCGGAACTATATAATTACAATAAAAATGTTCCGTTTTTTCATTCTTAGTAAAACTACTAGCTCAAGATTTTTCCTATAGATACCTAATTTCTGGATTTTTTTTATTCTAAAGAAATTTCTGCTATAGTTAACGTTTTCATACGTCAGTTAAGCATTTTCTGGGACATCTGATTTTAAGTTTTATCGTATACAACCAACATAAAGTCGTATTTATCCAACACTCACTTTATTTCCACGTAAACGCGGCAAAGCCAGGAGTTGACAACAAATAAGCGCCTGTGACATATTAATAGCAGCGGTCCGCATCGACGTCACAGGTAACTACTACAAAATGTTCAGGAGATGATATCACGTTCGCTGAACATGTAAGTTCCATTTAACACCTCGGAACCGGGCGAATGGCATAGTAAACTCGAATGGTAGTCACGAAATGGTATCATTAGCCGAATTACACACGTGACCACATAATTGAAAGGGACCCCAGTTGCTTACGAGCGGGTCAACCCGGGTGCAAGAGCGATGTGAATAATTTGCGAAACAATTGGCCCTCAGGTGTATCGCTGGCTGTTGACTGAGGAAGCCGGCGGTAAATGAAGATGTATTGAACGCATTTCGAAGGGGCGACTACAGATTTAGATGGACGGTTAAATGGTTCCGTTTAGGTTAAGAGATTTTATTTTCTATTTTACAAAGGAGTGTAACACCAAATGGCAAAAATAACCATGGTTATGATTCAAGTTATTATAATTTGAAAAAAAACCTAGAGATTGTTGAAAAAGTTTAAGGTACCTACTTAAAAATAAATCAATTCGACACGTAAAATATTCTAAAAGTCTGCTACAAGAAAAACACTTCCAGAACCATGTTTCTAACAAACTCACAAATCCCTCTACAAAAATATTTTAGGAAGGTAAACTTCCCCTACAGCTTATTTAATTTCCTTGCTCATTTCACGTCAAACATTTGGAGAATCGTAGTCAATATTCTGCCGCGTTTCTATGCGTCAAAAACTTATAATTAAAACGTTTTGTTATGCTTGTGATGACGTCACGACAATCGTCAGCGACACAGGAAATTACATCTATAATCTGATTATTCCGAGCGAATGCAGACAAGTGACGCGATGCCCAATGCGGTTCACATTTCCCCATATTTGATTCCGGATTCATTTATTTACATTTCACATTTTGTTATTGATGTCTTCCTTTAGTTTAAAATTAATGCTAATGTGTTTTTCGAACATAAATATTAACGGTCACGATGAAATCTTTGATGGTGTTCCGTGCCAGGATTATTGGTTTGATTACTTAGGGCTGATTTCATCAAAGTCAGATATCTTTTATCCGTGGAATAAAATTGTCGTCTGACAGTTTTTGTATGGAAAAACTGTCAGAAACTCAAAATTTATTCGCAGGATAAGACTTATACTCGGTATAAAGGTTTGGTGAAATTCGCCCTTATAAAAACAAACGAAATACTAAGGGCTGATTTTACCAAAGTCAGATATCTTTTATCCGTGGAATAAAAATGGCGTCTGACAGGTTTTGTATGGAAAAACTGTCAAAAATTCAAAATTTATTCGCAGGATATGACTAGAAGTTTGGTGAAATTCGCCCTAAGGTAAATAAATAAACGGATACCTAATCTTATATAAAATCGTATATAAAACACAACGCTGACTGACTGATCTATCAACGCACAGCTCAAACCGCTGAACGGATTGGGCTGAAATTTGGCACAGAGATAGTGATTATGACGTAGGCGCGCACTAAGAACGGGTTTTTGGAAATTCGACCTTTAAGGGGGTGAAAAGGGGGGATTTCGTTTGTATGTAAAATCTTATTCCTTGCATTATCAGACTTGAAACTTGACACAAATATTTACCTAAGTAAATAATATAGCTTGCCATTTTAAATTTTTCTAAATTTCCCCCTAAACGGGGATTGGGGGGTGTCAAAGTTTGTATGGAAGAATTTTAACGCGCCGTCCGATTGGTTCGAAACTCAGTTTTTATACTTAAAACTAAAAATAAAGAATAATGTGTATCAGAGTTTTTCAAAAATTTACCCCTAACGGGGTGAAAAAGGGTAATCTATATCACAGCTCAAACCACTAAACGGATTGGGCTGAAATTTGGCACACAGGTAGTTATTAGGAGGTAAGCACCCACTAAGAAAGGGTTTTTGGAAATTCGACCTTTAAAGGGCTGAAAAGGGGGAATTTCGTTTGTATTTAAAATCTTATTCCTTGAGTTACTAGACTTAAAACTTGGCACGAATACTTATCTAAGTAAATAATAAGGTTTGTCATTCTTCGTTTTTCTAAATTACCCCCTAAACGGCGATCAAAGTTTGTATAGAAGAATTTTAACGCGCGGTCCGATTAACTTGAAACTCAGTATAATGTGTATCAGGTATTTTTTTAATCTACTCTTAACGGGGTGGAAAGGGGTAGGCTTTATAACAACTCAAACCACTGTACGGATTAGGCTGATATTTGGCACACAGATAGTTAATAAGACGTAGTCATCCACTAAGAAATGGTTTTTGGAAATTCGACCTACACGGGGGTGAAAAGGGGGGATTTAGTTTGTATGAAAAATCTTATTCCTCGAGTTTATAGAAACTTGGCACGTATGTATACTTATCGAAGTAAATTATAAAGTTTGTCATTTTTAGTTTTTCTAAACTACACCCCTAAAGGGGATCGGGGGTGTTAAAGTTTGTATAGAAGAATTGAGTTAATAAACTTGAAACTTGGCAATACTTGATATTTAGTAAATAATAAAGATTGTCACTTTTAGTTTTTTAAGCAACGTCACATAGAGGAATCACGGGGTGTCAGAGTAAATAAAAATTTTAACGCGCTGTTGGAATAACTCGAAACTTGGTACGATACTAAAACTTAGACAAAAAAATAAAAAAGTACGTGGTTAGGGGTTTTTCAAAAATCAGCCGCTAACGGGTAAAAAAACGGATTTACGGATGTAAAAGGGTAATAAGGTCGTAAATATGAATTTCGAAAACTATCTTTCAAAGGGAGTGGAGGGGTTGCTGAAGTTTTTAGGGGAAAGTACGAAATCCACGCGGACGAAGTCGCGGGCATAGTGCTAGTTGATTTATAAAACACGGTATTGACATGATGGAAACGTCTTTTGTTAGCTATACTTATGACTTTCCGAAAATAAACATTTCTGTGAATTTATTAGGTACCCTTTGCTCGCCGCAATTAGCACAACCACGGTTCATTTCAACCTCTCAATAAAGACCACTAAGGAATTACTGTTGCTAAAAATAAATCTTATTTCTACGTAGAGATTCTTACTACCCAGCTGCTACATATTTCTTTATAAAGGTGTGTTGACCTCCAGTCACAGCAATATTGCGCTGAATTTCAAGTTGCAGCAATGGTATAAAAGTTGTGACAGCACACTTTCCCATTTTCTACAAACACTCTAGTTTCCATATCCCTAACTTAACTCTTACAACTTGAGTGGAAAGATAAAGAAGCAAACACACTTGTTTTGCTCGTTTTTCCTTCGGAAAATCGCACGCATTAAGATCGAATCCGGCACATAAAATAGTATCAATGTAATGTGACAATATTACATTAACCGAATGAATACCATATTTAGATCAGAGCATAAAGCACAATCATTAATTAAATTAACTAACGGGTCAGTGAACACGATTGATTACGGTCTTGTATTTTATCGAACCCTTTGATAATGGCATTAGTTATGCGTATAAGCAAATCTCATTATCTTTTTGGCAACGATCCTCTAAATTATATTTTGTGCCATATATATTAGCACATAAAATCCAATAATAAATCACTTTAAATGAAATTACTTTTTTCCAAAGACAATGAAGTGTTCTATTGCGAAAGTTCTCTCTTACATTTCTTAGAAATGTTACTCTCATTAAAACTTGTCTTCTTTTTTCAAAGCTATTTGCTCTTAAAAGAATAAAGTTGGTAACGAGATATTTAATAATTAGACACGTATAAATCTCCGAGTCGGTTTGCTGTAAGCACGTGTACAGCTCGCAAAGTACACAGACGGAACTCTTTCAGACAAATGCATCTCGGAGCATAAATTCTTAAATAAACATTTTATAAAAATAATTTTAACGTTTAACGGCACGAGCTTTAATTAAGTAGCAATGTTTTCAAAGGAAAGCTCTCGCTTTGAGGTCTCTGCCGAGCTCCGTAGGGTCTTAATTAGTGTTAATCTTAAGATAATAAGCCACGTGTTTTCACTAATTGGTGTAAATTGAAAGAGTTGGAAATCCCTTTGAGAAAATTTGCAAATTTTGACATGGCGGCACTCGGGGGCGGGTCAAAGCTACATGTCGTTACTTGTCTGTTTAATTGGCTCCCTAATACTTAATGAATTACATTACCTACGCAGGTATGTGGGTCCTGATTACCTTTAACAGGATGATTTAGTGAGTACCACGTGCAGTATGTATAGGTATTAAATAATCCGCTTTTTATATCTGTTATTCTATACTCGCTCAATCCTATTAGACCCCCCACTATTCCTAGTTATTGGACTGACCCTCATCCGTCCTTCATCTAAGAACTTTGTTTTGCAATTTTACGCGGAATTGTGTCTGTCTCTTTAAATAAAAATTCCATTGTTTTACAAATAGTTAATGTTAGAAGCCAGCGAAACTTTCTTATGTAGGCCAATATTATTCTACCTAGCCTGTTCCCTACTATGTTGGGGTCGTCTTCCAGTCCAACCGAATGCAGTTGAATTCCAGTATTATACATGCTGCCTGTCTGACCTCCACAACCCAATATCTGGGTAATACGATACCCCTTGGTAAGATTGGTTGTCGACTTATCGGAGTTTCGGGCTTCTAACGACCCGTGACGACTGTCAAAGTTCCACGAATGACAGCCGGGACGAACGGTTTAACATGTTTTCCGAGGCACGGAAGAGTCTTGGTAGATATGTAAAGATGGTCACCCATCCAGGGACCAACCTCGTAGTAATAACAGCCGCACCGACCCGTGCGGCTGTTATTACTTTGCCACGAGCTTCCACAAGTTATGTAAATAGGTAGGTACCTTAATTACGTAACAACTAAAGACTAGCCAACCCAATAAAATAAAAATCAGTAAATTGCAACAAGGGAACATCCCGCTATAAAAAATATCTACCCCTCTCCGATTAAGTAACCCATTTTTTTTTTATAAAATCCTTTTACACGTAACTTCAATATGTTATACGAATCTCTGCCCCTACAATAAAATTGCAAGATAGAAGAGACGGGGACAAGACAATATGTAGTCGGTAGGTACGTGGGCGTTACAAATAATGTCGTAGAGTTATAAACAGTTACAGACGCTATAAATAATACCCTACTTGGCTAAAAGGTAGCCTGGCTCTGGGGCTATTTTTAGCAAATAAGTAAAGCCATAGTATAAACTTAAGGGACCAGTTAAGTTTATACTATGGCTTTTACATTCAGATGTTACACACAGGGACATAAATAAATGAAAATTACAAAAAAAATACGAACATTTTTATGAATGAGAAGTAAAATGTATCAACTTTCATGAAACAATAAACACTTTTTATTTCCAGGCGCAAACTGCGAAGGGTAAAAACTTTTAACTGGATACACAAAAATATAATGAAAAACATTACACTCCTTTTTGGGCAGTCGTGTAATAAGCAGTAACCTAAAGAATTTCAAAATGTGTCTATATACCATGGATCATCCTCAGCTGCCATTCGTAGCCAATATGCTTGATAGACTCGATCATTTGTATGGTTTTGTCAGCACTAATACTGAAGAAGGTAGAGCTACTACATTTTCTTATAGTAGTTATTCTACTAAACCGTAAATTACTTTTCAGGCCACCAAGAAAGCAGACGCATATTTCCCAATTTATTTACAGCGGTGCGGCGCGGCATAAATAAAATATTTCAGCAATTTTAAACAGGCACCTTTTACAATAAGATCTCATTTTCAAACTTAATTGTTTTTCTTTCGAGATCTTAGTAGGATAAAATAACAGTACAAGATAATATAATAATCGCTGCGAAGATATCCTCTTAATTAAATGTAAAAAGAAGCTTCGCATGTCCCGCCCTGAGCCCCCGGTTATTCACAACAATTTTAAGCAAGAATGCCTTCGCTGCCAGCCTTACGTAACAAAACTAAAGAGGGAAAATTTCGAGGCGATACAACGAAAACACGAAATTAAATCGAACTGTCTAAACTCAATCAGAAAATTGAAATCAAAGTTTAAACAAACAACAGATACATGCGTTAATTAAATTAGGTTCCACGTAAAATAAACTCCCTATCACGAACTCAGATCGAAGCCTTATTATTTTTAATGGAAACAATAACGTATTAAAGCGTCCGTATCTCACACCGTTACACTTCATTAAATTCGGGTCAAAACAATATCATACAGTACATTAGATTGTTCGATACGTGCGGAGTGGTAATCAGGTTACGTAAGGGGTTCTTAGTTACGTGTCGGTGTGAAAGTTGCCGACATCGGCCGTCAGAAACAAAGCATCGTATGGAGGAGCAGGGTTGATGTTCCGGAAACTGATAGAATGAGCCCGGCGCTCGCAGCTCGCTACTATTTGCACAAGAATAATACCGTAACGACTCCCCTTGAGACAACGACAAAATGCGCAATTTGTTGAATCACTTGTCGTGACAATCACAGATACGGTATTGAATTGACGTGTTACGTATTATCGTGTGGCGTTTGAGTGTTTGAGGAATACTTCGCATTATGAGTTCGACTTGAAGTGCCTATCATTTTGTATTACTTCACATATCAGCTCTGAAACGTCCTATGCTGGTTATGGATACCTCTTAGCTTACTATACTACATATGAAGTATAATTACCACAATCAAGTCCAGCAGTTGTCATTATAAGTAAACAAGAGAATCAAACTTTAAATGATTACTTAACACTGATCATCATCATCATCATCATTGCAGCCGAAAGAAGTCCACTGCTGGACATTGGTTACTTAGCACTGGTTCTTAAAAACCATTAGCACTTCGTAAACTATAGACCCATAATCATCAACCTTCACTTCTTAGAATAATTGATTACCTACTGCAAAAACCTTTAAAAAGGAAGAAAGTAGTCTTCCAAAGTTCGTAATGACTAAATTGCCGTGGTAAGGGAGAAGCGGCTTATTTCATCCATTGGAGGCGGGAGGTAGGTGCTCAGACTAATCCCATTTCAAGTCTATACCAAAACAAGGACTGTTTCAAGACAAGTAGCAGACGATGTAATCCCATGACAACACCTTTAGCAGATCTTTTTGAAAGTTCTAATTAAATGTTTGAACTACTTTTAAATTGATTTATTACTGCATGTAAATTGTATTATGAAACATGTTCACTTATACATTTTTTATGTTTGTTTCGGAATTGTTCGTTTAGTTTTGGACTATAAGGGCTCTTCATTTTGAAAAGCTAATCTTGTGTGTGTGTAAACAGCAATCAAACTAAACATGTAACATTTTATTTTTTTTCTTTTCCACGCTAATTTTTGGACTTTAATATAACATTGCTTCAACCTAATGATTCAATGTGTTCAATGTATTCACACAAACCTTGTTTAGATTAAATTCTTACGTAATCACTATTATTTAATTAACAAGTAACAGGACTCAAAAAGTTAGCAACAATATTTCTAAAGGTATGAGAATCCCTGCTACAAGCTCAAAACCGACGTAGAAAGCCTGCAGCAGCAATTCACACACAAACAGTCCAGTCTGTTCGCAACACACTGCAGTGTATACCTCCAACTGTCACTAACGAGACACAATAGAATTTTAATTGTTTTGGCCTTCTATAGGCCAATCGACAGTTGAGCTGTTATCATTGACGGGAATTAGGTAATAACACATTCATCCGTATTTACTTCTTTCTTAAACAACTATTATCTGAATAACATTATTAAATTATTGTAAAATCATCAACGAAAATTGATGTTTTAATATTAACCTCAATTGTCAAATAAAAAGGTGATTCAAAATTAGAATTTCGGTTATTCAAATAATCAAATCAAAGCTCTCAATTTGTAAGTGGCACTACAAATTGCCATCCACAGACATTTCTTCTGGTTCATTTGTTTACATTTTCATCAGATTCTTTTGAAACAGATCATTAACTAGTTACTTACCTTGATATCGGGCTACTAATAACTAACATAACAGTACAATTACAGTAACCTTGGTAACTTTAACTATTGGATAGAGCTCGTTGGCAACCCGCCACGAAATACTGCAATTTGAACAAATTTTAACACACCATATTTATGCCAAACCTGGTTGAAAGTAGTGCTTTGGCACAGTTTTGTCACAATTAATGAATTATAACACTCATTGAGGTTTTAATATGACCGAAATTATAATGAATTAATGGTTATGAATTAGTCCATAAAGAACTCATATTGTTACGAATAGGTTCATAGTAAACAGGTTATCTATGGCTTGTAGCTAAGTAATAAAAGCCGCAAGGGTCGATCGATCAGGTTAAGCTACCTACACTTGCCGCGCTTGGTCTATAGATGTGTTTACATAACTTCTTAAGATCTTTGAAAGTCGTTACATCGTCAGAAGTCCGAAAATCAGACAACCAGTCTTACCAAGGGGTCTGTATTGCCCAGTTACTGATTTGTGGAGGTCAGATAAGTAGCTGCATCCGGTTATACTGAAAGTCGACCCCAACATAACCCAACATTTGGGAAAAGGTTAGGCAGATTGATTGGTATTCCTTATAGAACTCATATTGTTACGAATAGGTAGGTACATACATAGTAAAAGTTTTTATATCGTGTAGGTGTAGAAACTTATATTCACTGAAGTAAATCGAAATCAAAAAACCAAACCTGTAAAATCATCTTTAAATCTGCAGTGATATCAAACGAAATTGCTGGAGAAAAATACTTGTGCGCGATCCTTACGTTCACTCAAGCTGAAAATGATTGCTACAAAAACACCTCAGATTCGTGAATGAGGTACTTAGGTACATATGATACAGTTTGCATGTGCAGACGTGATGAGGCGCCATCTAGCCGTCTGCGCCGGAAACTCGTCTCCACGACGTTCAAACCTCATTGAATCGTATGCGCAATTTGCCGATTGAACCTTTAGGGTTGGCCTTTTGTGAAAATGCTCCCGGCCGGACCGACCAGACTAATATAATGACGGTAATGAAATATAACGATGTCTATCACCCCTACCTATCGCTTGCAGACTCGAAATGATAGAGGGTAGAACCCGGAGGTCGGTCATCGCGATCATTGATTTAATTAAGCCGTTGTGAGCAGAAATCTTGTTATAATCAAGGGAGATAAAAGTTTAAAACGTAACAGTATTTTCAAACAAACCCGATACGCATCTATATAATATGTATATATTGTGAAAATAAATGGTTTTACAGATCAAAAATACCGGGGCGCACGTAACGTCGCACCAAATATTTTCTCTGCCCGTTGTTTGAGCGTAACGATCCGTACGTCGGCGTCGGTGCATTTTCAATCAGATTTATATCGGAGCGGATTAAAATTTTAACGAGTTGTCGTTACACAGGCTTTACTCGTCTTTGTGAGGACTGACTTTGTTAAAAAAGCTCTATTTGACAGTATAATAAAAAGGAAACGTGAAAATAACGTTTTTGGTTTCCATAGTTAAAATATAACTGGGTATAATCGTGTTTTTATTTAAGCTGGTCACAGTTATGATATTCGCAGTTTTATAAATAATAAAAATCATAAAACCATACTTGTTTGTTGACAAAAATATTTTAGGCAAGTTTTTACTGATATGTATGTTAGAAACATATGTATAAGCACCGCTTTTTACTGCACATTGTAATTTCTTAATTGAATTATATAATTATTATTATATAATACTGAAAAACCTAGTCTCATTCTAGTCTTTATTTTCTTCTTGAAGAAGAAAATCTTCATCAACAAAGTAAAAACTAAACCACAAAACTACCTTCAATTTCGGAAAATAAAATATACTTAAATGATAACCACACGCAATAACCTTGCCACTGCGACACGATAACCTCTTAACGGAGGATTAAGTTAAATTAATCGCCAGTCTTATGTTGCACAGCCAATTACGTGATACACCTGTAATGCTTGGTTATCAATTTGTTGATATAACTATCTTGTATTGACGACCAACACTGAGATGTGGTACATTATTGTAGCTTATGCAGCATCTTAATTAACGGTGGACGGATTTAGACAGAACGCTGACGGATTTTAGACTTAAGTATAGGTTTACTGACTTCTGCAAATGTCTGCAATTAAATTACGTATGTGTAATGGACTAGGCCCTTGACATGTTCCCGCAGACAGGTACGATAAGACAGAGCCAAGCGTAGAACAATTTCGTCGCGCATGTCTGCGGGAACCTTAAATAATAAGTAGGTACCTAATATTTAGTTTTATTACTATTTTCTGAGTTGAAAAGCTATTTTCTGTCAACAGAAACTGGTAAAATATCGAAGTGTTTGTATTATGTTTTCGTATTTTTCTAGATACCTCAGTTAGTACTTAACTTACTTATTTTAACTTAAAGACCACATCAAGACTGATCTGCATTCCTAATGAATTATTTTCTAAGTCAGCCGTTAAAATATTAACCAACCACCAGAAATATTGCCCAACACAACAATTAAAACATTTACCAAAAACACCGCAACGAATTTATTTTAAACTAATAAAAGAAACCATGTAAGTGTAACCACGTAGAAAAGTTTCCATCTTTACTGAAAGTTACCGTTTGCAGAGTGAAATTAAATTTCATTACATTTTCTTTAGTATTTTAGTGAATACAGAGAAACCCTTCGTTTATTCTTGCAGAAAAAATGTTTAATCAACATGAAATGTAAATACGTACTACCGTCAGAGTTTTACGTGAAGGCAAGAGGTTTCATACCGATATTAAACTAACATTACTTAGCCATATAATCCGCATCTTGGAAAGTAATCTATCTTAGGAAAAACATCGACACGAAGAGAAAATTACCAGGGAAGGACGAACACAGCGAAATTCGTCTGCTACGAGAGAAGTTTCAGCTTCGCACGAACACCTGTAAATGTATGTACAGTAAAACTTATTGTATCGGTTTTGTAACCAAATTGGGAACTTGTTTTACCTACAACTTGGGTATTTTTTTTTAAATATATTATTTAACGTAAACCTTTTTTTATGTTTATTAGACGTAGAGGTGACTGTTCTTGTCTATGGTAGAGACAATGGAAATCTGAACTAGAATCGGTCTCTTTGTCTATGCTCATGGCCTCTTCGTGCATTTAATAGCCGGACCGATGATCGGTCAAATTATTGTAAGTTTGGGGAAATCATTAGTGCGATCAATTAAACTAAACTATGCAGCGCTGCTTAGTTTAGTTTAATTGATCGCTCGCAGGACTAAACCATTAATGAAAATAACAAGACAGTTGAGTTAGTATCATAACTTTAAAATAAAGTCAGCGCTCCTAAGCTAAATGACACGTTTATCACTAATGAGTTAGCATAATTAGCTACATACTGGTTTTAATAACTGTGTAAAAGATAATGAATTTCAATGGTTAAATGGGCTGCCGCAGTTTAAATTAGTTTCGGCATATTCTGCATCAGTCCAATTATTGCTTTTAAGTTAATAAGAAACTCTGGAATATGGCAGAATTATTCAAATCTCAAATGGTTTATACTGAATTCATCATCCTTCACACTTAGCAAAGGGGTTAATACTATTGCTCAGCCAGAAATGAGAACCAGAAGTGAAAGTATGTCGCAGCGTCTCTCCCCAAAGCAGATCTATTTTATATGAAGGCGAATATCATCAATAAGTATTAATATTTTCAATAAATATTTAGTAGCCGATACCAAGTTAAATCGAGGCTTTACTAGAGTTACGAACATAGCCGTTTTCGGGCTATTTCGGAAATTGCGGCCCTCTAGCGCTTGAGTCGTGATATATTCGGGCTATTGTTGGTCCCAACGGTGGGCATTTGTTATTCCAATGCTACCGTTATTTAATGCGCCCTAGATAAATATTGTGAACCCTTTTTATGTCCGCGGATACGCAATGTGATCTAATTTTGGAGGATTTTTTATAAAAATACGTCTTGTGGAAAAATGAGGGGTTTCTGCCGCGTCATTGGATGAGAATGATTGCTAGATATGTCGCAGCCGACGCTGGAATTACGTTTGATATTGATATCTTTACGTAATGAGGATATTACGGGGAACGGTTCTAGGAATTTAAGGAAAGCGCCCTTTCAGCGGTTGATATTGGAAATATGGGCTTCTGTTATTGTGTCACTGGAAGCGATTGTATCGCTCCAAAACAGACAAGTTTTTCTGTGAACTTGATCAATATTATCACAAACGTTGTCACATTATAACATTCTGCGAACCTCATCGCAAACATTGTTAATATATGGTACCTACATGTTATTATTTCCAGGTGTCACCAAATTAATGAAAAGTAATTAAAACACTGCTCCAAGAAAAAAACATGATATCTGAAAGTTATGGTGAGGGGTAGGTGCTCTAAGAATTTTCGAGAAATAATGACTATGTTGTTTTAATAAAACCGAAAATATCTGAAGCAAACTTTTAAAATTGTGAAATTGTCAGATTATCGCCTGTGTCGTCAGTCAGTTTTATTAAATAGGCCCCGGGCCTAACGAAGTTTAGTATGCGTAGTACGTAATATAAGTACCTATACTTACCCACTATTAAGTTAGCCACCGCTATATCCCTTGCACTAACAACACTATCAACTTAACATCTTACTGTGACTTCCCAAAAAATAAACAATTTGGAAACATAATAAAGTAACATTTTAAGTATATTTTTTGTAACAAAATGAAGAAGCAAACAAAACATCAGAGTGTAACGTAGTTAACAGTTGGTGTGACTCCGTTACGGAGTGGTTTCCTCCCGCAACTTCAATATCCGCCCCGCTAAGTTAGTTGCTGAACAAACTCCAGTTCTATCACTTCGCGACAATAGGTCGCCATTTGTTATTTATTAATTTTATTCAGCACCTACTTTTGTGATAGTTCGAACTTATACTGCAGCGAGATATATGATTTAATTTGTGCTATTTGGGACGGTAAAAGAGTCCTCCATAGGTAGGTCTCCAATTTGAGTCAAAGTCAAATAAGCAAGGATCTTCATGTTAAAATTTCTTGGTCAGCCGTCTAACCCATTAAAGTCACTCATTAGATCACTAGTTTATCTGCGTACCTGTATATCTACATATGTAGCAGGTATCTACCAACACTGAAACAGACACCAGCGGGGTTAAGAGCTAAGATAGCTCTGATTGATAGGCTATTAAAGTTATAACTCCATAACTTTAAAATTAATTATTATTTTCCTCTAAACAACAACGTAAACAATAATTAACCCTTACTTTGAGACAATTTGCGATGATGAGCCATTCTGCTCCCTGCATGACCCACTGAGCACGAACAGACGGCCCTAATTATAGAATAGTTGCGTAATGAACATCTCACGCTAAGCGTAAACAATCTAAATGTTTATAATTACTGAGCGCACCCACCGAGCTTAATCGTTTAACTTCAATTAAACTTCAAGCATTATGCTCCGATAGAAACGTAATTAACAAAACGATATTAAGTGGAAATTAATACAAGTTCTCTTTACAGCTACAAAACTCGTCAGAACTCGAGGTCGGCTGAAACTTGGCTTAGCGTGTTTTCACCATGATAAACTCGCCCTCAAATTCGACAACATCCTGCACACGGACCGCCTTATTGTCCCCCCAATACGGTTCCATTTCCCACAGCGTTTGCGGATGCTATCAGCAATGTAAGGTGGTAGGTGTGAACAAGTAGAGCTAACTGTCATTGTCATGCCTGGCCTTTGTACTAGAAACGGGGCTAACTTAATCCACGCTCATGTCGACGCGCAATTGACTTAGTCAACCTAATTTGTATTTAAACCATAATTTATACAGGCTACTTATTGGTTTGTAATTTTAAGGATAGCCAAATAATGGAAACTTTTGTTGAGGTTATAAAATGTTCGTAGGTGCTTTTAAATTGTGCTGCAATGGTCCTGTGTCTAAAAATACGTGGTCCACAGAAAGGCTTTACAGTTAAATGTGTGGTATTTCCCCGTATTCCATTTTATTTAATCATTCCTTTGATATTTAAGAACAGTTTCATGCACATACTGTAGTTCGTAAAACTCGGATTACAATACCATTATACAGTGTGTAAAAAAAACCCTGTATCGGACAGGGTTTTTTTTACACCGAGGATGTTGTTAAGAATCATACTGAGAGTCTATTTATGTGGCTTTTACATGAAATAAAGAAAAAAAAAATTCGCGTCTACCTGGGTGTCTACAAGTCATAACATAAGCCTCTGCAGAAAATTTGCTAATTTTTTATGAAACTGGGGTAATTTAGGTACTAAAAATGTGAATTTCAAATTGCAATAACTTTTTTATTTTCAATAATATAATAATATAGTTTTTTTCCGTTAATGTTATTGCAGTACCTATGTGCTCCTTTTTTGTTACTTAAAATAGTAACAAAATAATTCAATTTTAGGTAAAAATAGTTAGCAAAACTTAACTAAATTATGTAGGTAATAAATAAATCTGAGAGTAAGGCATTAGGGTTTATATCTGAGCCACATCCATCATATATGTATATAGGTCTCACCCGATGCTATCATTCTCCAGTAACATGATACTACACAAAGGACCAGTAATTCGAGCATAATATGAAGCACTATGATTACTGAGTAGGCAATCATCGCGATTAATTTCTGGCTGCCTATGCGTATAACCTACCTATTATGTCAATACTTGGGAATCTATGTATTGTAACAATTAATTACATAAAGACGTTGTGAAATGGAAAACAGTTTTCAGTAGCACATATTCAAAAAATTACAGTAAAGGAAAAAATAAAATTAAGTACAGAATGAATGTCTCTCATTTATAAATTAAGTACAAACATAAGTTCACGCCTTCTTCCCGTGGGGGTAAGCAGAAACTTCAGAACGATACCTGATAAGATCCTTACATACTCCTTTTGATTCGATTGCTATCATTCAAGGACAATTCTCGTAGGTACTTGAAAAAAGTTCACATTCAAGTCGCAATCTGTCAAACTTGTCAAAAATGTTGGTAAATTGATGTATTTTTGACAGATTGTGAATGAGATTAGAATGCGAACGTAATCTACACTAATATTGTAAAGAGGAAAGATTATTATTTTTGGGTGTATGTTTGTAATGAATAAACTCAAAAACTACTGCGCCGATTTCAAAAATTATTTCACCATTAGAAAGCTACATTCACCCTGAGTAACATAGGCTATAATTTATAAAGATTACACGCGGGCGAAGCCGCTGGCGGCAGCTAGTTAATAATAAAATAAATAAATTCTTTATTTCACCAATAGCCATCACAAAATAATTACCAAAGCAAATAAGGCTTATATCTTGGGCACAATAATTTTAATAATCTGACTCCTAGTGTATGTGCCTGTGTCTTAGGAGAAATACGGGATCTGCCCCTCACACACGCTCGCCGGATGCGGTTGAACGTCTTTCAGTTGATATGGAAACAAATCTGTACTGCAGATAATAATACCTAAGCTTTTTATACATAACAAAGCTTATTCCATTTCTTCTTTTAATAGACATACACATTTTAAAATGATGACTGGACTCGCTGGAGTATACATATTTTTCATTGCCAGCAATAATAAATTTACGATGATTACACTCCTAAACCCAACAACAATACTAAAATAAAGGAAGTATAAAGTTAAAAAATAAGTGTTATTAATAAAGAAGGCAAGGAGAATGTAATTATTGTGATGTACTGCTACCCGCCCACTCTTTCATACGGGTAATCGGGAAGTTGGGTAGTTAAAACAAATGATTAATTACTATGCATACCACGTGCACCTACACGCAACCAACCCATTTTCTGAAGCTATAAATAATCTACTTAACTTGGATTAATTTTACGAAAGTGAAAAAGGTAAAGAATTATTTTGGAAATTATGGGCGTCTGGAATACCTTCGATATTGATTTAAGGCACAAAAATACCTGAATATAATGTTTGGTTCAGTTTGAAACTGATGGTTTCAATGCCTGCCATGTCTAAGATGATTCATTATCATAATTTTCAGCCTCTACCACCCAACTGCTCGGACGCTATATATATTGTAGCCTACAACACTATTCAAGTCGGCACTTCCAACAATGTTCTGAATCCCGAACACACATACTACTTTATCCTTTTTCAAAACAAAAAGTAATCTAAGATCAAGGCACCGCAGCTGCGTTCACTGAAAAGATATCACAGACATTTATAAATGCATTCAACATTCAAAACAATTTTTTTTATCATCGTTGCAGATTGTGCTCATGACCCTCCATATAAATAATTATGACTAAAGAGATTTAAAGATCAAACAATATATCTCTGTTACGTTATATATTCTAATCTAATCTACCTAGCCTGTGTTGTCACAATAGAGGGCAAAGGCTTCCCTCTACCTTTTCCACACAATTCCGTTTTTTGCTAGTCGGACAGTTTCGGTCATCTTATTGGAAAATAACCAATATTTCAAAGCATCTTCACCACCCCCAACCCCACTGCATTTTCCTTCCCTCAACCCTATATAAATTCAAAGTCTCTAGTCCTTTAATGAAGACGGAACCACAAGCCGAGCTAAGCTTAGCTACTAGTACAAGTTAGCTAACGGTACACTGAGTACAGTAGGCTTAAAGCTGTTTAACTGTTTAACCGCATTAAGGGCCGCGCTGTCACTCTGAAGCAGCCGCATGCCCCAGCTTTGGGAGCTAACTTAATGTGATGCCGACTGTACCTAATTATATCTGTACACTGATACGGTTGGTGAGGGTAGTTAACGGTTGTTTCTTGTTTGTGAAGTTTGGTGTTCAAAGTGAAATGTTGATGAAGTGAAGATTTATATAATACTAGCTTCCACTCGCGGCTTCGCCCGCGTATGGTATTTCGATAAAAAGTATGTCCTTTCCCGGGATGCCATCTATTTGTCTAAATCCGTTCAGGGACCGCTCACCTGTTGATTTGCCTTTAGAAGTCGATAACAACAAAAAATCTATTGTGTCGTTAGTAACAGTTAAACTCATAACGCTTTATTATATTACTAGCTGAGCCCCGCGGTTTCACCCGCGTAAATCTCGATCCCGTGGGAATATCGGGATAAAAAGTATTCTATGTCCTATTCCAAGTCATGGTCTACTCCTGTGCTAAATTTCATCCAAATCCGTTCAGCCATTTTAGCGTGAAAGCGTAACAAACAAACTCACTTTCGCATTTATAGTATTAATTAAAATTAGGATTATGATATCGATGCTGATTAAATTAATTAAATTAGATAGCCTCCTATAAGAACTAAGGAAATAAACTGCAGTAGCTATGCACAAATAAAATAAACTATAACGCTTACGCAATTTTTTTTCCATTCTCTGCCCAGTAACCAAGCAAAGTTATCTTTATTTTTTCTCAAAACATTCAACAAAAAATATTTACGCAGGTAACAATTCTCATGAAATAGTAAATTAGTCTCAAAATATCACACATATATTTCTTACGGTAAATACACAATTTGCCAGAGGAATGGTTGGCATTGCGACGACTCCGCGAGAGACGCAATAAGTCAACAAGGAGGAAGCGAGAAACCCACGGGCTTCTTATCTTAAATGAGTAGCCCCTGGACACGCTCCCTTGACGACAGGATCAACCATATATTTACCCACTTACACATATATATACACGCTAAATGAGACATACTGTCTGTACTTTCCTTCCAAAAATGTTGTACAGCGGTGCCAAAACGCTGATTACGTATTTTCTACAGCTTAAGCTTCCGTTTCTTGGTGCCAAAGTCTTTCGTATGTATATATGAGATTGTAAATGCTATGCATTATGGTAAGTGATCGCCGAATGATAAATATCGCACATACTCATTTGCAACAAAACCAACAATTACATTTACCAAATAACCAGACAACTTGATTAATTTTCCTCGCACGACCTTATTGAACAAACGTCTGTGTAAACACGAAACCAAACATAGTGAAATACGGTGAAATTGGTATTCATTCATTAGAAACATTCACAAGCTCTACATTAAACTGTCCCAGCTGAAAATCCTACACTCGTCTTTCATAATACCGTATTTAGACACGCATTCATGCTAACCTATACTATTAAGCCTTCCATGTAAACACGACACATCCACATAACAGAGAGCCTTTCATTCCTTTGAAATTCGAAACGTCACCCAGTGGCCGAGATCAGAAACAAGCAGCGAATTTACCAGCCAACCCATCGCCTCTAATGAAGCAGTAAATTCTCCGAAACTGAAGTTTCTCTAACGGTATGCCATTTCAAAACCGCATCAAATATTATTCACGACGGGTTGGACACCATGAATAATGGATAGCAACCCGTGCCCAGCTTAGTGTCAATGAGATCACGCGCACCCGCTTCCATATTGGATTATTGCGAATAAATGACAAAAATGGTTTTCGATCTAGCATCACGCCGCGTGCCGCCGGCGTATACAGGATTCGTAAAATGCAATTTATATCACGTAGGATACCGAAATGAGCGAGATTTTCTCTGGCACCGAATTCATTAAGTTCATAATCTTTGAGAGGGGTTCGTATACTTAAAAATACATCGGTATAGGTAATTATGGTAAAAAGATTCGCTCGGATGGCCCGCAGCAACACAGGTAAACATCGCCTCGTATTTTCCCTCCCTTGTAATTGAATAACGACCCCTGCTGGCTCAGCGGATGCTCACAAAAATAATTCTATTATTGCCCTCTCTTTCTTGTGCTCTCACTTTGCATGAAATATTTCAAAAACAATATTAACTTTCGTTATAAACTGGTACATAAAATTGACAATCATCATTGGTTTTGCTACTCCATGTCAGCAATGCATCAGCTTGATGTAATAAATCAGGTTAATTTGCTTTGTGTTTATGATTCGCAGAATTGTACAGTACAGCGGATTTAGTTCGTTATTTGTTTGTACTCTCAATATCCATTTACCGATTCATTCGTTTATTCAGCTAAATCCAATTAATCCATTCTGTTGCGTCATTAGTTTACCTACTAGGTAAATTATTTATAAGTCCTCGACCCCGAGTGTTATGAGAACTTTGAAGAGGCGTTTCTTGTCCGGTCGGCAATTTCGATAGTCCACTTTAATATTAAATTCGAACTTATGCAGTAGATTACGGGTTGATTCAGTTTGATTCGTTGCAGATTGTACCATGACCTAGAATTACATAAACGAGATTTCACATTGATATGACACTTATGTCTATTGTCACAACAAAGAGAAAACCTTATCATTTCTTCACGTTTCTATACTTATATAAAAAGACACTTTTGATATAATACTTTAACTTTATAATGAAAACTGAAGCTCAGCTCTGGAATAAAATTGGGACCAATTAAGGAAAACAAGGTGGTCGTGCCTTCGGATTAATAAGCTTAATTAACGGTTAAGGAGCGAGAGAGGATCATTAAAGGCGTCTCGGGAACTACTTGCTGTAAACCACTGTCGTTGGCGTTGTATAGTTTACGAGTTCACACGTATATAACGTGATGGTACATTGTATGAAAAATTGTTTGATGGATTTTATTCAAGAAAGGAGTTTATTAAACTCAGATTGAGATATTACAAGCTAAGTAAAAAGTTTCATGACTATAGTAAACTAGCAGCACCCCGCGGTTTCACCCGCATAAGTCTCGATCCCGTGGAAATATCGGGATAGAAGGTATCCTATGTCCTTCTCCAGGTCAAATTTCATCCAAATCCGTTCAGCCGTTTTAGCGAGAAAGCGTAAAAACTCTCTTTCGCATCAATCCTGCAACAGACTGATTGATGAACTATCGTGAAAATGTGGGCGGAGGCGAAGCCGAGGTACACATACGTGAGTCCATCAATGCCTGGTTGCAGCCAAACCTTGTACAGTACTTTTCTCAAATATATTAATAAATTCCAGAATCAATGACGAAAAACGATAATTTTTCACGCGCCAATATGAACATATTGCACACACCAAGCATGTTTGACAAAAGGAAATATACTTGCCTGGACCCAGGCATGTGTAGAATAAAATAGATCGAAGGTCTGTCCTTTTTTTTACGTAATTTTGTAGTATTTCAGTCATCCGTTTGAAACAGATATATCTACATACTCGTCAAAAAGTAAATAACACCTGTAAAAAGTTACCATCCTAAATATGTGTTATATCTAAATACAATTTTAAACTGTCCAGTAGCATTCTTCTAATAGAGTCAACTAACACGTATGAAGCGATCAAAATGTCAAAGTAAATCCACTAACAGGTAGGGGCGTTGACCTCGTAAAAAACCTCATAGTAAAATGTATGGGAATTGGATAAAATTATGGCGACACAATTATTAACCTAGGGATCGATGTCGTAAAAATAAATGATCAGTTTTATAGCGGCGGCGCGAGTCCAATTTTATGATGTGGGAATTTCAGTAGCCTCACGGTATAATATTACGCTTATCTCGTGAACGTCTCGGACTGGGTCGGGGATAAATCTACTAAAATATAATTTAGGGAAAGTTTTATTGTTGTTGTTACAAATGTAAGTAACCATCTTTGAGGCAAGTAGCTACACCATTTCGTATTGTATGTGTCGTGGTCCAATCGTAGAAATGGCCATATCGTGATCTGCCAGGTCATTTCATGATACGCCGCCATTTCTTGATTTGACCATCTAACCCGCCATATCGTTCAATGCTTAGCGTTTGACTAATTATTTGCCCAGCGATGCTTGAGCATATCAACCCAGATACGCGTGAAAAATATATACCCTGTCTTTGCTGCCACGCAATCGGGTTATAATTCCTATTTAATAGGTCAAATTAAATTACTTGGTGAGATATCTAAAAAATCATCAAATCATTTGTTTTCAATTTATCATGTTTAGATATCCATCATTTCTGTGGAGTTTCACTAGCTACTTTTATTTGACCCTGTCTAAGTAAAAATCACAATTCGGAAAATTTAATATAAATTATGGGTTGGTAAGGTTAGGTACTAATCTAATTATGTACTACTTAGAGTTTTCCTGTAGATTCAAAAGTGCATTTTACCTTGCCTTTGTAAAAAAAATCAACAGATTCTGACAAAAATACTGGAAAAGTTATCAGTAGCAATATTACAATAGGAACACCACAAGAGAAATTGTAAAATATGACAAAAACATACGACATCTTGAAGCAAGCTACGCTTTTCCGAGATCTATACAAAATGTGTACGCAGCATAACGTTACAATTACGTACACACTTTGCACGGTATTCGCGCGATATGTACGCGCCAACAAATTGCATTCCTCTCCTCACAGCTAGATATTTTGCCTTGCCGTACAAAGGGGATATGACACGCGTTATAAATTGTCTATCCATAGTGCCGGCGTACCGGTTGCGGACACGAAAACATTAAAATGACAAATTGTTCATCGCTGTGATTTCATTTTTCACGACGAAGGAGGTACGCCCCAACATTACGGCGTGGATGTACCTACATAGGTATATTAATTCGCGCAATTTAATTTACGTCAACGATTGACGCGGTAAAAATGCTCCAATATTTTTCTTTTCCATAAATTTCTTATTGATTGCCCGGTCTACGGTCTACGATTGATTTGGTGAAAGTTCACGGGTTTCTGAACATTGAACGTAATAACCCGGTATTGGCGGAGTATTTCCTAATTATTTTTGAGTTGATGAAGTATTTGTTTAGAATAAGAAGATTATAACTGGATCGAATTTAACTGCTCTTTTTAATTACTTAGTGACTTTTATTAATAATTAAGTACTTATTTAATTAAGAAATATAGGTATTCGTTTGATCCTTAGCAAAGTGATTGAAAGATCTTATTCGAACTTAGAACCAATTTGTCGATCAAAAGGGGCAATTAAGGGATTGGGGAAGCTCTTAATCATTTTAATCCTGGATCAAAATTTGCAATCAACTAGGTAGCTGATTTTGCAGGTTTGTTTTTTTACTTCACAGAAGTCACATAAATGAAATAACATGTTTTTCCGAGCATGCTTATGAAACAGCACTTATACGAACTATAGTAAGAAAATCTTAGACAAAGAATAAAATCTCACAACACAATTTGTCAAGTCCCAGACGGTTACAACGGCAGCAACAGTCACAATACAAGTCTTGTACGAACAAATTCGCATTTAAATTCAACTTAAAGTTTGTCGACTGTAGCCCGGTTTAGGCGGGCCGCACACGAGCGGGTGAACTCGTTAACGGTGTAGCTTAACTATTTCTTCGACAAGTAAAAGCTTAAGCCCGTTACACACGTAATACATGTGTAGACATATCAGTGTCGATTGCTGAGCCGCTATCGCTTGCGAGAATGACGACAGTAAAATGTGGCTGACTGTCACACCGTTGTGTACCAAGGAGTGCAAAAATTATTGATGGTATAAGAAAACGACTTAATATAATTCTTACTTAACCGACGTTTTGTAAAAAAAAAAATAGTGTATTTCAGTCCATATTGAAAAAGTATCAACTTACAATAAAGTATCTATTTCAATCAAAAACGTCTAACGTTTGATTGTTCAGTTGTTGTTTCTTATGGCATGTAATGTAATATGTAATGTAACATTTACAGTAGAACAGCAAAACTAATAACTGTGTACGTACAACGTTTTATTCAAGCATAAAGTATGGCAGTCATTTATTCATCTCCTGTTCCTTTAGCCACAACAATACTTTACAAGCTCGACGCTTATGCACTTTAATTATAGTTGAAATTGCATAGAAGTCCCATGAGATAAAGCATGAAAGTCAAACATCCAACTAGGTCATACTGCAAAAATATAAACAATTTTCCCATTGTGCAACTCGACTAACAGTGCAGAATATATTCATTGTTTATTTTCAAAATAGTTCCACATAAATGACGCATTATTTCAGTGCTTTCCCACTGAAAGCACAAATCAGTTACAAAGTTGTGCAAGACGCGTATAGTTCAGTCGTAAAGACTCGCTATCAGGTCGAGACGGCATTAAACATGGAACACGAAAGAAATCACTCAAAGAGACAAACGGATTCGTGATTACCGAACCTTATCGGTGACATAAACGAATGCCGTAAAACGATTATCAGTCATCTACGATGTTCGTGTAAACACGGCTCGCCCGTCGCCCGCCACTCACCCGTAGGTCCGCCGTGTAAACAACAGGCTGTAAACGAACAAGCAAATATAATTTATTGGCGACAAAGCGTTCACAACGGTGACATTACCGCTCACATAAAATCGCTTAAATTCAAATCGTCGTGTAGGTCCCGGCGCGGTCGCGGAGGATTGAATCGCTTAAGCGACAATGTCGTTTCGGTTCACCTCAAATTACTCGAATGGGTTTTCGATATACCGCCCATTTGATGGGGAGCCCTTTTAAGTTAGGTGAAAGCTCCTGAAATTGTAACCACTAGCCGTAATGGCAACACGTAGTATCTATTAGGGCACCACTCTATAGGCACTTGAGATGAAGAAAGTATCACTTCGGAAATACCATCCGAGAAGCTCCATCCTAATACTGTATTAACTGGAATACCGTTTTATTTCTTAGATCCATAAAATTACTCCGATTTCTTGAAAAAATAATGAGAGGGCCTAAAAGTTTATATAGCCCTGTTTTAACAGAACGTCGATCATAACAAGGCGAAGTTTTATTTAACTTAAAAATGAGGAATAAATGAAGAGCCATTTCTTGTTGTCTTTCAGTCCTCTGTAAACTCTGATGGTCCGAAAAACTAATATTTTACGGTAAAGTTTTTATTACGTTTGTTATGATATCCGCGAAGTAGGATCCTGCGATGAATTTGGAGATCCGCTTCGTGATTTCACTAAAAACACTTTGAGAGTGGCGGCGGAATCATGGCTCGACTCGTGCAAAATACTTGAGTTATATAACTTTATTCCTGCCACTCCTGTGAAGGCTCCAATTTATTTATTTTGTTTTTTATTTTCGTGGAGTTCGGTTTGGTGTATTATGTTAATTTACAGCTATTTATTTTGGGGTGTCAGTAAGAATAGGAAGCAGAATATCAGTTTTTAAATTATTACAACAGAATGATGTTACTTGTAACACCATGTTGAAACCTAATCTCTGCGACATAAAGGCTCTTACATACTGAGGCGATTCGCCGCGCGACGCGACGCCGCCGCATTGTTCACCGTGAAGTTTTCTCAGAAATTGTTTTGTTAAAATTCGCGTCGCGCGGCGAATCGCGCCTTATAAGGCTTTCGAACTTTCGAAAACTGAAATCACATAGAATCAAATGAACTCCCAGGAGTAATAAAATTACTACTAAAACACTACCCTAAAACGGTCGCTTTTCACGACGCGACGTCTAAACGCTTACTGGTAAACAGAAGCCAAAGTAAACACCACAATTTAATTTGTAAAAGGTATAGCACATTATGCTATTTTCTTTTATTGCTCGGGTACGGTTTACGTGCTTCATTTCCTTTACGGAGGAGGTAAGATCCAATCAACTGTTCAGACCTAGTGCCTCTCAGAGTGTTGCCTGAATAGGTCGGCTCTAAGTACTGAGGTACTACAATAATGTACTTGTAAACGATCAAGAAAGGTTTAGGTACTTTTTATGTTTTTTAGAACGATTAGGTTTAATTTTATTTTCTACCTTTGCTTGTTTTTCAGCGCATTTATAAAATACTAGCTGTGCCCCGCGGTTTCACACGCGTAGGTCTCGATCCCGTGGGAATATGGAGATAAAACGTATCCTATGTCCTATTGCAGGTCATGGTCTACCCGTGTGCCCATCCTCTCCTCTCTAGAGTAGGGAACGTCGCGGCGGTGCGGCGCCGGCGTCGAACGGTTCGCGTATTGCATTTTTATACTCGTGATAACTTCGAAATTAAATGTCCGATTCAAATGAATTAAAAAGTATTTTACTGCTAAACTGCTAAAATACCCTTGATGTTAAAACTACTTATTTTAATAAGAATTAATATTATGTTGATAAAACTCCTTCGCAAATAATGCATTCATTTCGAACAAATTTGATTACCATAAAAAAGGTTATAGTGAGTCAATCTTAAAAGATAGACATATGCTGTCGCGGACATTTTAAAGAAATTTTAAAGAGGAACAATTCCGTCATACATGATATTTGCGTAACGTAAACCGTTTACGCAGCGCACGCAACGGAAGCTCTCAAAAATGAATAATGTTTCCCGTTTTTGCAACATTTTTCATTTTTGCTCCGCTCCTATTGGTCGTAGCGTGATGTTATATATATATAAGCCTTCCTCGATAAATGGACTATCCAACATAAAAAGAATTTTTCAATTCTAACCAGTAGTTCCTGAGATTAGCGCGTTCAAACAAACAAACAAACAAACTCTTTAGCTTTATAATATTATATTATATAGTATAGATTTTAGATTCGTACGTACAAACCCATACGTGTTCAAATCTACCTCATATGGGGTTGTACAAGTAGGTACAGGGTAACCCGAAGTATATTATTACATGATATTTAACCCACGGAAAATCTATTATTATAATTAATCATACCCAGTGTACCGCTCAACTTTAGGGCCCACGAATGATTGGGCCAATAAATTGTGCCACAAACATGCGCAAAACATCAACAATTTCAGATACCGACTTGACAGCAGCAAATTAATGAACACCGGTCACAGCGGATTTATTAGGGTTCCGCAGGGAGTGTGCTCTCATCGATTACACTGCTCCAGTCATTCCTAGCTTTGGTTCAATATGCTCTTTGAAGTGTACCGAACGGGTTAGTGCTTACACAAACGTTCTTCTTTCAAAGATTTCTCTGGAGAATCCAATCGGGATTATTTTCAGTTATTGAACGGACTCTGTCCATTTGGGAAACGTCATTATTTTACCAAAGAAAAAGATTTTCTAAAGGTTTTTAAGGACGAACCAATCATTCCCTAACAATAGAGGAACCCCTGATTACATTACTGAAATTAATACATTAGACTAGCCTTTACAAGAGCAATTTGAATATAGTGAATTTTATTAAGAACGTGAATAGTTACGTACCATTGGCGCACGACCGAAGTACAAAATTACCTAAGCGTGCGCTCCCACTAAAAGCATCTTATTTAGTATTCAAACTTAGTATGGAACCTTGCCATTCAAATTGAGATATACAGGGTGGTGAAAAGACTGCTTAGTTGTAGTACAGTGTGCCCGAGCTGAATGAAAACACTTCTCCAAATGCTGCAAAGAATACTTAAATGTATACAAAATTTCTTAATAGGACAACTTAATAAAGTTATCCAACTTCGAGGATTTGGATTATGCAGTAGGTACGTACATTTACTACAACGTAGTTAAACTGGTCACCACTCCATGACTAGTTAGTATCAGTAGGTTAGCAGCAATGATTATTTTTATAAACAATTTTTAACTCTTGAAAGTCTTTTCGTATCAGTTCTGAGAACATAAATCCAAAAACCTTTATCCAATATAATACCCGGACCAAAATAGACTGCAAGAATAAAGTTTTACAGCCAATGTCGGAAAAGTTCGTGTTTTATTAAAAGACTAATAAAAGTCTCCACATTTCACTGAAAGCTCTAGAAGCCTATCGTCAAAAATATAGCCAATAAAACGGACTATCAAACGTAGCCCATGATAAATGTGTGACAATTCATAAGTTTTGTTCGCGAACCGTTTCTAAATCACTAGAATGTATACTTTTACTAAAAACGAACGATTCTTGTATTGAATAACTCAGAAAAAGCCGTGGATAAATGGGCCCATCTATTTCTCCAAACGGAGCTATTTGTGATCTGAATTGTAGATTTTCAGTTCACATAATGTTTGTCTATATTTCACGATAGAAACGAATATATAGGATGGAGACGGAGAGGCATTGCCAATATTTATAATAATTGTTAGGGGTATGAAGTTGAAATCTCGACAAAGCCCCAGCTTGAACGAATGCCCCGCGATCCATTTATGCCGTCTCCTGAGCTCGAGTCACGTCCGTAAGAGGATTCTCCATTCTCTTCTTAGTGCTGTTTATTTGATAAACACATAGCGGTCCTCATATTAGAGAATGTATTGCCGAGCTTCAGTACGTTGATAGGGTCGATAATTTTCACATTGCTTTCGAATCTCTAAATCCCTGAGCTATGAACTACAAACAGCTGTATCTTGGACATCTAATGGGCGGTCGTTAGATACGAAAACGATTTTTTTTTTTGCTAAAGTATGGTCGTTGTTGTTTGTAACCAACAAAATTGGACAGTTCTTAGAAAAAAAATAGAAGTGAACCATTAAAGAAGCTAGTAATTTAGGTAGTGGTAAAATATTGCGTCCCAAAATTTATAGCACGAAATCAAAATGTATTACCGCGGTGTTACGTGCGTAATATTTTCAGGTTGAACTTTCTGCGGGTACAGAGCACTGATGAAGTTTGCCCCATAACTTTTTTGTGGTCATTGAATTTGTTTGCCGACCACTCGCCACCGAGCCATGGAAGTTTGATGAAAACTTATACTTTGCAAGGATACTTCAGCCTTTTGTATGACTTATATTCCAACTTTGAACTTGTGAATGATTACGTAACTAACTTAGCAATGCACGTAATATAAAATAAAAATTGCTTAAGAAGGCTCTCATTTTTGTTATAAATTAATTACAACGCATTACCACCTACCTGTAATGCACAATGATATTGTTGGTGCACACACAATCTGCTACGAGAATGAAGATTATCCCAATACATTCAGTTCTCCACAAAATGACAGAAAAACAAGGCATGTAATTTCCTTAACAACAGCACAAGAAAATCTCAATATTGTAAAAGACACAAACAAAAATGATAAAACAAATCCGATAAAAATCCATAACACTGGAGGCTCATTAGTAAGATAAAAGGGAACAAGCCACCGTGATATTGAAAGCAACTTCGTCATCATTATAATAAGAGGTTTTTCTTTCATTTTCAGGTATTAGACGCCGCACATAACGGCGACCGACTAAAGATGAAATCGTAAAAGCCTTTGACAGCCCACCGTAAAAAAATGACAAAGGGACTTCATATGAAGAATCCTCTTTTTATTTAGGTTTCGAGTCCGCTCGTAAAATGTGAAGCCTACTAATAAAATGTGTGCTCGAAGATTGTATTCAACTCGCCCTTTTTGTACTACCGACAGTCGTTTTTTGAATAACAATAGAATTTAATTCGGGCCCGTGCGCAATTTCCGTATGTTTCCATTATTTGTTTCCTCCTTTTATAAATCTCTAACTATGAGTATGTATGGTATTGATTGCTCTTTTATAATAAACTATCTTAGCTTTTGCACATGGCTTCGCTTGCATGGAGTACGGGAAATTATTACTACCGGTATAAGAGTCCTATGTCCTAACCAGCGCTGTGGCTCTATTTCATGCGTGTGTCGCGGCATTATGCCGAGTGAAAGCCGTTTTGCACGGGCGTCACGGATATTTTCCCCTTTTCTTTTTGTATTTATTTTTAATTTAGTGCGTCATATTAATTAGGCGAAAATAAACTTTCTTTCTTTCTTCAACACTTTTGCGGACATTGAATGAGACACAATTGAAGTTTTATTGTTATTACGTCTATGGGCGTTTACAGTCCGCGAAAGTGTTAATACGAGTACCCATTAGAAGCTACAGGTATCAGATGGATATAGATTTCATACAACCATTTCTGGGCTACTTTAAATACCAACATTCTTTATGGTACATAACAACGCTCACAATCATGCTCGAAAAGCTGAGGTCTTATAATAAAACATGTACAGAAAAGGAATAAATCAAGACACAGTATAAAAAACTTTCCAAAGTTGCCAAGATCATCCTCGCTCCTGATTATATCCTTGAAGAAACCAACCGAGAAGTCTCATAAACACCCCTCCACCCCTCTTAACACCTACAATGGCCCTTATACCCAAAAACGTCTTACTCTTAACTAATCGCACTTTCTGCGATAATATTTCTTTGATGTAGCACCAGGGAGCAATTCTAATCTAGCCATGTTGTGTATAGAGTTGCCCGCCTCGCAATTATGTATTGCTGAAGTGTCGGAGATCTAGCGGACATGAGTTGCTTAATTGAGATGAAATGCCCGCCCCAGAGACCACAGTCCACAACTTAGTGATCAAACTACTATGAGACCAATTTATAAAGCAACTACGATTTAAATGGAGTTTCAGAAGTTTGCCAGTAATTAACTGCGAGATAATTGATGTTTATTGCATTGGTTGTTGAGGTATTCCAACTATTTCGGTTACTCATAGTTCCAATAGTGCCTGATCATTCCGCGTTTTATGCACAAAAAGTAGAGTATTTAATTAGTGTACTAGCCACGCACTCGACGTAAATATTTATTGGAATGCAGTGAATTTATTTATTGGATTCGAGTCAGACTACGGTAAAGGTTTTCAAACAAAAATCAAGTTCAGTCAACCGGGCGAAACATATTATTGCAGCGAGTTCGGTAAATATGCAAGTATTAACATACTGAATTTTGGAGCGTGATACAAAAAGGAGAAATTTTTTAAATTCCGTTTTTTTGGGCTAACTGTAATCATTTTCCATAACTACCGATGCTAGGTAAGTAAGCCTACTAATCAAAGACTATTAAAATTATTTTTCTTTCTGTCATTGAAGACTATTTTAATGATTTTTTCGCAGTATTCATCTCTCCGTAAAGGCGATTTATGCACCGCAGTCTAATATTTAATTCAAGTTAAGGCTTTCGTTAAGATTAAGCCTCTTTGCTGATCGTCGTGGGAAGTATTAAAGTAGTCTACTTTAATCCGAGGCTTCTTGGCCTCATTTACAATATCAATGACCAACTTCATGTTAGTTAAGTAGGTATTATAGATCCCAGAAGACTATAAGATATCTTCAGTAATGGATGATAGGTTTTAAAAGGTTATAATAACCCATTACACTTTACAATACAGCAATTATACAAGGTGCGACAACCAAACAAAAATAATACTCTATGGTATTTCAATTTTAATTTCCCTAATAGACCGATATCCGATAATGTCAGTACAATTTGTGAAACTGTCTAACAGTTTGCTGATGTGTTGTTGAAACCGGCACCCATTGAATTAAGTGCTCCCCATATCAACCCATCCAAAATATGAATCGTCGGAAACAGCGAAACTTTTGTTTCAAAAGTTTAATTGGATCCAATGTTCCGCACACACTGAGTTACCCAAACATGCACAAATTCTAACTGCGGGTGCGGATATGTTATTTCAAAAAATAAAACTCGTGGTTTTAATTGATGATTTCATGTTTTGAAACTGATAGTATTTCTCTGAATTGACTGTTCGAAATCGCTTTCTAAGCATTGGTCCTCCCGTGGTACCTACCTACAATGCAAAGATAACTAGTGCCTGTGTGTTGGTTCTATTTTATTGCCTGTGTGTGGAAAAATAGAACCAACACACAGCTTTGCTCTAAAGTTAATTGCAATCTATTAATTTTTTCAAATGTTTTTCCATCTGGTCTGTTTTCTTTTTATTTTCAAGTGATTCGTGCATTGAACGAAGTTAATATTAGAAACATGTTAATTTACTTGAACATGTTTCTATTAGAAAAAAATTGTACAATTAATTCTTAAATTAAATCTACATGAGCATAATACGCGTGAATACGTATATAATTTATTTGTAAATCCGATTGGGTATTCAAAAAAATATACCTATTCGGTCGCAGGATAATCCCAAATCCAATAAATTGAAAGACACTTTTGTGAGCATTTTACATGCTTCTCAGAAATCTACGACAGCCCAATTATATGAGATATATTTATAGAGAATGTCATTCATTGAAAGTATAATTAAAATGGCAATTACTTGTTTTACTCTACAAACCTAAAGTATCTGCTAGCTAGTAATCTTATATTAAAGTGTACTAACTGTGACTGACTTGTTCTTCATAATTTCTAGTCGAAACATAATAACATAATGACACTAGTAGTCTGGCATCGATCCACGGTTATTGAAATGTATATGAATCAGGACTTTAATTTGTATATTGGTCGTTTTCGAACTTGGCAAGGTGCCATCTATACAGTAGTGAAAGTCAGCCTTCGGGGCATAATAGAATTTTATAATATCGATTTTCAATACCTGCACAGATATACAGACATAGCTAGTGAGTAATTTTATTGTGGGTCGATGAAGCCATTATGTTATTTAAAATTAGCTTACCAGTCTATAAAGCCAGTCTTACCCAGTTGTGGAGGTCTGATAAGCAGTCGCTTTATGTAAAATACTGATATTCAGCTGCATCCGGTTAGACTGGAAGCCGGCCCAAACATAGTTAGGAAAAGGCTAGGCAGATTGATTGAGTCTATAAAGCCATGTCCACATTGTCCACCTGTTGGACACAAAATACACGCAGAAAATCATGACTGCCTCGACGGTCTAGTGGCCGCAAGCGCTACCGCTGAGCATTAGGTTCTGGGTTTTGACGCAAACAATGCCGCCGAGTCTCTGGTTTCCATAATTAGCTCTGTCATCGCTAGTCACTCCAAATCGGTTTACATGTCATCGAAACGCAGAATCCTGAAACCTTGGATTACCAATGGTCTGCTACGTTGTATCCGTAATAGAGATGGCATGGCTCGGACCCTAGAGGCAGATCCTAAAAACTACATTCTCATGGTCACATATAAGCGATATCGTAATTTTTGTAACAAGCTTCTCAAAAATTTAAAACATGCCTACGAACGGAATGAGTTTCAAACGGCAAAGAACAACCCTAAAGCCACCTGGAAGATAATTAAAAATATCACTGGGACTAACCTTAATGCGAATTCCCATAACGAGTTACTAGGGATGTCTTCGGATGAAAAGTCTTCAGTCAACAATGTTAACGAGTTTTTTGCCAATGTTGGAAAGACCTTGGCTGACAAATTCTCATCCACCTCGTATACCTCGGAGTATTCTCTTGATGCGCCGCCTCCCAATTCGCTGGTACTTCTACCAACAGATGAAGTAGAGGTATCAAATTTCATTATTGGGTTACGAAATGATGCTGCGGTGGGTTGGGACGGAATCTCATCGAGACTGCTAAAATCCTGCCTGCCCGTGATTGTCCCAGCCATCACTCATATCTGCAATCGCTCTATTTCCACGGGTTGCTTTCCCAGGGTCTTTAAAAGGGCTGTCGTTCATCCAATCTTCAAGAGTGGGGACAGACGCGGTGTAGATAATTATAGACCGATCTCAGTCTTGCCTGCCATCTCTAAAATATTAGAAAAGGTACTTAATAAACGTTTGGTTGACTATCTTGAGTCATACAAATTATTAAGTGACAACCAGTATGGGTTTAGAGGTGGCAGGTCAACTGAAAATGCTGTTGCTGCCTTGGTAGATCATGTAGTATCTAAACTAGATAGTAAAATGAAATGCTTGGCTATTTTCCTCGATCTTTCCAAGGCATTTGACACTGTGTCTGTTCCCCACCTCTTATCTAAGCTGGAAGCTACGGGTATTCGCGGGCATACCTTAAAAATTTTCCAGGATTACCTGTGTGATAGAAGCCAATGCGTCAAAATAAATAACGTTACTAGTGACACCAAATCATTGAGTTACGGCGTTCCTCAGGGCTCAATCTTGGGTCCCACCCTCTTTCTTATTTATATTAATAATTTATGCAAAATGTCTCTAACGAACTGTTCAATTTACACTTACGCAGATGATACGGCCTTGCTTCTTCACGGTAGCGACTGGCCTGAAACAGTAAAATACGCGGAACTTGCTCTAAATTCAGTGATGAAATGGCTATCAAATAACATCCTTACCTTAAATCTTAAAAAAACAGTTTACTTACCTTTCTCCTTACTATCCACTAACCTCCCTTCACCGGATACAATGACGCTTAGAGCTCATACCTGCTCACTCGGTCTATCCTCGTCACAATGCGGCTGTCCACAACTCACAAGGTGTAAGTCAGTCAAGTATCTCGGAGTCTATGTAGATAGTTCTTTGAGCTGGAAACCTCATCTTAGCAATCTCATATCGCGAGTCCGAAAGTGTATATTTATTTTTAAAAAACTAAGGCACTCCGCGGACTCCCGTACCATTAAAACTGTTTATTATGCCCTGTGTCAAAGTATAATAAACTACTGCATCACAGTGTGGGGTGGGGCCCCCAAGACAACCCTACTGCCTCTGGAACGAGCACAGAGAGCTGTCCTCAAGGTTATGAGCTTGAAGCCGTTTAGATATCCCACCTCGGCTCTCTACACCGAATGTCAGGTCCTCACTGTGAGACAGCTTTTTGTTCTTGGCACCATTCTGCGCAAACATCCCTCTGTGATATTCAAGTAGAGTGCTGCTAAAAAGCGTAGAGGCCTCGAGGTATGCTCAACTCGCGGATGTAGAACAGCCCTTGCTCAGCGTCATTATGATATTCTGTCCAACCATTTATATAATAAAATAAACAAAGTATGCACCATAGCTCCCATGTGCCATAATGGATGTAAGACCAAGGTCACAAAGTGGCTACTGAGAATGAGTTACGATAAGACCGAAGAATTACTACATGTATCAATCGCTTAATCTTTAAGTAGTTAATTAATTCATTTATTTATAATTACATTTACACAGTCTTATATACACTCAAGTTCTCACCATATTTTATCTCACTCTCAATACATACGCAAACACATTCCCCCACATAGGTACTTTAACAGACACATCATAACATGCATTTTCTAGTAGTAAGTAGTTTTTCTTAATAATAATATAGGCACTGTGCTCGTCATACAACTACTGTTATTATGTTCAAATTATAGGCGAGGACGCTGGCACCCTAAACACAAGTTAAATCTTACTCTGGGTGCCAGAGTTCATCGAAAACACTCTTTATTTAAGTTGTTACGCTGCATAGTGTTTAGTGTTTACCTAAGTGTTTATGTACAATGGAAGAAAATAAAAAAAAAAATATTTTTTTTTTTTTTGGGTCCGATTACCAGGTCGGGCAAAGTATAATTGGGTTTTTCCATCAGAGATATCTCAGTAGCAGCCCGGACTGTGCCCGGTTGATGGCATTAGGCTCGCCCCCTATTACATGGGAACTAAACATAACAGTCGAAATGTGGGTGTAGGTACACCTCTGCCTAACCTTTCGGGAGTTACCTACAGGCGTGGCAAAATGATTTTAAATTATACAGTCGGGAGCTAGTTATTATTAACTCAAGGAAATATCAAATTCAATTTAGATGAAACTAAAATAGGATCACTTCTTGCCGGAAAACCATATTACACAATAATTTCAAGGCGAAACGGCTCATAAACATGTATCATCCATTTCTCAAATTAGGATTTCTCAAGGGTGCGTTGAAATATTCATGGCAACCGAACGCAAACAAAACGTATCGGGAGCCACCGCTTTCTATTTGTACGAAGATTGTAGATAGACTAGTCCCGCCGGCCCATTAAAGTAGTTTGTGACAATTCGCAAGTTTGAAGACGAGCGAGCCAAAAGCGATCAAACGCCATTGAACGTCGAAGGCAGCCCTGTGTTGTTATAAAGTTCTGCTTATGTAAGCAACTGTTGTTCTATATCGTGGTCAGCGAAATTGGAAAAAGTTGCCAGGCGTTGTTGTTTTGTGCCTATGTTTATTGTCAGGAAGAAGGTAGTGAACAAGCAATCTTTAAAAGTCTCTATTACATCAATTGCTTAGCATGATCCTCCGTTTTGTCGGCAATACAGTAGGTATCAATTTCGAAATAAATATAATATGTTAAAGTTGAGAATTAATGTTAAGTACTATGTTTAACGAAAACACGATACCATATAATTTTCAGGATAGAAAAAAATTACAAACTTCAAGTCCAAACCGAACAAAAAACCGCTAGTGTTCAAAAAATACTTCAAATTAAATAATGAAACTTTGCATACTAACTATGAAGATACTATAGGTATTTTATTTTATTTTTTTATTAACATTATTTTCGCCGTAAAAAGCAATTACCTAAACTATTGGCGCCTTGGAGCCGCTAGCCCACTCAGGCTCGCTCTCACTCAGTCTGCGAAAAGTATGGTGCGAGCAAGATAAAAAGTGAATTTGAGCTGATACGGGCTCTTATGGGATTTCAAGTAACAAAGACATGATCGAGATCACTTTTACATGAGGGAACCGATACATTAATATTTGCTTATTACACTCAATAATGGGTTGCGTTTATACATATAGGGAATTTAAAAAATATCAGAAAAGAAAAGATCTCGACACATGAAACTATACATACCATAGATCTAACTTAATATTATAAACGCGAAAGTTTGTAAGTATGGATGGATGGATGGATGGATGGATGGATGTTTGTTACTCTTTCACGCAAAAACTTCTGAACCGATTTCGATGGGCACACAGGTATAGTTTATAACCTGGATTAACACAAAGGATACTTTTTATCCTGACATTCCCACGGGATTGAGACTTACGCGGGTGAAACCGCGGGGCGCAGCTAGTTGGTTATATCCAACCAGCCCTTCCTCAAATATCCAAATCTATTAACCTCATTGCTTTCGAAAAGAACCAACCCTCAAGAAACGCCATTTACACTTACAAAAAAATAATCTCATCTGCCTACATACAACTTTTATTTCACGTTCCTAAGGTCGCCGCGACACGTGCCTTTATTTCAATATATTTTCGAGCACGTGCGTCGCTGAAACAAAAACGTGTCAGCGAAAGTGTAAACAGGAACACGGGTTGTAGGTACGATGGATATTTTATTAACTGGCTTCAAAAAAGGAGGAGGTTACTTCTTGTCTGTAGATTTTTAGAGTTCCGTACCTCAAAAGGAAAATACGGAACCCATATAGGATCACTCGTGTGTCTGTCTGTCTGTCCGTCCGTCAATTTGCTCCGATTGTAATGGACCGATTAAGTGGTATACATTTATTTCTGTAACCCAAACACTTATGAATGAATTTATCCCAAGAACAAACTTAACATTGTAATTGAAGAACATGTTATTCCATACACTCCAACTGCATTGTAAGTTTGTACGCACAATATTGAGAGATTTACCATGTTGTATTAGGACCATAGACTTCTTATAGGTTTTCCTGTAATCTATGAGTTGAGTAAAGAAACGTACACAGTATTTTTTCCAAAATTTCTAGCTCGGTAGTTTCGGAGATAAGGAAGGCCTTATTACTTACTGTTAATTTATTTCATATTTTCCTCAACAGTGACGAAGGCTAAACAACTAAAACTTCCTTTTAACACGTGCCTTTCAGTGAAAGCAACTCAATTTCACTTACTTGGTGGAGTACTTACAGAAGTTGAAGTTGCCTCCTCTTTCACTTTCTAAAGAACGAAACAAGAAGCTTCAGTTCAGTAATCAAATTGCTTGATAGAATTAATAAGTACGAAAGTGGACCTTCCCTACAGCTGTAGGGAAGGTCCACTTTCGTACTTAGTCTTCGATTATCCCAGGCAGCTAACGAAAAAACAACAATAAATAACCCTTGGCAACAGGCAACTGAAGAAACACGGGTGGGTTCTAGTCAGTAAAAGTTTGACATGCCCTCCCGCTCCGTCCAGAGCAGGAGAAGTTATTTGATGATATACCAACATCAAAAAAAAAAAAAGGCAGCTAACGAATCAAGCGAGTAATTAATAAATCGCCAAAATCAGTAACATTAAACTAGACAAATTAAAAGACAGTAATTACATCCCAATATTGACAAACCTAACCCCATAAAATATTCAACAGCCAAAAAATCATGAGACACATTCAAAGGGGAAGCTTAAAGATTTGTACTTTAATTAAATGCAAACCACTGTATAAATCGCGACGAAAATCCACTTCAAATTCCCTTAAAGCTGTTAAAAAATGTTAAAAAGCCTCCCGTTATAATTACATGGACCTTTTTACTCGCTGTTTAAAAGAGCACTCTCATTTTATACGACCGTTGGGAAGCCATGAAACACTGTTTTAATAAAATACCTTAATCATTAAAAAATGTATGGGAATTAAGAGCCATGTTTATTAAGAGCCATGTTTATTTGGGAAGGTCATATCGTTTAGTGAGTTTTTAAAGTTTTATGTAGATGATATTTTCCTTTAACGTTGTGGTTCCCTTGAGCGTAGTGGGTTGCTTGTTTTCTTTATGGCGAGTTGAAAGGCAAAAGTTAAGAATGAAGTTAAGTCGACTGTAACTCTTCACGTAAGTGAAAGGTCACAAATGAGAGAAAAGAGATAAACTCAATTGCATTTCAAAATTAGGTACTCACCAACAACAAACATTTTGTCAACATTTGGTTTTTAATTCAAATATCTAAGGATTCAATATATTCATCAGCAATTTCAATTACTTGACAGATTACCTATACGAATAGTGAGGATTATATAGATTCCATTAAACCACTCACAAACACAAATTAATTGCAAATCCTCCACTTTTTAATGAAGCAATAAGCCTGCTCCCTACATGTCTTTAAATACGTTAAAATATGCGATCACAAATAATCGCATCCAAATTAGTTGTAGTTCAATTAGGGAATGTAATTAGGAAAGCTGCGGCGTACACCGACGACGGTCCGTAGAAATAATTACGATATTGGTGTCGAGCAGGTCGATTCCTACCTAATGAATTACCTGCGAGCTGCAAATTAATTACAAGCTTCACTGCCTCAGCCTCCGAGGACATTGTCGACTACGATATTGAAATGACTTAAATGATTTTCAGTTAATTATACCATTCCAATAATTGAATCCCCGACATGCAACACACGAAGCCGTGTATATATAGTCGGAGCCACAAAAAGCTTTCAGATAACATGTTGACGCCACTTAGCAATTTACAAGTTTCCCAAATAAAGCGCATAGATATGCTAAAAGTTCCGCTTATCGCCAATCTTCCACATAAAATTGGTATCCGCCACCACAATACCAATGCGATGTCTTACCCTCAGCGTCGCCCTTCCGATTCTTTCCCCAAGGACCGCAATGCTGACGTGCAGATAAAGAGGGGAGATAAAAAATTGCCTCACGACTGCGACCACGCAGCTGAGCCGGGGGTGCATGTGCATTCCCGCCGAGCAATTTGATAAATTACACCAAATTCAAAGTGATGAAATTTCCCTATGAGAAGATTACATACCGTGCCACTTTTGAAGCAATAAAACCTTTGCAATATGGGACCACTTTTTATTGCATTACGTTATTTAAATTCCTTCTTTCGGATGCGAAATAAATTTTTTATCGGACACCATAAACATACAAACCTTAAATTAAACATATTCGTCACATGAAGGTGCCAATTTTTGAACCACATGTTTTTACAACCATATTATCAATTCATAGGCCGTAACATAAGTGTCTATATTATTATGAATAAAGCAGCGTTTGCATCGACCCTAGTTATAAAACTGGAATGGTGCTCGTAAAACCAAGCAGTTCGGAGTTGTCTCACCGATCCACAAGAGTTTTTTATTTCCTATAAAATATTATATTATGTGGAGCGTGCAATATTCCAACGTTCTACACAGTGCAATTTTCTGTCTATTCTAGTCGTCTAAGAAAGTGCAAGGAGGTTGGGGGGCTAGGTATTCGTGCAATCGCTTTATGAAGCGGGGGCGGCGCAAGCACTCAATTGATTTGCATCGCGGACTCCGGACAAAGCCGCGCTGCAGCGCCCGACCGACGAGGAATCCCGCTCAATTCACTCCTCAAACTAAATCGGCAGATTAGAATTCGAGCTGTGAACGAGCTGCTACAAAGAATTTCTTTTAATCAAATGAATGTATTAAGATTTTCATCTCTATACAATTGCTACGTTCCTGATGAAAGGAGATAGAAGAGGTTTTGATACTTTAGTTCACTAAGCACGCACAAGTTAATGAAAGAGAAAGTGAAGAAAGAACAGGAAATAAAGTTTTCATGAGGCGTAACTTGACCCGTATCTACCTATTTATTTTCTATCCTTGTAATTAGAAAAACAAAAAAAAGACGAAGAACACGTTGAAAAACATACTGACCTGTCAGAAACAGCCGGTTATTAGCTTATTATGTCAATGCAATGCAAATATAACCACAGTTAGATAAACATCATAGCGTTATGAAAAACCATTGAGCAGGGATTTAACAGGTTGCGCTTGCACAAACAATATTAAACGACAATTGCAGTGGTTGGTGTAAATGAGTCCGTTTATATTTCCTTTCGTTGACAATGGCTTCAACCGGCGATATTGCCCTCGAACCAACAGGAATAAGTAGGGAAAACGTAAAAATATCTAATTGAATTTTTCATCTCACTCTAGGATTCAGGCGCTTTATTAAACTCGTTGAATAGCGAGCTGCGAGGGGCAATCGGAGCTCCCTTGATTTGCATTACCGGGAGAAAAGACACAAAGCACCGGTAGGAATCTAGGAAGGAATTCTGCAGTCAAAGGCCCTGCCAGGAGCCGGCGGCACCTTGCGACCTCTCGGACACGACACTTGTCAAGTGGCATTGTGATGCTTTTAAAATGGCAGATTATAACAGTGGAATTGCCTATTTTATTCGTTGTAAATGATGGAATATTCTATTAATAGATATCACTATGTGAACCGTTAAGTGCCTACATTATTTGAAGGAGGAATACGCAAACTTTTTTCTGCACACTATTTCAGATGGTGTGGCTGACACGACTTATGAAGGCCCGAGATTGGACAAGACGCGTATGTGCACTATTTAATTTCGATCTATAAATCGGGAACGTCCTTACATTCCCCATTTATAGATCGAAAACGTGCAAACACATTGGATAAGCCCAGTAACTATAAGCTTGAAACAAGAGAAATTACGCTAAATGTAAAGGATACAAAAATAAATTTAATGTCTGGTTCAAAAGTATCTCATAGAGTGTAAACAATCCCTGTTCAGATTAAATTATTACGCAATCGCTCACACATTAGTAACACATTTATTTCTAGTTAGACATCTATTGTTTAACACTTTAGCGGACAGTGAATGAGACACAATTTAAGTTTTATTGTTATTACGTCTATGTGCGTTTACTGTCCGCCAAAGTGTTAACATTATTTTCATCGACGAAAATTGAGGTTATAAAATTCAACGCAATTGTCAAATGAAAAACATCTTTAAAATGATTTAAAATTAGAAGGCAATGCACTCAATTTGTAAGTAGCACTATACAGGTACATTTCTGTTTCATTTGTTTACATATTCATCAGATACTTTGGAACAGACCAACATGTTGGCGTAGCATGTGTGAACTTTGAAATAAACGCGTAGCACAATTTATTTTTTCGCGTAGCAAGCGCTTAGGCGCGTATGTGCGTGTAGCAAGTGTGTAGGCGCGTATGTGCGTGTAGCATGTGCGTAGCATGAGTGATGGAACGTATACTTTTCGCGTAGCAAAGTTTATCGTTAGCAGATGTTTTTGTGCACCTTAGCGTGTATACCGGTAACGTTTTGCAGCGATTCAGTTACGACAGTAAAGCAATTAAGTCGGAACGCGAACGTTAGTGGTGACGATAAAAATGGCTACTGACCGCACACTGGAGTCGTTTATATGCGGTAAATCACAGAATTTGCAGGTATATAGACTAGCGAAAATATTAGTTGGGGTTTTTTGTTCTCGCTGCATATAGTTCAAAATGGCCTGATAGCATTTCAATCTTTATCATTTCCTCATAGAATTTATATTCTAGGGTAAGACTTTTTGAAATTGCGACCCTTCATTAATTAAATTTCGCAGAAACAGTGTTTATTTAAACCTCTCTTGCATCAGAAAACGATTACAACAAACAAATTGTTTCCGTAATTGGAAACCGGTGTAAGAAGCTATAAGTAATTAATTCACTTGTGTAATTTGGTATTAAAATTTTAATTGTGTTATTATAAGTAAGTAAGCTTGTTACGTATGGCTACGCTTCGCTCACATTTATTTTGAATTGATTTTTTTTGATACTGTTCCATAGGTTAATCCGTCACACTGATAAAATACACACAGATCGATAATCACACTGATAAAATACACTCAAATGTCAAAGACGACAAAGTGACTGACTTAGGGTACCCTAAGGCTTTAGATACATAGCATGTACACACGGCTACACATCAAGCTATACATTTCCAGTATAAGCTGAACTCGCATTGTACAGAAATCCTATACAATCCGAGATCAGCATAAATTTAAATGTATAGCTTGATGTGTAGCCGTGTGTACAGGCATTGTTATTGCTAGATACAATAAATCGATGCAATTTCGATACACAGAACATGTCCCGAACCTTTCCTCCTCCGGATTTCTAAGATAATGATCATGTATTTGTGACAAAAACAAGCTAATGCGACATAAGATCGGTTTATCGCGATACTGACAGCGCGCCATTTTTCACCCCGACATAACGAAATGTCAGTACCAATGCAGACCTTTATCATTGTCAATAAAATGGTGTATAAATCAAACAAGCCAGCGGGTATATGGAACACGACTGTGTTACACGATATCTGGTATATTTGTTACTGCCGTTTATGTATTCGAGTTAGTCTGAACTACGAATGATTTGCTGCGAAATAGTTCGGTAAGTAATTCAAAAGGTTTGGGGTTTCCGATGTCAGCTAAATGATTACTATAATGTTTCATTATTCGTACTTATTCTTTTAGCGGCACCAATATTTCATAAATCGAATGGCTAGTGTTTGTGTGTGTTTGTCTATCTTCTCGAGTGGAGACTTGCCCAATGGCAAAGCGTAAAATACAATAGCATACACGTCAGGTCAGGTCATCAGTTACGACCGTCCGAAATTGTAGATGGGTAGGTAATTTTTACTACTTTTATTACTTTTATGATATTTCTTCTAAACCGAACTTGGTTAAAATGACGGTTATGTAATTGAGTTCTCAGACGGACTTTAGGTACCGCTACACACCTTGCTCAATTTTAACATCTACCAAAAATGTAGAAGCAAATTCTTCTGTTTACACAGACAACGAAGAGAATACAATTTACCATTTTGATTTGAACAACAGCAGCGATGAATCCCCGTCCAGTGTTACCATATTCAAACATTCTGTGTTATGCAGATTACACTGGTTTCCTAGTATACGGATTTTCATAATCACGCCAGCCAACTTTGCAGAAAGTAGATACAGCGCAGGTGTAGGAAACTCGCCTTCACAGGAAATTACGTAATACATACGTCATACGCGTATTCTCGTTAATTCTCACTGTGATTGAAGAGATGCGGGATTGGTACTAAAGATGTGGGGGTGTATGTAGGTACCTAGTTGGTATTGCCAGTGGTTTCATAAATTCCAAAGTCTTTTAAACTCCTTGATAATTTTGGATGCAGGCATAAAACATCGTGCTTCAATTATTTAGAAATTAGGATTGCAGAAACGGAAATTCAGAAGATATTTTTAGTTTTCGTGTTGCTTTATGAAACTACAGCCTTTCCATCATTACAGTAGAGTTCCATATGATAACGATGACAGATTATGAACAAAAAGCATACCCTCAATTTTACAATTTCTTTGTGATATGCTTGATCCTACACAAGATTATGTCTGCTTACGTAAAATAATAATGTATGTACAAAAGAGAAAGACGAATTATCCGTAATGATCGATCGAGGAGATCACACACACATCTATATTTACAAACATACGGTAACAGATACATTTCAGCGAATATGTTTTGTTTTGATGTGTACATATGAAGGACAGACATAAACGCTACTTTTTCCTTATTTTTTATCATCCAACAAAAAATCCAATATATTCTTTATTTGTCGACAAACGGAAAAGTCCTCAACCTCGGTTCCGTTACTTTTATCAGTAACTGTTACCAAAGAATCGATGGAAAATTCACAAAGTCACAAATAGTCGCGCCATTGGATTTTTACGGCTCAAATAAAGTGATATGGGGGTTATGGGGGTCTTCAACCATGACTGGTATTACACGTAGACAGGCAGTCAATTTAAAGTAAGTACCTGTTCCCTGCCTATATTGTATCCGATATGACCGAGTCGTAATGTTAGTACCTATGGTATTCAAATAGTGTTTTGCGAAAGCGAAAGGAAGCGATGTATTGGTTGTTTTTGTGGATGTTAGTGTAGTATTTATTTTAGTTAGTTCATTTATGTAATTCCTTTTTGAGCAATTTATTGTAGAAAATTCTATCACTTCTTCTTTCAGATTCTGGTTATAGTGTCCTCGTATCTGAAAAAGACTTTTTCTGTAAAATCTTATGTTGACAGTGATTGGTTTATTTATACAGTCAATTAGTTCATTCGACAAAGAATAAACAAAGTGTTAAATTGAAAAAGTAGGTACCTACAGTCGGCCTCAAAAAGATGTATAAGTACATCGACAACAATTCATTTGACTGTCAACAATTTGTGCTCCAATGCCTAGCTACAATTAAGTACCTACCCAATACTTTATGTTTTGTGACTACACATTGATACAAATTTTTTTTTGTCGATTTACATCTTTTTGAGGCTGACTGTCGAACTATCTGCTATCAAAAACTGAAGGAGGGGGGGGCTGGACGTTGGCTAGTAATTGATATGCCTATAGGTAGGTACTAAACACTCAATCCTATCACAATCCTATCTCTAAACACTCCAAATTAGCTATATCTATGTTCCCACCACACTTACCTACAAATTATAGCTATACCTATAATTTAAATGAGCCATATAATCTGCGTGGAAACAAAACAGTGCGGTTACAAGAACTTGCTTATTATGTGTAGCAGAATGTTGTTGTTATAATGTTAGGGAACAACAGACAACAACTCCGAGTAGATTCATGTTCTGACTCGGAAATTAATATATTTACATACAAGAAGAGGTTACTGATTCTCATGTAGTTCGGGAATTCGGATATGGTTTTTTGTTATGGGAGATTTATTACTTATTGGGAATTATTATAAACAACCCCGTGATTATAAAATAAGAAAAACCGGATATGCAAGTTATTAATAAATTAATATATCGAGAATTAAGCCTTTCCATATTGTGTTAAACATAAAAATAATATTATTACCTATCTTCCATTATAAATAATCTTTTCCTCCAATTACATGGCAATAATATATCTTCCTCCACCGAGAAGAAAGGTCACAAGCGCCAACAAAATACGGCGGTCATCACAATTCACGAAGCACTTAAGAAACATAATCCTCAAAACATCAGGTCGTCGGACAACGGAGCCCTCAAATTAACTTAATTGCAATTGTAATTGGCGAGCGCAGGGGACCGCAGTAAAAGGAAAATATTTATATTCCCTCCCTCCTCGCTGAGATATTCGAGTATTCGACCATCGCGCATCGGCTTGTTTCGCCCCTAGATTATTACAGAAAATATTACAATACTTCGTCGGGAAATATAGTAGGTACCTACTCAACAAGTGGTCCCAAACTCGGTTCCTAATTAGTTTTATTCCATTACAGAATAAACCTGTAACATGAAAGTTTGCTAATGAACGTTACCGGCACATAATTAGTTGGGTTCAGGAAATTTTTCGGGACCCCGTATTTTTTTGAGATTTTAACCAACAGCGTGCAGAGGTTCCCAAGTTTTTGGGGAGACAACTCTAAAATTTAAAATTGGCAATTTTGGCCAGGGTGTTATTAGATAGGTACCCAACTTCATAATATTCTTGATGACGCATAATTTGGCAGCCAGCTCCCCTTCCTACTGTTTACACGTCTATTTCGTAGACAATAGCATCGTAAATTAAAACAACAAAGCCAATAACAGTAAGTTAAGAAGCTAGGGTGAGCCACAAAACGTGTTTTGTTTCAATTTTATTTTTCGAAGCGAACAATTGGCGCCAGCTCAATTAGTATAATCTAATTAAACAGGAATGGCGTCCGACTGTTTGAAATAAAAGAAAAATATTATCATTCGCTCCGAGAAGCCTCTACAAGATTGTCACAGAGTGTTAATAGGCTATTCTGAGCCATTTCCACGGTTTATTCAAAGGGTTGGACAGTTTTATTCGCTTCGTTAACGAAACTGGAATGACAAGTCTGTATTTATTTTATTTTTTATTCCATTATATCCGCTGAAAGCACTTAAACGAGAGCTTTTTTGAATTGAAACTGAGTTTGACGTGTTCACTGTTTTTGTTCACCTGATGCAGACATCTTTTTTATTAATATAAACAGCTTTTTATTTTTTTAAGCTACTAATTAGACGGTAGATGACGCGTAAGAGAACTTGTCGACATTATTAAATAGAAGTACGAACTACGAAGACTTCAAATAACCTTCAGGAAATATATCTTTGTTCGTATTTATATTATGGATAATTATGACGAGGAAACTAGGTTTTATTAATGATACACGGAAGTAACTTATCCTAATTATTATCGTCCAGATTGCTTATAAGTTTATTACTTACTAATGATAACAAAACTAGCTTCTAATGACCGCAATTATGTATTATGATCACACAATACGAGTTTCTAGTTTAACGTAGACCCTACCCTTTCAAGGAATACAGGCGTATTTTTAATCGACTTCTTCAAAAAGGAGGAGCTTGAAATATAGACAGAATATTTAGTTACATAGTCACTTTAAAAATAAATAATTAAATTAAAATAAAACAAATATTTAAGGGGGGCTCCCATACAACAAACGTGATTTTTTTGCCGTTTTTATAGATAATAGTACGGAACCCTTCGTGCGCGACTCCGACTCGCACTTGGCCGGCTTTTTTTTCCACAGCTTCACCCTCGCGGACGTCGGAAATTACCTATCTCACGGGAAAGTACTAAAAAGTATTCTATGCCATAAGATCCTAACCCAGGTCGTGGTGTATCTATGTGCTGTTCAACGGTTGAAGCGTGGAAAGTAAAAGACCGACAGGCAAACAGACCGATCGACAGAGTTACGTTCGCATTTGTAATATTAGTACCTATCAGTATGAATAAGATGATGAAAATTAAAATTACAAGTACCAGCTGTGGTAGCTACTTAAGTGCAAGTAGCCCCATGCACCCACAAAGAAGTCATTCTTCAATCGCTTATTCCTTAGTATCATTTCCTCACGAAAGTATTCCCTCCCGAAATCCCTCACATTCGCAGCTAAAATATGAAGATACGATCGTTGTAATATCCGGCCCACATCTTAATATCCGCTTACATCTATCAGCCACTTAGATGTCTAACTCGGGTTTAGTTAATTGAGATTAGTTGTTGAACGAAAATTTGAGTACCTGTTCAAGGTTAAGATGTTATATGATACGTTGCCGCACAGGCAATTTCAATAAGGTTTTCTCTAACTTGGATCTATTCGCTTTATCCGTTGGAAAATTTAGAAACATAATGCTGAACTGAATCAAAAAATTGTGTGAAAAATATTCGACCTGTCTAGAGTTCCTTAGTAGCAACTGTACTTTATGTGTATACTAGCTGTTGCCCGCGACTTTGTCTGCGATCCAGGATGAAAAGTAGCCTATGTACTTTTCTAGGTCATAGTCTACCCATGTGCCAAATTTCATTAAAATCCGTTCAGCCGTTTTAAACAAACTCACTTTCGCATTTATAATATTAAAGTAAGGATTATTTCATGCAATTATCTAGTCTGTCCGACTTTGACTTTTACTTCATCAACATTCTCTGTGTTTTTGTGTATCCTTAGAGAACTTTGTAGGTTGCACATTTGTATAACCCCTTATATTATATTTTTTGTAATCATATAATAATATGTAAGTAATTGTTATTTCTTCGGAATAAATAAAATAAAATATAAAAAGATCGAGATAGGTATTATCATGCTAGTCTTACCGTTCGCTCGTTTTTACATTATTGTAACAAGGACAAAGAATTTTGCTTTTATAAGAAGGCTAAAACTATACCCTTGGGTATTCCCCCAACATACCTTAGTATCGAGAAAATAAAATGTGTCTTTACTGTATCAATACAATACGTCAAGAGCCAAAGCTGGGCTTTAATTTAGTGAAATTGACAAGCAGAAAAGGAAAAGTGCCTACTTACTTCAATACTTGAAATAGGTTACTTAAGTTCTAAGTTATTAAAGACAGCAGCAGGTACTTACTTAGAAACTTTTACTCTATGAGCGAAACCACGAGCTTTTCGTACCGAAATCTTAAGTGAAACTTGATTTTCTTGTAATTAGGCAGTAAACTAATGCTAGCCTATATTATTTTCCTACTGCAGGGCAAAGGCCGCTTCTCACACAAAGCAGGTACCGTATTATGAAGTATTAATGCCACCATTTTTCCAGTGTGAGAGAGAGACGGAGCTAGATAAGGCCGATAGCACCATCCCGTTTTCGCAGTGGAATAATGATGGCGTTAATACTTCATAATACTATCCCTGGACGAGCATTGATCATCACCCTTGTTCAAGACGGGTTGACGATTTCAAACTTAATACTAACCATTAGTCCAAGTTTATCGATGCCAGTAATGTTCAAGATAAACTCGGAGAGTACATATGAATTGAAAAAGTCACATTGGTACTTGTCCGGATTTCAACCTACTATACTCTCAAGAAAGGTACCGTTACCAGCAGGCGTAGCATGGCGCTTTCTATCTCTACGAAGAATAGACATAGCTTTTTCTATACAAAGTGACAGTTCGTTTCTTCATTTTTGACATCCACTATAGTAGAAATCTTTCTATAATCTGTCGTTTTGTCTTTCCTTTCTAACGATCTTTGTCTAGGTCTTTTTGTACGTAGACTATTTCGGAAGAAAGTTTTCTATCCTTACTGTCAAAATCACACTGACAAACGATAAATTCTATGATAAAACAAAGAATTCTGAGTCGAATTATGTAAAAGAGTGAATTTCGTAAAAAGTGCAGTTGACTCTTTCTACTTTGCTGCCGTCTCGTACTGTCTACTGTTTACGAGAAAAGTCATTTTTGTCTACTCTTCCGTCGACAAAACGGTGCTCATGCTACGCCTGCTGTATCTAGAAATTTATCAGACAAAAAATACAATATTTTGCTATCAAATAGGTTTCCAAGAACCGTTACCATGCTGTTATCATTCGACTCCCATGAGAAAAGTTATAATAATTTCCGCCAAATGCAGGCTTCCGCAAAGGTCGTGGCATTTGCACACCCACAGCTCAACAAATATTGTTGCTGAGAATGCCTTGAGCACCTATTACAGGTTGGAAATCTCTACTTATACTACGCGGCGCAAGAATAAACTACTGCGGAAAACTGAAAATATTAAAAATTATGAGTGGGATTTAGGAGCTCGTGGCTAAGTAATAACAGCCGCACGGGTCGATCCGTCAGGTTAAGCTACGCTTGCCGGGGTTGGTCCGTGGATGGGTGACCATCCTTACATATCGAGACTCCTCCGTGCCTCGGAAAGCACGTTAAGCCGTTGGTCCCGGCTGTCATTCGTTGATCTTTGACAGTCGTTACGGGTCGTCAGAAGCCCGAAATTCAGACAACCAGTCTTACCAAGGGGTATCGTATCACCCAGTCACTGGGTTGTGGAGGCAGATAGACAGTCGCTCCATGTAAAATACTGGTATTCAGCTGCATCAGGTTAGACTGGAAGCGACCGACCCCAATATAATTGGGAAAAGGCTAGGCAGATTGATTGAGTGGGATTTTGGGAAAAGCTAGACTATAACTTCTACTTCAAAGACGATGGCGATATTCGAAATTACACTGTCTCTCTAAAGATTTTGAGTATGACCGTCGACTATCTACTCTCTGAAACTGAAACAATTATGTACACTTTCTGGATGAGGCCTGTAGAGTGGCTCAAGCTGACAATCAAATCTTTGTTCACACGATCTTGTAGTAACTTAGTAACCCACACATGCATACTATACCTTCGATACCGAAAGTGAGAGGGCTCGGTACCCTGCCGGACCTCTATAACCGCGCCAATATTACATAAGGGGGTGTAAATTAGGGTCCCAAATACCTCTTTATAGAGATTGCCTGTCCGTTTTGGGAGCGAGTCACGTAATAATACTGTGGTCGACCTAATCGTCAAATACGTTGTATCGTGCGGTATTTACTGTACGCATTTGGACTCCCCTACGATCCGACTGCTTTGTAATATCCGAGCTTTCATGCAGTTTATTGCATCGTCCGGTTTGGGAGGAACAAATAACAATGTCAGTGCAGTGCAGCTCTTCTTGTAATTACTGTTTGCTATATTAAGTACGTTTAATTTTTCCTCCGACGCGCTCCTCAAAATGATTTACTTATTCTATTATAGCCTTGTTTTGTCTCATACCGATGGTACTTTTATTATATGAAAATCTACTTTAATTACGATCGAATCCATTCCATACAGCTTAGCACTAAATTCTGATAAATAACTTGGTAGAGAACACTCAAGCCTTCCATGTAACCCACACGGGCTAAAACTGGCTAACCGGCTAATGGCTAACACTTCGGTAGACTAGGCAGCTCGTTACCCAATTCGACGGCCGCGGCCCTGATGCGTTATACGATACGACGTGCATGAGATTGGCTTCCGAGATCGGAATAGTGCATTTACAGCCAAAATTTTTACTAAAAGCGCGTGTACTTATTTTGGGTTTTTTTTTTTTTTAATACTAGTACGTATCGGTTTAAGGATGAAAAAGGGACCAAAAACCTTTAGCTAAATGCATCCAGTTTTGTTGTTCGAAAAAGTTATATTCGCTACCAATATAACGCAGACATTAAAACAAAAACAGAAAACAAATTAGCATCGAATATCAAAAATTTCCATTCAACCCTTTAACTTGAATTTAAACAGTGCGTGACAAAGCTTAAACAAAACATTATAAATCGGCAAACAATCATTACTCAATGTCGCCCCTGTCTTATACGACGAATCAATAACGCAGCTATTACTGCGCTAATGTAGACATATTCCGACAAATACTTTGAACCAGACACACACCTGCTGGTTCCCATACAAAGCCCGCAATCATACACAACAAACATGGTATATAAAATAAAACAGTGATAATAGAAAAATTTCCTGTTTCACTCTATTTTTCTTAGTTTTTCTTCGCTTATCAGACTCGGTACGTCTTTGAGAGCCGTCTGTTACACCGCAGCGGACTATAGCGTCAATTGAATACATAAGAAATCTCTAGTATCTTATTGTTTTCGTGTAATTAACCTGTGCAGATTCTAGTGAACTTGTGGAAAACTTAAAGAAAATATTATGTTGAGGAAAATGAAAACCAAGAAAAACGCGTAGGTTGCAATATTCCCAGGAAAAATGATTATAAGTTAGGGAAATCCGCTTTGAGTAGGTTAAGCTCTTTCGGAGTTTGAATTTGTATTATTTGAATCGATGTATATTATAGTAAAATATAATTTATATCTGAGCTCAAATCTCTTTCTAAAAACAGCATTTTCTTTTATATACATAAACTGTTAATTATTTGATTTCCACAATCTAAACATCTAACCACGAAAACCCTAATCAAGCTTCGTTATCTGTAAAAAGCTCAAAATCTAATAAATTATTCTAGTGTTACTGCTAACTGCACTTAGCACTCGTGTCCAATCACATTTTCAATTCCCCTTGATAACAACATCTGCGCAAAAAAATCGCCGCTAATGATTTCTTTGCGCACCCTTGAAGCTGGGAGCGTTACACTGTTACAGTAGGGTGTGACATACGGCCAAGTCGCGTGTCAGTTGACGGATGGGCTGAGCAATAGATTAATGGAATAGAGCAAATACCATAGACGCGTGCGGCCGAAACGGATTTCTGTCAAAGCTGTCACTAACACTTGTGCAAGATGCCGTTTTCACGCCTTTTCTAACATGTTCGTGTTTTTTTGCGCTTCATTCGTTTTGTTCATTGATTAACTCAAACTCTTTTTGAGTTCTATATTGTTTATTGTATCATTTTAACTTCAAATCCTGGCTGTCTTACCAGGACGCGTCGCATGACCACCGTAGAAACGGGTTTTGTCGACAAGGACAAGAATGAATTGTTTATAGTTGATGACAGAAAGTACCTATCGATGGCATAGCCTTGTCTGCACTTACAGACATTTACTTAGCTAGACATCTAATATGCAAATAACGGTAATTAATCCAAGATTTTGACCGCGTCAAAGTTATCTCTATGATTGATCGATGATTGATCGGTCACATATTTGAAATATTTCAATAGATTTATGAACCCGAATTTATTCGACACACGCAAACTGTTCTTAGTCACAGTGATTACATATCGTTATTTAAAATACCTGTCATTTGCTGTGAAGTTAGACAGCTTTATATTTTAAAGTCTAAAGCCGGCCTAAGCTGGAACACCGAATAAATTGTTCAATTTATCTTTTTTTGGCAACGGTACACGTTTTCGGTCTATTCGTATCTGACTCTAATATATTTTGCTGTCTAACCTGAAAAATAAAAAGGTTTGAACTTTACTTTATTACCTACTAGCCGTGGGAATATCGGGATAAAAAGTATCCTATGTGTTAATCCAGGTTATAAACTATCTGTTTGCCAAATTTCATCCAAATCCATTCAGTAGTTTTTACGTGAAAGGGTAACAAACAAACATCCATCCATCCATCCATCCATACAAACTTTCGCGTTTATAATATTAGTTAGAAGTGAGATAGTTAGATTGATCATGTATTAGGGAATAAATTAGTGCACTCATAATACCCAAGAGTTCAGTTTATGTAGAATAATCTTACTAAATTGAGTATGTTACAAGTATTTTTGGTGATGATGATGACCTTCGTACTCACAACTGTTTACAACCACTATTTTCTACCCCGTCCCACTATATCACCACGTTCAATCCGTAGTAAATAAGTATTATAGAAACAAGAAATCTATTCTGATAAAATTAATTTTATGATTAAGCTGAACCTCCTGTGAATAGACTTTTTACTGTACGAATTGTACTTTTTAAGTATTTCGTGTCTAAGTATTGATTGACGACTATCATGGAAAGTAATATTTATCGAAGTAGAGCCTAAAGGTTATCTCCACTCTCAATTTAAATCTACATTATCGAAAACTCATTCTAACACAACAGGGCAACAATTCCTTCCATTCCTTTGTAGTAAACATAATTCATTTCTTGCAGTCACCATTGTGGGAAGGGCCAGTTTTTCTTATTTTCCGAAGTTCAGACCACAGACTATACGTCCGGGGCCACGTCGTTGTCAGCCGGTCATTTATAACGCCTCTATTCAGCCGATCCATCCATCTATCAGGCACATTGTTCCTAGCTGTGTGTTTGAGGACCTCTATTTAGTGACATTGGAGGAAGAAATTCTATTAGAGGGATTTTACTATTGTTAGTAATTTTGTAGTATTTTGTAGAAGTACAATTTTGTTTATTTGGTTTCAGTAATTTCAGCAAACAAAAGTTGTCAACAACCACTGAGGTGTATGAGAAAATACTTACTTATCTCATTACTTACTTCTCCGCTAATATTTTTAATAAATACAATTATTTTCAATGACAACTAATAAATAAATGGTCCTGAAAACAATTGAAACAATTAGGTTTCAGTTGTTTTTCAGGAACTCTTATTAATTATAAGAAATAAGAAACACAGTCATCTTACTCAAAAATTAATCATTATAAAATGAGGTAAGGTAAATGGGAGTAAGTCAGCAATATATATAAACTTAAACGTCAGCAGTAGTAAATGACCTGTATGCTTCAAAGCACACAGAGCTAAATAATAATCATTTCCCGTTCAAAATAGAGGGGTGTACGACACCTCTGCTTACCCCTTCGGAAACTTCAGTTATACAAATAAATACATCTCTTGACGAACACAGGAACTACTTGGAAAGTTGGAACACTAGTCTCTACATCACTCACAGATGCAATATCATTAGAATGATACAAAATTCCGATAGATGGCGGCTAAGTAAACATATCCTTACTTAACGTACAGATGGCAGCACTATCAAGTTGAGATATAGTAACTTCGGAGCTCGGACTTTGGACAGAAATATTTTTTGTGTGCTTTTGTTTTTCTAAAAAATCTTGGCTTCAGAACATTTTGATTTCGTCAAAATTATTTGGGGGATCATTTCAGTACGTTGTACCAAAGAATCCTGAGGCTTCTTTATTATAAGGTAGTACATTTTGCTAGACAATCCCTGATTGTTTTAGTAGTGTGATTCTTCAAAGATCTAAGCGGCATTTGCAGTCCATCTAGGGGTGTAGAGCCAGACTTATTTTCATTATTTACCTACTGGGTAAAGCCCTGAAAAGCTGTAGTGATCCCACTGTAAGATCCACCATCCGCCGTATGAAAACCTAGATAAACTACGCAAACTAAGATAGAAGATATCTTCTACAAAGATGACAAGAGATGAACAAACTTATTGAAAAGACAGACAGAACACACGCCCAAACAATAGTTAAAACCAACACAATTGTTAGGTATCACCCAAAATAATAGAACTAGGTAGATACGTTAACACTATCACCTGCTTACCTTCCCACTTCCCAGATTCCCACGCATTCCGAGACAAACGGGTTACCTACAATAACTTGACGTAGGCTGTGACTACCTGCCTGAACCTGCGCCTGCGCTGCGTGCTGTTGGAATGTTTTGACGTAACAGCTGGCTGTTGTAAGACTGGAAGCCTGTTGGCACACCCACTAGATTGAATAGTACTGCTGTAAAGTCTAATGATTTGTGGCATATTTATTGGTATTGATTACGGCATAAGTTTCGAGGAATTTAGACTTGCAGTATTTGAGAGGAATTCAAAGGCTAAAGTGAAATAGCCTTAGGCAGTTGAAACGTAACCCCAACGCTTGAGCAAGGCCTAAATTCACTGATTTAAGTGATCTTTATGTGTCGTAATCGAGAATGGGATCATCAGAAAGAATCATAACTAGGAAGAAGTGGGTCCTCCCCTAATGTGTCAAAACATCAACGATCAATTAATAATTCTTTACAATAACTAGGAGCCTTGTGGCAAAAGACCAACAGTTTTCGGTATATAAATCAAACTGTCATAAACAGGCTACCTCAGGTTCTGTTTCTCGTAGGCGAAGAGGCTAGCTACCTGCCTCTATCCTGTAATAAGAATGTTTTAAAGCTTCAACGTAACAGCTGTTGTAAGACGGGGAGCCTACTGGCACACCCACCACGTTTCACCATCGATTAGTGCTGCTGTGCAGTGTTCATTGTAATTAGTAACTAACAACTTTATATTTATGGCATTAAAAACTATGAGAAATGTTTCTATACTGCGTAAGAGCAACCTATATTGCCCCTACATAATATGGGCTTTTCGCATCCTGGTTTTACCTGTCATCCTATCGATCTACATAAGTAATAACTACCCTGTCAATGGATCCTAATAAGTTAGTTAATTGATTCAGGCGTGACTTTGCGGAAATCCATTAAGATACAATAGACGCTAATATATTTAGTAACCTATTCCGCTTGACTATTCTTCAAGAGTCATAAAAACCCTGTAAGAAATCGACACGTGTTTCACCTCTCAACGAAGCATCTTCAGGATGACGATTGACCAATTGCAAACCAGAACGCGACGTGTTACCACACCGAGCGCTGGACGCAGAGTAAGATCCTAATAAGCCATAAAAAAGAAGAATTTTACTGTTCTTTGCTACTAATAACCGAGAATTAACGCTTTATGTAGCTCAGCTAACCACTTACCATATAACACTAGTACAATAAACTGTATTGCCAAACATAAGTTATATCTGAAGTTAAATCGGCAGCTCGTGATTGAAATAGAAAGTACTTACCTATAGGTGCTATACAAACTTCAATTCATTTAAAATATTACCTATTACATGTTTATCTATCGTTATATCATTATTTGTACATGCGGAAAGGTAGCCTCCAGGCACCCATTACTGTTGATAACTCTACACAATGATGCAAAGGGGCCATGGATGACATATAGGAGAAAACGTGGAATACTGACACCAATCTCAGATAGCAACCTCTGATTTGACCCGAAGTATTCTTATAAGGAATCCGCCCGTTAGTCACTCGCCATCGATTACGGTTGCCACAGACTACGTACAACCAATCTGCAACAGGCTACCAACCACGATTAGTCCGCATTATTCTAAACTGTGACCTCAATAGTAATTGGAGTCGTGTATACTTCAAGTTCAATGAATTTGTATCAACCTTATAAAACTTTATTGCCTATGCAGCTATTTTCAATTGTTTCATTTTATTGATCTATTAAATAACCCAATAACCACTATAACGGACATTTGAATTTACGGTAGGTTATTTTAAAATCGACCTATTAACGGAATTTATTTAAATCTAGCGACCATCGCGACAGCTTTGCATGTTGCACGCAGATTTTCACTTTTGGGCTCATTTTTGCCATACAATAACTTGAGTCATGTTCCTGAATATGTCTTATTCATTAAACGCGTCTTACCTGCGACTTCATCTGCATTAGCTGTGTTTATAAGCAGTATATTGAAAAAAGTTCTGTTTCTTCGCTCGTAGTTGGCAACCCTGAAAGTTCAACGTCTAATCTCCCTAAACGATATTGCAGCGAGGATTCAAACATATCATTCAAAGTCGGCGAGCAAAGCTACGCGTGTTTGACTTATATCTGCGAATGTATCTAAAATAGAGAGTCGGACTCCATAACAGTAAAGCACCGGTTTTTATGGCGCCAGCGTTCCCCTTGCAACCTAGTGAGGTGACTCACTGATTCTATGTCAGTTTAACTGTACTCCTCACCGAGTTTTATTTTACGCAGATCAAGAAACAATCGCTCCACCAGACAGCGCGGACGTCAAGTGCATATAAATGTGCTCTAGAAATAATTCTCATTTGATTAAAGAGAAATGAAATAAAAAGTATTTTTATTGTTTCTATGATTGAGGTGATGTATGGGAAGTGGCCCAACCCAATGACAATTGAATGAGAAAGGTCTTACAGACACATAGATACCGGTTTCCTTTACTGATGAACGTAAAGAGTTCAAGAGTTCACGTTTGCATAACATTATTGGTGATCACGTTACAGATATATAAGAGTCGTTCTATAAAGTCCTAAACGATAACGAAACTGCACACATGCGGCGTGAGACACAATCCGCAATTTGTTAATGTCAGTGCGCTGTTCTGGGCCATTGAACGGGTAACTGAATGGCGGGCCCACGTCTGGATTCAAACTGATCTGTTTTTATGTTGAACACATCAATCAACTTATTGCTTTTTATTTCGATACCGATTTGAAAGATAGTGATAACTGGATATATGACCCAGCATGACCTACAAACCCATAAATTGACATAAATTTCGAAATAGGCAATACATACTAAGTGTGCAAGTGTTATTGCACACTTAATTTAGGAGTAAACCAAGCTTTCAATTTCTGTTGATTGTGCGATTACTTTTCCACAAATGCATAAAATTTAAATTAGTCACTGATTTGTCAGGGGTTTCTTCTTAGAAAAGGAACCAATCAAATACGAGAAGCAAGCCGGTAAAGATACAATGAAGACAGTAGCAACAGCATCGATTAATAATATTGATAAACTTACAACAAATATAAATAGAAATGCAGACGACATTATAATACATTACATTGGCTACATAATAGGTGCTGTGTCTCGAAACATCCAGTGAATGAGATTAGTCACTCGTTAGCTATGTGGGTTAGTATTTCTGCAATTTGTGTCTCGACTGTTGACCTTTCACTTATCTCTGAGACAACCCCTTCGTTGTATGGGTTATTAATAAATTGAATATTATTAATAGTTAGGTTGCGCCGTGTGGAGTGAACGGCAGCCGATGACCAAGCCTCAGGTTCGGCCTTCGTGTCAGCTGTCCCACCCACTTCTATTGAGTCATTCTCGACATCGCCCACTGTCTTTAAGTTACTCCCTGTCATTAGCATAATCTTTGTATTAATGTTAACGGCTTCCACGACCTTGATGCCTATACTTATTTTATTAATTATATCAATCAATTTCGGTTATATTTACACGTGCAACTTGACTAATTGTTCTAGTCTCTCCGTAGTTGCTAATGGGTTCTGCGTTAGCGCAGGGGACCGTTAATGTTTAACATGCGTGTGTACGACAACTTCCTCTTTTTTTCAGAGTTTAAAAATAACTATTTCTAGCGATTTGTAGTTTGTACGGTCTAATATGGAAGGCCATTTATTCGACGTCGCGTCGCTTCAACGACATAACTTATGATGTCAGTAGTCATGACATGAATATTTTTGCGGCACAACCAATTCCGAGTATTCGCTGGAAATGTTTGCGATTCCTAAGTTAAGGATGTTCAGGTTAGGTTATTTGTTCCTTCCATTGAATTTTAATTCAAATATTTTCATGATATTATAAAATGGTACCTCTTAGCATGAACTCAAAAATCAGCGTGACCACACACCGTGACTCCTACTTTAGCCAATAAGTGACAACTCACGTCGCACCTACAAAATGGTGTTATATTGAACCAGGTCTTGATAAGATACTCGTACACCTGACTGGCAAGTATAAGTTGGTATGTATGTCATAACGAGTTGTTTCATAGCCTCAGTTTATACAGTGGATCCTGTCCGGTTTTACGACGTCCGGAGCATCAAGTCAACGGACGCAAGCGCGCAAGTGAAGCTCCAAAATTAGCCAGTGCGAATGCCGACCACGTGACCGGCGCGGACGGGCCCGATGCCCGGTGAGATAATAATTGCGTGTTTAGACGTGGTAAGGGGATAATACACACGTGACGACGCGAATTCATGTGTGAATTGTAGCGTTTTTGCATTTAAAAGGATAATTGCTTAATCTCAAAATGTTTTTGAACAATGAATGCGAATTTTATTCGGTCTTTCGGAGCGCGGAGTTCATGTTTATGAGGGTTAGATACCTATTCGCATATTAAACTACTATCCTGTCTCAGTGAGATCTTGCTTGATGTTTCGCAATATTTCATATTCTCGAAGTCCTTGTACCTTAGAATGTAGAGGTGTGCCAAATACAGTTTTAATAATGTCTAGGCCAAGACCTTTTCGGGCAAATGCGGCCCCCGTGCATGTTGTATGAGGCCTCAGTTCGAGACCTTACAACACCGTCATTCATGAGTTCCTCGTGGTAGATTATTGTACATTGCCCCTAAGATAGATGGGAGTATGTGGTGTGTGGGGAGGGGGGAGTATACGCATACGCATGAGTCACAGAGTGGATTCCATGTCAATGTAGCGCCGTTGAACTTGCGATTATAATACACTTCGTCGCGCAACTTAATTGGTGCTACGGTTTTTTCTGAATGACTGAGATTAAATTGGCCCCAATTATACAGTTTTGTATTCAATTACCCCCTTTATTATAGAGCGCGTAATGATTGAATAAAGGCAGTAATTGAATAATTTCTTGCGGACCGCTACTTTCTGACGACTTGCGAATTTCTCGGTAAGTATAAAAATAACACTAAAATATAATTCCTTTAACCGCAAGAGAAAATAGAAGTTACTACGAGTTTACGATTTCACGCAGGAATATTTTATGTGTCCGTGCTCTATATAGGTAGCACAAGCTTTCAGTTTGAAGGTACATTACATCACAACATCAATCTGAATAGAAAAAACGTCCATGACAAGACAATCGGATACCGACTAGTATCAGCTGTCATAGTAATGAGAGGGTTCGCACGAAGTATTTTCTAATAAGGCGAGTATTACGAAACATCAGTGTTATTATTCAACAATTAGGTGACAATTCGATGAGGTGAGATAACGACACTGCGGCTGGTTTCTGATGCTGTTTTCTCCGAAGTGTGACGGCCTGTCTTATTAACATTCTTGTCCATTCGGACACTTATTCTGAGCGAACATGTCGATGAATAAGCGAAATCTATCGATACTCGCTCACGCCTATCAATCAAAACAAATATACGATTTCCGCATGAATTTAGACTGCAAAATTATAATTTTTATAACACCATTACGCAAAAGGTAAAAAAAACTAGTTATAAATTCCATGCCTATCATTTATTTCATCGAATAAATTTCTTCTTGATTGAAACGAAAGTCGTGTGTTATCTAATTGGTATTCCTAATTGACTCATCACATGGTCGCAATTCAGTAGACACAGTAGTAGACCTGATCAATCATTTTCTCCGCTGTACGAAGACGTATTAAACTTTCATTGTACTTTCACGGCTGTAATGACGAATGAGATTGTTTGCTCAAGTAAGACTGACCAGTTTTTCTGTATAAAGGAAAGAATCGAGCGCCACGCGTAACTTATCGTTAATTACAGAAACTGGAATTAACCTCACTGAGTTGTCGTAATGGTCTCTCTCACGCATTGTTCTGAGAGGCCTTTATCAATAAATGTGTTCATATGAGTTTGTAACGTGCCTTCTCTACGGAGAATTGAGTTCACGTAAACGCTTAGATGCTCGTTTATAGATTTATCATGGTCACGTGACACACATTCAACTAAATTTTTACCTACTGGAAAAGATACAAAATATTAAAAATGATCATTAATTTACTTTTACTTCGGTATGTAGATGACGAATACAGAGCGATATTACACATGTGACACTTATCCGTTCACAAAGGGGCAATGTAATAAAAATATTAATAAATAGTTGCGAAAACAAAAAGTGGCACGGACTCATTACGTGCGGTAAGAGGAGCCCGTCCTCCGCCATGCGGAACGATGGAGGTGTTAAACTTAAAACAATTCGATTGGATCAAGTTTTTATTATTATAAAACTTATTTTGAATCGCCGTGTGAAACAATGAGACACCACCAGACCATAGCAGAGTTATAGCAACTTGTCCCTTTTATTTGAATCTAATAGTACCTATTGTATGGTAAGTAACATCGTTTGGTCTAGAAATGTCAATCAAATGTATAAGCAAGTGTATTTTATATACTAAAGGAGAAACCTTTATGTTTTGGCTATGGTAGCAGCCAATAACATTAATTCATTCTTAGAAGGGATACTAATAATAGACTCCTCGAGATTTTCCTTGAGAAAAACAGCTAGTGGGATAATCCGATTCGAGTTTTCAGAAAAACAGCTAATGTTCAGAATTTTATAATTCGATTTAAAATTAGACTGGTAAACGACTGCATTCGTCGAAGTTTCATAGAAACCCTCAAAGAAATAGTGAAGCTATGATGTGATTCTGATTTTATATACTGTATTTTGTCCCTCCCTAAAACATCCATTAATATCCATTACATTTTTTCATCATTTACAGAGTTTCTTGCCGGCTCTTCTCCATAGGAAACGACCAATTGGAACCGTGCACCTAGCTTCTGACGTTTCATAAGTGCCCATAGTAGGCTTATGTGAAATAATGTATTTTGATTTTTTATTTTGATTTTGATCCTTAATGTTTGGATGGAAAATAACTAAAAGGACATTGAAATCGTACCCAAAGGCACCAACAACGGTGATAATGTTCTCATACAGTTCTTATAACCAACAAAACCCTTGAATTCGAGAAAAATAAACGTTGTTTATTTACTGCAGGTTCAATACTAAATGTAAAAATAAGATTAGGCATGACTAATACCTCTCAAGGAGCCGACTGTTTCAGTGTCTGGCTCGCAGTCAATGACTTCCAAATATTTGATTCACAGCGACTTCTACAGACAATTTATTAGGTACTTATTTATTAGAATAAAAAATAAAATAATTTATGTTATAATAAAATTAAGAATACGAGTATACATATAAAATCCACAAAATAAGACAGACGTAATCCAACAGGAAAGCTTACATATTTATCTTCTCGTTTTCAATAGATTGAAATGTTGGAACATGGAGAAGGCGGCACAAAGCCAAGAAATCGTTCGCATGTGACGTTGTTGTTTTCAAACAACACCTTTATAGAACGACCATGAATCCTTGAAAACGCCTCTCGTATTATTATATCCTTTGATCTGGATTATTATCGTGTATGCTACGCATGAATCATAACGTATTAAAGCCGGGCAGTATTCTGAACCATCAGAGGAAGTATTCCGAAATTTATTGCTGAAAATGTTATTGAAATCCGTTCTACAGTTTAAGCGTGACGGATCAAGTGAGCGTGGTATGGTAAGCGTTCCGTTCGCAAAAATCCAAGAATCTCAATCGTAGAGCGGTAATTGGAAGCGCTTGATTTTAAAATTCAAATTAACGTAGCGGCAGTGTAAAAAGACACGATAATGTGTTCATTAACAAATAAATGTATTATAACGTTTTTATAAGTGTAAATAGAGAAAGCAATAAAGTTTTATAGTCTTGTTTAATATGAGTGAGTGTAGTAGTAACGTCATCCGGCGGACGCGAGCTCGGAGCAGCTTGGCCAAGCGGTTGTGTCGGGCGCCGCTGATGTGCGCACACGCCGGAAACCGCAGGTTCGCAGAAGCGCCGCGTGTAAATATTATTGCGCCGAACCCAGTGCCGCTCTTTAATAACGTGGCGAAATGCAGGCCGCGGGAAACATTCCACTGTACCGCTACACGATGAGATATTGGCAGGTTTTTGACCGCCACGCATGTTCGTCGACAAGAATTTTCTTTGTCCCGTTGAAGTTCAGAATGAGAAAACGAAAATACTTCAGCATTCCTTAATCCAACATACCACTATCACGACTGGCTCCGACGTACATACAAATGAGACGAAGCTTCACAGGATATGTAGTACAAAACAGTTTTCATATGATGTAACTATCTACAAAACAGCTGCAGATCATTCAAGAATTTATCAATGAATAGAAAGGGGACCATCTTTCTTAAAACTGGGCCAAAGCAAATGTTTCGTTGAAAAACTGGAAGTAGATTTAACGGTGCTTTGTAGAGACAGTCCGCGGCTCATACCCGTGCGTTTTGTTTGTTCCTGTGTGGACTTAAAAGCTTTGATGGCGACCACATCTAGAGAGATAATCTAAACAATAAAATTGCTTAGAAATGCAAACAGCTTCAATAAAACTCAATTTCAAACTGGAATAATATATTTAGACGTCATACTAGCTTGGACTAAAGTCGTTTGCCATGTGTGGTTTCTAAGAGTTGGTTTAATGTTCTGAGGCGACGTGTACACGCGTTTCCCCGGAACGAGTGAAGGTATACACACATGTGGACAATGAGGGATGTGTCGTGTGTCGACGCGTAGCCGACAAAGGCACGAGGCACGAGGCTATTTGTCAGTCAAACCTACACAATCACGACTGGCTCCGACGTACATACAAATGAGGCGAAGCTTCACAGGATATGTAGTACAAAAAGTCTACACTCAACAAGAGTGTTGTCACTCCAAACTCAACAAGGTTCATCTAACCCTGCAATACTAAGTCTCTCCACAATAATTTTAAGGGAAAAATTCAAGTTTATGCAACCATCTTTATTGCAACATCGGCTTTAATCCCAAATATTAGAGAAAGTGAAATATTTACGATCAATGCAATCGTAAAAAATTCTATCATACGCATCGTAGGATTTTGCTGTAGAAAAGTTTATGGGAGAGAGAGAAATAAAGCTGATTTAAGGGCTTATAAATTAAACACCTTTCGTTTTAACTTTCTTTAGATACGCCTATCGAATAACTTGTATTAGTTAATGATCAACAACCATTCATTACTCATAAAGAGGTCAAACTTAAGTTATGAAAAGCGCTTGTAGCTTTTTAAATTACTTTTCAAGTTTGAGCATTTGATTAATTTCACGCTTAGCTCTCGACATGAGTTCGAGTAACAAAAAATAAATGTCCCAATGGGTTGGTCGCTATGTTCCCACATATTGTCGAAGCATGGTGGATGTACCGGTCAGCTCCACCGGCTATGACTCACCATCGACTGGAGGTCAAGAGCACGCCGCGCTAACTGACTACCTGATGAGCTTAGCGCTTGCCACAAATCAACCTCTCCACGCTTTTGCCATTCATATACATTATTTATTAACTTCGTTGAATTATTTACCGCCTGTTTATCACTCTCTTACTTAATTATAACACCTGTATATCATCACGACACGCGACATCACGAGCAATCGGAAATGAAATGTAAGTATCTTAATTTGGTAAGAAATCATAAACAACGATTCTGTTTTTCAGTTATACAACTTAAATAAAATAAAGTGTAAACACTGGATGTAATTATTTTCTTCTTTATTCATCGGTTAAACAAACAGCTTGATATTTCAACCAAAACAAAATGTCATGAGATCCGGTAAGAAATGATTTCATTCATCTGGTACACACTGAATGCATGTTATGCATCTCATTTCTTATTTCAATGTCGAATGTTTTAATAGCGGCTGTAAGCCCTAATTGACCGTAACGGATTGTCCAAATTTAGCACTTGAGGACGAAATAGACCACCTAAATCCAAAACCATGATGTAAATAGCGCTACTTTATTATCGATTAAGTGAGCTATCATTCATATTAGACCGTCACGCTCTCTTCTATCGTTTTATAATAAAGGACAAACTAGCCACGGTGTATTCTCACGATAGTCAAGTGTGATCTTTATATGAATAGCAGACTGCGGGCGGCTGCGCGGGCGCTACCGCCCACGCTTCCACTCTCGCCTCGGGCCCCAGACACACGTGACCAGCGGACAGGAACGCCATTCTTTACTTATTATTGTACGAGCACTCTGAACAGAGATCGAGTACCCTCGGCCCCTCGCCGTTCGCTGCTCAGGAATGCTTGATGGGTGAAGCATCGCTGAAGATTTGCATTACTGTCATTCTCATCCGTCTTGTGTACTGCCTCAATGGTCTACAATTATTGTGAATGGAACCGTTGAGAACACAAAGCTTCAGAAATGCCCATTACTTGTAATCACAGAAATCGACAGGCGTTTTCAGTTCGATGGTAAATTATAGGTCTAGACGTGGACCGATAATGAATACATCATTAAGTAGTAATAACGCGTTTAACGAGTATATCGGTATATGTGAATAGTGTGCCATTATTCAGTAGTTAATGCACATCTACTGGCGTGCGTTCGTAGAATTATTTCAACTGTAATTATAGCTGCAAAACAATTTGTTTGATCTTGTTCGGTGCTACAGTACATACCATTAAAGAACATTAAGAGTTTGTTTGAATTTTTATTATTAAGCTTTTGTTTACGCTTTGTGTGCATTCTTGGAGCATGTGTAATATAAACAGTAAAATATTACATAAGTAAGTAACTATATGGTGTTGCATGTTTACCGGCACACGCTTCCAAAAACAAAATGTCGTCATCATAAAATTTAATAACACAACAAACTGTTATGACATTTGAATACATTTTATCTACAACAGAACATCAGCTGTTTTATGCTACTTGTAACAAAACAAATGTCGTTGCAGATTATTTATGTGATGTTGCGCTTGCGACACGGTACGTAACGTTGCAATAGATTCACTGTTACTGTGTTACGGAAAGTGAGATTTGTCTTGATTGACTTGGGAGATCTATGAAAAAGTGCCTCAAACTCCGGCGCGGCTTGTTAGTGCGCGTCGTAAAAATTTGAATGCCTTTTTACAAGGCGGTCGCAGCCAACATACCTGTTTGCGCGGGAGGATCGACCACACACCTCGCGTAGCATAGATCATCGTGATTGCAAGTATTGCAACGAAGGAAATGGTCGACAAAGAAAAAAAAAATATATAACTGCTTTATTTACTTGTTTAATTTAACCATCTGTTCGATAAGTAAATTGCGAAACGCCACAGAAATTAAGAGGAATGCTTTTCGTCGCGAAACCTTTAATTAAGTTTAAATGTAAATAAATTATGCTAGTCGTGTCAACAGTCTTGCCTCATTACGTCTTCATCAGGCGTATAAGAAGGCGCAGAGGATAGACCGGTGCCTTTGTCTTACCTTAAATCGGTTCATGTATTATTTATTTCGTTGATTAACAATTTCCAACAACGTTTTAAGCAAGCAGTTAATTTATAATTTAATTAAGTACAACATAATGTTCTGGAACTTGCAAAAAATTAAAAAAATGGAAAATCTTGGCTCAAAAACTTGAAAAAGTAGGTAAAGTTAACATAAAGTTTACAAACTAATCTCAAAGAGCCTATACAACACCTCAGTTTTATTTCCTAAACTTTCCTTTCTTTTCCAAACTACTTTTTCAGGAAAATTCTGCTCTCAATATCTGGTTAATCCGTAATCAATTTACTCTTTTTATACGCCGTAACACTTTGAGTGGTAACACTCACAGCATACAGATAAGGTAGGTAACGGATTGGTAATGTTATGGTCCAAATGTAGGCTGAACAAATAATGATAACACCATACCACCGAGCCCACCATAAAGATAAGCGGTTGGCGAAATATTTCAACAAGTACTGGGTTAAAAATAGCTTTGTTCAACATGATACAACAAAGTACAAAAAATCCAGGGAAAGAAATGTTCTCCCCATATATTTCCGTCATTGGTGTGGTAAAAGATAGTCAAGAGGACAGATAACAGCCTGCAAAAAAAAAGTTGTAATGTGACTGCTGTGATAATTTTGGCAATATACTATATAATCGTCCATCCTAGACGTCATTAGAAGCTCCATTTTCAGCGTTAGACGTATTTTTACGATAGTATACGTGATGATAATGATGATACAAAAACCGATCTAATAAAACGAGCATCATTAAGAAAGATCTAATCTCGAAATCAGTACGCGAAAGTCGCTATCGATTTTCACGGAACGTATGCCTGGAATGTCATTACAAACTAAAACATACCACCCACGGTTCAATCGATCACGTTGCAAAGTATTGAGTATTCTGATGAAATACCAGAAATTTTGCCAAGTATCGCGACGTTCACACACTTTCGCTGAGACAGTTTGGAGTCGTCTCATGTGGGCTTGGGCTCAATCGCCAATGAAATAAGACCTCCGACAAAATACATAATGCATTCAGGTATTAAAGTTTTTAAACCACGCTGTAGATCACTTAATAATGGACGCCCAATATTACAGGCTCGCTGGGCCACCCAAGGAGTTCGCGGTGAGTTTCTCGTTTATTTCCTATTATCTTATCTTGCCTTAATGATCAGTAAGGGTCACATCGATAGGTTTCTATATACTGCGTTCTAAAAATCAGCTACACATACCATGCGTTTGTTGAAACGATGTGTCATTATTATTCATCGGAACTAAAGCGTGACTTCAAATGGTTTGAATTTTGATGAGATTTGGTCGATAAGTTAGAACCATCATCATCTACCTAGCCTTTTCCCAACTATAAAATAGAACCAAGTTTTATGAAGTATTCCCGTGTGAGCACCTATGCATTGAGTACGTACCAAAGGTATTTCAAATGGATAAGTAATGGTAGAGTATACTCAATGCATAAGTGATCAAACGGGAATACTTCAGTTCTAGAGTATTCATAATTAGTTATAGGGTTTCAAATCGATACCTATAACTGTTTTATGATTACTCTAGTTTTTTATGTAATTTCTTTTCCCTTTCAAAATCAAGTATAGGATTGTCAATTTTATGTAGGTAGATATGAAAATCTTTAGAAAACGCACAAAAAAAACCAAACCAAAAGCATCAGAAAAAGGCATTCACGCGTATAATCAATAATGGGCTTCAATTCTTATCCATTACTTTAAACACAGTCTCCAGAATCATCACTGTATCCAACTATAATTTTAAAACCAATCTTCAAAATTATAGTTACTCACCGCGACGCTTGTAGTACACTTGATATATTAAAGAGCACATTTAAGTTTATTTATTTCGACATGCAAATATTCGTACATGAAGCAAAATATTTATCGTACACTTGAGGAGGCCGTTCAGGCGTCTCGTTCTCTACATTATGCAATACATTGTGACCATGACCTTTCTGTTAACTGCAATCAAGAGCTCCTGGTTTATTATTTTTAGTACAAGTATTATTTCTGTCAATATATACTTGCAGTGACGCGTGCTTGCAATTTTTCCTGAAGCGCATCTATTAATTTTCCGCAAGGTTATGCAAATATTTGCGTTTTACTCAACACTCTCGTCTCGTACTCTCGACTCAAGTCTCGTATCTCGTACTTCACAGCATTGTTATATCATGCATGCACCATGAACATACGGTATTTATACTGCGAAAGCAAAGATCTCACGAGCAAGGCTCTACGTCATATGACTGCGCATGTGTCACATTTACAAACACTCGATATTGCTCCCGCGCAACTGTCGGACCACATGAGAATTCATTGACGAAACGCCGAAAGGAATCGACAATGGGAAAATATTTGCTTGCTGATGGATCGCTTCGAACGCCTAGTTTCACATAGCAAATAGAGCAGTGCTGGAAGTACTTTTTCTTCGCGGAAACACGGTTCATAAATTAGAGTTGGCTACGAAAAAATACTGGTGTTAGGCAATTTAAGTTCCTATTTTTAGCTTTAAATAAACAGCCCGTTCGATCGTTTAAAGTTGTTGTGACTTAGGTCGAATTTAAGAACGCATTAGTGTATTTAAGATTCTAATTTTGTTACTCAAACACGTACTTGATGTTTATAAACTTAATGTAATTATACACTCGTGGACATGAGCGATACGTTTTGACAAATGACTGAACATTAAATCGCTTTGCAAATTGTCGATTAACGTATGATCAGCCTTGCGTGTAGACTCCGCTTAATTATGGCGTAGTAGCTCGTAGCACTTACGATATGCAAAAAGTTATGACAATAATAAATTGCTTATTTCAACATTTTATAGTATAAACTGCATATTATTGATACAACTCAATAAAACGACAACCGAACGTGTTGAATATTTCCAGTCTCATTGTGTTTTACTTGAATGCTAAGTGGGTATAAATCGTTTAGTATGACAGCTAACTTGCTTCTTAAAAACATGGAATGCAGCAGCAATTCGTATCGGGTTATTTTGTTATACATCGACTATATTACAGCAAGTGCATATTGCGTCAGAAGCCGTAAGAAGTTTGCGCGCCAACTATGTTCCTCTCACTCCATCAGGGTTACCACTATAAACAAAACATTGGATAATGTCAACATTTACCAACAAAGAAGTTCTAAGAGAAAACAGGTTTATTTCGCCCACGTTCGTCTTCGTTCGATGTAGCTAATTTCAATTTCACTATTCACAGTAGATACGGTATATTGCCAATGTGATGTCATAGTATTTTTTCCCGTCGATTATTGTATAGCTCATTTGATAGTTGAGGCCAGAAAACAAAACTATTGTAAGCTGTAGGTAAGCTGTGTGGGATTTTAAACTTAAACTGGATTCAGATATCATTAATTACTACATATTTGTATTTATTTACATTTGACGTGAGTGTAGATAGTAAACGTTAATGTAAATGCTTTTCTGGACACTTCTTGCTTTAACCTTCAATAAAAATATTTGTGATCAATGTTGAATGTGTAAAAATATAAAACATGGAGACTAATAAAAATTTAAGATATACAAGGTAGTCAGCCAATGGCCGCGGTTACCTTGTTTCTTTGTCGCTTGCCGCGCTCTACATATCTGCGCACACGCATATTTTGACAGCCCTATTTGGCAATATTGACTCGAGTATTTAGCAGTGTACAAGCAAGTAAGTAATCTGTACCTACGCTCACGTTTGCTTTATGAATGTAAATATTCAATTTGCAATAAACTAACTGACATTCACCTGTGACTACTTAGAACTTTCCTAATGCTTTGTGTTCCTTAGCAATACCGTTTGCCATGCTCATAATACAATAAATATAAATACAGAAGTTTGCAGCAAACAACAAACATACATCTTTTTACCGGTCATTAGGCGAAGTAAATAGACGATTTTATCTTTTAAAGGTCACTTTAGCCACCTTGGTCAAAGTCAACTAAACTGCATAATGTTTTTGTCACTTCCGCGCCATTTGCAGACCGAAAACATTACCTTGACGATTAAGCCATTACGTGATTGACTTAGTACAAAAGCCGAACACTCCTACTCGGAAATAAGTTCACAATGATTTCTTTAATCATCTGCAATTTACGACGACCCAAATACAAAAGAAAAGTGAAACTGAGGGACATTATCAGAGTTGATTGATGTCGTGTCATTCAATAAAGCACACTTCTACATGAAGGAGTTTTATGCTACAGTTTTAACCGCGGTGAATATATGGCATGTATGCTTGAAACGTGTAGGTACATTGGCTCTTCACTAATGTTTATAAGACAATGAATGAAATGCAACGTCGACTTTGCACTGCCCCAAAACTGTTGCGCTTGCGGCGGGCTTTGTAAGTGATGAATATTTACGCAACAAATGACTCGACAGTGACAATAATTTACAGCCGACCTCGACCTTGCCGCAGAGTGCTCCCACTGATTGCCGAATGCAAACCGCGCAAAATTCACAATAAAACACGCCATTTCGAAGCACCCACATGCACTACTTTGTTATTCCACAAACTGGGACGCACACGATGTAAATTTTGATAGCCTTTAACTTTTATAGCCAGAGGTTTTAGTTTAAGGTCGTCCTGTTTTATGTTATTTTTATTGCGAAAAAATATTTTGATTTGCGAATTAATTAATGATCAATAATATCATAACTGTAAGGTAGTAATCAAAGTAAACACGCGGTGTTGTAAAACTCCCATAGCCAATGCGAGTGCAAAGGAAGGTTTGCCAATACTGCAAGAACTTGAAAGCAAACTTTTTGTTGGCGAGACCTCGATATTTTGTGTTGGCGATATTTTATGAGTGTACTGTAACTGGACCAGTATCGTTAAATGATAACGAAATGATCTATTGTCAACAAAGTACCAACTATTTGTCATAGATCCTGATAGGATCACTTGTACAGCTTCCACCGGCTGCGGACAAATTAATTGCTTCGCCAGAGTTAAATGTTATTGTGTCAAGGCTATGTAGTTTTATTTAATTCTCAACAATTATATGAATACACTGTGACCCAATTTTAAAATACACTGTTACACAATTTTATATTATTAAAACTTGTTCAGCTTTAATGCGTTAATTTCTTCTGATGCACATTTAAAACAATTTTAAGATTCCAAATGCCTACATACTACCTATAGTACTCAACAGAAGTATCTTCGTTTGCCACTATTTATGCAAATAATATAAAACAAAATATGGAACACTTCCTTGCTAAAATCGTTGGAATGGAACAAGTTATTCAGCTGCTCAGCTTTTTTTAAAAGAAACACCCTAAAACGTTCGTGTTTTGGCCATCATGTCACGTGGTATCACGAAAGACATCTGTTCGCCCTTAGGACAAAAAAGTGTGACTATTTTTTGTTCAATGTCTGGCTGGTTCACCTTCTATTCACCTCCATTTATTCTGAAAGTATCTCATGTCAGCTACAACGTAGACTAAATTTTTTATGTGGGTTGAAAGTTTTTCACTACTTTCTTAGATCATTTTTCATTGAAGAAACAATACATCTTAACGTGCCGCCTACACGTTAACGTATCGTTAAAAAACATCTTAACTAACTGGTTGACATTAAAATGAATTAAAAACAAAGCAAAATAAGTTGTCCAGTCCATACCTTGTTTAGCAAGTTGTACAATTTACATGCTTCCTCTACTATTTAGCTCTACCACAAAACAAAACTCTGCGAGCTCTACTAATGTAGAGCAAATGAAATTAACAGATACTTTCATTTGCTGTAAATGCGGCGTTTAAACGATGTACGTGTTTCCCATTGTCGGAGAGCTCATAAAACACCTACACGCTAATTAGAGACCCTTTAATTGACGTATGTTACGTTGTCTGAAGACATCACTGATGCTTACATAACCGTGGAAAGTGAACCTGTCCAGGATTACCATTCGCGAACAATTGACGCTTCATCGAAATTCCAATTTGGAAAGGACAAAAAGTGGTTCGAATATTTACAGAAAGTTGTCGCAGGACAGGGGGCATCGCATTCGCTTTCGTCGATCGAGTACGAAAGTACTGTATTGTAGTGCTATCCGGTTTTCTGACCTTGGTACAAAACAACAAAACTAAATACTATGGCAGGCGTGACTACGCTATATAGAGCACAAAAAGAAATCACTTGCGAACTTTTTTTGGCGAACTAATCTCGAGCAGTTTGATCTAGTGAAAGTTAACTACTTTACACTTAGCTGTACAAATTTTTTTTTTTTTTTTTTACGTTTATTTGGACACAGTTCGTGAAACACAAAATACAAATAACAAAATAAAAAATTTGAAAACAATAGTGTGCGCCTCACGGCTGCGCCAAAAAGGTTCATACATAATATGAATAACTAACTATTCATTTGTTACTTCTCTATTTCAATCAACTCTACTAACGAAGTAGCTACTGGGAGCTGAACACTCCCTTGAAGCAGATAATTGAAAAACTTTCCTTAATACCATTTATTCCAATTGATTGAACAAGAAAATAGTTACATCATTACAATTCCTAGATTGATGTCTCTGATTCCGAATATTCGCTACTGTTTATATCATAAAAAACAGAACTGAAAATATATACAGTCACGTCACGTCTAAAAATACAGAAACATTTATTTCATCATCCGCCTTATTTTCACCTGAGCAGAATGTGTTCCGTGAACGTTAGTTTCTAACACTTAAGATAAATCAACTAATCGTCCAATTAGAGCCAAACATCTTTACACAGATGTTATACGAATCGTGGAATTGCCTTCACGAGCGGTGCAGTTATGATAGCCGGTAACGTTTCACACTACGCCGATGAGTGATTTCACATAGAAATCAAGTTACTGCGATAATTATCGATTCAATTTATTACCTGGTCCATAAAATCCGAGAGGTCGATGACCGAAATTAAAAAATATATATCGATGCTCGCTATTGAATGGAGAATAACGCCTAGAGCCTTTTAACCGACCGAAGGCGGAGTCTCACAATTTCTCTATAAGTTTACGTCTTCCAAGTTATGTAACATTCAATTACGAACCGTAATGGGTATATCTTTGACAAATTATCAGCGGCCGCTCCAATGTTGGGACAATGCGAACTTTCCTGGAACCTCATCATCATATAATAAGTCTATCAATCAACGAGATTATTCTATTACAAACATGCTTGCATTCAAATTAGCGGAGCGTGACCGTCGTCACACAACAATGGGTGCGGGGCGCGGGTTTCGCTGGGGAGGAACTTTCACTGCGCTCTTATCAGCAGCCCGAGCCCGGAGCGCCCCGGAGCTGTCCGGATGCCCAGCGCCCGGGCCACGCGAACCCGGAGTGGGTTCCGCGTGCCCTGCTCAGTACCACTGACCAAGTAGCGTTACATAAACCAACAGGATGACGTCGTTACGACGTTTCCACATTTCTTTAGCTACCTGCCTTCTACGGTCATTTAACTAGACTTCCGTAGTTTTAACTTGAAACATGCAAAAAATGCTTGTTGCGGATTCTCTTAATGTTTTACCAGACTCTATAGAACCGCCAGGAAGGGGAACATTAACCGCATTTGAGGCGGTGTGTCCGCTGGTCTGAATGAACTAAATCACCATAAGCTTAATTGAATTCTAAAGACTTAGATGGGTCTTAGGTCGAAGGACATCCTCTCTCTGCAATGCATCAACATAGCTTCGCAGAAAACGAATTAAACGCCGCACCTGGTCATCAGCAGCCATTAACATTTAAGACCTCTCTTAAAGTGTCTTAACACTAACAGTCACATCTTTGCGACACAATCAGAAGGAAACTATTTAGGTCTCCAGGTAAAAACTATAATAAAGTAGGCTAACGAGCGGCCATGATTTCTTTAATTACGAGCTCATATTCATGCTTACGTGAACACCGTAATGTTAGGTGGCAAATGTAACTTACTGTGGTGCATAGTGTTGTGGTTAAGCCCGGCTGACACGACTGGTCGCGTATCGTTTTGCGTGATCTCCATCTCTGAAAGACTTTACCAGGTTCTCATCAGGTGTTGAGGGCCGTTCGTAAACCGGTGTATGCAAGCATAATTGGGCATCCTTCCTGCCTTAATTATTTTTAACCTTTTTAGTGCCTAGTTGAGCTGTAGGTGTATGCCGTCCACCACATATATTATATTGGATTCGGATGTATTATATCCGTATGCGTATATGTGACGATGTAAGCAGGTACTGAATTACTGACTTAAATGCCAGGCTGTGCGTAGCCCAAAATTATGACCCCAATTGACTTCAATTCTGCTTGGCAGCTGGCTTATATTGTATTGGCTTGCTTCTGTAAGCAAGCCAATACAATATAAGCCATAGGCCTCATGTCAGTCGGGCTTTACGTCCATATGACCACACTTTGTATGCCATCGCCATACCCGCTCCGTTAACCCTCTTATCTTCATTGCATGCGGCAGGCCACACAAAACACCGTTACATGACTTTATGCAATCAGAACTTCCATCGCATAAAGTCCTTAAACTTTTATGTAGCTTTGCCGAAATGTCTACCGTGAACTAAGCAGTGGTCGTTTGATCTTCTTCCGGTAACAACCTTGCCTAAACTACTTTGTACTTGACTTTATTTGGATCAACCAGGAAATTATGCTGAGAGATGGCTTGAATTACTTAGCAAGAAGTCGACAACTAAAACATTGTAGGTGGAGTGAAGTGGAACTAAAACTTTGTACCTATAGGAAGTTGTTGATCAAAATGGAAAGGAATTTTAGCTCCTCCGCTTGGGCTCGTTTGGTTTTACTTTTGCCTACATAAAAAATCAATAGGTTAGTCACAGAAATATTTTATAGGTACTTACGTAGGCTCTCTTGAAGTAAGTTATTAGGTAAGATGGAGCCACTTATACTTACTCATAAAAACCTACAACGACCTATTTACTTCAATCAAGTCACACATTACTTACTCCGATTGTCTCCTGCTGTTTATACACTGTATAACGATACAATGAATGCAATCGATTGCTGCTGCAACAACAACACCGATATAATATCCGGCTCATTGAATTATATTAAACGACAATTACACCGCTGAACTGATTATCTTCAATAGGTCAAGGAAACCACACAAATTCATAGACTCACAACAAATCATTGTCCATTAGGTTTGTCTAACTGCTATTCTAAACACACAGAAAACAATGATGTCGCTAAAAGGTATGTGCCAGGCGGCAGTGTATCTCACGCTCCATCGACGCCAGTTTATATACGTATTCAGTTCCATCGACCTGGATTTCCTACGAAGAATACAAATAGCTCAACCAATACATAGAATTAATAGACTGAATCACGTCTCGTAATACTTAGACTTCTATGTCATCTGTTGGACTCTATTATGCAATGTTCATATCCCACATTTTCGAACTTATAAACCCACTATTTACTTTCAGCGGCTAAACCAATTACTTGCGACATGTTACTAGTATTACGACACTATTATGCCTATAGCCTTCTGTGACTAGATAACTAAGCACATCAGCGAAGCACGTGATAACATCAGTCGAGTCGAGAGCGAGACTATTTCCATTTGCCATTTCTCCAATTGGTTAGTCATGCAAACGTGCAGCAATGTTATTAACTTATCGCTTCTCATTATCTAGACATTACACTTCATAAAAAAAAGACTGTTTTCTTCGTCCAAGTCCAACATTCACTATTCAGTCAGCGACCAATCACTGTACCTAAACATTTCCGAGAAACCTTGGAGTTGGCACAGCAGCACATTGCTGAGATCCTAATTACAACATACATCCTTATCCAAAGAAATCTTAATTAATTACAACCGGATTTATGATAAGAGAGCTCAAACTTGTAGTTGACACTTTGACATGTACTTGAGACGTAGAGGAAGATAGCACAGCCTAGAAATCTCTCGCGGGCGGCGAGCGGTCGGGCGGTGTTACGTCCAGCGGTGCAGGCCGCGGTTACAGCACCCACCTGCTTCGCACCGCCTCCGCCATTCATCGCGTAAGAAAGAAAAAGAATATTATAATTTAAATAACAGTCATAATCAAGGCATTGAACTTGCGTCCATAGACGAACGACTGATTAATCCAGAAAACTTTCACTCGAACCGGCCAGTTATCGCGCGGATGAATTTAACTACGAAAATTTTAATAATTAAGAGAATTGTATGGGCAGTGAGTCAGCTAGCGATGCTCGATAAGAAGCCGGCAGTGTCATCGGCTACGGCCATTGTATCCGATGAACTTTCGATCGCTGATTCTTTGTAAGTATAGAAAGAAAGCGGACATTTTCTTTTACATAATGAGACGGATTATAATTCGCACGACTCTCATGGGAGCGTGCACTAAACGGATTTCTATTCTAAGCCCATACGGTCTGTTAGGTTAGAGAGTTTAGAGACAATAACCAATGTTTCGCAATAGCTTACAAACTGAGCATGACACTGTAAACGCGGTAATAGTGTTACGGAATATTCGCAAATTTTCAATACAATAGCGGTGTTAGCGAAGCTTATGCGTTTGGGTAATAGCCTGCTAACAGTACTTACTTTATCCGAGCTACGAGATATTGTTCTTGAACTAAATACGAAATTCACTTCACGGCTACGTCTGTAACATTTTGATTATTGTTCAAGTTTGGAACGGAATAAATCTGGCAAATGCTTCTGAAATTGTGTGGTGGAACTGTGGAACACAGTGTTACTCATACAGACGTTTCGGTTTTGTGTTAAAAATAAATATTACATTAGGTGTGAATGTATCATAATTTTCCATAAATAATATGAGAAGTAAAAAAGCGAATCATAATGAAAGACTATTAGTCATATTTACGATCGAAGCCACACCTCCTGCGTTTAGTTGAAGTGCACTATTAAAGCATAAATTAAAAAGTCCGATTAGCTGGTAAATTGACCGCATAGAAATTATGTATGGTTACGTAACGACACTACATGTAAATCACCTGTAATTACTATAAACGAAATAGTGTAGGTAATATCAACAGGTGGGCCTTAGGCTCTATCTTTTCAATAAAGTGTTACGCAATCTGGGTATCGTATTGGACCCGTCCAGAAAGTTGATTGTGTAAATTATTTACTACAAAGATTTTTAATTTAGACCGTGAATGTAATTTGTTGTAATGGTTTTTACAGAATCGATTGCTTTCGTGACACTAAGGTCATGCTAGGAAAAGTTTTTACTGGGGTGCATTGCGTCCGAGGTAGAGCAAAATCTAACTAATATTATAAACGCGAAAGTTTGTAAGTATGGATGGATGGATGTTTGTTACTCTTTCACGCAAAAACTACTGAACCGATTTGTATGAAATTTGGCCCACAGATAGTATATAACGTGGATTAACACATAGGATTTTTTATCCCGATATTCCCACGGGATCGAGACTTACGCGGGTGAAACCGCGGGGCGCAGCTAGTATGTAATACAAGTCTTTTATTTTTCAACACCACAAGTAGGGCTATTTCGAAATTTGCCACACCTCCTGAAATTTGAAAAGTCCTGACAGAAAGCCGGTTTTGAAAAAAAGTCCGGACATTACTGTGAAAAATCTTTCTTTTTTCAGTATTAAATTACTTTATTTTTATTTTCTAAAAAAGTAATCCCGGACGGAAAAGTCCGGACAAATGACAAGGACTGACAAAGTCCGGACGGGGAGGGGGGTCAAAACACAAGTCGCTCAAGCATGAGGCTATACATTGAACTGCATTAATCCATCGAATCTTCAGCACCCCACCACATAGAGATATTATGTAATACAGAACGGAATTTTCTTTCAGGTTCGATAACTAAGAAAAATTACATAAGAAATGATCTTAAATCCCTGAATTAATTACAATTCATTATTAAATATAACTCATAAAACTATATACTTTGAAATTGTTTCTTTTATTTTTTTTATTCGTTTACATGTAGTTACAGTGTGTTGTGTGCCCTGACTGTGCTAAATAAATGCATTTTCTTTCTTTCTTTCTTTTTCTTTCATACTAGTTTTTGTCGAAATGACTGAATTTTCTTAGCAACCGCTTAACTAAGGCAAAGATCATAAAGATTAACTTAATTAGGCTAATCAAACGATCAGCATGCAGCACTGAGCTACGATACCACGAAAACGATGATATAAACTTCCTATCAGTTTATTACATAATATCTCGGATAACGGGGAGCTCTAAAAAGGTAACAACAACAAAGTAGGTGCAATGACCTCCGCCCCTAGCGCCGACCGTTACCGATTGATAAGGCGGGTTAAATGGTCCGTGCCACCATGAACCCATAACAATGCTGCTCTATTGATACACACCATTCAATTCGCTAATGTCCCTTTAATTGGTTGAGTGATTTATCTGAAAATAACCGGATTTACCGCTCCGAATTTAAATAATTTAAAAATAAAACTCTTTAAATAGATGTGTAGCAGACGAGAGCTCAGTCTGTTAGGCGGGGGTGTCGGAAGGCTTTATTCACCAAAAAAACCACTTGTCAGCTTAATATGTATATTGCATCACACGTTACACGATAATCACAGTTATGTCACAAAAGTGTACATCAAAACTTAACACTATGACTATAACTATTACAAGAAAACAAACTACGATTTAACACGGCAATAACGAAATAATATAAACTATGGAACTAAATCTAGAGAAAACTAGATGTCCTAAAAACTGAGCGCGATACGAAGCAGCAGAACACGGAACGCGACAAACGTGCTACTTCGTTGGAGATTCAGAGACGAATGAGTGACGATTCACTGACAAGGAAATGACGATTGCCTTGAATTTTCCAGAGTCTGGATATAAGTAAACTTGTCACATACGCACAAGTTGCGTGTGAGTCACGTACTAAACTTTAATATACAACCAATTATTCTAGACACCTCGATTAGACAGGGGGTGATGCAGGGGATCGGGTGTCTGCGGGGTACCGCCGGATTTGGGCGTGCCGGGGGTAGTGAAAGGGACGCGGGGAAGAGATACTACGCAGTTATCTTGATATATAATACTGTTTACATTAAAGAACAATAGAATTGTTCGCAAACTGTACATCGCGTCCTATTTACATTATGTAAAGTACTCATTCTAAGGTATTTTGACCTAACTAAGCGATTACGATTAATTAAAATAGTGTATCTCCTTTACATAAAAAGTTATTAACATTTTTGTCAGTATATAAAGGTAATTTGTACTTTTAACATATTTTCGTATGGAATTATGATTCCCAGAAGGTAAATACACTAGTATATAAGGCTACATTGTTAGAATAATGACAGCTAAGCTCATTTTTCTTCATTTAAACATTGTACATGGCACTTGAGTGCTTTATTTCTTATATAATTATTTTTACACAACAAATATGAGAGCCTTATGCATTTTAAATCGCATGACATAGGGATCGAACCCATGATCTAGGTATATAATATCTTTAGATTACGTTCTCGCTTTTTATTTAATGGGTTTCCTATAGGAATCGAACCTATATATGTTTCCCATGTTTACATAGGTACTTATGATTCTACATGTGTGTCATCGTGCTTCCCCAACATTCCACCCCCTGTAACAGGGTTCCACCGCATTACATCCTGGTCGGTGGGAAGCACGACGATCTTTGCTACGGGCCGACGCAGGACCCCACTTATTGTCTTTACATCGACGACACGAACGATGCCATCGTTGCCGTTGTACACTGCTTTAATCACTCCTTTGGTCCACGCACTGCGTTCTTTGTTATTGTCCGCGATCACTACGATATCACCAACCCGCACATTTGGCACATTGTTTGCCCACTTTTCTCTTCTTTGTAGAGTTGGGAGATACTCCCTCAGCCAGCGCCGCCAGAACATGTCGGCGAGCGCGCTTACGCGCCGCCACTGCCGTCGGGAGTCGACGTCCTCGTCGTCTGCTGGCGCGAACGGAGTGCTCCCGGACGCCGTGCCCAGGAGCAGATGATTGGGAGTCAGGACCATGGGCTGGTCGTGATCGTCGTGGACGTAGCTCAGAGGCCGGCTGTTGATGATCAGCTCGGCCTCGGTGAGGAGGGTATATAGGACCTCCTCACTTGGTGCACGTTCCTTGAGCGTGCTGCGAAGGGCGTTTTTTACTGAACGCACGAGCCTTTCCCAGCAGCCACCCATGTGTGGGGCTGCCGGGGGATTGAAGTGCCACTCGATGCCGCGGTTGATGGCTTCGGCCCTGATTTGACCCTGGTTTAGGTCTTTCAGGGCTGCTCGGAGCTCGGAGTTGGCCCCGATGAAATTTGTACCCTGGTCAGAGTACATGTGCGCCGGCTGCCCGCGGCGCGCAATGAGGCGCCGCAGGGCGAGTATCGCCGAATCGGCGCTCAGCGAGGCGGCCAGTTCAAGGTGAACGGCGCGCGTTGTGAGGCAGGTGAATAGGGCACCCCACCTCTTCTCGCGGCGCCGCCCAATCGCCACCTCCATCGGGCCGAAGTAGTCCACGCCCACTTGGACGAAGGCTCGTCTGGACGTCGTCACTCTCGCGAGTGGTAGGTCACCCATTTTGGGTGGTGCCGGCCTTGCTCTGGAAGTTTTACACAATTGGCAATTAGCGACCACAGCCTTAACAGAGGTCCTTACTTTTGTTACCCAATATTTTTCCCTTAAGTTGTTTACGACGGTCTCATGGTTGGCATGTAGGGCCAGCCCATGATAGTAGGCTATGAGTTTTCGGGTCAGAGGGTGACGACCATCTAATATAATGGGATGCCTCTCTTCGAAAGTGAGCACCTCGCAGGCACTCAGGCGTCCCCTGACCCGTAGCAGCCCGTCGTCTGTGATCATTGGATCTAAAACTTTAATATTACTGTTCTTGGGAACGGGCAAGCCTTTAAGGATGGCGGCCCGCTCGTTCTTAAAGCTGTCTTCCTGGCACAACCTCATGAGATGGTTGTGCGCTTCTTCTATGTCGCGCCGCTGCATCTCTGGAGACGACCGACGCTTGCGACATCGGCCGATGAATATCAGGACTCGCGCCATGACGCGCCGTACTCGTACCCACGACGAGTAGCGCTCGTACTGGAGGAGTGGTGCTGCTGGCTCAGCTGTAGCGTGGACCCGCTGAATGCGCTCGAGGTCCGCCTCCGCCGCCTCAGCCTCGCGACACACCGGCCACCGCTCCTGTGGATCACAAAGAAACAAGGGGCCACGCAGCCATGCTGCGTGGCTATCGGGCCAAGACAATCGGGTCGCTTTGTCTGCAGGGTTCTCCTCCGAGGGTACCCAGCGCCAATTGCCTCGGTCCGATAGTTTATCTATCTCCGCCAATCTATGGGACACAAATCGTTGGAATTCCTGGGCATCAGAATTTATCCATTTGAGGACCGTCTTACTGTCGGTCCAGTACGTTTTACATTTAATAGGTAGCCCTAGTTCGGTCTCCATCGTGTTTGCAAGTCGGCAAGCTAACAGGGCCGCTTGCAACTCGAGACGAGGGATTGAAACCACTTTTTGTGGTGCAACCCGGGCTTTTCCGGCTAGCATGACAACCTCCCTATTCCCGGTGGCGTCATATCCCACTAAATACGCTACGGCTGCGTAGGCTAGCTCGCTAGCGTCGCCGAACACATGAAGTTCAAGGTCACGAAGGTCAAGCCCATACCAACGTGGTATTTTTACCTCTTGCAACTTCTCCAAATTATTGAGCCAGGCGAACCATACCTTGGCGTCCTTGTCTTTCAATGGTTCATCCCATTGAATCCCCGACTTCCAAATCGCCTGCATTAGTATCCTAGACTGGATTATACACGGATACAGAAACCCTAAAGGGTCATAAATCGACATAATGAAGCTCAAGAATTGACGTTTAGTAGGCACTATGCTACCGTTCTTTATGTCTTCGGATAGTCTTTTAAAAGATAGGTCAAAACCTAACTCATCCTCTTTAGGTGCCCAAATTAAACCTAGCGTTCTTTCCATAATGCCTAGACCCTTCTCGAGGGCCACCTTTTCTGGCATGTCTACTTTGAGCTTATTCATCAGTTCTGATGAGTTGGTGACCCACCCCCGTATATTAAATCCACCGGACGCGTGAATATGGGTCACTTCCTCTATAAGCTTATTAGCTTGCTGCTCTGTCCAAGCACTGTCTAAATAATCGTCCATATAGTGTTTGCTTCTAATGGCCTCTACGGCCTCTGGATACTTATCCTCAAACTCACTGGCATTCTTATTCAATATGTAAATTGCCGTTGTCGGAGATGAGGTTGCTCCAAAAATCATCGAGTTCATTGCGAACACGCTCGGCTCTCGGGTCTGATCCGCGCCTCTCCACAAAAATAATTGTGCGCCTTGATCCTCGGCCCTTATTCTAATTCGCATAAACATGTCCGCAATGTCCCCTGTGAATCCTATTGGACGTATTCGGAATCTAATTAGAATGCCTGGAAGTGAGTTTAATAGGTCCGGTCCGGTCAATAAATTATCATTCAGGCACGTACCGTGAGACGCAGCGGCTGCGTCGAAGACTAGGCGAAGTTTACCGGGTTTGTTTGGGTTCACCACACCAAAGTGTGGTAAGTACCAAATTGGTGTTTGATCCATTTCCCCTTCCAACTTCCTTGCATAGCCTTCCTCTAGGAGCCGGTCTATTTGCTTTGAATAAGCTTCCGCGTAACCGGCATCCTTTCGCATGCGTCTTTCGATACCGTGTAACCGTTGCCGGGCCTGATGGTAGTTATTAGGTAGCTCTATCTGGTCGTGCTTCCATAGCAACCCTACTTCCCATTGACTACCATTTGATACGCGTCTACTGGTATCATCTAATACTTTTAGCGCTCTTTCATTTTCTTTATGTTTACGAGCGTTCTGCGATATACCGATCGCTTCTAGTTCAAATTGCGCTTTGACTAGATCATGCAGGTCAGGGAGGGAGACTGCCATACAATTAATGGATTGTTCACCATTATTATTATTATTACTATCAAATGGCCCATGAACCACCCAACCTAATTTGGTCAGTGAGGCAACCGGCTTACCGGATCGCCCTTGGCGAATGTCCTGGCTGACCAACAGCTGCCAATTGTCCTGCCCCAGTAGCAGCAGCGGCTTAGCGCCCCTCATCTCTTCGCAACCCAAGTCACGAAGGTGGGCATTGTCGCTCAGCATGGCAGCGGACACCGTTTGCGTAGGCAGGTTCATATTATACATGGTTCGGCATTTGATTTTATGTTGCAGTCCGTTCGGCCCTCTAATGTTGACCTCTACGGCCCTTGAGGTCAAATCGCTGACCCCGTAGCCACCCGCCGTCTTTAAAGTGAGCGGGATGCGCGGGCCTTCTAAGTTAGCAGCGATTGAGCTGTCTATAAGTGAGACTGTCGCGCCGTCATCCAGTAATGCGTAACAATTACATTCAATTTGTTTGTCATCAGTTATTGTTACTGGCACGATTTTCAGGAGAGCCGTCGCTCTCCATTCACCTATATTAGTGACGCTTTCGGTCTTTTCTTTGACCGGCTTGCTACTACTGTTTGAGCCCGATGCTTTATCAGCATGCAACAACGAGTGGTGGCTATATCCACACTTGTCGCAACGTTTTGCGCGGCAAAACCTCTTAGGGTGTTTTCTTATTAGACATTTAAAACACGTGTTCTTGGCTTTAATCGTAGCCCATCTATCTGGTACGCTTAATCTACCGAATGTATCGCAGTTTTCAATTGTGTGTTCCTTGTGGCAAACGACACACTCTGCCGGTACCGTAGATTCATCGCTTTGAATATTGACTTTCTGAGCCGACGGTACTCTACTATTGAAAGGGCGCGCGACTGGCTTCTGTTGCCTTACCGGGGGTTTAGATGGACCGGGTTCGAACATATTCGCCTGAGCGTAATAAGACGTGGTACGGTTAATGTGATTTAAGAATTGAGATATAATAGATAAATCCGGAGACACCCGTAAGTCCACCCCCTGCACGCTTTCTAACCCCATCGCGAAATCTCCATACTGAGCCCGCTGTATTGGTGTCAATTTGTTTAATATTTCACCAACCAATTGCGGGTTATTTAAATAGCCGTCAGCTCTAATATTCCTAAGCAGGGACACGACATTTCTTATCGTCGATGCAAATTTTCTTATTTCACGACCGCTTTCCGTTATACGCGGTAGGTCTCTAATCTTTTTTAGAACACTCTGTAATATGAGTGTCGGATGCCCGTATTCTTCTTCTAGAGCACGCATAATATCGTTGGGATCCGTTCCCGACCGCAATAAGTCTTCTACCGATGTTTTAGCCTCGCCATGCAATGAAGTTTTGAGTCGAGCTAGATTCTCAAATGACCTAAAGTTATACATTTCAGTCGTGTCCCAATACATATTCTTATAAGATATCCAATCAGCTGGGTCGCCACTAAAATTAGGCAATTCATATGCCTGTCTAGGTACCGGCCGTGGTCGCGCCATGCTTGTAATTGCATCCGCCAGTCGGTCTATCTTGCTGTCTCTGTCGCCTGACGCCTCCCTTCGTGACTCTCTTTCACCCACCCCGTATGTTGTCCGCCGTGCATCCGACTCCCGGGTCGAACCGGGAGGTGCACCTGCGGCCGGCGTGGTAGTCACAGGGTACGTCGCGGGCAGACGGAATGAAACCTTTTCACAGACTGGCGTGCGCGCCTGTGTCATTGGTACCGTTGTATTCGAAAACGGTACCGGCACAGGCGTCCCTAACACATGCGACACAATATTATTACGGTAATCGGTAAGCGTACTCACATTTTGGCGATTCCCAGCTATGTTGCGAGGCGCGGCCATTCCAGTAGGCCCGCGCCCCACGGACGGGGTACACAACACTGCATCCTTATCACTAGGCACTGCATCCTTATCGCACAACACCGGGCTAGACACACGCACTGTTTCCCTGTTATCAGCTTGAGGCGTAGTGTCGATCCATTGCTCCACTCGTTGTGCTGTACCCACGTCCGATGCTGAATCGTCACTTTCAGCAGCTGCTTCAATTTCAGCTATGTCAGCTTCCATCCTCTTCTTTAGGAGGTTTTCCTTGAGCTTTACTAGCTCACGCTCAGCTTCATATTCGATGCGCTTCTTAATGTGCTCGACGCTCTTGCGGCTATTCTTAGAAGACGCTCTGCTCCGTGGCGACGTATGGCGACCTCTTCCAGGCGCCTGTCCTCCCAGGGGTCCCTCTGACGTACTTCTAGCACTGTAGTCGATCACTCGACCACCCGTCAGAGGGATATTGAGGGCAGACGTCGACGCCATAGTCGGCGCGACGGATGGCGAACCCGGCACTCGTTCAGACTGCATACCGGAGTCCGACACAATTTCTTCACGGCGACGAGCACTTTGTTCCTCTGCCAACCTCCGTAGTTTGCTTCTAGTCGTGATGCTGCTCTTCTGACTCATGGTTGCTACGACCTTATCCGGCGACTGAAGGACCAAAATGTAGCAGACGAGAGCTCAGTCTGTTAGGCGGGGGTGTCGGAAGGCTTTATTCACCAAAAAAACCACTTGTCAGCTTAATATGTATATTGCATCACACGTTACACGATAATCACAGTTATGTCACAAAAGTGTACATCAAAACTTAACACTATGACTATAACTATTACAAGAAAACAAACTACGATTTAACACGGCAATAACGAAATAATATAAACTATGGAACTAAATCTAGAGAAAACTAGATGTCCTAAAAACTGAGCGCGATACGAAGCAGCAGAACACGGAACGCGACAAACGTGCTACTTCGTTGGAGATTCAGAGACGAATGAGTGACGATTCACTGACAAGGAAATGACGATTGCCTTGAATTTTCCAGAGTCTGGATATAAGTAAACTTGTCACATACGCACAAGTTGCGTGTGAGTCACGTACTAAACTTTAATATACAACCAATTATTCTAGACACCTCGATTAGACAGGGGGTGATGCAGGGGATCGGGTGTCTGCGGGGTACCGCCGGATTTGGGCGTGCCGGGGGTAGTGAAAGGGACGCGGGGAAGAGATACTACGCAGTTATCTTGATATATAATACTGTTTACATTAAAGAACAATAGAATTGTTCGCAAACTGTACATCGCGTCCTATTTACATTATGTAAAGTACTCATTCTAAGGTATTTTGACCTAACTAAGCGATTACGATTAATTAAAATAGTGTATCTCCTTTACATAAAAAGTTATTAACATTTTTGTCAGTATATAAAGGTAATTTGTACTTTTAACATATTTTCGTATGGAATTATGATTCCCAGAAGGTAAATACACTAGTATATAAGGCTACATTGTTAGAATAATGACAGCTAAGCTCATTTTTCTTCATTTAAACATTGTACATGGCACTTGAGTGCTTTATTTCTTATATAATTATTTTTACACAACAAATATGAGAGCCTTATGCATTTTAAATCGCATGACATAGGGATCGAACCCATGATCTAGGTATATAATATCTTTAGATTACGTTCTCGCTTTTTATTTAATGGGTTTCCTATAGGAATCGAACCTATATATGTTTCCCATGTTTACATAGGTACTTATGATTCTACATGTGTGTCATCGTGCTTCCCCAACAAGATGAGACCAATCAAATTATACCAACAATAATCCTATTATCCGTCTCTATTAGATAAAATTGTAAATTGGATAGGCAAACCAGTTTCATTAAGTAATAATACATAATTTGACAAGCTGTTAAATAATTAATAAAACAAACATGATAAAATGTAAACTTCTTTCGAAAATTCACCTATTTATGTGCCATTACTATGAAGAAGTACCTATTAAAAATATATACCTGATGACTAGTGGGTACCTAAATATCAAAAGTTAATATATTTTTAGATCTGTCTCGGCAGTCACGTTCTATCCGTTACTTTTAGCTCTCAAGACAAACACATGAAGCGCAGAGTTCAACAAAATGCCGCCACTCAACCGTCTGATAAGTCATCGTCTGCCGCCGAAAACTTGGGACAATATGAACATAAAAAGTTACCAGAAAAAATGTGTTCATGGTGTGTTTCCATTGCCACACACAGGACACTGTGAAAAATCGTCGATTGACATATTCGAGGCTTATTTTTGATTTCGCTACTTATCGACATACTTTCTTTGATTGTCTAGCACTGCTAGGAGTGGTGGACATTTATTATAATTGATATCTTTCAAACATGAATTGATGGAAAATGAAACAATTGTTACCGACTTCTGAAAATGAAGAGTTTGTTTAGTTCCATCTTGTATTGTTTCGAATATCATGTAGACTCTATGATTCTATACCTAATTAAATCTCTTTTTTGCTTTTCTTTCTTTACTGTCCTTCCTTCCGCTTCATACCGTTCCAAAAAGCTGGTTGGGTAACGTCAGACCATTGTTATACAATTTAAGTGAGTCCTTTATCATTGTCGATGTCCTAACAATGTATAATAGCCACTATACTAATCTTATTGATTTGGCACCACGCCGTCTACTTTACCAGCTTAATTAATTAAGCACTTAGTTAATGGTTCTTAAGTTAAATTAACAAAACAATCACCTGTTTAATCGCCTTTCAACGAAAAATATTCAAATGTCCACTATTCTCCAAAACGCTTAAATAAACAAAAATGTCGTGTTCGAGAGTGTCATGGTAAAAAACCCCATGAGTGGTAGTCGACTTTGAATCGACGGAAGTCGCCGGCACGACGCGATATTTTGAGCAAGTCGCGTCGAGCTGTCGAGCATGCGACTTGTAAAGGTATAAAAATAAAATATAGTCCTATGCCATACTGCTGGCACTTGGTTCAGTAATGAAGATAGAAGGATTGTTACTTCACTTACGGAGTAAGCAATCCTTAATTGCAATCCTTAAATGTTTATCGTGTCCCATCTATTCTTCTTGTTTGTGTTGATGATTCCCGTCGATTAACCAGCTACCTACTACATATTATAGCTGAACAGAAAGGACCTGACCACGTCCACAGCATTGTCCATGTCTCACACTTCGTCTATGTTCTGACTCCTGAATAACATTGTGTCTATGGAGTGTCTTCATTTGGGCTACATTTCACAAATATTTACCGACCTTCTTGAATTACCGGTAATAGTAGAGAAATCTATGGTACTACTACTAACATATTTTCGTCTACGAACAAAACTTTTTTCATTAGATAGGTAAGTTAAAATGCAAATTGTTCGTACGTAAGTATCTTACGTCGCACTAGCAAATTATAGTCAATTTGTTAAGACCAAAAGGTACTACATCAGTTGGTAACGAAGAAAAAAATGAGTAGGTGACCATGAATTCAACATTTTATCTGTACTAGAATGGAATCTATAAACAGCAACAACATAGTACGATCAATCTCAATCCCTACAGTTTAATAATAACTTAGCATACATCGATGGAAATAAAATCCAAAGTTACCTCTAAACCGAACTATGAACCGCTGGTATTCAAAAAACAGGTACTTCAAATTAGATCACGAAACTTTGTATAATACTAATAACTGAACTAATAAAGCAGGTCTATTTTTTTTAATTACCATTATTTTTACCGAAAAAAACAATTACAACAACAATTCAAGGCTTGAGAGCCGCCAGCACCCCACTCCGTCTCGCTCTCACTCAGGCCGCGAGTAGTATGGTGCGAGCGAGATAAAATTTGAGATAGGGTAGGGCCTTATGAAGTTATGAGTCTTGGAATTGATGAACTTGATGTGTAAATAATGGGAAACATTTTTTTAGCTTACAAGACCTAGGTTGTTCCCACCTTCCCACCCAAGGGATTCCCACTTTGACTTTTATTAATCCTTCGGGTTTGCGTAAGCTGCGGAAAAGGCTGCTGTTTCAAAATTAGCTTCTAAAATATAATGTTATTAAATGGTCTGACAATATGACAATCGTAGGCGTACAGTCTTTAACTGCAGAACATAAAGTTACAGAAACGTCCATTATGTGTCTCTAAGTTTAATGCTTGTACAACCGTTAGGCATGTTGACAAACGGTGAAATATTATCCAACCAGGCAGGTACCTACCATTAGCATTTATCCTTGGACCGAAATAGAAAGGATATCCGTTCGAACTTACATTAAATACATTACCTACTTATCTAAATTCTTCATTGCGTTATTTTAATATGACATCAAGTTATTGCTTATTACTTATCAGGTTTTCCGGAATGTATATTGTTAAAAATTTGATATGTAGACAGTTTACAGACAGCAACTATGAAAATCCTTACCTGCATAGACCTAGTTAGCAATGTTGGTAAGTATGTAGGTACCTACCCCTATTCAGTGAAATTTTATTTACTTACCTACTAGGTCTTTGTACATATCTGCTACTTCATAAAAGTTTAAATTAAGTATTAGAGCTCTGTTCTAAAACCAAAACAAAATTATGGGAATAGAAATTTCCGGTCCCAATGATGAGTTGAACTCGACTCAAGGACGCACCCAAACCACACCCTACTTCCGTTCCATGAATTGGGGTAAAGTTTATTGTTACCTAGCGAGCAAAAACAGAAGCAGATGGTCCCGAACTCACTGACAGAGCAGACTTTGGCGAACAGGTAAATAGGATTTTCGTCGTATCGTACCTCATAAGGTTAATTTAATAGCCAATTACGTTGTAAACTGTTTAAAGCGAGGTCAAACTCGAAGTTCGCGGAATCCCTTCCCTGTTCACCGGTAGAAAGGCACGAAACACTATGATCAAGTTGTCGCATTAACACTTCACTTTCCCTACAACCCAGAATTTAAAGCATTTACTCATCTGCCGACAAACTACCAGTAATTACAGGCCTACCTACAGGGGTGGTCATCCGAGCCCTGTAATGATAAAGGAGAAACTCGTTGCACTCCTTGATAGATCGCCAATGAAGGATTACTTTCTCGAAAATTAACTGAAAGTCGGCCGTGTGAAATCATTTTTTGTCGAAAATATGCGTTGGAGGCAGATCTCTGTCGTGTTGTCGACGAAGGCCAACCACTGCACGCTGCGCGAGCTTTCATTAGCAAAACAGCTGCTTGTTTATATTGCCATTCGTGCATACCGCGTTCCAGCCGACTACGACTCATCCGTCCTCTTCTATGATAGTTCGATGAGGTGCATCTACAATCTACATGATCAGTGCAAGTAAATTGCTCGATTGCCTGTAAAAGTTCTCACGGTGAGTAGGATACCTGTACCTAGATAGAAGCAACATTGTGTGTCCTATTGTTATGTTGTAAAACCACCATTGTACTTAATTTTGATGGTTTCCAATAATGCATTTACTTGCAACATAAACCTTTTTAACTAGTTATATGCCTTTCGGACTGTCTGTTAAAATATTCGTAAGTAACAAGTCATTTGCTTGTTATTTACGACATTTAGACAATTTTAACGAGGTCAATCTCGATGAATAAATCTGTAATTGAATACACCTGTAATTTCAAGTACCTACCAAGCATTTAGATAATAATCTCTGGTTGCAGTAGGATACTGAACGCAGACGAATGCAGGTTCAAAATAAAATAAAATGAACGTAACGTAATAATGAAATGACTTGCGAGACGAGGCGGGAAGGATAGGGGGCGCGGTAGAAGCGGTCGCGTGCCCCTCCACCCGCCCGCACACCCGCTGTCCCCGCAGTCAAGCGAGAGGCGACAGCTAGCCAGCTGCGCGTCTTGTGTTTTTCGGATTTTGCGGTGCGATCGACGTTCCTTTCTTATTTTGTTGTTATTTATATAAAAGTTATCAAGTTTTTAATTAGACAAGATACGCGTGTGAACTTTTTGTATGCAACACTGAAACCTAACCGTCTGTGAACTTTTGCAGTGCGTTGTGACTTTTAAAAGTGTTCGATACATGGATACCTGTGTCTGTGTCTTTTGTCTGTAAAACAGTGGATTATATGAGAGGTGGTGGTATTTAGTTGTTGAGTACGTTATTGTCAGATCTTGTGCCCGGTGGACCCAACAGTGTGACCAGTGATTGTTGTCGTGGCCGGTTTCCAGTGAGGAAACTTTCCAAACGTGCATAAAACAGTGGGTAATGCTTTCCTAGCGAATGCGGGCCCTGCCTGCACGCATTCCGTAGGGAAGCAAGTGCCGGCAATAAGCATTTTACGGTGAGTAAAGCGCGTTCAAGTTCATCGTACTTTGACCTAAAATTATGACAACGGATGACAACGCCTGGTGACCAGCCCAGTGTCAAAAATGTCAAGATATCGTGCTGTGTGTCAGCGTGTGAAACGTACTAGATTTAATACGATTATGATAGTACGTGGAATTAATGAATAAACTGGAGTGTGCTCAGTAATTTGTCTTGAATGCAAGGCGAAACTAGCTCAGTGTGCTTAATTAGGTGCATAGTCACCAGCTGGCACGAAAAACACTGGTAATTGTAAACAAGTGGTTGTTCCCTTTATTGAATAACAGTTTGCTGGTTAGGTTACTTGTCATTGTTCCAAGTTCCAACTATTATTATGCACATCAGTTGATTTGTGGAACAGCAAACCTGTGGAACTGTTAAATATTTAGTTAGAGGTTTAGTTTTAATTCAGTTTTTTATTTGGTCTTTTCTCTGTGTTAGCACCAAGCACAGTAATAGGTTTTCTCTAAAGATATTTTTGGACACGCGCCCTTTTAGTATTTACTGTAGTAGTCCCTCGGCTGAATTCCAGTCACAGTAAGGCTGAACAAGGAAAAACTGTATCAACAATGTTAAGTAAATAAAAGGGATAGGCTTCTGACTAAAAACAAACAATTGATAAAACTATGCAAGTTCTTATCTTATTTGCATATAAAGCAGGGTCATAGTAGGATTTCTACTGAACTGAGTAGGTATTGTTTATATCCAAGCACTTATTGAAGCTAAGTACAGACTGTAATAAAGACTCAATTTTATTAATAAATTTCATAAGCCTTCCCCAGTAGTGAATGAATAAAAGAGATATATTTATTTGTCTATGCACAATTTAGTACCTTAAGTAAGCCTGTTGACATTACAATCCATACTAATATTATAAATTCGAAAGTAACTGTGTCTGCCTGTCTGTATGTTACCTTTACACGCCTAAACCACTGAATGGATTTCAACAAAATTTGGCCAGGAAATAGATGGCATCCTGAGGAAGGACATTAGCTACTTTTTATCATGAAACTTCAAAATAGCAGGCTATGAGAAAAATTACTGTGTTATTAGAGCTTGGTTTTGATTATTTATTATACCTTAGTTATCTCAATCTGAAAGTGTTCTTCAAAATGAAAAACTAAAGTATTTTGAATTGCAATGGGAAAATTATGAAGATTCAGACACCTGAGTTGTATTATTTATTAAGAAACCATCTCATTGAAATACGAATCACCTACTACCTACCTAAATGATACTTAAATTATGATGATAAAAACTGCGCCCCGCCGTTTCACCCGCTTAAATCTCGATCCCTTGGAAATATCGGGATAAAAAGTATCTTATGTCCTTACCCAGGTTATGGTCTACCCATGTGCCAAATTTCATCCAAATCCGTTCAGCCAATTTAGTCTGAAAGCGTAACAAACAAACAAACTCACTTTCGCATTTATAATATTAGTTAGGATTACTTACAAAAATAATGTTGACACATACTCACATAAATACCTTGATAATTCATCACTTTAGCCAAAGACATCACATCCAAATGCTGGACATAAGCCTCCCCCAAGCTTACCTTGATGATTGAATTGCATTATTTTCCTTCCTATACATTTCAAACAGAAATACACATTTTCAGTATAATGCCTAAATAAATAGGCAGCACTAATGTGGTACTTCCTGTAACTACTGGTATTCTTGGAAATGAGCTATTCCACAAATTGTTACAAATAAATTAATTTAATTACTCTTTCCTTGATTCCAGCCTGTACTTTCACGGTAAAAACCTATTTTATACATTGTCATTCCACAAACAGAACTTTTATTGATAATTGTAGTGTATAATGATTCATTCATGTAAATGATAATATTATTTAACTATGTAAATCAATTTTATTTACTTCTCTACATGGTGGACCACCCAGTTTCTCAGTTTTGTAACCCTCATTCTATTCATTATCATTAAAATTAAAACACTTGAATGTTTCAGAACAGGTCATTTGATAAAACGCTATGGCACCAGATGCTATTTTTGTCTCTCTTTTATTATCAGTCCACATGTTTCCAGAACACACCCTCCATAATGTTATATGTATGTCCCACCTTTTTATTTTTATTTCCTTGTTGACTAAGAAACATAAAAGGAACCATTCTTGTTATTCCAAAGTTGTTACTCTTTTAATTTTGCTGTATGAAAGGAGTTGAGCAAGTGTTTAGTCATGAAAGTAATCATTTAAGATCCCGAGATAAACAAGTCATTATGAAAGTTTTATGTAATACATAATCTTTGTAGTGTTTGAAACTGGTATCAGTATCATAAATTCATAACACAATGTAATGTGTATTACTGTTATCTATAACATGTTTCTCTTTGACCCATATCTGGAATTCGATTTTCATCAGCATGTAAGTACTTAGTTGGTTTGTATGAAAACCATTTTTTTTTAATGATTTTAGACACGAGTGTAATACGTAGTTGGTCTAGTGGTTGCAAGCGCTACTGCTGACCATGAGGTCCTGAATTTGATTCTCAGGTTGGGTAAAATGCTATTGGGTTTTTCCATCAGGGATTTCTCCAGGTTGATGGCAATAGTACCTATTATGTACTTATATGGAACTTAAACATAACTGGCAAAAAATGGGTGGTACTACAGGTACTATAGGGATAGGGACAACACTGCCTAACCCTTCGGGGATACAGGTGTGATATTATATCTTCTCAGTATTTACCCACTACTATTCTGATACAAGTTCTCTCTATGAGAGTCATATCATCTTTCGAAACTTATCCATTGTTTCTTTTTGTGTTCCTCTACTCCATATTGTTTTTCTGAACTTACCTTATCTCTGTTCCAACTACACTTTGGTATGTAAATAATAAACTTGTCATTGAACTTGCTACACTCATGTACTGAGAAAGAGGCATTGTTAAAGATTTCTAAGCATCTTGGAATCCTCATGTTTTCACAGTAGGTACAATGTTTGTTTCTGAATTAACTACCTACTTACAAAGACAATGAATGATAATTGAAATACTTAAATCCATACACATCATGAGATTCTGTTGGAAATGGAACTTAGGGTTGCTATTTCAACAAAGTTTATTTTTGTCATTCAATGCATGTACATGAACTTAGACAGTTGTATTGCTGATTCTAATGTTAATAATTCTGTAAATCCATATTTGTTACGACCACTAATAATATTTAGATCAACATACAACCTGTTAACTAAGTTCCCCTGGATCCTGGAACCAAAAATGCAAATCTCACACATAACAAGATTTAAAAAAAACAAAGTCTAATAATAATATTGAGCTTAGGAATAAGTTCCATTCCTAAGCATAATCATAAATTATCATACAAGCAATAGATCCATTTCAGAAAGCCATACTAGCCATAGTCTTTGTTTTACTAGCCACAAAACTAATCATGTCCATTCAACAATATTAAGATTTTTAGAATCAATCAACACTCATGATTCATTAGATGCAGGCTTTGTTTAATGTTAATTTATACCATTAATCTTAAGTGTGGGTTAGTTATGTCAAAAATTAAAATAACTACTTAACATGGTACTGTCTGTGGTACTAGCAAATGCCAATGTTTGAAAAAAAAATCCTTTAGTTAAGGAATGCAGTGATAACAGTAACATAACACAAACATTTTAAAAATAACTTACTTATTATTTAATGCAATATTTAATTTAAATACTCATTTAGACAATGGGTAGCCCTTCTATAAATAAAGTTGATTATTCATCTGTCCTTCGAAAATGTGCACATTGAAATCAATCCGCCTAGTCTAAAGAATATCGCCATTATTCGCCATTACATAAAGGCTTATTGCACACTTATCAGCATTAATTCCTATTAAGTTGAATTATTTTGCTGACATTACAATTAAAATAGAAGTTGTTTGCAAAAGATGTAGCACTTGGGAAGATGTTGATGATAGATGTTGATATGTAGATGATATAAGTAATAAACCCATTGAATTGAACAATTTTCTTCAGAATGATGAAATCACTAAAGATTAGGAAGGGAATACTAATCAATTCAGCTATGGATAATTTCTTGAAGGTACCTTAAGGTAATAAATGGAGACTCAAACAATAGTCGTCCAAGTTTGTAAAGAGACGAAAATGTAATGTTCGCATTCACCTTGCACCTATTAAATTCTGGTATGCAGTCATCGGCTTTTGCTTATCATGTTAATGGTACAGAAATCATGCAGCTTAATTAGCCCAGTAAATTTACACGACTATTGCAGTGTCGATGGCTTGCTTGATGTAGGTACCCTGTTGGCTTTGTGGTACTGCTGCTGCAGATATACAGGTACTGGAACTGTAAGGGACTGGAGAAGATGTCTCATTGTGTGATTAGCAACACGGCAACACCGCACTAATACTGGATCACCAACAAAGAATAAAACGATTTACAAATAGAAATAAATAGTCTTAGATATCTACCCATATAATCGAGTCCAATTTCGCTTAATTGACGAAATGGATCAAAACGTGACTGTATCACCTTGCCTATTATCTTGGGTCGTTGGTGGTTTTCTGTTACTATGGTGTCCAGATAATACAATTTATTGACTTATGATGGTATTCAACTCAATACTGGTTGCATCCGTTTTCCTGGCCAGCACCCTTGCGTAATACACGATCAATCACAATCTGAATCGTTTTGAAATAGATTGCTAATCCATTGAATCGTACGTTCGAAAAAAAATCTGCTCAATAACGCAATGAATGTTGTTGAACTGTCAAAACGGGAGGATTAGTCTTATCTTAATCATTTACGAAAATATGTTACGCAATTAGATAGCTCATAGCTGGCCACGATACTTTCTTCTCCAGTCTCCTCGTGATGTGGTGTAAATTGAGCCTTAGGGCATACACACAAAGAGCAATGGATGATATCATTACATCATAGACTGGCAACCTGTCACTGGTTATGTAGACCTCTGATCTTTAACCCCACAAGTAGCTACTGTGTTCCTTTGTACTGTTGCCGATGTAGTCAGAAATGACACGGCTTAGCTCCGAAGCTCAAGCTTGTATGAACAACTCTGAAAACTGGGACAAGAAACTCGTGTTTACCACCATTGAATCACCCGAAATGTTGAATCAAATAAAGAACGCTAAAATATTTCATACTTCGTCATCTAAGCCTCAAACAATCCCACGAAAGCTTTTCTTAAATTCAAAAACAAACTCGTGAGAAATGCCACCTTCCAGCTGAATTATGACTCTTCGAATTCGTAAATATTATAAAAGTAATGTGCAAAATTCATAAGTTTATAAAACGAACTTTCATAAATCACTCGCGAATTCGATCTGCAACTCCGGAATCGGAATTTTCACGAGCTATTCAAAAATGGAAGTTCCGTTTTTTAATAAAAATCAAAAGAACCAGGTTTCGAAATAAAGTTCCTGCAAATTGCTCAACGATCCAAGTATAGTGTACTATTAATCCCTCTAGTTTATACAGTCGCAATGTTTGATTCCTTTGTTCTGCATGGGAGTAGCTGCTCTGATGACTAACGTTTAGCAAGTCAACATTAGCTTAGTTATTAGTACTTTATGCATCGCTTTTGCAATTGTTTTTATGGTGTAATTATGGTAACATTAGTATTGTTCCTAAACTAGACACCACCTCTGTCCTGTATTCGTCCAAGTTTTATAGAATAATAGTTTATTCAGGTACACAGTTTCATCCACTTGTACGCTGATGACGCCATGTTGCAATTACACATCCGCCAGCAAAGCTTGATGATGATGACATCATCGCACGGCATTTGTTGACCGTAGTAGTGTATAACTGCACTAGCAATGTTCAATGTTCATGCATCGATGATATGAAAATGTCCCTTCTCTCTACCAATTTCCTTCTAATAATATTCAGCCTCTAATAGTTTGTCTTGCTAAATAACTGCAGCTATGAATAGCATTCAAGGTCACCAAAATCGATTTTGCTCTACCAGAAAGTACCTATTGACTTCATGCCCTTTCATCGCTTCGTAGAACTTGGTAAGAGATGCCAATCCACTGAGTATCATCTAAATAGCATGCAGTCTTAGATAATTTGAGTAATATCCTTATCGTTCATGAATGTAAGCTATCAAGATGAACGTGACATCTTCTGTAGAGTCTTCCATTATCAGCGTCACGATTAGGCCTACATTAATGCGTTATCACATGATTGTTCTTATCGCTTAATCGATTGTATCGAATAACCTAAGAAAATGCCTACTTTCACACTTTTTCCTGCTGTCTATCTAAAGCCTGGCGCAGCGCAGTTATTGCAATCTACGCTTGTGAAACAGACGGCCTTGTTACGTAATAACGTAATACTTATTCATAGTAATGATAGGCAATAATTATTATGTACTGCTTGATTGGTCCATACCTATGTCAGTAAAAGGAATCCATGATACACACAGAACGACAGTTTGTCACCCTGTATCAGCTTTAGATCTTGGTATTCCTCTGTAGTTAATTTCTCAGAGCGAGTTGTGGCAAAAATGTAGTTGTTAGGTTGTTCTATGTAAAAAATATGATGACTCGATTAATTCCTAAAAATCCAGCCAGTTTAATGTAAGTGGAAGCCCAGCTCAACAATAAAATAATGAAATAAATAACTATTTAATCCTTCATTGGTCTAAGGTTGCAAAAAAATCATGACTACGCGCTGCCGAGCGTGAAGTCAAGATTTCTTTACCCCGGGTCAGGGCAAATTGAGTTTTTCTACTAGGAAATTCCCATGGACATTACGGAGAGTTAATGGCAAAGGGGACGAACCATTATACCAACATCCTTCGGGAAATACATGTAAAGTTGTGCTTACATTAATATTGTGATTGCAGAGAGGCGAGCGGAGCGGGTGGCGGGGCGGGCAGCGTTGGGCTGCTGGCCATGAACGCCACCCAGGTGCAGTGCGAGCCCCACGACTCGGTCGTACTCATTAAATGTAAGTAACACCCACTCATAGTTACCGTTACGTTTGGAGTACTCAGACATTATCTGTGATTGAATCAACGACTGTGTAAACAGACGGACTGCATCCCGCAAACGGGTGGTCAAGTCAAATGCTTCGCAAATTCGCAACAGCACTACAAAACTTTTAGCCAGTGAGCCAATGTTTATTATTGTAGTTGTTTTGATGGGTAAATGCAAATGGGCAGACTGCGATTCGTTGTTGGCTTGGGTTGAAGTGGAAGCAATCCGCCTGTAAACACAACACGCTACACCACACACGGCGCTGGTCAAACAATCCATGATCATAAAATTTTTGGTGGCAAAGATCATGTTTTTACTGCGCATCACGACCAGCACATTGAATTAAGTTTGTATATACTTATTTGTGATCATTGTATTAATTTTCCTAGGGGAACAAACACTACTACATGGCTGCATTCAATTCTGTCTAGTGAGTATCAAAGTATGACTGTAGATAAATGTTGCAGCTCAGCCTAATGTGACTTTTATAAGCACCAGAATTTGTTTTGATAGATTAGATTATGTTAGCAGAAATCCCCGACACTTTATCCGTTCTGTTTATTTAAGAGCTACTTAACATTATATGCGGTTAGCTGACTTACTTCTCTCTCCTAAAAGTTCGGACGTCGAACTGCATCTCATAAGACTTAAATGGCAGTTTGCTTCATAGGGCCGCTGAATCCATATAGATATAGAATGCTGGTCTTCAACGTCTAAACGCCTTAGTAATTATGCCTAATTCTAGATGCCACAGCACGCTTTTATGGCAATATATTTAGCTCAATAATGTTGATTTGAATTTGTCAGTCAACCTTATACATTGATTAATCAGTCTAGCGCACGGCTCGCCGATCGCCATAGATTCATTGGCCTCATTGCAATATGCTTTTGTATATTTTTGGACTGGTCTCCACTGCGTACTGCGTTAGTGCGATGTGTTGCTTGCTGGCACGACTATTTGATTGCATACGTCTCGATTATTTGATATAGTAGTATTAATTCATATGTCATGTAGAAACGGTCCAGCAATTTGGTAGACACGATTGATATTTATATGCGGTTATTATATGTTATTACTTGGCTTGAATATCTTCTCAGCGTGTTTGCATTATTATGATAAAATATTTGTACTTGTAAATGCACTAGCAAGACACTCGGCGTCGCCTGTCATCTGACTGAAACTAGCCTTGAACTCGACTGAATGACGTAATTCCTATGTACAATTTAAATAAGCTTTGTTGGGGCTGTGAAACGTTCATCAAGATACACTCACTCGATTTAGGTGTAAACACCAGCTATAAGCGGTCGTACAGCATCCACACATTCATCTTGTTTTAAAATCATAATAAATTAAACTTTCTCTATCAAAATCTTTATCAGGAGAGGCAAGTTATCCAAGATTAATTTCATATACATTTTGTTGCAATAAATTATGATGGTCTCGGTAAAGCCGATTTAGTAGATGTATCGTTTAGTTTAATGAATGAAACATGTGATAATGTTTCCTCGTTTGCGGGGTTACTCTATTCCTAGGTTTTGCCGCTATCGCAGGCAATTTACCATTTATCATAGCAAACCATAAACATCTAGTATTCAACAAAGTCTGAAAGTCAAGATCGCTACAAAAATGACAATCTTCGGACACCCATTTGTAAAGACTACAGGATGACGGGCGTTAACGGCTATTGTTGCAATATATATTCAGATTCCAAAGGTATGGATGCGACAATGTCAGCGATCTCCTTACATTGTCGCAACGATTAATATTCCCTTCCCTTCTGAACTCGCCATTTCTACAAATAGTAACAATTGTGTTTATTTCCGTCCCTGAAAGTTCCCCCGTTGCGCCGCCGCCGATGCGCTCAATTGATGCGGGAGGCGCACATATTTACAATTAGCTTTGTTTGCGTGCTTGATAATAATAATTGCTGGACATAAGCCAATGTTAGTATTAATTTTTCAACATGGCTGCTGAGTGGTAGGCTCGGCAATTGCCGCAAGCACCAATTATGTTAATCCGGGTTAGTTTTGAAGGGACTGTGCAGTACGGTGCACGTTACGAACAATGCATTTATTAATTTGTAGAAGTTATGTGAGAAAGTTGAATTGTTTTTGTGTGTGTGCCGGTGTTGTGCGACAATGCAGTTTACGTTGGTAATCGTCGTAAACAAAGTCAAGCTATGTCCGGTGATAGAAGAGCCGCTGAAACCATTAGGTAAACTGAACTTGAGGCACATTATGCAATGTTTTGTCTGGCCGATTTCATGCATATTGATTTTCCTTCAAGGATACAGCGAATGCTAAAAATAAATTTCAATTAAATTGTATGGTATTTATTGCTTAACTTATCTCTTATTAATTAATAGTAGAACTTATGTTCTACCTAGAACTTAAATGACGCTCGAGGTATTTGATCAACAATAAACAACTTGTTGATCGAAGGTCAAAATGACGTAGTGGTTGCAAGAGTGGCTGTCGAAACATTCGTTCCTTTTATATCAGGAACGGCAATGGATGCAGAAGGCGGAGAACCGGGCGTAGTAGTGCAGCTTGGGAGAGGCCTATGTGCAGTGGTGGACTGCGATAGGCTGAACTGACTGATTACTGACAATGTGCAGAGGCAATGTGTACTTACCCACCCATTAGGTTTTGTGTGCAAAAATCATCAGTATTCACTGCAAAATTTACTTGGATTTTAGTAAAACATTTGCAATCCACATTAATTTTCACTCATAACGGCTAAAAATAACAAACATCAACGACATGCGCTATTACCCAGCTTTTAGATAAACCTGCGAAATGGTTTGGCAAGCATATTTAACCTAAAATCATAGTATGAATCATAACCAGCTCAATATATTTCATATAGATATGAATATACGGTAGAACCGTTAGCTTGGTAGCTGTCACCGGCTGCCCATACGCCGCCCATGTGTGGCAACACCGAACGATATTGTAAGTGACATTCATAACCATCTGAATAAACGTAATTGAACAATTTCTATGAACCCAGGGCCCTTATCTACTTGTCTCGGTAGCTGGACAAATTCGAGACACAATTGGTCGCAGCTAATCATTGTAATGTTTAAATTCAATGCTTATTATTAGGACATGTTTATTGCATGTAGTAATTTATTTATGTTATATTTCCGCATAAACATGGAAATGATGTTCTTATAAGTTATAGGTACCTAACAAGTAAACCACATTTGATTGAAATTACCTTAATTGCTCATACAAATTTATATTTTCCGTGTAATTTCCTGACTAAGATCCCTATGACTCCTTAATTGACGTCAAACGAACAATGCGCGAAATAATGGACTGTGAAGATGTGCAGTAGAATGAACCCACATACACACACTATTCCCGCAGCGCACACCATGCGTCAGAAATTATGTCAAGCCCATAATGGTCGGCTTGAACGGTCGGCTGCAACGCCCTATTTGCTGCATTCTTATCTGAAACTTGTAATATGGCCGTATGAATCATAATATCTAGGCGGCCTAACAATGAGGCTGACTGACGGGCGCGGCGCGGCTCCTCAGATCTCGCCATTCTCGACCCACTGCGATACTCAGATAATACTGACCGAAACATAAATCGAATCTTGTTATGGACCTGCTATTTCGCTATTTACATTTACCTGCATCAGATTATCGCATCTAATGAGGTTATCAGCTTCCACCCAGTTACTATTGTTCCGATTTCTGTTTCGCTGTGCTTTATTAGTAACTCGCCTAAAATGCCTGGTCTTCAATTATCTTCGAGTTACTGTTCAAGTGTCTGTGTTCCGCCCGAGTGATGCAGATTCTCGACCACCTATATGAATTCGCATTTCACGGAAATGAAAAGAGTCAACAACTGTAATCTCGACCTGGATATAAAAGTCGGTCACTTTAACAAGCTTATAATACAGATTATTTGTTCACAAAATACCAACAAGTTATCTAGCATTTTTGAGACTGGAAAGCGATCCCAAAATATTTGGAAAAAGGCTTGGCAGATGATGATGATGAACCTGAACATTTTTTAGCCGAACTGATTTAAAAATTTAATCTACTAGGGTTGGTTATGTTCAACTTGAACATAAGCTAGTACCACTATTGAACAGTTCAACAGTGATTCAAATAGAAGTAAGAGTTGTAGGATATTTATATACAACTGACTAATAAGAATTGTAGCCGCGGCTGCGCCCAGACATGCAAGCACTTAATTCTTTTCATTTTCCGGTACTTATTGTTTTGTTATGTCCATCAGTACACCCTTGCCTTTTACCAAACATTCAAAATCCATTAGAAGGATGAGCAATTGATTGATTGAACCTTAATTATCCATCTACAATAGAATGATCCAAGTTAGATTTTAAACCTAAACTCATACTTTGATCTATAAAATGCTATCTGTGCTTGTCAGTCTGATTTCCTTTCACCCCGTCATTACATTATCTAACAGTAGTGAGGTCCACAATGGTCAGGATGTAGACGTCTTAATTTCGTATATGATGATAAGAAAATAACTGAAGTAGGGTTACCACCACGAAAAAACATACTGTTTTAGAAAGATTTTTGTCATCATCATTCTCCCAATCATATTTTAGTCAGCTTAACACGTTGTGTTCTTCCATCTTTTATCGGAATTAGCCGTCATCTCAGAGCTTAGGTACCTACTTCCTTGTTAGCTATATCTTCAGAGCAAGTAATTGCTTTCTCGACAGCTTCAACAGTGTTTACAAACTCAATCAATCTGCCTAGCCTTTTCCCAACTATGTTGGGGTCGGCTTCCAGTCTAACCGGATGCAGCTGAATACCAGTATTTTACATGGAGCGACTGCCTATCTGACCTGCACAACCCAGTAACTGGGTAATACGATACCCCTTGGTTAGACTGGTTGTCAGACTTTCGTGCTTCTGACGACTCGTAACGACTGTCAAAGATCCACAAATAACAGCCGGGACCAACGGCTTAACGTGCTTTCCGAGGCACGGAGGAATCTCGATATGTGAAAATGGTCATCCACGGACCAACCCCGGCAAGCATAGCTTAACCTGATGGATCGACCCGAGCGGCTGTTATTACTTAGCCACGAGCTCCTCAACAGTGTTTACAAACTCATTCTTTGATAAATATTGCTGAGAAATAAAGGTCTAGGTCACAAAATGACAGCAACCTTTGTGTCACAAAGTGTCACCATTAACATAAATAATATCAAATAATGCTATGCTAAGCTTTATTTAGAACAATGCAAAAGCATCAGCAGACATACAAGCTAAATGTGCAAATATATAATTTAATACCCATTAACGGCCGTTAACGGGTCGTCAACCCTGGTCAGGGGTCCTCCCTGCGGACCGCGGCTGTTAACAAATAACTTACTATCATTCGTTAGTTGAACACCATCAGCTCATTGAGGAGTCACGGTTAGTGTGTGATCAAACATCGCGATGTCGACACGTGGCCAACGTTAATTGTGTTTATTGTGATAAAAAATTGCCAATGTAATTCCCATTCGTATAGTAATATGTACATAATTAACTTGTATATACTCTTTGTGCAGTGTTAACTACCGTGTTATTGTTCAAGAACCTTGATCTCGCAATAGAGGGCGCAATTACGTAACGTGGTGTGATGGATATGTGCCGGTATGGGGACACGAAGAATGCAAGAAAGAGTGATAAAATAACTAAAATTAAACACAAGTTGATAAGGAAACACAGGCTAAGTTGGTAGTTATTCTAGTTTTTAGTGTTCAATGCATCATGGTCACGTTTAAGATAAATGAAATTGATATGCAGAAATTTTAACGTCTTTTAGTCTCGTGTTAGGAGCTACTTGGGCGTATTTATAAAACGTGGTCGCCTCAGCCGCCTACACTCGCCTTCAAGGCCTCTAATACAATTAATCAGCGTTTCGACTTATGAAGCCGAATGAGCCGATATAACTCCAAAAGGATGATCGCAACGAAAATTCCCAGTGTATTTCTCCATTTGCCATGTTGCTGTTCACGCTAAATTAAACTTAAATAATTGATGTTACGTATAAAATTGATACTGCAAAAAAGAATCTCACATTCGCTTTGCTTTTAGTATGTTCCTCTGTATATTTATTTCAAGTCCTGTACAAGTGTACAACACACATAATAATTATCTATGGAAATTAGCCCCCGTATGTAACTACCGATTTTTTTGCTCTTATCATTCAATTACGAGACTTCACTAATTCAAGGTTAACTCAATATTTATCCGACAAGTTACAACAGTATACTAGCATTAGTTACTATGTGTCTCCATCGGTAATGGTTTAGATAAGAAATAGTAAACTTTATCAGCAATAGTTTATGATGTGTGACCAACGAACAGCTACTTAATGTATTAAATAATCAGTTCAAAATTTCTTAGAATCCTAATCATGTTTTGACTGGCTTTTGACCGACATTGTTTGAGTTATTGATTTCAAACACTGTTGATAATATTGTAGAAACCCTAGACCCGACAGCATTTAATTACTTAGCTACGTTTTTAGTATTCCTCTAGTATACTGAGAATCAATGTTTAATGCAACTCAGTTTTTATTTGACGTAGCTTAAGAAAAGCAATTCTTAATCCAAGTATACAGATACATATAAACACTTCCCCAAGGCTTGACACTCCCTAAATAGTGTGCAAAGTATACAAGCCAACACTTTCAATGTTTCGTTAGTGTATGTAGAAAATTGCTATAGTCGCTTACATGTACGGATACACCAAAAACCCGTGTTCATCTTGTTTTTGTTCTCTCGCAGATGAGCACCGGTCAGCTGGCGGCAGTTGGGAGGAGCCTGTGAGTGCCGTGCGGAACACACCGCTCCGGCGCTCACAGAGGCTCAACTCGACCCTGGACTCCAGGTAACGAACCATTGTTTTTTTTTTATGTACGCTATCCGGTTTCTTTTGAATCGGTGATTCGGTCTCCGGACGTATACTGTTCTTATTACTACGTCTGTTGTATGTGTGATCCTTTAGGTCTCGTTCTAATTCGTAGACGATATGCGCGTGCGCATGTTGCGATAGTAAACTAATTTGAACTAATTTCCTTAATGGTTGCTAATTGAAACTTATTTGATTACTTGATACGACTTTGATTTTGTTTAATTCAATATTCTACCTTGTAACTTAATGTTACTCTGCGATTATCACTGATTTGTCATCTTTACTCAGAATAACTGTAAAGCAACGGTCGTTTGAGATAATATAAATGTTGTTGTTGCTTCTCAAGAATAAAATAATAATTACTAAATTATTGTTGCTTTTTATGTAGTATGTACACGTGTAGTTAAAATGGTTATTTGTTATTACTAAAATTATCTATCGCAATAATAATTCTGAAGCATTAAATCGATCAGTATTGCAAGTAATATAAAGTTTAGTGTCACGTATGTATGTATCACGTGTACAGTCAAACGCAGAATTCCGTTTAGTGGTGTCAAAACTAAGTGTGATTGATTGTACTTCCAGAATTAGAGCCAATTCTCGCCTTTTAGGAGGGTGGCTGTATCTAAAATGGAACAAATTTTAGTATCAATAAAATTACTGTAGCCAAGTTGAAGCATACGTTTTAATAGAAAAGAATCAAATGTTGACATTATTAAAATATCACTAGTAGAACAGTTTTAATTTTTCTTCCTTTTTAGTTAATACTGTCTAAGTGTCTAATTATGTGTATTTCTAAAATATTAATAAAAATACTTCGATACTTAACTTTGGCATTTCTGTTTAATGGATCCGCGTAAAACTGCTTAGTCATCACACGACTAATTACTTCATCCAGTACCAGGGTCTCATAAAACGCAGTAGATTATTATTTGTCATGAGAGTCATAACGTTGCGCATGCGCAGTGTTGACAGTTGGCGCATGCGACTTCCCGTCGCTGCGCGGTGTGGTCCAGTCTCGCTCGACAATTAGCGAGCGGCGCGCGTCCAATTAACACGAATTTCCTGTGTTCAAACTCCAGGGGCCAACAGAGGGCACTGCCTCCCGACAAAATGATCATTCACGCTTTAACGGATACCATCTATTGTCATTCGGTTCAAGATCCAATCGCAGCTGTATAAAATATTCTGTTCACAATGAACTTTGCAACAGTTTAAGTTGATCTAATCCAGTATGTGACTAATCCCTAATATTGTACCAGATGTTGCTTGAGTTAGGATCGCACTTCTAGGCACTTGATGTTTTTCATGTCGTTCTGGAAATATACACCCCAGGCAAGATGTTAGACTTCACTGTGGGAATTAGGTTACTATGGCACTCCTAGGCCTAACCGATGGGTTAGCACCTAATAAAGGCCAAAATACTTTACCGACTGCTAACATAATATAAAACACACAATAACAATATTTTAAACTTCATTGTTATGTTATGATGGACAAATAGTGAATCATACTAATATTATAAACGCGAAAGTTTGTAAGTATGGATGGATGGATGTTTGTTAATCTTTCACGTAAAAACTACTAAATGGATTTGGATGAAATTTAGCAAACAGATAGTTTATAACCTCGATTAACACATAGGATACTTTTTATCCCGATATTCCAAGGGGATCGAGACTTACGCGGGTGAAACCGCGGGGCGCAGCTAGTATATATATAAAGTTGATAGAGTTGAAGTTCCAATATGGTTGCTGTTTGGTTCTATGTTCTATCCCATGTTAGTCGGGTTCAATACTCTTTACTGAAAAATCTTTGAAAAAAAAACGGAATAGCACCACGTTAACTTCCCTGACATGTCTAACGTGTCGTAATTATACCCAAAATAGCACCTAAACGTGTCAAATCTTACTTTAAATACCTTAAGACCTTTACGTAGGAGAACATAAAATTAAATATTCTAACAGCTTCTAAGCCCTTTCCTATATTCATATTTAAATGCTTTTGACTACGCTTCTATGTATATTTAGCGGATAAACAGATGACTTGTGACATTCTGTATAAGCAGATAATGTTTAAAAATAATGTCAAGGACCTGCACAGCCGTTGATTTGCGTTCGTTTTGATGATAACACCAGCTCATAAGTCACAATCTATCTTGAACTGAGTCATACTGACCCGTATTGTGTTAGTTATATAAACGATAATTACTTTATTCGGTCCAAATAAAGTAGCAGGGCCTATTATGAAAACGATGAGTATTTTCCCGTAGTTATTTTGAGTGCATCGTTGACAACCACAACAACACTTTAATTTATTTTTATTCCTTGTAAAATCTATTTAGTTACTAGGTGACGCGACTGACGTTGTCCCGTCTCAATAAAAACAAAATTCACTTAGAAAGAAAAACACTTTTCGATTTTTTCTTGAATTTTCCCATTTTCTGAGCAACTCTTAAATTTTAAAATGGGAAAGTTAAACATTATTAAAGAATTAAAAAAAAAAAAAAAAATTTTTTATTCCGTATAAACCGTAATCGGATGTTCATATTTTTTTTTTTTAACCGCATCTGTCCAGGCGTTCTCAAGGGATGCGCTTGCCAACGAACAGCATTAGATTTTTATTTATATACTTAGATAGAATCAGAAGTAAATCATAGCATAAAATATAGAGCAAACTATTATGTGCAAATGTTTTGTTACGTTAAGTATCTCTTTTATCTTAGGCGCAGCCGGTGCTGAATCTTTCCTTCAATATTAGCTTTTTGGTTAACGTTGCCTTCACAGTTATGCAAATATCTGTTATACGTTTTTGTGATAGGTACGACATTTTTCAGCATACTTAATGGTTGTTATTAACTGTTATTATTGTTATTATTATTTATTTGTTTATGTGGGTTTACTTTATGTACACCTCTGCACAACCCTTCGGAGAAACAATGTGTAATTTCCACATTGTTAAAATAATCCAAAGAAAATATTATGCGGAAATGTTGTTGATTAAGTTATTATTACCCAACCAAAAGCATACAAGCACCATATCAGCCTCGCAATAATAGATATTGATTAAACAAAATAATAGCTATTAACAATAGATAGTGATCAAAGTCAGTAATAACGTAAACTTTCAACAACTAACTAACCAATCTGTAACGCAATTCATTAACATTGATTGTTTTGTCATTGACTAGAGTTTTTATTTTCTCTAATTGAGGTCAAATGCCTGTTAGCTTTACAACTCGTGATGTGATGAAGGAATAACTTTTTTAGAACTAGTGTTTTATGAAATGGAAAGGTCATATTTGATCCATTTACAGACTTTGTATTTATTATTCAAGGAAAGACGTGGGAACTTAGAACAGGACCCCATGTCACCGCGACATACAGAGATCTCTAATTTCTAACAAACTGCAACAGATGACTTGTGACATTTTGTTTTTATTTTGATTGTTGTCTGTGGTCCCTGTCACTCCATGGCATTAGACATCTATCTATTCATCACCCATCTATTAGACATCAAGCAATAGATACAATTGACAAATTTCTATTGCTTGAAAACCCCGGCTTTTGGCAACTTTGTGTGTTTTTTAGGGTTCCGTACCCAAAGGGTGAAATAGGACCCTATTACTAAGGCCGCTGTCTGTCTGTCCGTTTGTCACCAGGCTGTATCTCATGAACCGTCATAGCTAGACAGTTGAAATTTTCACAGATCATGTATATCTGTGGCCGCTAGCTATTAGCAACAAATACTAATAAAAATTTAGAATTTTTTAGAATAAAATAAATATTTAAGGGGGCTTCCATACAACAAACGTGATTTTTTTGCTCGATATTGAAAACGACAACAGGTAGACGCTTATTCAAAGAATATTTAGTTACATATTCACTTTAAAAATAAATGATTAAACCAAAATAAAACAATTTAAGGGGGCTCCCATACAACAAACGTGATTTATTTGCTGTTTTTATAGATAATGTTACGGAACCCTTCGTGGGCGAGTCCGACTCGCACTTGGCCGGTTTTTTATATATATTTTTTTTAATGTGCGTTTTGTTTGTGCAGAATAAACAATTTTTCTTTCTTTCTAATTTAGTTGCCAAAGCACACACCTATAATATAAAGAGGTTTCAAAAATAAATCTTGAAATGCCTTGGGAACTTGTCATAAGCCAGAAAAAGTACTCGTTGAAGCAAAAAGCTAAATTGTTTTACTAGAAAAGTGATGTCTGGCACTCCGCCAATAAAAATTGCACTTTTACCAGTTTTTTATCAATATCGACATTGCCCAAGTAGGCACTATTGTGAGACTTGTTGCTTCTGATTCATATAAGCAGGGGGCTAAGTCTACTAATTTACAAACGTGTCAGTGGTCTCACAATGATGAGTTTTTGACAGATTTTGTATGGCATATCTGTCAAAAACTGATCATTGTGAGACCACTGACACGTTTATAAATTAGTAGACTTGGCCCCCTGATGCTATGTATACGTGATTGCAATTACTTACATAAACACTTACTTGAGGAGTATTATGGTAAACCTAATAGCAACAATATAGTTGCAGCTAATGACATGAGGATCTACATACATAAACGGCAGAAACTACTAAACGCCACCTGTTACCCTAGCACTTTCCTAGCTCATTGCTAATGTCTGCTTTCCGATCCATATCATATAGTGTCAGGTTGCGTGTACACCGCCTCGGCGCACAGCATTAACTCGTTTCCCTTACTTTTATTTTATGTGGGATGGTAAACACCTGATGCATTATGTTTAGCATGTTTTTATGGTAATGTAGCGTCTGTCTACTAGACTATATGTATTAGTTTTTTTTTCTCATTCTACAAGAGTTTTATGTATGTCTACTACGTCTATAGACGATACACCCTTAACGGCTTCTGTAGGATGTGGAAATTTTTCGTTATAAATTAGGAAAATGTAAATTAAGATTGTCCTGTTAAAATTCAACCCGTTGCCGATGGTAATTGGAGTGCAATTCTTTGCAACTTGCAGGTGGTATTACCTACTTATTCATTTTATACATACAAACAATCTCATACCGTCTTGTGGGGGTAGACAGAAGCTACAGAAAGGCACCGGCTATGATCCTTATTACATACTAACTCCTTTTGCTTCGTTTAGGTGTCATGCATTTTTCATATCCACGTTTCATTTATTATCATTATATTTGCGGTTTCCACATGACGCCGATGTTTTCCTTCATTGTCTGAAGGCGTTAAATAAACATTAAACATTATTGAAAATGCTAATTTTAAATAAATACAGTACGTGCAATTGGATTTTGCGGTTTATCGATGCATTAACTATAAATTATCATTGTTTATAAATATGAAACGGGTCATTGCAATAGATAAGCCGACTGGATGCAGACAGTGCGTCGTCCGTCTTCCATTTATTGCAACTTGTACAATCATCTTCTATAGTTTAATGTCCAGAAGTCCTAAACTATTCTGAATTACACAATTGTTTAACGAAAACTGTTGTGTACGACTATTGTTCGACCAACGAACGCGTAGAATTCTTATTAGCAATTATAGACTTTTGCCTTTCGTGATAAAAAAAAAAAAAAAAAAAAAAAAAAAGCTTTATTCAGTATACAAAGAAGACACGGTACAATATGAATAAAACGAGTAACAGATTACATAGGAGCCTTAGGTGCTAGATTTTTACAAATACCCTGAACCCCACACTAGGATTCCCTGTGTCGTGGGGTCCAGTCTCTTCCCAAGTAAGGCAAAACGATTGATGACGAGGTGATTTTACAGTGTTTGTTCATATTTTGTAATGTGATTGGCAGCAGTAAAACTGCTTGTGTATCTCTGTTACCTATATATATGTATATCCATATTTTTAGACTTAGGACTATTACCTATATGTTTAGAATTAGAACTTTGACCTTGCATAATAATAATTGCTTTATGTAACAAAAAGGAAATGCTTGTCCTTCCTGATGACATCAAATCATAAACATTAAAATAAGTGAGCATGCGCTTCCTCTTAAAGAGGATGTCAATCACAAGTTAACACCACTAAAACAAAACCATTTTCGTACCTCCCTTGAACTAAAAAAACACTGTACACACGGCTACACATCAAGCTATACATTTCCAGCATAAGCTGACCTCGCATGTACGGAAATTCTATACAATGCGAGATCAGTATAAACTGGAAATGTATAGCTTGATGTGTAGCCGTGTGTACCAACCAAAGTAAGTACTTTTAAACACTAATGATTAACGAGTCATTAATTTTAACTAATGGCCTCTGTAGCCCCATGAAGCATGAGGCTCCAGGGGCTGGTGCAAATCTTGGGGTTCATTCGATTTATCGAGTCAAGTTAAACCACGCTGGGGTCGGTGCATATCATCATCATCGTCACTCGTCAAAGCACCAAGTAAATATTTCAATTAGAACGCTTCAACCTCACAAAATAATAATATCTTCTTGAACGACTGAATTCTATAAGTAGTCTTAAAACTTAAAACCCAATCGTCTTAATCAAAATGAGGATCGTAAACTCGTTAGAAGACTATACCAAGCTTTGATTAACGCAGACTTAACCCTGGGATCAAGCGATGATTGTCGTGACGAACACAATTAGCAGAAACAAGATGGCAGTTTGTTTTATATTTATTCGCCTACGAAATCTAGCAGGCTCTCGTGAAAATCTAAGTTTGTTGCCAAAGTGTCAGATTTTGCATTCACACGTTTAGGAGGCGAATTAGAGGGACGTATATTGCTACAAGATTGATTGTTTACTTGTCTAGTCAAGGTAAATGAATACAAATAGCCAATCGTATTGTTGTAGTGTAATAAATTGCAGATAAGATGTATTAATATTAGGTCTTTACCTATGAAATTGCCGTTTTGTATGAAAAAATTTAAACGATTTTTTTTCATGTATTTTTTATTTGTCTTAATGGAAGTAATCACCCATGCAATCAATGCATCTTTGCCAACGCAGTGAAAGTTTATTGATTCTTAAAGAAATCAGCTGGACGGGAGGCAACAAATTCTTCAAAGGCATTTTGTACTGCCTCTCGGGTATTGAATTTTTTTCCCGCCAAGAAGTTATCCAAATTCTGAAAAAAGTAGTAGTCTGTGGGCGCAAGGTCTGGTGAGTAGGGCGGATGACGGAGAGCTTCCAACCCCAGTTCTTGCAACTTGGAGACCGTCTGCTGTGCAGTATGAGGTCGCGCGTTGTCGTGCAGGAGCAGCGGAGACGAGCGATTGACCAATGCTGGTTGGAGATGTGCCAGCTTCTCCATCATTGTGTTCAGTTCTTCACAGTACACATCTGCAGTAATGTTCACCCCGTTTGGTAAGAAGCTGTGATGAATCACACCGGCGCTAGACCACCAAACAGTGTCCATCACTTTTTTAAGGGTAAGTTTTCGTTTAGAGCATTGCTTAGGTACTGAACCAGGATCCAACCAACTTGCTGAGCGCTTGCGGTTATCAACAGAATCCATTTTTCATCGCAGGTAACTATGCGGTTCAAAATTCCTTCATTTGTGTGTCTGTTGAGCAGTGCAAGGCACGCCTCGACGCGTACTTCGCGCTGGCGATCATTGAGTTCGTGGGGCACCCATTTGTCAAGCTTTTTTACCTTGCCAATTTGACGCAAATGGACCAATATTGTTTTGACGCTAACGTCGAAAGCTGCTGCTATTCAGCCGTAGATTGTGTATCATCAGCTTCCACAATCGCCTTTAATTTGTCATTGTCGACCAGTCTTCGGACGACCGCGAGGTTCATTTTTCAGGTCGAAATTTCCAGAACGGAAGCGAGCAAACCAATAACAGGTGGTGCGTTGGGTTGTAGTGTTAGCTCCGTAAACGTCGTTGATGTTGCGTGCTGCTTGTGCCGCGTTGCTGCCACGACGGTACTCATATTCCATAATTACTCGAATTTTTAACGTATCCATGATGACGAAAAAGATTGAAATGCGATGAAAATGTAACACTAGTCATTAAACAAATGACTTCTTTTGAAAAAAGAATTCCATGTTTTTAAAATAAAATTAATTTGAAATTAGAATTCTTAGCCATACAAATTATTTTGATTTGAAATGGCCAGTACTGCAGAACGGCAATTTCATAGGTAAAGACCTATTATTACATAACATCACGCCTTGTTCTCCCGAAGGATTAGGCAAATGTACATATTGTTCACCCACATTTCACCAGTTACGTTCAAGTCCTATGTAATAGTGGGCGAGCCTATTGCCATCAACCGGGCACAAATCCAGACTCCGGGTTGCTACTGAGAAATTCCAGATAGAAAAACCCAATAACACTTTGCCCGACGTGGGAATCGAACCCAAGACCTCGTGCTCAGCAGTAGTGCTTGCGACCAATAGACCAACGAGACAGTCAATACCTGTATACTTGGTCCTTGGAGCCGGATTGTATATACTTCTCCTTTTCAAATAAATTGTGTTATTATCATTCTATTGATTTATCTTTTGGAAAGGTTTCCGATTTATTTAACTGTGATAGTTCATAAATCTTCAATGTATTTCCCTGCCAAAACTGTAATTTCCCAAGAATGCGTTACGATACTAACTAATAGGTATATTGTTCAAAAATCTAGAGATAACGCAACAAGAGCTTGTGCAATCATTAGACCAATTATTATCTAGAAACATAACACAGATTGCCTAGTGCAGTTTTTATTATTTACCCGAGAGAAACAATAAACGACCTTGGAATGAATAATGTTTTGCTCCACTTTACTACAATAACGGAGAGAGAAAACTAATAACAACAAAAACACTACACGCCACGGTAGCGTTCCCTCGAGCCAAGTCGACACCTCCTTCATAAAGTTGCATTACGCAGATTGCTTCGAGTGAGGCAACCGCAAAGACAATATTTAGCCTTTCATCACATCACCAAATATGCTCTAATGTATTCGCGACTTCAACTCATACATAAAACATTCAATAAATATTTTATAACCATTGCTACATTGTTGGTCTAACCTTCAGCTTATTCTTTGTTTAGTATTTAGTCTAACTAATTGCTTTATTGTTAGTATAATTGTCATCTCGATTGTTTCATCTACTGTCATCTTAATTTGAATCTTATTGCCAGTAGAAATATTATGATTGATGACTGGATAACGTTGAATGATTAGCGGAAATTCATTAAAGAATATCGCTCAATCGGTCGCCCAAGTGCCTACTAAGTAATTGCATTTTATTTTATAGCCTATTTATTACTACATGTAATTTGGCACAGTAAATAAAAATATGTTGCGTCACTAAAGCTTAATGATTGTACTTCAGAAAGTAATAGACCTGTACAGAAAGTCGGATAGCTCTAGTTTCTATTACAAGTTTCACCAGTAATTATTGTTTTCTATCATTAAGTGTACGTCTTCCGTGTTAGCTAATTGTCCGTATCCTTCAAATTACATCATAGACAAGGTAAAACCATTACTTAAGGTTCTGCGTGAATTAAATAACGCTACAAAGATATTCAGAACTTTCCGAATAAAGCTCGTGCTGGAAAATTAGCGAGTATTTGGCAACCTTTACTTATTAGTCAAGTTTGATGCACTTATTAGTATTTATCACGTTTTGTTCTGTCAACAGCACCTTATGCCATCTGTTCAAATAGGACAATTTGCCAGAACTCATGACTTGGTCACGTTTTACCAGCCATACCTAATGCTTATATCTACAATCACAGACGAACAGACACCTGCAGTATTTCCTGTCTTAATCATTGTAACCCCGCTGGACAGTCGGAACTTGACCATTCGAATTCTTTAAAGAGATCATAAATTAAATTTACCCTCAATAGACCACTTCTTTCTGAGAAAAAGAATCGAAAAATCGACCAGCATCATATCATTTTCTTCTTAATTTAATTAACTTTCTCCATATTTATTCAGGAGCAGTGGTCAGTTACGCAACACGCTGAGTCGCGCTCGTGAGCTGTGCGAGCGATGGCGAAGCGGCGGCGGAGCGACTCCTGCGCCGCCGGCACCCCCTCCCGACGACGAGGGAGGGGGGCGACTGGCCCGGTGGTTCAGCGTGAGACGGGGCTCTTCGCACCAATACGACATGCATGGACACGAAACCGACAAGATGCCCAAACTTCCAGAGGTTTGTACCAATTTCCTACTAAACCTGAAACTTTCAGGTTGCGAAGTCCACCATCCAACTAACCATGCATCCACATGGGACTGTCTTCTTCTGGACTACGTTGAAATAATGAATGGTATGATATAAGGAGCCTGAAATTGGTGGATAGTTGCTGCGCCTGAAATTCCCGAGCATGCAAAATTTAGTTAAATTGCTAAGAGGAAAATAAAAGGATCACGATGGTTTGTTAAAATAAATTGAGTCTTGGCTGAAACTAGAAAAGGACTTCCACTTCCGAAGGGCACTTAAACGTTTTAATTATATAAGAATATCTTAATGTGATTAGAATAAAGATATTATGTTTTCGCCTGCTTTGTTATTCTGATTTCACCACGGGAAAACGCAATGGCACTTGGAACGTTCTCGCTGGATCGATTCCAGGACCTCAAAGCATTATCAGCCAAACGTTGCTTTCTATCAATAGACAAATGAGACCGTTTGTAATACTCTGTGGAGCCATACTGTACAGTTCTCATAATAAATGTATTTACCATTCAGTATCCAGTTTGTATGAATGACCGGTCTTCATTCAATGATGGCATATACAAGGAATGCATTTAAGTAGACATATCAATAAGTACATCCCGGCCCAGTGAGTTTGTGTTACGTGATAGTGACATTTCTGGAATATCATGCCGTACACAGCTCTCCAATTGTCCTTTAACATGACTGGGTATTATAATATGTAACATTTATCAAGTGTAACATAGATGATTCACAATTATGTATATTTCAGATGAATCATGATCGGGTCATTGAGTAGTCAGTCAACAACAAACCGCAGTAACGAGTGTATCGTAGTGCGCGTCGCCTCCGCGCCTCTCGGAGGTCTAAGTCACTAAACAAATAATCTATTTTAACATGTGATATAATGATGTCACAGTGGATACCAGTCAGCTACCATATTGGATTCATGTACACGATAGTAATTTTCTTATTTCAGTTTATTTTTAGTGAGACGACGTGAATAACGTGTGATTCGTAAATGTCAAAAGTTAATTCAAAGCCAGTTCGCTTCTAGACGATATTCGTAGCAATGTTTTGTCCGTCGTGTATGAAACTGCTCCATGACAAGGCTCAGTATTCGTTGACAAGTTTTAACGTAAGTCACGTGGTCCGTTTGGTGCTACTTTTGACGTTTACGTTTTATAAGTAAGAGATAGTGGTTCTGATGACGCGATTTGTGACGTGATTAGACGGGAAGGCGACTGTTTTCGGTGTGTGAGAAATTGTACGGAGCGGCCGGAAAGCGTCCTCGAAACGCGAGTTACAGCCGCGCGAGTTGAATAATCACGCACAAGTTATTTCTGTTCATTTAACAGACACGCGACTCGAATAGCGTCATCGGAAACTTTAAGCGAATTTGATTCTGAAGATAAAATGTGTTCTGTGCTTGTGTAAACGTGTATTGTGTGTTGGTGCAGAATGAACAGTGTTTGCGTGACGTTTTCAGTTGGAGGAGGATTTGTTCTCATGCGGCGGGGAGGTGCGCGGCGGGCGCGTGCCGCCGCCGTCGCTGGGCGCGCCTCCCGACTCGCTGTCGCCGGTGCAGCTGCGGCGCCGCCATGTGGTGGCTGCAATCATACACAGCGAGAACTCTTACGTCGCCACACTGCAGAGGCTCATCAACGTAAGTCACACATATTAGGCCTGAACTCAGGTGACCTGTAGATCCAATACCTACATCATTGAATTCTTCTACAGAAACAGAAACCGATATCTGCAACCTAATCTAGGTAGTGAACTCACATGCTCGTACAAATGTACGAATGATATTACATAGAAATTTGAATAGATAAACATACTCTTTGCTTCACACGCTCATATTAGTCTCTTACGTGTTTCGTTGTAAATATTGTTCACATTGTTATCTATATGTATCTAACATCATATCCATCTCGGTACTCTTATACCATTGTTGCATTACGACTAGCTGCATCAATACAAATGGAGCGACTCCATGCATGACAGATGTCAATAGGCGAAGATTGAGATTGTATGACATCACTCATTTGAGTAATTGATGTGTGACACTATGTAGTGCTATGAGATAATTAAAAGTTCTTGTAAATAACTAGAAGTCAACATTACTGAGACTAAATATATCACCACAGAATGTAAATAATTAAAATCAACCACATTTATCTTTGGCAAATAATGTGTAATTATCCGTACACGGCGACTCACTAAATATTTACGTTAACCAATTATGGTCAACCGAAATAAGTACACTGTCAACATACCAACTAGCTAATAGTAGTCACTGTACACAAACCCGTTTGCTATCTTAGTAAGTATCTCAGATCCTCAAGTCACAATGTTTGAATAACATACGCTGACATTTCTCATGACTCCGGTGAAATTCGTGATCGGGAAGGAAGCACGTTTAGATTGATGGAATAATAGCCAGCAATTATAATACGATCATAATAACGTCAATTCCCATTGCGTAACCTTTGGAGCAAATAGTGCTAGTAAAAGCCACTTTTGTTTTCTACATCAGGGAGGCCCGATTGACTTGACAGGCCACTTAATAAGCAGTGAGTTGACTTGCAAAATTGCGTGTTAAACGTTAGCGCCCATGTCGCTCTGCTTATTAATGAGATTACTTGTTTTGAAAGTGGTATAAGGGGTTAAGCTAAATAGCCACTGGAGTACTTTACTTATATAACTTTATAGGCGTACGAGTCGAATAGTTGAAGTTATTTTTAACTTATGCTGAACTTGAAAAATTAGCACCTTACGGTTTGGATGTTGGTTAACTATGTAAGTTGCCTAACTTTAACTCAAGGACTTTTGATATCTTATAAAGAAATCACGATCACGATGTCAAGATGTTCATCAATATTCGTGATATTTAACCAAATTACAATAGGGAATATGCATGTATTTTTTTAACATTTTTATTCGATAGTTTTCATCGTCAAATAATAGTGAAAAAAAATTCGACGGTAAAAAAGGAATTTAAAGTAGTTAAAAAAATCTTTAAAAATATCCAACCGATCCGGGCTATTTAAACGCCCTCCATTTGGCGCGCTTGGTGTGGTGACGTCACAGTCCGTGAAAACAGACAAGCAACTGTCAACTCAACGTCAAACACTCCTTTATACGAGCGTTTGACATTGACTTGACACTTGTTGATTGACTTGACATTGACATTTTGATTGTTATCCCGGACTCTTACGTTACATCCGCTCTTAGCCTTTTCAAGTATTTGAATTACCCACAGTTTTTTGGGACTTTAAAAAAAATTATTTCTCGCTCAAAAAGAAATTTTATTCAAAAATATTGATGGAGGCATAATTCTGAAGTAACATAGTTTATAAAAAAAAAAAAATTTGACCCATATTTGAATCACATGCATATTCCCTATTGCTTGATTAACATTTAATTTTATCATTGAAATAATTGCGCAGAGTTCACAAACAAACAAAGGAGTGAGAGCTTTCTCTAAACGACCGAATTTAGAGTTTATTTTCGCAACTTTCTTTTTCTTTTTTCTTCAGAGACAAACGGATATGAATTTTTATTAAGTTTCTGAGGCAACAATGGTAAATAGGAAAACAGAAGTCGCGTCGACGCATTAGTAATGTCAAAAATCTCAACGAACGTATGTAAATATGAACCTGTCTGGCCCACTTTAGCATTGTTTCGCCCACAATTCACATGCCATAGATTAGCATATTAGGAAGTGGGGCAATTTGAATAGGCACTATTTGCAAGCGTAGTGTACGAGGTCGTCCCTCTGTAATGAAAATGGCACCGGCGTCCACTGGACTGTGTTTAATGCAGTAAATTAGAGCTTTTGTTCTAAATACAGTTTGTTTTGTGTTATGGAACATTTCTAATGTATTCATCTATGATTTTCAATGAAACAGCGGTGGCAAACGTTTCAGCTTCTCGTTAGAAAGTCCGACACATCCTAGTTTGCAAATCCTTGTACAAAAGGCTGCGCTAGATTTGCTTTAAAGAAATCTTATTAATGACTACCCAATATGTAGGTATCGAATGTATTGTTGACTTATTATGACTAACCAATAAAGATAAAACTTATTGTTTTGTCGTGGTTAGAAATTCCCTACTTTCTTTGAATGTGTTCGACGTTTCTAGTTTCTATGAATCGAACTTATTTTTATAAAACAAAAGCTGTGTCAGTGGGTACCTGCTTACCTGAAGAAGGAAATACGTTTCTCCCATACTAGCTTTTGCGTGCACGCCAGTAAAGCTCCCAGCCGCCATGATATTTTCCGACATCTCCAAAAATAATCTTCAGATTTCAGACAATTTACACAATACCTTAATGAATTATACAACAAAACCTTCCTCATGAACCACTCCGTCCATTGGTGAAAACCGTTTGAAAATCCGTTCGGTAGTTATTGAGTTTATCGCGAACAGACAGACAGACAGATAGGGGACTATGTTTTATAATATTTAAGGATATAAGGATATTTTAAATCATTCAAGCTAACACAGAAGGTGGTAGGCGTGAAGTACGCTTATTACTTTATTGGTAATAGGTAGGTACGTGACTAGTAATAATATAAAATAATAAATTTTAGTGTGTTGTTGACCTATCAGTCGCATACAATTTCCTCATGTCACTTAGTTTAGTATAACGCCATAATAATAGAAGTTTACTGAGAGTCCAAAGCACCCGATATAGTATTGTCGTAATTTATCCTTATTATTTGGTATTGTTTCCAGTGACTAAGTAGGTAAACAGTATTGTATGCTTATATACTATCATCCTTAACCCACTTCTGTCTAGCCGCCGGGCCGCCCATTGATTTCACGATCAATTCTTAAGGCTGTACCCTACCTCAGATTTTATCTCGCTCGTACCATACTCCTCGCGGCCTGAGTGAGAGCGAGACGGAGTGGGGTCCTAGCCGCCCTCAAGCCTCGAAAAGTTTAGGTAGGTTTAGGCTTTTTACGGTAAAAATAATGGTAAGTAATTAAAAAAACATAAGACCTTCTTTATAGTTATTTTCTGGTCCGCCGTTATGCCGAAAATACTGCAGCATTAATTTTGAAATTATGTTAAAGTTGAGGATTCATGCTAGGTCCTATGTTTGGCGAAAAAACGACTACATAATTTTCTCTATAGAAAAAAATCCAAAGTTATGATTTTCACAGTAAAAAGCAATTACCTAATCTATTCGAGACTTGAAGCCGTCAGCTCCCCACTCCGTATCGCTCTTACTCAGGCCGCACCCGCCCCGTTGGTCTCGTGGTCGCAAGCGCGACTGCAGAGCGTGGGGTCCTGGGTTCGATTCCTGGGTCGGGCAAAGTGTTATTGGATTTTTCCATTAGGAATTTCGTAGTAACAGCCCGGAGTTTGGAAGTTGGCGGTGTGATACCCCCGTGCCTCGGAAAGCACGTTAAGCCGTTGGTCCTACGCCTGATCTCTCTCCGGTCGTGTCGGATTGCCGTCCCATCGGACTATGAGAGTGAGGGAAGAGAGAGTGCACTTGTGTCTGCGCAAACACTTGTGCACTATAATATCTCCCGCGCCGATGGCTAGTCTCCGTTGAGATTGGCCGCCGTGGCCGAAAATACGGTCTGGAGGACTATTATTATTACTCAGGCCGCAAGTAGTATGGTGCGAGCGAGATAAAAAGTGAATTTGAGCTGAGGTAGTATAGGCCCTTAAGTAAATACATAATTGTGTAAATAAGTGATGCTTCAGAGAATCATCTTCGTGTAACGCAACGACCTTGTACATCTTGTTATTATTGCTATCTTCTTGCATCTTTTTACTATGTAATGTCGTCACTAGCAATTATCTTGGCTCCATAAATTGAGCACAATGCAACCGTTACGATTTGCTTGCGCACACACATCTAAAAAAACTTTGCACAATAAAATACATAGGTCTTAAAGGGTTTCTTATGTCATAAATGCATTATTAACTGATAGTCGCATAACATTACCATATATGAGAAAAAAAAAAACAGAAATAATTACATAAACGGAGGTAGTGGAGGACATTTCAGTGGGAACAAAAACAATGCACATACATATTTATCTAAACTAATTATCTGTAGATGTCTGAGAAATATAAAGAGCTAAGATGGAGCTAAGTATGCACTAAATGGAATTCTTTAGTTTGTCTTTGTCTATGGCAATCTGGAGTATGAAACATAACGCTCGCGGAAGCAATCTTGAATCGTACACATTACGTTTTGTCCCATGGACGCTTTGCCTCACAACATCCATATAGGTTTGTCCAATTTACATTCAATAAGCCAACTTTTAATCAGAAATGACGCAACTTATGACGGCTTATTCGGTTTTTTTTATTTCTACACCTGAACAAGGTGGTACAAAATAAACATGAGAATCTCTGTTGGACTTTGCTTATTTTGTTTTACAACACAACATTTGTTTAACACAAAAACTGATGCTCGAAATGATCGGTATTAACTATTAACATTAAATGTAAATGAACGCGGTAATACCTGTACATTAATGTGTATAATTGCGTTATATTACAGGCATTACCTGCAAGTCAGGGACGAACAACTTTTTACTCATGTCTATGTATTAATCTATCTAATATGCAATACCTACATGTCTTTGTAGTCTCGTGTTCTAAACACAATGGAACCACCATTTGCCGCGAGTGTCTAACGTGATTAGTAGCTCTTTCACTGGATTCATAGGAACATTATTATTCGTTGGACTGTAATTTCGATATGTTGTAGTTTTTTAGCATTTTGTATGACCATGTGCCCACAAAACAGTGGTGTTGTCAGTTCAAAAATGTTACTGTATCCCAAGCACCACTATTAAGTACCATGAACGTAACTGTAAGATCCATAACTTCCAGAAACCAGCATTGTGTTAGCAGATCACGGGTGGGATAGGGTATAGAGACCGTTTCCAAACTGATAGAATTAACCCATGCCTAATTTACAGGACTACAAGAAACCTCTGGAAGAGAGTAGCCCAGCTATCCTGAACGGGAGCAAGATCCAGACGTTATTCCACCGGCTGCCCGACATCCTACAATGTCACCTACACTTCCGCACAGCACTGGCCGATTGCGCGAGAACGTGGGACCGCGATGAAAAAATTGGTGAGTGTCACTGCTAATCATTACTTGGCTGAAAGACCTCATAGATCGTAATCCTGTAAACTTTGTGAACCGCATCAATCATGAAATATTGCTAAAGCCCTCATTTTGTCAAATGAATTGGTAATTAATTGCATAAAATTGCATTTTAAATCCCTACAGCGCTCTGAGAGCATAACCAGGTTTGTTCCGGGTAGGTGGATAAATAGTATTCTCAACAGCTAATTTCATCATCTGCCTTTAGAATCTTAGGTCAGTTGCCACTTGTAGTTGGACCTACCACGAGACGAACATGATAAATGACAACAAACGACGCTAGTTGCTAACTTCTAGGTCGTAACAACTGCGCACATTCGTTTTTTTTCTTCGTTAACATACGGATGCGGGTGCTGGTATTGATTTTTTCAAGTCGCAGTGTGTGAAGATTAAAACGTCCTTATTAGCCCGTATGTGATAATGCGTCTGTCGTCTTCAATAGTAGTTACAAAAGAAATAAAGCTAGTAAAGCGATCAATAATGTGCTATTTTATTTATGTTTAAATTCAATAAAGCAAAAAATGAACGGATGTAATTAATTGGCAGAATCACTTTAAAATTACATAAGGAGTAAAAAAAAAATTATAAAATCGAATATAAATTATGATTAAACTTGCTTTAAAGTTCATGGTTAACTTGATAAAAGATTAATACTTAGTCCATTGACAAATCAAGCCTTCCACAATGTTTAGTTAGTCAAATGTAGCTTTCTACCATATATAAGCAAGAACATGTAAATGTACGTAATCAGCAGCAATTCATTAATTCACTGACAACGCACAGCCTAAACTGCTGGGTCTAGAAAGAAGCATAAAGTTTTGTACAGGAGTTCAAATTAAGTACTGAGTGAGCACTAAGGAAGGTTTTTGGAAATTCAACTCTAAAGAGATTAAAATAGGGGACGAAAGTTTGTATGGAAGTTCGCCATTTATGCCGATGGGAAATCCCATCAGGCACACGGCTTGTTTCCATATATTTTCTTAACTTTTTTATATCTAAACCTTGCAGGCGAGGTCTTCTTGAGCGCGTTCTCAAAGGCCGTGGTGCTGGATGTGTACTCGGACTTCATCAACAACTTCTCTGTTGCTATGGAGCTGGCCAAGATGGAGTCTAAGCGGAAGTCGGCGCTGGCAGACTTCTTCAAAGTGAAGCAGATCAGTGCGCACGACCGACTGTCCTTCTTTGGGCTGATGGTGAAACCTGTGCAGCGGTTTCCGCAGTTTATTATGTTTTTACAGGTAATTTGTGTGCGCGTCTAACGATGAGCTATATTTGTATTTGTGTCGTGTATGTGAATTAATTTCAGGTTGAAGGTAGGTACTTAAAGAAGTTTGTAGTATACCTACATCATTTCATTATATGCGCAAGCGCAACCCATCGTGGTTCTACTACTTTTGGTGTCGTATAATTATACGATTGAGGTTTGTTTCCGTGGAGAGAGGAGGCACCAAAAGTAATAGAACCATGATGGGCTGTGCTTTCGCATATTATGAAATGATGTATACTACAAACATATTTAAGTACCTACCTTCAAGGGGACATTAATTCACTAGCCTTGATTTTCTTTATCAATGTAAGCCTCTCTCAAAGACACATCTTATTAATTAAACATAATTATTGTTATTAAGATTAATTCATTAATTCACCAACATTTATATAAAATTTGATAGCAAGAATAATCTCGTTACTATGGTAATAGTAATAGTCTGTTAGTAGGCAACACCGTACAAACTAACATTAATTAGCAATTTAAGCATAATTAAATATTAAACAGTCAACTGTACAACTGAACAGTAATCTGATATTGATCGAACAAGACAACCTTTGGAACCGACACATAAGCATTATTTATTTTACAAACATACACATGCTTTAACATGACAGGTGGCACTTACTCATTCTCTCTAAAGGCACGTGTTTTTCGGTGTTTATATCACCGTTTATAATAAACACATAATATTGAACAAGTATTCCGACTGCTCTTCAAGTTGTTACCAAAAACTACAGCGCGGTTTTTCTACAGTCGTCACTGTTAGTATTAGTTTATGAGGAAGAATATGAATGCGTACAAATTAGATGGACAGCTATTGATAATATTGACATGATGTCCAACTGCTTTCGCATAGAATTAAGAACAATAGGATTAGGTATATTATGTAAAATAAAATACAAAAATCATTGATGTTCAAGTCATTGGCTGGTCAATGTTTCGTAAAATATTCGATACACTCTGTCGAAGAAGAAGTTTGAACCTCATTTTCTTCCTGGGCTTATGCTAATTATAAGAAATAGGCACAGTACAGCATTTTCTGTCATCACACGTAAGAAAATCCAACACTGATATGCTAGCTACCAAATTCTTCTACTTTACTGCTCTGTCGTGGATTAAGAGGAAACGCGGTCATACATATTTTTTAAATATAATTACGGTAAAAAACAAAACATCGGGGCAGGGAGTGGTAGAGGGAGATATACATTATATCGTAAATAAATATTTGGACTAAGGACTCAAGCGCCCGAGTTTAGCGTTGGGGCAACCTTGGTTGATACAATTTTGAAGAAATCTTAGGTAACTAGTGAAGCCTGGGCGCCTAAGTGGCGCCTATTATTAACCTGGTAGAAAATAGAGGAATACATGAAGTTAGTATGGAATGAACGCCAACGACCACGTGACTGCATTTCCTCTAAGGCCCGTTTGTACTACAAATCACTAAGGCCCCTATTACAGAACCTCACTCAAAACTCAGGCATTACCTAAAACTAATTTCAACCAATCAAAAATCTTTAAACGAGTTTTAAAATGCTTGAATTTTGAGTGAGGTATTGTAACACGGGCCTAAATGCGTTTAGCGCTAAACGTTTTTAAACCATCGTTTTGTTTCCGTCAATCGTTTGAAGATGACAGAGACAGAATGATGTTTTAAATGTTGTTTTGATGGTTAAGTCTTACAAGCTTCAAGGTGTATGTATCTCTTGCAGGACTTATTGAAACACACTCCACCGGGTCATTCGGACCGAGTGTCCCTACAACGTGCTTTGACGAGGCTAGAAGCTCTAGCCGATGCTTTGAACGAGAGGAAACGAGATGCTGAACGAACACAGGTAAATATACAATTACTCTGTTAATTTCACTGTTAAAAGTTTACTATTTATGAGCGTTTACGCTGAAAGTGGGCAACGTCGCAAATAGATGTCAAATATTTCGCTGTTTTGATTAATTTGGCAATATTACTGTATGGAAATATGAAATATGGCTAACTAACTGTTTAAAGTATTGATTTTGAAATGCAATAAATAATATCGTAACACCGAATATTTAGTTTTAGGTGTAAAAAAGGCATTTGGAAAGTTTCCAAATCCTTTTTTTACAACTAAAACTATTTGCGACGTTGCCCACTTTCAGCGTAAACGCTCTTAAAATAAAAGTTTTATCAGACTAGACAAAATTTGTGTCGAGGCATTTTCTTATGGAATTTTAAAATATAACCACACTTGTGGTTAGAAACATGAAAACAACTTTTAGTTTTGTATTGGATACCCACTCTCTTCGACTTCCCAAACACAGTTACAACATGCAAATGATATTCCTGGGGATAATAGTGTACATTTTAGCACCATAAACAGTCATAGTGCATCTACTAAGGCACAAGTCCACGCTAGAGTACACACTACACTACACTACACTACACTACACCCTACACTACACTTTTAAATTATTTCTTTTTTTACTTGTAGTTACATTGTGTTGTGTGCCCTGTCTGTGCTAAATAAATGTATTTTCTTTCTTTTCTTTTTCTTTAGAACAGATCGAATGTGCTCTTTAACAAAATCCCCATGTAACGTGTATGTTAATTCCAGGCATTCCGCGCAGCTCTCCGACGACTCACGCGCGGCGGCGTGGCGGGCGCGGGCGGCGCGGGCGGCGCGGCCCGCTTCGGGGCCGCGCGCCTGCTCGCGTCGCGCGCCGACAAGCGGCATCTGTTGCGACAGGATGACTTGCTGCAGTTGGTCAGTAACCTATAGTTATGCTTTACCAAATCTACAATCCTCACCAAAATTTTATGAAAACAAACGATAAGTTATCAGTATCACACTTATCACAATACTGTTAGACTTAGATAGACATGAAATACTTACTAAGTTCTTGCGGGCTTGGTAAAATGTTAGAAGATCTATGTACTTGAAAGCTGGATCGTAATCTCATTGGATATCCTTAATAGTTATTTATGCAATTGTTGTATAAAAAGGGATATTAAAACACGTATAATAGAAAGAGGGAGGAAGCGTAATGTTTTTTCCTGACGAACGACTTCTACCAGTCAACTCCTACCACAAGAGGCGTCATAGGACTTCGTTCCAAAAAAAAACAACAGATTTTTAAATGCCTTATTCCATCAATCTCTAGAATCAGCCTATCGCGTTAAACTGCTGAACAATAGGGCGATACAGCAGTGGTATTTGACAAAATAACTTATTTCCTCATCTACCGCAGGAATTCAACCAATCGGGCGGCCTAACGAAGTGCAAGCCGCGTCGCCTGTTACTTCTAAACGACCTCGTAGTGTGCGTGTCAGTCGGTGCAGGCAGTGACGATGCGGAGCGACTCGGACTGAAGTGGGCGCATCCCGTGCAAGATGTTGAGGTGTTGGATACTGGCACCTCGCCTACGCTTAGTAGGGTGCTCGCTCAAGGTATGTCAGAAGTTTTTGAAATTCAACAGGTCTTTGTTTTAATGTTGGAAGTTTTAAGAGCTCTCACCAAAAATATGTTGCGAACTTGACTTCATCGTAAACATGATTGACAAATGTTCAAGAAAAAAAAATGATCGAAACATAGTTTTGTAATTTTTTTGTGGCTGGCAGAAATAATCAAATCATTCAAAAGATGTGCACTGTCTCTTAAAAAATCTGTTTTTAATCTTTATCAGGTATGAACCGTAGCGGCAGCCTACGATCAAACTCGAGCAGCGGCATGACAACATCAACGGGCGACTCACTCTGCAGCGAGATGTCCGCGCTGATGCACGACTACGAGACCGTCTCCCGCATGGCCGACCTCGCGGCCTCACTGCGCATGTCCTACCCCGAGCTCGCCTCCGACACCTTCCGCGCGCTGCTGCAGAACATCCAGCGCAGTATACAGGTGACAAAGATTCACGAACATACCCGAACGATCTCGACACGACTCCGTCTCCGCATGGCAGATCTCGTGGCCTGCTGCGCATGTCCTACCCTGAGCTCGCCTCCGACACCTTCCGCGCGCTGCTGCAGAACATCCAGCGCAGTATACAGGTGATAAAGATTCACGAACATACCCGAACGATCTCGACACGACTCCGTCTCCGCATGGCAGATCTCGTGGCCTGCTGCGCATGTCCTACCCTGAGCTCGCCTCCGACTCGGGACCTGCCATAGATATGCCAGATAACAAACCTTAGTGCAACGGGGTCAAGGGTCGACTTCTTTTCAAACACTTGTCTATTTAGGGCCGATTTTTCAATCGTCAGTTAACTTTTATCTGAGCAATAAATATGACTGACAGCTTTTGTATCCATACTAATATTATACATGTGAAAGTAACTCGTTTTGTCTGTCTGTTACCTTCCACGGCCTAACGGCTGAACGCATTTGAATTAAATTTTTGCCACACGGATAGAGATATAGCTAGCTAGTAGAAAATATGTCGAATCGCCATATTTATTCTGATTTTATTTAGATGTTTAAAATTAATTATGTTTATTGACTTAACTTTAACAACAACTTTTACCTGCACAGAAAAAAGACGACGAGATGGCATGGGTAGACTCCTGCTGCCTCCAACTCACGATCCGAGGTCGTGAAGAACCCCTCACCTTCCGTGCCAGCGAGCCGGGCGCGCGCCTGGCGTGGGCCACTGAGCTGAGGCTGGCGCAGCTGGCGCAGGCGTCGGCCAACTCGCCCGCGTGGAGGTTCCCCTCGCAACAGGCGCCTGCGCATAAGATGCCGCTATTTGTTGCTGCCACGCCGGTTTATTCGTCGCGGCAACTTACTGAGGTTTGTATAATGATTAGTATTAAAATTTAAAAAAAGTTTTACCAACATCATCGTGTGATATGTCAAACGAAAGGGCTTAGTGTGAGGATTTCAAACATATATTTTCTTTTATAATTTTTAAAAGGTATTTAAGAAAATAGATCTCCGAAACTACTGAGCCTAAAGTATAGAACTATTTTCTGTATCTTCAAAAACATAATAGAAAATAGTTTTATAGATACAGGAATACAGGAAAACCTGAAGTCTATGTTTGTAAAATAACATGGCAAATCACTCAATATTGTATGTAGAAACTTACATTAATTTGCAGTTGGAATGTATTGGAGTATGTTTTTCAATTACAATGTTAAGTTTGTTCTTGGGATAAATTCATCCTAACTACGGAACCCTTCATTGTTTGTGGTCCAAGTCCGACACGCCTTTGGCCGGTTTTTTTTTTTGTTTTCAGCTGATTAATAATAGTTATAATCATTTTCGGTCGGTCGGACTCTACTTTTTGTCCATAATTATGGTGAAATGTAAATCTTATTTCAAGTTAGTGTGTACTACATAGTAATATGGAATGCAAGTGTGGTTCGAAACATATTCCAGCATGCCTTATCGCCCGCTTCGGCTCTCGTGATTAACAACGTTCTCATAAATCGCAGGTGCGGTGCGGCTGCTTCTACACGTCGTGCGGCGGCGCGCGCGGCGCGTCGCTGCGGCGCGCGCGCTCGCTGCTGTGGGTGAGCGCGGCCGGCGCCGCCGACAGCCACGTGGCCGTGCTCACGCACCGCGCCGCCAAGCTCAAGACGCTCGTCACGCTGGACCTGCCCGACACCAAGGTAACGCTGCCTTTTGAACATGCTTGCGGCTATCGGGCCCATAACAATCTTGTCTTTGGAACCTACCACCCAAGTTCAAATTGTGGAAGCAATATTGCGTATTGCGGTTTACGTGGCATTTTTTTTTTCCTTTTATTAAGTAAGTATCACAGTTGGTGATACTTTATTCACATTATAATCTAGCCTATTAGTTAATAAGTACTTTGATCGTGACGATAGGTCTCAGGAGAAGAATTAAAATTAGTGGACTGTATAATATGTATAATGATGAAATGGAAATACAACGGTTAAAGGAAGTTATGAGAACAAATAATAATTATGAACAATAAAACGCGCAAGCGCAGCCGTGCGTGGAGGCGTGCAACAGCTGACTGGCGTTTCGACGGCGCTCGCGATCGGCCGTGAGGGCGGCTGACTCGCCGCTGTCCCCGCATCCCTCGGTCACTGCCGCCAGCGCGCGGCGATGTTGAGAAGAGGGTCTCAACATACTTTAAATAAAAATTAAACCGCTAAGTAACTATACAGTTAAGAAATCGTCCAATAACGTCTTTCTTATTCACATTATGTTAAAGGAAAGAAAACTTCGTGACAGTATATGTGGCTTATTTATATACCTAATACGTGTTATTCAATTCAGGTAACCTCAATGGAACACGCACGCGGAGTGCAACAAGCGACTACACTCTGCGGCGACACAGTATGGCTCGGTACAGAAGATAAGAAAATAATCATATTCTCTGCAATCGAGCCAGAGAAGCAGGAGAAGTTAACCGAAGTACCAACGATCGCGGCTATCACCCAGATCCGTTACCACTGTGACGCCATGTTCGTGGGGCTGTCGAACGGGCGCGTGTCGGTGTACCGACGCAACCACGACGACTCGTGGGCGCTACAAGAGCCGCTCGCCGTCGAGCTCGGCGACCGGCCCGTGCACTGCGTGCTGCCCGTCGACGGCATCGTGTACGCCACCTGCGCACGACGAGTCTTCGCCATCAACGCGCTCACTGCAGAGATTATGCGCATCCTAGAACTCAAAGGAGACGGCGATCGATCCGTCAAATACCTCGCGCACTCCGGAGTCGGCCTCTGGACAGCCTTCTCCGATTCAACATACGTAAGCCTGTATCACGCTGAAACCTTCGAACACCTCCAAAACATAGACATCGCAGCCGACGTTGCGAAAACTATCGGAGCACGAGAGGGAAGCAAGCCTGCGTATGTGTCGGCCCTGCTGGCGTGCCAGGGCCTGCTGTGGGTCGGCACCACGGCCGGCGTCAGCGTCACCGTGCCGCTGCCCAAGCTGGAGGGCCTGCCGCTCGTGGGCGGACACATCGCCGCCTCCTACCACGCGCACGCCGGGCCCGTGTCCTTCCTCCTCAACCTAATGCCGGAAACTAGAGACGTCGATGTCAACACCGTGCGACGGAATCTGTCCAACGCTCGCCACCTCGCCGAGACCGTGAACACTCTGCAAGAGTTCAAGGAGGAGGACGGCAAGGAAGACAACGGAAATCCGAAACTGGAGAGGCGGATATCAGAGGAGGCCAGCCCGTACCGACCGCAGCGCGTGCAGTCCGCGATCGTGCGGCGGAAGAAGCCGGGCGACGTGCGACTCAGTAAGACTCTACCCAAGTGCGCCAACCTGAATGCGTGTGACGTTTATGGGCTGTACGGAGACCTGATGTTCGTGAAGGATTGTGTCGGAGAGGCGGACGTGGGCGGCTCGGGGGGCGAGGCGCTGCGCCGGAGCGACCCCGAGCTCGCCGCGATTCCCTTCCGGGTGAGTACACTCGACCGGCGCCTGCGCATGCGCGCCGGCAGACCGCGCAGTCTGGACCTGTCGAGCTGGTCGGTGGACTCGCGCGCGTCCAGCTTGTGCACGTCGTCGGGCAGCGAGGAGTCGATGGCGCTGCGCGGCGTGTCGCGCACCAGCTCGGGCGCGTCGGGCGCCGCGGCGCTGGCGCCCGTGGCAGCGTCCACGCCGGACTCGGGCTCGGCCAAGTCCAGCGCGTCCGAGCGCTCGGCGCGCGCGGAGGCGGGCCCGGCGCGCTCGGCCGCGCGCAGCCTGCGCGGCGCGGACTACGTGCTGGGCGCGGGCGCGGCGCGGCGCTCGGTGCTGACGGTGGTGGGCGGGCGCGGCTACGTGGACTGGCGCCAGGTGGCGGACGCGGCCGAGCGCCCGGCGCCCGCGGCCGAGCCCAACCCCAAGGACGCGCACCTCATGCTGTGGGAGATGCGCTTGTGACCGCTCGGCCTGCGCTCGGGGAGTCTCGCCGCTCCCCTGGGGATCGTCCGCTCGACGGATGCTATCGTTGTAATCGGCGATTTATGTGTCATATTTAATTTGTCAATGGCCTGTAAATATAGTGCTAATACGTAGACTCGTTATGTTAAGATTTTACACGAATTACGAATACGATGCTACTACACCTACACGTCCGTTAACATTGCACTGAAATAATTGATGTGTGACAAAAATATTTACATTTGTAAATTATGCGAAGCTTTAAATAATTTTTTGAAGTTAAGAGCTGCTGTCCGCTGGCTCGACGTTTACATTGGTTTAATAATTAACACTTGAGAAGTGGTGCATTATTTTTATGATCAACTATTGAAATGTTAATAATTTCATTAAAGATTAGGGTGCGTAATATTTAACTGTACGTTTTTAGCGACACTGCTGAGTGCGCCCTTTTTAAAACAAACGATACGATAATCAGCTGTATAGTTATGCGTTTATATACATAGAGAATCCATAGTTGTGATGGTTTAAATACTTTTTTTTTTTGTTTAATTCTCAATTGGACCAAGGCTTTCAACGTCTCGATTTGATAGTAAAAAAAACTTACTTTGACTGCAGCTAAAGCATATCAAATCTAATTAATATCAATCACCATTATATTAATCAAATGTAGATAAAAAAGTCGATTAACTGCCACCAACATTTTTATTGCACCTTGCCAAACGTTGAAAAACATTAAAAAAATATTTACTATGGTTTTTTTGTAAAAGTATCAATTTATCATTCTATTTTCAGTGTAAAATATAATATATGAATAACACGAACCGCCTTTGTTTTATAATAATTACATTTGTAAATTTTTTTTGTATCAGCATTAAGAAATTCCAATAACATTAAATTAGTTTGTGTCATTTTTAACATTTTACTTATTATACTTTTAGTTTTGGATGTAAATTGATTTGCATAACAATTAATATTACATAATGGTGGCCTTAATATGTACTTGAAAATTTCCAGTGTATGATTTGTATAGCATTTGTTTAAGCTTTATTGTTAGACATATTAATGTCGCTTTAAGAATTAGACTGATTTAGCTAAGCGTTAAAATGTACTGTTAATGGAATTATTAGTAAATAAGATAAACGACATAGAAAGTTTCTCAAATTTCTGTGCACTTAATAACGTAATGCTACTGCATTGCAGCGAGAATGCACATTTTAAAATCGAACGAAAAGCTTTTACATGCTTGATTCGAACATTTTGTTGAATTTATGATAATTATGCCACATATTCTTGATGTTATCCTTGTCTACAATCTGTTGTTGAACACGGTCGCTATTCCGTATGAAGTTTGCTCATGTTTTGTCAAAGTTTATAATAAAATTATCACTTTACAACACATGTTGTTTTTTCAATAGTTGATATTGTCTTACAGTCTATTAAAGTTAATCGTTACTATATTTGTTTTCGGTCAGTAATCTCACAAAACAATATTTGTTTTGCACACCCAAAGAATTTCATGTTAAGTCAGGCATTACGAATATTAGATGAACCACAAGAAAATTAAATGTGCCAAATTGTAAAATATCAGATACCTACTTATTATTTTATGTACAGTCAGCTTCACGATGTGGGTACCCCACTTGAAAACACCTACGTTCGAACCTCGCGATGGCCGCATAGCAAGTTTTTATTTAATTGTAATATTTTCTATTACAATTAAATACATAAATGAATATATTTAATATTTTTTTATATTTTCTATTGTGTTTTGTAATATTTTTTCAAAGTTTATAGTTAAACAACAATGCACAAGAATATTTCAGCACTAATTATAACAGTTTAGGTGGTCTAGAGATTAAGGATGTGACATGCAAAACCGCTGGTTCAGGTTCGATACTGGCAAACTGACAGTAAGTTAATCGCTTCGTCAAATTTTATTTTTTTCTATGTTATACTATTAATGCAACTTTTTATTTTTAATTATTGTTTTAACTAATAGGTTTATATTCAAATGAAAGAAATATAATTTATTTTAGTAAAATTTATTATAAATTGAAAAATTTACTATAAGTATAACATTATAGATAACTGCAAGATATAAAAAGTTTGTATTGCTTCACTGGAAAATAGTTAACTTACAACAACTACTTATAATGATTGACAATTTTACTTTCAAATTAGTAGAATAATATTCATAATTAACGAGTGAAAAAACATGTTATCATTAGGTAACATTCTAATGAATAAACAATTTATATCTCTCATAAATCATAATATTATCTACCTCCAATTACTATTAGCTATTAATCAAAATAATTAAATAGTGAGGTCAAATGATTTTATTCTTTGAGTTATTTCAGTGTGTCACTGTCAACACTTTATTTTATTATATTAGGTATAACGATAGAAACCAAACGGGATTAAGAAATAACGGGATCAAAAATATATAGGATGATCACAATTAGGACCCACTTACCTATTTACTAAGTCGTTTTGTTTTTATTAATGTTTATATTAATTATGTTAATATCGGAGGGGATGACCCTCACTGAGTATTATTTGCTGTAGTCGGCTTCTCATTTGAGTGACCATATTCCAGCCTATATTCCTACCACGCATCAATTCCCAAGTCCTTATGACTTCTTGTTGTAGATTATGCTTGGACTTCAATTCACTGGAGTCCCAATTTAAAATCATTTGACCCCACATATTTTCAATTGGATTAAGATCCGGACTTTTAGCTGGCCAGGCGATAACAGTTATATCAGCCTGTAAACTTAACCACTCCTTTACCATTCGGGATCGATGCACAGCACAGTTATCATGGACGAAATATATTTGACCTTTTGGGTACGCAACACGCACTGTAGGCAACATAACCTCTTGCAATATTTGAAGATATGTCTTGCCATTCATGCGCCCGCCTATTTCTGTTAATTCGCCCGGGCCCATAGATGACATCCATCCCCAGTAACCTGGAAATAAGTTTTTTTTTAGAAACTTATGATATTAGTTAGTAAGTATAATGTTAAAGATATTGTGGTGACAAACATGACTAAAAAATAACTTAATTTCTCATAATAATGTCAATAAAATTAAATCTGTCATAACATGGAAATCAATAATTTATTTACTTAATAAAGCCGTTTATTTACCTAATGTTATTCTACCACTGGATCTGTTCGGTAATATATTTTGTGGATTGTAGCGTTCGTTAGGTTTCCGCCATAGTATTTTTTTCCCATCATTGTCGGACCTAAAAGTTTTTTCGTCCGTGAAAATAACTATGTTATTTTCCCAGTCGAAGTCCATAAGCTCCTGTGCGAACCGAACTCTTGCTGTCCGATGAACTTCTGACAGTTGAATTTTCTTCGCTGGACGATAATTGTGAATGCCTGCTGCGTGCAAGTGCCTCCGCACTGTGGCGATTGAGATGCCGTGACGTTGAGCACTTGAGCGAGTGCTTGCGAACGGCGAATTCAAGTGAACATTCACTATATCACGGTGGCGTTGACACTTGTTTGTATAGATGCCTGAACTTCTCCTCCCAAAAGGTTTTGACTTCACATCACCAGTATCCAAATAACGTCGCACCCACAAGCGCACCGTTTTTCTCTGTGTAGTAAAAAACATATTAAGTTAATCAATCGAGTGATAACACGAACTATTCAACTTATTTTATTATTAAATAATATTTGATTTACCGCTATGCCCAGCTGTCTGGCAATCCCTTTAATGCTTGCATTTTGTTCGTAAAGAACCACAATCTTTGTTCTCAAGAAATTATCTATCATTTTTAAAACAATTTTAACACAAACACGTATAGTATGCGAAAGGTGAAACAAAACTAGACTCATCAGGCGGTAACTTCATTATAGATTAGTAAAATGTATGTATACTACCCTCAATTAACAAACTATGCAGTCTGAGTTCTATCGATTAGACAGAGACAGACTTAAAACGCCAAGTAGATTGATAATTCATAAAATGATAAACTACCTAATTGGCTTAGTTGATAAGAGCTCGTGTTCAACAAAGACTGTCCAATGATTCTATGGTTCGAATCTTGTACGGACATAGGTGTACTTTTTGTATTATTCTTAAGACTGTATAATAATATGTTTGAATTGCAATGTTGTAGCAAAGTTAATTTTAATACAACTGGGGTACCCAATTGATGCAGCCAACTGTACATAAATTCTGTACATAAGAAATATCATAATTATGACATGTATTTCATGTCTCATGTATTGAGCACAAAATACAATTTTACATGAGGTATGAAATACCCCTTATTAATTTAATTTAATTAATGTAAATACAGCAATGTAAAACGAACTCTCGAATGAACACACCGAAACAGTTTTGTTAACCATATCTAAAAAAGAAAATTGGATTATTTATGCTGCAAAACGTCACAAGTGTACTTTTGTGTAAATAAAATTTAAGTTTATACATATACACACTGTATTCATTGTTTTAATATATTCTTTCCACTTCAACCAAAGCCCTATACGTACACACGGCTACATATGAAGCTATACATTTCCAGTATAAGATGATCTTGCATTGTATAGAATTTCCGTACAATGAGAGGTCAGGTCAGCTTATACTGGAAATGTATAGCTTGATTAGCCGTGTGTACATGTTTGTGCGTCTAATGACGAAAAGAAAATCATCGATCAGAAAATAATAATATGGTAGTGTCTGTCTACCATAAGCTATAGTTCATTTTGTCACTGATTTGCATCTCGATTTTTTATATAATTTGCTTAAAATCCATTAGTGAGTGCTAAGATCCCGAACTCGTGTGTGTTCGGGATCTTGGCGATCAGGAGATCTTAGTCTAGTGGGTACAGTGAGCCTTAAAAAGATCGACAAGAATTCATTTGATTATCTACAATTTTGTCCCAGTATACTTTATCAATTTGTTACAGTAAGTACTTACTCAATGTGAAATATGTTTTGTGGCTGCACATTGATACAATATTACGGAAAAAAGATTCTAGAAAAATTAATTCTTTTAAAACGTAAATAGGTATAGGTACAGTTTTAGAAACTACAGTTTTAGAAACTAGACGTGTTATCTATCTTCTGGTAAAAAGCGAGGATTTTGTGTACCTACCTACCGTACAGCAGAGGGATACACCAGTACCTTGGTACTGGTGTATCCCTCTGCTGTTTCTCTTTTGTGCAAGCACAAACAGCCAAGAATACACACGTGCAAGTAGGTTGCATGCCATTGTGCAATACCACATTTCTGATTATGGCATGCATGACATCCTACTGGCACGTGTATTCCTGGCTTTTTATTAGGTACAAATGACTATTTGTCAATGACATCAATGGGAATTTATACAGCGGCGAGGAATTCGAATTCGGGGATGCACATCGTAATGATGATATCTAAATAATACAAAAACATATTTGTAGAGGTTTATTGTTATGGATCAGGTGTGTTAAAGGTCCATTGTTAAGGGGAAGGGTTATGGATTGATTGTGGCGATTTTGCTTGCATCTGATGAGTGGCTACGGTATACCTGAAACAAATAAATAAAATCATCAGCATTTTGTATGAAATTTTACAGGAACTGAAATTGACCTCTTTCATTGGAACACCTCTAAAGCCTTATTAGGGTATGAAGTTCATGATTGACTATTTTGACCTCTTAGCATGAGGATTCAGGAGATGTATCTCAGATGCAGAGTATCCGCAGCGCCCGCAAGCCCAAAGTCATAATTTGAAATTGACGTACGGTTTTGTTGCTTGCATTGCTTGAGAGCTTCATTAAACGCTTGACACTGTGCGATGTCCTGGTTGTTGGTTGCGCAATTCAGGAACTGTTGGATTTCGTATGCGCAGGGGCCGCTGGGTGTTGATTCTAAATCGTAGTCGCGTGGAAGGGCATGTACGACTTCTTCTCGGCGGCGACCGCCGCCGAATAAACTGGTTATGGCTTCTCCGGCCACGTGGCCCTAGAAACGTAAATAAAATACACTATGTTTGCTCAGAGCTCTCGCTACAAGATACTTCTACTTATCATATATAAAAATGTGAAGAAAGTGCCGGCTTGGTGAGCAGTGGTCTCTGTAAATTCATTAACATCGATCACGTTATTATCACTATTTAGTAGCTATTCACACCTTATGATGTATTCAGCAGTATCAGAAAAGCCTAGAGTAGAATGATGAATCAGACTTTTAGTGATGACAAAGGTAGATTGAAAGAATACTCTATATACACACAAATACACAGATATAATTATATAGGTAGGTACCTAGTATCATCTCCATCTTTCACTTGCATTTTTGACTAAGAGCCAGACAATGCTGAGATGCGTCACATAACCATGACTTTCCATTTCCATAATACAAAACACCCTGAGAACATCCGTCAATGTGTCACAAGGAACGTTGAAAATCAGATACTTATTACATGCTTTCTAGTACCTTCTACCGAATATTATAAACAATTCCGATAGAACACGAACTCTGTCCATTGATATCGTTTTTTTTTTAACTTTATTTAATTTTTATTATAATTTATGCTGTAGCGTCAATAGAAATACACAAAATCTGTGATAATTTCAACTTGTCTACCCGTTTCAGTTCATGAGATACAGCCCGCTGGCAGACAGATGGACGGAGGGACAGAGTAAAGAGTTCCGTTTGGCACCCTTCGGGTACGGACCCCTAAAAAGGCTGCGCTATTATCACAAGGAAGCATTCCTGTTCAATTATTTCATTATTTAACACGAACACTTCAGAGAAACAACCTTTTTAGCTCTTAACTTTATTTTATGAATACAAACTGTCAAGTAGGTATCTTCCTATGTACAATAGTGCCGATATATAATGGCAGTTCCGAACTTCACGCAGAGGGCTGTGCAGTAACATTTTTTATCATGAGGCGAGTGGGAGAGAAACATGCGCGAAAGTTGTGCGCCTATGTTCAGACCTGCCAAGTTATAACGGAGAGGTATTGTACCTATAATGCCAAGAAAATGAGTGATAAAAACAAACATTACCTACCGCTACCTATCAGAGTTATTGCACATAGAGGTATAAAGTGGTCAAATGAGCCTACACACATAGGTAAGTATCTAGATAAAGAGTTGGTCGGCCAGCACTGCACACATGCTGCAGTGGTAGCACCATATTATATTTCCTGTACCAGCAGCTCATGATAAAAATCCATTGCGTACATCAGCAACAACACGACTCAAGCGACAAGCTATATTCAATGTTTCGTAGATCGTACCACAGCTGTGCCCACGGTGACTCCACCAGCGATCGAAGCAGCTTGACCGAACAGGGATTGCCGAGGGGTAGGACTTCGAGCGGGTGCATGCTGACTTCGTCGTGAATATCGGGATCCACTGCATCCAAATGTTGAGCGTTAGGGCAGTAACTAACGTCTTAATAAATAAGTTGTACTAATCAAAAGCTAATACTACCCCTGCTGTTTCCTAGCTCCACCACATCTGCTACACATATTTCTGGGTTGCAAGTTGCAACTAGGATGTACTTTCCAATTCAATGGTGCAGATTACAATGTGTAGAATGTGTGCTTATTTAGTTTGAGTAGAGCCTGCAATGCAATTTAATTCGATAATTCAACAATAAATGGTAAGTATAGAGCTAAAAATGATAGTGTAATAAAATTGTAATATGTAGGTACCTACGTGTGTATTTACTCGTAGCTATAGAAATCTTACATTTACAGACTCAACTCTTAAAAATACACACACCAGCAAAATTAAGGGAGCATTAGATAGGTACCTAAAGTAGGTACCTACCTCAGTTATAAAAAAAAAAAAAAAAAAGCTACATACACTATACACAGATCATAGCTTTAGATTTAGGTGAAGTAGCATTGTAGCAGTGACCGATGTCGTTCGGAGCAGAAGAGTCCTTCAGTGGAGTCGTGGCTTGTCGTGGAAACCGTAAATCGGTACCTATACGCAACGCGACTTATCAAAACCACGCCAACAGCCTATTGATTTTTTTTTTTTTTTTATGCAATCTGTCCACCTATTGACATTCAGCATCTTTTGTGGTGTTATCTTTCATTCATTCAGTCATTTTTGGTATGCGCCCACTGGCTCATCCACAACTATCTATATATTAATATAGTTTTCCGGTCTTCATATCAAGTCTTGTGGGGCCAATCTTTTAAGCCTCCTGAATGTCTTGGTTTTCATTAGGTTTGATGCTAGTTTATTAGGATGAGTCGCAATCCTATTCTTGTAGGCACTGAACCTTTGTGTGATTTTTGGCATTTTTAAATCCCGATGTAAGCTATTGTTAGTTATGTACCAAGGTGCATTAGTTATAATCCTTAGCATTTTTGATTGGAACCTTTGTATTATGTCTATGTTTGAATTAGCTGCCGTTCCCCAAAGCTGTATTCCATATGTCCAAATAGGCATTATGATGCATTTGTAAATCCGAAGTTTGTTGTCCAGCGAAAGCCTGGACTTTCTTGAAAGTATTTCCTTAGTTGTAGGTTTAATGCCTTACGCTTCGTGAATATATGTTTTCTCCAGGTTAGTCTACGGTCTAGGTACATTCCGAGGTATTTAGCTTCTTCTGCTTGTGGAATTTCAACATTATTTAGTCGGGCATGTATCTCTTCTTGTCGTGAACGTCACGTGTACGGATTTAGTTTCATTTGCCTTTATTCGCCATTCTTTCAGCCAGTTTGAAATTTCATCTAAGCTCTTTTGTAGGATCTTAGATGCCTGAACCGCATCTTCATGCACAGCCAGTGTAGCAGTGTCATCGGCAAATGTGCCTAAGACTATTCCTTCAAACACAGGGAGATCAGCTCTGTAGAGAAGGTAGAGAGTAGGACACATCACGCTGCCTTGAGGAACTCCTGCCCGAATTTCGTATAGTCCAGTTACTTCATTGCCTTGTTTTACAAAGAAGTATCTCCCTTCCAGATAAGATTTAATAAATATGAAATAGTTTATTGGAAATGATTTTCTAATTTTAAACCGGTAGACCGCTCAACCTGGCTGGCATTTGGCAACCATCCAAACAGTAGTTCAACAAAAGTGAACAATAAGGATAAAAACGCCGAAAATCTACCAAAACATTCAGGATTAATACTGGTTAGAGCCCTAAGTACTTTATGCTTATCATGTTTTCAGGCGATTTGTGTGTGGGTAGTGGGGTGGGTAGGTTTATTTCGATAACTCTATTTTATTAAAAATATTTCTTGTCGTGTCTGGGGGTAGGTTGGTTTGTAATTGGATGGCAACTAAGCATGCTGCATACCTAGTGATAAGTAACCACAAGAAGGCCACCACTGGATTTCTTATTTTTATTTTACTCACTCGGGCAAGACTCTCTGATAAAAAAATAAAAATGTAAAACGTAAGTTAAAGTAAGTTTGTGTAAAATTGTTCCCCCGAATTGATGACATTATGTTTGCTGGTGTAGGTATGTAGGTGATAGGAAATGCGGACTAGTATGGTACGGTGGCCACGTAAAAGGGCATATTTTCTGTACGGAGAGAAAATCGCTTATTCGATCCAGCCCAGCTCCTGCAAGAAGGCCAGCAACAGTTTGGTGCTACTGCTGTCAATCTCACGTAGAGTACCTGGGTTACTGAAGTACTTTGCCCTGTCTGTGGCGACCACCGGGCAGTTTAGCAGCACATGAGCTGCTGTCTCTTCGTCCTGCATGAAGGCCCTGCACAGCTGTGCAGTGTCCGTGACTCATATGCCATGGCCAGTTAATAGCTGGTGTAATTATACGCAGCTGTTGTTTCGTTAGTCGCAGATCCTATTTCGTGAGGTGGCCATCTATTGTAGGGAGTGCCTCCTTAGCCTGCCGGCCCTTTGGGTTGGGTCCTGGGTTCGGATCGGTGTTATTGGGTTTTTCCATATGGAATTTCTTGTAACTTGTAACAGTTCTCCTCGTTCCTCCTCCTATTTCTCTAACAGCCCGGAGTTTGGAAGTTGGCGGTGTGATATCCCCATGCCTCGGAAAGCACGTTAAGCCTTTGATCCCGCGCCTGATCTCTCTCCGGTCGTGTCGGATTGTCGTCCCATCGGACTATGAGAGTGAGGGAAGAAAGTGTGCACTTGTGCGTTGCGCACACACTTGTGTACTATGAATATCTCCCGCGCCGAAGGTTAGTCTCCGTTGAAATTGATCGCCGTGGCCGAAATACCGGTGTGGAGCTAGGTACGGGGCCACCAGACCACGGCCCCGTAGGCGATCATGGGGCGGATCACTGCGCTGTACAGGCATAGTATGATTTTGGGGGGTAGACCCCACTTCTTAAGGTCATTCACGATATTAGCGCGATCGCGTTAAGATCCTATACCACCTCAGCTTAAATTCACTTTATATCTCGCTCGCACCATACTACTCGCGGACTGAGTGAGAGCGGGACGGACTTGGGTGCTGGCGGCTCCAAATTTAGGTATAATTGCTTTTTACTGTGAAGATAATGGTAATTTAGAAAATCACAAGCCTGCTTTATTGTAATTTTTTTTGTTATAGAGAAAATTTTATGTAATCCTGTTTTCGTCAAACATAGTTCCTAGCATCAATCCTCAACTTTAACATATATTTATTTAAAATTTCGAGATTACGGAGGATCAGGCTAAGCAATTTGAGGTTGTATAGGCCGTTAAATGGAGTGATATACAGCTAAATTTAGACCGTGAATGTTCCTATCGTTTTCCTGCACTGCCAGGTGATGCAGGCCCTGTTCAGCCTGTTGTCTTAATGACTACTCCAATAATTTAACTTACTATCTCCAATCAACTAGAATGACCCCAAGGTACTTCATTGACCAACTGAAGTTCTGTATCAGTTTTGGTAGACAGGCAAGGCCTAATGCTCGTTATTGGGTAAACATGACTAGTTAAGTTTTACTAGGGTTCATTGATAGTTTCAATCAAATTAAGCTAAATGAGGTTACAGATCGTTCCCGTCCCCTTCCCCGAAACAAAGATCGCGAGGTCGTCTGCATGACCTATTGTGTAATAGTGGTTGCCTGGTGTATGTATTATGGACCAAATGAAACGAAAACATTGTGTTTTGGTTGTATATTATTTTATTGTTGCTAAAGTTTACGTAAAAGAAATGGATAAATAAATTCAGACTATAGAATTCTACATCACAATAAATTGTCATAAAATATTTAAATAGAAAACATTATAAAGTCACTAACAATTTATTTTACTACACATGATTACCTAGGGATTGTAAGAATTTATCAAACTAAATCAGAAATAATAGCTACTAGGGAGGTGCCCCTTATTTTTATCTAAATAAAATGTTTTAACTTTGACACAGACTTTTATGGAAAAGACTTGTAAACATTTCTTGTACAACATAAGTAGAGATGTTGGGAAAATGTAATTCATTTTTTGAGCTAATGGCACCTTGAAAATTAATTAGACTAATTTACATATGGTTGTTTATCTTGCATTGACGCAAAGCCTCATTAAAGCCCTCACAGAGTGACAAGTCGTGCTGTTGCTGAGCACATTCAATGAACTGCTTGATCTCCCAAGCACAAGGGCCCTGAGGAGCCTGGTTTTGGTGCTGGCTAAGAGTCTGAGCTGCTGGCTGGGCGGGTGCCTGCTGCTGTGCTGGCTCGCTGCTGCTACCACTAAACAAGCCAGTTAGAGCACTACCGGCCACGTGACCCTGCAGCAAAACATTTTATATCCATTGTAATTTGAAATTTAGGCACACAAATAAAAGAACTTCTCTATTCAATAAACTAAGCCGATTCTCTAGAAAGAAAACAACTCATCATTATGCCAAATAGAAAACATGCAATAATATTATTTATTGTGCATAATGTCAAAATTCATGTAAACAAAAAGGACTGAATCATGATAACGTCACAATAACATGTGACCATCTTCACATTGCTTGGCTCCTAGCCAAACTTAATGCAACTGTAAAAGAGGGATAATTTCAATTAAATACCTGTACTAAATACCACTATAAATCAATATTTTTTTTAAGGTTAAGGTCAAAAATATCGACGCGTTTACATTACGTAACAACAAATTACGCACCACTGCCGATCCGACGGCGACACCGCCAGCCGTGGCTGCCATCTGCTGAAACATCGACGGCTGCTGAGGTTGGGCCGTAGCATGCGCAGGGGTCGATGGAGGAGCATGAGCTGGAACTCTGCTCGGTGGTGGAGATGCAGCCCTAAAAACATCTCGCTAGGTTAGCTATCTCCGCATGATGAAATAAAATATATTATAGGAATCGCTATGCAAATAAAAAACCAACTTACCGTCGCTGCGGGGCTGGTGGAGGGCTCGCGGATCTTCCACGTCGAGGCATTTTTTGACAAACTTTATTAACTTGGGGTTACACAGAAATCCTGTTCTATCAAGAACAACACTTCCAATAAAACTGACACTTCGCTGTCAAATATTTAGCATTAGCATCGAAGGTTGCAACTGAAGAGCGAAAATTTTTCTAGAATATTTATATTTAGAATAACTATTGCTGTCTCAGTTTAGCATACTATTACATAATCATGAACGACAAAGACAGCAAACTTGACTAAATAACCAACATAACGACAAAAATGATATGGAAGCGTTCAGAAGTAATTTTATTTTGAATCGTTTGAATCGTTCTCGTTCGATGACATGTCATGTCCATAGAATGTGAAATTGTCATGACTAAAAAACAAAAGAACGCAACAAAAACAGTAAGTTAAAATTTCTTTGGGCGCGTAAGTTGAGCGATTATCGGGGTAAACATGGATTAACGTCAACGACACGCTTCCCGTAGTGCTCTACTATACCCAAAAGAAAAGTCTACCTATTTATTTTTTATGTGTAACATCTTTTCTCGCTCTCCTGCAATCTGTGGGAGTGATTTCGTGAAAAGGGTCGCTCGCGACTGAAATTTGAATTACTATATGCCGCCGTCTTGTCGTTTACGTATAATTCCCACTGCTGGAACACAGGCCTTCTCTTGGTGTGCCGGTTCTAGAATATTTCGGTTTCCTCACGATGTTTTCCTTGACCGTTTTTAGAGCAATAATTTAAACAAATTAAAGCGCCTGTCTGGGTTCTGCTCTCGCACTCCAAATACCTTGGTTCTGTCTGTACCTATTCTGAGATGATTATCACCATTGAAAAAATTATGAAAATCAAGTCAATGGTATGGTATGGTTTTTATACGGATCATTCCGCCCGCACGGTTTTTGCTTGCCCCACGCAAGCAAAAACCGTGCAGGCGGAATTCCCCTCAGCCTGTTTGAACCCTAGTAGTACACAATCCACTAATGAAAACTTGATTATAAAAATACCTATACAAAAACATTAACCTGCTACTTCTGCTTCTACCTCCAAATCCTCCTCTTCTCATAATATTTTGTTTTGTGAATTTATTTTAATTAATTTCAGGTTATTTCGGTGTTTCCATTGCAGTTTATTTTGATTGAAGTATTTTTTTTTTTATAAAACAAGCTATTTTAGAATAATAATTTTTCGAATTCAACCAGTACCTAACAATTCTACGATATGCTAGGTACACACGCAGCGACTTTAGTTCGATTTCAAAATCTCACGTGCACAAAGAATCGCTAGCGACAATCTCTGTCAAACTTTAAGTGGACGTGATGATTTTGAGATCGCCAGCGGCAGCGTGTGCAACTGTGCAGCGTGTACCTATCCTTGGGGCTAGGCCGTAAAACTTTAAAGTTAAAAGTTTCAATAGCACCGGTCTCTTGCTTGTTTGGATAAAAATGTTTTAATTCGTTTATATTTACTGGTCACACTTTACAATGGACATCAGGCGCAGGTTCAAAAGTTACAACAAAATGTCACGCATTGGATGCTCGTCAAATGCCGCAAGATTTCCACATTTTGTTGTAACTTTTGAACCCTCAACATGCTCAGTATAAGTTTATCTGTGTTTCTTGCTTTATTACTGATGCAGAGAAAACAACTAGGAAAAATAGTAAAAAAGAACCTCACGTCTGGATGACGTAACGCATCGGCAATGCCCGTCAGGCCTCACTCTAAAACGGGTGATAGACGTGCGAGCAAGTCCGCGTACTTATGGCTCGGCGAGCTTACTCGCCCGTGTATCATGTTAAGTACGCGGACTTTAAAAACCGCCGAGTAAGTTCGCCGGCGATCCAACAGGTTTGAAATTTTGCTCGTAGCCCGCCTTGGCTCATCGTCTGTCACCGCCGCGAGGCACGAGTCGCGTTGATAATGAAATTCTGAGAAAGCTTCACGTGTGTCACCGACGGCGACCCGAGTAAGGTCGCGAACTTAAAAACCGCGTACACACGGCTACACATCAAGCTATACAAAACCAGTTTAAGCTGATCTCGCATTGTATAGGATTTCCCTACAATGAGAGATCAGCGTAAACTGGTTTTGTATAGCTTGATGTGTAGCCGTGCGTACCTACTTTAAGTACGCAAGTCTGTCACCGACGGCGAGCCGAGTAAGGTCGCGAACTTAACGACGGCGTACTTTGTACGCACGTTTATCACCCACTTTATAATGCCATCGCCTTAAGTAATTAGATACCTCGAGGTTCATACTAATAAAGCCCCGAAAGACCCGTGTACAACTCTATTTTACCTCTTATTTGGAATCACAGTGATTTGTACACACGGCTACACATTAAGCTATACATTTCCAGTTTATACTGATCTCGCATTGTATAGGAATTCCGTACAATGCGAGGTCAGTTTATACTGGAAATGTATAGTTTGATGTAAAGCCGTGTGTACGCTGCATTGACTGTACGCTGCTACAAGGATCTTTTGGCGCTTGAATGACGTTGACAGGTTGGCGCTGCTGGTAAAAAAATGTAAAATTGTTTTGTAAAATTGGTGTTTTTTTAGTGAAATGTATTGAAAAAACAAGATAGTGGCGATAATTCCAATTTTGGCCACGCGATGGAACGTGGAACGATCCTTGTAGCAAACGTTTTTAGATGAAAGTACGAAATCCACGCGGACGAAGTTGCGGGCAAAGTGCTAGTATGAATATACATGCTTGTATTATAATCCCTGTACCTATTATGAATATACAGGGTGTAAGTTACATTCTACTAAGTATTGACGCGGTACGGTTAATCTAACGATGTAAATCTTTGCTGCTGCCATCATTTTCATGAAAGCTGTCACTGCGGCCGTTACGTGCGGCCAGCGTTCTTCTGAGAAACCGTAGCTTTATTGTAACTATGACACATCCAGTTTGTCAATTATTGATACTCAAAATACCATATTTACGCCAGAGTACTGTAAACTGCACTCACAATTTAGTTTCTTATTTATGTGATTTCGAAAAAGTTACTTTATTCTTTATACAATGTGGAGACGACAATACCTATGTACAAGAATAAATGAAAACACTGGCAATACTTATGCTTATGAGTATTTTGGAACTATCAATTAATAATACCTAACATCGAAATTAAAAAGTCATTTTTTCAAACAAACTAAATAGTAGTGATGGGCCGACGATGGGGTTTGCCGCTTACAAGTATTATTTTGTTTATTTGTTACGCTTTCACGCTAATACGGCTGAGTGGATTTGGATAAAATTTGGCAGAGGGGTAGAACATGACCTGGAATAGGACATAGGATTCTTTTAACGATATTCCCATGGGACCGAGAACGCGGGTGAAACCGCGGGGCGCAGCGTGTTTAACATAACTGTTGTTAGTTGATTATTTTTAAATAAAATCGCATAAAATGCTTAGAAAGATTTGTTCCCCGAAAGGTTCTATAGAAGTATTTGTGTTTAAACATAAGTTCAAATAAATTGAAATGAATTTATAATGTAGATTTAATATTTTTACATTATAGACGCACGCCAGCGCCGCGCCACCAGTCACGCGCAGACTTATAATATCGCGCTACAGGCACATCACTATTTGGCACGTCACCACACTAGAATATTATCGGATATTTTTGCGCCGTACACCACACACTCGCCAACTCGCCCACACCGCAGCAGCAGTTCACTCAAGTTCATTTCAACATAATCTGTCTGTGCTTCACCGAGTGACTTGTTGAACGACTCCTGAGTACTTCATTCATTCAATGAACTCAATGAACGCAATCCCTTCAATTTATTAAAAATATCTGTGGTTAGTTATTGTGACTTTGTGACCGCGTGATCGTAGCTGTCGAGATTTCCGATTCTGTGCCTATTTTAACGTTTCGTAAAGAATTTTGAGTGAAAATGGGCGATAATCATGCCGGTCAGAACACTAATGTGTTCCTGATAGGAGGAATTACATTTTTCCTCTGTGTAATATTACACTTTGTCTACAAGAGCGCCTTCAAAAGCAAGAAAAAGGAAGCACTAGAACATGAAATTGAGAGCGATTCTGGTAAGTTGTATGGTCTAAACTTATTAGAATAATTAGGAGATAAATATGATATAATGACGCCAAAAGTTACAGTAAATAATTGAGCGTTAGTTGTGTGATATAAGTAGATTGAAAACGGCGGCAGCATTGTGCCGGACGAATTTTGGTTGGATGTGAATGGACGAAGCTATAACTGTATACGAAGAATGCAGCTGACACACTTCGTGTGTGTGTTCTCATGAATAGATAGGTATATCTTTATGTTGTAAAGCATCTTTACTTACATTAAAATTTGAACTTGGTCAAAACTTTCTGAAACACCATGCTTATTCTTCAAAATTGTGCCATGTGATCCTCTTCATCCTCCTATATCATAACCCACAGGAAGTAATGGCTAAACTGTAATAAGTAGTGTAAAGTGAAAATTTAAAATAAATTGTGCAGAGGTACCTACCTGTTCATTTATTTTAATTATTTTATAAACCACAACAAAGAGAACATTGTGCTGTTTTTAGATTGATTAAAACTAAAAAAATATTTTTTTTAGTTTTTATTATTTTTTATGTTCACACCATGCTACATTTAAATAATACAATAGTAGGTACAATAGCATCATGATCATTATTATGAGGTGGATTAGATATTATTAGAAATTATTGTTTTATAATCATAGGTGTCTAATTTTTAAATACCATTTACAAAAAAAATATTAATCAAATGCTGTGACTTGTACTGATGTTTTATGTAAATGATTATAACCTTAATGCACCATGTGGGTATCTTGCAGATGTGCAATAGTTTGAATACCACTATACCATTGACTTGTATATTTTTTACCACAAAAACAACGAAAATATAATATTATAAATTTTAAATGGAAAATGTGTTGAATTGTTGTTGTTGTGAATGTGTAGGTATTCCCTCCAAATATATTGTATGATAAAAAAAAATGATTTGGTGGAATGTTTTAACTTTGTTATTGTTTTTCGCAAATTGGTTTGACATTCAACATAGTGAGGGTGTTGGATCATAATGTTTTATTAAGCTGTAACATAACACTTGGCAGCTGAACAAACATTATTGAAAGAACATTATTACAGAAAAACTTGGTGGAACAGTTAAATAAAGGAAGAATGATATATATTTATTCAATGATTCATTTTATGTTAATTTTTAATATTGTTTTACTGTTGGGTCACATCTAGCTTTAACACATGTGTTGTTTATACATTGAGTCATGTAGACCATTGTTAGTGCATACTACAATACAATTTCAATTAAGTTAGGTACCTATTTCGATAAAAAAATGTTTTGCTTTCTTTTGCATCTTATTATTATAATATTTTTATTTATCTTTGTACTTTATATAATGTAAACGAAGCAAAAGTAGTATGTAAGGAGCATACCAGGTGGCATTCTATAGTTTCTGCCTACTGCCATGAGATAAAAATAAATAAAAAAAACTAATTTGCAACACTGCACTGATCATTCATGAGAGATTAGATTCTAAATGAACAAAAAAAAAATTATGTTGCACTTAGCAAACTAAAAAAAAAACTGACTCAACAGAATAATATTTTTGCTTCCTATCAGCTTTATTTCAGTGTAGCATGGCCTGTCTCACTTTCTCTCGCCGTTAAAGTGAACATTATCTTACGTAAGAAGCTGTAAGTCGTTTACTTTCGACACGCTAAAATATAAATAGCAAACTATTTATGTATTGATTTTACTTTTTTACACTGTTGCATTTCAGATACATACTTAATGTTGTAGTTATCAGTTATCACATACAATTTAATTTAATGTAAATTATGCCAAAAACAAATAACATTTTTATCACACTTTCAAAATACCTACTTTTGATTTTGTAATAAACCTTTAATTACTGACGAACTATCTAAAAAGTTATGAATATATCTGAAAAAAAACAGATAGTTGCTACTGGCAAACCACATGTGGATCCATGGAACTTTCGAGTCATTCTACTAACACATTTGCCGACAACAACACATTTGCCGGCAAACGGCTTTGAATGAGTTGAACGTGCTCAAGTTTCATAAAAAATAAACTGAACGATATAATACATAAAGGAAGCAAGCAGACTTTCTCACAACGCAACGTATTAAATTAACGAGACCTTTCTTCATTTCCGCTGTATTATTTAGAATTTGCTGCAGATCTGTTGCAGATAATATTGTGAAGCAAATTAGGTAACTAACAGCTTACTGTCCAAACAATACCCTAAAAAGTCTTTCAAAATAATTTATTTTTCACACGACAACGGGCAACCGCATTTAATTTGTTTAATTAGGCATAATGTAACTGAAACAATAATATCATTAAGTTGTTTGCGCTTTATATTACTCATTTAAAAACAGTACCTAGTTATTTTCAGGTCATTGTTTTTAGATCATCCTACTCCATGAATGTCTAGGGCAGTTAATTCGTTTCACCTTTGGATTCTACGTCGCCAGTCGTACATTATATTTATAATGAAAATGATGAATCACTCTAGCGATTGATTAGTCAGATTTTGTTGAACTCTTATAAATTATAATCTTATCCATGATCAGTGCCATATTTCACGGAATGCCCGTTTTATCGTGTTTGTATTAAATTACTAGAATTGATCAAATCTTTATTCAAGATAAAAAAACAATAGGACAGGATGATAAGAATGTGAACATTTTGGCATATGGAATAAAGGAAGGCGCCAGTATTCAGTGAATTCATTTTTTTACAGCAAAGCTTTCAACCATATTTTCCTACCAGTAACACGATTCTTCGCCTCTTTAAAACGTCAGTTTATAAAACATGTAAAAGTGAATAAAATAAAATGCTAACTCACGCCTCCACAATGACGCGTAACTGACATCATCTTCTAATTCCTACACGAGACAGGTACGAGGAAACTATCGGCTTGCAATTGTAACAAGATATGGCATGTATATCATGTATGGCATGTGTATGTATATATCTATTCAGAAATTTTTGTCCGTTAGTCATCACGAGATCATGACTATGTAACGGTATTATAAGCATTTCGTCAACCTACTTCTTCAAGTTTATTATACGTTATGTGGCACTAAGTATGTAGATATTTCATGATTCGTCATCATTAAACGACTTTTTCTCATCATCTCCACATTCTCAACGGAATCTTTGCGATTTTTAGTACATAAATTCTCTGGGAATTCGGAAAAGAGGTTAATTATTAGCACCCAAAGCTTGTTTTGTAAAAAAGTGAATGACCTATCGTCACTGGTTGTGCCTTGTGCACTAACATTAAATCAATAGACCACTTAATTTTTTTGGGTATCGTACCGATCGTTTAGAGTGCAAAAATCTTAAGTTCATTACCCTTTTTACGGAGCGCGGTCCGTCTGTCGCTTATTTAGGTACTTATTAATAATCAATATACCTACTTGTATTATAGGTGCTCTCGCAGAAGAAGTAAGCTCCGAAGCGACTGCGACTGAAACTAGGATCAGTGGGAAATCGAAGAAACGCGCAACATGGAAAGGAAAATCAGAATTCAGTCACCCGTGGCTGTTAAAGAATCTCAAAGGACACCCAGGCACCGTTCTTCTAGTGGATTTCTCTGCCAACGGCAAGTTCATGGCCGCTACCTGTGATGGTAAGTTACCTTATATCTTTGTTGTATTGTAACTAATGAACATTCTGTATGTCCTTAATTTCCTTTAATAACTAATGGCCTCATTTCTCCATTTTCATTATAAAGAAATCAGGTGAATGATAAATAGTTTTTAAAAGTTTGTAAATACTTACTTTGTGGTGTGTTTGCATGTCTTGTAAATATAAGAGAGCCGTATGAAGGAACAATTAAATGCAGGCATACTTTAAATATTTGAATACTTATTAAATTAATTTGTCGTGAATTATGAGGCCATTATGACAAAGGCTTAGTTTAACGAGAAAGTATAATAACTGCTTTAGCGCGTACCAGTAGAATTACGGCTGTAAATATATATTTTTGCCCGTAATACAGTTAATACTCTCTTGTCAGACAAAATTTGCAAACTATATGAATTAAAATGCTGATTCTAGTCAGGAAATACGAGTGTGAATTGAATCTATAAATAAAGTTGTTGATGATTTTGTTCGCGAATATGCAAAACAATCAAAATGCCTTACGTAATACAATTTTGTTGTTTTCCAAAGTGCTAAGTGTGGCCTAACTAGATTTGGTGTTACATAAAGTGATCGAATCTGAATTTCATCAGGCAAAACATAATCATATTAATTAAAATACTAATCAAAATGTATTTGGGGGAAATGTTATATCCGATTCCAAAAATAAATTAGACATTGGTACCATGCCACTTGCTGAAATTAAGATGAACGATAACAGAACTATGTAATATATTAAATTGTATTATAATATTTTAAGTCTGGCTTGGACAAACTGTTCTCATAAATACTCTTGACATTCCAATGAATCAATGTTAAAGTCATTTGTTGCAACAAATACTCTGGAACGAATTTGTCATATTAAAGAGAGCAATGTGTACCAGCTTTATCAATTTAAGCTTATCATGCAGCCATTAGATAATATTGATTTGTCCGATAGTAGATTTTGAGAAGTCTTCGAATGTTGTGAAATGGTTGATTGCTCGGATGGTAACGTCCAATGGCTGGATGAGGAAGCGGCGAGCTCGTGGTTCCGCCAAGGCCTCGCGTTTTTGTCCCACTCCGCTACGCCACTGTTATGTGTAATTTGGAGGTCCGCCGGTCGAAGTCGCTCCCAAGGCTGTTTACACTACCTTACTGGAATTATTTTTCAGAAAACACGGTCAAAATATTATGCAGTTAATTTCACGTCAACAGTTGCATAATCTGCAACGAATATGAGATTTCCCAATCAAGTGAAAGGCGTTAACAAAATGAAGTTGAATCTTAGTAATTGATTAGAAGTGGAAGTGCTACACAATGACTTCCCTATACTTGAACAGAAGATGCCGATAACGACTAAACGATACTAGTTTAGCTGCGTAGTATTACTTAGCTGTGGTATTTAGATAGTGAAATCTAATCTCGGTTATATTAATAAGTGCATAATACTACATAAGAGTGATAGTCAGTTCATTCAATTGATATCAGATTGATAAGCTTGCCTACTAGCACACACAAAAATATCTATATTCAACAGTACTTATAAAGCTGTTCTAAATTAACATCCTCAATTTAAAATTCAACGCATATAAAGCTGTATGAAAAAATATCATATTTAAAAGTTACACAAATGTTAAATTATCATAACGGGTTAACTTTATTTTAAATAATAATATGTTTTATAATTAACTTATTATGTAGTTGCCAACCGTGGCAGAAGCCATTCTGATGATTAATAGAATACTTACTACAATTTATTCTTCCTGATTATATATTTAGATAATAGAGTTATCATTGTAATTGGCAGACCGAAGTATGATTTTATTAGTCTATGGGAGAATGCAGCCGCACGTCAATCTGATCATCTCTTATATTACCTACCCTCATGGTACCCACGACAAGTAACTGTCTGATTTCTTGCCATCAATTTTATGAAACAGGTAATAGGATTTTAGATGTTAGATTTAATGTAAAGGAGGATTGCTTCCGCCAACAAATCGGAGCCGCATCGAATCAGTCCTTGAATAATTGCCGTAATCAAACCAACGTAAAGTAAGTGATCTATGTTCAGTGCAGTTTAGTGCTTACAATGGATTGACCAATTGAATCAATTATTAAATGGTTAAAAATGTTAAAATGCATATCGATTGAAAGAATTCATCGAAAAAGTCATTCTATAAGTAGGTCGATTCGAGATCATTCAAACGGTGTCATTCTAGCAGGCTTACCAACTGGCACTTTTGAAGATTCCTAATGAAATGAAACTGAAACAAAAAATTAATGAATTAGAGCCATTATATAATTAAGCCAACGATTATTTCACGAAATTAATATAATTGCGATCGCAGAATTAAGGCAATACGACAGCGTAAAAAATCGCGGCAAAAAAATCAGTTTCCCGCTCTAGTTTGCAGCTGCTGACGATCAGCCGGTACTGGGCAGCCGGCACCCGCGTCTGTGCCGATAAGCTAACCGGAATGATCGCCATCGCCATGATAGCGGGGTCGCCCACCTCGCCCAAACGTCTGTGACCCTGTTCCGCAGGCTTTGTTTACACTAAATAACTAGGTCGAACTATTAAAGATATTTATTTAATCAGTTATGACACAATTATTGCGCACGTGCCATTCGTGAAAATTTTAAAATCCTATCGATTTTTGAACATCTGCCCCGCTATCTGATTGAACACTCAAATCTCAAGTTCGTGTTTATTTTATCGGTGTTTCCTGTGAGAAAAATTGATGTCACGATTTTCCTAAGTATTGTGACGTAAGTACGTAACTTGTATTGGGAAATATTTACCGAGTGCATGAAACAGAACAGAATATTTTTTTTGTCGGACCAACGAACCATGCCGGTTGTATGTAGTTTATTTTAATTTTAAAACAGCATGCTTAGATGTTGGACGCTCAATCACATGTTGGCAAGAAGTGAATTACATAACATAAACACGCAATGACAAAGATAATGTATGATTAGCGATCGGCCGGTATAATATAGCCGCAGGGCGGAAGCATACGGAAGGCTCTGCCTATATCACGTCGTATCTGGGCATACATAATTCGTGAGTAAAATATTGCCTCCTCATTCTAACATAAATCATACTATTTACATAAGGAACGGGCAAAAAAGTTAGGTACACTTACCTAAATTAACAATCTGACCTGACTTCTTAATATCAGCAGATTTATGTAATACTTCAAATCCTACATTTGTATTACATAAATATAAAGTTTAGTAAAAAATGTTACCAACTTGACCTATCCGATGAAAAAAGGAAATTACAAGAAATTGCTTTTATTTAATCAAATAACATAGCGGTAACATGTCAAAATGCAACTTGTCTAATAGTAATTACAATTAAGTGTCAATTATGAACACCGGGCCGTCATTTGCTATCAATCAAGACTATCAACAACAACTAATTTTCGAGTAATTTCTCTAGAAGCAAACCGTGCGTAATGCTGACGCGCTGATCAATCAAATGATCTTACTGATCTTCCAAAAACAGATTGCAGAAAAAAATCCGTGATAGTGACAATGACGATTGCTGATCCTTATCTGTCGTTCGCAGATAAGTTATTGCCGATCTATTTGCGTAGCGGAACAATAGATAATGTTTTGCGGGCAGTAAACTACAATATGAAGCCGTCGTTATGGTCCGTGGATGCGCGGCGAGGACGGCCGCCCTAGGTCGCTCCATGGTCATGCTTCACGCGTCATCGCGCGTTGTATAAGCTATACTATACCCGATCCGTGACTATACCTCGTGAGCAGTGTACATAAATCGCCTATAGGGACACCGATGACTGCATACGTAACGAAACGAAACCCTTGCATATTACCATCATTGAAAAAACCCAGTTTCCTGAAATGTGAGTTGGATGTACCAGATAACAAATATCATTTTTGTATAGTTTAGCAATGAACGCTGCGCCAGAGTTCTATTTCGATCAATCAATGCTAAAAATGCATGAGTGCATCCTAAATTGTGTCATTCAAAATGAACCTTATGTCGAAGGACTCAAGATAACCAGTCAATTGCAACATTGTTTTTTTCGCCTTCAGAGTTAAAAAGTTAAACGCCCAATTTAATACACTAAAAACAACCGAGATAATGACTTAAAAAAATCGTTTTTTTTTTCTTGTGAATCTACTTTATGCTAAATGTTGAATGATAAGAATTATCTCGGAGACGCATCGTATTTGGCCTTGGTTCATTTTATAACGCTTCCTAGTTTCGACGAGGTGTTCGTCTTTTTGCCAAACTTTAGTTATGCTTTGAAAATCATTTTAAGTTGTCCCCTTTTGTATTCGTTAACGCAGATAGCAACAACAACAAATAATTCTAAATGTCGTGTCAAGTCTATTGGGCCAATTTTGATTTTGCCTTCCGATACCAACAATAAAATAAATACTTTTATGATAATATTTTATGGTCCTCTAGGTTGACTAAACAGTATGATATGAGAACTAAATTAGGCTGACAGCATTTTTAATCTAGTAAATCTTTATCAATTTAAAGATTGGTACCTACATAAGATAAAATTAGTATTGCACGAACAAAAATACGAATCAACTCCATTAAAATCGAAAAAAGTGTTTGCTTTGATTTTTATATCTCCTCAGTAATATTTTGTATTCTTAAAAATGACACTAGATTTTACTCGCTTCTTCTCGCTTGAGCAACAACTAAGTAGATTGTATGTTGTTGTAGAATACAAAAATTATTTTGCATTAGATTTTTTCCTTATTTTGACTTCTGAGCTTTGGAAAAACACATCGGTTACATATCGCTATTACATGTGTGCATTTGTGAATAAATTCCATGTTTTAAATCAGCAGTGCTACACTATTTCAATTTCCGACCGTTAAAAGAATTATTTAAAAAAAAATTAGCTATCAGTTAATTTTCCATTAGATTCAGTTATTTAACGATTCACGTTGGTTCGTTATAACATTAATACGATTCGAATAAAGATTTCACAACTCTTATTTTTTTGCATAACCAACATAGTTAGTGCCTTAATTTTTTTTGCGTTCCCATAATGCTGTGTACAACTACAGTGTACTATTCCCATGTACATATTATGCATAAAAATACGTTTGAACCAGTTCATGCATAATTTATAAACAAACACTACCTAAGAGTCTATAGGGTATATAATATATTTCTTTCTTCGCGTTTAAACCGTGACCGTGTTATGCATTTGTGTTATTCAAGTTTCGTAATGAACTTTGCAGGTACTTATTCCTTGTTTTCTAGTAGTACTTGTGCACGCGATAAGCGTTACTTGCGATCGTATACATCATAGCGATACATCGATTACCTTCAATTACTAGTGTGAAATTACTGGACAGGAAGAAATGTAGGTATATGAAATTAGAAATCAGCTCGGCAAGATTGCTGGTTGACGATGAGTTAGCGAATCTTGTTCTCTAGGTACACAAGCAAGCCAAAACGTTAAAGAATACAATGGGCCATTAAATTATACGACAGGCTGCATGACCGAGTTGTCAGACGCCACGCGACGTCACCGACCTCTGAAACAGACTCGTTTAAAGCTATCGTGATGTAGTGCCTCTTTGTATAGGCTTCTGGGTGGCATTGGACCTATCGACTCTCAACTGATTTCGTTAACCGAATGCATGCCCCCACATTTGTTGCCAATCTACATACACATGCAACTCAAATGACCCAGTCTGCATGAGACAATAAACTATTGCTTAATCAAATAATTGCATTGAATTATGGGAATTTTCTATTAATTAAACAGAATCTAGACTCATTAGATTGAGAACTAGAAGACTGCCTTGACATCATTGCTTGGGGCATCTTAAAGCGCAATGGTTAGTGCATTTCAATGGACAAATTACAGCATCAATTAAATCTTCTTGTCTTTAACACATTTCTGTTAGATTTACATTAAAATGTTGTTTGTGGCTAATAGTTGTTCTTTCAGTATTTAATTAAGTTTTTTCGTTACAAAGACATGTCTAACTAGTAAACTACCAAAAACAAGATTCTCTAGAATTCTTATAATTGTTGGCCAGTTGTAGTCGACAAAGGAGTAAATCAATTTAATTTAAATAACTTCAGCCTCATTTACTTTATTTGAAGCGTGGATGGTATGGATACTTCAGTTTATTATTTTTGGAGGAAACTTACCTTTGTTTAACTATTAACTCGAGTCGGTTGTTTGATTGAACTGAATTCAAGAATGGATAAAAAATAATGGGCGCTATACTGAACATTAAAATTTATATTTCTGTTATCGCTTATTCACACAGCTGAAATGGATTTACTATAATAGTTAAACGAGGTCAGTTCCATACTACAACTTGTGTGACTACAAGTCAAATCAATCATTTACGACCCAAGTCGTAAATTGAAATCAGCAAAGTTTAAGGATCTGAACCGATAAGGAAAATATAACTGCTGTAGTATGTTTTCTTTACTAACGTTATCTGACATTTTGCTAAGTTTAGATATTGCCAGATTTATCCTAAACGTTGCTTCATTAATTTATTAAAATTGCCACTTAAACGAAAAGTATTCAATTTTGTATATTAAGTTACAAATTACAATTCTATTAAATTCCTTACGAAACACGTATATTGATGAGTTCTTTCAGAAAATACCGTTCTATTTATTGATAAATGTTATCGGTCAGCAAAACTGAGTTAATCTGGGCTTACTATGGCGATTACCGAAACGTAAATCCTTTGACAGTCATGGCACTCCCAGACTATAAGTATAAGACCATTGTATCTTTATCATATTACGTCGATACGTAGCACCAATCAATGTGTAGGTATGCCGTACTTATGTGATAAGTTTCCGATCATAATAGAATTGATAACGAACATGCTTCCTAGACTTTTAACGTTCTTCGTGTTGCCAGTTATTGATAACAACAGATAATGAGGATGTAATGACGCATTGTTAAGTTCCCCGTTTGGTTTGGTAATTAAATTAGATAGCCATTTACCTTGGGATTTTCACGATTGGAAAACGTATCTGCAAAATACGTTTTGCTAATTATTGAAAAAAAAAAAACCGGCAAAGTGCGAGTCGGATGCGCACACGAAGGGTTCCGTACCACCGTACAATATTTATTTAGCAAAAAGAGTGTATTGATTGGTTCCGTTTGGCACCCCTCGGGTACGGAACTCTAATAAAAATTAAAGTAATAAAAACTAAAACCCAACGACTAAAAAAGTATAAACAAGACATCACAGACAGACAAATTAAAAATCCGGAGTCACACGTGTTAGGGCATAAATCGAACAGATTACGTGTGACTCCGGATTTTTAATTTGTCTGTCTGTGGTGTCTTGTTTATACCTTTTTAGCCGTTGGGTTTTAGTTTTTATTACTTTAATTTTTATTTAATTATTTTGGGGTTATAATATATTTTTTTTTGAAATGTGCTCATTAAGCCCTTTCATTTGATACCCGACATGGTACGACTAAACGACATTTTTTTTTAGTTCCTGACTTTATGTCCTCTAGAAGGCGCCATTTTTTATTTAATGTGACGTCATATAGCCTATCAAGACGCTTCTAACGATACCTCATTTGTCAAATTGTGATGAGTGGTTTAGAAGATAGGAGGGAACAGATGAACATCCATTTATGTAATTTGTAGTTTTACCGTTCTCTATCTTTCACCTCTAATACCAACATTCTCAACTCAATCCACCAGTCCCATAAAGGTAAAAGTAATACGAATGCAATATCACAAAACTTTCCCTTTAGTGGGTTAGGTACTGCTCAAGCCACGTAACCATAACATCGAAATTACAGGTTGGAATAATGCTGTAAAGTACGCACTAGGCAGCCAGTAAAACTACAAGAAAGTTGTCTACTTCCTTCAGGCCGCACCTCTGAGCTAATAAAGACGAGACTTCAATTTATAACTAATATAAATTCATCATCAAAAACGATCCGTAGGAGAACCAAGGTAACCGACATAGCCCGAAGAATTGCTAAACTTAAGCGGCAGTGGGCAGGGCATATTGCTCGCAGATGGCCGATGGGGCCGAAAGGTTCTGGAGAGCGTACCGGAAGGGTTATGGTTGGAAGGCCCCTCACAAGGTGAACCCGGAGGCCGCATGAATCCGCTGAATGCGAGAAAAACAGAACCGGTCGAAGTGGCGGTGCTTGGGGGAGGCCTATGTCCAGCCGTGGGCGGCTTTCGGCTGAAATTATGATGATGATGATAAAAAAAACATTTAGTACCTACAGCTGGAGTTAGTTCAAATTCAAAAACTCAAATTCAAATCTTTATTGCATATCTCATGTGTGTACAAGCTCTTAAAATGATAGTTACAAAGTTCACATGGACCCTGTCGGTGTTATAGGTGCGTCACGATAAAGATCAACATTTAAGTAGGTACCTACCATTTTCGTTTATTTCCTTGTTACATGATAATTATGTGATCGGAGTTCACATAAATCTTCGTAAAAAGGTTCATTGTGAGTTCCCAATGCGTTTACATTTCATGGTTTTATTGATTCTAGGAAGCCTTGCGCTTGCGTCATGTCTACATCCGCCGGAGTCCTCGGTAGTTCCTCTAATATTCCATACGTGAATGAAATCTTGAGGTTTCTTTTTGCAATACATTATTTATACTTAATTTTTTGGTAGGTTTCACCATTCATGTTCGTGGAACGTGGTATTCTACTTATTTTTATTAAAAATGGAAATACCACGTGCATTGTGTTTGCGACTAATTTGACAGATCATTTAGATGTCAATGTCATCCTCTTACTTTCCATGACACAGATAGCAGATTTAGACCATTTTTGGGTACAAACTTTCTCCTAATTTTGTAATAAGAATTATGCATTTTCATATTAGAGAAAAAAAGTTATTTTGTGATTGGTCACTATGTATGTTTTGCTTATTTACAACATTATTATAAAATGTAAATTGCACTAGACATGACTGTATTGGCGTTTCATGTGTATTATTAGATTACTTTTGTTAGTAAAGTCGTATGGTCGAACAACTGATTCACATGATAGAATTAATAAACGATTTGCATATTCGCCTGTCTCATCTTAGAAGTGAAGAAGTAATATGTAAACAATCTATCATTGGACGTCAACTTTGTTAGCTTATCGCAGTTTATCTTATTCTAGCAGAGTTATAATTTATGCAATGAATGAAGTAGCATCTGCAATTCCTGTATTTTGACTTATTATTACGTTTGTAGTAGAAATAATTTGTAAAGATCAGTTGTTTCGGTTAGACGAGACAAATCGTTAACCTCTGACCGCGGTGTATCTGATCCACCCAAAATTTCCATAGCATTATGTAAAACATGTCCAATTAAATGTTATAATATGGACTTTTTGATGAAATCGTAAGGAACTAACCTTGTAGATCTAAAATCTCCAAGAACAGCCTTGTGCTTATGTTTGTTTTGTGTACATTTATTGCATAGACTTTATATAAATATTAAATAGTCCCATCTTATCTTTCTTTGTACAATTTGTTTGTTTAACCGTAAGTTTGTGAATGGTCATAAACGTATGTTTTCGTTTGTCTATTTGTTTAGTTACAAGCATTGTGTTCATGAGATCAGCGATGACGGTGTTTTTAAGGTCATCCAATCAGACGTAGCCCTCAGTAACTTAATTAGTCTATTCATTGTTACTATCTAAATATTAGAACTAGCCTAGAGCCAATTTACACTAGACGAGAGTCTTGAATGAAATTTCATATTTTCCATAGTAATGTCGGAAACTAAACTGAGTCATGGTTTTTCATAATCCTTCTGGCAAAATGGTATATCCATACTAATATTATAAATTTGAATGTAACTCTGTCTGTCTGTATTTTACCTTTTCACGCCTGAACTACTGAACGGATTTCGACAAAGTTAACTTAGAGATAGATGGCATCCTCGTGAAGGACATAGGCTACTTTAAAAAAAAATCCTATAGGGGGTGATTGAAAGATTGTACAGGAAACCCAGCATTTCTGAATTGTCCCGATAGTACATTCCCATGAGACGATATCCGACATCCACGCGGCCGAATCCGCGGGCACAAGCTGGTATTATATAGGATTTGATTTATTTGTCGGTTTACGTAATTTAATGATGGGACTCTATCAAATCACCTCTCGATGTCGTGTATTTTTTCTTGTATAGCTTTTTCAGAAAAAGTAGGTACTACTAAAACTTACTTTGGAGATAAGTTTATAAATATTATTTCGTTTCACTACAGTGATAAGACAAATTTCTTAAATGTTTACATAAACATGCCTTTCTACTTTATCACTGTATACGTATACCTACCCACCTACTTTGAGAACTATCAGACTCTGTGCTATCAGTTCTTAAAGTAAGTAACATAAATAATTAATACGCAATTCATTTATATCAGCAAAATTATGGTTATGTTTATCAAGAAATACATTACATACGTAACTTCCTTACGAAATAAACAACGCTAATTAATTAGGGAACTGTGTTAAAAAATTTAAGATGGCAAGTGTTTCTTTTTATTTGGTTTTTTTTTTTTGAGTTGAACTAGGAAGACAAAGAGCCCTGTCTACATGTCTCACTGTCACGGAGTTATCGGCTCAACAGAATTCTTCTCATTTGTATGTATTACCAGACTGTGACCTTCCATTGTTAGTTTTTGTAAATAGGAGGTGTTTAGTGCGCGGACATGATAATTTGGCGTGCACGAACAAAGTTTCCGTGGATGCTGCGCCAGCGCAACTCGAAAGCGAAAGCTAAGATTTTTAAACAAAAGTTTTGCTGCCGAAGCGGATGTGGACTCTTATGAACAATCCGTTTAGCGGCAACAACAAATTGTATGCAAGGAAAGCGTAGCACTTATTTTGCGACACGACTGTTCAATAAAGCCTGCATGATAAACGAGTTATAAAAATCGGGCATGTTGATACTTACTTTTATTTGTAAATATTGCTTGTGATATAATCCCAAAGTCGGATAAAGTGATATAATGTAGGCGCGCGGCGCTCCGGACTACTTTCTCTTGAATTCGGTCGCGAAAGTTGTCTCACTTCGCACTTTCTATAGTTCAGTATGAGTGTTGTGCCTTCTTATTACTAAAACAATATTTTACATTTTAGTTTTTGTTTGTATTTACAATAGGACATTTAATGTTTTGACAAGTACGTGTTTAAATATAACGGTTAAATATTGTAGGTACACTTTCGTAAAACAATGCGCGATAAACAATCGATGATATAATCCCTATCGTTTACAGCTAATAGATAATTATATTTGAGCACGATACAACAAAACACTATTCATGTAATATTTACACAAGACATGTGTAGCTAATTTATGGCCTTCAATTTGCTAACTGGTCATTGGATAAATATAATTTTATGATGGTAGATATTTTATGATGATAATTCTGTTATTGTATCGCTGTTTCCCTGATAGCTGGCAGTGATCAACGTTGCTAATGTTGGAAAGCTAAGTGAAATGCCTAGCTCGCACTGGGGGCAGACCAAGTCACACTAAACAAGTTGGTCCACTTTCACCCTCCTTGCATCCGAGCCAACTCTCAATAAGCGCTTAAAATTTCAAACGCAATATTGCCAATACCTTTACGTGCTTATACTATAAAGGGAACCGTGCAGAATTAATAAAGGAAAAGAAATTACGTAGAAAATAAACATTAATTCATTTGTAATAGTCGTCTTTAACAGTATTATGACTTATAGCATTGTTCTATTGATCAATCCGATAGAGTTAAAAAGCACGTGGTACGTTATTGCGCTACGAATTGTTTTACACCGACCGGTGAACCACGCGGTGTGCGTAGTGTGCGTCCGCTAGTAAATACAATCTTAGGTAAATACGTTTTTACTATTTAGGTATAATTACCAGTCGGTGTTGGCATATCGCTCGCCACTCAATGAACTTATCTTAATTATAGTATCGCCGGTAAAACAAGTGGAGGCGTACTTAATTGTTATTGTACTTAAACCATGGCCAATGGTTAATTATAACTATTTACAATATTTGATAAGTTTCGTTTATTTTGTAATGACTAGTAAAGTTCGTAATATAAAGTCCAAATAGCGCGGCAGCGCCCCCGTTTGTTCGCTGTTAACCCTGCCCTGCCATCTAGTTGTTAAGTGTAGATTCACTAGCTTGAGTCACCTGGCCCAGGTTCTAAGCGTAGCCGCCAGATGGCGCTACGAATACTGAAACTTGTTCAGCTACGTAGTTTTTCATTTTAACTTTAGCATTGTTTAACACCTATTTAATCTATTTTGAGATTTATCCACGTAACGATAAAGCTTATGTAAAGTTATATATATATATAATATATAAATGTAATATAAAGGAAAAAAATAAAAATAAACTTCTCAAAGTTAAATGAACTGTTAGATAAGTGTTGGATTACTTCGGTGCCGATTAGTTTTGACTGAAAACTTGTCAGTTAATTGTCGATTTCAAGGGCGTAAGAATTTACAAAAACTAGGAAAAGAGTAAAACGTCGAGGTCTTTTGTCTCCAAACAGCGGCGTCACCCCAAGTGCGGAAGGTCCTCGGTTCTAACCTTGGTATCATGCACATTTACACAGTCAACTTCAATTTTAAACTTATTGTATGTTTGCTCTATGGCGGGAACTTCCACTCAAGATGTTCTTTTTATAATTTATTTATAACACACGTTGAATGTGCTAAATGTAGTTTATTTGTATTTTTTAGCAGAATACCTACATAAATATACTTATTTTTTTTATTATCTTTTTATTTCTTCAGTTACCTAATTATTTAGAAACTTAATAAACAAATTGCTTTCAGAATCCTCCTGAAATCGATCGAAAAGAAATAAAATCCAGGAAAACCTGTACTTAATGTATTTAAGCATTGTTGTTCGGTTGATGTAGCCATTACGCAAATCTGCTGAACCGAATCACGCACTAGTTGCATACAGCTATGAATGACGCTAACATCATTAAATTAAGTAAACAAACATCAGACCATGACATCAGCGCGTATGGTAATATGCAACTGTGATCAAGTTTTTTTTTTACAATCCATTGACATTTACGAACAAAATAATAAAACCTCATAAGGTTTTTGAACTTTGGCTGTCATCCAATAAGTTTATGAAACTGGTTTAAAAATATATCCTGGGAAACGTAAGAAACGTTACTAATTGTTTGGATTTCTTCGAATTTTCATTATTTTCTTTTGTTTTCCTAATTCTTACTTAATGCATGTGTATTGCGTACTCGTATTTATTTTAATAGTGTAGCTTCTCTTAATATTCTAAGTTTTTCTTACTTACTGGTTTATAAGTATTATTATAGTTTATTTGATTATATTTTTGTTTATTTTATATTAGAACTACGAACAAACGACCGTATGGACCATCGAAAATGCACATGACAGGCAATCTATGTAACATAATGATTAAACCGCTACGCTTTATTTATTAACACTGGTGATGGTATAATACTAAGATTATTTTAAATATTATTTTTATAAGAATTAACGACTTGTGTATTCAAAGAGCCGAGATTTCGCGAATTTATAATGATATAAAAAAGCTGGTTAAAGACTACGTGCTTTTAGGTAATGATTCTAGAAAAAAATGATTAAACTATTTATGTTTTAAAACGTTAAATATTTCGTATTCAATGTCATTGAAATGTACTGAAAAAATAGGGTATTTGCAATGAGCTTGACCTTCATGAACGTTCACTTGCAGTTTTATAGATTCTTAACTTAATCTTTTACTACTAAAGCCAAGGGCTTGAAAACTTATATATTTTTGAAAGCGTTTTTTTTATTATTTAGAAGATGATTGATATTTTATATTAAAATAATACGATCAAATATAATAATGCCTAGAATTGTTATAGAAAACGATTATCTATTTTCTTCTTTCGAGTTTCATAAATTGATAGGACAGTGATTTTTTTATGTCTTCAATCTCTCATTTGCCTAGAAACTATCTTTCTTTATACCAAGACTTTGTAAATCTATAATTTATTTTTAAAATAAAAATGTAATAGTAACAGCAGATGTAATATGCGATTTTATTCGCGGAAATCTTACATAATTATTTGAGAATGAGATCTCTGTTGTAAACTCTGAAAAACTGCTTACAAAGACATGTTGGTTTTTAAAATCCACTCATTAATAAAGTGATGATAACTTTCTATATCATACAAGTACGTCAAGAAACAGGAATTTTAACGCATAAATAAAAGTAACAGGCGTGCTGCTAGTTAGATTAGCGCCACTCAAATTAGAGCGATGTAACGTAAAAACGCGTAGTCCTTGGGCATTCAACTCTAAACCGTTACGAATCACCGTTCAAAGCTCCGTCCACTGTGTTGTTATCTTGTATTTTTGTTACGTACCTAATGAAAATTAGCGTCTTCCCACTAAAACCTACCGGTTTCATACTAGGTCAATTTTCAGTTATCCTTAATCGAACATACTTTCAGGTAGGAAAAATACCAACTTAGACAATTAAAGGTCGTCATGTCAGTGTAATTAACTGCTGTATGTTAATAAAGTTGCAATTTTTAACTTGATTAATTAAAATTCTCTTTCAACAAGAATGTAAAGTGAATCCTTCGTGTAAACACAAAGTGGAGTCGTGGCGCTCGCAAAGAACAAAGCCCGTAACACTGAGTAGGAAGCAGGAAAATAATTCAATGACAGGCGCATCCTAAGTACAAACGACTTTATAATTTATTGAAAATTATCTGAATACTGAAACAAGAAATACTTGGGTACTGCGATGTTCGAACTAAAACTTTTTTTAAACATAAATTACGAAATGTGGGCGTAACACTACGAAACGGTACGATTATGTCAAAGATAAAAATCCACTATATTCAACTATTTGTTGCTCGCGACTTCGTCTGCGAACCAGGATTATACGTAGCCTATGTCCTTCTCCAGGTCATAGTCTACCCCTGCGCCAAATATCATCCAAATCCGTTCAGCCTTTTTAGTGTGAAAGCATAAAAGACAAATAAACCAACAAACATGCTCACTTTCGCATTTATAATATGTGTTAGGATAATAATATCATATAATATATATATAGAATTGTTACATAAAACCTTTTCAACGATTCTATTTCCGTTAGTTACTTAGCGAAGTCACTATCTGTTGATGTTAATCTATAAATATACAACATAATTTACCGCCTTCCGCACCGGGAAATGTTTTTCATCCGAGCAATTTAATTTTCTTGACGTAATAAAGAAAAGTTTTCCAACCAGGCTCTTGTCGATTGGACCAGCCACCGTAGTTGAAAGAAGAAAATATGGATGGAACATCAACAACAGTTTTTATTTCATTTCCGATTGACCTAGAAGTAATAATTCGATACGGGATTTTAAAATAAACAGATGCCATAAATATTTTGGAATAATTTATTTATTAAAAGCGAATACGTGTTTACTGATAAAGATAATCAAGATTGACCTTAACAATGTGCGTATTGACGTAGTCTGAGCTGTCAAATTTCGCGGACTTCGATTTCTCTCATCTCAATTCTGTTTGCTAATTTCTCGAAGCTGCTCGAAGCCGATTGTCGAAATAGCCACGTTTGCATAAGGCCATGGCTGCCGAAATCGCGTCACCAACTCTTTCAATAGGCAATAATGGCTCCTAAGTAACCTATGATTGACTTGGTAGACAGACATTTGAAATGTAAAAATATTTCGATGCTCGTTCATTTTTATTTTCTTACAAATTCTCGCCAACCTCTATATTTTTCCTTATAATGCAGACTCGGATCCTATTGAAAATCTTATGTATTTACTAGTTTTTGTTTTCATTTGGTTTAATTCTAAAACTTGGTGTATTTATTGTATAAGGATCTTAAAATATTTTAATTTTATTTTGTTAAAATTCAAAATGTAAAATACTTTGCCTCGGTGACGTTTATTTAAATAGTTTAAAGCCTCGTAGGAACGTTTCTGTGTTCGCATTTGTATATTTTGGAATAATCTAAAAGCTGGGGCATGCCGTTAGTTTGAAATAGCTATGTTATAAAATCATTGTCAAAACAATAATGTTTTACATTATGTATATCGCGTGTAAATTCAACTCTAATCGTCATTCATGACACACAAATTAAAATGGTAGAACAAAAGAGGTTCGTCCCGTTACTTCCGCTGACGTCATCCTGCAACTCCATACAGATGCTGAATAAACACAGGGATTCATAGCGATACTGTAACCCAATTCTGCTGCCAATTGGCAAGGGACCACATCCGCCACGAATTTACCTTTATTGATTATACTTATCGAATTAAGTGCAAAAATAAATAATGATTATGATACTGCCTTATGTAAGATTTGTTCCCTATTTAGAAATAAGAACACGTGCTAGAAATACATAGTTGTTGTTTCGCGTGTAAAGACGTGTTGAGACTTGCGAGGTCAGTTCGACAGTTAGGTTTATGGTTAATTTAGTTACGGTTTACTAAACTCCGACGTTACTTAACAGAACGTTTGATCATGTCCATTTGTAAAAAAATACAAATGGTTTTCCTTCCTTATTAAGTAAACTTTTTTTCTGATAAGAATCCGCGTAAAATGGTGTATTTTTTCTCTTGGTAAGACTGGTTGTCAGACTTTCGGGCTTCTGACGACCTGTAACGACTGTCAAAGATCCACGAATGACAGCCGGGACCAACGGTTTAACGTGCATTCCGAGGCACGGAGGGATATGTAATTCATTAAAATACTTACAAAAATTGTAGTGCGAATGAAACGGCTCGCCCACTGAAGGCGAAAACACAAGACCTTCAGCCCCATTACATGGATAACGGGTTGCATAACACTTGTACAAAGGCACTGCAGCTTGGTGTTTCCGTTTAGAAACCAGCTGTTTAAATTATTAGGCAACAGCGATGTCTGCCGTCGCGTCCTATTCACATGGCACTGGTGCTCAAGGGTAGATTAATCAAAAGGCTAATCATCACTATTTATTATATTAAAATTAACTACTTATTATAAATCCTCGGATTACCATTCTAGACGTAACTGAAATCTAAGTTGTGTGTAGCAAGTATGCGCATAATTCGTCTGTTAACGAGCGTAAAGCGTAAAGTTCTGTGTAGTAGGTATTTCTTAATCATCTGCTTATGACGTATATTATTATATCATACGAGCGTTTAGCAATTTTCCTTGTTTTGAGATCCGGTAATTCCTCCGATACGTAAACGGATTTGTTTCTGTAGAATATCCCACGAGAGACTGGTGAATAAGATGTTTGACGTCACACGTGTAGTATTATTTCGGTCAGACATCCTTCTCATAATGTAACGACACGACGTTCTCCATTGAACGTTAGCTTCTCGTCTCGCTGATAATTGACTATACGCAGTAATAAGCTTTGAGATCGGGTTCCGGCTGTGCCGACGACGCTCTGATTATGTACTAGCAATACATAAGAGCCTCTGCAGCACATAACCACTGTGTATTTGCTTTGACTAGTTAGAAAATCAATACGAGGGATCGTATTGTAATTAAGCTATGTCGTTTACCAATTTTCCTAACAAAGTTGTAATTAAATAAAAAATTGAGATTTCGTATCGAATTATATTTAATTGTGCATTGTACCTACACATAATTACTATTCAATTATTGGTTAGGTTTCTTGTTTAATTTGCACACCATATTAAATACATTTTCCTACTTAATATCAATAAGTATATAGTCATGTAAGGTCATTTTACACCACGTTCATTATGGTACTGTACGTCATCGATCGCCTCATTTACTGACGTGAGTTGTGTTCTGAAAAATTCATGAATTCCAACAGTTGGAAGGGCGCCGTTTTACTAATTCAAGAACACAATTATTTACCTGGTAGATGTATGAAAATATGTAAAAGTACTAGACCTTAAATTCCTTCACTGATAGTGTAGCTAAACTATTGACTTTTAACACCGCAATGATCATTTCCGTTAGTTCATACAACTTCAAAGCTCATTTACATCAGTTGAGAACTCGGACGATTAATGAACCCTCTACTTTCCGGGAAACAGCCAATATAAAGAATTGGTTTTGTAGTTACAAAAATACTTCAATCGAGTCTAAAGCGTTAGCAACCCGCATTGACCGCGTTTACGGCGCTTGTACAGCGTAAACGTAGCGTAGCATTGTTATGACGGGCGCGTAGGCGCTCCGTAGCACTGCGTAGTAGCTGCGTCGCAGTTGCGTAGGCGTTTCGTAGCACGGCGTTGTAGTTGCGTAACATAATTATGTAGAATTGGTGTAGGCGCTTCGTAGCAATGCGTTGAAGCCGCGTAGCAAACGCGTAGGCGTTTCGTAGCACTACGTTGTAGCTCCGTAGCATTACTTAAAAGTCGCGTAGGCGTTCCGTAGTATTGCGTTGTAGCTGCGTAGTATTACGTAGGCGTTCCGTAGCACTGCGTTGTAGCTCCGTAGCATTGCGTACAAGACGCGTAGGCGTTCCATAGCATTGCGTTGTAGCTGCGTAATACTACGTAGGCGTTCCGTAGCATCGCCTAGAAGCTGCGTAGCATTGCATAGGCACACCGTAGCTTTGCGTTGTAGCTACGTATTATTATGTAGGCGTTCCGTAGCATCACGTTGAAGCTGCATAGCATTGCGTAGGCGCACAGTAGCGTTGCGTTGACGTTGCGTAGAAGTCGTAAGTGGCGTGATGCGCATACGACCGGCGAATGCCGTTTCGACGTTCTTTGCTGGAAACTGCACTGTCAACCTAGTAAATTGTAACAGTAGTTACAGCTTGTTCCTCATCTAAACCGACTAAGGGCGGATTTCACCAATGAAACTGAACGCGATCAGCACATGTAAAACGCGTTCTAGAGCCGTCAAATGCCCTTAAATGTCTATAAGTCAGTTTAAATGAGGAACAAGCATTAAGTTTGAAGGTTTATGAACGTTACACAATATACATACAGTTTTCCACCTACACATTTTTTTTGCTTACAATTCTTTTTTTCGTCGACTTATACCTTCCGATAAAAAGGCGACAAGTAGGTAGTAACTACGTACCTACGGCCCATTTATGGTACTCAACAATTTATCAATTGAGCAGTCGAGTTCCACTGTAGTGTTTGACCGGATTATTTGACGACTTGTGCCGATTTGGGGTCAAAACTAAATCAAGTACCTTAATATTGTTCTTGGCAACAATTTGGTACAGATTCAAATGTGGCCTAAATTCTGTTTGGTTCAGGATATTTCCCTCTGTAAAGGTTTACTGACGTGTGTTTGTGCTAGTTAAAATCAACTGTAACTGAACTGGTCATCAATATTGGAAGTAATAATATTATTTTGTAAAAAGGCATTTGTTCGTCTGTATTACAAAATTGCTGCACAAAAACAAGCCTTCCACACACGACGTCAGCCACTCCTCTATTCGGAATTTAGAATATTTCATAAAAACGTTTAAGCCTAAGGTAAACCAATGATGAGGTTTTTATCGTACATGTCGATCGTGATGATTAAGTGTATGGCATTGTACTCTTCTGTAAATTAGCGCAAAGCAATTTGCATATATGACGACAACACCGCTCATGGACTAACAAGGCCGATGACCGCCATACGTTTACTTCGCTAGCCATCTAGCTTAAAACCACCGGCCGCAGTTACACATTTGCTTAAATAACCTGTTATCAAACAAATAGCACCGTATAACGTGATTATAGAGCTGATACATTTCATTGCGATATTTTATTCAATAACATCTACCTCGTGGTTTCCGCACGGAAGAAGTGGTCCCTTCTGTTGATATGGGTGTCGTTGGAGACAGCTGAGGGGTGGTGTCGAGAAGATAGACGGCACTTAAGCTTCTTAATGCCAATAACAATTTATGTTTATTGCGATCATCAATCGCTTTTAGAGTCTCCTGAAAACGGTTGTTTGGTTGTAGCTATCTAATAAAATATACCAGCAAATATCCTTTCATATTTTCGGATTAACATGAATGAAACGAACACAAATTGTAACATAACAGCATCAATAAGATAGTAAAATAATAACAAACAAAATATGGACTTGTCAACATAAACGGTAACACAGGTAGTCTCTAAAACAACAACTAGGTAAGTCTTTTGCTCTCCAAAAACATTAACATAGTAATTAGCGCATTGTCAAGCTTGGCTAATTAAATAAAAGTACCTTTGAATTCAGACGTAGTTAGCAGGAAACCACTGAACTGTGGTAAATCAATTGTATAAACTTCATTAAATGAACTGAAGGAAAAACATTTTTTGGACGGTAAAAAAGCGATTAGAGACTTTTTGCTTCTTAAAAACTAGCCTTTTTAGAGGAGAAAAAGCTTTGTGAAAAAAACAATTCACTCAACAAGTAACTATCACCCTGTTAAGGCCATGGGCGATGTAGAGGTCTTGAATATCAGGAAAATAAAGAGTAATTTGCGTATTAAAGTAGAATAAATCCGAACAATTTGGCTAATTGACAGAAAACATCTTCTAGAAGACTTTAATGATGATGAATCTAATTAGTTGTATTTGGAGCCAAATTGTGTTAGACGATTCATCGAAATTAAATAGTATGTACATAAATTATAATGATCACATTATGAACTTATCAGATCTCTTCGTAGTGTGACGCAAGTTGGAGTAGCACATTGGCACCACGCCACAGAGGATTCCACCGGCTCGCTCAATCCGATGGCGCGTGTCGCCGGCTCGTTTGTCCTCCACCTTGACATTTCATTGATCACAGCTAAAAATAAGAAAACGTCCCTCTGCAATTTGTCAAACTATAATGAACCCATTATGTAAAAATCCTCAATGAAACTGCGTCACGAGTTCACGACACTGCTGGTTTCCCAAAACTTTGATATTATTACGACCTGTTTGATTTACGACAGCTTCATTAGCATTTACACATGTAGATTTTATTTAAGTGGGTCGTATATAATCAACTTCAGTAGGTATTTAGGGAAGTATGATTAACACTATTAAGAGTGTAGTAATTAAAATAAACGTTGGTGATAGGCAAGTGGTTCTTACATACTGCGCAGTAACATACAGATAAGCGGTCAATGTAGGAAATGTGTCGAGTAGTTTCAGACGGGTCGTTGTCTGGGACGCGGCGACTTTATGCACTATTTATAAAGCGTTAACTATGATAAACAATACAATCATAATTACTTACCTATTTAATGATTATGGAATATTAGTTACGCACAGTGCTTATTGCCCATTAACGTAAAACCATTATAATAATTCCGAGTATATGATAGGTATCTTCAAATCTGTGATCTGATAGCAGCCAATTAGGATTTGTCATTAGTACAAAAGGAATAGTGATCTCGGGCGCATGTGCGGCCTTCTTACCCACGTACCGAGTCTTCTTGCTACCAAAAACGAATTCTTCTAAATATATTACATCTAACTTAATACGTGGGTGATACTCACTAGGCTGAAACTGCACGTAGCGGTTGACCATGTCACACGTAAAAAACGTATGCATTAGACATACTTAGTTATTTTATAGACTAACAATGCTTTCGTTGTATTTTAATCTTGTGTCTAGAATGAGGAATGCACATTTTCGATACCATACGAATAAGATAAATATAAAAGTTTTAGTTATTTTAGAATACAGGTAAATGAAGTTTGTCTGCACTCAAAATATAGGTAAGAAATAAGAACCTTGGCCTGCAACGCATAAATAAATCCAAATCATTCAACATTATTGAAAACCAGTAAATCGTGCAATAAACGTACTGCAAATAGTAATCGATGCGTTCTAAAACCGTTTTCAAATAGTTACCAACGCTACGCGATCATTATCGGCTGTCCATGAATTTTCAAACGTCAATTTACTCCCATTTATCTTTGACTTTGATGAGTATAAAAAGCATTGTATGATAATAATTACTAGAGCCTGCACTTTACGTACGTAGAATAAGAAGGTAACGCTAAACACACATCTTTGTGGATAAACACTACTTTGTCCTTATACTGTCAGAGTTGACGACGTACGATCTTTAGACTTTGAATTCAATCTTTAAAACAATCTTTATACAAAAGGCAGATATGTTTAAGATTGACTTGTTTATTGTGAGTTTTGTACTAATGACTTGAATAATTTATCGCAAAAATAATGTTGTTTTGACAAAGATGATACGACAAAATCAGGCGTATCATTATATGCGTATCTCGTATAAGGTAGTATGTGAACCACGGTGTCAACGCTGTAGGTGGACGTGCCCCGAAAACGTTATTTTTCCGGTTTGTTACCGACCAGTTTGCTCTTCTTCAATCCACCGTTATTTCAATAGTCCTTATTAGCAGCAGCTCTGCCTCTCCGCCCGTGCTCTCTCCGCCCGTGTTAGTGTTTTTGAACCTCGCAGAAGCCATTTAAGCAACTATTTAGATCAAATCTTTTATAATTTCATGCTAATCTGTGTATATCATTTACCTACTTAAGAAAATCATTTCTACGCGTCCGATGTTTATTGGTTACACAAACACTTGAGAATTTAGCGGTTGTCTATTTGTTTACATTAGTGGGTGTGTTATTGCGACGTTTATTGTTCAGTTTACATCACCCTTTTATTATGTTTCCGTTGTCATTTAATACATATTTCCTATTGTTAGTCATTCCCTCGAATATTTACAGTATTCAGCGAATGTAATATCGATAAGCTTATTCATATGGCTTAAAACTGCGAGCCATTCATACGGTTGGCTTAGTCACAGTGGCTACGCAAGCTCCTTGACCTACTTGCAGTTGCGTGACAGTGGTCAGCTGCCGATGATGTACAACTTTCACCAAAACATTGTGCCGCGATGTTATCAGCCGGCACTTGCTTTGTTGTTACTCTGTGACCCACACACTGATTATCACAGTTATTTTGGAACATACATAACAATGAGAACGTTAGATGTTTAGACAATGAATTAATTTGACATAAAACTGTATTTTTATATTTATTAATTAATGATTCCAGTGTACCATTTACATACACATAATTATAAATATTTGTATAAATATTCACGTTGTGGTAAAATCACAAACTGGTTATGAGGTAACAGGTTCTTTGGTTACGAGTTCTCTGATAAAAACTGTGTTGACATCTGAGTCTGAACCAAAGCTTTGAAATACACCGTCATACCACCGCGAAAAAACTGTCGGTTCGTTGGTGAAAAAATAATCACAATCAAACATAGTGATCGATGCAATCAAATCAAGGCAAAGTATTCAGTTCGTTGGTTAGATTAGAAGTCAAATGTTTTATTTGTCAATATAATACACATGTACTTAAAACCATCTTATATGTAAATATTTTTGGGACATTAACGTAATAAGTTGTATTCATGCAATCATTTCTCAATATGGTCACAGTACTCAGTGTGTCGGCAATATTTAACGTGCGTGTGTGACGTAGAGCCTGTCTGTAATCATTTACCATATTTGTTTTTACTGTCAAGGTCTTTCGGACAGCATAGGTAACTGAAATTTTAAGTTCCGGTAATGCTCATCGCTTGCCGTGGCCCACTGACCGCGATCGCGAGTAGAACAACAAAAGTAGGCGTTTGAGTTTATTATAGGCGTCGTAGACTACCACTTATTCCATTAATACAGTTCTCTTATAACGGATATCATAGTAGTGTTGAAGTAAATCCAGGTGCGACGCGACTAGAGCCGCGACATGGATGGGGAATACCTCCAGTCCCGGTTCGTCTATTGTACCGCGTTCGCACGTAACATAAACACGTTTAGCTAGACGAGAATTTAACGAGAGCATTCACAGCGCATCGTTAATATTCTTCAATGAGCCTATTAAATAACGATTACCAAACAACTAATATTTGGCACTTCGTAGATAGCTTTATCTTATCATTCATCGCTGAAAATAAGTTTAACCATATTATAGTTCATGAAAAAAATGCCGTGTTACAAGTGCTAGTATATAATCGATTTCATTCGCATACTACCAACGTGTGCGTTGGTAGTATAATACCCACAAAAAATAATTTAATTTCAACATCAGAGTAGACCGTCCTACATTTTCTCAAGTAGGTAAACTAGGTAATCTGCTAGAAACACATAGACGACAAATACCTATTTATACAAATTAAATTAAATACTGGACAATTTATATTAAAATAAGTGTATTTAAAACAGGCAAATACCAATATATTAAATTTAAATAAAATCGTAGACAATAAATATTGGAATAAGTGAATTTAAAGCATTTATTGTTGTCATATAAATCGTAAGACGTTTTGTTTACACAACTGATTATGTGAATAAATTTAATGAAATTGCTTTATGCCCGTTGGATACCTACCCTGTGTAAAGTACTGTATAAGTACCCTCTTCAAGGAATTTACGGTGCAAGCAGCATAGCTGCTCCACAATCCGGTGTACTCGTAGAGTCCGGTTCCATTTCCCAGAGAGGCTCTACTGATTCTAAGATTTTCCACATTTGATTTACTGCTTCGCGTCATCTGACGTGTGGAGATGTGTCCTCCCGGCACAAAAGAATTTCGTAGGAATCATAATATCGGTTTAGACAAAGTGGTCGCTCGGGCCGACACAAGTATCGTGTACGGTACCGTTCGCCGAGTCGATGCGCGTTTGACATCGAAGGTTATCGCCGGTGTCAGCGACCAGCGCGCCGCGCCCACACGCGCTTCTGTATACAAACAACTGCTCAGCACACATGCTCACACGCTCGTGCTATATACATGTAGCTACGTCTATACCACTCAACAGCAACCGCACGATGTACGCACCGACAGACAGACAGACATATTATTGCGATTATATACCGTATCCTTCGTGTGCACATGCGCTTGATAGTGAAGTTCATTACAGATTATTGATCCGAATAAAAATAACTTATTGGAGCGATTGCTTATCAACAAAAACAATTAAGGAGTTTCTGTACCTATACAAACAGATCTAGATACCTACCTAATTAGTTGAAATGATGGAGATAACTTTATTAAAAGTAAAACACCCGATAAAGCTGATAAAACAAACATTTATTGTGAAGGCATAAATAAACATTTCCTCAATATCTTGCCCTATAATTTATTTCCGTAGCACGATCACTATCTGTATTTTCTTTAGTCCCGTTGCAAATATTCCGAAAAACTGTTTGTAAGTTTCATCCTAAACTCAAGTGACTCATACGGACAAATTATATTTCACAAAGAAGATAGACTTTACATGTAGACAGTATTTAATCTTTACATTATTGAGCCTTTAAGCTTATAAATAAACCCTGAGACAAACAGAGAGAGTTTATTTTTAAATACAATTTTCTTATACACAGCGGAGTCAGGGTAGGGCAACGGCCGTCCTTCCTTCCGCTACCACACTTACAATTAACTTCTTCGTATGTAACATTACGTTTATCTACGGGCTTCTTAATGATTTCACCAGAAAGCATATTTACGAAAATTACACGTAAAATTCAATAATGACTGAATCATTATTTAATTTATTACTTCTTAGTATTTTCCTATGAACATAAATACAATTAAACCGTAGTTGAGTGTTTCATATATTCCGTAGAAGAATAATGTCATTGCTAAAGAATATTTTCTGTAAAAATGCCACATGGCATCGTTTTTATTTATAACTGTATGTAAACACCACGCGGAACATCAGCTGATCTGTGTAAACAAAGCGTGCGGGACTTTCTCGATAGCATTTAGGATTAGAAGTAGTCTTACCCATGTTTCCTTACGCATTTATTATAATACTACACTTTTTATACAATCTCACATTTCACTTATTTACAAATATCAAGCTTTTATTGTTTAGAAAAATGAGAATAGGCCGGTCGATTGGCGTGTCCCGTTAACGAACGCGCGCTAACTACGTAACGTATAAAGCGTAGGCTGCCCCACCATCGCGCCATTAGTACAGCGCCCGCGCGCGCGATAGCACGTATCTCTGACTCCAGCTCCGCGCTCGCTATCTCGACTCTATGTGTACACAAGCCAGTACAGAAACATGCATTTTTGTATTCAATTACACGATTGGTTTTATGAAGAGACCCTCGCGTCGGTGGACTCTGCCAGCGCTGCAGCACGCCGGCGCAAGCCGCGCGATCGACGCCGCCCCCCGTCCGCGCCGCCGACGCCGTCGCCGCCGTCGAGAATCTCCACTGAAGAACTGGTAGAAGCACTCCGACCGCATCTTCTGTCACCCAAGCGCATGTGGACGCTGGGATATCCGCTCGAGATTGATCCGAACTCGTCGAAAGCTGTGGTGTATATCAATCCGCCGCCTCGACCTAGACCTCTGCCAGCTACGACTTGGGACGTCAACGCGCCGGAGTTTGTGCCTGGCTCGCAAGGCGACAGCGGCCGCGGGTCGTTGGGTTCGACTCCGCGCTCCGACAGTGATGAAGAGGCGGATACAGTGGAACATTTGTGTGTACGTTGTGATAAAATGTTTCGAATGACTCGCGAAGGTGAATATCTCAAGGATGAACCGTGTCTCTATCATTGGGGACGTGTGAGTGGGGATTGTCGTTACACTTGCTGCAAGTCGCCATTGGGCGCCAGAGGTTGCAGCACAGCTCGCTTCCATGTTTGGAGCGGCACTCGTCCAGGCATGAATGGGCCTCTCGAAGGTTATGTGCGTGCCCGTTCGCCTCGCGGTGGTGTATACGCCATCGATACAGAGATGTGTTACACAACGGCAGGCCTGGAATTAGCTAGTATTGCGGTCATCGCCGCTGATGGCCGACTTGTATACAAATCACTAGTAAAACCGAGCTCACCTGTAGTTGATCACAACACCCGTTTCTCGGGCATCAGGCCGCGCGACTTGGCGCGCGCGACTAAGACGCTACGAGATGTACAAAATGACATACTTGGATTCGTGGGTACAGACACGATCCTGATCGGACATGCCCTGGATAATGACCTGCGTGCACTGAAGCTTTTGCACGGCGCAGTGGTGGACACTTGCGCGCTGTACCCGCACGCGCGAGGCTTCCCCATGCGCCGCTCGCTGCGGGCGCTCTCGGAGGAGCTGCTCGGGCGCATTGTGCAGCGCGGCAGTGCTGGCCACTCGCCCTTGGAAGATGCTCGCGCCGCTATGGACCTAGTACTTCTGAAAGTACACGAAGAACGAGCCATCGCAAACCGCACACGTATTTCGAACCAACTACCCATGCTGCAGCCGTATGATCCGTTAATTAGTGCCGCCTAAATACTGAGTTAAGTTTAAGACGACTGTTCTATGGACATGAAACAATGATTGAGGACTGACAATTTTTAAGTGACAAATTCGTCACGTTGACGGAGCTGCGCGTACTGTAACAGTATGTGCCTTCGAATTGCAATTACAGCAATAAACGTGATATTTTTTCTTAAAAACTTTGTTTGTTTTATCCTGATCCTTAAAACACAAAAGAAATTGGGTATGTACATATGAGAACAACTTATAACTGAGCTTAAATTACAACATATCATGCATCTAATTTAAGCTTAACGTTTCCGAAATGTCAGAATAAAATTAACTGTGACACCGTTTTATATATTCAACATTAATAATCCGTTAGATTAAACTGTGGTAGTGTTTTGTGTGTCACTGTAGGTAGAGCCATAAAAACTTTCACTGTGTTAGGTTTCTCTACTACGTAACCAGTGCTAGTTTAGCTATGCAACTCGACAGTTTTTCACTCGCTTAGTTATCATTATTTATCACAATAAACACTTTTAATACACTTGCTACACGATACTCATTATTACGTAGCTCTACGTAGCTGCTTAGACTTGCTGTATGTAAAATATTTTTCTGACGTAAGGGATTCCCAGATTGCGAGATAATACCAATACTACTAATGATTCATGAATGAGGGGTAACGGAAACACTACAGGGAAAATCACACGTGCGCAATCTCTGAGTTCACAGGAAACTTAAACGAAACTTCCTTAACATTATTGTGACGCCGAATTGATATCAATATTTATGTACATCATAAACATAATATAATGATGTAATTTTCCTAATGACTAAGCCTTAGCGTCAGCATACTTTTTGTTATTCTCAAGAACTGAGTCAGTGCATATCGATGTGGATTCCCGGTAAAAGTTTTTTCAATGATCGGCTGACCTATATGATGCATAAGTAAGAGTATTAATCATAATGCATTGTACGGTTTTAATGCAGCTCTTCAACACAAAATGTGTAACACTCAGTTTCATTCTAAAGAGGCGGTTATTTAATCAGATATAATTGAATGACCGTGCAGTCAAAGCCAGTTTACACTATTACATAAAATATAAATGATGAAACTAGCATGACATGCGACCCAATATCTTCCACTAGAAAAGCCTAATTCTTTGGGAAATTGCTGAGATTAGAACAATTAAGTAATTTTATTTCAATTGGTTGATAGTACCGTGGTATTATAGGCTTGTGTTTTGAATAGAGTTAATGTGCATCTATTATGTTTACCTGTTTAGGACAACGTACGATGGAAATTTCAAAAACATATATGTAAAATACATGAGATACTGCGTATATCAGCTAAGAAAGATCAACGCACTCCCGCCCGGTCGTCTGTATACTGTATGAGCGTTTTGTTTACGTTTCGTGTCGTCTAAAAACGTTTATATTCAATTCACAAAAAGATTACAATTACAAAGTCGAGCAAATACTACGCGCTAGAATTATGTTTGCTAAATTAATAGAAAAATGGTGCCAATCGAACAGGGCCACCTAATCATTGCTAATCATTAAGGACATGTATTACATTTACGATTTCCTTAACAGATAGCGTAACCTATTCTCAATAGCTCCACGCTGTATTATCTAATCAACGTGTAACATAATTAAATATGATGTAGGATTTCTGAACAATACGTTTGATACTTTCTTTATCTGGCGATCGAGATACTACAATATGATGTCAAATATTTAAAATAAACACAATAACAGCCGGCTTGTTATGAATGATAGCATAGTTTGTGATGTGACTCTTAGTATCAACAAATAACATTCATGACGCGCTGGTTATCTACTGGTGAGCGGGCACATTTCCACGAAAGAGAGCAGACGACAGCCGCGCCACGTCAGCACCGGATCGAATGAAACAGCCCAAAATAGATCAGTATAGAAACGTAAGTATTGTACAGTGCGATTCGAATTCGTGATACCGATAATGATATCAGCACAATCAGATGATACTGGCATGTTTGTATCGCTGGCGTTTGTGTGTAACCTCCGTATCGTATTCGTGTTGTCTGATTATTACAGTCGCTGTGTCGTAATTTTTGTACGAAAACTCGATAAACGCGTGTTTACTATTGCAATCGAAGAAACTATAAGTTTATTACTTAATACTCAATTATATTCATGTTAATTTTGGTGTTTGTGAATCGTTGATCTTTTTCCTAACCTTCAGTCACAAATGTACTTTGTTACAAGTCAGAATGGAAGTAATTAAGTATTTATTATTTCTTGCTCGTGTGTTGTTAAGTTTTTGTCTTGAAATATTAGGAGCCATTGGTTTAACGATGTTCGTATGTAGAGGTGACTTACGCATAATAGTATTGAGAGTACATCGTGCTGGCCTCCATGGCGCCGTCGTCGTCGGACTCGCCTCCGCGTCAATAGGTACCTCTTTCACAATAATACTTGCACAAAATGAGGCGTTGTTTCGTCACCGGCCACACTCCGACACGCCTACGTGGACCTCACCATGCAATACTTTATTCATAGGCGCTTTGTTTAAGGCGAACATATACCTACTTACACATTACCTTAGTACTTTGCTGTAGTCTTTATACGATTTTGAGAAAATTCAATGTCACTGAACTCATTAAAACGATGAATCATTTATTGAAACCTATGATTCATAATGGGTGTGCTCATTTAACCAAATCATGGAAGTCCTAAACGAATTTATCGTTGTAGCAGTAGGTAGTACATATGTAACCACTTATTGCCTACATAAAGAATCGCGATGGTGGTTGGCCTCAAGCTGACTGACAATGCCTTTGGACCTTGAATTTGGTACGAGTATTACTGACACAGACGAGTTTTTGTCTCGGATAAGAATCGCTGTGCTCATTATGTATGTATGAACCAACAGTCATGATTATTTTAAATAAACACAAAAATATATATGTACCTACGTAACAATCATACATGGTGGCTATTGTATATAATTTTTTATTTCTACATAAGCCCACCAACAGACTTCCTAGTTCTTGATGCTCGAAGAGGCCAATGAACGAAAAGAGTTAAACGCGTTCCGAATTAAAAAATATTTTTATTCTTGCAATCAATTATTTGATCGTTACGGATCTTCAGACAATCTTTTAATTACTAGGATATTGCTAGACGGAATATCGTGACATGAATTATTTAAACAAGGCACAACTGCACAAGGATATGCATTGATGTTGTGTTGCATCTGATACAGCACAGATCGCAGTTTAAACATATACTGATACATTATATATACAAACAGATACATTATACTGTTATTTGGGTGTAGGTCATACTGGCAGGTGCCTTTTATACCTATTACGTTTTTTTCAATTAAATTCGACAATGTTTCTCCAAAACGTTTCCTGAATTGACAATATTTATTTATATACCGTCCAAGGCTGCTATATAAATAATAGCCCGTAGTAACTAAAAAATATCATAGCATTCTAGGTTGAGATTTGGTATTGTAACGCTTAACATGAAATCGTTGAGCTACCGAGGTGGAGAACTTAAATTCGCAGTGCCTGAAATCATGAGGCCTTGATACAGTGACTCAGTTTCGATATCTCAAGTGGTCCGTTGACCTTTTACCGGTTCGCTCATTGTTGCATGCATAATTCATTTTACTTACTTTGATAGTACATAACAAAATTATATTCCGATGCATATTATGCTTCCTTGAAACAGCGCTAGAACATCGTTATGTGAATAAAAGATAATAGTGTTCTGGTTAAGTAAATACTCATTCGCTTCATAATCATATTCAAAAATGAACGACTTCATACATAATTGATGGTTTATAATTAGTTCTCGCGGGAAGCCAAGTTGGTTAAACCTGAATTATTTTAATATGTCTATATACAGATATTCATCTAACCGCATGACCTTCAGTTTTTATATACAGTATTACATGATGTAATGAATACATAGATTAATTTTCATAAGTTTGTCTTTAGTTCAGATAATACTGACTGAAATAATTTGCGAATATGTAGCTAACAATGGGCCAATTCTGACTCAAATCCCCACAGAAACAAAAACGGCTTGTCAATGAGAAGTGTAAATGACAGACGGTAGGGTTTTTTTGCCCGAAAACAATGCCGAAATAGACTGTTACATACAGTATCTATATATTGTTTATGTGTAGGTACTTACTTACCACAGAAGGTAACTAGCCTTACCTTGACTCGTCAACCTGAAAAGAAAAATTAATGGCTTTTAAATTAGTCACAATACTCTGTTAGTGTTAGATTTGATAGTCCAATCAGTACTTACAGCATTGTTATACTTTCACAAACAATAGAATTTAAAACAAGTTAACGTTCTCATAACAGTATTTTGGGGTGACTTCGACGCGCTCCCAAAAGTCAAACTCGAAGAGGTTCTATGACCTTATATTGATTTTATATTTCTTCGAATTTTGTGTGGCAGACGTGCGCCAAATTATGAGGCTCGTCTGAGGGCGTTTAATAACCGATAGGTATTGTATTCAGATGGCTCCGTGATCCTCTGGGACGTTCGGGATCTAAACCAGAAAGAACACAAAACATTGCGTGTGAACATCGAATTTGACCACGCGTCTCACGTCGCCTGGAGTCCAGACTCGAAGGCATTTATTGTCCACACCGTGCGTGAGAATCACATCATAGTCTACAAGATAGAGAAGAAAAAGGACGGCACCATAGGGTCGGCGGCGCCGGTCATCACGTTCGATAAGGTTAGTGAGTCTTTCTGTCTCAACCACGGTCTCTACCTGAAACGGGACTCCCCAGAATTTTTGTTGACTTGCTCATCGCTCGAATTTTAAACGACACATTTTTATCCGTTGATGTATCTATAGAGTGCAACGTCTTATCAAGTGTCTTCTTTTAATGTCTTCTGTAGTGATGCTGGTAAATATCGAACGAACCTCTAATATTCGGTAGTCAACATAATGTAGAGTTTATGCAACCATATTTTCCTGGCATACTTTTACTGGTAGTTTCACTAAATGTAATTGTCTATTATTGCTCAGTTTATTGTCGTCGAAACACGCAACTTATATGCTACTATTAGTTATGTAAGAGCTATTTGTGGTTATCTCTCGTTATCTCGGCTGCAGATGCATCGTACCATCTCACGACACGCGCCTAAGCGCACAGGCCGTATATTGTACCAATATGTACGTGTACTATCTGCTCAAATATACTTTGTATTAATGCTCAAGAAAGTAGGTCAAAAGGTTATGTACCTATTCGTGTCATAATAGTTACATAAAAATTAGTAGCTAACTCTGTGAAACCATTGTTTTGATAGCTATGTGAGAAAGGATTAGGTGCATGTATCAAATCACAAGCGTGTACGATTTCATGAGTAGCATGTAAATAAAGCCCTTGCATTATCGTTGGATACTTGAGAATTGATGTTTCATTACTGTTAATCCACGTCCTTATCTAATCGAAAATATTTTGGATTAACTTGATAAGTAGAACAAATATTTTTATATGTAATCTGGGTTCATCGTTTTAGGCACATTGACCTATTGACTTATCTATCATCGCCGTTTAGTTTGTCCTCTAGATTAGTCTATTGAGGATCGTGTTTGTTTGTACTGCATCCCCAAAGTCACATTCATAAGTATTTTGATCGAATAGGAGAGAAATATTTACATTTGTTTTGGAGCAATAACGTGAAATAAACATTAAAGCGTGGCTTAGCTGAAAATAGGTGGGCGTCATAGTGTAAACGCATGCAAGGAGCAATGGCCGCGGCTGTTGAAAATTCAAATTAGAGTTCAATATACATATATGCCGGTCGTGGAATGTTCGACCACAACCACTCAGTTTTATTAAAGTGACCGGAGACTAAGCGCCTTTTGAGAAGTGAAATCTTGGTCTTCTTTTGTTAACCATCTTTATAAAAATCCTTTGTGATATCTAGGATGGATCATCCAATATACCTTGGCTTAATATCTGTCTGATCCGACTGCATGTGGATTTGTAGAATACCCACTTTGATATAGGTTTATTGAAGGAACTTTTCTTTTTGATACCATTTTTTTAGAATCTGGTTTTATTACCCATGTCAGATCAACTTAGGTCAAAAACTACCTCGATCTTGAAATCAATTTCAAGATCAAGCTAGTCGTTATGGAATAAAACTAAATTGCACAATAGATTTCTTTAAAATCAAAGAAGATAAACTAATAAATCAGCACTTCTGATACATAAACGTTTAGTTGTTGCTTTTTGATCCGTGAATCATTATATTAGCGCTACGGAAATACAGTGTGATGCAAAAAATTACGTGTGATGACTGCTCTGATTAGGTTAGTACCGAAACGAATTGTCATAAGCGGCATGGCAAGATGTTTTTATGAAACAACATATGAATTATTTTATTTTTTGGCGCCTTTATAGCTTGACGTCTTGGGAATTTGCTGTACCTACCTACAAGAAAAACAAGAATTGATGTTGATATTTTTAAGCATCTGAAGCTGATAATTCGTGAATGGCTTTGAGGAGTTAACAAAGTTCCATTAGAATCATGTTGTGACAGAGAAAGAGTTTACCTCTATTCTGCCTATGAATAGTGGTTAATATTCTGATAAGTTTAACAGAAACTTTACTTCCCAAGAAGTGGCAAAACATTAGAGTTCGACTGAAATCAGATGTTTTTCGGCCGAAAACGAAAATTGCCGAAAATGGACATTGCCAACAACCGAAAACGAAATTCGGTCGGACTCTACAAAACACCAATAACCCTGCTGAGGAACCCTGAACTTAAATAGGAAACGAATTATGCTTAAACTTTGAAGTTATTTTCATATAGGCACTTGGGATTGGAACCATCTTTTGACAATACGAATCCTAACTATCCTCTCCTAATTTTCTAACTATCCTAACTAAAAATGCGAAAGTGAGTTTGTTTGTGACGCTTTCACGCTGAAACGGCTGAACGGATTTGGATGAAATTTGCACATGGGTAGACCATGAGCTGGAATAGGACATAGGACACTTTTTATCCCAATATTCCCACGGGATCGAGACTTACGCGGGTGAAACCGCAGGGCGCAGCTAATCACAAATAAAAGAGAAACATGTAGGTAAGTAACGTAACATGCCGATACGTAGTAGCGCCATTGTGTGTGGGTACTATGTTCCTACTATAAACTACCATTTGCTGGCTATGTCTTTCATTGACTTGAATGAGCCCTGGCGGCTGAGATGGAATGCCCAGTCTAATGTCTCGCTGATGGTAGCGCGTGTGTTGAATCATTTAGCTCCCTTCAAAATGTTCGAGCTGAATGGTGCTTATCCATGCGTCAGCTGCGTGAACCGGCGTCGTCAGTAGGAACTGGTCAGCTCTAAGCTGCCACGGCTTTTTTTAATTGTTTTTTTAAATATTTTTATTACGCATCGTTCTTATGTGTTTATGAAACACATATTGCAACAATATTTTGATTTAAAAAGTTGTCAGTGGAGTTTCTGGTCCGTTCTTCTTCATAGCCACTAAGCTTTGGAATGGACAACTAGCTTTATTTTTCTAACTGACCGACCCCTTGACAATTTCAAGTGTCTGTAATTGGTTTGTTTGAAATAAGTGCTTTGAGTTCGAGTTTGAGTTTGTGAGCAGCAATTTTCTTTATGTTATTGTGTTAAACCTAATAACAGACTTGAAATAAATCGGACTACTATGTAAAAACTTATGCATCTCATCATTTATTTATTATTCATTACAAAAATATATGTATAAATACGTTTCGCTTTGAGAATCTCCTCCCTTTTTTCGGCGGTTAAAAAGCAATTTCAATTAATTTGATGTCTCTGAACTCTAGTTTCTGTTTATGTAATTGTTGATCGATCAATCTCTTTAAAGGGTTCAATGATCCTTAATCCTTTCAATATTATTTTCAGCATGAATAATCCTCTTAATCAATAATCAAAAGGCTTTGGCACTCGTCATCCAAATATTTACAGAGGTTAAGTATGTATGTTGTACTTTTATGGCACGTACTGAACAAGAAGGTTGTACAGTACATCAACCCGGCGTGAAGGTCTTTCGGAGTTCGGACTATGAAATGAACGACCATTGTATCGCAGGATGATGCTGTCAGTATTGCTGTTGTCCATGCATCTAATGTATGATGATAGGATTAATCGACGTAACGGATGTTAGAATTATTTAGTGTCGTAATTTGTCAAAGTACAAAGGTACCTAATACGCATTGCTATCTCCAAAATCAGATTTGCCAACGGACTTTCATCGTCTCCTGATTATGTCTCTGTAACGCAGACTACGCACAGTAAACTCGATCGGTCCGGTCTCTTATCCATGCCGGATTATGAAAGCCTTCACAATCAAAGCAATTAGTCAGCACCACTTCTACTACGCGCTACGATAACGCTAAATCAACACGATTATAATATAAAACAAATCTGTTTCCAACTGATAACATTATAAACAAACAGGTACCCACGGTACTTCAACAAAGATGTAAGTACTCGCAGTTCTTTCACCACCCCGGAAAAGTTTATGTTGTACTCATGCAAATAATTACACAGACATTATCAATAATAAAAAGAGCCTTTGTTTGAAGAATAAGTGGGGTAATGTACTTGCTAGAACCGATGTTCTTGACTAATACTGAATTTGATGTATTATAATAAAAATATAGCAAAACATTTATATTGTCTCGGAATGTACTCAAGTCTGGCAGATGCTGAAAAACAGAATTATCGACAATGTAATCTTCAGACAATTTTATCATCACCAGACATTATGCGCTGGTGATAAAATGATTGTCGACTTTGGCGTAAACTGGATGCGGAAAAAATAAGGTCGTTAACCTGATTAAATCTTGAGCTTGCTTAAAAAAGCTAGCTTGAAAAATGAATCAGGTATATACAAATAACTATAAGAAGAATGCATTATTTTAGTTATTTCATCAAAGGACAATGCAAACTTTCTCGTTAAGTGCCCAAACTAATCCTTCTTATTTTTTGTAAAATCAAATACTGAAACCTGCAGGCAACTGTAACTGTCTTATCAATGGAGTATAAATGGCACTAACTAATTAGTTTTAAGTATATCAAACCGAACCATTTAGATTGGTCGTTAGTGGTAACGCATTAAGGGCGACTGTCCATCAAATGAAGACGAATGACCGACTCAGGTAACCATATTTATCAATATTGACGCGCAACTAGGAAGAAGCTTCAATCATTTAAGTGGTAATTGACAAAGATTATAGAGGTCGTACGAGCGTGTGTGTGGCCATTTTCTCTTTCAGGCAAAAAACATTTTAAATGACCGCTAAACGGTTAGCGTAATTAATTACTTGTTCTACATTTGGTACCAATAACAAGTATTCGACACAATAAGTTAAGCTTGTCGGACTTTAATCAAGTCCGAGTCTGGTGAGTTGAAAAAGGATGTTAACTGCAATAAAAAATGAGATTCGTGCATTGTGCACAGTTGATGGCAATAAGATCCTCGCCCCCTACGACACGGGAGTTAAATAAATATTGCTGAAATGGGGTGTTCAATCCTTCGAGGAAAATAGGAGTGATGTAGTGTTATGTGAATGAATGAAATCATATGACAGCCATAGAGTACCTACAACGTGAAAGTCAATAATGACCTGCAACGGCCTGAAAATTCGTAGTCGTTTGTGAGCTCCGTCACGCCAGTGTTGCTTCGCCCCTCGTTGCAATTGGAATTATAAATACGTAGATACAGCTACAGGCTGTCGCGGTCGTCTGGAATTAACTTCGCGATTATATGGAGTACATTACATTAGCACTAAACCTCTTGTCGATCGTTTTCATATCTTGTAGTATAAAAACAGGATCTATTACAAGTGTTTACAAGTAGAATTAAATATCTTCATAATCTTCTTATTTATTTTATTTAGAGGTGGCAATGTCCATACTTCAGGCAGTAGTAGAACCGATTGTCATTTAACGAGATTACGAAACTGAAAAGGTCTTACTCGATTTACTCCTTCGAATTTCTCCTCCGAATTTTAGGACAAAGAACAAAGCTTTGTCTGTTGCATATTTATACAATGCAGTACATATTGGTACAGTGTGGCCGGCTCCGGCCGCGGCCCGGCCGATATCGGCTCGGGCAGACAGGCGGTACTGCGCAGATACGTACCGCGACTATTTCCGAGATGACCCACATGCATATGTGCTTATTGATTTTTAATTGCTCTCCTTCAAATATACTCCCACACGTGAATTCTAGACTTATCCAATCGTCTGCATCTACTTTTATCAAAACAGATTTTAAGGTTAAAGTTTTACTAGATATTTATACAAACTTCATAGTTAGTCAGTTCGAGATATTATGGGCGTGATGCCAAACTCCACCGACCATTCAATATCCTTTGGGTGTATTACGTAAAGCTAAGCTCTTTGTGTGTCATAGTTCAAGACTAGGTACTGTGTATGAGTCATGCACACGTTGTAAAAATATGCGTAAATAACGGTATGTGCAATTATGAGTCTGTGTCAACATTCTGCCCCTGAAAATGTGCTGGTGTTAAGAGCTTACTCATTGTTTTATTGATACCTAAAATATTTCCATGAATTCAGAGCGAATAACAACATATACGAGTAATTTCATGGGAATTACCATTTACATATAATTGATTCAGCAATCAGCTTGTACATGGTATAATTTGATTATTTCAATATAATGTGTTAAAACCAGCAACAATTTTAAGGATCTACTTCACTTATTAAACTGTAAATGAAAGGCACTGTGAACTAATGAAATATCCAAGGTTTCACTCGAATTTCAGCTTTGCATAAGCTTTGACAAACTTGAAATCTCGCAACCTCATTCTATACAAAGAAACTACTCGTCTATAGAGGATATACGAACTTGCTTTCTCCGATGCGTTTAGTGGTCTCCTTTGCACAAAATTTCATCAGCTTAAGCGAAAATGGGAGGTTAAGTAATGAACTAATATTCCAATGAGTTGTGAAAGAAGCGCAAGTACGTAGGTTATTTATGAATACTTCCACAGTCGTGTTTCACCCAACTTCTAATAATAGACGAAGGTTTCAAAGGCTCAATACAATATCTACCCTCCTATTTCAAGAAACGTAACTGTGACGTCACGTGAACGTGCCGTTATTGTGACGTAATAATGAAGCTCTATGAGACCGAGAACTATTTTTGGTAGCAATCAACGTGTTATTATGTTAGTTCTTAATTTATCACTGTGTAATCATTAAACGCGCATTTTAATTGCTGTTTGAGGTTGAATGCAAGTCTCGATGTTGTTCCGCGTTTCGTTATTATGGTATCTGCGAGTGAAGGCGCGGCTTCAGTAAATGAATTGCTTTTTCATTAAACCCTGGTATTATTGTATTTTGTATATTAAGTAGTTTTTTTTATTATTATTGATAGGCTCGCGTTCGATCACTATATCTCACCTGAGACAGTGGCATAGTTTTCGATACTTTTGCGTTATTGCTATTTGAATTAATGAGAATATGTTTTTACTGGTTGTCAAGAGCTAGTTCTGTTTTGAAGACTAAATTATTGAAGAGTGGAATAGAAGCTTCTATGAATTGTGTTGTTACGTCATTAAATTCTGGTTATCAAGCCTTGATGCATGACTTAAAACGAAGTTAGCTTTCCCCGAAAAATATTTCAACAGAACCATACAATCTTTATTGTGAAACTCAGGGAGAGTTTCTCTTTGAAATATTTTGCATAACGTCACTTGAAAGTTTTCACTTTAACGTTTTGTTTCACACAAAAGATGTTCAGTCAATTGTTTCAAAAACCATAAAAGACTTCTAGACGAACGAAATAAAATCATTTCAACTTGTAACATTTAACTAGCTTCTGCTTGTATCATTTTAGTTTCTCGGAAACAACCGATGATGAACAAGGTAAGTTTTCGTAACACAAACTTTTGAGCAAGACCAGCACCTATACTACGACGTATTAATGCCACCATTTTTCCAGTGTTAGTGAGAGACGGAGCTATACAAGGCCGCTAGCACCATCCTGTTTTCGCATCGGAATAATTATGGCATTAATACTTCATAGTCCGCCCCCAGGGTAGTATTATGCGAAGAAAACGGGATGGTGCTAGCGGCCTTGTCTAACTCTGTCTCTCTCTCACACTGGAAAAATGGTAGCATTAATACTTAATAATACGGTACCTGCGTTCCAGAGTGAAACGTTGCGTCAAAATATTAATACCAGAAAGCAGTCCAACAAACCTCATAACTAAACAAAGTGTCTACCTGTGACATTCAGACAGATAGACGATTATACACTTCATGAGGGTCCTTAATGGCTTAGTGAGTCGCGAAAAGATAATGAAGACACAAAAACACAGTCAACCTTGTAGTTAGTTCCTTGTTATGGGTATGTACATACAAATGATTCCCAAGTATATTTACAGCGGGTGAGTCACAAGTTGTACGAATAATGATAAGCTGCAGAATATTATTCAACGCCTAATCATTTGTGTAGGACAGTGTTACTCGAAGTGTGCTCCGCGGAGCCCTGAGCTCCACAAAGACTGTGGGGGCTCCGCGAAATTACTGGTCACAATAAATCGAGATGAGTATTTTCGCGCTTTCAGAGGCTTTGAGGAGCCCAGTTTCCTCAAGAACTAATTTTAGATTAGGCGGCATTTACTTAATCACGTGTCTATGTAGGATACAATGGAACTACAATGAAACTTGGACCCTGTGACACAAGTTTTACAACATCTGAAAAAACGACGAACGGTTTTGATTATTGTAAGGTTCCGTCAAAAATTTCGTTTTCCAAAAGGGTTCCGTCGCCAAAAAAGTTTGAGAACCGCTGGTGTAGGGTATAACAATATTGGCCTACATACCTATTTGTACGAATATGAACACACCCACCAATTAACATTGACGGCCCAAATTTCAAATTGACTGCACTGTTGTTCATTAATTTTGGCTGAAATGCACGCTCTAATGGTCTTTAAATTTTGGCATAGTGGAAATTAAATTGATACTACTGTGACATTCATTGTTTTCATGGACCACGGACTTCCTATTGTTTGTACTTTGTAGTTGCAAGAGTACCTAATGAGCGTCGCGTTCAATGAGTAAATTAGTACGTCTACGTAACTATACTGCTATACATGAGCCACACCCACGCAGTTTGTGGATGCGTGGTGAAGCAATACAAACTCTTTGGAACTCCAGGTAATGGTAATTTATTTGATGCAGTTCGGCAGGTTTTAATAATTTCACTACCCTTAAATTGGATTTCCGCTTAATGATTTGATTTCTTGAGTAACTGCGGCCCACTCGCCCGGAATAAGCCCTTAATCGCCCAGTTACGACGCCCACGGGAAGAAATGGGGTGCTCTATTATTAGACGGAGACCACACAGCCAGCCGGGGATGCGATACACGTGCTATTATGAGCAATATTTCATTTATTCATTTGCAATACTGGTAAACAAGCTCTGCTAATCAATACTTAATTATTTAGATTTGGGATCTTGATCATTTACAACAACAAGCGCATGTTCCCGTAGACTAGGCGTCACTAAATGCAGTGTCCTTAGTATTTTATTATTTTACTTTCAATTTTATTATCTGTCACATCTGTTAAACAAAACCAATAACATGATAATGTTTATTTACACAAAATATTTATACACTAGAATAAAGAAAAATAATGTCCATTTTCTTTCTTTGGAATACAAAGCAGGACAAGCTATGTATATTTTCGAATAATATCTACACCTGAAATTAATGACGGCAATTTAAAGCGGACTTTTAAAAGCGTAAATTTCGAATATTTCATCCATAAATTGCTACTTTTCTTGAAGGACTAAAGGAAAAGGTATTCATTTCACCACAAAAGAATTTTTACAGACCAATTAAGTCGTAAGGGAGACCGGTACAGCTCCCCGGTGAAACACGCCGGGAATGGCGCTGTTCAAAACAGCAGTTATTTTGAATTAAATTGTGGTGACGAAATACACTTTTTTGAAACGCAATGCTTACTGTTTCAAAACCCGTTTTGAAATGTTACATCATGTATATTTGATGGAAATGAGATTATATTGAATGTTACGTGCTTTGTAGAGAAGCTAAGCGACGATTGTAGACAATATCACGTACTATTTATCACTCCCCGATGTTCATTGTAATACGAACAAAGATCTGTTTGTTGCACATATATCTGTTTTTGTGTTTGCGATGATGCAAGCTCGGTAACATGATGTCAGTCATTGATATACAAATATTTTAACTTAAACCAGATGATACCGCATCTATATTACATACGTACCTAATACTACACGTTCATAATGGTATATCTAAATCTTCCATATACGTAGGCTCTAATCAAACTCAACATACGTAGCTTACTATCAGAATATACACAACATAACTACGTGATTTATCTAGTCTTAATAGTGCTTAAGCATGATTCAAGTTGCAACGCATATTAAGGAATTCACATAATCAATTATTCCGTACAGAATAAATCGCCTTTAGTGAACAGTTTATCTTCCGCTTGTGAATAAAAAGTTGGATTCACCATAAAAGCAGTAGGAGGCACAATGTCAGTCACGCCCGCAGATGTGTGTTTCGACATTTTGTATAAAAATTAACAACCTTGTGTGCTCGGCAATGAACCTCCGCAAAAAATATATAAAATATGAAATGACTATTGTTTCGTCCAATGTATGAATCTGTATGAAAATCTGTTCGTTATATATCTTACACGGCTCATGTTTTTGTATGTTTGCTATTGTTAGCGGTGATACGATCACAAGATTTCGCTAATTGTGGTGCATGAAGCGACTCTCGAATGTTCTCTGCACTGTCTCAATGCTGCAATAATTCCCATCGTTAAAGAAACCGCTGAAGAAAACGACATCATATCATGAACTTGTTTTCTGTTAAAGTATCTCCTACTAGTGTGTTTAAATAGAAACTGTTTTCTAAATGTGGTGTGCTTTTCAAACATTTAAATAGGTCACAAGCTCATACAGTTAACACATGTTAATTTTGGTTAGTGCTGATGTGAGTTTCAAAGAGCAAAATAAACCGACGAAGTATAACGAGACAGATAGCAATATTCTATAGTAGCCTAGTAGGTATGAAGCGGCGGATGGCTTCGAATTAAATGATGATTAAATCGAATCAGTTTATTGATATGCGATCTAGAACACGCGCAATCACACTTATAAATGAGGACTACTGTAAAAGAAGAACTGAGATTAATCATTTTATAAGTAGGTACAGACAGATAGTATTAATACATTTATAATCAATTGTATTTATCATACATATAATAAACAATATAACTCAGTTTACAGTATTGATTCTAGTCTGTATAACATTTACACAAATATCGGGGTCGATGTAATGTCGCACTAGTTAGCAGGTTGACATGGTGGTGCTGCCATTTATGCAAGTGTTGCTCTCAATAACCTTTTTCTTTGTTGTTGTATTGCAGGCAATAATATTGACTTAGTTGCTTAGGTAAAGGCCAAATTGGAGGCTCGATTGTTGGTTTTTGATTGGCAAGTCTTAAAAGTTTTTGAAAGTAGAGTAAGCTTAAAACAGCGTGTAGAGATGGCAAGATTACATTGAATTTATCAAAACTCTACCATTACGAATATTCAACAACCTACACCACATCTACATTATTGATATGGAGAAAATAAACTATGAAATTATATCAGATCATTTATAAGATTTGTTATTTGTCGACTAACTCGACAATACAAAAACTTGATTATGTAGCTCGAGATGATTTTGCATAATATGAAAAGGGAAGAATAACAAATAAATAACTTTGTACAGAAAATTCCAGAAAACAGAGCTTATTGAAATATAAGTTGTGCTTGCGTCATCCGGGTCACGACACTGGGACTCAAATCGGTTTACTTTGATACCCGAAAATCTATGTTTCGTCTACATAAATCTTAAATAAGTAGATATCTTGTAACTGTGTGCCGGTGGACGATTAAAAAAGACCTTCCACCGGAACAATGGCACTTTGATGTTGGCGGTACAGTGATCAAAGCGTTTACGCCATCTGTTAAACGTTTACGCTATCTTCACGCGAAGGCAATAGTACCTATAATGGCTTACTTATTGCAATATTTATGGTTGCCTTATTGTGTGGCCGATTGGCTGTATTGCTCAAGTATAGCTACGTTCGGATCGTCGCACGGGCAGCCTCGAATAATATTATTTTTAGCCGCAGGAAGGTTCTCTAGTTCGTTTTCCGCACGCATATGTATATTGCTTACATAAAACATGATGCGCGAGGCGACAGGACTACACTGAATATTCAACAATATTCTAGTTCCGTGTTAGCTTATGCGCTTATTCCTACACAAGGTATCAACCTCATTATTGCATTAGGTACCGCCTTATCTATTATAATCCGTTAGGTAAATATTAGATCTACATCCATGTTTGGTATTACCTCTTATCACTTCTAGTTTGCTTAACAGTAACAGCACTTACAGCGACCTCTTTCTGGCGGTTACAACGCAATAGAGAGTATATACTTGGATTAGAAACCTAAATTCATACCTAAAATTTTGCATTCCCAGGTACATGAAGTGGATGTAGTTGGCTTCGACATATCCAGTAACGGCAAGTTCATGATGTCATGCTCATCAAACAACGACATGGTCATATGGGACCTGAAGGGGCAACAACTAGACAGGCTCGACACGTACCTGGTGACGACACACACTGCCAAAGTTTCACCGTGCGGCCGCTTTGTGGTCGCGACGGGTTTCGCGCCCGACGTCAAAGTGATGGAGGTGTGCTTCACAAAGAACGGCGATTTCAAACAAATCACAAAGGCATTCGAACTAACTGGCCACTCTTCAGGTGTGTACGACGTTGCCTTCGACGTGGACACGTCACACATCGCCACTATATCGAAGGACGGCACGTGGAAGCTATATCATACAAAGAGTAAGTATATGACATGTAATGTTAATGCGCAAATGCTTCCTTATTATCACTTGCATTTTACGTACATGTAGTATTGAGACGTGACTCGGGAGGAATATGTAAAGTAAGCAAGTAGCGCGAAAGTGACGTCATCGACCGAGGGTCGCCCCGTGAATGTCGTGTTCGTTTATTTTGATAAACGTTCAAATTAATTGGAACTGGAACACTAGTTAATTCATTGTTCTTTTATCAGTTTTATTGAGTCATTAACTTCAGCAGTTTATTTATTGGATACTACGTTGTTACTTCACGTACATTAGATCCAGTACGTGGAGTAGTTTAAGTTATTGACATAGATCGTCTAATGATAGTCGTCTGTGTGCCATAGAGTATTTAATTACAGTTTGTATTGCGCAGATTGCTCTCACACTCATGATTAAAGTCAATGAATTATTATCATCACATAATGGATTCATCAAAGACCCACGTGCCTGATTCCTGATGTAATTGTCAATAATGCTGGAAAAATATTTATTTTGATTGGCAGAATATTATTGCGTATGTTACTGACTCGGAGGTCATATCATAATAACTACTTGATTTTTTCTCATTTATACTTACACGTGTGTCTTTATTACAAATAATAATATTAATGCCGGGTAGGTAATAGTTAATATTATTATGTATCCTCACAATGATAATAATATGGGCGAACAATTTACAATTTGTTTGCATGTTTAAGATATATTTTTTATACGTTATTTTTTAATTTATCCTTTTTCTATGTATCCAGTCCTTATTATATGCCTTTTTTGTGTAATTTACCTCTAAACAAGTATTAAGGTATGTCTCATCTACAGAAAATCCACTATGCGTCACTCTCAATTCAATGTATAAAAGTTATTTATTCAAGTGTGCATTTGCTGTACCTAAGTTTTCTTTTCTTTTCTCTCGAGAAAAGTTGTACTAGAGATTTCAGTAAATCGGTCGGTTTTATAGTCCTAGTACCGTGTAGGATTTCGCAGTTTTATTTGTTTGCGCACTGTACATTGACATAGGTCAGGGCTGTCATTAAATATTGAACCTGCTTCCTTCCTTTGTTTCCTTATATCATCTCGAAAAGTTTTACTAGAATGGAAAAAATAATTAAATCAAAAGACTGACGCTATTGGGAATTGTGGAAAACATTCTCTCCGGCTATCATTGTCTGTTTACTACGTGATGTCTGGGAATTACTAATGGCGTACGGACACGTCATATGGGTCAGTCCCACACTACACCAGACCTTGCTTCATATCATATTAACGCGATGTTTTAAATGGCTTATTTAAATTTTATTACTCGTTTATAATGCCTTTATAGGTAAACGTGTTACGGCAAAGCCATTTCGAGTAACTAGTTAAAGATGCTGATGATTCTAATATATTAAAATTCGAGTTGTTTATCTGTATATCGCATCAAAATGTGTTCACCAGCCATCATGTGACGTGTAAAATTAACGGTATTAGAATATGAATAAATGTTCAATAACCATTAACACTCTGACACCAAAATATTTGTAATAATATCGCCTACTGGAATTTCACTAGGCGTTGAAAAAAAAACATGTTATTCAAATATCCTAGAATTATAGGATACTTCAATAACATGTTTATTTTTTATAAATAATAAATTGAACATTTTTCATTGAACAATTTATGCATAGCCATAGACCAACTTTCTAAGCTAGACTGAGTAGCTTGGAGGCTTCAATATCAGATAAAGTTTTTAACTCTTTTCTTCGATCGTTCGTCGTTCCATTTCCTTACACAAGGCATAAATTACAAAAAAAAAAAACATGACTACTTTGCCTCCTTTCTATGCCTGCTGCATCCTATACATTTTGGAGCGAAAATGTCCCTATCCAACATGTCTATTCTCTCTTGGTCTGGCTATATTTCTTTTACTTTTCAATTATAAGGTACGTATTCCAGTTATTTTTTACCACTTCTGTTTATGTTCCAGTCGAGTACACTCGAGGAGAGTCCCCGCACGTTCTCGAGACGGGCACATACGGGCAGACAGCGAACCCTCCGCGCATCGCCCTCTCACCCAACGCCGAGGTACTGGCGGTCTCTGTGGATTCCTCCGTGGAGTTCTACGACACCTACACTGGGAAACTTTATGATACCGTGGAAAATGTTTACTCCGGTAAGTTTATTTTTGTCGGAATTATGCCCGGTTTCCGAAGTCATTCGATAGGGCTATTCGTTCGATATCGTCTTTCATAAGTACTCAGTTGAATAAGTACTCAGTAATGGAAGAAAATGGCTAGTTAACTTTGCCAATTCTGTGGCCGACTCTTGTGTACTAGTGAAATTGAAGATTCAAAAGCCATAAGCACTACCTCAAACTTACTTTTATTGGCGAAGGAAAAGATTACGTAGAATATTCATTACTTAAAGAAAACTGATCGATGCAAACTGAAGGAAATATATAAGATAGTAAGTCGTATTTAGAAGCAGCAATGATATAAAATTTAGTTTCGAAGCGAATATTTTGGGGAAAATATTATTGCACGGGATTCCCAATTGATGTATACGTAAGAGGAAACTGCAACAAATAAATACTTTAGCTTTAAAGAGTCATAACTGCTTATGGTCAATGAGAGTGAGTAAAACAATTTATTCATGTGTTTTGGTTGTGTTATTTGGAAATGCCCGACGCACCGGGCTTGAAATAAAATAGGTAGTTATTTAATTTTCCGTTTACCTTTTATTTTATAAATTATTAGATAGAGATATCAAGTTAGTCACTAATGTTGTGTGTTAATTTACAATAAAATCATATAATAAAAAAGGGCATGTAATTGTGTTAATATAGCGGAAATATTAGAACCTCTATATACAAAATAGAACTATAGAATGATACGATTATGTTGTTGTCATGTCATTTAAATAACACGACCTTGGCGACAAAGGTGGACCGTCACGAAAAAAATATAATAAAGTTCTCGTTAAACAAGCTGTTGTTGATTTACCTTATATTTCGATTTCACGGGAATTGTAAATATGGTGTTTCCAAATACGACGCATTTAAAAGTCTAGGAGACCTTCAAATATTAGTCGGTGACTTATTAAGAAGGTTTTATTTACATTTGTAGCTGATTTTACTACAATTGATTGACTAAGACATAAAACATATGGCATAAATAACGAAACATATACAAAAGTTGGGCCTTTACTGTTTGGTTTTATTGGGCGTGTTACTTTTGTATTTTTAACTCCGCTGCGAGGCTACAGGAGGCCGTGAATTATTGAATAGGCGATTCAAGGTATCGTTATCGATCACTTGCACATAAAGCGTCTATAAACGCACGAGTTGTGATAAGGATGACGGCTATTTATCAAAATTAGCTCGTACTCATATGCACGTAATTAAGCCAATTTTTTCCTCGTTATTGTTTCAGGATTAATAAATTACATGAAATTTGACGCAAGCGGAAAGTACTTGTTTGTTTGCGGCGACCGCGCTGTTCGGGTCCTGCACAATGTGTGTGGGTACTACACCACCATAGCCAGCTGCATCAGGCTTCAAGGGTCCAAACAAACCTCGGCGACTGTAGAACGACAAAAAAAGACCATCCAGGAATGCAAAGAGGCCCTCGCGACGTTCGGAAAGTAACGCCATCTATCTGTTCTATACGTTAAGACATTCTTGTCAGAACTGCATTTACTTTGATATATTTTTATAATTACGTATACATTTGTGTGATTGTCAGTGTTGCCAGAAAATACATTCACGGAGGTTTATCTCGATTAAGAATTGGATAAGGTTTATTTTACATTTATATTAATTCACAGTTCGAATAAGTTTTACAAAAAAAGTTTTGATTTATTTTTTGCAGCTATCTACGGGGATAAGATAAAAATTTGGCAGCTCTGACGATAATATTTAGAGTATTTTAGAGGCATATAATGACTAAGTTAATTATCCTATTATTTGGTCACCATTGACATCGTTTAATGTTGATCTCGGTCCAAAAGTATTCTCAAAATTATATTGATAAATACTATGAATTAGCAAAGATACGAATTTGTAGAACATTGTATTGCATGACTGAACCAACAATGTCTGTTACGTGATATTCGAGTAACAGCAGTGGTAATTTGCATGTCAATTATAATTATTACTGCTATTGTAAGAGCACTACATAATATGATAAACAATTATATAATAACAACTCGAGATAGCGAAACTTTAGTTTTTTATGTTTATATATTACAGCAACTCCTATGAAACGGTTCCTACTCTTAAACTATTCCAGTTCACACAACTTCGTCCTTGCAGTGTTCCTTCTAAAGATTCATCATTTTTGTATTCACACATTCGATAACACTTCAGGAATTATCACCAATCACTGGAGACAGTGAGGCGCTTGAAATCAAGTTCAAAATTCTTTGATTGCCCTCTACCAAATCATTGCGTACTTGAAATATTACATTTCTGTGCTTGAAATATCACTACATATTATTTAAAAAAGTCCCCGCCGCGTCTGTCTGTCTGCTCGCGATAAACTCAAAAACTACTGCACCGATTTTCATACTGTTTTCGCTAATGGATAGAGTGGGTCTCGAGGAAGGTTTTAGTACAACATCACATCATCATCCACGCGGACGAAGCCGGCGGGCATCAGCTAGTTATAGAATAACTAAAAAACCACAATTTATTTGATTTACTCGATCCATGTATTGGGTATTTGGGTATTCTGGCGCTGGTTGATTAAAAAGTAAAAAATAACAGAAACCCTAATTTGGTAGTTGTGTCGCAATTCCTGAAGTGTTAACAATTTCAACGTATTGCCAGGGTCGGTTTTCACAACCGCCACGTCATAGTTCAGTGTCTTTACGTAAATACGTACAAATTATATTGTTATTGATCGCGGACGATGAGTGACGTGGCCCCTGCATGCGAGGCGATATTACAATTAAGTCAAGGAACTGAGTAAGGTTATATTTTATAAAATATTTCTTGCACACATTTTCGTGCAATTTTTGGTGTTTTCTCCTAGTGATAATATCTCTGCATTTAGTTATAAATTATAATTGATTTGTCCAATAAAATTATATGTTTTTAATATGCTATTTTTCTGAAAAACTTAAATCGTCCGAAACGTGTTCTGAAAAATACGCGCGTATTTAACTAGCAAATAATAATATTTTGTCCAATAAAATTATATGTTTTTAATATGCTATTTTTCTGAAAAACTTAAATCGTCCGAAACGTGTTCTGAAAAATACGCGCGTATTTAACTAGCAAATAATAATATTAAGTCACAGTTTAATTAATTGTTAAGACGCCAAGGTTGGTGGCTTAGCACATCTGAATGATTGGTGTCTGCGCTAGGTGTCACGGTTTCGATTCCCGCATAAATATTTGTATGTAAAGTTTTTATCCGTGAGAAGTTTCTTCTGTTTTTCCTATCTTATTGGATTTTTTTTCTCCAGACAATGCAGTAGAAATCGGGTGGAAAAAAAATATTGTTCACGCCCATGTTGCGTGTTTTAGTAGAAATTCTACCTGATTCGTACTTTGCCCAAATTAATATTTGCGCTAACTAAATTCAAGACTTGTGTAGACACAGCTTAAAAAGAGGTCACAGCAAATTAATCGTACATACACACAATAGAACAATGGGTTTAACGATATTTGGCGTAAATGCAGTTCCTTCGGTTCCGTCATGTGCGCTCATTTTTATTTCAATAAGAACCAACTGCGCAGTATAGGTACAATATATACTATTTCTACTAACAAGTTCCACAGTATTAGCGAGTTACCTTTTTAAGAAAGGAGAAAGTTGTAAATTACTATAACACACGGATACTTTACATAAAACATGAATAGTACTTGGAAACAACACTAGTGGCTGGCTCCGTGGCTGAGCGATTGGAATCCTCTGCTGCGGTACGTGGGTTGATAAATTAAATTGTTGTTCTTATTGGGCCCTCATCTAGTGACCATTTGATTTTGGATATTGTTTGCCAAGCGATATCGTTCACTCAACTTGCCAATCGCAATAATCACGGGTCAGATAACTTTACGCAATGTTCTATTTGCAATCTAGTTGGTAAACGGTTGTGATTTAGGACTTTACCACAGCAACGGAGTTTTATCTCAAAGATAGCGTGGTCTCCGTTAAATAAGTTTAGAGTAAGCAAGTCTTGTACTTATAATTAAAAGGCATTTTAATGTTTCAATTTAACTTTATTGTGTTTTGCACAAAAGTGACGTTATCGACATTACACTGAGATACTCTGTGATTATAAATTAAGTACAGATTCACAGCTTCTGATAAATAAATATACTTTAGCTTTTAGGCGTACATACAATCAATAAATGAGTCCTCTATCAATTCCATCAATTTTGTCTGAAAATAGTCGATCTGGTGCCAAAATAGATTTATTCATCTTTTAAAACAATAGTACACTTCTTCACTACGATTCATTTGAACAGTTTACAGTCATCTAACTAATGCAAAAAATAATTACACATCGTATCTATTTATTATTATTTTGTACCAATCTGCTGTTGAACTGTTCTATTCAAATAACTATTAGAGATACTGTACTGATGGCGATTAATTTTAAGAAGGATAAGCAGATATAGATTTTATATGTGTAATCTTATTGTTAAATGCTCTCAACAAAATAAAGGCAGTTTAAGCGACTTGTGACGACAGAATGTATGTATGTAACAGTTTTTATTAGACGAAACTAAAAGTAATTTATCAATTTTTAAAGCTGAAATTGTTCACGACAACACAAGCACACAACGTAACACAATACAACATACAAACAATACATGTACCATACGTGCTATTAAAGATGAGACTTGACACACCGCGTCTCTTTAGCGGTATGATGTCCTCGCCGGGGGCGTCATCGGGGCGGCGGAGAGTTGAGAGAGGCGCGGTCAAGTCTCATCTTACTTGGCGCGTATTGTACCTAAGTTTAGAATCGTTAACTATTCAATGAGATAAATTTTATATAAGACTGGTAACTGCAATAACAGTATTTTGTGTAAACAGCGGGTATATGAACAAACAGGGTATGAATAGAAGCTATGATACAGTGCATTAAAATAAACAACGAGTATGTAAAGTGTAAACATAGCATTGCGTACAATCATAAGTCGTTATCTTTATGCAACTGTGGATAGATGAACTTAATGGAACTTTATTAATACGTACGTCATTCATCCAAGTATTGAATCGAATAACTAAACACAATAATTATGTAAGTGTTGTGTTAGAAACCGCTGTCGCGCCTTAAGTACGAGCGCGGCTCACGGAGGGCAGTGCAGACCGCTCATTCGTCAACGCTCGCGGCGTCCAGAACCCGGCGACGCCCATTCCTGACGCGCGAAGTAGCGGTTTCGGTCAAACTATAGCGTAATATTCGAGAACTCAATGAGAACATGACGGCTACAATTAGGAATCCGCTCTGTAACATTATAATATAATTGAGAATAATAATCTGGGTGTGCACTTCCTACTTATTATGGCATACTAAATGAACTCAAATAGAAGTAATAACGAAGTGGTTTTGAGTTATACTGTTTGTTGTTCTAGGAGACAGGTCTTGTCCCTTAGTTTTGACGAGTGGTTGGCCTAACTCACTTCTTAGACATTAGGCCCTATTTACATTAGATTAAACATAACTATAACACGTCAGCACGAAAAAGGGGCCTTTCTCGATGGTTTTAGGAACCATTTCCAGCGAACGTTCCAAAACAGAATTTAATTTTAACTCATCTATATGTAAAACCAAAATCTCCAAACATATTATCATGTAAATATGCATATTTGCAAACTGTACTTTTCCAACATCATGTCAATTCTTCTCAACTACATACGCGCACTTCTAAATTATACATGCCAATCACGTTTAAACGCACATGCTAATTTTCTTAACTATGGTTTGTATGGAAAATGGCATCGATACGGCTGTTAAAGTACGTTGCATAAAGCGTTTTTGAAACCCTTCAGTAACTTCTTCATGGTTTTATTTTAACTGGAATTGTATAATATAGAAAAACACGTTCGTAAACTGGACTAGATCTAAGCCTACTGCACAAATCTGCTTTCCGGTCCATCACTTTACAATAACTTAACCTACACAATAACAAAAAAGCCTCACATAATAAAAAATTAAAACGATTTAATGTTGATTTAAATATTGATTTTTCAATGAAGTAAGGTAAACGTACCCCTATGAATTTCCACCGAAAATAGTCTTTTATAAAAGTTACAGACACCTGAAAATAAATCAATAGTTTTTAAATGAAGTAAATATTAAAATTTTAACAAGAAATAATAATTCTGGATCAATATTTGTTAAGTTACATATGGTTATATTAATAACACAGTAAAGCAGTTCAGTTGTCGATGTTTTTTTTTTTTTTTTTTAATACATATTTTTATGTTAATGTGAGGCCTTGATTACATTTCACATGAAAAATTACGTTTTAATGAGATTCCGTTGTTAAAACTATGGTGACGTCGCATAGCGGAGTTAAAACAATAGAGAATATGTATGCATTGTGCAAGTAGAGGTACTAATAACAGGCTTTAGTTACATAGTTATTTGTCATGACAATACCGCTTTATAGCTTTAAAAAAATTTGAAATCATGGTGTAATATGATAATTACCAGTTGGTGGGGACATGTAATGTAATGAATATTAAAGTAAATAATATTTAAGTATTTATTTCACAATGACAAGAGATCAATTTCAGGTGCCTGTGGGTCATAGGAAAATAATATGGAAGAAAGTTTGATAAATTCAGTGTGAACAATTGCAACTGAGTATTTTTAGCCAAAATATTCTAAACTACTTAACGATTATATCAGACGTACATACTCTCTATCAGGAAATCTTAAATTAACACAGATTTCATTTATCCTGGTCTACGTAAGTCACTCATTCAACCTCCGAATATCATAAGTTATACATTACATTACATAAAGACCAACTTAATGAGATATAGTTGATTCCAAATAACGATAGCTTCAATAAACCGTCAACGTCACTAAACTATAGTGAAGAGAAATTTACTTAAACTATTATAATCAGAATAAATTAGGGTGATTTTAGTACTTATGTTTTTTAGTTAACTTTATGAAAGAACTTGCTTCGACCTCATGATATGATGTTATTATTTTTTATTGAGCAATCCATAAAGATGATATTTTTTACTACAAATTCAAAACGTAACGTGATAACAATTAAAAGCTATTTTGTTCGCATGAAAAGTCTAATAGCATACATGATTATCATTAGTAAAAAAATATGGCAGCGACCTTGAAAATATTAGAAAAACAACTAATTTAATAGGCAATAATATTGTTGAGTTTTAAATGTTGTATGCAAAATAGTCTCGAAGTTCAATTATTAATAATACGATTCTTTAAAGTTTTAAATGATCACATAGGTAGCTATTTCATTATAACTGTAGTACTTATATAGTTAGCACATACTATGGTATTTAATATGTTGCGGTCAGATAAAATTGACATTTAGCATCTTACTGAATGTTTGGCTGATTACAAACTAATGATTAGTACGCAGTTTTGGATGATGTATGCAGTTGAATAGTTATATCTCTGTAGCTCTATAATGAGTTTATACAGTAAGGCGGTAATCGTAAGTCCTGTCTGCCCGCAGACTTAGAGAGTACGCTACAGGACTGTCGGTGTTGTCTGACACCAGCATTCAATCAACTCGTCCAACTAATAACAATGCACTATCACTAAGCGTATCAAACAAGGCTACTGGATATGTAACGCGAACAACTGATCAATTTAGAATTATTTCCATGTTATTATCTCCTTTATCTAGTTCGTATTAGTTGTTAGAATATGAATAGGCATACGAGGAATACCCTAAATAGATACTTTATCATAAATATTGTCGTTATTCACTATTATTGTGTGAGATTTCTCCATTTCCTCGATGAAAAGTGAACACTAACTAACGTTTGTTTAAAAATAAATGCGCTCGTCTTACGACTAGTTAAAGCGAAGTTAGAATTGCCAACAAAATTTTTTGATGCACTATAATAAATAAAGTGATTTTGTCATTGACAAGAATTAAAGAGTAATTCAAAAATATCGCCGATTGCACGGTGGATTATCCAGTTACACTTACACACAGAGTGCACAATATATTTAATATTATTATAAAACGTCACGATTCGACACCCGCCTATCTGGCGAAAAGTACGTAAAACGAAAAATACATAAAAATCAAAATCAGTCATAATATTGTCAAATTCCGTATAAGCGCCGAACTAAAATCGACAAAGTAAAACTTTTAGAAAATAACTTAATCAACTTAATACGAAATAAATACTGTAAGTACTAAAAATATAGTATTGAATAACGCAGTGGCCGTCGCGCGGCCGACTAAAGACTTTGGTGCAAGTATCTCTCCCTCGCAGTCCGTGTATATGGCCATCAGTTCGATTCTCCGTTATAATATTGGACTAGCATGAAATTCGTTTACGTTGCGCTCTCCAGCGCTCCGCTCCCCTCTCTCTTTATGCGACCTGCAAATAACACGATCAGTTTTAAATGGTAAACAATTATTGGTAAACATACATTACGTAGCTGTATACTTTTAGTTTTGTACCTAGTTCCATTTCTATCCCGTGCGAAACTTGACGAGATCTTGAGAGAAATACTTTATTTTGTCCTCAAGATTTTATTCAATATTTTCTACGCTCGTAGTACGTATATGGTCCGTGACAATCAGTCATTAGTTTAGCCAAAATTCGTCAACGTTTAGAGACAATAGCTCGATTGCCGCGGGGGCGATTAATAATTACGTTTGATTACCGCACGGAATTTATTGTTTGTGCGAATACGCACGTGCATAGTATAAAAATATTAACTACTACGAGTTACGTAATAAAGTCTGTGGAGGGAGAAAAAAATACGTCAGCGCTACCACACGGCGCGGTTATCTCTCAGTCACATCAAACACCGCTGGCTTCCAACTGATATCAAAAAGACACTCACCCTCAATCCATCTTCAGGGTTCACCAGTAAGTATGTAACCTCAAACAGTCCGCCGCTAGATCAGCCAGCAGCGCCCTTCTCTTAGGCAGCAGCGTAAGTCCGGCCACACGACGCGGTTTCCTGTCCGCAAGTTCGGACACGGCCAATACTCGGCCCGCATTGGCCTCTAGTACTAGCAGTGCGGGCCGACCGCGTATGGAGCGCGTGCAGACCACGCGCCGCGAGCCGTCGGCGTCCGAGTCGAGAGCCACGCCGCCGTAGCCGCCGCGACCTGGGAATGTGTGTTATGTGTGTGGGTGTAATGGGTAAGAATGAGGCATAGAAAAAAATATATTGCCATATCACTATAACAACCTTCCACAATTCAACTCACGTTGCCAACAAGCAGTGAAGGTTTGGGCTTTCACGATCCCCAAATGGCAGTTAGGGGCCGTGAAAATCGTTGAAAAGGTACAGTCAAACTTGCGAAACTCGAAGCACGTTATACCAATTTGAACCGTATATAAAAAAAGTAAAGTTGAGTTTTCATTGTTTGTAATTGAATTAATCTCATTGAAAGTCATGTTTTGTGGGGATTAGAGATACAGGTTTCTCTACTCGTCTACGCCAAGAGTTTAGGCTAAGAGAATTTGGCTGTTATAATAATCAAATGTTACGATTTCCGAAGCGTGATGAGTTCGGCAATATTTCAACTCAACCACTTCCTAAGTTAAGCCGCAGCTTACAGTGGACGTTTACTGCTGATACAATCATGAAAGCTTTATATTCATGCTTACCTTTAGGCACTGGTGCAAATACGTTTTTGAGATTCCCTTCGATGTCGTATACTCTGACGGCGACATCCGCTATGATGAGCAAGTCTTCCGATAAGGCGAGACCACCAACTAAACCTAACTCTCCGTTGCCTACCTGTAAATTATGCAATACGGGAATTAGAAAAAAACAATACCTTCAAAAAAACATTTCAGTTAGTTCGGACTATGGTAGAACACAAAAGTGGCGAAACAAAAACGATGCCCGCAGAGGTATATCCCGCACGCACAGCACGGATTTCATGCCAACTACGGAACCGTTCATTGTGCGTGGTCTAACACGCACATGGCCGGTTTTTTTTTTGTGAAATTGTACACTCTAGTCTCTCTCCAACTCGTAGTGCATGCATCTTTGGAAGATTTCATGTAAGGATTCCTATATTTTTTTGTTGAAAATGTTGTTGTGAATATATGTGGTCGGTCACCACTAGCTGACCGCTAGCTGCTATTACGAAATAATATCAGTATCACCGACCTCTCTCTCAATATTCCCGTGACTATCGAACAGGAACACGGCTCGCGCGCCGTTGTCGGCGACAGCCAGGCGTCGCGAGGCCGCGTCGGCCGCCACACACACGGGCTCCACGAGGCGCTCGGAACGAATCGTACGGAGGGTTGTGCCGTCCGCATTCACCTAGAATCAAGGGAAATTTAAGAATGTAATGAAATAAAAATCAAAGAGTTCATGTTTATCATTGAAATGCACTTCGTTTATGCCACTAAACGAAGTGCATTTAAACAGCAACTGTAATTTGATATGCAGGTACAGGTCAATCAGTGCCAGTCAACAATGGTATGATTAATTAATTTATATTTGCAGATGCGAAACATAATAATAGTCAACGTCAATATCAACTCTTATTCTCATGTAGCTAAAATATGTAATTTAGAATAAGAAAACCATCGCGGATACATGACATGAATCTTTAGTAAATCCCCGAGGAACTCTTCCCGTACAGTTTTATTGAAATAGGTTTTTTTTTATAGTACAGTCACGGACTTTAATTGATGAGCCACCTTCAAACTTTTCAATTTTGCAGTTTCATACATTCACGAGATTACACGATTAAACACGAACTCAAATCGGAAGCTCGTAAACAAGATGACAAATAAATTACTTTTAATCGGAAATATCCATAGAGGTTTACTAATAAGTTCTCAATGATAAAAATAAATACAATGTTGCATTAAGTTTATCCAATCTATTTGATACCGACCTCCTTTGAATCATAGCTCATTGAAAACATAACTGAAGACAGTGACAGTTGAAATATCAAGATGACAAATAAATTACTTTTAATCGGAAATAGTCTTATCCATAGAGGTTGACTAATAAGTTCTTAATGATAAAAATAAATACAATATTGCATTAAGTTTATCCAATCTATTTGATACTGACCTCCTTTGAATCATAGCTCATTAACTCTGAAAACTTAACTGAAGACATCAGTCTTCATTTTATTACTCTACTTCCGGAGTTCCACAAGGCTCCCATATGGGTCCGATATTGTTCCTGGTATTCGTCAACGACATTGTGAACTGCATCAAACACAGTGAATGTTCACTCTTTGCAGACGATGTCAAGTTCTACAGGCAAATAAATTCACCCAGAGATATATCCTTGCTTCAAGAGGATCTAAACTCAGTGCAGGACTGGTGTGTAAAGAACAGGATGACTCTTAACGCTGAAAAGTGTCAACACATGACCTTCACCAAAAAGCGAAATACCCTTCCATCCTCGTACTCGCTGAATGGTCTAACGCTGCAGAAGGTTGACACAATTCGTGATCTGGGAGTCTGCCTTGACAGTCAGCTCACTTTCATTCCCCACATAGACAATATTGTCAAAAAGGCAACTAGAATTTTAGGATTTCTGAAGCGTATCTGCCGCGACTTTAAGTCTATTCGCACCCTGAAGCTTCTCTACTTCACCCTCGTCAGAAGTGTACTGGATTATACATCGCAGGTGTGGAATCCTACCTATCAGGTCCATATAGATCGAGTTGAACGTGTCCAAAAAGGCTTCATTAGGTACCTGCGTTATAAATCGAGCAGCTGCCCCAACACAACTAATTACTCTGAAATGTTGAGTCACTTCAACCTCACATCCCTCGAAAACCGCAGAAAGATTATGGATCAGATTATGCTCTTTAAAATTGTCAATGGATTGATTCATGTTCCACAACTGCTGAAAGACATAAATGTATCTGTTCCCCGTAGTAGTCAACCCAGGTCCGACCGCAAACTAGATGTGTTTGCACCACTTACAGCTCGAACCAACCTCGGGCGATCAGCGCCATTGAACCGTTTCGTGGGGACGTATAACGAAAACCACACTCGCACCAATTGCATTGACATCTTTTCCAACACACTGGCTCAATTTCGCAGTAATCTTTTACGGCAACTCGTAATTGCCAATTGCTGACATTTGATTTTGTTTGATTCCATTTTTCATAATATTGTTCTGCATTTTATCTTATTGATTCCTACATGTTAATATCATCTTAATTACCTGCTAAAATTTAATTCATTGATTGTATTTTTATTGTTTTATTTGATCTCATTATTATTAGTTTATTTGATTTTATTAATTTTAAGTTTTGTATTGATTTTATCATTTCTATTCTTACCACTTTTATTAAAATTAGGCAAACTCTGTAAGTGCTGTGCACACCTTTAAGTGACAAGTTCGCTGTAGTTTATAAGTTATAATAAGATATGCTCTCTGTAAATGTTTTTGTGATCTGGTCGTTGGAGTGCCATAATAAATAAATAAATAAATAAATAAATAAGACAGTGACAGTTGAAATATTGATGTCAGAGAATTTCTCCGTACGCTAACGTTAGTATCGCAACAGTAACCTAGCAACAATTATTTATCGTTGCTAGGTTACTGTTGCTAGACCTGCAATTGGTTGACTTTGAGTAGTCACTCTGCTGTCAAGTTTGTGTGGGGATTGTTATAATGTTTAACAGTAACAGCCGCGGTAACAGTCTTGAGAGTCTGTTATTAATTAATTAGTAAGGGGTATTTTATATTGTTAGGAACAAATTGATAGTTGTTATTTTTTAATATCTGTTATTTTTATCTGGTACGTCTTACGATATATATACGCCTCACCCCTAACCTGTGGTGAAATGTGTTAGCAAAGTCTATCAAAGTGTTTGATCAAATATATGACTATGTCTGGCCGGTCTCTGCAAACAAGTGTTCATATGTGTGTGCAAAGTCTATCGAATATGTTTGATCAAATATGTGACTATGTCTGGCGCCGGCTTAATACGAAGATATATGACTTTGCGTGTCGGGAACCGAATAAACCCGATTTGCATTACACGGCTAAAATACGAACAGTGCCAGGTGGCTCATCAATTAAAGTCCGTGACTGTACATTACCTGAATTTACTGACTTACCTCAGTGAGAGTTCTTGTCCGCCAGTTAACTGCCACAATACCTTCAGCAGTCACCGCAATCCCTGTACAACTCCGACCAGCTAAACCTGGAACATTATCAATGTATCCTAGATTTATTTTTATATTATACTGGAGATTATATAACTGGGCTATGTCTACATTTAGCGGTACAACATTCAAATTAATATGGAACTAATTTACTTTAAAGAAAAAAAAGAAAGAATAACGCAAATACTATTTGAGTTTTATTTTAGAAAAGGTTTAGGTTTACGGTTGCCTGCCAGGGTTGCGGGTTAGTCCGAAAGGGATACCGGGACCTTGGCAACAGGCAACTGAAGGAACACGGGTGGGTTTTAGTCAGTAAAAGTCTGACACGCCCTTCCGCTCCACCCAGAGCGGGAGAAGTCATTGGATGATATCCCACATTCAAAAAAAAAAAAAAGTTTACGGTTGCCACGGTCGGTTCGTGGATGGGTTTCATGTGATTACATATCGAGGCTCCTCCGTGCCTCGGAAATCCCGTTAAGCCGTTGGTCCCGGCTATAATTCATAGATCTTTGACAATCGTTATACCTACCACCCTGCCTGACTACCTAGTCAGTAGCCCAAAAAGTCCTGACAACCAGTCTTACCAAAGGGGTAGCTTGTTACCCAGTAACTGGGTTGTAGAGATAAGATAGGCAGTCGCCAGTGGCCATGTAAAGTAACATTCAGCTGCATCCGGTTAGACTGTAAGCCGACCCCAACGTAGGTGTTGGGAAAAGACCAGACAATTTTTTTTTTAAGGTTTATAGTTCCCAGTCACGCTTTGGGACGCTTGTCATGGGTTGGTTTTGTTTGAGTCAAAAATGATTTGAATAAACAGCATACCTTCGTTAACGATATGCGTTTTAAATGCGAACGTCTCGTCGTCCAACACCTTCACTCTCGAATTGCCGGCGTCGAGGACGTAGATCTCCCGCCGCTTCGGACATCTGCAAACGATATTATTACCGCATTTAATTAAAGATCTCCAAATCAATGATCCTGAACAACACAGTTCTGTCAAGCGGCCTGGTAGCCAGGAAAACATATTTTGGATGATGTTATTTCAGGCTTCTAGACACTAATGTCTAGAAGCCTGCATATCAAAGTTCTTTAGTGCTTATCGTATCTTGGATGTTTATTATTTACGTCAGCTCACGAAGACGTGCTACATTCGTCAAAACTCTGGTATATTCATAGGTAGGCCTCAATTTACTCTCACTGAGTATCTGCTTAGCGAGATAAGAGAGTAAATACCTCATAAGAAGAATAATTTTATTTAGCAAAAAGAAGAAATACAATGCATGTCACGTTATTTATTTATTTAAACTTTTCGCACTAAAAAAAGGTATAAAGGCGGACTTAATGCCTGAGGCATTCTCTACCAGTCAACCAAGGATTAGAGATGATGAATATAACCATCAACCATTATATTTAACTAATATTTAAAATTAACCATGATATTCAATAAATAAAATTAACATTAACGAATAAAAATATCATATCAACTTCTTCGGCACAAAATTGGCAAGGAAGAATATTTCTCTGTCTCGCTCGAACAACGCGCTGTCTCTCGCTCGCTCGGGTTGACCTTCGGAGCGGCAACGCAGTGTCGTCAGTGTCGTAGAAATATTTATTCCGTTACGTGCATTCAATTGTATGTTCTATCTTTGTTACGTTAAAACACATTTACTGTTGGGGATATTTTATTCTAAAGAAAGTTGTTGATATTTTTAACCAATATTTCGGTCGGTTAATGGTTGATTTTTGATATAAGTTTATTTTATTAGTTAGTTTTGATATTTTACTCAAATAACAAAGTCGCGTCGTTGCGTTGTTGTTGTTTTTTTTATATATTCGATTATCTAATCGAGATAATGCTAGTCAGTCCTAAGCCTGTTAAAGTATGAAGGGAAGTTTAACTTAACAATTTCAACATGCATTAGTTAATAGAATATTCAATTTTTCAACATGTTGCAGATACTTGAATAAAAATATTAACTAATATTTTCAACCAATAAAAATATCGATATTTTTATTTAACCATTAACCAATAAACAATTTCAACCAATATTCTCATCTCTACCAAGGATGGTGAAGAGATTGCGTTATTGTGGTTATACATTATTTAGTACTCAATTTTTTGAAAAAATGACCCCGATGCTAGGAAAATCCTGTTATAGGGGTCATCCATTCGTCCGTTATGATTGTTTAACAAAATTGGGGAAGCTAAAAACGTGTAACAGCAGCAGTAGTGTGTGAGTAAGCGCGGGTGAGGTGGTGTAGTGAGGAAAGTGTATGAGAGTGTGATGTGTGATGCGTGTATGAGTTTGTGGTGTGTGTCGTGGAAGGTACATTGGAGTGTCTGTATATGTGTAAATGTTCTGATACTAATAGATATTTATTTGTATAGGGGTTTCATCATAATGTAGGGTGAGGAGGAATTCTTTAGTAATTTCATGTAGATATTGTTTACCTGGCAAGCGCAACAGGCTGACTGAGCTGCTCCTTTCCGGTGCCTCGCGAGCCCCACACTAACAGCGGCGCTGCAGTGGCCGACACCTGCGCGCGCAGGGGCGAGTCGCGCACGCCGCGAGCGAACACTAACACGCGCACGCATAGTGCACCCGCGTTCCACGGACGCATTGTGATTCTGTAATTGCAATGTTTATCAATAAAAAAGTTATGACATGGAAAGAAAATAATGTTTAGGTTAGATGTTTCATGGAAAAGCCAAATTGGCATCACTATCACTTGGTATAACGCCACGTATTGTCTTATAGCGCGATTCTGAATGCTAAACTGATTATACTGAGTACAATCCTGACAGACAGAAAGTATCATTATGCTACGAAACTGTCGAGTAATATTAAGCGCGATTTTCTGTTTTTCAGAGAGTTCTACTTCTATACGAAGTACCTATAATTACTGTTTCTATTATATGGTTACGATGGATATTTAGTTTCTCCACCAAATAAAATTCAGACTTATAATGGGTAACTTTCATATTTATTAATGTTTACGATTTATTCACATAGTCAACTCCAAAGGATTTAACCTACGACCTTGTTTCGTGAACTCATGAATGATGGCTTGATTCTAAAAATAGCCGGCCAAACCCGAAACTTGCATGTCAGTAAATGGTAAGTAATCATAAACACAAATGTGTGTCACGAAAATTGAATTAAATTGGAAGAACTTGCTTTAGGATTAAAATTGGCAACACTATCACTGAAGCGAAGTTGCCTTTCATAGTCTTTTAATATTTTTTACTTTGTTTACGTAAACATTATTTATATTGCAAAAAATTAACTTCCTCATCATCATCATTTCCCACCCCTTGGCAAGACTGGTTGTCAGACTTTCGACTTAACGTGCTTTCCGAGGCACGGAGGAGTCTCGATATGTAAAAAAATCAAGTAATAAAAACTAAAACCCAACTACGACTTAAAAGGTTGTTTTTTTTTTTAATTCTTTTGGGGTTATAATATATATATTTTTGAAATGTGCTCATTAAGCCCTTTCATTTGATACCCAACATGGTACGATTAAACCATATTTTTTTTTAAGTTCCTCACTTTATATCCTCTAGAGGGCGCTATTTCTAATTTAATGTGACTTTACATAGCCTATAACCAGCGGACAATCACGGCGCTTCTTACGATACCTCATTTGTCAAATTGTGATAAGTGGTTTGGAAGATAGGAGGGAACAGATGAACATACATACATACATACCGGTCAAAATCATAACCCTCCTTTTTTCTTCGCCGTAGTCGGGTAAAAATGGTCACCCATCCATGGACCAACAAGCGTAGCTTAACCCGATGGATCGATCCGTGCGGCTGTTACTTAGTCACAAGCTCCTCAAAAAAATTAACTTCCTCACTATACATAATACTCCCAGCACAAATAAATGACATTAGATCATTACATAGTCCCTTACCAAGTTAAAACATTTTGGGGAGGCATGAAACCAGCAAAAACCCTTGAAAATAACCTACATACCTATAGAGCCCAGTATCAAGATCGGTGACGGTGCAAGGCAGGGGCGCGTCATCAATCGTCGCGGCGGCACTGACGGGGTCGCCGCCTGTGCACCGCGCCTCGCCGTGGTAGTCCACTGTACGAAGTACCACTACTACTTCCAAACCACATACACATGCTGATTCTGGAAATGAGAGATAATAGGATGTTATGATTTGTATGATTGAAGATATTATGATATTACGAAAATACTTTAAGCAGGGTGGATTTAGATCTTTAGTCAGCAAGGTCTGATTGCTCATAGTTTACTGGACGTACCCTCATTCAAATATCGCTTCGTGGTTGTTTATTTTAATACACCCTACGGTAGGTAGGCAAAAGTCTTGGTAAAAACTATTTTTGATCAGCATCAAATTCTCTAGTGATGACTATGACTGCTTGTAAATTACTTGTATGGTTCTAGCGTACAAAAATAATGTAAACAGTAATTAACACAACGTAATCCTATAAAAATATACATATACCTACCTAATGTCTGCGGAGTCTACAGACATCGCAAGACCAAAAAAATTTTGTCGCGGCGACAACCATTGATTTTTTAAATTAAATAGCACATAAGCTCACATAATATGTTTACTTACTATGATCCAAACATGGCAAGTACTAACACGCGACTTCTAAATGCATAAATTATGTACTTTCTAAGTTGATAGACATCCATCACTAACTTATGGTAACAGAAAACATCGTAGGACAGTAGGAATTCTAATGATCTGAAATTACGGACACACAACGTGCTAGCCTCGTGATCGATACTTTTCCGTTTAAAAAGAGGCTTATCAGTGGGAAATTTACTGGTTTTTATTATTAAAAGTGTCAATAAGAACTTATTGAACTCACCTAACTGCAACGTACAGAGCCCAGGGAAGGTGGTACTGGTCCGTACTCTACCCAACTCTGCTAGCGCCTCAGCGAACCTCTGCTGAGCGTCGTTATGAGCGAAGTCCACGGCTAGGAAGGCATTCTCTCTTGGTTCTGCGAGAGCTGCCGCGTCTCCTAGTCTGGCACCTAAGGCGGCTGCCCGACTACTGACCTCACGGACTTCCACTTGCTGTTGGAGACCTGAGCATTCGGCTTCCACCTGAAGAGTTATATTGGATGTTAGGTTCTGAATGCCAGGGGTCAATAAGATTTGAGTTGGGACTGTGTGTACCTTAGCCTTTTCCGCATCAATCAATTTCAGTTGTTCCTCAAGCAATTTTCGTTTATGTGTAGCAGCAGCCGCCGCGGCCGATTTCAATTCGCTGTGGCGTTTATCGATCGCAGCCTTCAGTTCCGCGAAATGTCGGTCTATCGCTTCGTCCGCTGCCGTCGCCGCCGCCTCGAGTCGTCTCAGCTCGCTAGCTACCGCATCCCTCGCCGAACCGAGTTTGCTGAGACATTCGTTCGCTCTGTACAACAGTATTTCGGACATTCTTTTCAATGCAATGGAGAATGGTACAACTGTGTGGTCGCAGGGGGTGTCGCTGTGGGGTCCGTCGGCGCAGTGTCGACAGAATACGCAATCACAGGTCTCGCAGAAAAGTAGTTCTCTGCCTGGATGCGAACTGCACTGTGGTATGACCTCCCGACGTTGACGGGCCATTAGATCAAGCAGCTGATTGACGAGAAAGGATGGCGGAAGAGCGGCGACCCCACCCCGCGGTATCGTGATGAGCTCGCGACAGATGGGACATCTGAAACTACCCGCGTCTCTAGTCTGTGAGGCAGCTATTCGTGTGAGGCAGTGGAGGCAGACAGTATGCGAGCAAGGCAGAAGCTTGGGGGTGTGCTCTCCTCCATCGTAAGTGCCTGGAAAAATACAAAACCATTGTTAGAAGGTCACATGATCGTCAATTTAAAATGAGTATAGATTAAAACACATTATTTTACTAATATATTGCTAGATATATTAGTTAGATAGATTAAAGAATAACAATAAAAATAAGAATTACCCAAAAGTTATCGTAAGAACATTGTAAGTCTACTACAGCGACATTCAAACCAATGTACTCGTATTTTATTAAGTGATACTTCCTGCGGCTGAACACTGTTTCCCAAAATACAAGCTCAAGCTTAGTTTGGGAATCAGTAGCAGTACCTTTGTGCAATACATTAATGCGATGCATAACCCAGATTATTGTCAAGATGAATGTATTAACTTGCGACAATAAAGAATTTTTATTTTATTTATTTATTTTATTGCTCATTTACACATTCGGAAATCTAATTATTTTAATTATGAATTTAGTTAGCAATAAAACTAATTGCCGACCATTGTTCAAATAATATGTGCTACTACTTCAAAGGTTGCCATAGTGCTCAGTTTTATCTGCATGACACGTAAATAACTACAGAAGATTATACAGTCATTAACGGAAATAAGGCACTGATTTACATGGCACAAGTATCTAACAGCAATAATTAATATTAATGATAACATTTAACATGGAGCTACTAATACAAAGCATGCTAGTATAGCGACAGCGTTAGTAGCAAGTACTAGCAACACTAATAGAAATGATGATAAGAAGATACTGAATAAGCAAGTTTACATTTCTGTCTAATTAGCATTTATTTTCCTCCTGCAGGGCCATTCTATCGCTTTTCCACACATTACTGTTCTCTTCTTAATGTAAAGTCAATTCAACATGCTTTAACTGACTCATTCGACATGTAAACTCCCTTATCTCTTGTCCAAGCAATGGTGTACTAACATAAACACGTGCCGCAGGTGAGGAAGCTCTCGTTAAAGTCCTCGTAGTTGATGGAGACGGTCTCGACGAGCGTTGAGCTCATGCTCGCCATCCCGACGCCCAGCCGTGAACTGGCACATAAGAAACACATTTAACATAGCACAAAATAACAAAAGTCCCACACATACATTGCTTGGTGCGCAAGACCTACTGAGTAAGGAGGCAGAAAGTAAGAGGATTTACATATACCAAAGAGTATACAGTCTGTATTATACCCATCAACCAGTTTCAAGTTAAAAGTTGCTGTGCATCAATGGTTGCAATAGGAAATTAAGTATCTGCATACAAGAAATGCTTGAAAATTGTAATACACCACAATTTCTAAATCCTAAAATGGGCACTTCACTCGTCACACTTCTTAAGTTAAAATAAGTACCATACACATTTAATTTATAAATAGAAATCAATTCTTAATACAGTTTTTGTAGACCACAGTACTTATGCTATAAAGTTTAAATGTCTTAATATTCCTAACAGTTTTTAATAGTGTTTTTATCCATCATCAATTTTGAGAGCTTTAATTGAATGGTTCCACTCGATCAGAACAAGCTTTAACACTAAAATAATAACTATGAACCAGTACAAATCCTTTAACAAGGTCATAAGGAAAATTAATAGAATAATCATGTAATAAGGAAGAATTGGAGCATTGTTTGTGTTTGCAAAACAATTTGACCTTTGCTCAATTTAAAGAGGGTATAATATTCCTGAGGCTATAGACAAAATCCCTTTTCTGTAAGCGTTAACGCCAACGGAGAGATCAAATTGTATGGAGTTGACATTAGCTTTACAGATCACGTGACTGCTGCTGTCAAATCCATACAATTTGATCTTTCCGTTGGCATTAACGCTTACAGAAAAGGGATTTTGTCTAGGCCCCCAGAAGTGATTTTATAAAGGTGCATTTTTCTTTAATATCAAAAACCTCTGTGATGTAATAGTTTGGTATTTTTTTTTCAATATAGAATATAATAGTTTTTTAATTAACATAACATGCATGCTATGTTAATTAATTATTTTTATTCATTCTAACTAGTTTGCTCTCTTCTATAAGGGGGTATTACACTATCAGTTCTATGATCATAGATCTATAAGTCATAGATATAATGAAATTATAATATAGACAATAGACATAAATGGGCAATTTATGATCCTAGATATAATATGTGAAACCCAATGTCTATTTTACAATTTCATTATATCTATGATCATAGATTTCATAGCGTAATTATCCCCCTTATTGTGTGAAATTGACAAGCAAATAAAGTACAGTATGATAATGATGAAAAATGCGTTTGGTAATCAAGTAAATTATATAGCCTGAATTAATATAAATGTGCAGTAGCTTGGTTATTGGGTAAACGCCCTACAGGCTTAACTACAAAATTATTTTTTAAATGTTAGAATCAGATCTTACTAAAACAAGGGGGTGTCTTTGTTATTTAGTGGGCTTCATGTTTTAATTATAATTCACTGTCAACAACTTGCAATTTTTTTATAAATAATAATATGAAAAGATTTTAAATTAAATACAGATAATATATTTGTAAAAACAAATAGCAATTTCTATTTTGTAATAATTATTATTTGTCCAATTACAAGATATTATGATAGTTGTAACTGGGTTAGCTATCAAAAAGATAATACATAATAATATGCACACAACATTAACATTCATGATTCACCAATCAGTGCAGATTGCTCTCATTCCATGCCATTGTCTCCAATTGAACTAATTATGTAATTTTTTTGACATTCATCATTGTAATCTAGAATATTAAATGAGTTAAAACTGCAAATCATACCTTTGTTTACTATTGTGGCTGATGTGATTATAACATGCTTCAACCAAGTACTTATTATTTGATGGGAAATAATAATAATATTGATTTAACATGAAATCTTAATTAAAAGCCCAATTTTTGATATTATTTGTGAAGTTGCTTTATTAAACCATTAATAATATTTATGAATAAAGTATCCATCTATGAAATCAACATTATATACAGGTTTTATATGATTATGAATAGCAGTAAACAAAAATGTTTATTAACCTTGGAAAATAAACAGTAACAACTTATCTACCAGCTGATTTATTGATGTTGAATATATGAATACATAAATAAACCAGGGATTAATGTCTCATTTACATATTAGTTACTTACATGAATAAATTACATTGAGAGTTATGGAATGGAGTGTCAACATAGACTTTAACTTTATAATTCTCATAATAAGAGAAAAAATGGGAAATTGAAAACAGATCATGACTGCAACAAAAGTGGGTTATGTTATATTTACAAATGATGAAACACCTCCAAAGTTAAGATAAGGTGATATCTCTTAAATAAACCAATAAAAATACTACTTTCACACACACAGACTCAGAAAGTTCATTGGCCTCACTGCCTCACCAAATTCCTACCAGTTTTGTTGTTATTATAGTATGGTGCAAAATCGTGTCTTGAAATGTGCAGAATATGGAACTAAACATAAACAGTACAGTGCAGATTCTTATATAATTATTAATTGATTTATTACTGTTATTTATGCATAGGTATAAAAATATTGATAAGATATTTTAATAACGTTAATGCAGTAAAATATGATAATACTTACAGGAAGGAGCAACAATACATGGACGTGATAGCAGGAACAAATTACGATATGGCTCAGTCTACGTATCTCATATTACACGCGACAACACTAACACTAACTAGCTTTATGACTTTTTTAAGTATATTGAACGCGTGAATACAACGAAAAGCGAACGTAAACACATATTTTATTAACACGTTAGCAACTTCACAATCACGCACACTCGTTAATTATGTACACAGCACACTCTGCACATCTATACTTATTTATTAAACGATTTCCTAAAATTATTATAAGCCACACATATCTATAGCAATGTAAAACTTAAAAGCTCTTTCGTAATCGATCGATAGTTATATCGAAACTATTCTCATGACAAAGAAACTTCATTACAATAGACTTATCATCGGTGTAACTTAATCGTAAGAAGAATAAGCGTAGCACTATTTTGAGAATGCGTTTTGATGATTTATTGTTGACATATTCATATTTGGATGAAAATCCCTACCCAAATATTTATCTAAACTATTTTGTATCGACCATTAACCTCACCATCACCTAAACATTTTGAACTGTCAAACCACAGAGCACTATATAATATGATGTCAAAGTAGCGACCTTTGCTACGCTCACCTCACCTACTTTTATCGATAACTTCCACCCAGTAACAATAATTTCCGTGTAAAGTTTCGCATTTGTTTATTTTAAAAGGTTTCTAATGAAAAGTAATAACTAGGCACGATTAGTCTTAGGTACTTCCTCACACACTCAATGATTATTATACTTAATCCTTATGAATTCTGCTTCAATGACCGATCCTACAGGAATATTGCAATAATCACGTCATGTGTATTAAACGAAAGTGATCCCTATTTTAATTAAGAACGCAACATGGAACTGGTACAGTCAACCGCACGTCGTCATTGGTAGCAGTTAAATTATGAAAAGTAAGTATTTACTTACTTACAAAAATAGATGCCGTTATTTCAAACTTTTACCATACACATGGGATTGACTGTACACTTCACCGCCGCAAGTGTTCACATCATTTCAGAAGAGAAGTGTAAGTCACTTCTGAAATAATGTGAACACTTGGGACGTGTGTAAGTACCGTTTCGATATCGACATTGTTGTTAAGTTTAATCGCCCAACCCTACTAAAATAGTGTTGTCAACTCTAATAAAAGTTTTGTTGCGTTCATTTAGAATAGTTTCTAATCTGAGTCAATAAAATAACAACAATATATTTATTTATTTAATTTTTTTTTTTATATATTATATTAATATATAATAATAATTCTACTATTTTACTATATCACTCCTAATCTACTACTACCTTCTTACTACGTATTTATAAAAAAAGCGAGTACCTTTGCCTGTTTGGTATGTTTTCACGACTCTTCATTCACAGTCTATTGGAAGTATTGGAAGGTTTGGAAGATACTCCAACTCCAAGTTTGAAACTCGCTCGATATGAACTTGATAGTCTGCCAAATTATCTAGGAGGGATTTTACAATATTAGCACCTTACGTACTTATCTTTTATTCATAATAAGATTACACAATACATTCCATATAAAAAGCCATTATTGTAATAAAAACACATAGGTACGCATGAATAAACCTGTCTTTACTGTCTCGTAGTCGGGTAAATATTTAGAAACTCGTATCTTTCGAGCAAAATTACTAAAAGAAGTCGCTCATCACTATGATATTCATACTGATGAGCGACTTCTTTTAGTAATTTCGAGTTTTATCACTCACGTACCTAAATTTTATCTTTTCGGTTTCGTTAGCGAATTACATAAATTTTATCATTTTGGTTCCATTCGGCGCGGCGCCGGCCCTTGAACAAGGTCAAACAAATCAGTCTCCTCTCAGGGTCAGCCCGTGTATTTGCCGCCTCTTCATTCTATCTTACGTAATAATAATGAGAAACAAAACTTTGACCGAGTGTTATACGTTATTTGCGGTTCGAACGCAAAACTCCGTTCAGTAAGTACAAAAATAATCATCTCTGTTTGAACTTTTTTCTATTAGTGTTGTGTTTTTGTGATAACTACGCCATGCCAACGCGCCGCGCTGGCGGTTGGCGCCGGCGCGGCCGAGTGTCGATTATGATAATACAGTAGATCAGATAATAGGTACAGTAAATTCAGGTTCATGCATTACCTCCTCTATCTCCTCTCTCCTATGCATGAACGTTTTTATTTGAATGTAGTTTCAATTAAAAAACCAATACTTAATTAAATCGCAAATATCTGATAAATCGCACGCTGAGAACGAAAGTGACCTATCTCAATTTTTTTGTAAAATGAGTTAAATATACAAAATGACACAAAAAGTACACTTTATCACACTTATATTTAAAAACAGACCATTAATAGTCAGGGAGGGTTAGAGGGCTTTTCGGTCTCTTTGTTTTTGAGCGCTTCACACTCCCCGCCCCAGAGTGAAAGGGACGCAATCAGTACTGCACCGCGAGTGGATGTAGCAGAACGTGTCAAGTTTAGTATCGTAGCGACCGATTACAGTTTTTGTCAGTTTTGTACCAATTTGTGGGCGTAAGTTTTGCGTACAATTTATAATCATTAAGTGAACAATTTATGGTATAGGTCACTTTCTTATTTTTAATATAGACAACCAAGGTGACATAAAATCAAATTCGGTCACTTATTTATTTAGGCATGAGTTAAACTCATGGACTCATTTCTGTCACTATTTTTCCAGAAGTTATTTTATATAGAAAATATTTTTTTTTTAATTTTTATATAAGTATATTTAAAGTTATAAAGCCAAATAATATTATACAAAAGAAATTCGTAACTTTCGTTTTCATATTAAAAAGTTATTTTAGAAAGTATAGAAAATGTTCAATCAGTCGAACACATTTTATTCGATTCCCAAAAATCGTAAATTTTGACTTGAGTCACTTTCGTTCTCAGCGTGCGAAATAATGATTTAACTTAGTGCTGTTCTTGTGTAGATATGGGCACATACCTACGTAGGTAGGTGACATGACTTTATCAATGCCTTTATCTATGAAATACTAGGTAGGTATGTATTCTTCATTTATTTTATACTATTGAAGCTCAGAAATACCAGTCGAACTCCAGCCATTTTTGAGAACATGTAAAAAACATCATGGAATCCGGCTCGAAGGACCTTTCATTTTTGGACTGTACTAGAGTATTAGTGATTGGTGGAATGAAATAAAACTAAAGCTCAGTGTGATTAAAGGTGGAAAAATTATTTAAAAAAAATACTTTATACCATTCCCCCTCTAAAAAGCTTATTTTATTAACTGAAAACAGTGAATTCATACTTAATTGAATCATGCATGTACCACTCCCATTTTATATTTTTTTTTATGTGGCTACGGTCCTCATTCAGTCGTTAGAATCATTCACTTGCTCATGATTCATCTATGGCCCTGGGCTTTAAGTCCGTCCTTTAATCACTAATTGCATATATTATACTTATTATAACATAGAAAATCTTCTAAAAAGTTTCCCACAACCAAGGAGTATGCAACAGGTTATACCTACCAACCTAGCTACACCTAATGCACATTGAGTTAAGGGGGCGTGTATTGACAGCAAAAAATCATATTTCACCCGCGCAACCCTTACCTACCCCTCTCATTAAACACGACGAAAACAAAACACAATGCCTTCCCGCCAGCAGAAACTTTTCGCCTGGCGTTTATAGAATTCGAATTTCAATCTTCTGTAGTTTATTTTGCTTCTACGATACGCTAAGCTTGAATTCAGTACTATAGATCATGTTCATGTTTTGGAACTAGAAACTCAATGTTGACGTGAAAAAGTTCAAATTTAAGAACACGGTGACCGATGAATTCTCCATACAAACGTAATACCAAAATCATTTGCAATTTGAGCATATTTCCACCATATTGTGTTGTTATTCGGATTGAGACAGTATTTATCTAGGCTTCTAAATCCTTTTTTTTTTTCAAAAAACCTACCTAAAGTAAAGTTATAGCGAATTGAATTTCGAACATTTTTACAGCGTAAATGACATGTTTTCATACTGTTTTTTCTGTATTATAAACAACAATATTTGTAATATTGTTGCAGCAGAAGCACAGCCTATATTATCAAGTTACAAATTATCGATAAAGAATTGTAAAAAAATTAAGTTTTCATTAATCATTTTTGGTATTACGGAACACATCCAAATTTCTCATAAAAATTCAATAGAATTCTATTCGCTTCACGCGTGTCAATGTGTGCGTGGTCGTGGTAGCTGTCTGTATCGCTCCGACAGGCACATTAGCGTAACGTGCCTCTACTACACGCGGGGTTTGTGTGGGATTCTTTCGGGGTGTTTGTTATCTTATCAGTGAAGTTTTGTTTTGTTTACGGACTTGGAATATTTCTTACGATTTTGATTTGGTTGAAGACATGGACTCCGAACGTTGGGATTTGGGATGTACTTACTTATCTCACAGTAAGTATTACCCAATGATATAGGTACCTATTATAACGTTATAGGTACCTCTTTAGCTACTAATTGTTTACTTATAAACTCAGCCTAAGAAAATAAAGACATTTTTGAAGTAAAAACTTCTTTAGGCGCGTTGAGCACTTTTTGGGTGAACAAAAATCATGGAACTCGCGTCATCATCACCGCCAGTGCCCGTCCACACGACGCCGCGACCGCGCCGCCGCCGCGCCTCTAAACTGTTCACACGGCACCACAGCCACGCCGCGACCGCGCCGCCTGCCGCCGCGCCATTCCACTTGATCGCCGGCTGCTTGCAAAAGTGCAAGCTACCGGCAGCGGCGCGGCCACGGTGCGGCGGCGGTGCGCCACCGCCGCGCGGCATAATTATATCAAGAACACTACTCAATACTTGACAGTGATGTTTGTCCAGCGTACCCGGGGTAGGGTGATTTGTTTGGACAAGTGCGGCTTTATGGCCTCGGCCTCGGTACGGTTTTTGATCGAACTTTTCTCACAACACTCCTCCCGCGTCGCGTCGTATGTATCAATAGTTATAGGCAGTGCGCCGATGGACTTGACTGACCGGCTGTTATAGATTTGTGAGAGTTGTTGTAAAATAAGTCAGTCTAATTGTTGTAAAACAAGTCATTATTTAACTGTTGGACTTCTTTGCATGTTTGTTTACGCATAAAATGATGTCGAAAGTAAGGGAATAGGAGTGCACCTTTTTTTTTTTTTTTGAGGGTGGGAAATCATCCAATGACTTCTCCCGCTCTGGGTGGAGCGGAAGGGCGTGTCAGACTTTTACTGACTAAAACCCACCCGTGTTCCTTCAGTTGCCTGTTGCCAAGGTCCCGGTATCCCTTTCGGACTAACCCGCAACCCTGGCAGGCATCGGTCCTAGCGGACCCCGCCAATTGTGCTGACATCTCTTTGAGGCGCGCGTGGAACACGACGCGCCATCGACCCGGGCCTGGTCCTGATCGGACGGCAAGCTACCCATTGCTCGCCGTCCGCAAGCCCGCGCCTATGGTGGCCGGGAATCCGCCTGGGATTCCCGACGCCCAGGGCGTCTCCAGCGGCGGCGGCGGTTAGGGGCGTGAGGGCGCAAATTTTGCCTCTCCCTCACGCGTTCCGCCTCCTCCTTCGCGAGCATTACTGCTTCGCAGAAGGAGGTGACTGCTTCCCATGCCCTCTCGCTCCGTACCATGGCCTGGACCAGAGCCGGACGCGAGAGGTCACCGCCGCCAATCGCCTCCAAGAGGACACGGCGGGGCTCCGCCCAAGCGGGGCAGACCTCCACCGTATGCTCCACCGTGTCCTCCGGGCGATCCACACAGTGGTGACACCCGGGCGTTTCCTCCCGCCTTATACGAAACAGAATAGGAGTGCACCTGTGTCTATACGCACACACGTAGGTATAATAAAACTTCTTGCCGTTTGATTACGGTGGATTATCATCTTATGTAATAGTACTGCAGATAACATAAGGTAACAAGCCAAATCCTATAAATCTGCGTGTTTTGTGTGGATCTTTGAGACTACATTATGTATTCTGATAATTGTATTTTTTGTAAATAATTCGTTCAGTCGATAATTAACCCTACACGACTTCATCACGATTCGACTCATATTTTTTAAATTATGAATTATCATTATCTCTGAAGTAAGAATCTAAACAAAAGTTTTGTCTTTTACTAATACTTTGCTAATGTACACTTTTATTAGGTATTTGACTTGTATTCAGTATTTCCTAATTACAATATTTAAAGTTTAGTAGGTAAAAGAAATAAGTAAGTACCTACTTACTGAAATAACAAAGAAAAGCCTTAGTTTTTTAAAGTTGAGGCCACCCACCCTAAAGAAAATAAATAAACTTGTACAGGCTTTAAATAAAGATAATAATAATAAATATATCCTAATCCTATTAGTTTATAATTACGCGCCGTGGGTGGTCAACTTTAGCGCCGCCCGTTCGTCTGTCGATTTCCAAGGCCACTCTCGATAACTATGCATAGGTACTAGGTAGGTACCTTATTTGAATGAAGTAAGTACCTATCTACTTACTAGATTTTCTCTACGAGGCGTAGATCTCGAGATCCTAACTTTATATCCATACTATAATATTATAAACTCGAAAGTAACTCTGTCTGTTTGTCTGTCTGTATGTTACCTTTTCGCGCCCAAACCACTAAACGGATTACGATAAAATTTGGCAAGGAGATAGATGGCCGCCCGGGGAAGGACATAGGTTACTTTTCATCACGCGGGTGACGCCGCGGGCAGATGCTAGTATAAACATTTATAATATTAGTAGGATTAGTGATATGTACATATATACATAATATCACTAATCCTACTAATATAATAAATGTGTAAGTTTGTGTGTTTGTTACTCAATCACGTAAAAACGGCTGAATAGATTTGGATGAAAGGCAAACAGATAGTTTATAACCTGGATTAACACATAGGATAGTTTTTATCCCGATATTTCCACGGGATCGAGACTTACGCGGGTGAAACCGCGGGGCGCAGCTAGTAGATATATAAAACTCGTGTCACAGTGTTAGTTGCCATACTCCTCCGAAACGGCTTGACCGATTGTTATGAAATTTTATATGTATATTCGGTGGGTCTAAGAATCGGTCGTAATCTATTTTCCATACCCCTAAGTGGTAGGTAGGCTAGGTAGGTACGTAGGGTAGGCAGGTACTTAGTGCTACCCGTGCGAAGCCGGAGCGGGCAGCTAGTAATATTATAAATTCAAACTATTCGAAAGTGAGGTTGTTTGTTTATTTATTTGTTTGTTACTCTTTCACGCTATAACGGCTGAACGGATTTAGATGAAATTTAGCACATGGGTAGACCATTACTTGGAATAGGACATAGGATACTTTTTATCCCGATATTCTTACGGAATCAAGACTTACGCGGGTGAAATCGAGGGGCGCAGATAGTAATCTAATATCTTGAGATATTGACATGGTAAAGAAATTTCCGAAAAACGCATTACTAGTCTATACATTCAATAACGATTCCCCAAATTAGTCAACAAAAATATAGCAAATAATGAACATACCTAATTATTAATAATAAATATAAAAGCCGATTGAACGACTCGATAAGAATGAATGGCAAATAATAATATCTACTTATCTCTTATCTCACGCACACATACACGGCGGCGCACCGAACGAAGTTTGCACGAACTCCAAATTGTAGTTGAGAGCATCATTCGGTGGCCCCAAATTTTATTTAGGACCTTGTACATTTTGTACCTCATGACGTCTTTGTGGAAAACTGTGTTACCAAGTAATAAATTTAATGCTATATCGTGGATTTCGCTTTGGAAGATCGTGCAAAGTGATACCCAAGTAAAAAATAATATTCGTATAATGAATTTTGCACTTTATTGTGCAACGACAAATGGCATGTGTCATGAAAACCTTTCCTGCGCCAAACGCGAACAATCCCCTTCGAAAACATTTGAAACTTGTGAAAAAGAGGCTGAGTTCTGTACAAAAGAAATAAATGAAGGATTGTCGGCTTCACCACTAAAAGAATTGACATCTTTTCATCTATGTAAATTAAATGGGTGCCAAAGTACCAAAGGGACTAATAAAATTATAACAAGGGCCCGAGGTGCACGCTCAGTACCTGCGCTGCGTTTTGGGCCTGCGGCCGGCGCGTGTTGGACGCTCGTCAAACGCAACAAGATTTCCAGATTTTGTTGTAACTTTTGAACCGTGTTTCTTTTAAGTTTATTACTAATGCGGAGAAAATGACAAGGAAAAATAGTGAAAAAGGAACTCGCGTCCAAGCGTCAAGGGCACACTTAGGCTTCATTTACGGAGACGCGAGGAGCCGCGCGTGGCTTTGGGCGGCGCGGCCCGCACTGAATTCAAACATATGGCGTTGTATGAGTGCGTTAACTCTGCTTTTTGCTTCGCCGTAGTCGGGTAAAAACTAAAACCCAACTATGACTAAAAAGTCAAATAAAGAGATATAAACAAGACATCACGGACAGAAAAATTAAAAATCCGGAGTCATACGTAATCTGTTCGAGTTCGTTCGTTATACCAATAACCTACCTTTATTCCAAACAAGTTTTATTTAGGGGCGGTCAGGCGCTCGAAATGTTCGTCTAAGGGTCACCTTACAAGAAGCTTGTCAAAAAAAGTGGGAGTAAACGAATTTGGATCCTAAGTAAATCTCAATAAGATTTAGTCTCCAGTGCAAACTTTCAAATGAACCTGGAATGGGCTCGTTGGCTATGTTGTAAATTTTCTCCGCAAGAAAATTCACCGCAATACAGAGCAATGGCGCTAGTTGTACCTACTTCTTTCTATACTCTCAATGACTCCGTGCTACTATACCAGCAAAGAGTAAAGTAACTATATAGGTATACCAGTCAAAAATCTGTCAAATAAAATGTATGTCATCTTGAGTTTTCAAATATCAACATTGAATTTTATGTTTATTTAGCCTCGGTATTTATTTATTTATCAAGCAATAACACTTGTAATATTCGTTTTGGAAGTGGTTTTAGTGTTTTTTTCATGTTTTCTAAGTCTCCGTTTCTTTTGTGGAATAATTACGAAAATATTATTTACGAAAATAAATTATATCTCAGCGTAGCTAAAAATTTGAGCGCAGTCCTCTCGTCTCAACAGAGCGACGCCGACTGATTTGTGAACCAAAAATATGCTTGAAGTTCCCGTAATGTGCGACGGAAGATGGCTTCTTCCAGGAACTAACAACGTCGTAAGTCCTACAAGCTTGGATTCGTAATAGGGTGTTTCTTCAAATGAGCGAAAAACTATGTTCAAGTCTAATAAAAAAATGTAGGCTGTAATTTTTTTAGAAAAAAGGCATAACTTAGCTTCCTATTATAATTTTATAAAGAGGCAAATCCTCTTTAATTCTGATTCTATTTTATAAAATATTTACCAAACGTCATCGCCCACAACGTTCAAATCACGCACATTCTTAGTTTATCAAATATTATTTAATAATGGTGCCTGAATAACCAATTTAATGTACGTAAGTGTTATAATAGTAATATATGTTTTTATTTTATGCATAATAAAGTGCCGATTTAAAAAACTGAATATATTATTTTAGTCTAAAAACGTTTGGCATTTGTTTTCTGTCATTACGCGCAACAGGACAAAAAAGTTTAAAAAGTGACACTGCTATATAACCCGCAATCCTGTGCGGCGTCCCCCCGCACCCCCTTTCGGTATTTAGTCGACCTTGAGTACTTGTCCGGCGGGCGCGTATATTTTGTGAATAAAATTGGAAAAAAGTGTTTCTACGCAGCCTTCGTCAAGAAAAACATCATTACCGGAATTTAGGATTACTCGGTGAGTTATTTATGTATGCATTTTCATTATTTCAGTGTTTTACACATACTATTAAACCTTAAAAACTTCCACTGAAAATATTATTCCTCATGAACATTTTAAACAAGTTCAGACATGTTTCAATTGAAATCGTCATTACCAGTAACGTCATTGCCGGGATATTTCATGTTGTGGGTAATGACGAATTGTTGCGGGTAATGAAAAATGAGTTGAATTTATGTTTTAACCGACTTCAAAAAAGAAGAAGGTTGGTTGATTCTATGTTCGACTGTGTTTTTTACGTACTCGGTTATCATAATTCGCATTGAAATCATAATTCGCCTTGAAGTCATTAAACTAGAAAGTGGGTCATTTTATTCACAGATTTATGGCGAAAACGAAGCAGAGGCTGTGCAAGGCGTTCTTCTTTTCCATTCTTCTTTGCTCAGCAGAGGCTATGCAAAAGACGTCGTTACGCCGAAATAAAAAATGATCCTAGATTATATGCTATTGAAAAAGAAAAACAAAGAGCACGCTATTTGAAAAGAAAAGCAGAAAAGAAAATTACTTCAATTGCAGAAAAGAATAAGAATAAACAGAAACTACAAAGAACGAAATGGAAAGAAAATTCAAGACGCAACGTCTTGAATTTTGGGCAAAGGCAAAGCAAGAAAGAAGAAAGACATAAATTACTTTAATTTACTTTGGGTGGTTCCTGAAAACTGATTAGGTATAGGTAATACTATGTTGATTTAATACTTTAATATATTTTGGTTCTACAATAAAAACAAAGATTTGTTAAATGCTTCTCTTTTTTATCGTCATTCCCAGGAACATAAAATCATTACCAGCAACACAAATTTCATTACCAGTAACATAATGTCATTACCATCCCCAAAAGATTTCTTCGATGCTTTTTTTCTCAATTTGTACTGCGAAATCTTCAATGCCCTAGACACATATCCTCACTGCCTCTAATGTAGATTTATATCCGACTACTCTTACTTTTAAATTAGACAAAATTATAAAATTACAGAAAAATGTGCAAAATAAATGTAAACTCGAAGAAACACCCAATAAAACCAAAAATAAAACGAATAAAAAAAAAAGCCTACACAATTTTTTTCGCCTTTTTTTTAATACATATAATCATCTAATTTTTATCAAAATAGGCATTAGCATATTAAGTACAAATCGAAAATACGTGAAAATAAGAGGTAACTTCGTGATATTTTTGTATCGAGAAAATTTTATTATTTTGTTTTTCTGTTCCACAAAAAGTTTGGAAATATATCATACTATTTTTATTTTATACCTAAGTCTTATCAAATTCATGAAAAATCAAATTGAAGACAGGCAATTTTGGTTCCTTCCCGGCCTTAAGACTATCACACATGGTAGTAAAAGTAAAAGTATGGTGGCTAAAACCCGGGTAGGCACAGTGAGCTTCAAACTTTATGGGGGTTCTGAAGTATTCTTTACCCCCGCGGTCACATGAATTTGTTACTCTTACTCGCCTCGTGTTCAGATCAGAGCCGCCATAAATTTTGATTCGGGCTGTACCTACCCAGTTATGTTCCCACAAGGCCGCAAGGCTACAAGTCTGTAAAAAAACTACAAAACAAAAATAATAAAAGTGAATACCAACTATTTTGTTTTAGAAATGTTCGCCGAAGTTACTCTTCGCCTTCGACGTCACAGGAGCCCAAACCATTCAAGTCGATACCTGGACTTTCATCTTTACCATTAATAGGTCCCATTCACCACTTTTTGCCAATCATCGGTAAGTTAACTGACTCCAGTTATCTATCACAAATTCATCCCACAGTACTCGTTTCGTAGTCAAAATTATGGTGATATCCCTATGCCCCTTCGGAACTCCATGCAAAACCTGCAGGTTCCAGTTATTTTTGCCAATGCATTGATAGGTTAGACCCAAAGGGGTTGTGCACAACCTGTTTATTTATAAAAATAATAAATACTAAATATTTGCTGGGAAATTAATACGACTTAATATACTTGGTCGATACATTATTTATCTTACAACAATCAGCTCTAATCAAGGTGTTAAATGCAAAGGTTACGATTACGCACGCACGATTACTTTATCACGCACTTGATTTTTGGCTCTCGGTGGTGAGTCGAGCATTGAGAATCCAACAGAGTGCATCCCAGCGCATCAAAAAATAGGTACACTGTCATACACTGTTTAATTTTCAACTTTCGGCGCTAAGCAGTGCGTTGAAAATCCAGTGCAAAGAGTGGGTACGGGGGCTTAGTGGATATCTAATAAAGGCAGACTTTTTAATGCTTATCCCACTTGGATTGAGCGAGAGAACTCGAAATAGAATCTTGCTTGTGCGATGTTATTTAAATATATTAGGCGAATTAAATTTTGCAGGCTCTCTCTGGCACACGCTCGACGTCTCGCTGAGCGACAGCGAGCACGCGAAGTTCGCGTCATCGCGACAATGTAGCCCAGCATTAGATAGGTAGCTTGAGCACAAAGAACAGCTTTACATAAAATTAGACCGTCGCGCGGACAAAGCGCTGAACCCTTGTAGCAGATGACAAAAGAATAATAGCAACTTATTCATTAACCGGCCGGCCGGTCATGGGCCGGCCATATTAGCCGTAGAACCGATGACCGCTGGGGTAGACGTGTTCTTGAGTGGAGACCGCGAATCGGAAAACGTAAGGTAGGACGCCCTCAGGCTAGGTGGAGCGACGATCTTCGCAGGGTGGCTGGTAGCAACTGGATGAGAGCTGCCGAGAATCGAGCTGAATGGCGTGCAATTGGAGAGGCCTATGTCCAGCAGTGGACTGCTATAGGCTGATGATGATGATGATGATGATGATTCATTAACATATTATGATTTTCTTCAGGGACATTTGGACCAAATATAAGCATTTTCGATTTGGTTGGTACCTTTTATGAGAAGTTTGGTCCTATAGTTAGAATGGACGGGGTCTTTGCAAGAGCTAATATGGTAATCTTGTTCGAGCCGGAACATATCGATCAGGTACGTTTGAATTGAGTTAATGTAATTTATATTACTTAATTGAAATGTAGATAAGTAAATACAATTGTATTTTCATGTTTAAGGTTTACAGGGCGCAGGAGGCAAACCCACTGCGACCCGGCTTTCAAACACTCGAGTATTTCAGAGAAGTAACCAAGAAGGGTACTCTTGACGGCTTATACGGATTAACTACAGCGTAATATTAAATGCTGAGATTATTCATTTAATTTTCAATATAAATTAATATCTGAATAATATACTGATTACTGTATTACAGACAAGGAGAGAAATGGCGCGAATTTCGCACAAAGGTCAATCCAGCTTTGTTAAAACTTAAACTGGTAAAAGTATATGCACCACCGCTTGATGAAATTGCCCAGGATGCAGTGCAGAGGTAGTATTCCAATAATTATAGTATTTGGAGATAATATTCTTGTCTTAATTTTGTCGGAGTCACTTTTCATGATGATGCCAAATAGAGTACTATTGAGAGGAACTAACGACTGACCTTCAGAATTTCGCTACCTTTTTACGTTTCTTAACCATACTTATTTATAAAACAATCTTTTCAAGGATAAAGCGTCTGAAAGATGACAAAACCTATTTGGAAAAAAACTTTGCTCTAGAACTGAATAAATGGTCCTTAGAATCGATAGCGCTAGTGGCTTTGGGATCGAGAATGGGCTGCTTGGAAGATAATTTATCAGATGACCACCCAGGACATAAACTGATGCAGTGTGCGAAAGATATGGTTGAAACAGCTTTTGAACTAGAATTTATGCCAAGCCTTTGGAAATACATCGCGACACCCGCTTTTAAGAAGATTATGAAGACATACGACACGCAGTGGCAGTAAGTTAACACTTCTACTTAATTGTTTTAAAAAAATCTAAAGATCTTTTAGTAAAATTACATAAAAATTATCTATTACCTACAGAATTAGTACGATGTTCATTGAAAACGCAAGAAAACGTATAAGTGAAAGAGGATATGATATTCCTGAAGAAGAGAAAAGTATACTCGAAAGACTGTTGGCAATTGACGAGGGAGTAGCTATTTTGATGGGTAACGAAATGTTGTTCGCTGGTATTGACACGGTAAGAATGCGAAGCCATTGTGGACACTGGCGTTTTTCAACTCTATTACTAGCGCACTAGGGGCCTTATTATAATAGTGAAAAAGTGATCAATAGTTTTTTTTTACAGGTATCATTTACAGCTATGAGTGTAATTTATAATTTAGCGATACACCCGGATAAGCAAGAGAGACTTCGCGAAGAAATACGTTCCGACGATCCGCACAAACGTTACCTCAGAGCTTGTTTGAAAGAAGCGCTCAGACTTTGGCACGTGGTTCCGTCCAATTTGAGGAGGACCGATAGAGACCACATTGTTGGTGGTTATCACATTCCTAAAGGGGTAAGATTGATTTAATTCAATTGTATACTGCTTTCGTTAACAAATACTGTAGGTACATAAATTGCGTTCACAATTTAGTTTCCAATTTATCTGGTTTCGGAAAAGTAACTTTGCTTACAGATAAAGTTTAGCTTCTACTGTAACTAATAACTTTTAAAACCTCTTCAATAGTAATATAGTCATTCTAAAATCAACTTTATTTACACATAGTTAAAGTTGATACTTGTATCGAAGTGGGAATTTCAGCCTTTAATGTTTTCTTGTATTTTAGGTTGATGTCATAGCACCAAACGAATTTTTATCCAGAATGGAAAAATATTACCCACAGCCCAACGAATTCATTCCCGAAAGGTGGCTGGCTGATAAATCTGATCCTCTTTACTACGGAAATGCACCCCAAATGATAACATTACCGTTTGGTTTCGGTATCAGAAGTTGTATCGGAAGAAGAATTGCTGAACTAGAGATTGAAACTTTCATGAAAAGATTCTTTGACGAGTTGAAAGTTACGTGGGAGGGACCTCCGATCAAAGTTGCCACTACAGTTATGAACACATTTGTTGCACCTTATAACTTTAGATTTGAAAATGCTAAATAACCTCAGTTCATTATTTTTATTGCTTGTTTGGTATTTTGCAAGTAAGCAACATATTTTTATTAAGTACGTACATACATATTATATTTTGAAGATTATATGAAGCATTTGTTTTATCAATAAGAGTTTAGTTTTATGAAGATTTTATACAGCAGGCGTAGCATGAGCACCGTTTTGTCGACGGAAGAGTAGACAAAAATGACGTTTCCCGTAGACAGTAAACAGAACGAGACGGCAGCAAAATAGAAAGAGTCAACTGCACTTTTTACGAAATTCACTCTTTTACATAATTCGACTCAGAATTCTTTGTTTTATTATAGGATTTATCGGTTGTCAGTATGATTTTGGCAGTAAGGATAGAAAACTTTCTTCCGAAATAGTCTACATGTAAAATGACCTAGACAAAGATCGTTAGAAATGAAAGACAAAATGACAGATTGTAGAAAGATTTCTACGGTGGATGTCAAAAATGAAGAAACGAACTGTCACTTTGTATAGAAAAAGCTATGTCTATTCTTCGTAGAGATAGAAAACGCCATGCTACGCCTGCTGGTTTATGAAACATAATATATGCTGGATTTAACACAAAATATAGGGTACTAAGTTTATTAGTGGCTTTTGCTGACATGTTAATTATTCAGATTTGTTACAGTCGTAATGGCAATCATGTCATTTGGTTTAAATAGGTTTTATTTGTAGTATCTTATTTATCTTATATAGATTCTTTTCTACCTTGTGAATGTGAGAATGTTGTAGGCTTAGTGGACTGTAGACTTTTTTGGTTTTTAACTACCTACCTGAAACTTTTTGAAAGGCCTACACTGTCCTCCCATAACTATTAACACTGTAATTCGAAAATATTGTAAAAGCCAATTATCTTTTAAGAGTAACCATGGAGTTTCTTGCCGGCTCTTCTCCATAGGAAACAACCAATTGGAACCGTGCACCTAGCTTCTGACGTTTCATAAGTGCCCATGTAGGCTTATGTGAAATAAAATATTTTGATTTCATTTGATTTGAGTCTGCCGCTTATGTAGCTACTATGAGGTCAATATTTGGTAGTTTACTATAGCCTTATTTCAATGTGCCACATTATAAATAATAAATATTATTCCTGTTATAATGGTTTTCTATATTTTCCTTGTATCCACACTCTGTACATTTTCAACATTTTCCCTCTATTCACTTGAAGTCTTCTGTCAATCAGATTCTGTTCCTCTGTAAACCCAGCTCCTTTGAATAAGTTGGTAATTTCTTCTTGAGTAAAGAAGTAGACTCTAGTGTTGTCACCTCGGGCATAGAAGTTGTCCGATATGCACCTTCCCTTCTTGAACCTCAGCTGTGCCAAGTCATATCGGCCATAGTCACGAAATACCACTAACCCACCAGGTTTTAGGTATTTGTAAATATTGTTGGTTACAGTTGTCATTCTGAAAATAGATAAAAAAAATATCTTATCAAAAAAAATATAAGACAAGAAATGACTGATAAAAGAAAATCATTATATTAATAATAATTCTACTTCAGTGCAGCAGATAGACCAAAATCAAAGGTCAATGGAATGTTTCTTTGAGATTCTAAAACTGCGCACTCCGCATAGGTATGAAGCTACATGTACCCGACGGCGGCGGGCTCGTCTTGTCATGTCGGGCCAACTCAGTGAGCGTAACATAGTCAGAAGATATAAGAGCGATAGAACGAGAGGAAACTTCTAGGCGAATATAACTGTAGGTAATTAGCGCTGTGCAACCTGAATTGCACTTTATTGTGTCATAGCAAAAGTTGCTTTTTATTTAAATGATTTTGTGGAGTGAATCTTCTTTACTATTCTGTGGTATTAGGACGATTTACTTTGCTCAGAAAGACCCACTTGGAACCTGTAGGTCATAGAACATTAGTTCTTTGTTAGAATGTCACCTGCACCTGCAACTAGCAGTGCAGTGTAGAACACCCATGCCAATCAAGTTATAAATTTGAATCAGGAGCAAAAATATTGCAAATTAAAATTATACTCACTTTGCAGGATCAATTGCAGACAAAACAAATATCAACACAATGATATCAATAGAGTTTTCTTCAAATGGGACATCCCATTTGTCAAGTGTGGCGTCCAGTACAAACACTTTACACCGATTTGTTTCATACAAGTCACTTTGTTGCACTATATCTATTGCTTTTGAGGAGAAGTCACAACCATATATAAAGAGGTTTGGATCTCGACTATACTGCATTATCGGGAATATGGTGTTGCCAACTCCACAACCTATTTCAAATATAGACCGTTTAGTGTCACTCTTAGGTTGTTCTGTAGCTGGCGTTGAATTATCTCCTTCAGGATATACTCTCACTGGGGCTGATGTGTTGTCTGGAGCAAGTTCTGGGAACTCAGTGAAGAGCCAGTGACGATCTTTGAAGAATCTGGAATTTTATTTAGGAGCCTTTAGTAAAAATTTACAATCATTAAAAAAAACTATCATTTAAGTCCCAAAATTGGTAGTTGGCAGGCCAACATAAACTTTAAAGTAAGTTGTAATTACCTGTTTTGATGTATATCATAGAAGGCATCCCAATGTTTATCTGCATCATCTTCGAATGACTTCAAACGGTCCTCAGAAAATATTACTTGGGAATTCTGTTCAACTTTTTCCTTTGCCACTGTTTCTTGTTCTTCATCCCAGTCAACATTATCCCTGCAACCAAAAAGATTTTAAAATAACTTCTCATTAATTTACTAGGCAGAATGAAACAAAACTTGTGTTGAAAAGTACCAGGCATTAAAAAGATAAATATGCTTCGTATCATTCAAATATCGGCCGCCACCAGCCGGCTTCTTTCTATGCCTAGTTTTTTCCAGTTCTATTATGTTCTTATCACATCGAGAGTTCTTACAAAACCTAACCAAAGTAGTAAATATGGTACCACGCGTTATGTTTGAAAACTTCGTCAGCATTTTCCAGATATCTGTTGCCGAATTGTGGTCTTTTATCATTTGGAGAATCTTCCATTTGTGGATTTTCTTATTCTTATGAGCTAATTACTCTTATTTAATATCAGTTTTCTGAAAGTATAAACAGGAATATAACCTCAACCGCTACTCGAGTGACAGATGAAATGACAGTCTGACAAACTGACAATTTCATGCATGTTACTTTCAGTGTCAGACTTGACAATGACATAAAATGACTGATGTAGTACGAGAATTACTGCGTTCTATTAATTCAGAATTTGTTGCTTTGATTGTTTTTTAACAAAAGATTGGTTTCGTAAAAATAATGATTTTCTAGATTTACTTTGAAGGGTAAAGACAACATTGATATTTGATGGGCAATACTAAGCGTTTGCAAACGTGTATCTCTCGCACGTCCCACACAGTTATAGGTACATTGGTTTCCAATAGATGGCGTGACAATCACAAAATATCCCACGAAGGCAAAATATCGCTGATGCAGAACAGTCATAGCATAGCTTCCTCATGACAAACTTGGTAACTAAGAGAAGAAATATCTACCTGCTTCTAATTTTCTTCGTGGATCGCAGACGAAGTCGCGGGCAACAACTTTAATATAATTAAGCATCCATGATACAGACTGACAGACACATTAATAGCCTGTTATTGAGTTAGTCATATGTTGGGTATATATTATATGAACGAGCCTATTGTTATTAAACAGGCGCAATTCTGGATTCTGGGCCGCTACTGAAAATTTTCTAATTGAAAAATCAATTATGCTACCCGACTCGGATACCGAAGCAAGTCCATGGTACCTACGCTCAGCATCATAATATCACATCATCATGACCATAATAGTAAATTAAGATCTTCTGAAGAGCTAGGAGCAGGATATTATCATAAGTGGTAAAAGTTAGGTGTGGTTAAAGCAATAAACGCATCCACTGAGCTTTAGGTCCTGGGATGAACCTAAGTACTCATTTAATTTTATTTTCCTGGCTACAAGGTTGTGCCTTTGCAAGTATTCTCCGGTAGCCAGACGACAGCAACCAGAAATATTGTGTCGGATTGATTCCCCCGGACAATATATTTCCGGTAGTTGTTCGTCATCATAACTTCGGCCTAATCGCAAAGACAAAACCTTCGGTTTCCCCAAAGAGATCTCGGTGATCTCTTTTGGGCAACCGAAGGTTTTCGCAACCAGGATACGGACGCTAAGAGGTCTACATCGGGCCCATGTAGGACCCGGTAAAAGCGCCCGTGAAGCTCATTAGTATCTACTTAATTTTATTTTCTTTATTTCAATTTGAGTACATATAAATTATATTTTTAAATATTAGAATAAAGCAATTTTATTATTATTAGTTTCATTGTTCCGTGATAAGTCCCGTGTGTCGCATAAATAGGAATACCTCCTACTTACTCCTGCACAAGTCCTGAGGAATAAAAAGGATGATGGTTGAAAAAAATGGGGCGCATGAGATAGCGTGTTCTCTAATTAACCCCATGTAGACTATGCCTCCGTAAGTAAAAGGGGATTACATCTCTAATGAAATTCTTTAAAGTACCTATTCGTGTAGGTATAGAAAAGGTATAAGTCAGGTAGATACCGGAATAGAATGATAGGTACCTATTGATACCCCGAAGTATTAAACTATAAATATACCTACCTACCAGCCAAATCTATCAGTTTTAGAATATCTTATGTCAGTTTTTTTTCGACTTGTGAATATCTTATAACTATAATGCTATGTATCATTTAGAAATAATGTTCCAAGAACTTCCAATTTTGTGTCGAATTCAAAGTTATTGCGTCATAAAAGACGTTCTGATGCTGTTCTCTGATCAAAGTAAACACCATAAAAACGATTCCACGGGTCATTAAAGACTTTCCACAAACGAAATAGCCGCACGTTCGAAATTTATATCGTCGGTATAAAGAAACTTAGGGTATATTTACGTAGTTAGGTTATACAGGAATAGGTAGTAGGGTTATAATACCTACTATGCAACTACCAGTGCTTTGTAGAAAGGGCACTTTTCCGGGCGGGTATCGAGATAGATATCGAGATTCCGGACGTTTTATAACTTTAAATTCCGTGCTTCTTCGCCTCCTAAAGCATAGGAGGCAAAAGGAAAGAAGGGCGGAGTTTTTTACAAAGATATCAATCCGTCATCCATCCAAATATGCCTATCGGAATAAGCCCTGTTTTAATGAAAACATTATTCGACTTTCAGACTTTGAGGACCGACATTCGATGGTCAGTAAAGAGTAGATAAAGAATGTTAGGATATAAATAAAACGTAGGTAGGTATCGAAGGCAGGTACATAGGTAACTACATTCGTATGACATCGAAGCAGAGCAGACTATCAAATCAAAGCGTTGAAATTCACGTACTTAAATCTATTTATGAAATGATTGGAAATCAAAAATGGTAGTGTAGGTACTACGAATGATCTGTTATGGATAACACTACTCCTTTGAGAACTTTATGGAATTGTTCTTTTCCGATCTGTTGAAAAAAATTTACTTCGACTTTTTTCCCGAAACCAGCATCACCGAAAAAACCTCCTGTAGTTACTTTGTAGACATAAAGGCTGAATAACTATGTGTAATACAACCCTTTCAGTTTCAATTCCCTACTCTTTCAAAACAGAATTTAATCTTTCAGTGAACATCGAAAACGTTTCAGAATCGACCACTACGAACGAGAACCTTTGGTAATATAATGTATGTAGGCGTAGTTCAACATAACTACAGTAGTGGCATGTAGATATGTCGAGTAATGTCGACGCGAGACAGTTCCCAAATCGACTGCATAACTTGCATGAAGTTACCAGCGTTTGCGATGGAGACACATAAGCGACATACGTACAGTTCACAGACTTGTAGCTTAAATTTGTGTTATGACTTGAATTACTTCATAGGTAGTTCCAAAGGTATTATATGTGTTATTTACCAAGAAACTAGTTATTTTCATAGCTTGCTGTAGACACACGGTCCGTTTATTGAAGCTGACAGCGAAACTATAGCGTACATTAAGGATTATTAATTGTGAAGCCATTAGAGGTAACCTTTGATCGTAGTTTCAAAAGCTTGGGGGTCTACTATTGAGATGAAATGTGTTGCGGAAATGTTAGGATGACGCTAGCATTTTCCGCTTTACTTACTTCTAATAGACTAGTTTATTGATTGTGAGTTAGTTTTATGCGAAGTAGGTAGCTACTACGCCCCTTTTTAGAGTTCCAGGGTTCCGTGTACCCGACGGTTGCCAAACGGAACCCTATTACTAAGCCTCCGCTGTCCGTCCGTCTCTCAGCGGGCTGTAACTCATGAACTATAATAGGCAGACAGTTGAAATGTTCACAGATTGTGTATTTCTATTGCCGCTTTATCGAAAATTTAATAAAAAATAAATACCTACCTAAAGTTATTCATTTAAGGGGGCCATATAAGAAACGCGTTTTTTGTGGCGTTTTTTTGCTCGATAGTACGTTACGGACCCTTCGTGTATGAGTCCGACTCGCACTTAGCCTGTTTTTTAATTAGGTATCTACAGAAACCCGTGAAGGTTTCTAAAAGCTTTTTGTACTGTAATGTTATTTAATTTAGCTTTTCTGGTTCATAAGGATGCTCCTCTATCCAGCCACATGAAACTATCTCATGGGCGAGTTAAAAGTTACAGGAATTTAATTAGTAATAGTAGGTGGGTAAGTACTATTCACATCAAAATGCAATGAGCTTTTTAGAAAAGACTTTCAACTACTAAGACTATGCAAAGTAATCTCACTTTATTTACTTATCCATCTAGTTACATTATGTCGGTTAGGTCTCTCTTTTCTGCAAACTCATGACGAATTCTCATTTAACCCTTGTGGTCACCAAGGGTTGAATTTCCACACTTGACCTTACTGCTCGTAGTTATAGGGCTTAAAACTTTTCCGCCACTATTTATGTTACTTACTCGGACGTGGGTGGCATGTTATTGTGAAGAGTTATAAGCTCGTGGGTGTGGAAGCGTGGCCCATCAAGTACATTACGTTAATCCGGCTCCAAGGACCAAAATCCTGAATAGTTCCGATACTCCAGTTCCCGGTTTAAGTGCCTGTTGTTCCTTACTTTACATGTCTGAATTCGGTTTACTTTTTGCACACATCGTCGTAATTAAGTGATTTACCTCACAAACTGAAGGACCAATTTTTATTTTTAAGTGGCTCATTTTTTCATACTTCTATCGTGATCTAGAATAACGAGCAAGCCTTACAGTAATCGCATTATGATGTGTAACATCTGACATCTTGGCTGACAGTACAAACCTTACGGAAAATGGGTTGGTACCATCTGACGGCCAACTCTAGCACCGCGCGCTCAATGGTCAAATCAAATAGCGCGCTTCTCCGCCTCACTGTTACACACTACCGTCCCTTTACACGAAATCACTCCCACAGATTGCAGGAAAGCGAGAGGAAAGATGTTACACATCAATAATAGTAGGAGGTACATTTCCTAAAGGATTGTGTTTTCATGCTTTTATGTTATGCGTCATGCTTATACGTTTTCATGCTTTATGCTATTCATTTCAAAAGCATAACAAAAAGGTCACACAAAAACATTGAAGACGCAAGACTTTCATATAAAAGTAGCTAATAGGTCGTAAAAGTTGGAGTTCATCATTTTTATGCCAAACGCAGCGTGTGTTTCTGCCAAAAGAAAAATGTTGGCACTTAATTGCAACTCCTATTGACCTCCTAATCAATAAATATCATGGTAGGGGTTTTGTATACATGCGGGTAGGTATTATAGTTTTTCTTGCAGCATGTGCTTATTCCGTGACACAACGAAAATCTGTCAAAGAGTGAGAAAAATACCTCGAAATTAGGTATGTCACTGGCTACGCTTGACTACGGGCACTGTTCATAAAATAGACTTTGCGTATCGGTAACTCTTCTTGTAGAAGTGATTGTATTGTCAATTTCAAAAGTCAGTAGGTCCTTATGTAACATAACATCACGCCTAGTACACCCACATTTTGGCAGTTATGTTTAAAGTCCCATGTAATAGGAGGCGAGCCTATTGCCAGGGGTGTATTTACCCTAGGGCCAAAAGGGCCATGGCCCGGGGCGGTAGGCTGCGAGTGGCGCCGTATTTCGCACCTCGCGCTCAGCTTTGTTAGCCTTTGTTTTTGAAGAAATTTAAAATAAGCCTACTTATCAAAAATTAAAACTCATTTGGTTGTAACTTTGATAGACATCAAGACGCGGGACTATCGTATATAGGCCGAATCACACCGGAATGGTAGCGGCCGGCAGCAACGCAGCGAGCACTTTCAGTGTGAAATAATTTTAAACTTTATCTACATACTTAAAAGACCAGTATCGCTTGAAAAGCTTGAAAAGGTAGAAACTAAACTAGTCAAGAAGAGACTAGGCGCGTGGGGTCTGGAGGTCGCGCGAGTCCGCCAGCGGAGAGCGGGGGCCGCTGCTGGCCGCTGCCGGCAGCGACGCGGCGAGCACTTTCAGTGTGAAATAATTTTAAACTTTATCTACATACTTAAAAGACCAGTATCGCTTGAAAAGGTAGAAACTAAACTAGTCAAGAGGAGACTAGGCGCGTGGGGTCTGGACAGAGGCGGCGGAAAGCGTGGGCGGTGTGGGCGACCGCCTCCGGCCTCGTAAAAACCGTGGACGCGACGAAAAAATTGTACTTTTCATAAAACGATAAATATATTGACATGCTTTTATTTAGTTTAGCAACATTTGCTAGCGTTGCATTGCTATCGTGGGGAGTCCCCGCCGGCCAGAGCTGGGGATTTCCCATTCTGTTTGTTTACGCTGCTTTCAACTGCTAGGAAGTCAATCAAAGTATCCGGTGCAGTCCAACCAGGGCCCCCGATTCTGGGAGCCCCCAAATCTTTAGAAATATTTTTTAATCAAATCCCAAAAAAGGCCAAAATATGTTCAGTAAGTAAAAGGCAGTATTTGTTGGGGACCCCCTAAATATAAAAATAGAGCGCAAAAATTTTCGAGCTCGCTTCGCTCGCTCTTGCATCGTACTTTGTCTTTTTCTCAGACTTTTCTGTAAAAGCCGACAAAGTAACTCCTATTTATGTATGAACGTATTGTCAAAGAAAACCTTACCTATCAGGGGCGGGGTCCAAAAATTTTCGAGCTCGCTGCGCTCGCTCTTACATCCTACGTTCCCAAACTATTCTGTATGGGTCGACAAAGTAATCCTATTTTTATATTAATGTTCAATTCTAAATGCACCCTATCCAGAGTGCAAAAATTTTCGAGCTCGCTTCGCTCGCTCTAGCATCATGTATTCGTTTAATGCTCCAACTTTTTCGTTTAAGGTTGATGCGCTAGGGTAGCCCGCGAAATTTAAATTTTCTTACGATTTTTGGGGCGGCAAACCTTTCAGGCCCAGGACGCTGAATCTTAAAATACGTCTCTGCCTATTGCCAACAACCGGGCAGAATTCAGACTCCGAGCTACTGCTGGGAAATTGCTGTTGGAGAAACCTAATAATAACTACTATGTATGTAGTCCGTAGGTAATTCGCATTTCTTTTTGCTTCTGCGGTTAATAGTCTATTACTACCTCTTACGTGTTATGCATAATGCATATACAGCCTATAATGTTCCCACTGCTGGGACACAGGCCTCCTCTCTTCGAGGGGGAGTGGGCCGTAATCTACCACGCGCGCCCCGTGCGGATTGGTAGATATCACATGTCTTCAATTTTTGGTTCTAGGACATGTTGGTTTTCTCACAATGTTTTCTTTCACCGTTGTGTGAGCAGTGGTGATGAAATTATTTACACTAGGTAAAGGTACTGCCTGGGTAAAAAAAAATTCAAGTAGTAGAGTGCGACCGAATTTCATTTTTGTTTTACGGCAATTTACGGCCGAAATATCAATTTTCGGCAATTTTCGTTTTCGTTTTCAGGTTGTTAATGATTAAAATATTGACACTTCATTTCTTATACTTTTACCAAATAAAACCTATGGAAAACAAAAAAAAACATTGTTTTCATGTAAATATGTTTTATAACTCTATACAAAAAACACAAATCAAGTGCATGTTATTTATTTGAACATAAGTGTACCTATCTCATATATACTTTTATCGATTCATTCCTCTATATTACAACATTTCAGTAGATGTAACACAATTATAAGTTCCTTCTATAATCTCTATTTTCAATCGCGTCTGCCCTGGGGGCGCATTCGCGTAGCCTTCGGGACTCTGCACAAGTATTTATTGCCGTACCCTTTAGATATAGGGAGTCAACTGATATACATTATACAGATACCTGATTCCGAGTTATGTACGTCTCTGCTTCGGTAGGTATTCAAACGTTTGGGTTATAACAGTTTGCTTTCCAGCTTCTTCATATTAAAATAGAAAACTTTTGAGCAAGAAATAATAGTAACCAAGGACTTAGTGACTTAGTTTTAATGACTTAGTTTTAGTGGCAAATCGCGTGAGTCAATTTTCATTTTTACTTTACTACGTACTAGCTTCCACCCGCGGCTTCGCCCGCATGGTATGTCTATAAAAAGTAGCCTGTCCTTTCCCGGGATCTCATCTATATCCATGCCAATTTTTATCAAAATTCGTTCAGTGGTTTAGGCGTAAAAAGGTAACATACAGACAGACAGACAGACAGAAAGTCAGACAGACAGAGTTACTTTCGAATTTATAATATTAGTATGGATAGTGTAGTGTAGGTTGTACAACTAAATTAAAGAGCATAGACCGGTGTAAGTCTGCCTGTCCACTAGAGCGGAGAAGAGAGGTCAGGAGAGGAGCTGGGACAATATTAACTAATAGTGTCTAAACTCTGGAGCGGAGTTTAGATTATATTGATTAATATTGGCTCATCTCCGCTCTTCTCCTCTCTTCTCCGCTCCAGTGGACAGGCAGCTTAAACTTTCTTTATTTTCCACTTTTCCGGGATGACAAGAAAGTGTTCGCATTTATTTTATATTGCAATAACTTCTGCCCGCGACTTCACCTTATGGCACTCGCTAATAGTGTAGCTTTAAGCTAGTTAAAGAATTTTCGAAATCGGATCCGTACTTCTAGAGATTACATTCTACATTCAAAACTTAAAATAATGTAGCTTTATTTCAGGACATACTATTAGTCAGTATACCACTATTAAAAATAAAACATTTCGTATCCTTACCTTACGCAGCTGTAATACTAGATACCTGAAAATTAACCCTTTCACCCGAGGTAAAAAAAAAAACTACGGTCTAAACACAAAACCTTGTTTTGTGGTTTAACCCATCAAGTTAAACCACAACTAAGTACTACAGGGTGATTTTATGTAAGTAATAAAGTGGATGGCTCCACTATACATTAACCTATGTTTAGCACACTTTGATTTCCATCGAGGGATCACTAATTACCTTGATGGACCTCTTGGATGAAGGGAGCAATGGACGTTGAAGTGTGTCCGCCATGTGCCATTGTGTACAGGTATCATCAGGGGTGTAGCATAGTCATTATCATCATCAGGAACGAATATGAATACCAAAAACGAGTATTGAAAAATAAGATGGGTAAAAATAATTTATCAGACAAAAATTAGGAAACGGTGAGAATCTTTCGTTTTTCCAAAGCCTGGAAAAGTCCTTGAGACGAACGCTGTTTTTTTAACCCAAGAGTGTCATATTCTGAAATTCAATCTTATATAATGAAGAAGTACATTCCCACATCTTAAGCGCGAGAAGATAACCGACTAGCAGAACTTAATAATAAATAACACGAATCCAATAACTCACGCTCCAACAGAATTTAATTTAAAACTAAATCTTAAGGAGGGATATCATTTTATCGTGAAGTCTATTTCTAAAACGAGACACCCTTGCAGGCTCCATTAGAGGCAGCGGTATCGGCGGGGAGGCGCAGGGCGGGCGGGGGTGGTTCTACAAACAATCCTCGCGGATATTGAACGGCGATGCGTTCGGAAATGCAGCGCCCGCCGGCTGCGTGCAACGGAACGCTCGCTCACGTCTCATCGCGCGAACCAACGTGTGAAGATATGAACGCCCTCATTTTCATCTCGTTTGTATTCATATTACATTTCAATTCTGAATAGGCAATAGGAGATTTTGTTTTATAAACACCCTGTTTGCTGCTTGATGTTTGGATTGTACTTGAAGGCTATTAGTTTTAACTTCTTTACGGTTAGTTTTCTTTTCCGTTTTTCCTCCGTAATAACTATGATCATATTTTTCATTACTAACAGGATCACATAGTCTCGTAAACAACAACACCAAGAGCAAAATAAAAAAGCAAGTATACATTACTTTTAATAGATTTCGCGAAATTGTTTCGTTCAACATTATCCTAACCATTTTAAAGTAAGAGCAACAAGACTACCTGTAAGACACGATGATTTTATAATAAAAAGAAATTGCGTCGTAAACTCGCCGTTCATACACGAATATTCTCTTTTTACTAAGTCCAGCCAACCTTTCAGGCTGAAAACTTAAATTAAAGAGAGCCTTAGCAGGCCAGTAATATGCGGGGGTAAAAAGTGATTGAAATGGACGGTTTCAGCGCTCGTGGATGTTTAAATATATAGATAAAGTGAAGTATATGTAAAGTGTATAGATAGGTGGTGAGCCCAGCCATCTGTTGCGGTCAAGTGTTCTCCTTCCGAAGTGGGATGAGCCTCCATCTTTCATGGACCAAATAAAACGATGCGCGCAAAGTATATATATCTAATGTATTGTATTGTACGTACGTCATGTGGGTGGCTCTTTACGTTCGTCTTTTTGTGCGAGAATAGAAAGCATTGTAGTTGTTTTTTTGCGATGGCTAATAGGAAATAATAAATCTTAATTTTGCTGAAATCAGTTTTATTAATACGACCATTCAAATTGGTCTACTGCACAACTCTACTCTATCCTACTACTTATTAATTATTCTTATCTGTCAGATCAATCAGTAAACTAAATACAAAGCTGACAGACTGATGACTGTCAGATTGCGGACTTGGCTATTAATTCGTTTCGTTAAGATTCCTTATTTTTGTACTCTAATGGCATTTATTTTATGTCCGCGCTAAGCAACACTGATTGTCATCATTGTCATGAAAGTGTTAGTAAATATTTACTTAAATTCTCAAATCCAACGCTTGCTTACATTATCAGAAACTTCTACAATAAGAAACAATAGCTTTTGTAAGGGTAAAACAAAAATCTTAAGTAATATACGTACATTGTACAGTTCCCTTTTCCTTAAAAAGAATTTTTCAACAAGTTGCCGTTTTCATTTTTATTAAAAACAAAACATTTGTATTACAAAAGCCTTTGTACGTTATCGAGTCTGGCTCCTTAAGAAATGAAAACGATACGGTTGCCAGCAACACAGGTAGCCAATAGGGATTGTATGGACAAACACCCAGAATAATTAAAGAAAACACAGACTTTATTTCCAATTCCATTATTTATAGAAAATGTTTGGGTTTATAATTTATTTTAGAATTAACACCGTTTCGTGTTTGCACAGACATGAAATGAAAACTTTGTACCTACACGTCATGTTTATTTCTCGCGTCTCCAAAGTCGACTACGGAATAAAGTTATGGGTTGTAATTATCATATTAAATTAACCGTCTTTAAGTCCCTCTACACACGGGTAAAGTATCTAATTACGTCCGCTGGAGCCGTGTGAGGTACGTTACCGACGTAGCTAATTCTCAAAGGGAGAGTTAAAACCTCTGGAATAAAATGGGTGGACAAAGAGCCTGATTCGAAAGACGAGTGCATCTCTAGTGCAAATGTAACTGTGTGCAGACATTGTGTTCTGGCTTACTTCCAACATCACGACCCTTGGTTACAGCCCAATGTGCCATGTACTATGGGATAGTGGTAGATGGCTACGTAATCACATAAAAGGTCGAGAGTTGAACACAACATTTCTGAACTACGGATTATTTTTACCATAAAAACGTAAAACATTCGTGCAATCGTTTTGATCTGGAAGAATTCGCGCGCCTATCCCATTATTCCCTTTATTAAATTTTTACTTACGTCATCAAAAATATTTTGGAGTGTTTTGCATTTTTATGAGCCGTTTGTAAAAAAAAGTTCGCGAACTATTAAAACTCGTGTATAACGAAACAAAGTTCGAAACAATCGTAATATTAATAGTCATTAATAAGTTCCGTATAATTGAGATAATTTTGGAAGAGTTGGTAGCAATTAGCGTCAGTCGGAGGCGGCAGAGGGTGCTCCTCACAAGAGCCATCTGGCGGGCCTCCAATGTGGCTCTCCTTAACACGAGAAAATTCACTCGTTCACCGGCAAACTGTTTCACAATGACGATGCGAAGAGAAATAAAATTTGGAGATGTCACTGTTAACGACTGCTGCTCTTTACTGCAAAATACATTCACCTTCGGAATAAAATATGAACCCTTTTTGAGTTCTTAGCAACGAAGGTTCACTTGAAACAAATGTACATTTATAATAATTTTGAATTCAAAAATTCCGATTAATATTATATTGCGCCTTAATATAATGTAAGTAGGTACTTATTTATAATGCAAAGGATACAGAACCTTTACCTTTTCACGAGGATATATCGAGTGAATGACGCCTCAGTGCTTCACTTCCTCTAAAAGTAAGCTTCAAATAATGTATGCTTGCACACACGAAAATACTTTAGCTGCGGTCTCTTATTAGCATTTTAAAACTAAACCATTTAAATATATTTGCCTAATGTAATTATGACATATATTATAATATTATATATATTTTACAATTTGGCGTAGCTCCAGCGTAGCACGTCGTAGCAAGTATTCCCCACGCTTCAATTGTGCAGTTTCTGTTTAACTAGTCAAATGTATTGCGTTAAGTGGCTGGAAGTCTAGTAACTAACTAAATAACTGACTGTTTGTAATGTACTTCCTTTGAAAAAGTACTGAATTAATGAGTTTACTGCATGTTCAAAAATTTGTATGTCTTAATTAAGGGGAAATGTTGGTAAAGCTGCATTAGATGCGGATAGTTGTAAAATTAAACATTTGACCTTATGTAATTAGAATTAATTACAACCTGTATTTCATGAAGATGACAATAAACAGTAATGAAGACATCTGTGGCGTGGCGCGTGGTACCGTCATGGTGCTCTCTCGTACAGTCGATCACAAAGCTGCTTGGCGTCTTACATCAGTGCCTCAGTGGTGAAGTGGGCAAGCAGTGTGCAGAGGTCGAGTGCCTGCCTGGCGTATTTCCAAACTATTCAGTCGCTGTATGTACGTATTTGTCGCTTTCTATCGATTTGACTCACTGAAACTGTAATTTTTGGTACCAAGCGGCTGAAAACTATTATTTAAAAATTAAAAAGAAAAACGGCTAATAAAAAACACAATATACAGGCATAGCTACGTCATAAATATAGATGTTAAGTATAGCCACCTTGAACCGTCTCGATTGTACCAACTTTAAATAACTTTTGAGTTTACACTGTTTGTTGCGTGGGCTACGAACTTACGGCCAGGTGGGGAAAATTTATTCCATTTATTAATATGCAGGCTCAGACAGGTTTATAAATCCCTTACAAAGTACACATCGGGCGGCTTTCCTTGAGTTTGTTGAGTGCCTATTGTGGCTATTGGCAAACAGTTTTCAGCAATCTCTTGCTTGTGTCATTGATTACAGTTATCTCATTTAGTTTTTAGTACCCTATATGGGTAAGGAAAAACGAAAATCAGTATAATAACTTTTGGTCTGAAAATATACATACATACTTACCTACTTACTCTAATATGCCCGTTGAGTGTGATAGGTTTATGTGTGTTGGTGTTATGTATAATGCAGCGAGAGAAGGACGGGTGTAGTCTGTACGCGCCTCTCGCCGAGCTTGAAACTTGAGTGGGCAACTTTGTCCGCCACGCGGTGAAACTTCGTTTTTCATTTAATTTGCCCGAAACGAGTGCAGCTTACAATATTTTCAACGCTTGCAACTTTCGACTTGGTCCTTCGTTATAAATTTTATAGTTAGACCGCTGTTGTTACCCTTACCTTAACCATCACTTATAAAACCGCCCCAACTGTAATGAATTTAGTGCCTGAAATGTCAAGCAAGCTAGTGTTGACGACAGTTTTAAACTAAGTTTCGTATGGCGCAGTGTTATTCGCTTTGCTGTTTCTTTCCCTGTTATGACTTGTATTTAGCGTCGAAGTTATAGTTTAGTTTTATATTTCTCTGCGTAGGAGTATAGTGATCACTCATAATCTCCCAACGAACAAATCGTATAACCGCTCACATAAACTTGTCGGATGGTATCGTCAAACGTATTGCGGACGGTACATTATTTTTATGTTCCCATAAATCGAACATCTACTATTAGTAGGTAGATGCTGAGACATAACAGTGAACGGTTTTCAATAAACAAGCTTAGCTCTCTGAAGCGTGAGCGCACGCCTCGATACTTGCGCCTGCAGTCGGCATGCGTGCAGCTCCATGTAGAATGTGTGTCGCAAAGCCTTTTTAGTGCGGGGCTGTAGCGGAGGCTCGTTCCGGCAGACGATAAGGACTGATCTGCGGAAGACAGCGTTGCAGCGTGCAGCAGACGCGATCGATACTGCAGCGGGGGCGCCGCCTGCCCCCCTGCTGCCCCCACCGGCGCCCCCGCCCCCTCTCGAGCCGCCGGCTGAAACTTTCGCGATAAGTACGGAACTAGCGCGTGGCGTACGCAATGCAATATTGTTAGCCGGTTACGAGTCTGAAACAGCGGATATTAAGGCTACAGAGACTGCCGTCCCGTTTTTACATTGTGCCTGAGTTTGAAATGCATACCGAGTTACGGCGCATTGTATTAATTTTTATTATCTGCTCGTAGGTACGTGTTTACTGCTAATGGTATGTGGAAGTGTAGCATACCTAAGGTTTACGGTGGAGCTCAGATAGAATTACACGTGTATACGCCGTATATGTAAAATATGCTTTAAAGCACCACCATCAAGTTTAATGTTCAGAGCTACGATCATAGACACTTTCAAAACTCGTGTTCATCTTACTGCTAAATGAAAATCATATCGAAAAAGTTTCGCGTAGCAAGTGCTACGAGAAGAGATTGAGCTTACCATAACTAATTACATGCAATAATTTATCTTTAAAACTTTCCACAGAAGTATGCCTGTTACGTGCCCAGACGTGCATATATTCGCCGCCATAAAATATTGCATATTACATCAATAAAGCATTTTAATGACAAAGAAGACGGTCGGCATTTCGGTGCATCGCGGCGCGTGGAGTTGGGCAAGAAAGTTGCCGTTGGTCGCGGACGGTGAAGTTTTCCAGTTCCGACCACGCCTGGCACATACAGTTTGCAGCTACCCTCCCCAGATGTGACACATTTTTTTTTTATCTTACTAACATGTTCTGTAATATTTGCCGAGAATATCACCAAACACGTCCGCAAATATGATAGAGATGCGCATATGATAATTTAATTACGCTCCGCAGCAAAATAATTTAGTTTGATATCGTATTTCCTTTCAAGGGAGAAATCTTAGTTATAGGTTTTTTTTAATAGCCTCTCATAAGGAACCGTTGCGTTGCGTGTATAATATAGCTTTACTTAGCTCGACTTTCAATAGGAATTTAAGCTGATATTTCATTAGGGAAAATATTTTGTATGACACTGCACGTTCAACTCAATAAACAATATCTAACAACATAGTGAAACAAGAATTCAGCTGAACTGTAATATTCCTAGCAACTGCAAAATAAGTACGATTAATTAATTTTCCTTGTACTCATTAAAATGTCGCCAGAAGGCAGCAGTACTATTTTGGAATTATTAGCAGGCGCAATAATTAAAACTTTGGAAAGTGTAGCAAACTATGAACGTACCTCCGGGAACCAGGCGGAGAAGCGGCGAGATCGTGATTTCTTTGACGAGATGTTAATAAATGGGGCGCTTACACCTTATAATTGGGAAAAACTGTCGCGTCCTCCTCTCAGTTACAGATGGGAATAAATCTTTATGTAGACGGGGATCGCTGGGTTCCTTTAGCGCGCTGTCGGTAACTTATTCCGGGCACGTGCTCACTCTGTCCTCTGAATATAAGGAATATAAGGCGTTGCGGCCCATTTATTGCACGTCGACTGGCACCCGCTAAAGATGTTCAAACTACGCTAAATAATTAATGACGAACGTCACCTAAGGCAAATTTTAATTATGTTCAGGCACGGAATGGCGGATAACTAAAGGTTTTTGAATTGCAAATACGCTTATAATCTATGGTTGGGACAGCTATTTGTTTTGGTTATTATTTTCTGGATTATGTTTGAACATTATGGTTGCTAATTTTTTTCTTAGTTAGTTCTTACTTTTTGGTATAGTAAAAAATTGATTAAAATATAACTAATTAGGTAAGTATTTACTAATATGCGAACAATACTTATCTTATTTAGAAAATTTACTACCTAAATTAATTTCGATATTATAAATACAGTTTAATAATTCATAACCGTTGACCTTTAGTGTATAGGATTGTGATACTTCAGAATTCAGATACTGTTTAATTTATAAAAAAAACAATAACTTTTCCCTGACACAAACAGCATTGACACCCCTGTAAATTCATCCACCCGGAACAGGAAATTTCCACGAAAGATACGTATTTACGCATTGATAAAACTCATGGTGTAGTGGTTTCAACCGACCATAACCATTGGCTGTGGATTGTAAGGCGCCCCATGAGCCATTTATTGCTCCAACTAGCTCCATCCACGAACGTTGCAATTATTCCGTGGAAACTTATAAATCACTTTAAATACTTTACATTTGGTGCATTGCGCTTTTAAACATTATATTGGTTCTTATGTTAATATAAAACAAGCTACGTTGTCTTCGTTTCGATTAAGATAGTCGTAGTTTATTTCTATATACAACGTGCCGCTACAATGACGACATTAATTTAACACACGTATACGATTTCGCGTATTCGTTTTTTGAAAATATTTGAATTTCATTAAACGTTATTATTTATTGATTTATTTATAATTTTCTAAATTACCATCCTGGAGCAACCTGTACTTAAAGAAAGGTGTAGCGAAGAGGTCATTTGCCGGGGTCACGGATCATAATGGTAGCCGAATAGAGGAAAGCCGCGCAATTTCTTAGAAATTATGCCGACAAAGCATAGTACCGATAGAACGCAAGCCAGCTGGTAGACAGCTTCATGAATGAATCTTTTGCACAGAGTGATCTCAATTTTGGTTATGTTTTTGTTATTTAGTTTGTTTGAAAATTTAAATTTTTCAGTTTACGAATTATTTTATTTTATTATAATTTTTATGTTTACTGGCCACTAGCCCTACCCGTGTGTTAAATTAATGTCGCCATTGTAGCGGCACGCTGTATTTCTTTACTGAAAAATGGCTATAGAGTTTGTGTATAAGTCCCTAAAACCATGCTGCGATACCATGCGTTAAAAATCATGTTCAAATTGGGAGTCATAATCATAACTATAAGTAATACCCATAGTAAACAAACTACATATTTAGAGGGTCCCAAAATAACGCATAGCCCAACAGTAACAAATTATATGTAGAAGCAGTCTGTTAGCATTGCCTTCGAGCCCCGTAATACCCGTCTGTCTCCCGACTCATACAAATTACACAGATGATAGTACACACTACTCTGTTTGTTTTCTCTGCCATCCAAAATTATTTACATGTGGTTATTTCCATGACATTTTGATGGAATTAATGGAACGTAATAAATTGAGATATCCTCAACGTTTCGTATAAATATTATAAGGAAGGGGACAGCTCATTGGGTATTCCAGTCACATATAAGCACTTCGTGAAAATGTGACTGGTATGGGTACAAAGAAGCTGTGTTCTGTTTTAACTTATGAAGGATGTAATAATATTTCTATATCTAACCTATATTCATGAAATACTCTAAATACATTTTTGTACAAGTAATCATTTATATAATGTTTCATAACTAAAATTCCCTATAAACTCATAAAGGGAATTTTAGGAGTTTCTGGCAAATTCTTTAACATATTTTCTGTACGAAGTATATTTTATTTTGTGTAAGCACCTTTTTTGCTCACATCAACGCTCGTGTACATAAAATACAAAGAGCTCTCTAAAATGTGATGCAGGAAACACAAGAACATGTGCTAAGTTTTATTTTTATATCAAAGAGGAAGCTTTCTTTTCGTTGCTGCTTACTTATGCATAGTTTCAGATAAGTTTGCATGAAAATGTTGTATATTCCAGCGTATGTTCTTCTTCACTAGTTCCATATTTATGACACGCAAAATAAAATGTTGCTGCCTGTCGTCGATGGTTGATAAAAATGCAAACCGTAGCCGCGGGCTCGCCGGCTCCGACGCCCACTGAATATGGGTATCATGAGGAAGGAGACAAGATTACATTTTAAGAGTGTTTACCCAGAGACTGCAAACAATTTGCTTAGCTTGTACGAGAGCGCCCCAACTGAAAGTCTATTCGGTAAAGTAGTAAAATTGGCTTTAAATGCTTATTTCGGGGAGTCGGTCGGCGTAGTACGTATAGCTACGCGAGTGTTGCAAGCCTCGTAGCGTCGGTCTCACCTGACCGTCAGGCGGTCGCAGGTAAACATTGTAACGTGACCCGACCACGTGCGAAACATGTGACCCCTCGCCAGCGCCCGCAGCGCCGCCGACGGCTGCACTTCACAGATGCGATCAACAAATCCGAAGATATAGGATCTTTAACACCAACACACAAATTTAATGATTTTTACCCAGTTTTATTTTATCGAATTTCCAGTGAGGAAGCGCAGTTACCGAGTTGAACCGGTGGGCGTGTTCCAGACAGTATTGATTTTGTTCTCTCTTTTCAGTCGGCGAGGCGTAAGTTGTGCGCGTGGGAGGGAGAGAGCGGTACAGGCAGGAGGTCGGCGCCTAGTGTAGAGTTTCCGTGTAAACCCGGCGTCGGCTCCGAAAGGACTTAACTGCGGGATGAATGAAAGCGTGTTGCGATCCTGAAGCGACGGCCGCTGTCGACGCGTCCGCTTCCGGTAAATCCGCTCGACAACTTCGTGCACTTAGTTTTGTTTAAAACTGTTCCTATTGCTCTTTCAAAAACTAAAGTTGATAAATATTATGCCTGGAAGCAATAAATATGGGAGAACTTCGATACTGATACGTAACATTATATCTTTGCATGTCAAAAGAATATCATAAATCATGTAATGTAGAGATAGCAGTACGAGTGAATGCTGACATATCATCAATTATTTATATTCAATGGATACTCTTTATATTTGACTTCAACGCCTAACAGAGCTACACTTAATGTTCTGAATGTGTTTGAATATTGACCAAGTGCGTGCCGAACACGCATTACGGCAGGTTTCCGTCACCGTTATAGAAAAAGTATTTTTGTATATTTAAAACATGTCGTTGTAGGTTACTCGTAATAACTTTTACTCAAGGTTTTGTATAAAGTTTATATTCAACGTTTACAAAAGTCAAGTTAGTTATTCGACTTTCAAAGTCATAAATAACAAACCCGAGTAGTAGTAGTACCCGAGCACAAAACAATTGACAAGTTAATTCCATCTGTATTGACTTTGTCAAACACAAGCCTTGACCATAGTTCACGTCGAAACAGCTTCATTCAATCCTATATTTGGGCGCATGAAAAGTTTTCCGAGATTTTTTAATTTGTGGCAGATGAAAAGAGCATGGCCTGCAATATATGAACATACGATTGGTCGGACAGACGAGTTCAGTCGACCGTGACGTGTCGGTATTACGGACAGTTATGCACCAAAAAAAATCCTTAAAACCTTCAACCATAGGTGTGCTTTTCATACGATATATCGAGAAAACTCTTGCTTGTTTTTAAGTGAATAAATGTAAAAATCGTTTGCAGTTTACCATGTGTAAAACTTTTAGGAACGACTACTGCAATAAATAATGTAAAAGTACAATGTCTCGTTTTGCCTGTTTAAATAGACTTTAGAATTTTTTAGACTTTTGAGAATTTACGAAAGGAATTCTACGAAGATTCTGAAAAAGTTAGGGTGGTGTGAGTATTTTCACCAACATTGGTGTGAAGTGCGCCTTGCCTCGGGGAGTCCGGGACTTCGCATCCAATACTTGTGCTTCCACCTCGTAAAAATATTCGTTTTGTCGTTTTCCTTCTGCGTTAGTACCTTACAATTTTAAATAGACTTTTGGTGGTCAGTTTTTTTTATAAATATTTAGCGTTTCTTACACTCGCACTTTTTTGAATTTATGAATACGGCCACTGGGCAGTAGCTTTTACTTTTCAATTTGCTTCGAATCACTGCAGTTACATTATTATTACATAATTAGTGTCCATTTTCTCTCGTAGATACTGTGGCAGTGTGAAATTCTCTTCTAAACCTTAAGAAACGGTCTTAGAAGGCATATATTCAGCTTTTTAGTTTAGTTTTTTTCAGGCTGATAAACCTGAATGAAACATTTGGATTCAAATATCATTCATAAAAATATTGTGTTCATTGAAGCTTTTGTTACTTCAAGCCTACGCAACTAGTTTTATTTTGATACACAAAGTTTATTGCCCTCTACTTTCAGACCTCTTCCGAAACAGTACCTATAAAAGGTTTGAAATTGTAACCGAATTTGTGGGGACGATGCAACATGCAATGCAATACTTACTTAGAGGTGGAGTTTTTGGTGTAATGCAACACACAATTCTGTATTACAGGCGGTTAAGTAAGAAGACCGTTTCGAATGCATATTTGAACTTTTCATTGTAATTTGCTACTGTGTTCTATAAACGTTCATGCAACCATGTTGCAGTTGCAACAACATTGTACGTAATAATTATTTTAAAGACTGATATTTTTTCGCCAGAAAGTTTAAGGAAAATGTTGAGGATTTTTTTCCTTTTTTGACGGGGGCTATAATCAAGTTTCCATAAATTACACGGTGCATTAGCATTACACGGTGTTTTCTTTTTATAATCACACAAAGTTTAACGAATCATTTGAAACGGTGAAAAAATTTTTTTTTTTTTTGTTCAAGAAATATAGACTAATTTTATTTCCTCTTTTTCTTGTTTCGTCTGCTACAGTGAAAGTTATTTCAGATTACTCGTGATTCTGCAGAATCGTCGTGCCTTAGCTGATGCCGAATAATAAATTTCGTCTTCTGCCTGTATAAAGGTTAACAAAGGCATTTCATTAGGCAGTGCTAAAACCTCTAAGAATAGCAGACAGTAAGAATAATAATCGAATCGACGTTAATAGCTCATTCCCTGGTAACAAAGGGTTCGTTCATGCGAATTGAAATCGGTAAATTGCTCTTACCTACTTCCCGTTGAGAGGTAATTATTGGTATAATTGATTGATTATGGCAAAATTGTACCGCAGAGTCGGTAAATGGAACAGCTCATTCTAAAACAAATTCTTTAGCCAACATGGCCCATGGTGTCATTGAAAGATTTAAGTAGCTTTGCTCAGTCTATTTACTTACTGCCTTTGTCTGTTTATTGACTCAGCTAAAACCGACATCACAATGCAAATTCTGACCTCAACAATTTCAAAGGTTACAGAAACACTCAATTAAATGTCTACGAAAACTAAACCGCCTACGATTGACATTATTTTCTAAAAATAATCCTTCTTTTTGTCGCAAAACGTTTTCGTTTTGTCAAATTGGGCAAAACGCTGGTGAGACATAAGTACCTACCTCTCTTAGTTCGGAAACAGAAATAACGACGAAGAGACCGTGACCTTTTATATTCGCGGAGATTATTTACGTGCTGCATCTGCACTGAATTATTATTTGAAAGGAAATTTTTCAATAACTGCATAGAGAATAACAGATATGCTCAAACAATCGAAGTCATATAGCATAGCATAATCAGCCTATAATGTTCCCACTACTGGGACATAGACCTTCTCTCGGTGAGAGGGAGTGGGCCGTAATCCACCACGCTGGCCCAGTACGGGTTGGTAGAAGTCAAATGTCTCCGAATTTTTGATTCTAGGACATGCCGGTTTCCTCACGATGTTTTCCTTCAGCGCTTTGATAGCAGCAGTGATGAAATAATTAACACAAAGTAAAGCGCCTGTCTGGGATCGAACCAAGACGTACAACTGGTAAATCGCGGCCGTTAACACTAGGTTAAATTAACACTGCTCTCGAAGTCATATAAAGCAGCGTTATTGATAAAAATTGAGCAGTGCACCAGATGTGATAGATTGCTTCCCCGACTCTTACGAGTACGACCGCCACCGCTACGAATTGAGGTCCCATAAAACATACACGGTAAGTTAACAAGTTGAAACACTCTCATACCCAAATGATTAAATAAACGTTCTTCCAAGAACAAGTTTTCGAATAATGTAAGCCCTATCAAACTCTGTTCAGTGGTTCTTGAGTTAAGCCAGACACAAGCGTGGAGGAAACTTGCCGGTACGTCGTGATTACTGTCTTGTCTGCAGGGGGTAAACCTCTCCAATATAGAACCATTCATTTGAAACAAAAAAACAATGCTCTGTGAAAATTTCCGCACACTTTTTCCTTCCATCGAAATGTAGTTTTATATGAAAACTTGCATCGGAATTATTTTAGCGCGGCATTCGCTTGTAGGCGAGGGGAGGCGATGTGCGGAGGACTTTGTAAACATTCGGGACGAGACTATTATATTGTAGGTACGAATACATTCAAAGGTCGGAACCTTTTGTAGCTTTCCGCGATGAGTGAGCACAATTTAAACTTTTATCGATTTCTGTTCTATTTGGATGCTTGAAAATACACACAGGTAGTATGTTATCAACCTTTCCTTTACATTTCAATACAAACAAGTTAAAATATATTCCAAATAACAAACATAAACTACTCAACGCCTACCACACAAGTAATGTTGAAAGATACACTGAGTAAGGTAATAAATATTGTACGTCGAGAGGCGTTGAAAAATAAGTACTTAAAATAATTTCACTCATATATTTTAACAAAGCTTTTACCACACATTAGGTACAAAGAAGTTTTGTGCCTGGCTCATTTACCTGAGTACTGTGACGCTTGCCTAAAAACTGTGTCTAATCAAAATTCTTGGAGATAACGAGATGAAGCGGAACATTTACGTCTAATTTATACGGAGACAATGGAGGTGGTCGCAATTAGTGAAATGGCCACTGAGAACAAACGCGTTTCCAACAAAAGAGTGGAGGCTTCGGCTCAGACAAGGGCCCTCTTTCATTTCTTCCAAATGAGCAAACTACAGTCGCTAGTAGGGAAGATTTGTTGTTCAAGAATGAAGGGCTCGCGAGTGAGCATTGTTCTTTCCGCGGCCAGTTTGGTAAGCACTTGAGTTCCGTTGTTCTAATCAAGATTACGAGGGAGAATTATTTGGTTTTGCTTGTTATTTGTTTCAATACTAACTGATGTTATCGTGGAACGTATGCTGTAATTTGTTCTCCGCTTTTGACTTATTTCAGTTTGTATATCAGTGATAATTCACTCGTGTGTACCTAATGTACAAATTAAGATAACGACTTTAGGGTCCACTTAGGTAATAACGTTACAGGGTAATACGTTTTGAAACTTTATACCTTAAGGGTATCCTACAGGGAATCGTTGCTATATTAAACGCCTTTGTAATTATTTTGAGATTGCTTTCCCAAACCTAATTGTGGAGTACCCAAAAAACAATGTTAAGACACCATATTTAAGTCTAGATTTATTACGAAATACAGCGTTACAATAAACTCTACGTATTTTGAAAATTAAATCCGAGAAACAGACAAACTATAACTGTAATAGTAAATCATTTAAAGCAAAAGCAATTGTAACGGTTATAAATCAGGTAAGTTGGACGTGCATACAATTTAACAAGTCTGTAAGTTAACAACACATTACTATTCCCCCCGGCTGCCAACCGTATGTACTACGTATCGTAGGTATAACTATTCGTAGTTGTTCCTAGGCACGGCTGGTAGGTGGTGTAGGTACGATGTAGCCACCATGAAATTATATTAGCATTTGCACAGGTTAGTCGGCGTGTGTTCGTCCACAGGGTTTAATTGTTATGTGTTCCTGTGAAGACCTAGACGTACATGATGTACAGCCTTTGAGCGTGTTTTGGGTGTTCTCATTACAATTGTTTTATTTCAGTCTAGACCTTTACGAACGTGACGTTTCCACATTACAATCTGAGTGAGGAAATGATATTTTGGAAAAAAATCTTTATGTTTCTCACATTTTGCTATTATCGCTGAATTCTTGATATCTCGTACATCTGTGTGGGCGTTATATAACTTAGGTGTCTTTACAACCTATTGCAACTTTCTGTGGGTGTTATAAATTCTGAACAACCTTTCCGAACTGTCAAAGGTAATTGAGCAACTTCATGTGACATTCTTCAGTATTCCTCTTAAGGGGCCGGTGGAGCATCGGTCGCAACTACGAATCGAGTGCTACAAATGTTGCGCTAGTGTGCCTGTCGGAGCGATACATACAGCTACCGTGAACTGTACGACCACGCAAACATTGGCATTGACATGACATTTGCTTGACGCGATAGCACTACTAGCTATTGAAAACCGTAATACCTAAAATGATGACTGAAAACTTAATGTTTTTCCATTTTTTTTTCGATAATTTGTAACTTGATAATATAGGCTATGTTTCTGCTGAATCAAAATTACAAGCATTGTTGTTTATATTACAGAAAAAACAATATGAAAACATGTCATTTACGCTATAAAAATGTGCGAAATTCAATTCACTACAACTTCATTTTAGTTAGATAAATACTGTCTCAATCCGAATAACAACATATTTTGGTGGAAATGTGCACAAATTGCAAATGATTTAGGTATTACGTTTGTATTTTTTTTTTTTTTGAGTGTGGAAATCATCCAATGACTTCTCCCGGTCTAGGCGGAGCGGAAGGGCGTGTCAGACTTTTACTGACTAAAACCCACCCGTGTTCCTTCAGTTGCCTGTTGCCAAGGTCCCGGTATCCATTTCGGACTAACCCGCAACCCTGGCAGGATTACGTTTGTATGGAGAATTCATCCGTCGCCGCATTCTTAACAGACGGATTTATAACTGTAACTTTATAAGTAGCTAGCTGTTTTCCCTGACTGCGTCTGCATTCGATCTACCGTTAAACCTCGCTTAGTGATGGAATTTCCAAAATTCTGCTTTTTTGCACCCTCTAAGGAACAATACCTATCTATATCCAATAAAGCTGCAGGTCACTAAACTATTTTTAAAGAAAGATAGATAAATTCGAAACATTCACGATGTTGTGGGTGAACAATACACGTCCTATACCAGTACCTTCCCCTTTAGGGAATGCAGGCGTGATATAATGATAAGATAAAAAATTAAGTAATAAAAACTAATACCCAACTACGACTGAAAAGGTATAAACAAGACACCACAGACAGACAAATTAAAAATCCGGAGTCACACGTGTTAGGGCGGCATAAATCGAACAGATTACGTGTGACTCCGGATTTTTAATTTGTCTGTCTGTGGTGTCTTGTTTATACCTTTTCAGTCGTAGTTGGGTATTAGTTTTTATTACTTAATTTTTTTTAAAATTATTTTGGTGTTATAATATATATATTTTTGAAATGTGCTCATTAAGCCCTTTCATTTGATAGTGGTTTAGAAGATACAAGGGAACAGATGAACATACATACATACCGGTCAAAATCATAACCCTCCTTTTTCTTCGCCGTAGTCGGGTAAAAATTATGAACTAAATAATAGGTAAATATATTATGACAAAATAGGTACATACATATCTACGAACATGTTCAATAATTTCCGTGCGATATCTATTTAATTTATCAATGTGTGCCGTTAAACAGTCGATGACACGGCCAGCTTTGAAATTCAATTAGAAAATGTTATTGAAACCTGATCTCATTTTGTGTTGCGAGCGTCAAGTGTGGCGGTGACACTGCAAATATTAGTTCATGTTAGGATTTACTGATGTTTCAGTTAATTAGACACGTAAGTTACGGATGTTTTAGTGAATGGGTTTAGGCAACAATCAGAAAACTAAGGTAAAAAAATAAAAGAAGCGAGAAAGAAAGAAGCGATGGTGGGTGCGGTTTGTCTAGTTGCAGCATCATAAGTAGATCCTTAACGGATGTCCCAATATCACAGCGATGACTAGAGGTGTAGTTCTTTAAAACACTTTGCGCTTTTTCTGAACAGTGAACGAAACTGAACCGCCACCCTCGGGTCGGTGACGGTGAATCGCGTATACTCGGCGCCAGTCGTAAATGACATCTATAGAATAGAATAGAATATATTTATTCAGTATAAAATTGGTAAAATACACTTCTCATCAGAAAAATCGAAACATTATTTTTGACATAATATTCCTAATTAAAAAAAAAAAAAGTAATAAAAACTAAAACCCAACTACAACTGAAAAGGTATAAACAAGACACCACAGACAGACAAAAAAAATCCGGAGTCACACGTGTTAGGGCGGCATAAATCGAACAGATTACGTGTGACTCCGGATTTTTAATTTGTTGATACCTTTTTCTTCGCCGTAGTCGGGTAAATATACACATTTTTCTGATAATCCTTACAAAATATAAACTCGCAAGGTGTTTCGATTTTTCTGATGAGAAGTATATTAACATAAAATCTTAGAAATAATTTACAAAGGTATTTTAATGTTAGATGCCTGTGATACTAGGATAAACCTGTATCACAGGCGGCATGAGTTCACACTTTATGGTAGTTATAAGGATAATAAAATTCTTAACAATATTTAACAATAGAAGTCTTGAAATAATGCCAAAATTTAATAATCTTATTTATTACCTAATCTTATTTTTATATACCTTGTTTACTTATATACTATTTACCTTAAAAATAAAAAGACCAAAAAAAAGTCTTAAATACGTAATTTCGTATTTAGTTCGTAGTATCTATCGTGTGGTCATAAGCTCACACCCTCTTTTTTAAAGTCAGGGACCACCAATTTTTTACATTTGGATAGTTTCAAAATTGGATATTATCATCATAACTATTAGAGAGCCCCAATCCAAAACTAACCTTTGAAAAATCTTAATTAGAATTTTATTGTAAGTAATTAACATTATAGGTTAGTTTTGGGAGGGGGTTTGGTCAGTGGGTCCTCTTAGGGTTTTTAATAGTGGTGAATAATCGCTTATGTGTCGTGACTCGTTATACCTAACTATTTAACTTGGAAAAACTAGTATTTTGGGATAGTCCGAATGAATCATCAACGTTTCCAGCGAGACAATAAAACTTTCACTGCTAATTTATTCCGTTCTGTTTTCGCACATAATTATGTATACGAGTATTATTTGTGGTCTCCCCCTGTGACATTGGCAAACCCTTCACAAATATTATTAAACTAATGTATAATATGGAATAAGCAACTATTATTTTTTTAAATTATTATTTAATTACACATTGTAGTTATAGGAATCAACAAACAAATTTTTATTTTATTTTACATCACTTATTTTACAATGTTTATCATAAGTTACGTTTTTTGGTGGAACGGAACCACGTCGTCATGTTAGAAGTGACGTTAAAAGCCATGTGAATATACATCTATTTTTAGTAAAGTGCTTGAAATCTCACTAAGGTAAGTAAGTGCGATTTCTGCTTGAATGAAACACAAAAATAATATAATTGAAGTTTATGATTTTGGGCTAAAAAAGAGATGTAGATAATCAAAGCAGTATCGTCATGACGTCATCATCATGGCCGCGACAGTGAAGGACATTTAAATTACTACCTAGTAGAAAAGTTTTGGAGTTCAATCATGTTTTTGAACAATAGCAGTTGAATTTGACTTTTAATACTTTTTTTGGGTTCATATTACTGTCTTTTTATTCAATAAGAAAAAAAGTACATGCATATTGTGATAAAGTATACGTATCCATATAGATCGTGTTTTATTCGTTTCCTCAAGGCGCGGCGCACTGAAGCGCAGTGCCACCAAAGAGTTAAGTTTCCGTTTGCATTGACAGACATACAAACACATGCACGTGTCGTCGTATAGGCATAGAGTAAACTATGTCGCCGCATTGAACACTGCGCGACACAAACTGAGAGGACTCGGTCGGTATGATAGCGATGGATTAACGGTGTTCTTTTGTTTTAGCCCCTCTGGCTATGAATCAGTGACCTACTTGGAAAACCTTAAACTGGTTGAATGCACAGATCTTGGATTTGTGGTTGGGAAGAAGTACCTAAGTGTGTTGCATCCTAGCTGTGAATGGATTCTCCCGCAAAATAACGTAGGGAACTTCTGCCCTGTCTCATTTGCCAGATACCTCCACCTTTCTATGGGACGACTCGAAGCAAAGACGGTAGTTCAGTTCATCAAGTTAAAATTCCTTTGAAACCCATGAAAGTAAAAGGTATGATAAAATTTTAGATTGAGATCTCCATCCCTTACATCTATTTATATCCCGAAGATGTTATAAATATTCATCAACCTTTAAGGGTGTCCTACCTGTGACCACCATGCCAGTCTTTACCGCTTACATGAAACAAAATAATAGAATATACCTACCACTGGTTACCAACGTCAATAGACGCAGTAACCTAATATTCATTTTAGATCAGTGAAAACCAATCATGCGTGTAATTTGACGCGATATTTAAGGAAGGTATCGTGAGGATAAGATCATAGGACCCTTAACCCTGTTCTATAATCTGGGCTTTTTCCGTTACTGCTTCAAAAATGATGGGAAAAGGGCAGAGGTAAAAATAATTGAAGATTTTTATGTTCATTATTTATGGGACTCTTACGGCCAGTTTCTTCAACAAAAGTTACATCCAAAGTAACGTCAAAAAGTCAAAAAAACGCTTAAATTTATTTATTTTTGACGTTATGGCTGTATGTTAATTGGTATTTAGATCTGTCTTTTAGGGCTAGACAGAGTATAAACAGCATGAATCAGAAAGCTGTATTCAAAATTAAAGATGTAGTATACAAATATTTGGATCGAGTAGGTACTGAGAGGAGGCCTCTGTCCCAGTCGTAGGAACATTATAGGCTGATTATGTGTGTTATGTGAAGTACTTAGTTTTTGTATGGACGACTGATTATTTTTTCGCCATTACGACGTTGGTCCGATGGAGAAAGTTGTTCAGTTTCATGATCTGTGTGTCTGTCTCTGTCATGTCCACACCCTTAATTTTGACCACATTTTGGCGGAGTTTACAGATTGGAGCAAAGATTTCTAAACACCTATACAGATATACAGACCCGTTGGTCAGATGAAATTGTGGATATAGACATTACTGAACTTTATGTCGTTTGCAACTGCTAAGTATGAGAAAATGCTGAAAGTTACTGCAAATCGCTTCACCTACCGCTACTTATCGCACCTCGTACTCGCACTAGTAAATGACACACTCGATGTTCTGATTGAATTGTTTACCTACACCCGATGTTGGTATAACTAACGTGATTCGCGTTCATTAATGTTGCACGTATGGATTTAAAGTTCGCTAGTTGATAGCAGTTTATTCAAACGCTAACTCTGCCCGAGTATATTTAGTCGGGTGGTGGTGTGGAGCAGACTGTTTCAGCTGTATATGAGTCGTAGGTTAAAAAATTGTAGAGTCTGCATGTGGATCTATGGGATGTTATATACATTTATATCTTCTACTGTCGATTGCAACACCATTTTTCATTATTACACCAAGTTGGTAGCGAGGTTAACCAGTAGGTATGGGACTTTTAAAGATGCCAACGATATAAGAAATCATGAAAGCAGGAGATAAAGAGTGTATAATAGAGAACGTATTGGTCATGAATCCTTCATGCAGCTGTACCTACATGCACTCTATAATCTGATAAACGTTAAGGAACATCATTTTATCATTAACATTTTTTTTTATGTAAAATCTTTATTCGATTAAGTATGATCTTTTTTTCGACTAGTTATTGAAAATTATAATAATTGTTAATGATAAAATCATTTTTCTTTGTTTTGTTTGATTATTCAAACCAAAAATAATGCAGCATCAAAACTTATCCAAATCCGTTAGCTGAGTACTTACTTTTTAAAAACTTGTAGGATATAAAGCATGATGAAAATGTACCAACGCAGTGACAGTTCGTCAGTTCACCTATTTAGTAGTATAACAGTAACCTCTTTTCCTCAGCCAACTTTTACGAGTCGCGCCGGTTAATAACCAGCAAACATCCCGTTTTCTTTTACTGCCAGATCAACTTGCAAATGTAGTCCAACAACTCGGGTATAAGTTGTATCACGCAGCCAGGAAATTCAGTCCTCTAGGTGTAGCTATAACAGTATATAGACAATCTGAAATCGAATGCCAATCACGATAAATAAAAACAGTTTCCCCTAAAGCCCTTTATCCCAAAAGTTACTCGAGTCGACACACGCGAGTAATGGCACAGTAATTCGTTTTTGATGTCTGTCGCGTAATATATGGCGTGCTAATCAAAATATATTGCCGACTCCTTTATATTGTGCCATTGCATGCTCCCATTGTGATACTTGGCTCTTGGCACTTGGCATTTGACGCTTAGTGACACGTGGCGTGTCTCTGACGAGTTTAATAGCTTGTTCGCAGCTTCTCATATGTTTTTTCATTTCATTTGTGACGGCGAGTAAAGTAGCACGCATGTGACTCAAATGTTGATTGATAACTTTCAGTCCCATATTTTTATTCAAAAGAATGCATTATTTTGTAAAATTTCATGTTGCATTAACACTAATAAAGTGTGTTAGCGTTTACTTAAGGTAAATTTAAAGGGCCCCCTTTAAGGAAGGCGACCCCTTTAAGGAAGTGTCGCGCACCCCAATAATTTAATTGTGAGTTCATAAATGTTGAGTCAAGAAGTTTGATCGAAGTAGGTACACAAAACGTAAAGATTACAAGTGTACACGACACGAATGTTACATAGTATTGCTCGAAAACTAAATATTTCATGGAGAATATTAAAAAACGAGTTTAAATTCTGCGTTTATTATACGTATACGTACCGAAAGTGTAACTTTAACTCAATTATAAGTTGTACTATAAATCAATCGGTGGTGGAAAATCTCGTAACCTGTGGCGGTGTACGCACCCTACGCTACGCGCCCCTTGCCTCCGCCGCCGCTCGCCGCTCTCCGCTCTCCACTCGGCGGCTATTTTTGCGCAGACGTAACGATTGGCGACGGTAGCGCCACGCGGTGGAAACTCAAACCTTTTGACAGGCGGCTAAAATGGCCGCGTGAACACGCGATCTGCCACGCTGAAGTCGCTACGTACGTCACACGCGAAGTTTTACTTAACGCAGGCCCAGAAAACTATGTTATAGTGCTTTTAATCGGTCTTTCTATTGCTAATCGCTCGTAAAAGCTATTAAAATGGCTCTCCATCTCGAGACCGCGTTGCAGCGCAAGTTAAACTTCAAGATGACCACGGTAAGTGCATGCCGCCCGCCGCGCCGCTTATCGATCGGAGCCCGCGTGGTCCGAACATATGGTGGCCGCTACGAGCTCGTAGCACCCGTAACCTACGAACTACGTCACATGAAGCCTGCTAACGTATCCGCGTTGATTTTACGTACGAACGCTAATGTTATTATGACACAATCAGCTCCTTATTATTGTATTGTAAGAGATTGCTGTATGAGCGCGTAAATAGGTAAATAAACACTTGTAGAGACACGCGCTACGCCGATGTCGGAATTCGGAATATACGGAAAAATACGATTCACTTGCATTTTCCAAGAAGATTAGATGCTAATATTTAGTTAACAGTAAACGTATACGTTCTTAAAGAAAAATATACTCAATTTTGAAGCAGATTTCTGCCGGCAGGCACTTATGCCGCCGGCCGGTAAAGGTCTTGAAATAGTTTATCCTATGTTTAGTCGAAAGTACTGATTTAAGACATTTTCTCCCATAGCTATTGCTACGTGGGCATAGGCTCTATTTATACGCACCAATGTATATCTATGTTTGTGAAGGCATTGTGTGCAGGCTGTAGTGCAATTTGCAAATTAGATCTCGGTTTAAGCCTACGGATGACTGAAAGGCCATGTTACTGAAATTTCATTGAAATATCACAGTGAAAGGTCACAGGTTCAGTTTTAATTGACCGCTAAATAATATGAAGTATAATCAATTAATTTCACTAAACCAATCAATTACATTTATTCATAAATACATTGTTTCAATAATATTTCTGTTGTAACCAAATACCTTTTCTATTTGTTTATATTAAGACTATTAAATCACTATTATGTGGCTTTCCACTTAGTAGTATTTACTATTACTGTTTACACATTTTATTAGTCATATTATTGTATTTTTATTTTAACAAAACAGCCGGTCAAGTACGTGTTAGAGTGAGAAGGAGCATCCTTTGGATTTCACATTTAAAATTAGAGGGAGACACAGTTATGCAATCCGACAGACTCGAAGATGCAACAAGGTTCTGATTTTGCCGTTTGGCTATGGAATCCTAAAAATATATTTGAATGTCCTTTGATATTCATGTTTTTCCTTATATTGAGTAGTCAATTGATTGGTCATCCAATCCTCTAATAATATATGTGGAAATCGTTCTACCACTGTCGCTTTAACGATTAATTTGCATATTGCCCTTGTATCGAGATTAACTGGAACGAATTTATCACATGCTAGGGGCACTTTCAACAATTACTTTACTTTTAAGTAATTGGGAAAGATAAAAAACTGTTAGAAATAAATTCGGGTGACTTTTTAAATAAGTAGGTATTCAGTAAAGGCGCCTTGCGCTGTTTTTTCGAATTTCGTCGATTGATTTTATTTGGTTGATACCAGTTTTAATTACCGTTCTTATTGATTAATGGATGAAGAAACGCACGATGCGCTTGCACATGTACCTAATCGGCAATATTCCGGGTAAATCGTAATTAAACTATTTGACGATAACCACAGTACCAATAATATTTTCTGACATTTATATTATAGTACTAGTTAATACATACATACTTATATAAACTCACGACTTTTTCCAATGGGGGTAGGCAGAAACTACAGAACGCCATCTGGTAGTTAGTATTAATACTACTTAATAGTAGTATTAATAAAAACTAACAGATTGTCCTAGAAGGCTACACATCAAGCTATACATTTCCAGAGCTGACCACGCATTGTACGGAGATCCGATACAATGCGAGATCAGCATAAACTGTAAATGTATAGCTTGATGTGTAGCAGTGTGTACAAGGCTTTGCTATTAGAAGTTTTCATGACGGCTAGAAATAATTTGCTAGCTATTGCATAGCTGGAAGATGGTCGTCTGCTAATAGCAAAGCCTTGTACATACTTTAAATCTTATAGGACAATGACATCAATTTGATTCATGAAATAGCCATAAAAACATAGGCGCCTAAATTGGCGCTTCATAGATGCTACAAATAGGCGCCGTCGAGACACAACGGCCCTGTCCCGCATACATCTACTGCCAAACATTCATTACAATGATTGAAACTCAAATAAGTTCTGTTTACCACATAGGTGTGCGTAATTAAACTTTCCTGTTACTACAAAACCCGCTATCGGCGCTTTAATTACAAGCGAAAACTCATCAAAATGCTTTCCCCTCTATTTGTACGAATTTTCTTTACGTCTGTGAGTTTATTTTTTATTTGCAGAACCTGAGTTAAGTAAAACAGTTTTAAATTAAGCCACAGAAACGTCGGACTTATCCGCTACAGCAGAATTAGATGTACAAAATAATTAAAAACAGAAATACCTACTGCTGTTTTTAAAAAAAGATTAATTTTGCTTCCATCTTCTATGTATTTTTTCTCGTCTCCGTCGAAACATCAATTCGATTACTTATCTGAGTAATATTTCCTTCTTGTCCTTCTTTTACTCTTTTATACTTCATGTAGGTACTTGCCTCCTATTTATCAGAAATATATATCTAAGAAAAAAAAAGAAATACGAGTTTCTTTTTTTAACACTGATATTAATATTACTGTTTTGTACAAGAAGTCAAAGGCCGTTTCTATTTTCATCTTTGTAATGAGGGTGTATTTTTTAATCTGATCTTTTTATATCTTGTCCAAATTAAAGGGCTTCCGAAAGATATGGATCTAAATAATACTTATACAAAAATTTTCATTCTAAGAATAGATGTTTTAAAAGGTATCCTGCCTTTTCGCCGAAAATTGTTTGGCAGATTATCACTTGCCAACCAACGTTTCGCCGATGTTTCACTTTGACAACTAACGATTAGCAACATTTTTGTATGACAACGTTTCATTTGGTAGAATTATTGTTAAGCGTATTATTATAATGACACAAAACGTTTGGGACATTTATCATTTGTCAAACATTTCAATCTTATTTTTAGGTTACGATAGTTTAGAGTATCACAAACAACGCACGAGCCGAGCGAGCGAAGCGAGCGTGCCGCGGAAGCAGCCGGCGAAGTGCCAGAAGCGAATCGCTTTTGTAAAACGAAACATTTAAGTTAGGTTAGGTCACATTAAAGATAAAGTTAAAAAACTCACTCACTGAGCACCTTTCAATACTCATTTTAATTGAACTCTACTTGAAAGTTGGCATTTCAAAAAGTGTCATTATGAAAAGCAGACCAAACGTACAGTTTGTAACTGTGTGGTTGGGAAATAAAACAAAATTATATGATAAGTTGGCAAATGACTATTCGGCGAAATAAAATTCTGCGAAACGTTAGTTGCCAAGTGAAAATCTGGTAAACAATTTTCGGCGAAAAGGCAGAGATCCGTTTTAAAAGCCTACTTCATTATGATTTGTATAATAATGATACATGTTTTTGAATACTTATACGAAAAAAAAACATAGGTCTATGATAACAGAGATATTTAATTGAGAACGATTTGCGGTTTTGTCAGTGCACCAGTCCTAAATTGCCATGAGAACTAGCAACGCATTTCCTCGGTTCTGGCCCATATTATGCGATAACAACAATAACATAATGAATTTAAATAATAAGCACTTATCAATGAACAACACGTGCTAAATTCTACGCACATTACACAATGAGGGGCTGACAAAAGACGATCTACGATTCTCATTTCCAAGTGCGTCGCACACTTACATTCCGCATTCCCTTTTACATGCGCGTGCGTTAAATAAAACATTAATCTCTACTAATAGGATGTTACCGTTCGAGGCTTTGCGTTCAGTTTAAACGCATTACGTTTTATTACTTATCTGTAAATCCTCGCGCAGCTCGGGCGCACACGTAAAGGCGGCCAGTCATGTGGAACCGAACGGAAGGGTCGCTACACTCCTTATACTAAATGACGCTTGCCTTACACTCTTTTGAGTGAGAAATACGTAACGTTATCAAAAGGTTAGTGAAATATTGGTGGCAAATACAAAAAATGGTGCCGTTCGGGTCCCAATAACTTGGGACTGATTTGTTGAAATATTTCAGGTAGTAAATAATATATAAAGAATTCCACCTAAGCCGTAAATCAACCGCTCTTTGAGAGCTATTAATGTTGTCGCTATTTGAATTTGAATTGGTTACTGACTACCGTTTGTGTCTCGGATATATCTGTTAAGAGATAATTAAGTGTCGGTTACTGAAAAAGATTAGTTCCGAGTACCATGCGAGCCGTGTTCGTTGAAAATTTGTATCTGGAAAAGGACCTGCTTTTCTTTTTTGGCATATCGGAAACCCATAACTAGTTAGCAAAGACAACAGAAATTCTGCATAAAACTTACTATTACTGGTTTAATGATCTAAAAAAGGATACCTACTGGAAAATAGAGGAAATAGTGAAAAATAAAAAGATGTGTAAGTCTTTTTTATGCGCAAGAGCAATAAGTACTTATAAGTTATAAACAGACGACTACCGAATCGTCAATTGTATATTCGGGAGAGATTTGACAGTTCTTCAAATATTTTAGTGTTATTAATGGCAAAAACCGTTTTATAGAAAAATGACTCTCTATTAATAGTATCACAAAACCATGATCAAAATATCTAATCTGAAACAAAAAACTACCTCAGAATATAAGATAACCAAGATAAAAATAACATAAGAAGATATAATTCGCGAATACATCAGCAATTGAAAGTTATCAGTAATATGATTTTTCTCATGTCAAGATAAATATATACTTACACATGATAATATTTATTTTGTGATACTTTACGAAATTCCTGAGCAGAATATATATATAACCCACCGGTAATCCGGTAACGCTCTCAAATACTTATTTCTGATACAGCAAATCTATAAATTGTAAAGCATTTTTTCAATCGTATTGGCTCAACAAAGGAAAGCTATACACATAAATCACTCGTGCCTTTTCCTTATAAATGTTACTTTAGGTTTGAAAAGATTTCCTTTCATAACTGTTGTTCGTTCACCCCAAAGAGTGTTGAAAAAAGATAGAGACGACTGATACTTCCAAGTATCAGTCATATCTTTTATAACACTACATTAGAAAATTTGTTTAAGATAGAAAAGAAGAACAGAACAGAATAAACGTTTATTGTTTCCAGTATTACAGCTAGAAGTACATACACAAAACTAATAATACCGGAAGCAAAAGATTCAAGCGTCAGCATTATGCTTAAGTCCCCTAGAGCCTAGAGGGTTGCTAAGCGCTGGTTTTCAACTTAAATCCTTGACTCTTGACTCCTGTTAATTCAAGGGTTAACATACTATAACGATAATAATATGATGATCATAAATTAATATTGAATTATCATTAGAAAAATGGTTTTTTTTTAACAGTTTGTGGAATATTTTATCATTAAAAACGAAAAAGAAAAGACATGTACTTATAGATAAAAACTACCTACTGAATGACGATGGACACCTCTTATAATAAATTAATGCTATCTTTCACATCATCATTTCACCCGAAAAACGTCCACTGCTAGACATGAGACTCCTCCAAGCACCACCAGTTCGACCGGTTTTTCATTTTATTATCTTTCAAAACATTTTTTTAAATTCATTTTGTTTTTAATCCCCGAAAGGGACGCGGTACGTGGTACGCACGATTATTAGGCACGATTGGATGATTGCTATGAATAAGTAGAAGAGTACAGATTATTGAAAAATAAAGAAGAATATCTCTATCTTTTTAATGCTCTGTGGTTAACCCACACAAGTTCACCAACTTTTGAATACCATCGCCGGAACGGAAGGTATTCTTGTTTAACCATCTAATGGTTGGAGCTATTTTTAATATCGCGCAGAATCCACTTTGTCACTTTTATTATAATATAAACCACAACAAGGCGTAAAGGCTTTGCCCTCGTATTTTCATTTGAGGCTCTAAAAGCGTGGCTGTATGAAATTAAAATAGATATAATTTTCTCTGTCGCCTTATTAGTCTAGTGGTTGCGGAGTTTTAAGTCGTAAGCTTCAATTACTCAGAAATATTCAGTTAGTAGCTTAAAGTTTAAATTCATGTCCGACAAGTTGGAATAAATTTAGTCTTCATTACATGGGATTGATTGAAAACCCTCTTCGGAAATTGTTGCTGCATGTTTACATATCTGCTTAAGTGTAAATGACGCAGTAAGATGGTTGAAACCGTGATATAGTTATATTCCTATGGATAACTACGGGGTAATATAGTTATATTGAAAGCGGTTTATAACTGTCTTACTAGGACTATAGCTATGATACGAGCCCGATCTAGTAATATAAATATTAGGGCACTCCGACTCCGACCAAATAGGTTAGGTTAGGTTAGAACTGTGCCCAACTACGCGCTAGCCTAGTGGCCGCGGTAGCGGCCGACAAGCGCTACGTCCAAATTCGCAGTAACAAAATTGGGGCACTCCGACGTTATTAATCGCTTTCATCAAACTATATTAATACGGTATATAGCTATATTCCTAGGGATATTTTAGATTTAGATGGCTGTAGCCGTGATATAGTTATATCCCGTAACTATATCACGGCTAGAGCCATCTTACTGCGACATAGACACAATATAGCCGTTTCATGTGTAATTTTTATTTTTTATCACTCTCGTCACTCGTCATTATAATTTTGTGAAGAGAACTTCGATCAAAGGTCTTATCGCACTAACGACAGCTCTGTGTGAAAATCGGAAAAGCTCTTGCGCATAAGTTTTTTGAATATTTATTTATCGTTCATTTTGTATTTCCATTCCGGGTATTTATTTCGAACATCGTCACGATTTAAGCTGTCTACAAACTTAAAATATAATATAGGTAATATCAAATGGAAAATAAACACGATATTTAGCACTGAATCGGTGTAGTAACAACCCAGTTCGGCAGTCCTTGCTGGAAGCCGATTAGTTCACGAGTGTCTCTTGGCTGCAGTACTTAGCTACTTGTTTGTTGTTCTTAATGAGCACTGCCAGCCAACTTTGGGCTGTTTTCGCTTCAATTAAGACTAAAAACATGACCGAATGTTGTCGTTTGGTCGCTCACTTGACGTTTGTCGGCGCCTAGTTTCGCAGTGCTTGAGTATTAAATTAAATATGTACCTATTGTGTTTTATTTACTTGTTGGTTTGTATTGTAAACGCTAGTCTACAGCTGTATTTGAATACTTGTGAATAAAGGGTAGAATGTTTGAATGCTTAGAAAGAACTGACAAAACACCACGTCTGATGGTTTACTAGTTTGTGTATGATAAACGCTTGTATCAGCGTAAACAAATAGTTAGGTTGCTGGTAATCTCTGGATCAGAGTGTACTGATATAATTTTGTAGGTACATACATGCGTATCACCTATGTATCATACAGTTTTTTGTATATTAACTCTTCTTTAATTAAATTCATGGTTCGTCATCTCCAGGCAACTGATAAAAACACTTTGTACTACGTGTACATGTCATTGACATCGATACGTTTCATGCACAGTTATTATTATAAAAAGTCAGATTGCTGATCCATCGAACTGGTTATCGGAAAAAATAGCGACAACAACAGATTAAAATCCAAAAAACCAGGTCTCGTATCATCTATTTTTGATAACATTGATCTTAAAAATATCTTGCGCCCTTGTTTTCATTATCCTATATATACCATTATCCATATTATACCCCTTAGGTAGGCACTGTTTTTTGTTGACATTCAAGTCGCCCATAATGCTAACGCTGAACCAGAATAATTTTCTTTATTATAAACGATACAATTGTACAGCCGAGTACACTAAACAGAAGCATTCAAGCATATTCGTGAGCAGTCGTTAGGCCTGCAGGCGATCAGCACTCACTTTATTTGAGTTCAAGTTCACACAATCAGAAGGCTCGTTTGTTTTAAGATTTCCCTTCTTAGCTTAGCTTTCGAGATCGCGAAGTGTGGTAAATCTCGAGGTCTTTGCCCCTTTACACGTACGAATAGCAGCCACACCCGTTAACGGTAGTTACCGCTCATAATTCCACAGCTTTCGTTTGAATGGCCAGTAAAAGTAGAAATACCATGGATCAATCGAATACAGAACGTGAGTAAATAGAGACCGCCGAGCAACCTAGACTAGACCAATTAGACAGATTGGCGAGGGGTATGATAAATGTACGTGGTTTACATTTCAAAGGTCGCAAAACAGGTAGAGCTACGAAAATATGATGCACTGAACCCGAGGGCAAGAACCTTCCAAGTATAAAATAGTAACGTCTAGCTTTATTCCGAAAGTCTAGCATCGATTTTACATACTATTTTAGTAACCCGGCCTCATGCCTTTTCCGTCTGACTCACAAAACACACACGTCACACACCACAGGAATTTACTAGAGATATTCGATCATCTTGTTCGTCACCCTACGACCCTCACATCGGTATGTGATCACACTGATCACATAAATTGTAATGAACTCTGTCAAGTGACGTCTCCGACGTCTACGCGAGTTTACGCGGGTGACATATTGAAGTGACTTTATAAATGTAAAGCTAAAAGTAAACATGATTTTCGTTTCTCATTTAAAGAGCAAACATTTTTGTTTGTCGATGAGTTCCCTCAATGATGTTTACACACATAAAACGGGCTTAACTGTGGTAAAACGAGCCTGCCATTACTATACATAATATATTTTTTTTACTTGACCTAAATGACAAATTAAAACTACCTTTCTTGGAAAGACAAGAAAAATAATCCGCCCCAGACTCATTCACAGCGTGAAACTATCAGAGCTTATTTGAAGTTGTTGGCTGTGCAAAATATTACTGAAGTCTTAGGCTGGAAAAGAAAAGCTTTTTGTTCTTTTGTAGGTACCGAATAAGAGTACCTAGGTATGTACGTATCGTTATCGTTTTAGTAAGCGGACTAAAGTTTGTAAAACAGGGAACGTAAATATGTATTACCTACAATAAAAGTTAATAAAATTAAAGTTTTCCATGTAGATTTTGCGCAAAGAACAAACTATATCACGACGACAGTTATCGAGGTAATCGAAGTTCTAGATCTCCATACAGGTTCTTATTTAGCTGTATAAGACTAAGAGATTTATAAGCATATAAAACTGTGAATATATTCTCAATGACGATGTTATATGTTCACTATTGAGTGCGTCGCAGTCTGCATCCCTTTTGTGTCGTTAAGAATCTTGTTTAGACAACTTTATAAACGATTATATTTTATAGACTTCAGTGATTGATCGCGTTGAGTTTACATAGATAAAGACGCAGCAAGCGCCTTGCACAACACGTGCACTTGCACGGTGTTGCGCGAGAGTGCGTTTCGTTAGTAAGGAAATGAAAGTAATAAGGTCCAAATCTGCATTAGTTTGTAGAGATTCTAATCGGTGCGTTCCTTTAGATATATCTTTACAAATAAAGAAAAATTTAAAAAAGCACTTCATTGAGTTTAGTATTTTCTTGGCTCAAAATTGCGTAGCTATCGATTTTCTCAATCTTTGAACACACAACAGAAACACGGACGATATAACATGTAGGCACAGATGGGATGCGTGAAAACAAATGTATTAAAATTCGCCTATAAATAGCATTATTAAAATCCGATCGCGGCGGCTGTTGAACCGCGGGGCGCCACGGGGAGGCGCGGCCTGCGCGATAATTGACTATTATAATGTAGCCGACAGTCATAATCAGTGTTTTGCATAAAGGTCCAGTGTTCATACGAGCAAATGCCACTGTAGATACGTACTTTATTGGAGACTGGGACCATTGACATGCAGTTGGACACGACTTCCCGGTTTGGCAAAGGAATTTTTCGAATGCCCATTTGATAGTTGCAGAAAAACAAGATAATAGATTATATGAGACGTGATAAACAGAATATACAAAAAAATTGGCACGTGTTTCGTGAATCTAAATATCTGAGAACATACACTCTTTTTACATAGTAATTGTTGTTTATTCCACGATGGTTTCATATTGAAGAAAAGTTTACATCGATCATCTCGCTTTAGCCACAATATTCTCAAACATGAACGCATTGTGTTTATTGTGAACTTGTGAAGGGCGGGCGTTTTTTTGAAGGTTTTCTTTTACTGTCTTTCTGAACGTAAATGGTAATTGACTTTTGTTTACTTAAAAAAAAAATATTTTAATTGAAGATTGATAGTGTAAGATCCGTCCTAACATCGACCTTCAGCTATCAGTTTACCAATGTTTATGAGCTTATAAATTATTATACTTACCTACATTTGCGTTCTATTTTCCTTACAAAATACACTAGGGCATGATGTGTAGGTTGTCCGTATTCACTATTTAGTCTAAAAGTGCACTGTGGGCCTAAAACGGCCACATTAGCAAATCCTCTAAAAGCAATTCATTTCCTGAATTTCCATCTGTCATAAGCAATTCCTCTAATTTGACACAAAAGCAATTCATTATGTGTGGACCATTTTACGAATCTCCATAGAAAACTATCAAACAGATGAATTATTTCGGAATATGAATCGCACCCAGGTCATAATTGAATTGTCAGTTTGGGACATTTTACGATGATTCGTAATATTTTCCTATTATGATTCTGCCAAAGTGACTGAAGCCCCCTGAGCTAATGTCATAGTAGAACTTATGAGGCCTTTTCCGGTTTCTTTTTACTAGGATATTGCCATTACCTGTGAACGAGTCTCTTCATGGTAAAGTTTAATCAACATTGAACCTACTTTAAAATTAATGGCGAAAAGTGTTTTGATGACTATAGGCAGGTAGGTAATTATTACGCCGGTTAAAAATGAACACATACCCCCATTACACACATTATATCATTATTACTTGCTTGCCGGTACGCCTGAGAGATATTTCTCGACGGCATGTGAAACCAAGTCAGAGGCCCTTGGGCGGCTATAAAACTCTGACACCAGATTAGTTACTAACCACACGAAAAGAAGAATACGCAAAGCATGTCTTTTATCTTTCCTTCAGAAACAAATGAACAATATTTTTTTTTTTTTTAAATTGAAAATCTTCAAATTATTATTTTAGTCAATAAATTAACACTAATTTATATATTTATAAATTGAATGGTAACTCCATTAATTTTTTAAATTAATTATTATGTTAGCAAATACCCTACACACACATTTTTGACGTACCTACCACAAGTATGTATTTTATTTATTTTTAAAAGAGGTTTTTGTGATACAACTATTTATATTGACTGGAAGGTTATTCAAAACCTAATAATCAAATTATTGTCTGTTGAATGAAACAATTTATACAGGAAAACCCCTTTTCGCACGTAGTCGATTATGAAAATACTCCAGAATCCATTCAAAGTAACAACAAATGGGTTTGATTATTAGAAAAAAATGTTTGAAAGGAAAATGTTAACTCGCTAAGCCTAAAGGGGACAGGACAATAAACGATTTAGCTCACTCTCGGATTTTCGCCGATCCAAGGGAAGCCTAATAAAGAGTTGTTCACTTTGGAAACACTTTACAAACGTTTCGAATAACAATTCACAGGAAAATAAAACATTTCTCATAGTTTGACACTTTAATAAATGTTTATGTCTTTGTCAACAACGCTAATCATATCTATGCATAGGTACATACGTTGTGTTTATGTATAACTGGTCAATGAACAGAAGGCGATGATTGTGCATGTAAACACAACAATACTTACATAAATAAGTATGTATAAGAACCTATTATAGAATTCACAGTCGCATGTGTTTGTATCGTGTCTGTATTCCAATGTGTCATTTATATTATATAAGTACATAAATATATAAAGTTTACGTATATATGTACTACGTGAGCGATACGTCCATAATGGCACACGCTGGCTCCAAACATCTGTTCAATTCTTATACGCAGTTCCTTACGTAATATTAATTAAAAGTTAACGACATAATGACGGGCACGAATTTGATAAATCTTCGAAAAGTGTGTCTGACACGTAGATAAACATTCTACATTTTTTATCAAACAAAGACGGGACGTTTGGAATCTCTGCGGTTTGCTAGTCTACCCGATGCACTTAAGCTCCTTCTATCTCAATAAATAATAGAGCAGGGATCAGTTTCAAGCCCTGTCTGGTTTAAAAATCAATATTTGTTATACAGAAATTCGCACGGAACCTGGACACGGAAAGAATTTTCACTTACTCTGTTGGCTACGAGAACTCTTCGACCGGGGCAAGAATGTCGAATTATTTTTCTTTATTCAGTTGAAATTCGCTCAAAAGATTTTGCACAAATACTAGTAGGCTATACCTCAACATTGGCGTTTTGTCAAAACTATTTCTAGATCTGTTCAGAAAACACTTTTTTGAATGCTCATTGTCTGCTGACGACTTATCAGAGCAACACAATCTATGGCGAAACAGTCGGAACCGCTTCAATTTCCTCAACAAACAGTATTAAATAATTGGATTAAAACTTTGGGCTCTAATGATTGGAACAAATTACGTTAGAATTGTTAATAAACGCTTTAAAAAGTTTTGAATAAACCATTTGTAGCAAGTTGGGTGAGATTACTTTGAAGTTTTTAAGTCTTTGTGTTGGTTTGATCTTTGTCTGTGCTCGATTTTAAACGAGTGCAAGTTGTTTACTCATTCGTCTCGAGTCTCGATCCTTCGTCTGTGCGATGCACAGTGTTGCACCGTGCTCGGCGCACACGTGCCTCTCAGTCAGTGCATTGCCTTTGTTTTCAATGTCAATAAATGGGCGATGAATCAAGTATTGTTTGCGCGTCATATTAGTTCCGTAATGAACCGTAGTTTTCTGATAAAATTAAATTGGAGCTTATCTTACTTATATTGTTATAAAAATAAAAAACGTTTGAATAAAATAATGGACCCTTTGAATCGTATTTTCCGCTTTTCATAGTGAAACTTGTTATCTTTTGCTTTCAGCTAAACAATAAACTTATTTATAGGTACATATATGTTTTGTTCCAATAATGAGACTCATAAAGCAGAACTAAGTAATACTGAAGTATTGTCTATGGCGTCAGTGGTTTCATTGAAAACACATTATTAAGAGCTTCATAGTTGAACGCGGAGAGAATGCAGCCGAGTCCACAATGGTTTGCCCTTAACCTTTGCAGTGCGTGGGAGGCACTGGGGGCCCACTGTGGGATGGGGGATGGCCCATGCCCACGGCACTGTTTAAACTAACGAGATCTCTTTTAATACTCCATCCATTGTTGGGCCCATAGCGCAGTTTAGGTCTTCCGTCATGCTAAACATACCTATATACGTTTACTTGTTTAATACATTCTGCATACATTTCAACAATGTAATGCTTTTTTTATCGGCCTGTTGCCAACGGCATGTAATTACTTGTCGCGTACCAACGGTACAGTTTATTAAGTAGTGTTAGTACCAAGAATTTGAAATGTACCTACTATTAATAGAGGATTAAGATCTAATTAGCGGCACCAATTAGTACCTAGGAAATTATATTCACATTAATACAGATAGTTATTAAATGATGCGTAACATCTTGTGTGTAATTGAACAATAGTTTTCACTTAATTTACCATTAAGGGGTTAATTAATTTAAAGGATTGGTCGGGATTCCGAGCATTATTGATTAGGTATTTGTACTATTCACTGGCTTGACGAATATCGACTAACTGTAATTGCAACTCCTCCGCTTTCTTAGGTGAGGTATTGGTTTTTCAGGTAAAAAAAACGATTTCCTAAATCAGAGGACCGGCCGAGCACTCACTGCACAGCGAACTGTGCAGTGAAAACATCATGATAGTAATAAACGTTATTTTACAGGGAATGATAAAAACTAGGCTATAGACAAAATCCATTTTCTGTAAGCGTTAACGCCAACGGAAAGATCAAATTGTATGGAGTTGACATTAGCTTTAGAGATGTCACGTGACTGCTACTGTCAACTACATACATTTTGATCTTTCCGTTGGCGTTAACGCTTACAGAAAAGGGATTTTGTCTAGGCCCCACTGTCTGAACAAGTTAAATTAAATTTAAAGTTTAAAAAACCCCCGAAAAAACAAAGCATCTAATAAACGATTTCTTATTTTATTTGTTTTTAATTAAAAACAAAATATAATACCCCTCTTTTTCCGTCGGGGGTTAAAAATGGCCGTCATTGAAGATCTGCAAGGTCTATTATCATCAATGGCTTTAGAAGCATTTGAGAGCTGTGCACGGTTGTTCTAAATATTTTATATTATATAATAAGATTTGTACACAACAAATAAATAAAAAGAAAAACAAAATAAAAACTTTCCGAGGTTTTCACGGCGATGCTAATGCTTCTGTCATATTATATCTTTATTAACAACAACAATCAAGTTATCCCATTTTTGGCTGTAGCACTTTGTGCCAGGTCCTAATAAAAAGTCGGTGTCCTGTACATCTACACAGGTACCCTAATATCGGTTTCCAATCTTTGACGTGAGAGTAACTTTTTCCAATTATCGAGCATCATTCCAAACTCAGAAATTATAAGGATAGTAAAGTAACGGCGAGCTTTTCCTTTTTATCAGATTGAAATCTCTTCTGTCGTTTTCAGGTCACAGCAAAAAAACAACCGAATTCCAAAAAAAAAGAGATTGAGTTGTAAAAAGTTTTTATTTTTCACTTTTTAGTTGTGGTACCTACCCCACACAAATTAGAGTATTTTTATTCGTATTTTTCTATCTCTAGTCTAAGTATAGTCTACTTAGACTAGAGATAGAAAGTGGGAAAAATACGTAATATATTGTGAAGCTAACTCAAAAACGGGGGGTTATAATGGGACCACCTCTGAAGCATGACCTACCAAACTAAAAAAAAGAATCATCAAAATCGATTCATAATTGGCGGAGATATCGCGTAACAAACACACACAAAAAAAAAACATATAGACGAATTGAGAACCTCCTTCTTTTTGAAGAAGTCGGTTAAAAAATGAAGCAAACAAACATTCAAAGCAATCATTCCGATTTGTTTTGTTTTCCGATTTGTTTCCTTTAAATAATTATAATACCAACCTATTATTTACCCATTGCAGGGCAAAGGCTTCTTCTCCTACAGAGAAGGTACTACGAGCATTGATCACCACGCTTGTTCTAGACGAGTTGGCGATTCCAGACTTTTATTCGTTATATCGTTTATTTATTATAACTCTATGTTTCCTCAAGATGTTGTCCTTCATCGATGTCAGTAATTTCCAAGATAAACTCTGAGAACTCAGAAGTTCATATGAATATAATATTGGCCTATAAATAAGCGCAATAATTTATCATGATTGCTAACAAAGCGCTCTATTTATCAAGCCCATGATTATTTCGTAAATAAATCGCGCAACAGAAATGGCATAAACAGATACGTATCGTGGACATCTCGTAACCATGGTAACCGCAATTATTATTTCAGTAAACACGCGATACAAATTTTTAACCGCCTCTGTGGTCTTGTGGTTGGACCACCTGTCTCAGACCCAGAGGTCCCTGGTTCGATTCCCAGTGGAGGTAAAATTTTCTGCTCGGTTAGGTTGGTGGTAGGACTTGTTCTAAGTCCGCCTGGCTAGTTACCACCATCTTATCTAAGTATGTAGCCATATCAAAAATTTTAACAGCATCTTTGTATTTCGGCAGTTAGACGTAAGATAGCCAGTTCCTCTGTGGTTGAGGATTCCCAGTGAAGGACACGTCCACCTTGGGCCTGATCAGCACTTACCATCAGGTTGTGATGAAAAAAAAACAACATAATTATACAATTCGCACGTTTAATCATTACAATACGAAGGTTTAACTGATTTTATGTAAAGTTATTTATGGGTAGGTAGGTATTTTTGTAACGACTGCTCACGTCCGGATTATTTTCAGTAGAAACCGTGTGTGCATTTACAGACAATAACATACAACTAAAGTTGTTATGGAACCTCATTAAGGGAGTTAGAGAGAGAAGAGAGAAGATTGTTGAATCCGGATCGTCAGTGGGTGACCACTATTCCCACGTGAAGATCCCTCTATGTTGCAACTAAACTCAGTCTATCGCAGTTCACTGCTGGACAAAAGTACTTAGTTCTCTCCCATGTTGTACAACACCCAGTCACCAGGTCACTAGGTCCCAGACACCTTTTTAAGATCGACAGTAATTCATGTTCTATGCTATTGCGAGCACAGCCATTGAACGGCAAGCCCAATATTGTCATCATCATATATATATCAGCGGTATCTAACAGCCCGTAGGTTATTCCATTTCGTAATATGAACGTAAATAAAGCGCACACAATGTAAAAAGATTCATATCATAATTAGAGCTTCAAGCCTTCAAGCATAACATTTTTTTTCAAAAATTTAACAATTTGTCGGTGCCACTTTCCATCACTTCTCAAACTTTGATGGGACTTGAACTTTTTTGGGATACCCAGTGCTACCCATGTCAACCAACTTACGCGGCCCGCAAAAGGTTTCAGTAATTTTCTTACGGAAAAACATTAATTACAAAAGTTTGAATTTGTCCTTGTGTCTGGAATGGCGGTGTTTTGGTTGGAAAAGTTTTTCGACGCGGTTCGTATTATGGGTTTTTTTATAGTGCTGGAGTAAAAAGTTGGACTAGTTAGGTCAAATAACTATCAGTTCTGGTTTCTGAAAGCCTGTTTTTTTTTAGCAAAAACCCGTCGTTTGTTAACTGAAGTTTAAATGGCCATTATTAAACTGTAAGTAGTCCTTAGTTAAATCCCTTATGTCCTACAATATTTTCCTTATTATGCTCCTCAAACAATCTAAATACACGAGCAATAAAATGTATATCCTCGTAACATGAACGATCAAGAGTGCAAATCTCGGAACATGTTACAAGATGTGGAAAACACCCTAACAATGTCTTTTAAAACTGAAGGTACAAATCTCGGAACATGTTACAAGATGTGGAAAACACCCTAACAATGTCTTTTAAAACTGAAGGTACAAATCTCGGAACATGTTACAAGATGTGGAAAACACCCTAACAATGTCTTTTAAAACTGAAGGTACAAATCTCGGAACATGTTACAAGATGTGGAAAACACCCTAACAATGTCTTTTAAAACTGAAGGTACAAATCTCGGAACATGTTACAAGATGTGGAAAACACCCTAACAATGTCTTTTAAAACTGAAGGTACAAATCTCGGAACATGTTACAAGATGTGGAAAACACCCTAACAATGTCTTTTAAAACTGAAGGTACAAATCTCGGAACATGTTACAAGATGTGGAAAACACCCTAACAATGTCTTTTAAAACTGAAGGTACAAATCTCGGAACATGTTACAAGATGTGGAAAACACCCTAACAATGTCTTTTAAAACTGAAGGTACAAATCTCGGAACATGTTACAAGATGTGGAAAACACCCTAACAATGTCTTTTAAAACTGAAGGTACATAACTTGTATCTCGTTTCATGTTTCATACCAGGAAACCATTCATTTTATATATTTTCATATTTCAGTCTATTAAACTTCATGTCTTCACAAGTTCTTTCACCGTAACCCAGTGGAGTCTTAACTAAGAAAGTTCTTATAGCAAAGCACAAAATAAGAATACAACTTAACAAAACAAATAATTTTACTATGCTCGTATATGCATTTATTTTATTTGTTCTTGTTCAAAATTAGTGAAACTGGTGCAGTATAATTTTATTAGCTCGTAATGTATCATATTTCCACCGTGTTCCGTGTTACGACATTATTATCTTCTTTGTTTGACACAGAGATTTGACAAGGTTATATTTTGATAAATGTGTTTACCGAACTGTAGCGCTTTGTGCACTAGCCATAAAATACTGTCTACTTACGATATTCGCAAAGCATTTTGTTGAACAAACTTGATAAAAACTGTGGGTTAGCTTTGAGATGGAATAATAAAATAAGCTGAAGAGATTTATGTTTGTTTTATGATTTCAAAAAAATACGCCACGAAGGACCAGACGGAAATTGCAGAAAATATTAAACACAAAACGTTAATGTTGTAAAGAAACTCATTCATCAAAATTGAACCACAGCCGCCGTATAGATAAATTAAAAATAAATTTTCAAAGAAATACAACTGTTCATATTTCTCCTTTATATCAGGGCTTTTAGTAGAATTTTCATACCTACGCAATTGAAATCTTCGTTTTAATAGTGAAGTAAAAATAAAAAGTGCTTAGGCTCCAATCTTCCTTCTGTGGAGCATTGATTGCACCCCCTACCACAGCTTTGTAGTTGAATAAAAAGTCGCTTGGTAAAATGCCAGCGCGATGAAAAGAATAGCTATGCTATACTGAAATATTATGGGAGCTCTCGGGTCTGTGTAAACTGCTTTCTGCGTAAATCAATTGTATGGCTTCCGACAGAGAGTAGTTTTTCTAATGCAGGCAATAGAAATGATCGAAGCGGTTTATGTTCTCCGCGTAGCGGCCTAGTAGGTACAAACTACAAATTGGTAGGACAAAAGGGTCGAAGGATGATTCATTACAATATTACGCACATGTATCGCTGGAATTTGTTTTGGTATGTAGTAACGAGTTTGTGTAGGCCCGTAGCCAGTGTGCGTGCACTGATATTTATTTGTCGTGGAAGGGCGCTGACGACCGACAGCGAGTGTCTGGTCGGGCGACTTCGACCCACTACGGGGGTCAAGGATCCGCGTGCGACGCCCGACGGCTCGTGTAAACGCCACTTATTCATTATAATCATCCTGTTGCAGCCGTTTTCATATGTCGAACATTGTAATCGACGTTTACTTTATAAATAATTTAAAGGTTAATTCGATCACCTAAATGGAAAACTGTGTCTGTTCCACATATTTATTGCGCTTTATGAAGCATAACATGGTGTATATTTTGTTTTACCACTTGATAATATGAATATGTTAATACATTATTTATTGAAGATTATATCGTGTGACGTGAATTTACAGCTCTGTAATATCCTTCCTCTTTCATATCAGATTTAATCTGAAATTATTAATTATTGTGTAGGTTTCACAGGATAGTCGATCAGTTTTGTATACCAACGTAGGTAGATACTAATGAGTGTTTTAACAAATAATATGATATAATATAGATCGTGCGTCAGTACGTGCTAGGCTTGTCAATAAACAGGAACACGATCCAGGTTTGATAACATGTCCCCGCTCACGCAATACCCATATACCGGAATAACACTGTAGTTATACACGTTCTATTCTATCTCGATTATTGTTACACGACACACTTGGAAACAGAAGCTGATAAAATTGTTCAGCTATCGCTCGTCAATTAGATAATATTATGTCATTTTATATAATTCCCTAAATGTCATGGGTTTTTTTTATTACATTATCACTCTGCCCGATATACAATTCTGTATTTATTTGGAGCTCCTAATGATACCACAGTATTGATGTATATTGCCGTATATGCTTAGCAGATGGATTATTGGTTTTGCAGACATAAAACACTGCTGTTCCTTTTGACATTATCCTATAAGTCACCTCTGCTGGTACCTATTTTGTTGGAAAGGAAGTGGCCTATTCCTAACCAAAAACAAATCGGATCGAGAAAATCTCCATACTATTGTGGAATTCCGATCGAAATGTCTGTTAAGTTAAAAAGGGTTTGCTATTTTTATTGCAAGAGAAACGGTCACAAACAGTTGTAGATTTATTCTTCTGTCCTAAAATTTTCCTTTTTTTCCAATCTCCGTAATGAGAAACTCTATATCTTAGGTTTACTTTGGTAATAAGTCTTAGTAAAGTCGATAACAGAGTGAACTAATGAGGCAGAAGAATCGAATGGAAACATTTGGGTATTTTGATGGACGTTCTACATTTAGGTAGATTTGTCTGGATCATTTGCGAAGTGCCACGTTGCCTCTTTGATTATAAAAAGTCAAATGGGTATCCTGACAAAGATGTCGGGAATTACGAGTGCGTAAGACATTAGTGATTTGGCAGACAATGCTGAAGTATACATATAACACTGAAACTTAACATTCTTCTAGAAGAAATGTTGTTATAAATAAGCAATACTAACTTTTTATGAGAAGGATTTATTGCTAATTCTTATCGCTGTCCTCTTCAACTATCTAAACAACCTACTTATATTAGGGTAGTCGTGATTCGTACAAAGAGCTTATCTTCCAAATAGAAACTACTTAATAGAGAAGAGCAAGAGACCATTTCAGTCGATAATTCTAGCTGCACTAAAGTCCTAAAACGTATTAGTCTGGAATAGGTTAAAGCGTATATAAGACGCACCAAAGAAAGTTTAATTACAGGAGTTCAGCACTGTAACTAGAAGTCTAGAACTTAGAAGTTGGAGAGGCGACATTTTGCGATACACGTACCTACTACCGACACGGAAACTTTGATTTCATTAGATCCTGTTGTATATGTAGGGCTTTGGAAAACGTGACTTTAGATTTTTTTTATTTGACGCGACATTTTAAAGCCCGCATCTAAATGTTGCCCCAATCGGTGCAGATTCGATCAACTTTGTCAGCTTTACTTTCGGATATCGTTCCAAAACATTGTTTAGAGTATTTCTCTCCTACTTTAATCTCATTATGCTGCTGTTTATTTTCAATAACTCAACATTTTCCTGTAAATTATTAACCGACGCCATAAATAAATTGGAGGAAAAATAGGGAAATATTTTCTCTCATCTAATTTACACAGTGTTACAGCTTCAATCGTTACACTTCTCGATTAATATTGAGCATAATTTGACCTTTCATGTTTTATTTATACACGCTAACAGAATATTGAAATATTGTCGGTATTAAATTTCTTTAAATACAGGCTCGGTGCTAGGGTACGCGTCTCCTCCCCGCCCACCGCTCCCACCCAATCTACCAGCCACCTACGCCTTTTGCATTTTATTTATAGGTATATCTATAGGCACTAGTTCAATGTGTAATCTAGAATTCCTAGCGAGAAATGAATGGTGCTTGCTATGCGTGAGTAATGAACGCGGACTGACTCAGCGGCAGATGAGATAACTGACGAATTACTTACAAATTACAATCTCTCTTTGTGAACAATCACAATATTCTTCATTGCGGATCCTCTAGAGAGACATTGTGAACAGCCTCGATATCTGAAAGGGATCCAAGCTTTTTGTTTTGCGACACAATAAATAATAATGTGCTTACATAATATATTTTTGTGATATAACTAGGTACGTCATTAGTACAAGAATGTGAACATAAATCATTCGGAATATAGACGAGGACGTGAGTTAGTAAGGGCTTTGTCAAAAAGGATATTAGTCAATATAGAATTGTTTATCTTAGCCTGTTTTGGCAGTCTGATAATTTTTTAAGGTTTAAAGATAACGGATATTTTCTCTTGTCATGGAAAACATTAGGTACATGATTTAAAAAAAAATTACAACAACCACTAATTAACATACCCAAACATAATCAAGTAATAAGTAATATTTTTGTTGAAACATGATGACTTTTAATAATCTCAACCGGCGATGCCCAGTTCATGTGCGAGTTAAACTTGGCCCATTAATTTATTTTAGATCTAATTGCTCGAGTATTTTTAGCCTTCACAGCTGCGGGTTCTTGACCCTATTATAATTGACATACATTGTGTATGTAATGATTATTTTTTTTCAATGTTTTTTTCAGTCTAGTCCAAAGTGCCTGCTCTGGTAGGCGCTATTGAATTACGATTTATTTTTCGAAGTGGGGTACGGGGCGCGTGGGGGGCGGTTATCGTTCCAATCGAGACCACTGATGGATTCCCACTGTCACAAGAGAGATACGACTATTTAATTCGAGTTTGCACACAGTTTTTGTGAGATTTTTCCCTCCCTACTTTACAGTTTGTGGGTCCGATGCCAGGGATTTTGAAATATTGGTCTGACAATTTGTGAAACTTTTCCTATGAAACAAACATACGAATTGCGAATGTAACGCGACGAAAGGGTATAGGTATTTGATGCATGTTGTTGGTGTTTACTTGCAATTTATTAAAGTGCCCGTTGAATTACTGTAATGAACCAATGCCCTCACGATTACGACATTACAGACATTTTGACATTTTAGAAGTTCAAGCTATTAAGTTTAGCGTGTTAAGTTTATCTTGCAAGTAAATGACGATATTCAAGTCTTCCAGTCCATCACAAAAAAGGGTAGCATCGAACACAACATGTTATGTCGTTTTTGTAGTTTGTTTTCCCCTTGTCGGTCGTAAGTAATTCCCTTATCCTCGAAGAAAAGTTACAACAGAGGGATCCCTACTTTACACAGGCCTGTAGTTTTTTTCTTTATTTTTGGGAACGTATAATTCTCACTTTACCAAACAGAAACCCGCTTTTTTGTTCTCGGCCCTTTTATTGAATTCCGCACTTGGTAGCTGAAGGAAGTTTGTAGTGCCTACCCTAACAACATTCTACAAATTCCACGTTACCTAATGTGATTACAGAAATACGACTGTCACGTTCATTATTGGGTTCTGTAAGTCCCATTGCTTTAATATATTTATTCGTCCTACTATGGAATGTTAGACCTTTATTTATGTCCCAAACTTGAAAGTTTGGATCGAAAACACGCAAAAAATATGATATTTGTTCAAGTTATAATGACTGTTACGGACTGTAAAGGTTTTGAATGGCGCTTGTTAAATGACTATCACAATACTCGGAAAAAGCTATTTCAAGAAAAATTGTCTAGAATGAGATCCTTTAGCCAGTTGCAAATGACGTTTTCTTTGTGTTGTATCTGTGTCAAACGTTGGAAAGAAAGTCCTTGCGGGTGGCATTGCAACGTGGGTGCATTGTTCTCCCTACACGACTGACTTACCGACTGCACGTACTCCGGCGCAAGCAGAAAGACTACAGCGGACTAATTAGAACCGTAGCTTTAATTCTTTATTCTTTTGAGCCAGTCAGAACTAGAAGTACAATGGAAGGTTATTGGCTTTACATCCGTCACAACAATCAGGAGTCCGCCCACGATGACGTAGCGTGCTAAAAGCCAGCCCGGTACAAGCAAAAAACATTCCAAGTCCTTGAGAGGCAATGCCCTCTGCGTCCTACTAGGTACAGTAGACGTGTGAGTGTTTATCGAATGCTCGTAAAATACATATTAACAAGTTATAATTAAAGTGATGAAAAAAGCCCAATCATCATGATGTATATTTAAAACATCCTTCACGGATTATTTTTGTCGCAATTATGATATTTACATATTCTCAACGTTTTTACTCGACATTTTTTGTAGCAGAAAATATGTAATTAAGTCAGTGTGGTTACGCTTTCGCTCATATACCAGCCTATTACTGTCCTACTGCAGGGCAAAGGACTCTTCTCCTACAGAGAAGGCACGAGCATTGGTCACCACGCTTGCTCTAGACGGGTTGGCGATTTCAGAGTCCTATCCTATCTTAAATTCGAAAGTGAGTTTCTTTGTTACGCTTTCATGCTAAAACGGCGAAACGGATTTGGATGAAATTTGGCGCAGGGGTAGACCATGACCTGGAATATATAATCAGCCTATAATGTTCCCACTGCTGGGACACAGGCCTCCTCTCTGTGAGAGGGAGCGGGCCGTAATCTACCACGCGGGCCCAGTGCGGGTTGGTAGATGTCACATGTCTTCGAATTTTTGGTTCTAGGACATGCCGGTTTCCTCACGATGTTTTCTTTCATCGTTTTGAGAGCAATGGCGATGAAATAATTTACAGAAAGTAAAGCGCCTCTCAGGGTTCAAACCTACGACCTACAACTCGTAAGTCGTGGCCGTTACCACTGGGGCACCACTGCTCTCCCTGACCTGGAATAGGACATAGGATACTTTTTATCCCGATATTACCCCGGGATCTAGACTTTACGGGTGAAACCACCGGGCGCAGCCGAGTTTCCTCACGATGTTGTTCCTTCACCGACGTCAGTTAATGTCCAAGATAAACTCAGAAATTACATAATCATTGAAAAAGTCACATTGATACGCTTTCGCTTACCTCTTGCATTTACTAGGTTTCTGATTATGACGTACAATACATAACATGTTCATCCTTAAGCGCTTCGTTCGGAGAACCAACAAATACGCAATAAATTCTTAGGAAACTAGCTTCACAAAGAGCCTTAACAATTTTAAATGAATTGCAATGCCATGACATCACTTCATTTTGAAATATTAAATTGCTTTTATAATTTTATGGTCTTACTACCTGATCACAACAATTTTAATGACGGTTATGTACTGATTGTTCTTCTTCGAAATAAAAAGTCGAGCCCACTTGATTCGATTTAAATTGAAGATAATATTATACTTGTTAACGCCAGCTGGCTGACCATAGCTAACATAAAATCTACTTATACGTAAGTGCTTAGATGTTATCTAGGAATGAAATGCAGATTTTTATGTTGATAAACTTGATCTGTGACCAGTAAATTTTCCTTTCGTGATAAACAAATGTATACCTACCTCGAGATAAGATCTTCTTAATGTGTTCTAGGACGCCGCATTAATAAAAAAGAAAATGGGATCCATTTCGCCGAGATCGGGTGGAAAGAGCATTTAAATCGTAAGTCATTCAGGAGGGCTAGCGTAAACATCGTAGCGTGGGATCTAAAAGCGATTTGTCATCCATCACGGGTGAAGCGGGGACGCCAAGTGCAGTCCCATGTCGACTGTGACTCATTAGACAATCGATCCACGGCAAAAACTGGCTATGTTTCTATTTCTAACGGCGAAGTCCGCGGTTAATGTGCCTAAAATAGGACCACTTTAGGTGCGATACATGTTGCTAGGATGGAGAGTAAGCCAGACCCAACCGCCGGCCATTATGTCGAGCCGTACAAAGGTGAAGTTGTTGTGCTGTTTCGAACAACCAAATGAGAAGCCACACTAGCTAACCACAGCTCATAAAAATATACTGTGTATTACTTTGACGTTGGTTAGATCTATTATAGACTTGCTTTATTTCCAACTAGCTGTGCCCGGCGGTTTCACCCGCGTTAGTCTCGATCCCGTGGGAATATCTGGATAAAAAGTATCCTATGTCCTATTCCAGGTCATGGTCTACCACTTTTTTTTTTTTTTTTTTTGTGGGTGGGAAATCGTCCAATGACTTCTCCCGCTCTGGGCGGAGCGGAAGGGCGTGTCAGACTTTTACTGACTAAAACCCACCCGTGTTCCTTCAGTTGCTTGTTGCCAAGGTCCCGGTATCCCTTTCGGACTAACCCGCAACCCTGGCAGGCATAGGTCCTAGCGGACCCCGCCAATTGTGCTGACATCTCTTTGAGGCGCGCGTGGAACACGACGCGCCATCGACCCGGGCCTGGTCCTAATCGGACGGCGAGCTACCCATTGCTCGCCGTCCGCAAGCCCGCGCCTATGGTGGCCGGGAATCCGCCTGGGATTCCCGACGCCCAGGGCGTCTCCAACGGCGGCGGTTAGGGGCGTGAGGGCGCAAACTTTGCCTCTCCCTCACGCGTTCCGCCTCCTCCTTCGCGAGCATTACTGCTTCGCAGAAGGAGGTGACTGCTTCCCATGCCCTCTCGCTCCGTACCATGGCCCAGAGCCGGACGCGAGAGGTCACCGCCACCAATCGCCTCCAAGAGGACACGGCGGGGCTCCGCCCAAGCAGGGCCCCCCTGGTCTACCCCTGTGCCACCGTTCAGCTGTTTTAGCGTGAAAGCGTAACAAACAAACAAACTCACTTTCGCATTTATAATATTAGTTAGGATTGCCATTAACCATTTTGCTCATATTTTATTGTAATTTTACTTGTAATTACACGATAAAGACCTATTTTGATGAACTATGGAAATTACTCTTGCTCTTCGATATTGACTAAGGTAAATAAGTTTTACTTTTAACCAATACCTGTCGGTATTGGCTAACAGAATCCAACTTAAATAAAACGTTCTCATCATCTGCCTAGCCTTCTCCCAACTATGTTGGGGTCGGCTTCCAGTCTAACCGGATGCAGCTGAATACCAGTATTTTACATGGAGCGACTGCCTATCTGACCTCCACAACCCAGTAACTGGGTAATACGATACCCCTTGGTAAGACTGGTTGTCACGTTTTCGGGCTTCTGACGACCCGTAACGACTGTCAAAGATCTAGGAATGACAGCCGGGACCAACGGCTTAACGTGCTTTCCGAGGCACGGAGGAGTCTCGATATGTAAAGATGGTCACCCATCCACGGACCAACCCCGGCAAGCGTAGCTTAACCTGATGGATCGATCCATGCGGCTGTTATTACTTAGCCACGAGCTCCTCCTTAAATAAAACGTTCTAAATATCTTAATTTTGCTGTTTATAAAAAAAAACCTAAAATTGGACCAAACTCGTGTTAATGTTGACTCATGAGGGCGAAATTTTTAGCACAATTGGATGGAATTGGTAGTCAGGTTGATTGGCCTTGCGTGTCATAGGTACTCGCATGATAAGAGAACAAGGGTCAGAGCTTCAGTTATCAATGGCTGGGTTTAAGTGTCGTCTTGAGATCAGGCCCCCGCGTTTTATTCCCACATGTAAAATGATCTGGCATGCTACTACTAGTGTGATGTTATTTGGGCCAATGACTTGTTGAGGTTCATTTTCTTTTTGTTAAAACCATTTTTTTGGCACGCATCGCCTTTCCTTAATCAAACTTTGCAGAGGTTTGTTAACCAGATGTGGCAGAATATCAGTTCCTAACAAGAAGTGAATAAGAATACTGATTTTTATCTTTAAAAATGAATTCCGACAAGGAATTTCTATCGTAGGCCAACGCATTCTGAAGGTCAGATAACCTATCGGTATAAATTGCAGAACAAACTTTCGTAACTAAGCGTTCGCGAGCCTTCTACGCAAATTATTCGCAGCGCCTACGCTTCTGCTACGCGGCGTAGTTCCAACGCCAGTGCTACGTTGGCCTCTACGCCGTAGCACAATCTGCTACGCAGCGTCTGCGCTACGTTAATGCCTACGCTGAACAAACGCTGAGTGTGTTAGAAAGTGAACACAAACCAGTAGGTATTCATTATATAAATAATCAAAATTATATTGATCGTTCTCTATCATTTTCTGCTATATAATTTTGACATGGTCACTGTAGTCTTCAACTGTTTAGACTCAGTACATCCAACATTGCCGCCATTTTTAACTAATCAATGGTCATAAATTATTGCTTAACTTCTTATCTACGTAATAATTAACAACTCTTAAGAAGTGGAACAATTAAGACTTAATAAGATAATTTAGCAATTTGGTATGTATATTTCTGTAATCTGTAAGTAAAATAAGAGTTATTCAGATCAACTCATTGATCATACGTTTCGTTCGACTGATAGTTCGTCTATAAATACTCCGAAAGATTAGGAAAGGTATTAAATCACACATTAATTTTATATGATTCTACATAAATTTTATAATTATACTAACATACAAAAGTAATACTCACAAATTATGGGTCTATTGGGTCCTACAATATGGGTCGATAGCGTTAAATATGCCTGAATTAAAGCTAAATAAAATAAATAAATATTCCGACAAGTGCGACGGTACATTAAGATAATTTCCGCTGTCAGATTTCCACCTGCTGATGACTATCATAATGTACTAACTACTATCAGAATGTCGTAATGACTATCAGAAGTATGAATGGGCGGGTCTCAGTGTGTCGTTCGGCCATTCAATACTTCTTCGCAATCTTAGTCCAATCCGGTATGATAGAATAATACTAAAAACCAAGGTATAATTACGTGTTTGCAACTTACGACTGTATTTTTCAGAATGTAATCACTTCAGGAAACTTGCGAACTTTAGTTTTACTTTGTTTGAAACTTATAGTAAGAACTTCTTAGTAATAATTTTACGTTATTTTGTTTTTGTGGATAACTTGGTAATTTCAGTTAAGCTTTGTGGAACCTCATAAATAATTTATAACTAAAGGTTTTTTAGTGGATCGTAGCAGGTGGCGTTCTGTAGTTTCTGGCTCTCGCGTGGGAAAAAGGCATGAGTTTTTGTATGTAGGTTTAAACTTACGTAGAAATTAACTATGAACACAAATGTAATGTGTGATCAAGATTATATATAATAGAGTATGACGAAAGCTCGTGGCTAAGTAATAACAGCCGCTCGGGTCGATCCATCAGGTTAAGCTACGCTTGCCGGGGTTGGTCCGTGGACTCCTCCGTGCCACGGAAAGCACGTTAAGCCGTTGGTCCCGGCTGTTATTTGTGGATCTTTGACAGTCGTTACGAGTCGTCAGAAGCACGAAAGTCTGACAACCAGTCTAACCAAGGGGTATCGTATTACCCAGTTACTGGGTTGTGGAGGTCAGATAGGCAGTCGCTCCATGTAAAATACTGGTATTCAGCTGCATCCGGTTAGACTGGAAGCCGACCCCAACATAGTTGGGAAAAGGCTAGGCAGATTGTTTAGAGTATGACGAAATTGAAAAATTGCATTTTATTTAGATGGAGTTAAATAATCTAATTTATATTAGTTGGTTATTATTCTAGGTATGAAGTATGTGCATTTTACGGGTTCGTATTATGTTTTAATATGAATCTCGCTGTTGCTGCGTATACCTACGATACCTTACTAATAATTTTCGCTCACAAAAGTCAACTTAGAGCTGCTGATTTAAAGTTATTCACACGCAATGGAAAACATACACAAGCATGTATTATTTTATAGCTACTGTTCCACTTCTATTACTAAGACAAACACTTCTTAAGCTAAGTGTGGAACCCGATAAGTGAGATACCACTTTAACTGAGCAACTGAGCATGGGAGTAAATGTGCCGCCCTTTGAGGAGCCACTTACTGAACTACACATACCTACACACATAGGTACTCGTCTGTTAGGCCCCCCATAGATTCGACGAGCGATCTTGGGGGGATAATGTCATAATCCTAGCTTGGCAGGCAGATTGGTGATCTCAGTATGATGTAGAGAGTAAGGATGGCACTGCACATCCATTTCGTATAATCCTCTAGTCTACCTCTTATAAAAGGATGGGATGGGGAGACGAATGCTTTGTTATCAGATGTCATGTGCGTTTGTGCGTACATGTCTGATGAGCTGTCTTGTAGGAGATTTAACTTGTAGGTACATTCCTATTGTCGTGTTAGATAAGCAATATTTTTATACAGTGATGCACCCCACAAATATTCACGTAACAAATTAATTATTCAAGTCGTTGTTAGATTAAAAATAACGCTACGTCATTAAAAACAAATTAAAACAGTAGGCTAATATGGTTAGTCATGTCTCAATAAAAATACCACGCGGGATTTTCCCGTGTAGAGCAAAACCATAAAACCATTCAGCGAATAGGAGAATAGGTAGCGTATAGAACATCCAATCGACGAGCAGATAATAAAAATACAGAGTGCATATGAAGCTCCAACCTGTACTTAGTCTTTTATTTACGAAGAAAATGCGGACGAAATATTTCCATTCAAGTTTTTTAAGTTCCTCCTCGAAGTTCTCGGTTCTTGGATCCTCCTCATAGTGTCATGCGGCTCTTTGTTCGCACACAATGGCTCCGTGGCTGCATGTGTAGAATTGCGCGGAACCACAGACCGGCCAACTCATTGCATCGAGGATATTTGTCATGAGAACGCCTAGTTGCTACCCGCGGCCTGCTGCGTCATACGCGGGACTGCTATTCATTTTCTTACCTATTCATCTTGAAACTCATTTTGAACTTTTATTCCTGTTCTTGTGTGTTTTATTGTGAGCTGCTACTGGAACTGCAGGCTGCGAGCCATTTAGACTTGATAAAGAAATTACAGTGTTATAAAAATAAACCAGATTAGTCTGGGAGTTGGTATCGATAACGTTACCAACAAAATGACTAAGTAGCATCTTTATATCTAACCCTTTAAAACTATAGATAAAGTATCTACTATTAATGTAAGATGTGCGACATCAATGATTATAAGTTCATGACTGAGTTATTTTACAAAAACAGGACAAAAAAACAGTTCGATCAGATCTCAGATCAAATAAAAAACCAAGACAGAGCGCTGTCATCAACAGTGACGTGAGGCCGGTTTCGTAAACATGTGTGCACTTAGTGAAGTGTAGTTTAATTGTAAATGGTTGTAAATGTGTGCGTGAGAGCGTGTATGCACAGAGCGAAGGTGTAGTTTTGGCATGCTTCACTGTATTGTTCGCAGCACGCTGTCTTGGTTTTTTATTTGGTCTGAGATCTGATCGAACTGTTTTTGTAAAATAACTCGGTCATAAACTCATAATCATTCTATTCAATCTAACATTAATAGTAGATACTTTATCTATAGTTTTAAAGGGTTATAAAGATGCTACTTACTTACAGTCATTTTGTTGGTAACATATCCATCATATTGAAACACTAAAATAGATGTAGGATTATATAAAGCTTGTAAAAGTTTCTGAACGTTTGTGTTTATGAACGAAGGGTTGAGTGAAAGGGGAAGTTGAGAATGAGTGAGTGAAAGGTGAATGATTGGATTGGGGATTGCAAGAAGGGTATTCGAAGATGGCGGATACAGATTGATTGTAAGAAGAAAAAGGTGAAAACTAATAATTAAAAAGAAGTTTAAATGAAGAAACGGCAATTTCATTTTGAACCCCTTTCCTACAAATTCTCGTCCGGGATAAAGGGTTCAAGTGATTAAGAAGCTTTTCTACGTTTTTGAAAAAGTTACCGCGTGGGTGCAAGCCGGTACCAACGTGCATAACACAAAGTTTATTACGAGTTTACGTTGCAAAACTAAGGTGCAAGACGATGTCTGACGATGGAAAGAAGAACGATGAAGGCCCATTCAGGGCATTCGACTGTGTACCCAAGTTCACAGGAGATGATATGACGTATTCCTCAACGAGGTGGACTCAAGATTTAGACGATAATTCCGAGATATTCGGGTGGAGTCCGCAACAAAAACTAATAATCGCACGACGTAGTTTAGGCGGCACGGCGGAACTATGGATGAAAACTGAAAAGGCGTTCAAAACATACGATGACCTCAAGGCGGCGCTGCTCAAAGAATTCCCTGAAACGGTGAACAGCAAACAGATGCACGAGATGATGAGCACGCGGAAGAAACAAGCAAACGAGACGTTCTATCAATACATGCTCGTTATGAAAGAACTAGGCAAGCGCGCGAAGTTCCCAGACTACGTTGCGATTCAGTATATAATTGACGGAATTTCAGACTACGAGTCAAATAAGCTGCTATTCTACGGGGTGACATCTTATCCGGTGTTGAAGGAAAAATTAGTTCTGTACGAAGCTTTTAAACAAAAATCCAAGAAAGCTGAATCTACGAAGCAGCGTGATAAACCGGCGAAAGCGAAGCCGCAAGAGGAGCCCGAAGCTAAATCATCTATAGCTCAGCGTTGTTACAAGTGTGGTGATAAAGGGCATGTGGCGAGTTCCTGTTCCAAAGGTGTTAAATGCTTCAAATGTAATGAGTTTGGGCATATTGGTCCGGAATGCAAGGCGGCGGGTACTTCAAACGAGAAAGAACCTAATAAAAAATCATCAAACAATCATGGCGGCGGCGCAGCGAAGTCGGATCGGCGGTCGATGTTCGTTCAATATCAAACGTCAGGGGGCGCTGCGAATGCGGATGATGACGACGGTTCGGAAGAGCTAGTGAGTGAGCCGATAACAAACTTCGGTTCGGTCGGTCAGTGCGAGTCACAATTCATTCACTCCGGAAGTGACAGTGACATCTGTCATCAACGTCAAAACATACTGAATGTAAACAAAGGTGATCCGGTTCCGATAATAAATAAAAGTATAAAAAGTGTTAAAATACGTGGATATACGGTGAATTGTTTGATTGACACGGGTAGTGATTTAAATTTAATTACGCTCGAGTTGTTTTCGAAGTTAGATAGTGTATACAAACCCGAGAAGATGTTACTAACTGGGTTGGGATCCTGTAAGGTGCTTTCAATTGGTAAGTTCGACACAGATTTAGTTATTGATAACCATAATTACAATATTAGTTTCTACATAGTACCTGCTAACGTGATACCATACGACGTAATTTTAGGCCAGCCGTTTTTGGTAAACACTATCACAGTTATTAATAAGGGTTCAGTTGAGATAAGGCCTCAGTTCTACGATATTTCGTATCAAAATGTTATTTGCATGTTTTCTAGCTATGATGAGCAAAATTCAACGGTGCAAGAAATTATAGATAATTATAAACCCACGAAGACTAAAGATGCGCCCATTAAATTAAAGATTATATTGAAGGATGACATACCTGTTACACAGCGACCCAGAAGATTGGCACTATCGGAAGAAGAAGTGGTAAGAAATCAAATTGAAGAGTGGTTATCCAAGGGTATTATTCGTCCAAGCTATTCCGAGTATGCAAGTCCTCTGGTTTTAGTCAAGAAAAAAGATGGGAGTACCAGAGTGTGCGTCGATTATAGGAAGATTAATCAAAAAATGGTAAAAGATGAATATCCATTGCCTGTGATTGAGGATCATATCGATAAACTGTGTAAGGTGAAGATGTTTAGTACTCTCGACCTGAAAAATGGATTTTTTCATTTGCCGATAGAAGAAGAGTCTGTAAAATATACAGCATTTGTGACAAGTAACCCTGAAGGCCAATATGAATTTTTAAGGGCACCCTTTGGCCTTTCCATCTGTCCGAAGTATTTTACACGATACATTAACATCATATTTGCTGACTTAATTAGAAATGGAGTTGTTTTGATATTCATCGACGATTTAATAATATTGTCAGAAGATGAAGAAGATGGAATATTAAAACTTAAAGATGTGTTAAAGATGGCAGCAGAATATGGACTTGAAATAAATTGGAAAAAGTCACAGATACTTCAAAGGTCCGTTGAATACTTGGGGTACATTATTTCTGATGGAACAGTGAAACCCTCCACTGAGAAAACAAAGGCGGTAATGACGTTTCCAATGCCGAAAAGTTTAAAAGAAGTACACAGTTTTGTGGGACTGACTTCATACTTCAGAAAGTTCATTCAGAATTATGCATTAATTGCAAAACCGTTGACAGACTTATTAAAGAAAAATGAGTTTAGTTTTGAAGGTGTACACATACAAGCTTTTGAAGAATTAAAATCCCAATTATGTTGTGAACCAGTTCTCAAGATATTTGATGTACAAATGGTAACTGAATTACACACAGATGCTTCCAAATATGGCTATGCAGCGATTTTAATGCAGAAAGATCCGAAGGATGGTAATTTGCATCCAGTCCACTACATGAGCAGAAAAACCACAGATACACAACAAAAGTGTAGCAGTTACGAACTTGAAGCTTTAGCAGTTATTGAAGGAGTGAAGAAATTCCGAAGATATCTCATGGGGAAACATTTTAAAATAGTGACAGATTGTGAAGCATTACAGAAAACCTTTAATAAGAAAGACGTCCCTGCAAAGGTGGCCAGATGGATTCTATACCTGCAGGATTTTGATTATTCCATAGAGCATAGAACAGGGGATAAGATGCAACACGTTGATGCCCTAAGTAGGAATATATGCTTTGTAAATGTTGAACTACATGCCAGGATAAAGAAAGCTCAAGAAGAGGATGATGGATTAAAGATTATGAGAGAAGTTCTCGAAGAAAGTGAATATGAAGATTATTTTCTAGACAATGGTGTTATTTATAAAGGTGTACAGAAGAAGTTAGTAATACCTGAAATTATGGATTTGGAAATGATTAAAAGAGCTCATGGAATAGGACATTTTGGAAAGAAGAAAACTAAGGATATCCTAGAAAAGGATTATTACATCACAAAATTAGACAGTAAAATTGATAAGGTCATTTCTATGTGTGTACCGTGTTTATTGGCCAGCAGGAAATCTGGAAAGAAGGAGGGATTCTTAAATCCAATAGATAAAGGAGGGCTACCTTTAGATACTCTACACTGTGACCATCTAGGACCTTTAGATGCTACAAAAAAAATGTATAACTACATTCTAGCAGTAATTGACGGGTATACTAAGTTTGTGTGGATCTATCCTGTCAAGACAGTAACATCCAAAGAAACTGTTGAGAAATTGAAGTTGCATCAGAAAGACTATGGAAACCCACGGAGAATAATCACAGACAGGGGAACAGCATTCACCTCAGGCGAATTTCGAGAATATTGTCAAGTTGAAGAAATTGAACATATCACTATCACAACTGGAATACCCAGGGGGAATGGCCAAGTAGAAAGGATGAACCGAACTATCATTTCAACTTTAACCAAGATGTGCATAGAAGAGCCTGGCCATTGGTACAAGTATGTCAGTAAGCTTCAAAGAGTCATAAACAGTACATACCAACGATCAATTAATACAACACCATGTGAATTGTTAACTGGTGTTAAACTAAGAATGAAAGAAGATATGAAGATATTAGAATTTTTAGAAGAAGAAAACAGGATGGAGTTCATGCATAAAAGAGATGAATCACGAAGAGAAGCTAAGGCACAAATATTAAGAATACAGGAAGAGAACCGAAAAACATTCAACAAGAAACGTAAAGAAGGAGAGAAGTACAAGAAAGGTGATCTAGTTGCGATACAAAGAACGCAATTTGGGAATGCCTTGAAATTAAGACCGAAGTTCCATGGACCCTATAAAGTCACAAAAGAGTTGGGAAAGGACAGATATGAGGTAGAGAAAGTAGACAGAGGTAAGGAGGGGCCTATAAGGACTACATCAGGTGTGGACCACATGAAAAGATGGCCTTAGCTCAACTGTACCTTTGTATTTGTGTAATATTATAAGATGGTATGCAGGGTGTTTCATAACTATACAAGGAATATAATAACTTGATGGTGTCTAACTTACTGATGTGTACAATTTTTTTTTTATTTTCTTTTAAGTCAGACCACAGTAGGCTCAAGGTTGTATTTTATTTGGGTAGTTACCTATAAGATATAAGATTTTCTTTCAGTATGTTTTAGATAGTTTTCTTAAGAATATTGCCGACTGTGTGTCTTATACTGTACCAGTATCATTTAAGTATAAAGTAGTACTAAGTATTGAGTACTTTAGATTAAAAGTTAAGAGTTTGTTGATTTGTAACTAATTTTTGCTTAGAAGTGATTTAAAGTGGATTCAGTCTGAGGCCAGACTGATTGGCAGGACGGCCGAGTTGTAGGATTATATAAAGCTTGTAAAAGTTTCTGAACGTTTGTGTTTATGAACGAAGGGTTGAGTGAAAGGGGAAGTTGAGAATGAGTGAGTGAAAGGTGAATGATTGGATTGGGGATTGCAAGAAGGGTATTCGAAGATGGCGGATACAGATTGATTGTAAGAAGAAAAAGGTGAAAACTAATAATTAAAAAGAAGTTTAAATGAAGAAACGGCAATTTCATTTTGAACCCCTTTCCTACATAGATATTTTATTTATTTTATTTTATTTATTTAAGGAAAAAGCACAATAAGATACAGTCAAAATATCTTTAAATAAAAACAATTATGCTACCCACTACGTTCTCCACAGATTACAATTTAAAGTATTTTAAAACTAGCTAGTAACACAGATACAATACCTATACAACAGATATAGATATAAGGCATAAATAAAACGGAAAAATGACTATTCAGTGTTATTTATAAATAGTAGGTTTAGGTCATTCCTCATAGTTTTCCTGAATTGGCTCGCTGACTATTATAACCTTACATAGTAGGTAACCTCATTTGGCGCAGTAGAGATGCATAGAACGACTAAGTTATTTCAGTACATAGGAATTAATTGAAGAACCGATGCAGATAATAGCTTCCATTAATAATATTGAAGCTCCGCAATATTATTCGACATTCTTTAGATGAGTATTTAGAACGGCGTCCTAACTATGTTTTCGCTCAGTAAGGGTATGTCTAGATAAATTTTCTAGATAAATGTTTGTTGCAGAGCCGACTCGGCTGTTTCAGATAAGCTGTACAGGCATGCAACCTGCTAAATATGTGTGCGATAAATCAGTGAATAGAATACAAAGGACGGGTGTATCTACTAAATTATCGTATAGTTTAACAAACCGATGGTGTTCTTAGTTAGTAGGATAGCTTTATGGCAACTTGCCGAAGGTATTTCTTTTAATAAGATTGTTCTGGATTTTCCTTCACGAGGTGAGTGGAACCCGCAAAGGGTCGCACACTCTCACCTGTTGACTTTAAGTAGACAGCATAACGAGTTAAACCTACATTGTGGCAGAAGTTATCCATTTTCTTTTATCGTTGTGTTCTGAGTCGTAGCATGGCCGACTGAGTGCTGCGCTACAATTGTTTTTACCGCTTCTTAATTGATATTAGGTATCATGAAGGCGACACCATATTCATATAACGTTGACATAATGTTAGGTATTCGTTGATGTAGCGCGGGCTCGGTCAAAGTAGGTAAGTCCGTATTGAGGGCCCATCGAGTATTGGTCCTCGAGACGAGCGCCCTGCACCGGAGACTCTCCATGTTCCTACCTATCGACGCTTTGTAATCACCGTCCTCTACCCACCGCCTTTGAATCACGCCTATTGTTAGCATTTATCTCATCTACATTATAAAAAAATACTTTGATATTGTAATATTACATCCACTAGATTCCTGGATATTTAAATTGTCGCACTTTTTAAGATATCACGCTATTTCGATTGGCAATTACCGAAACATGAATACATTGATTTACAGCCCTGAATAAATGAATAACAACTTATTTGAATGTTATTATAATTTATACGCTGAATTTATTTCATTCATAATTTAAAAATATATTCTATGAATAAGTAGGTCATGTTTTGTGAAGTATTTACTTAATTGATAAAAAAATATCACTGTGGGAGTGTGGGAAGTTGAACCTACACAAAGTGGACTTTACTTGATGCGTGTGAACCCAGGACAGGATGATTGGCGATCTAGTGCATGCCACCGGACAGGACATGACGTCACACAACGTGCACAGACATCCAGTATCTTGATGCAATCAATTACCATTTATTGCAATACCTAGTCTATGCGTAGAGGGTCGTAGTGAGTCGTCGGCGAGACTCCATTGTCTTTGATTAGGCTTCCTGCCACTTTATTGGACTATCATTCCGAGAGCAAATTATTGAAACGTATATTGAATTGTATGTGTCATGTTGCGAACATGAGAAATTGGTCGTAAATTATGTATTTTGCGCGACTTATTTCTACAACATTGTTAGCGTAATTCTAGTAAAATAGCGATGCTTTATCTGCAGTCTGTTCAATCTAAAAAAAATCAAGTAATAAAAACTAAAACCCAACTACGACTTAAAAGGTATAAACAAGACACCACAGACAGACAAATTAAAAATCCGGAGTCACACGTGTTAGGGCATAAATCGAACAGATTGCGAATTAAGTCGTAGTTGGGTTTTAGTTTTTATTACTTGATTTTTTTTTTAATCTTTTGGGGTTATCATATATATATTTTTGAAATGTGCTCATTAAGCCCTTTCATTTGATACCCAACATGGTACGATTAAACCATATTTTTTTTTAAGTTTCACACTTTATGGCCTCTAGAGGGCGCCATTTTTAACTTAATGTTACTTCACATAGCCTATAACCAGCGGACAATCACGACGCTTCTAACGATACCTCATTTGTCAAATTGTGATAAGTGGTTTGGAAGATAGGAGGGAACAGATGAACATACATACATACATACATACATACAGGTCAAAATCATAACCCTCCTTTCTTCCGTAGTCGGGTAAAAATAGAGCCAATTATCCTGCCGAGTTTTACGAATACTTAACAAAGAAGGGGCAACTTAGAATGGACCGACCACAAACTACATTACGAGATTCAGACTTACCAAAGGGAATGTAAAGCAACTTGTTTGTACTTAAACTTTAAATTGCATTTTAAATTTTGCTCGTTAACATTACACTTACTCACTCAACAAGCACTTACTCGTAAATTATTCGCAGAGTTTTCTAAATCAAGGAATAATTAAGTCACAAGTTTAAAGTTAGATACCAGTGCCAGTGGCATGTCTCTCAAATTAAGCCAGTATTTAAATATAAAAAAAAAACATTCACGTACATCATTCAAAACACGTTCGTGCGTCTGATGATAGCCATCAAGAAGTGAGTCCACTAAACAGACATTACGCAAGTGCTTACGACTAGTAACGCCTAAGAAAATCATAGGAATGCCGTAACAGTTGATGCAAAAAGCCAGTTTTAACGGTACTAAAACATATCTATCGACGATTGGTGTCTGGTATAGCCATTGCAAGTCTCGTATGTGATCTAATTGTGGCATGCGGCCGCTGACGTAACGGGCTTTAGAGCCGGTTGAGTGACCGCATCGCATGCTACCAAACGGCATCCCGAACGAACTAAATCGTCTCCATTTATTACTAGCCGCAGCCCGTCAAGGCAATCCTCTTAATTTTGCAACATAACACGGGATGGCTTGACCACTGCACACGCATAGAAATAGAATTACGAGATGCGGTTTACTAGCGATATTCAGCGATACAAAACGACCTTGACGTACTTGTGTCTGCGATTTTTTTGGGCGGTTGTATAGTCTACGTATGCACTACAACACACAACTCTATTTGTGCAGTTAACGTGTATGAAAAAAAATCGTGAGAAGTTTTTATTTCTTCTGATTTTCAATCATCTTTTCAATTCCGAATAAAATGTTTCGATAAGATTTATTATAGACTGGGAGCCATCACGGCTAAGGGTCGTTTCCTCCTCATGGTATCATTTTCTCATTAACCATCTTCCTCCATTCGGTCGGCGGGTAAACGAACTGTGGCGCTGTGTTGGTGTGGGTGCGGATTTAGTCGGATCAACACCTTCGGTGTCCCTTATTTTCTGACTTTCGTCTTCACAATTCGCAGTTAGTTTGGCCAAGATTTACAGGATTTGGGTGGTTCTAGTAAGATTGTATGGAGATGATTTTTATCCCTAGTTGTGGAATTAAATAATGCGTTCAAGATCGAGGCACGGCGCAGCTTCGTGGAATCGTGAGTGCATCTGCACATCATTTACAATGTTAATGGTGCGTGCTTTTGCTTTGAAAATACATTAAGCAGCCAATATGGAGCTGGAGAAAATTACTTTATTAATGATCGTATTTTTAAGTGCGTAATGATACAAGTAAGGCAGCATTTTTGTTTCTGTCCATATTAGCGTATAATGGTGATAACTCAGAATGATTAATGTCCGCAGAATATTTACCTGAGTGGGTTTACAAATTATCTCCTTGAGATGATAATAATTACAAGCGATTCATACTCGTCAGTTTTTAGCTTTGCGAGTCGTAATACAATTTGGTTTGCATCCTTAGCGTCGAAGCTGGAGCGAGGCAGGGTTAATCTTAACTAAGTTAGAAGTTGCAAGTGCACTGCGCTGATACGGACCTTTGATATTATTGCACTTTGCTCCACTAAATCTAGCTCTCTGTATTAAATATTCTAGTCGGAGCAGAAACGTTAGTACGACACTAATTCAAACAAAAACGGTTACAGCGCAAAACGTGACGCGTTTGGTTATAAAATGCGACGGCCTCATATCAAAGCAAAAACTTTATGAAAGCTACTGTTGTGCAGTGTGGTGTTACTAAAAAACTGTGGAAAAAACGTGCACGTTCGTAGTTTTAGTTGAATAAAAGACAATAACCAAGCTAATTAATCAAACTGTGAATCGTTTTTATTCATAAAAAATCGTTTACTGAACACAATTCTCGATACGTTTCTAGTAAGATATTAGCATCGTCCCATCGCCACTTAAGCACGGAAATCCAAGTGTGTACACGATAATAAGATACATAAGATGCAAGTGGCCGCACGTTCCATTTTAGCCGTGTACCGCTACCACTAGTGGCTAGTATGTACAAGGGTTCCGAGAAAAACGCCAACTCGTTTACACTGCCTTCCGTTCCATCTTCTTAGATGTACTAAGGAATTCGAAGCGAAATTACTGTTGTTACTATGTTTTTACTGGATCCTGGTCCACTGCGCTTGTGCTGCCTTTGTTTTTGTGCTAAAACTGTAAGGACATAACCGCAACTCGCACAAAAACTTTCATTTAGTAAATCACTGTTTGCACGACAGACTTCGTCAGTTTGACCTTTTCGTCATATGCCTTTATCTAAATATTTACCTTCACGCAATCTCAAAACACACGAGAGGTAAATTTAATCTCTTATCTCATTTAATCTACAAGTTGGCAACTTTGAAGTCTGCAAACTATTTCTCCAGGATGGAATGTTGTCATAGAGACGCTGTGGTGGCTAAAGTAAACGTGAACATTTATGATTCAAAGAGGACTTACCTAATGGAGTTTAAATTAAATTGTATAAAATTAGACTTCCCCCATTTACTTATATCTATTGCATGATTTTGATGTTATAGATTTAAAAAAACCATTTAACATTTAATTTGAAACAATAAACATAACAAGACAATTGCTTTTATCGGCTGATGTACGGATAACATTGTTAGTTATAGTTTGATAATCTAAAATCGTTAAAAATAGGTTAAACTCATAAAAACATTGTTATTCCGTCAACACTTTCCTTTGTCAAACTTACGTCCGATCTATATAATAATCTGTATTTGTAAAATGTTTTTCCATATATGAAGCTAAGCATGTTTAAATATGCAAAGGATACGAAAGAGGCTTTTCTTGAAATCTTTTGCAAAGATTTGGGAATCTATAACAACATAAAGAGTTGTATTAAACCTCTTAGAAAGTTCACCGGTTTGAGTTGTTTGTCATTGGGACAAAGTTCACAGGCCTAGGGGGGCTTATCGGTGACTTAAACTTGGGCAAATTTGGATAGTTTAAGGGTGAAAAGTTCATTAGAAGTTAACGCCTCTTACAAATATTAACTGTCGCCGTGATCTTTTAGATTCCTTGAAATGAATAAAGTTGAAGAGATTGTTGAATGTTGGGATAGGAATGTAGTCATTCGTTAGAAGTTATTATTTTCGTGCGCTATCTGGATGTTAGATTGATTTACCTACTTGTTAGACAAATGCCGAACTTTTGCACTGGCAAGTTTTCTGGAATTAATGACATTGTGTGATCAGTGTTATCTATCATAAAGTCAAAGTCAAATCATTTATTTCAAATAGGCACATAAAAGGCACTTATATACGTCAAAATTACCAACAAAAAAATTGAACTCATTCTAGTCGCCCCTTCCAAAAGGTAGTTTCGTATGGAGAAGAATGGGCTAGAACCGTTAAAAATAATGGTTTACAATATTTCGCATATATTAATAATATCATAATATAATATCATAATTATATGTGAAGACGATGCACCTATACCCCATTTGAAATAAGATTAGACATTTAAATAAACCTTTTTTACAGTCCGTTCAACCGATTTTGACTTCTATTGCGTTGGTGGCATGACAAATGGCAGCTGCAGTAGACAGTTGGTGTTGTGTAACCTTTTTTGCTTTTAATGCCGTCCTTATGCCATAGGTATAGAAGTCAAAATCGGTTGAACGGACTGTAAAAAGGTTTGTCTAAATGTCTAATCTTATTTCAAATGGAGTATAGAATAAAATTATTAGGTACACCACAATGGGTAAAAATAATGAAAAATGAAGCAACCAAGCATTTGTGATAGATACATAGTGCTCACATATTTTCAAAAATTTTAAAAGTAGATGGTTTTCAAAGTAGATGATTTGAATTTACTCTTCCGAAACGGGCGTACGTAATTTATTTGTAGGCGAATCGATTTATGGTGTTATCGATTCACCTAAATTAACTTTGTCCGAATCGCTTCAAAAAAAAGTAATATTACGAGTTCCTATTTAAAAGTGTCGAGTAGCCCGTATCGGGCGAGTATTCATGTTTCAATCACCAGTAAGCCAACATTTTAACAAGTAATAAATAGTGTGTGGGTTAAACTAATCACAGATTGTAATATCAATGTTACATATACAAATAATCAATTTATACAATTAGATTAGCAACCAGTTTGATTTTGTCTAGACTCTGTGGACCAGCATGTTTTCAAGCATTCTAATCTTGGATATAATCGTCTAATTTTTAATATGCTTGTTTACAAAGTGTACTTTTAATATGAATTTTAAATTTTCTTATATTTAATTGCAATATATCACAAGGTATTTTAATGTAACATACCACAGTACCCCCTAAAAGATTTAGGTAGGTATGTACTTTAGATAATCTGAAAAATAGTTGATCTATTTAATCTTTATTTCTAGTACTTATTAAAATTAATTCTATCACTTATTTTTATTAAAAAGCTGTACAGGCTCTAGCTGTAGTTACGATTAAGGTTTTATGTACATAAGTATAGGATGATGTTCTAATTAAGCCTTTGTTCATTCCAAAAGATATAAACATAGTTCAGACAGTTTTTAATCAGTTCTTATTAAACTTGTACAGCGTGTAAAAAAAACCCTGTCCGATCTGTGAGTTTGTGTTTTTTTTTTGGAGAATATCGCCAATGTATCTACAAGTCATAACTTATGACCTCTGTAGAAAATTTGCCAATTTATAATTAAATTAGAGTAATTTTGCTATTAAAAACATGAATTTTATACTACTATTAAAAACATGAAATTACAGTAATATTTTTTTTTGTGTTACTAAGAAGTAGTAATAATTCTTAGTAACACAAAAAAAAAAAAATGTAATGTTATTGCGGTCCCCCTTTTGGATCGGACAGGGTTTTTGTTACATTCTGTATGTTGGAATTCTACTGGATATTTATTCAACGTTTTATGACGTATCCTACTTATTAATTTTATAGACATCGCGTAGGTAGTTTAGATAATAATAATCAGGGCGAATTGAAATTATCATTTTTAATGAATGCAAATTGCTATTTTTAATACGATAATGCTTATTTAGAAGAAATTATCCATTGAAAAGCTAACTAAAATTATACCCATGTGTTTATAGTTTTAAAAGCGCCAACGCATAGCCGATTAACGTCAACTTTATGCTTGATGCAATACAAACAAAACACTAAGATAATATTTTCACGTTTTTACTCATGTCTTAGCAAGGAAAGGGCCAATTCTGGACTTTGACTATACAATTAAGCCAAACAATTAGTGCAGTGTATCCGTTATCGATACAATCGATTACACTCCAAATATTTACAGCCAAATCGCAGTCGTCGAACTTGACGATACTGATAAAGTAAAGTCATTACTGTTATCTCGAATTATCATCTTAATGACGAAAGCCGTTGATATTTTCTGAGAATTGCCGCTTCGTGTCTCCTGACGTCAGATATGGTTTCGATTAGACTTTGTTATTTTGATAAAATGTTGATATCACCGACACCTACGTGCGAAACTGATAAGGTTTGAAGAATCATTGCATGTCTAAAGATAAAAAGTAGAGATGCGCCGAATGTTCGACCGAATATTCGTATTCGGTACATTCGGCATGTTTTTTCATTGTTCGTATTCGGCCGAATATTCGGTTGATTTGCCGAATAGTTACTGAATGTTTAAGTTATTGTTAATATTTTAATAAATAACATTTTATTAAACAGTAAGGGCCCTAGCACACGGCGTATTTTAAACGCGCAGACGGCGCGCAGATGACGCGCGTAAACGCGCTTCAAACGAGATTTGAACGCAACCTTGTAACCTAAGCACACGGGGCGATCGTGAAACTCGCGTCTACTGCGCGTATATACGCAGATACATCGATACAGACGCGCTGTAGTCACTCGGAGCTTCCGTGTTTTGGTCAGAGACTCCTCGTCCAGTTGTACGATCAGGGTCCGTCAACTTTGTTCGCCAATCATGCGGCAAGGGGACGGGAAAATAATGCTACCATTACACTAAATTTATTTATTTTTATAGGAATCTATGATAGTAATATTGCGGGCGGTGCGGTGGCGTGAGCGTACGCCTCTTCTGTACCCCACCTCCGACCCTTTGTACGCGCTTCAAACGAGTTTTGAACGCGCTTCACACGCGTATTTGTATCACGTTTCACGCGCGCTTGAATCTATAAAATCGCAAAAATCGGCATTTACGGCGCAGAAACGCGCGTCGTCTGCGCGGTTAAAATACGCCGTGTGCTACCGCTCTAAAGTGAAGTAATTACTAAAGTGTGGTTTATTCCGAAAGTTGTACATAGTTTTTTGTAAATGCAAGGGACACTACTTTTTGTACCAATTATTTATTGATAAAATAAAAAAGATTAACTTTAACAGTCAATTTAAATAAAATTTTAATAAAATAAACTGCTGCTTTTTTACTAATGATTATAAGCTAAATAATTTTTCTATGATATTAACAATTTTAAGAACACGGCTTTGAGTAAACTTTTATCAGAAATCAAAAACGCTCATCGACGTAACATAATAAACTTCAATCAAAGTATGCAATTCTTAAACAATATTATGATAATTTTTAAACAATATTATGTGAGAACTGCAATATGTAATTTAAAGAGCGATGCATTGACTGAGCGAGCCGTGCTAGCGCGAGGGGCCGCGGGTTGCGCGTGGGGCAGAGGCACACGCCGCGCGCCGCCCGGCTCTTGTAGAGCGCCGTACCGACGTGTACAAACCTGTTCACCGCGCAGAATTGAACCGAATGATTTGGCCGAATATTCGATTCTATTCATTTTGGACCGAAATTTCGGCCGAACATTCGTATTCGGTTGAACCTACATTCGGCACATCTCTAAATTAAAAAGAAATGTAATAGGTACTTTATAGAATAGGCCTCCGGGAAGTACCAAATTGCGTGGGTAGAAAATGGACACTGCTTTGCCAATTTGGTGCGGAATAATAAGATCATTGTGACTGAAAGGTTATAAAGCAATGGTCCGATAATTTTTCTCATAAACACGTAGCAGATGAAATAGTAGTTTTAAATCGGTTGAAAACGGAACAAACGTTCATGCTGTCAACGGAAGACATGCATAATTTCCGGAATTTAGAACCTTCCATTAATGTGATGTCAGTTCAAAATATCACTTTTTCAGTGTACCTGTAGTACCTGTTATACGTTAGTCGGCGTTCACTGTTCGTGTAATAGTATAATATTGTCTGCTAAATACAGCTGTTTCAAGGGAGACCTTTGACGCTATAATTATTCGCAGTTCACTCTAACCTACAGTTATATAAGAGTTCTTCAGTAGGTAAGACACAGAACCTACATGGTAGGTATATGTATAAAGTGGCCAATCCACGCAGTTATTGGACTATTAGAACAGATCATATAAATGAGACTTCCATGACTGAATGGACCATATCAATTGAGATAATTTAATAATTTACGTCATATTAGTCCTAGTTATATGTATTATATTACATAATGTATAAGATATTTGCCTCTTGTGCACCTAATACTTACTGGGTATAAAAGTCGATACGGTTTTCCTCATCATATCAGCTTACTAATGTCATCTGTCAATTGCCTAATGTCGTATAGGACCTTGTGGTTTTACTGGAAATTCTTTGCGGCCAGACCAGGCCAGGGGTTAATATTCAGAAATGAAGTAGATACTATTCAAGCGAAGCTATTATTATACATATTATTATGACAACATCCCTAAAACCTGTAACTACACTACATGGTTTGGAATTGTAAAATCTTTGTTCAATAGCATACTACTGAACAAGAGGCTCTTTCCAAACGTCACAATACACCATGTTAGAGAGTCTTGCCATACCTTATCACTTCTTTTTGGCACTCGACGTGAGTTCGTGATATAATCTAGACGTCTCTCCCGACTTTCGAGAGATATTTCGAAGTCTGGACCACATCACATACACATGCCTATTGCATTTCCAAAAAGACTACGTTACGTCAGATGTTCGAAAGTAGAGATAGAAATCACGAAACTCGTAGTTCAGAATATGCCTCTTTTTATTCGCGACTTGTCGGTTTTTGATATGCAATCTACCTGAGTTTTATAACATAAACGGAATTGAGAAACTGAAAATGGTAAAAACAATTACTTTTTTGTGCCGTTACCGCAAGGGAATTTTGGCACACGAAGGACAAAACGCGTCTGGAATTACCAATGAACAAACTAGTAATGTTTTTTACACGTTGCAGAAGCCTGCGTTCGGAAATAAATTACTAATGATTTATTATGTGGCGTTGCAATAAAGCGTTATCTGAGGCACAACGGAGGTATTTATAAAGTTATATAAATATCTCTTTTATAACTCTCTCACATGAGGGGTCATTCCACCATATTTTCTGCCATTCGACCTTTTGACTTTGAACAAAGAAATATGTGTGTAATCCCTTTTGCATAATGTTATGCCCAACTATAAAAAATATCACCGTAATGATATATTTTAAGTGAATGTGTATAATATGATGTTCGGAAAATGGGTATAATAGAGGTGATAATCAACGTAGCAAGCGACTGTAGGAAATAGACATTGATCCCGACTGGTCAAAGACCGACATGACTTCCTGTTGGATTAATGAGAGTTGAGATCAATCACATTCAGCACATTATTATTGTACCTACTTTTAACATGCTTTGCGCAATCAGTTAATGAATAAACCAAAAGGATTTTTTTATTAAACAGCAGTTACAGTCTATAAACTCCCGTAAAACATACTCGTATACCTATATATGAATCATTAATTTATTAATTTGTGAAAGATAAAAATCCGATGCAGTTATATTATCAATATTAGGTGCGGTGAGACCTCAAATTAGCCTAACAATACATCAAAATAGCCTGACGAATACATTTCGGAATTGTATAAAACTGTCCACAAATTACGAATTCGCTGAAAGAAACAATGCAATCACAGTGATTCAGTTGCACTCACTGATACCCGAACAAATCGGAGTCAAATGTAGTGAAAAACAGCCGCGAGTATTTTTTGATGGCGGCTTTTAAGTATACCATGAAATTTTTCGCAATAAAAAGCTTTTCCAATACCACTTAAATATAAAAAACGGGATAAATAGTCCCCAATTCACGTTTTACCCGAAGATATTTTTAATCGTTACTTTTACGCCTGGATGGACGTGAACAAATTACAAGCTTTTTGTAGAACTGAATCTAACAAATATATTTCTTTCAGCCCTTAAACAGATGGGGCTTCTTTTGGGCATGTACAACGTGCGGCCTTGAGGAAAATATTGTCATAAACGTAAATACCACGCGTGGCAAACAAAAGGATTAGTGTTAGCAATAATATGCTGATATAAGCTTGAAAGATATGCTCCACATTTTGCGTCCTGCTTCCCAAAAACTTCCGTTTTATTTACGACAGGTTAGGTGTCGGTCCAGGAACTACCTAATTATAATTATTCCACTTTTTCTTTTCATTAATCTCTTAATACTGAACTGAGCCTCTAAATCTGACCTTTGATAGATAGCATAATATTATTAGCAATCATCATTTCCGAGAGACGGGATCATGATACTAATGAAATAGGGAGACCCAAAAATGAAATATTCTGCCGCGAATTTTCGTCGAAAGCTTCTCTAATTCGGTACCAAGAAAATAATTGTGTGGAATGTAGGTAAATATGTAAGAGTGGAATAGATGTAGTACCACGACAAAAAGCCGGGGCCCGGGTCTCGGCCGGCGTGCCGTCGGCTCGCCCTGTCACTACCAGCTCGAGATTATATCGCGAAATCCAATTTCGTGGTTTTGTTATCGCTCTCACAGGAAATTCACAAGATTATTTTCTTTTAATGAAATTTAAGTTTTCTTTCAATGTTTTAAACTTAACTTAAACTTAAGTTTGATGCCTAACGATCCGTTGCATTCCTTGATTTTGGAAGTTTTAAATCTCAGAGTCAGAATATGTTTGGACACACTTTGATGGACGCAAAATTAGAATTTTATTTACCTAAACCGAAATGCCTCCTCAGGGTGACTTTATACCTGCTCCAAAAAATTAGTCATGCAAGCTTACCTTGGCATGAAATAAAAATAGAACGTTCAAGACTTCAGGTTTCGCTAAGTAGATTTATTATTGGATAAAGTTGTACGAGTTAGTAATAATATTTGAGAAATGAACGTAATGTCAACGGCGGCATGAGACCGGGCTTTGGGGCAAGATAAATGAGCAAACACAATGCAACGTACCATAAACTTTTAATAGAAATAACAAAGAATATTAAAAAATAAAATCAGAAATATTTTTCTGGTTTCATTTCTGGCCTCTCGCAAAGACTAGAACATTTTCTAGATATTATTTTAGGTCTTGCAGGTCGAAAGACTAAACCTTCCTCAAAGAATAGGCTTACGTTCGGGTATGATGAAACCAGTGAAATTCAGTGCAGAGGATTTCAGGATTAGCTCGCACGGTCAGATAGAACGCGAGCTGGAGAGGAATACCGAATATTGTGTTCTAGTAATTACGAATTTGTTTTAAAATGAGACTTTAGCATTCGCGAAATATGATGTTGAGCTTAACATTTCAATAAACGTCAGTACGGTAACCTCACGTGATCATTACTTTATAGATTCCGTCGATCTGAAGGTACGACGCGAACTTTAGAATAGAATATAAAACAGTCCAAAAATCATTTGTGAACTCACCTTCTGCAGAATCATTGCCCTAAAGCAATTTCAAGAAATATTACTGGATAATTCAATCACTGCATCGATTTCTATAAAACCGAGGCGAACACAAAACGTTAATAAAATCTCATATTAAACATTAAACTTGTATATGATCGCATTATTTCACCCTGCATTCGTTCTAGGGTTACATAGCAACCGTCATTCTTCTACGGATTAAAATTTGTTACTTTGTTGCTTTACCTGCATACTGTCGCAGTCGGCGTCCTTACAACGATCTGTGAGCGTTTACTCCGCCAGCCATTGGGGATTTGCTACGGTATTGTGCCTGACAAAAATAAATTGCCCCAATATAGCTCGGCTTAACAACTTAATTTAATTAACAATCATCTTAATGAAGCATAAATTGCCCGGTCATGACTGAGAAATACACAGGCATATATTTGTTGTTTGTTTTAGTACTTAATTTGTCTGATACGCAGCTTAAATTTGCATATCTCAATTTGTAGTGTTTCATGTTAGTCGCTACGTTCTTACTATGTACTTACATCGTCGTTAATGTTTATACAATTTTTTAAATGATGACTGCCAATTAGGCTGTGTTTATAGAGGCCTTTAATATTTGTTAAGGCGATTGAGCGAATTCAGATGTGACACTTAAAGTAAAAAAATATGATTTTTATAAACGAAAGGCAGAAACAAATTATGCCGAACAAATTCAGTCCCCTTCTCGACCTCGTAAATTCAAATTTACAAGAATAGCAAGAATTTGTTGGCGCATATATCTTGTAACGAAATTTATTCTGAAGGATCAGTTTGGGACATCCCTAGTCTATCTGCTATATGGCTGGGGAGCCTCAAGTGTCGTCCCTCCCAGTAGTTAATGCTTAGGACAGACCTTCAATTCATATGAGTCTGGAATACTAGAATTGTAAATGCGACCGTGTGATTTTATGAAGCCTAGAACGACAATTGCATTATGGATATCAGTTTCAAGCGGCCCTCATTGTCAACTGCCATAACTTTATAAGATTTATCATTTTTAGTACGCACTTAATGGTTCAAGAAAACAGGACCCTTTGCATTCTGAACAAGCATTCGAAATTCAAGGGTTTCAGTTTTATTGTCAATTTCATTATGGCACTAAGTATACAATTGTGCCAGCAGTTTCTCCAATTCAACAAATTATGGCTAATTGGAATCATTCTCGACGAATGTGAAGTATTTAAAAATTTTGTTCACTTGATCACGAATTTTATGAAAAGCAATCTCGCGTGTGATGACGATATTACTGGCATAATAAGCATCGTCATTGTTACCTTACACATGATAACCTTTAGTCAGACAGGCTAGGTATAGGTAGATACATTTGCATATCGTGAACATAACCATTCGAGGCTCGTACACAGTTACAAACTTTTGGAAATCATGCCTTTATTATGATAACATCGCTACAGAGGAAACGGCGATGGTCCGTAATGATGTCATTTTGTTACTGATAATGTTATAACTAGACAGTAAATAACTGCAACGTGCTATCCTTATGATAAATATAAATTTTTAGGAAATGTTGTATAAATATTGTTTCTGCGATAACATGCAGTACACAAACGAGCATATTTATCTACTTGATGGAGTTTATAGTTCAGTCGAAAAGTAGAATCTAGTTGACAACAGTTCAGAATTTCTTGCTTGAAATATTTTTAAACTTTGATATAGATCAAGGGTTAAAATAAACTGCAGAGTCTAAGGCAGATCACGAGCACGACGCATAAAAGTTGGTTTTATACTTTTATGCGATGAATCGCTTCACTATTAACGCGATGGAGAGAGCAATATCTCGGTGTATTGCAAAAGAATAAAAAGGGAAATAAAGTAACTTGTATGGCGGGTCGGTTGCAAGATGCAGAAATCTGTGCGGTGTGGGCGTGGGTGAACCGGTCTAGACGAGATGAACTTTAAGGATCCGACAAAACAAAAATAAAAGTTTGCTATATCGCGACACCGAGCCGGGGACGCTGGCCTTAATGTCTGATTTTAGTCACTTGATTTAGAAGGAATTACTAAACGTTAAGAATTCCTGGAGTACCCCAGGGAAGCTAACTAAGTCCTTGAATTCGAAAGCCAATATTACAAATACAATCTCGTTTCTGTAAATGAAATGGAAAACAAAATACACCTCATCTGTTGCATACGTCTCTCTTCGCAAGTTTAAAGAATTGACTCAAGAAAACTGGTTATTATGATACTCTTAGGCTCGGCTGGCCACTTATTCACTTTTGCTAACATTAAACCAACATTATTGCTATACATGATTTCCAACATGCTTCGTGTACGTATCGTTCGGGCTCGGTTTATTCCAAAAAGGAAAACCGCATGAACAAAACATTGATGAGATTTGATGGAAATAATCTTATTTGCTTCCTACTATTATCCCCGTATATTTTGTTTTCCTCGATGATGTTCAAGGTAGAATTGCGTATGATATCAAAAATGAGTTTTGTGGCCATTTCTGTAGAATATAAGTACTTATAAGTTAGTCGTAATAATATTTATCTACTTCAAACTAATCTATGGCAGGGTTACAGTCTAATAGATCTTGTTTATTGGTTAAGTCGTTATTTTGGATCAGACAGCAACTACGATTGTTTTATGTAACCGAGTTTAATCGCTAGAACAAATGCAATTCATTTTAATGAGATTTTTCTAAAGCACAATGAACTTTGTCGGAGTTTATTGTGAACTCCCGAGAGAAAACCTCTAATTTACCTCGAGTGGACACAATTGGAAGAAAACACAAGAGAGGGCGTCGCGCCGGATTAGATTAACGCTGATAAGATTAGTGGCGTCGCAAGCGAGCGATGCACCACCGCGCTGGCTGCCATGTGAACCTGCTAATTGTAAACTCCTCCCATTGTGGCCCAACGCACTGCTGCTGTACCTAATTACTGCAAAACTGATACTGAACTGGCCATATGGACGCCTGTTGGTGGTTGTTACAGGAATCTCAGAAGTGAGAGATGCAATGTGCGGCGCGGCTAACTGCTCAGGCAATTTGGACATATTGCAGATTGGTAGCCCTCCTGTGAATATTGATGGCGTGAGGCGCGGACCGGAGTTTCGCGGGCTGGACTCGGGCGGGGCTGCACCCTAATGCAATGATTCATATTATTCGGTTTGCGGGCGAGTTGAACGTCTTCCATTATTGTCATTCATCGGAGGAAGTGGGCGGCGAGGGGGCGGCGCGGGTGCCGGCGGTAGCCCCCGCTCGGCTCTCAGTCGCTCGCCGACACTCTCGCCGCCAGCACGCGAGAGCCGCGATGCACGTTGCCTTCGCTTGACGCATTCAGTTTCGGTCCGCGTGTGTGTGCCACTGTGCCCTCTCCGTGATCCGAGATCGGAGCTCGTTTGAACCGCGTGCAGTGTAGCCGCAGCCAGTGCACCTCTTCGGATCTTATTACGGTCCGACTGCAGCAGCAGTGAGCAGTGAGCAGCAGCACGCGCAGCCGACGGCTCAGCTGACCGGCACGACTGCCTGCGAGCGCACGGTGAGTGCGATCGATCACTGCATGCACGCGCTCGACATCACTTTGTGTCTATTTCGAGTCGCTCGCGAAACAGCTCCCGATAGATCGCAAGTACGCATCTCGGACATCACCGCCGACAGCTGCCAAACGTCGATGATTTCGCTGAGGAATAACGACTCATGTCGAGTGTCGTCGCGCTAGTGCAGCGCGCGTGTTGATAAACAGTGTCGGTTTACTGCGAAAATGGGTAACGAATCGAGGTGCTTCATTCGTCCGTGGAAAATCGTTTTATGTTTCAAGTTGACACGTTTGTCTTCTGTAATGAGGTGAAATCGTTTCGGATTGGAAACTTCAGAGTATGGAGGATTTAAAGAAGTGTAATGTAATCATAATATGGTGCATTAGTGAATCGGCGTGGTGAGTTCGGGTAGCATGCGGTCCGCGTCGACCAGCTGACTTCCCGTCGCGTTGCACTCTTGCGCAAAGCGCACGTCTAGCGGCCGCGGCCCCGAGCTCGCCGCCGTCTGTCTGGCCCCCACCACCACTACCACCGCAACATGTCACCAATATTTTGCTAATGGAAATATTTATTGATCGCAAACTTATCTACGTTATGTCGAGACTCCACTAACTAATTAGATTTGCGGCATGCCTCCGCACGTATGATTACGTATTAGAAAAACTTGCGTTTACCGAAGTATCATAAAAATCTTTATAACAATGAGGCTATAATCGATTGTATAATACAACTAAACAATGAAAACTAAAGAAGAATCATTTAATGTATGTACAGTACCTACAGGTAGTTCACACGTACAGCAACAAAACTCGTTATCTCTTATCAATCTGCTCTTGCGAAGGTCGTGCTGATACGCTGATTCCGGTAGTTACCACTTACCACTGTGTGGCCACATAAAGAAAGTCTGAATAAAATTATAATTTATATAAAAAAATATTACCTAATTATAAAATACACATATGTTTTCCCATTACTATGCAAGTTTATTTAATAAACAACTAAAAATATTACTGTAATCTCGTCTAATCTTTTTATAGTCAATGTAACGTTACCTATAATAAATGTTGTAGCCAAATAGCCAATTCACATTCACTTTTGACACTTATCACAAATTCCATTAGATTATGGTAGAATTATAAATGTTCCTATTTTGTGAAAACAGTTTTGTTGTATATTTCTAACAACAAAGTAAATGCTCTTCGCAAACTAGAACAGAATTAAGAATGTTTAGACAGGAAGGTGATTAATTTTAATCACATGTATTAAAATAACGAGTTGTTTTAGTAACAATGTTTGTTAGTCTATACCTTTTCCAGTGAGTATACGTAATGAGGTACTTACACTATCCATTATACTAGAAAACTCGATGCCGATTGCGATTAGTTAGGTAACGACTTTAACTACATTATACCGGTAAATAAGCGCGTTCATAACTCGAATGCATTTACCATATCTGTTTTATCAGTAGTGGGAATCAAAATGTTTCTGATAAAACCGAATGTTTAACACCCCTGAAGTTTTCCATTTCATTAAGCATAATGTAATTTTTACAAACTTATCATAAAAAAATATGTTGTAGGCTTGCAGATAAAGGCCTATATTAATAATGGCATTGACATTTGACTGTTATTCGTAGGTACTTAGTTTATTGTTGAGTTTCATTCAATAATAATTTAAAACATTTGTAATTATTTCGATTCGTCAGATGACCTAAGGTCTATTTAATTAGCTGTTACATAATGTCCGCCCAAAAGAATGCGATGGAATTCCACAGGTCAAATGTGTGAGGTCAATGTTAATTTTAATAAACATTACTCTAGCTTGTTTGTTATCACAATACTAAATTATTGTTGCCGTAGGTACGCTGGAACAGTGACATTTACCAAACTAAAAGCACCCTTAATGTTATTTATAGTTGTCGATAACTCACTTTGAACCCTTACTTTCGTTTCCAAACTTACATACAAAAACTTATTTGAATAAGGGTAAATGCCTATTTATGTATTCGGAAGACGCTACAACGTTTCTGTAGTAAAATTCCAAATCATTGGTGACAACTAAGCCGTTTAATTTATGTAACAATCACCGATAACATACCAAACCCGTCTCAGCGCAGATAATAAGAGGCACTCGTGACTATTCTTAATTATTTTCAACTGATAACAGTTTAAAACGTACGACCAAATCGCCGACTAATGGGTCACTCCATTGTCAGCAGGTTATTCAACATCGAAGAATGCTGAGCGCATTAAGGGCAAATAGGCTCCCGTATCGCCAGTACAAAAGAGTATTGACACAAGGAGATAAGCATATCTGAGTGTACACTAATGAAGGTATCTGCGGCTGGTTTACACTCATTGTTCCGTTATCATGTACGGTTAGCGCATTATGTGGCCGATAAGCAAATAAATGCCCGTTCTTCACTGTCTGCAGACACGTCGCCGGACATTTTTGCTCGGCTGGCCTCATCTTGTGCACACATTTGTTTTTTTTTTTCTATTAAAGACATGCACGCCGCATTGCGACAGTGTTTTGCACTCAGTCTTATGATCAATTTTGCAAGCGGCTACGAATGAAATTATCTCAACAATTTGCTTGTGGGAATTCGAAAACCAATTAACATTTAAATTATTTCTTTATCAAATTAATCATTATTTAGTTGCAAAGTTAAAGACGTTGTTTGTTGAAATAATTGAAGACATATTTTTGAAAACAACTGAAGATATTATTACAAGACCAACAAAAAAGTGCTACGCAGGCGTAGCACTTATACATTATTATATTGTTCTAAAATATGAAATTAGAAAGTTGATATTTCTTAATAAATTAATAAATGTGATAGACATGATTAAATAGCGATTTCGAAATAATACGCACAAAACGAACTAAATAATGTGAAAATTCTCCTGTCTACGACTTTGCTACGGCTACGAAATTGTTGTAGCATCTACAATTTGTCGTAAAAAGTGTTCGATTAACGTTTTTCTCGGAGACTTGATGTCAGTCAGTGGTGATCACATCCCGCGTAGTTCACAGCAATTTTCATAGTTTAGCAATTTCATTGGCAGCGTCTAAGCGGCGTGTTGGCGACGTTGCGTCGCGCCGCGTTCGTTCACTTCGCACAGGCTATATTTAGTGGGAGCGGCGGCGCTTCGCTGCGGGCACGCCGGCTGCACGGAATGCAGTCCGCCGAGCGCCTGACCTACCACAACACGGCTGTACTGCTGTCACAGTTTCGGCGCACGCACAGCCTCTCACCGCGCACACATCAGGATGCACCGTGACACACGTCCGCCACGTCTCGCCGTACCGTTCGTTGAGCTTCGTACGCTCTTCCACATTTACGACCACACTCGTAAAAGTACGATACGTACTTGACACCAATTACATCTTGTAGAAATGGGTAGGTGCTAGGTGCGGCCTGCAATTTCTGTAACTCTAAACTTTACTGTTATTTATGTTCAAGTTTCACTGTTCATTGTGTCGTCATTCGAAAAATTCCAGGTTCTCTACAGCTGAATTGTTATTCGAACACGGAGAATTGGGCTATACCGGGCAATGTTGTTGAAAGAATGGTTGAGATAGTGATCGACTACAATTCAGTCTAATTATTGAAATTAATTGTGTTTTAACAGCGTGTTTGTCGATGATTAAGTATATCATGTTGGAGCAAACTCTTTAAGTGCTTGTGCTTACGTCATGAAAGAAAATTTCTTTTCTTTTTATAGTTTTGCGCAGCTCGGTCATGAATCATTCACTTAGAACAATCGTCTAAACACGAGCAAAGGATATTAACAAACAAAATAAGATTAGAAAAGTCCGGTCAAAATTGTATGAACTCAATCGGCGTCTATGTACTTGCTGTATAACCTAATATGAATTCCAACTTGGAAGATGATTACCATAATAATTTGTGTCATGTCATGTCGTCGGGTACAATATAGGCGATGGTTGAACAAGACCCTGAATAAGCGCTGAGTCGCTCCTCCTACGTAGTCTGAGTGTAGGGGTGCGTCGTCCGGGTGGCGCCGGCTAGGTCAGACGCCGCTATTACATCCTCAGATTGATCGCAGCTCCGTCGCGTTTCTTGTATAGACGTCTTATTTTATTCGCCAACAGCCAGAGTGACGTAATATCGCAACCACCATATTTTTTTGTTCGGCTAGGGTTTATATAAGGCTTCCTGTCGTTGGCAATTAGTGTCTGTACTCCTCTGTTGAAACAACGAGGCCATATCTCAACCCTGGCCTGCATCACGTGTAGAGCAAGGTTGTTTAGCGATAAAGGATTGTACATACATACCTGCGCCGATAATCATGCTATTATTATGCCAAATCGCGATATCACAGTTTTTGCATGTTTTATATTGCTGATTATTTTACATTGTTTCTTTGCCCAGTACGATATTTCAATTAATATAATAGGCAATATTTTCTGCTGTGCGGAGACGTAAGATTAATAAAGATATTTTGTATTTGGTTCCCCCGAGAAGACCTTATTGAATGTTCTTGAAAGCAATATGCTCAGTCTCTTCAGCAATATTGCTGAAGAGATCTCATTTATATTAAGTCTCGATTGTTCTAATTAAATAAATTAAATGTCCAATTTCATAATGCAATGAGCACTCAAAGGCAGCAGAATCGAACAATATGTGACGTCATAAATAGAACACACAACTTTTATTACTCGTTATCGCAAATATTTGTTGCAATTCACGATAAAATAAGAAGTGCTTTGCCAGGCGCGTAGATAACCACTTTTATATTAGTTACTAAGTCGCCTTATTTCATAGTGTACACCTATGACGCAAGTTATAAGTTAATACAAAAACATTTCAAGTGAACCTTTGATTAAAACTTGTCGTATTGCTTAACTCATTCAAGTCATATTCTGGCTTTACGAATAAAACACAAACTTTTTTAATTCTTGGAGAAATCTCGTCTCGGACATTATGCATGCAGTATGCAGGCGACCGTAAAATCTGCCGACCATTTTTGGCATCCCCCAGGATGGTAACTTGTCGAAATACCTGTTTTGATTTGAGATAAATTATACTGCATCAACATTGTATATTTAAAGGGACTGTTTAAACCATTTTCTTGGTACACTTTTACAATAAAGTCCACATATTCCGTTTATGTAGAAAATAAATTGTCGGAATGTCTTTCTGTTGTAACGCTGGTATAACTTACGCGCATTTCCACGATTTACGGCCACTAACGTGTAGCTACACACCACACCTACTTTAATGTTAGAATATAATCCCGCGTTAGTTAATAAAACATTCAGATCTAGAGCAACTTAATAGAAACAGAGTGTGGGACACTAAATCCGTGTACATTACACCAAATTGCACGTAATTCTGAGACGAGACATTTCATTCTAGGAGGGGACTGTTCCTCAAGCTGTACTAATACGTAATAAGAGAAGGGGATTTAATTGTTTATTTTGTAAGTTTATTACCGACAATGTACCTATAAAAATAATTACAGCGGGTTGTAAAGTTTACAATAAATTATAAACGTTTAGGATAGCACTCGTAGCTCGCAGCAATCAATTAACTCGTACCTCATAAAATAACAATGAAAAAATTAGCTAGCTCGGACTAGCTGGTTTCACAACCGAGATAAATCTAATAATAGCTACATTATTACAGAAACGGAACGGAGAGCTTACAAGAAATGATTTATGTCTCTCGGCATCGAATTGTAATTTGTATCTAGGGTTCTAAAAAGCATTCTGTAGTTTCACAGGGAATTACTGAGAAAAAAAAAAGCTTTAAGAAGGAAACTTTAGAAGAAATAAGGTTTATTCCTTTCCTTTTGGCTCCGCTTAGTCTGATAATAAATCATTCCGGTAAAGTAAATCGTGTTTAAAATTTTCGCGACACAAATTATACGGAGCACAAAAGTTGAACGTTTGGATCAACGCGTTATTCGCGAACATGATATGCGTTCATTTGACGTGTTCTGTATTTCTTTTTTCATTCAACAACACATGACGAACAGTTGTACGAAATCGTGCCATATGCGGTGCAATTATCGATTCGCCAGAGTACGTGTGGGATGCGTCTGATTATTATCTGAGCATCAACTTTCATTTTTCATACTATCAACTGTACGAAGCTGAGTCTTGTAAGTTATAACAATGGAACGATCTTGTAGACTCGAGTGCGAAACCTTATGCAGGGCCCCACAGAACAAAACGTCGGGAATTGTATTCGAATTTGCTGCAAACCGGTAATGTTTAACGTTATAACAATGAGAAACAAAAAGTTTAAAGTCATAGTTCAAAGAGTAGGTACGTACTTTCTGAAAGATTACAATGTCAAGTGATCTGAATGTTATTTTCTTAATTACCTATTTAACAAGACCTTCGACCGGTATTATAAAAGTAATTTCAGAAATAATAGAAATGTTGTTATCTGGTGGTGTGAGCCCTCGTCACGACGCGCGAGGATGTCACCGCGCTGATAACGGTCGCAGTCTGTCATGTGCGACAATGCTCGCGTTACCTAACTCAACTACAATGATAAGGCTGCAAACAATCGCGGCAGTGAACGTTTTACGATTGATGTTAGATCACATCTTGAACGCTATTCCTGTAAACGTATTGACTGTATTGGCCTTACACTCATATACCTACTTAAATTGACACAAATGATTCTGGGTTTTTATTTTTCGAGTATATCCGACCCGCTCATATTGCGCATATGCCTGTAAGCCAGGATGTATTAATATAGTCGCCACTGAAAACAGCAATGACACTGGGGTTTGTGCAGGGGGAACTCAATTGTCAAACCTTGTCACACTGATTTTGACTTATATGTATATGGAATTGCATATCTTTCAGTAACTTTCATAAAAGGTGTAAAAGGACCCATCACATAGCCGTCAACTACGCATTCCGTACATCAAATTAAGTAACATTGCACAACAATAATTGCTGTGAAACGAATTTTATTTTTCGTTTGAAAACCGCAAAACATTATGTTTATGGGCGCATGCAACAGTTCAGGGTTCGTTGGAGTATTTAAAATTATGTTATAACATTGAAATTGTGTTTCTTTAAAAAGCGTCTGAGTTAGATATTGAAGGTCAAAGTTGGAACTTTGAACTTCAATATCTCCGTACCCAGAAGGTTTCCAAGTATGGTCCAGTACAAAAAGTTGATCACAATGACGGGAATAACAAGTGACTTTCGGCTTCTTTAAGGGTCTTTTTACTATCGTTATTTACTTTCTCATTAAGCGGATTCCACTAAACGTACTACATTATACACCGCTGCCGCGTACCTTCGAAGACTTTATTACAAATCAGCCCCATGCACTCCGAGTGAGCCACATACATCAAATAACAGTGCCGTTTTATTGCACATCGTAAATCAATTCAATAGGTGTTTACCCCAAGTAATTGTAAAGTTTCCTTGAAAATTTTTCGTTGGAAACTTTCGCGATTTGTCTGGCAAGATTCTAAGTTGCAATTTTATTGGACCACGCACGTAGGGATTTCAAGATATACTACTATTTATCAAGTTTTACTGGACTTCTATAATTCATAATTTTCCTTTTAAACACCGCGTACTTTTTTCTTCTCTAGGCTTTCGTACCTAATATTGTGCAGCTACTGTGCCCTAAGACTCTTGGAATCTTTTCAGCAAGAAGCGAGGGGCCTTCGCCCCGGGAGGGGTAATAGCCCTCTCGGCGTGCGGCGAAGACGTCGATAATTGGGCCCATTAGGCGTCGCTTGCAGGTGCCTCAGGGCCGGCGACAAGTTATTTAGAAGCTCTTACACTAACGTGGACCCACCATAACTTTCTTTGCCATTAATTCTTGCTGTGAGCTTATGGGAACTCCTACGACTCGTGAAAAATAAAAGTATGCAATACAGTCCAAATAACATCTTAGTCCCGTAGTCAGTACCCTTAATTCCGTATTAAAACCTTAGACTAATTACTAAAAAAATAATAGCCAAGTACAGTCAAGATTGGTCGACATGATCGAAAATGTTTCTGAAATTCGAAAACAAACTGAGTACTGTAAAATTAAACTAAATTCGTAGTAAACCGAGTATTTACTGGTAAGTCAACCTTTAGAGTGCACTGGTACTATGAGTTTTGATGACTTAATCAAAAAACCAATCATACGAGATAAGAATACCTATGATTCATTAATTACCTATGTATGATAAGAATATAACTGCAGAAGTAGGCTTAGATTGCTTGTTGCTGGTACGAGAAGATTTTAAGTAATATAACTTTAATACCGTAAATCCTTAAAAAAATGTCTGAATTGCTGAAAGCATTTTATGGGAAAATAAATTTCATTTCCAGAAATATGTAACCACTTCCATCAAGTCGCAAAAATATAAGTGCCAAAAATGTTACTTAAAAATTTATTCTGAGAGAAATATTTCGTTTTCTACGACCCAGTTTTAAGTTTTAAGCAACCATCGAATTTCCACGAAGTTTCCGTCCCATCGGCCTCAATCCTCGCTCGAAGCATTTTCAAAGTATTTAACGTTTTCGCTCGACGACAGACTTTTAGTCTGTCAAATTTTTATGTTCTACTTACTGCACCCAATCTTTTCATTTTCCAGATTGTGCCTAATATGTATATTTCCTTTTTCAGGTATGTACAGATTTTCTTCTCGTTCGTAAGATGATAGGACGGTACAGTAAGTAATGTAGTGATAAATAAAAGCAAACAAATTGATTGAGACACAATTGCGATCTAATTGATTGAATATCGTTGAGAAGGAAATACCAGTTCAAAAGTGATTATTCCATGATTATTACATTCACATTGTCAGTGAAATGGGGACAATATAGTGGTCTGAGAATGTCAGAGCCAAACGGGGGCTGAACGTTGGAACTTCAATTAAATCAGAGGGTTCATAACCTCTATCGGGAGCCGCCCGCATTATCCTGACAAGACAACCAATCACGATCGGGCTTAGTGGTCGTGTACAACATGAACGATTTGAACGAATTTAGTCATTCACACGTTCAGCCCGCTGACGTCACAAGCACGACAGTCGGCCACCCTTTGTTACCATTTATTGAAATAAATTATTGTTCTAACAATCATTTGTTGACTTTCAAATCACTTACGTAGAATACCATCTACGTGGAACTGTTCTGTACAAAGTACATCATTTAGTCATACACGGAAAGCAATTGGATGAATCACGCTTGTTTTTATGTAAATAAGTAGTTTATTATATGGAATATAGAAGTATGCTGTAGATAATAGTTCACATTTGTTTGCATGTGTATCCAAGTAGGCGACGAGTCGACGACGCCGCGGCGGATATCGTATTTGTGTTGACCACAACATGCTCTCCACTCGATCTTATGGCGCAAATATTTGTCGAGTAACCGATCACCGACCTTATTGTCTGCTATGTGATAGCCTTTGCAAAACACTACATGCGGTACTTTCGTATTGGACTGAAGTGTGGTGGCGCGTGAATGCGGGTCCTACTTAGTCAAACAAACATCATAATAGCACTTACTTAAGGCATTTATGGAGAATAGAGAAATCTTAGATGTGATTTTGGCAATCACGTACCTACCTAATGGATAACTATAACCTTGTGTGAAACGAACATTGATATCAGGGTTATGAATCTAGATATACGCTTTAGGTATGTTATCGATAAAATACATTCGTAAACGCATCGGTGAGTATTTAGGGTTGAAATCTTGCAATCAGTATGACAGCTTGCTTTTGAATTCGTTTGTTTTCTGTATTTTGTCTCCAATAATGTTAATATTGTTATGTATGTTAGTATCGTGTTGTCCTATCGATGTCGTATATATTTCTGTCTGTAGCTTTGTGTCAAACAGATGAGCTTAAAAATTATACTCTTTATCCGTGTATCATTAATGTCTTCTATGTATAAGTACCACGAATTTCACACTATTTATGTGTGTTGAATATGCTTTAATACTGTTTTAACTTGAATTCCAATAACCAACAACAATTGGCAAATTGTAAGAATTAATCATAAACAGATTACACGATTACTTTGATACGTTATCCGCACTTCCGGGAAAGGGTTTAAAAATCGCCAAAAAAAATTTTGTCGTAATCGCAAATCTACACCTGGATAGTTGATAGGGAACCGGAAAAAGTTATAAAAAAGCGTCGCGTGCGGCTTTCCACACCCCCCATCACCCCTCGCGTACGGCACCCCTCCACCCACCACTAATTAAAAACTTCGCCATCTGATGTAAATTAAAATGTCAGTAGATAAATTTTTATTCACACCGTAAAATTGCAAATCTCATTTGTAATGATAATTTAATTAAAAACAGCGTTATTAGCACCGTTCATTTATATCTGTGACTAGTAGACACCGAGGCTTTTGTACAATTGCATATTGTTATCAGATGAGTTATTTAATTTAAATATTTTTGACGAAACGCCCGAAAGGTGTTGGTAATGGTTTTTAAAAAATCTATTCAGTTTTCTGAACTATTACTGATGGCCAACACTCATTTACTCATTATATTAGATTTTAATTAAAAGTTAACAATAATTTTAAGGTTAAAAATATAATTTTCTAAACAAAGCTTGTTTATCTCATATAATGTATCCTTAAATGAATGTTTAACCTTTGCCTTATCCACTGTGTGATTTACGTCACACTAATGCACGTACGGGTATGATGCATCCTAACATTTATGACATCATAAAGCAACTCATTACCAAGCTTCAGTTTCTGCTCCAAACTTTTAATGTGCTTTTTATTTTTAATCGCTTCACAAAATTCATTGTTTCGATGCTTATTATCCAGTGGAAGTGGGTCACTCGCTGCTCAGTAACGATGCACTGCTAACAGTAATATTTACTTGCTTACCTATTGTTGTTTGCCTTGTGGTGTGTACCAATTTCATTTCAAAAGCTTTGCTTGTCGGGAAAAATACACAGACTGTTTAAATATTTGCACTGTAGAACCAGTACAACAATCAAAATAATCAATTTGTTAAATAATAAACCGTCATATTTTCTAGCGTATGGTATGGTTACTGTAAGACCACATCGTCACGCTGACCGCATTTACGTCATTGATTACAGAAATATCGTTTTGCCACAACGATGAATAATAGTACAGTTTAATAACTGCGAAGCATTTTAATCATCACAAGTACATAGATTTTAATTACCCATTCTGTAATACATCATCTTTAACGAATGTTTATTTATGGTTCGGTATGAATCAGCACGAGAAACGTATTAAACGCGAAACGGTACGTGATCGACTCCATTCCAGTTGCAGCGCGCGTCCGCGAAAGCTACGCGGCGCAGGCGCATGCTGATTTAAAACAACGGAATGTCTGAATTGAAACTGTGTAGGCGACCGCCATTCCGTACATATCTATATCGTCTAGAAACTTTATTAATCAATCGCACAATAAATACCTTTGCTACAATTAATATTTATTAGTTGCTTTACCAGTAAACTGGCTCTACAAGTTATTAGCGAGCAGACTGGCAAGATTACTTGACTACGAGCAATAGAAGATGAAGGTGAACGCCGCTGGATGAGATGCGTTAGAGTGTTAGCATAGTGTTTGTGAATTTATTGCGATATGGCATTTCCCATTACCTATGCGACCGGGGCTGGAATGTGAGGCGCTCGGTTGCTCGGTGGCTCGGCGGTGAATCATATCACAGCGAGCGACGTCGTCAGCCCGGCCTGAGGTCACGCGGCGCAGCGGTGCCGTCATTGTTGCATTACGTCGCTTCACGACCGTCAAACTACTGTACAGATAACGACAAACATATAAGTGTATAATGTACCATAAACGCCGTTTTAAAATCGCATATTAAAGCAACAGTCGCCGCACAACAAGGCCGCGGATAAACTGCTGAAATTGTTCAAATCCACTTTAAGCGCGAATAACAGGATTAGTTGTATCCTCGCAAAATAGAACGCGATTCTGCGAAGACACCGTTCTTTTTTGTCTGAAACTTTTATGCTGCTAGAGAAAACAACGAATAAATTAACAAACCAATACCTTAAATCATAAAATCAAGAGTGGAAGCATTAGCTCCTGAAATCGTGTAAGGAGCTATCATCTCAATTCAAATGGTATATCCATATTAATGGTTCCGGCATCAGTCAATCGACTCTGTGTAAGCGCGAGGAATGTCTGGTATGTGCTGCCGCACAGAACACGCTGGTCAATTCAAAAGCTATCTATCATGAAATGCGATAAGCGTCGAATATAATAACCGATTTTCCTCTTTACGACGTACGATATAGAGGTGGCGATTGCATGACTAACGGCCCTACGTTGAGGTCGATATATCTCGGGGGAGTTTATTGGCGAGAATTGGGCGCATCCCGGTTGTTCGACGAAATCGCTATCCTTCCTACGTGCTATTATCTGATGGGACTTAGTTTGGACAAACCAGGTTTGATGCCACGTTAATGTAATAACGGATAAAACTTCCGCCCCCACTCTAACTTTGGATCCGCTTTGGCTCCCTTTAAATTTGTTCGTTTTGATTCGTTACATCAATACTTTGGGACTTTGAGCATTACGATTGAAACTTTGTATTCGTTGCAGATTTTTCAAGCGAGTTCGGGAATGTTTTAGTAACTTCGTTGTTTCAAGAATTGTGGGAGATGTACAAAGCGTAGCTGCTAAAGAATCGTAAAGTATATCGTAGTACTAGTTAGATATTGAGCATCTGGCATGACTGAAATACTTTCTTCCTCTTCCTCTTTACGCAAAACTATAATTCAAGCTACCCCAAGTTGCTGGATACAGATTTAATTTTATTCATAAAAGATGAACACCAAATCCACTCGTAATTGTGGTATTACCCTACCAGAACAGTTTTTAAAATTAGAGCCACGTATATTTCAAATAATTTTCCAGCTCCTATTTTATTAAAATTTCCTCTTACCACGAAACGTTCTCCATATAGAGCTGCATTCACTAAGGTTAAAGGATAGTAACATTAGTTACAGAGCCGATGCGGGGCACCTCTATGCCTAGTCGGCTCGTTAACGGCTCATTCATTGGTGGCCATCTGGCCATGTGAACTCACTCACTTGCCCTTTTTATCTCATGCCCTATTTTACAAGTCAGATTCTATCATTAATTTTCAATTGATTCATTCTCAAAATTAGGTGCCCGTACATTTAGCTGCCATAATTCTGAAAGGGTTGATGCTGTTTTGGCTGCAATTGCCAAATGTATAGTTTACTAAAAACGTGAAAAACTTCCTTAGTATGAATAAAATATAAGTAAAAATCTTTTTAAAAACAAGCTTTTAATTAACTAAAAAGGGTTTTCCCAGGGCCAACTTCCGGCTCCATCATCAGACCCTGAAAACGACCTAGTTTCAAAGCACTTGTTAATACATGACCAATGAGTCCAAACACGATGGTGCTATCTAGTTTGATTTACGAGTTCCTATGGCCAACTTCCAGCTCCATCATCAGACCAGTACCATGGTATCATTTTTTCAAAATGTCTCGGTAGTTATATAAGTATACCAAGTTTCAGCTCAATCGGATGCCAGGAAGTGCTTGAAAAATGGATGACAATTGGAGTAACCGGAAATACATACGAACAGAGATAGTGAATATAAAGCTTGTAAAAACAAAGGAAAACGGTTCCCAAAGCAACCAATACGTAGAAATCCGTCATTAATTCTCATAATATTAAAATCAGTTATCGGTTCCAACTAAGCATGGACTACTCTTCATCTCGGGTTTTGCCACTGCCAATAAATGAATGCAAGGAAAATTCATGCATAATTTCCTGTAGGTACCTATATTGTGCCCCAATGGTTTGTAATATTTCGTTGGTAGGATAGGGTTCGACGCGACGCACACGCCACGTCAGCTGCGCCTGCGATTGGACGAGCACACTCAATTGGTTCTTTGTGCGCTCTCCGGCAGCCCGTGTCGGCTCATCACTTCCCTACAATCATTGACGGCCCTATAAATAGCACTCATTGCGACACCAAATTGATCGATTCATACTAAATTGGATATTAATTTAAACGCACAATATTCTCACACAATTTAAATAAGGCATTGTGTTCAGAGGAAATAAGAATTAATATTGTCTGCCCATTGTGCGCCGCCGTTATACTTTACAGCGTCTGTATGTACTCTGTATATAATAAAGTTTTATTATAAACAGCTTTTGTATACTTTACCCGCAGCGTCGCTCAAGTGGCATTTGGACCTTTAAGTTCACTATTCAATTATCTTCACCTAATAATATGTCAAGAAAGCCATAATTTTGTCGAATAGTTACACAGCTGTTAGCACGCATGTTTCAGCGCAGTGGGTCTCAATGTTGCACGTAAAAGTAGGGAAAACAGAGTTCCGACATTTATGTTATAACGAAACAAATAATAACATAAAGTTGACATTTATTGCGTTTTTGCTGTTTTTGTTTCGGCTAGTAACAATAAACATTCACCATGTACCCGTATCGTCTACGTTTTACTTTTATCGTAAAAAGTTTAAGAGTACTACAATACCATATTGTGTAATAAAACTAAACCATAATACCGAGCAACACAAGGCAATCCCTCCGTACAATATGGCTAAATTTTTGTATCTGAAATTCACAACGACGTTTACACGTGTAGGCAGCCGTATATTTATCACTTGCACAGAGCGACGTTTTCCGTGATTAATTCAATCGGATGCGCCCGATACATCGACCCCAAGCCAGCCCTTTTGGGAAACAGTCGCTTTGATTCGTCCAACAGGAAAAACTAGATAAATATTCCCATCTGCTGTATCTACTTATTTCCATCGTATCGTAGCTACATTTTGCTTTGATGCGAGCAGGCCTTTGACGATAGTAAATACAGGAATAACATTTTTTTAAATTTCCAATGATAGCGTACAAAGGAACCAGTGAATTACAAAATGTAAAGCCGTCGCTAAAGCCTGCGTTTATGTTCTCCTGTAATACACTGAGAGACAAATCTGTTCCATTATTTTTAAAGTCTCTCAAAGCAGGGAGATTCTACTGAGCGTTATGATTGGGAGGAACAATTTCCCGGCGGGACAGAGAGCCTCATTTCCTGCCAGTGCGCGAGCTGGGGCGATGCGACTCTCCAAAATATTATTTTAAGCTTCCGCGAACATCTTTCAACGCACGACAAGCTTTATCTCCATTCAAATTTTCGTTTCTAAATAGCGCAGTGAAACGGGTTAAACATTGTATTTCGCTTTTCAAAGCAGTAAAAATATTTACTGTTAGGAACCTTGAAGGATAGAGTAACAATGACGGATTTTGCTCATTACGAATTGAAACGAAAATGCAGAGTGATTTTCTAAAATTAAAGCGCAATATGTTCCTTTGTTTTTGCGTATGTATACTCATGCGCATTACGTGATACCAAGGATATATGAGAATGTAGGAACTGAAGTTGTCCTGAAAAATCACAGCATTGTCTCAACTTCCGTGTGCGTAGCTCGAAGTCGGATCGAGCCAAAAACATGAAAGTACGATTTAGTCGGTACACCTCTTTTATTCTTTTTGGTCTCCGCTACTTTAAAACGCGAGTCTCGTTTAAAATACGTTATGCACTCCAGACAGTGTTTTTATCAAAGATACATTTGAGATGCAAAATAAAAATTCTTTACAAAATGTTCGAATCTTGTGAATTCAGAAAGCGCGGCTGAAATTATTTATGTGAAAAGATCGCTTTCTCGTTGAATGTAGGTGTTTAGTGTAAAAGGAATACCTTTGTGGCGAATACTTCCGTGCAGTATATTTATGTAGGTTCGCCGAGCGCAACCCGGAAGCTGTTCAATTAAGTCTGGTATTTAAGGTTGCCATCCACCGGCAAGCTCTGATTGCGCCTCACCTCCCCCACCCGAGGGAATTCCTATCCTTCCTTTTAATTTTCGAATACAATAAATACTCTCTCACCAAAATGTCTTCGCTAACAAAGAGTTTTTTCACTTATAGATCTCGGTACTTATATTGTAAATTTTACGCTTCGGGATAAAATATAATGAACTTTTAAGCTGAAAGCTTCGCACCACTGAAATATTTTCTATAATAAATAATAGAAAAGATCTTAATGAAAGTAACGAGAGGTTTATATTTATTACGTAACAAAACTTAATTCTTGGGACAACATCAAAGTGTCGATAAGCACATTACGCAAATTCCCAAAATGAAGGTTTGAGGGCCCTACGGTCACTACGCTTCATTAAATTTCACTTGATTCTCTCCGGTTATACAGATTTGGAGATTGTGTTTAGTTATAATTTCCATGTCAACATTTGTTGGTCTTTCATTGTGTTCATTTTTAATGTAACCTCCGGACTACGCACGTATTTACGAAACGCTGACCGTAGAACTTCGTAGCACGTTCAGCATTTTTTCGTAGCACCTCAATTCATGACGTTTTGCACGAATATTATAGCCGTAACGTTAATTCAGATCTCGTATTTGATGTCTGTTTGCAAAAACGTATCCGTATTTTAAAACAAGGTTAACAAACATGAACAGAGTTTGGAAGGCTCTAAAAGTTAGTATGAAATGTGAACGCAATCAGCTCGCCGTGTCTCATCTCCGGTATCGTTTCACTTAGCGCACCCATTCCTGAGCGGACACACTTGAATGGCCCGGGGCGAGGCCGGCCCGCGGAAACGTTACGACTGGATGTACTAGAACCGTCATAAACGGCTTCACGATTTACATAATTATTAAATAGGCAATCGTTTCCCAAGCTGCGTGCAAATTGCTTACATTACCTTTTGTAGAGCTTAACACATTGTATTGCTGTTTTGTGTTTTCTCTCGTCGTTAATTCTTCTTCCTTGATTTACTTCCACTGACATATTAGTATAAATAATAGCTTACAAAGTTACAAGTTAATATTGTAGCCGTGGATTATAATAAAAATTAAATGAACGAATTTTACTACATGTGTTTAATGTTGTAATAGGCATGGGCGATATTAAAGTAGCGTAGCGCTAGGTGTAAGTGTGTTAAACAATACATTTTTGAAGCATGCAGCCCCGGCACTCGCTCATTAACAAATTTTCTCTATACCTGTTTACTTAACATGAGTTAACAACCTGTTAAAATTAAGTATAAGAAGTATTTCTGTCGGGTCTTCCAGTTCCAACTTTGTCCAATGACACCACTCAGATTTATAACTCAGTAAATCCGAACTACACATTCGCTGTGGTTACTTTTACGCTCGCACTAAATCTCGTACGATGAACTGCCCTTTGTTTCGTTGGGTAGAAAGAAAGCGGTGGAGTACTCAGTAAGTCAGCACCGCCATCGCTGAATACTTAGTTTTGTCGGCGATAGTCATTTCTGCGTTTAGCGATTCAGTGTTGTTGTTTCTTGGTCCACGGCGAGACAGTTCATTTGAGCTGTTAGCAGATAACGCTCCTCTGTTTCTGTGTTGTAATTTATTGCGCTGTAAATTCAGTGCAGCCCGCCGCCGCCGCCGCCGCCGGCGCGCCGATGACTTGCACTTCGTACTCCGTCCCTCCAAGGATCAGGCGCTTTTAAAATATTTCAGCGCGCGCTACGAAAGGGGACATTAATTAATTTCGCCGCATTACTGCGTGCGTTGAATTTGAGTGTGACCGTGTTTATTCCTTTTTGTAGCTCTGCACTAGAACTACACGTCCTCCGTTTACGTTTAGTGAAAGGGTTTTTGCTCCCCAACTTTTGTGAGTAATTGCAAAGTTATTCCGCCGCGCCGCTCTTCCACTAGATAGGTTTGATCAATTTAATGGATGAACGGTACGTCTGACTGAATAACAAAAGATTGTGGCGTAGGAGTCCTCTACGAGAACGGAGATAATTTAGTAAGCTGTAGGTGCATCCTGTTTACTCTCCCATTCTAAAACCATCTTGTATAGACGTAGTTAGAGGTACTAAATAACCGCAGATTACTCATTTAAGCATTGCATACTGCGTGCCCTACCTATACATGTTTATGTATTTATTGAAGCTATAAATAAAGCTGCCCACATGAAGCTAATGAACTGTCTGTACACTGTTCTTCAACTAAAACCCCACTATTGTTATTCACATTAGTGGTTGCTACGCTTGGTCCCCAAATTCACGTGCCGTCCGGACACCCTACGGTTTTGTGCTGAAATCCGAGCGGGCTCCGATTGCCAGTGACTTGCACTTTACTGTACCCATTTAATTGTGTCCGCTACCGCGTTACAAATACATACATAGAACATAGAATCATGCGCGTATATTTAGCTACGTGGCTACATTAACCTACGTGACTACATTTGCCTACGTGGCTACACATTTCGTCCACGTAGACGCTACGTTATTGCTACGAAAAAACGCTACATTTTGTGTTTGCTACTCACCGACGCGATACGGTCGTGCAACGCATTTAGACATAACACCAATTAAACTTTATTGGGTTTTTAAACACCGGTACGAATTAACCATGAACTACTATCGCGTAAATAAGTAGGTAGCAGTTTTTAAAAGCGTATACATATTTAAATATTACGATGATTTTGAACATAACAGCAAACTGCAACCGCACTGTTACCAAGTTGTTAACGATACTCGGAAAAAAACGATAAGAAAAAGTGGGAGGCATGTTTTATTAATTCTCCGTACACACGGCGCGGCCGCGGAATGGAGTCGACCGCCATTTTTCTGCGGACGAGATTTAAATATGGAATTCCGGTGTGCGAGCGGGAGAGGCGCGTGCCATTGACCTTGCGGCATCGCCAGGGCCGCGCACGCGCCGCCCGCCCCGCGAGCTGCGCCCGCGACGCCCCATACACAACATTGCACTTTTACGTTTACATTTTATTGCATTGTTGCATTCACACGTAGACGACTGTATTATCTCCCATCGCGTCGGTAATCCTAATACATGACCAATATCACGGCTCCTATTCAGATTTAAAAAAAAATTCGTATTCTTTCTTCATTATCCCTAAAAATAAAAACGTTTTAAATACTTATTTTAAATTCATTAATTAATTCCCGTTAACTTTCATGTAGGATTTCGCCAATTCGCTTCGATTTATACACAAAAAATCAAGATCATAAAAATACGCCAATTACATTTTTTCAAAGTTCATCGGCTTGTTATTTACTTACATAAGTGTTGTTTACAGTATATTGTTATTTACTTACATAAGTATTCTTTTTTATGTTCATAAGTAAAAAATGCACATACTAAAGACGATGGTAATATAATGCACTACCACTACTTTTAATATAGGCATGCAATACCACTACTTTTAATATAGGTACTGCGAAAGTCCATTAAAAAGTGTAAATAAGTAATTACTAAAGCAGAGGTGCACTTGAAGTCGGGCGCTGAAGTCTCGTTGATAGGATCGCGTCGCATCCCAAACATCGTCTGCGGTCGCACTCACAAGTCACAACATACGCCGAGCACTTAATTAGCAAAATTGCTCTCTGTTTACATACCCGTGTTGGAAACTTGCCTAAATCACCGCCCGGCAATCAACGCTATGACAGAATCAAGCGCGAAATGAAAATACACGAAGGAGGCGTGGACTGAACATTTAAAACAACTGTTCAGCGTATATTATCTTTACATCCGCTTTCAATCTCGCCAGAATATCAGAATAATTTATCATACATAGACTGAGAGAGTATAAGTGTCTGATTTATCTAAATGATATCTCAGATGCTTCGTTTAGACCGCAGTCAGACTTTCGGGATTCCGCTTCTCGTGCAGACTGTAATAAATTATTAAAGTGCTCTCTAAGGACCTGAATGGTCGACGTCTTGTTCTACAAATGTATAGTTGGAGTCTAATGGTAGCAATGGGTACTAGATATGTTAATTAAATTAAGACTGCAGTCATCCTCGCGATCACTTCGAATGATCATCAAATGCAACTCAAAGGAAAAATTTAATTAAGTACATGAAGGAGGCGTGAACAATACATTGAAAACATGTCGAGCGTATATCTGACATCTAATTTATTCAATCGATACACACTGAGATCCAATCGGAATGTAAATCGATCCAATCGGTTCTCAAGGACCATCTTGCAGTCTAATGTCCATATGAATGCGCTCTTAAAATAGGGCATGATTCGCGTCTGATTTGCCACGGCAAACTGTTCGTATATGTAAAATATTCACATGAATTATGCAGTTTTTTACACACACGCACACATATATTTTCGGATTCATGGCGCTTATTTTAGTTAGCATTTAAATTGAATTATTTCTCGTGCAACATTGTAATACCTAATCGTGATCAGAAATCAGTTTGCAAAGTGTGCTGGTTAGGACAATATTTGCTAAGTTACTACGATCCTATAAACATCGGTAACAAAAACGAAGTCCAGTAAAATACATCTACGAAAGATCGATCTGAATCCACCATTCACTGAGCAAACAGTCCAATCCGATGCAAACTGTCCGATTGGAAACAATTTGTCCTAACACGATTCGGTTTCAGTAACTGCGGATTAAAGTGGAATTCTAGGAAGATCTAAGACCACCTCACAGCAAGCCTATTACGGCGAGCATTGTGTTATGTGAGATGGCGTCGCTTGTAGTGTCTCGTTGCACCCGACAACGATGAAATACCCGCACTTTACTCACTTTGTTACCACTCCTAGAATGCTGAACTTCCAAAAATGTGCTTACTTGAGTCTTGAGAACCTTATTTAGCAGCTAGCGTCTACACAATACAATCTCAGTGTGCGTTCAACGTTTCATTATTTACAGAGTTTGGACTGACTGGGAAGACCAACATGCTCTTTGAATTACAAGCTGTATGTACAAAAGTTTCCCTGTTTACAGGTAGGATCCTTTTGTATACGGGAAGGACCGCTCGTATGAGTTTAAAAACGCATTTTGTCGGTAACGGTCCGGACAAAGTTTCAAACGGATCGGGGAAAGCGTGGTGGGCACTAAGTGGTTGATATGTTGACCACAGTCGTCGGTTGCAACTTTGTGTATGTAATGCTACCGACAACAGCAGAAGTAACTACTGGCTAGAGTATGGTTTCACAGTAATTTCCCTGTCCACAAGCAACGGATTTTTTGTGGATCAAGCCCGTAATGCGCCTGTCTGAGCGGACGTCTGTCCCGCAATAATACGACTGACTTAACCACGTAATTAAATTGTTTTGTGCTTAATAATATCATAATAATATTTGTGCTAAGTATAACAAATGTTTCATTTAAACTAGTTATGTACTGGGTAATACCTATCTTGTTCAAAAACGTATAACTTTAGTGTAAATTCATTATCCTTATTCATTTTGTATATGATCCAGGACAACCACTGACATTAATTATTCATTTCGATTTATTTTGTATTATTATAAAATTATTTTCTTCGTGTCATTAATAAGTACAAAGCATGAGGCAGTGATAACAAAAAATACAGATAAAATTAATGAAATCAATTCCATTTAGGGCGCGACCATCATTACTCTGAGCGGAATAAAAGGGGAAAAATCTTTGTAAAAGCAAAAATGAAAGCGATTCACGGTGAGACTGCAACTGTTTTTCAGGTTCCATTGAAAAAATACTCTGCGTGTTGAAACAATAATCCGGTGATTCATCAAATTCTCACTTTGAAAAAAATCTTTCAACAAAATCTAACAAAAGTTTTCAATATCGGCGTGGAATATGTTAACAATCTGTTATCAACTTAGCTCGGTTTCGGTGTTAACCACAGATTTGTTCTGTAACTTACTTTTCCACTTTAATTTATTTGGGTTAACCTTTGTTATGTTACACTTCTAACCAATTTAATTTTGGTCAGGAAAACAATTTATTGTTTATCTTTTATATCGGTGGTATTTTTCTGTTCCTGAAAGCTCTGTCTCTTTTACCTTTGAATTAAAAGTTAAATACAATTTATTCAAAGATCTTATGTACTCTGGCAGTCTGTGTTAAAAAATGAACCGCGGGTTGCCCCTTCAACTCAATAATAAATTGTGAACGGGTTAGTATCTTCAAACCATATAGTTATTGCTTTTAGGGGTAAACCATATCATATGAATGGGTTAGTAAACCCTTTTGAAAGCCCAGGCTTGTACCATGAACGGGTTAGAAAACCCAATCAAAAAAAAAATCTCTCAAGGGTTTTTACAGGTTTTGAAGTTAACCTTTCAATCGTTTACCAAAATAATTAGGCTAACCCATTCAAAATGGTATCATTATGATTGGGTTTCCGCTTCATTCGGTTTGTCAAAGGGTTAAACCATATGCTCCATGAGGAAAACCGAATGAATGTCTAAGCTTTTGTATGACTTAACTCCGTTCTGACGTACGCCATCAAAAACGTCTGTTAAAACAGACTATTAAATAATCACCCCATTATTCATAAACGCTTATTAAAGTTAAGTAATGATTAGCGCCTGATTGTCTCTTAACTTTAAGCAACGTTTATCAATAAGAGGATTAGTTTATGGAAACCCATTAAAATATTGCACATCTATTTCCCGTAGCCTTAGCTAGCTTTATAATAAAAGCTTCATTCCAACTTGACTCACCGCGTCGTAAGTGCAGTTAAAAATTCCCTGGTCATCGGTTATGGTTATTTCTTTACTTAGCAAACCATTTCCATTAATAGATAGTAAATCACTACCAAGTACAATTATGATCAGTTATAAAAAACTTCTCTGAAAAACTTCTCGGGTGTGATGAAAAAGTCTCATTGACTATTAATTGATTTCTTACATTTATTGATATTTCATCATTCACTGCAATGAGGCGCTTGCAGTGCACGTATTGCCCAGGCGCACGCGGCACAGTTATCTTTCGCATAAATTATTTATAACTTCACAGGTCCCCCCCCTCCGGCACTGCGTCTCCCACATCCCCCCTCTAGCCCGCAGTATGGGCACGCGCATACGGGTACTATCAAGTAGGAAACTTAACAATTAATTACACTGATTGAGTTGTCTATCTATTCCATTGTCATCATATCTTTCTTCCATTAAGTTTTTATGGTTCGATTATTATAGTTTATTACCGTCATTATGTTTTTGAATGTACGATAATGATTAGTGAGATAAATTGAACTTCGGGGAACTGACGGTCGCCTTGGTTTTCTTGATTTGCTTTATTGTTGTAATCAGTCAGGGAAAAAAACGATGTTCATTCTTTCTACGTTGTTTGTTCAATAAAACATTGCGGGCACTATCCTTACTATTTTATTTTCCTTATCTGTCTGGTTACTCATCATAGTAATGTCAGAATCTATTATTTGTGCAATTGGTTTGGCAGCAGCTTTGTAATCACAGCTACAAGTTTCTGCCCCGTCATGCCAAGTTACGAGTTACGCCTTACGAACTGCTACGAAAGCTCCGCTAAATTTACAGACTAATTTCCTGAATCCATTTGTTAGGTGAGCAGCCAGCACGCTGCTACGCTAGGGTTACCTTTACGTTTTTGTTAGATAGGTTAGATTGATGGGCACACTAAGTATAAAACGGAAACATTGGAGTAGGCAAGTCGTGAAACACGCCGTTTTACGTGCACGATAGTAAGTGGTGGTGTTCTGTGATGCACGTCAGGTGGCAGTGTGACGCGACACGTCAGACGACTCCGGCGACACGCGGACGTGCCGCGCGCGTGCGCCGTATACAGCGCGACAGTTCCGGTGTATCGCCTCCGGGGCCCGCAACCCGTTCCGAGAGACTGATGACCGCAAGATAACGGAACGCAATACCACTAGAGAGGCCCGCCCAGCGCATGCACCCGCCACGCCACCACAGCGCCGTCTTGGGTACCACGCCATTCATTTTAGCAATCTCACAGCACGTTACGTAAACGAAGGGCCGTTAAGTAAATGCCGTGTTGCTGAACCGACCTGTTTTGTACAAAATACTGGCACGCATTCGTGTCATGGGGACGACAGACGGGTATCTCATCCCAATCACAACGGCTTACAAATCTTGTGTACTCCTAAGCATTCGCAGTAACTAACTAAACTATTCGTTAAAAGCTCTCAGTGTACTTTTAAAGCGATTTCTTTTATCGCCCCATAAATTAGGATCCGACAGTAAAGTCTTAGCAGGTACGCCAGATTCTCAAGTCTACAAGACGATGAGCTGAAAAAAACGATCAAAACAAACAATGGCAGCGAGGCGGGTCGAAGGCTATTCAGAAAAAAATAAGCATCGAGTCTCAACTCTGTGCCTACGACAAGACACCTGCGCGCCAGACGAACAAAAAAATCGCGCGGAGCAATCACACGACGTAGCAGCGTAGCTCGTGTGCCGCCAACGCGCGCGCCCGCCAGCCGACTTCGAATCGAACAGGAAAAGAATTGCACACTTTCGTTGCAGTTATAATGTTCGTTCGCAGATATTTTACCTGCACAGCCGCCCTATTTCTCATTCATACTTTTAGAAACGTATTTGAATGTGCTATTTTTCTTATAAAACATTTTATGGAAGGAAAGGATTTTATGTTACTTCGGAAATCATATTTGATCCTAGTAGGCAAGTTAAAAATGAAACAGCATTAAATCACCCGGTTGATCTCAAATACCTACTTATTTACAGGGTGTTAGTGTAAACACCGTTATCCTTGAAACCAGTGGTTTGGTTTCATTCATAGAACGTAAAATCAATGGAAAATTAAAACTTAAAAAAAAAATTTTTTAGACCTAAATTTTACCACGAGAGTCGCAAGTTCGTTGCCCTATGCGCAACGAACTTGTGTCTCAACACGGGCGGGGGGTACGGGATGTGACCTGACCGGCAGCGAGCGCGACCCCTCCCTTAGTCAGTCAGCTGTTTTGCTAGCAAGCACGGTGTCAGATAGAAACTTTTTTAAATCTTTTAATGAAAATAACGTTTTTTTTTTGTTGTGTTCGGTCATTTATTTTTATATTTAAGTCAACTACCCATGGTTTGAATGACAAGAGTGTTTACCCTTACAGCCTGTATAAGCAAGAAGCAAGTTCCACATTGTGTGCTTTCTGTTGCATGTCAGTCTTGTCGATACAGCCTGCATATCAAAATTAATTATAATCATTCGTTGTGTAAATACAATCTTAAAGAGCAAGAGGTTGTCGAACTCGATGATAAATAAAACGTTCCGCCGTCATTTATTACATTGTGTCACTTATCTAAATCATCTTGATAGGACAATATCTGCACAGTCGGGCGTGCTGCGAAGTAGTGCTGTGTCGCAATTTCGTATTTAATAACGTCTACTTTAAATCGATATAATATCAAATAGGAATGGTTCGTAATGTGGTAATGCATAAGAAGTAGAATCCCCCGGCCGGTGGTCGAGCGAGACAGTAATTTTTCGCAGCCGGATACCGTGTTACTTTCAACTATAAGGAATGCGGCCATTGGCCAGCTTCTCAAGCGGCCGCCGCACCCGTCTGCTGCGAGTCGCAACACTATGCTGTGTGCACCTCCTCTGTGCTTGGGCCACCCCAGCAAACGTGCTCGAGTTTACATACTATTTTATTATTCAAATAATGAGCTCGTTCGTTAAAAAAAATGGCAGCCAATAAAGTAATTTGTAAGAGAAAGGGTTTGCCGTTTAACTATAGCGGTTAACACTTTATGTTACGTCTATATTATTGGAATTTCAACCTACGTATATTGTTGAACTGCATTTATTACAGTTCAACGTAGAAAAATATTTGAAATTATGGTGTAGATGTAGCTGTAAAGAAATGATTCTAGCAATAAAATTGCATGACAGAACTTAAAGCAGTTTCAAGTTGCAGAAAATTGAACAATAGCGCTTTTTAAATGACATTTATCATTAATTTCCCCGAGCAGTCCACGAGTCCACCATCTTTAATCTTATCTCATTTACAACAAACAGGCTGTGTGGACAACAGACGGCTCGATATCCTACGTGTAAACAGTTATCTCTTGCCGATATATCATGTCATTGTTTTGTGAAAGGCATCTGACAGACAAGTATTTATTTCCTTTTCACACTAAATTACTGTAAATCAATGTTAGCTACGCGGCTTAGTGCGGTTCTATTACATAAAATATTGTTGGTAGGTACACATTCTTCCTAGTAGTAGTATATTACAATGAGGTGATTATGTGAACGAATGTGGAATTTAATAATTTATCTGCACGCTTCTTCCTTGTAGTGGTGAAGCTATATCAGCTATACAGGGTGTTCCTGGAAGTATGGATCAAAACGAATAGGGGCGTAGGCAATGTCTTTTCCAAACTAATCCTAACCCTGAGAATTCTGAGAGAGCAACTAGAATCAATTCTATTTATGAAATTAAATTGATGCTAGGGGTGCCCTTTCATCATTAACTCTTGTTAATTTTGACGTTCAAAAGGGCCTTTATGTAACTATTTGAAATACATGATTTGACTTTGACCTCACTGGCGCAGCACTAATCCGTTTAACTACCACAATTGAGTCCTACAACTCGCGAAGGACGACAAACAGCTGATACACTGTGTATTTTCACTCATGCGTCGATCAACATGAGAAACTTATAAAAAAAATTAATCTCGGCTGCATACAGTTTCTAAATGCCAAGTATCTATGAATCATATACATAGGTAAGTGTGTACAATAAGTTTACACGCTGCCGTCTGGCCTCGGGCAGGCTCGTTGCAGCCTGGTCGGTGACGTCACGTGATAGATTAGGTCAACAATCAACATTACCATCTCCCGCGATGATTGCACACATCACAGATTACTCTCCGCGTTATTTAGGTCGTCCTTTCAGAGTTTTTACGTCCATCACAGCGGACAAGGACGCTCGCTTATCTCGACGTCCGCCAGCCGTGCACATATGATGCTTGCTTTGCAAACATAATAACATGGAGTGCTGATAATATACCTAAGTCTTTGTGCAAACCGAGATGTATCGCATAATTCGCATATGAGAAACAGCCGCTATACCTACATCACGTACGGCAACGAAAGCGTAACAAACTGTGTATTACAGTAGCGATGCAACAGTGAAAAATGATTAAATACATTATGGACAGTTGTCTGTCGGAGGCCACGCCTAACAAACCATGTAAATGTCGTCCTACAGACAAGAGAGATTTGCATACGAACCGTTTGTATTTGCGAATGGCGTCTAGCACCGAGAGCTTGTCGAAATTCGCAATGCTAATAATACAATGGCCAGACGCACCTCGTGTAGCAGCACATCTGTCGAATTCAATTGAACACATCAAATAAGCAACCTTATATACTCGTGACAAGTCGCTGTTTACCTTGAATACTAGTGTTCAATAACGAAATGAAGAACTAGACACACAATTTAGTGTTCTCCTTTGGCTGGTTGAGCGATGGTAAGGTAAATTCGCTTTATTTATGAATGGTTTTAAACGCTACAATCGCGTGACGGCTACGGTGCAGGAGCTCTTTGTAGGCTACGCCGCCGTCGTATTCACGGATAACTTTCGACAGTCATTGAATGGAGGGTTCGATGACCCGACACCGAAGCGTTGTTCGAATTTGCATGTGTCAATGACACGATCTGCAGCGGCGGCGGCGCGCACCGCTGTGGCCTATACTTTTCCTTTCAGTCGCAGAGAAACACTTTTCGGAGTGACCTCGTGACACAGCTGCATTATTGGACTTGCACTGTTTTTTTATTAAAGATACGAGTTTGCGATTTTGATAACGATTGATGCACGAATACGATTTAACGTCATTTATTTTAATGTTTACAATGAAAACACACTGTATTATGTAATCGGAAAGCGATGTTCATTGCTGCGTAAATAATACAGAAAGTGGTGCTTCCATTGACGTGTAAGTAAAACTTAAAATCTTGTTATAACGGAACCGAGGGACTACTCAACAGGTGAGCGCTATAAACATAACCCACTTTCCCACTGCTGAAATACTTACATTCGGACAATAGTTAAGTTGCCGGCGAGTCGAAAGATAATTTTGGAGGAGAAATTAATATCTAGCAAAGAGTTTAGCAAGAATCTTCCGGCCATCAAACACGTCGAGTCGGAACGTGCGAAATCCAATAAAGAACTTGCGGCACCTGTGCCTTATTACATTCTTTTGGTGATGCTCACCGTCCGTGCTCCACTGAAATTCGCCCAACTTTCCATGCCAGGAGATTGCTTGTTGTACTTACAACTTTTACTTTGAAAATTCGTTCCATTAGTATCAGCGGTGGAACGAAAGTTTTATCAACGAAATGTTTTCATAATTCTGTATTAAATTCCTCTCCGTTCCGTATTCGAATGTCGCAATTCAAGTCGATAAAAAGCTTTCACTGATCTCACATCTTATTCAATTGCAAAACTATTAACATTGTGCAAAATTGAATTGCATTTATTGTTATAAATATTTTATCGTTATATAAATAATAAGTAGACACATTTCACATGTATGAAACAATGGCGTTCCCTTGTGGGCGTCGCAATCTTAATTGCAAATGTGTTATTAGCATATGCGCTTTGTGAGTTCTTGAATGGTGCGGGCCCAAGGCAATGTGCGATGTCCTTACGAGCAATAGATGGATGTCACCACGACCACAACCTGGATACTAAATTAACTGTCATACATGCATGAATCTTATTCCAACACTAGGATTTGCATGATTTTTTATTACAGCGTACATACCACCTACTCTGTTGGGTATTAAAAGTTATTGGAGGACGTACCTACTGTGTATTCTGAATACGTAGGTGCATATTGTACTTGCAACCGACGCATTGCCACAAGTTGAAATTAAATTATAATAGTTACAATGTGAAATGAAGCCAGTTTAAAATTTTATAAAGTCCAAAACGTTGTTCAAACTAATTTAAGTGGTACATAACTGTGCTCACTGCAGCGTATTTAGCTACTAATTAATAAATAGAACACTCTAAACATAGTTTTCCGAATGGCAGCGCCGAGGAAATTATAATTAGTAACTGTGTGTGAAACATAATTGGTTTGCACCCATTACATAGTGGATGTATGTATATCGTATGCAGGCGGCTCAAGTGTACATACTAGTGACTCACGAAGGTGAAATAGGAATACATTCTGATAGCGAAGATGATGAAATTATTTGCCTACATTAAAAATAATTAAAGTATTATGTAATTAATTGTTTTAAAATAACCGATCAAAAACCAGATATTGATAATCACGATGATAACTTCTACGTTTACGGCCGCTCTTTGAATCAGTTTACTTAGAAATGTGCAAAGTTAGAATAATGTTTAAAGCAACAGCTTAAAATTATTTACAAATAACATCAAAATATTCAAACGATAGAACCATTTAACTACAGTACCTAACTGTTTTAATTACTTAACTAATTCTAAATTTTATTGCCTAACGGGTTTATTATCAGCCGATCCGGAATCATTTGTGTAAGTAATTCACCGTCAACATTAGCTATAATACAGTTTCTTATTGTATTTTTCAAATTGTATTAAATGATACCTAGACGGTCGTGAACTTGTGTTCTAACTAAATGATTACGTATAAACATGATTGGCACTATCAAGGGTCAACCAAATATAATTAAAGTAACTACCAATTTAAATTGTAATAGGACAATAACAATTTACTTATCAAACAAAAATAGTACCTAAACAAATTATGTTGCATAACCATTAGAAATAAAATAGAGGCAAAGTTCAGTTATTATCTTTTCTCTACATGTGGACTTCCTCTTTTTTCGAGACTAACAATTCTGGGGCGTTTAATTCCAGCGTTTGCAGCGAGGATTACCTAACGTCCACGTTGAATTCAGACAAGTAACGACACAAATTTTATAGATTATATAGAGGAAAGTGTTCCAGGAGGTATTAAAATGAAGTTATCACATCGCGTCGTATAAAATTATCACTATATTTCACTTTGTAATTAGACGGGTGACTTTCTTTATTTATTACTTTGAATTAGCGTCGGGTTGCTATGCCATGTTATTTATAACTTGCCACCATATTCGGCTAATTACGACTGTTAATTGTTACGTGTTGACAAACTGCTCGGTTTTATGATACTTTAAGCTTTTTGTGGGGTACCCGGGGCCCCCTTGATACATGCATTTAAATCATTGTTCAAAATGTGTCAAGTTTAACCATTGCGGTTCTCACCAGTAGGTAATGTCATGTAAAGAGCACATGTGACCGGTATGTATACTTGCCTTCTGTAAAGGCTTCATAGGTATTCATTACGTCAAATATCTACGGGCACAGACACATAAATAATTCAATTATAAGTACTTTACTAGGCGGCTATACGTTGGGAATTTTAATTCAACTTCCTTCTTCCGCTAGTTCATAGACCTCTATCACAATTTCAAAATTCTATGCTAATAGGATGTTAAAAATATCATAAACGTCGAACTAAAATTACAGTTATTTAAACAGTACGTACCTACCTTTAGACACGTGTATCGTATCTTTACCTTATAATAAAGAACCAAGTTCAAAGCCATATAGAAAAAAGTAAAACCATCTTGAATAACTTCGGATGGATTACCGGTAAATTAAATTATGGAATTAAGAGTCTATGAAATACACACGGACGAACAAATGGCTCAAGGTGAATTTGTTACTTACTTATTGTAATCTAAGTACACAAACTTTTCTTATGTAAGATATTGCAATTTATCGAAGCATCTAACAACTGATAAGTGTTATTTATTTATTTAGATTTACCAACGTTCGTTATAGGTACACTAGAGAAATTGCAAGAAGCAACAGAAAATAAAGAACTAAATGTAACAAACAATTATAGATAAACACAGCATTTCTTGATATCACCTACTAGCATAACAATATTAAAGTAAAGCGGTTAAGTATTATTTACAGCATAAAACAAAACAAAGGGCAAAACAGCTGTCTCATATCTTATAATAAAAATACTTGAACCCTGAAAAACATTACACTCCTTTGTGGGCAATCGTGTAAAAATAGAGAGAAGAAAATAATAATGAGCGCACTGATAAATATGATATAACCTGCGAGACAAATCATTAAGAAGTTAAGATTGGAACCGACCAAATGAGCCCATATGTTACATCTACTAGATCACTGCACTCGTTCATGAGCCTACACATTCTTGGCAGTGGGGAATTTGCTCCGTACATACCTATTTAAGAACTCCTGAAATAGTTACTTATCTGTAAAGACCATATTTACAATAAGTTAAGTTCACGTGTGAACTAACGTCTATTTAGATTTACGTCCAATATATTTATAACTAGCTTCTGCCTGCGGCCGTAGTTGTCGGAAAATATCGGGGAACGGGAACGTGAACGTACTACCGGTTTAATACCCTATGTCTTAATCCAGGTTATAAACTATCTGTGTGTTTCATCCAAATCTGTTTAGCCATTTTTTCGCCAATCCGGAACTTACTTACATCTGGATGTAAGTAAGTTCCGGATTGGCGAAAAAATGGCTAAACAGAAAATACCTATAGTTTTTAGAATTTTTGTCCGTTTGTCTGGACAAACGGACAAAAATTCTAAAAACTATAGGTATTTTCTGCATCGAATCGTTCCCACCACCTCGTCGCAATTACTTTTTTTTCAAAAATATTCAATGTACTGTTTTGACTTCGTTTCTACTTTATTAAAATGCGTATGCAATGTGTTACTGAATTAATGCACATTTTTAAAGTAGTTTTTTTTTAATCGTTTACTGAATCGATTTGTCCTTTTAATTTTTTTTCACAAAAATTAATTAAAACTACGTAAATTACAGTCACACTTCCGCTGTACAGTCAAAACAATCCAAAATGGACGAAGTACCTACTACGCTAGTTATACATGTGCGACTGTGTGCGTGCGTAGATTTGTAATGTGACCAAAATTTTCTTCCACAATCAGTTTATCTAATTTAGTGAATAAAAAAATGTGTAAAAATATCAGTGAATATATTATATTCTAATTTGGGTGTTTAGTGGTGTGAGTTATTTCCAGGCCATGTTGTAGATGTGCTATATGATAAGTTTAGCACCAATCAATGCTTTTTACTAATCAACAACTTTATGTTCATCTCTTTCTTGCAGGTACGTAACAATTCGCTATGCCAGACGCAAAGGAGTTACGTATACAGTAACAGCTTCGTCTATCGAGTAAGTATCAACATTATTATATTATGACGTGACGCAAATACTCATATTGACGTTGATAAACGTCAGTACGTGCTTTATCGTCACGTCTTGATGTTGTGAATAGTTTTAATACTGGCAATCGACTGGCAATGATCTAGACACGCGGCAGCGTGTCAAGCCAAGTCATATTTTCTCGGGTAATAGTGAATATTCAAGAAAGTATCTTGCGATTTTTAATACGCTCGCTGTATCGCAACTTACCTGAATATTTGCAGATAACCCTGAAAATTCAGAAATCTGAAGTCCACGGTATTAAAGCTGGTTGATTCGTTGGTCTAGTGGTAACTAAAAGTCTTTCAGCAAAGGTAAGATAATCATGTACCAAGGCTTCTTTGCTGTTAACGATAACTCTATAGTAGAGTAGATATAGGTTTTCGGGTGGAACTAATTCCCACAAAGACGGTGTTTGAATTTTTTTCCTTGATGGTATCTTTTTGACTTAATAAAAGTCAAAAAAATCTGAGCATGCAAAATGCGGTACTTTTAACCGCCATCTTGAATAAAAAACATGTATTGTATCAATTAAAGGAAATTATTTTATTAGAATATACCTAGTATTACAAAATTTTAAAAAAGTATAGAAATATAGTATTACAAAATTTTAAAAAAACGGTAGCCCAAAGTAAGACAGCATAATTATGCAGCGTTGGATTGGAACTCATATTTTTATTATTCAAAATGTGATTTTATAATACAAATGCATATTTATTTCACTAATAGCTCCACTTCTTATTGGCAAAGGACACTTTCTTTCTAATAATGAAAACAAACAGTGCGTTATTTATAACCATATACTTGGGAAACACTTAGAAGCGAATGGTCACACTGTGATTCAGATGATGCAGACACTGTTATTGTAAAAACACCACTGACCTTGGCAGAAGAAAAGGACGTAACTATTGCTGCTGACGACACCGATATTACTGTACTTTTGATTTACCATAATACACGATAGATTTGTTTGCATTTATCTATTTTCAGTGATAAAAATGAAGGGTTCCGTAGTTGGGGTGAATTTATGCCAAGGACAAACTTAACATTGTATTTGAAAAACATGTTTTCCCATATGAAATGTATGGGAGAACATGTTTACTCGTTACATTGTAGAGCCTACTTAGTTGTGATAATTTTCCTTTTAATTTCGTTATATATACTACTGCCGTGATTTTTTTCATATAGCCAAAACCAACCATTTGGCTGGCAGGGGGATAAACTTGCCTCTAACAAAAATTAGCACTTAGCTAAATATTTCGCAAAAATATCCCTGAATCCAAAACTGGTTTTTACACACTCACAATATTTTTGAACGACCTTTCCCACGACACCCCACGCGTAGGAGAGGTACCCCAAAACAAATTGTTTCATGATTTTACCGTACCTTTTTATCGGCTTGATTAATATGTAATATGTACACCCATGCCAAATTACAGCTTTCTAGTTCTAAGAGTCTCTGAGTTAAACCACGGACAAACAGACAGACGGACGACGGACATGGCGAAACTATAATCCTTGTTGACTACGGAATCCTAAAAACAGTATACGATATATGCTTGTCCAAAAGGGATGTAAAATTATCCTCTATACATATAGTTTAACTAGAAAACAATGAACACCAATATTGCCAACCGCGAAGAGTGGGGTTGGAAAAAAATAGGAGACCAACTTTTTCCATAATTCTACTGTAGGTACTACTAGTTTTAGCCTAGGACTAGAGTTTAAATAATAATGCTACCGTTCAGCTTAATCAAGTAGAGTGCGTGATCATACAAAAAATTAGTCAAACTCTGTAGAGATCACAAACATTAGGATTATTTCATCCATAGACAGTCAAAAACCTCTCTCACCGTAAATCGTAAGAAGTATTTTATAGCGTGCGAATTGAAACGTGTCGGACCCGAAATGGGTTGATAGTGCGGACCTCAGGTAATTCTCCCGTGTAACAAACGGTTCCGAATGTGTGTAGCGATTTGTCAAGCGGATCCGGGCGGGATCGGGACCCGAGTGTTTGCGACAACTGTCCCTCGAAGCCTTCGCGATCTCTTTACGACGTCGTATATCGTACGCGCAGTAATTGAAGGCAACAGTGCGTGTCTTGTTTGTTTCTTCTGACCAGCCCGCTCGTTACGTTCCAACTGTAAATTTCAACGAATGACGTGCTAATGTAATTTTTATATTGACTCGATCCGGAACTGTAAACGTAATCATTTGAGAGGGGATTTGGTCATTATCTGAGCTTCAGCCGTCAGGAAAACGCTCATTATTTGTATTTGAAATTCATCTACAGATTACATTAATGGATGAATCGTTTCGGGATTGAAATCACCTTTTTTGGTGTCGACTAAAAACAGATTTAAACAGTTAAATTAATTAGTTTCGTTTACTTTAATGCGAGCGAGGGAAACAAAGCTTGATCAACTCGTAGCCAATAAAGGAGTTCCTGAAAATACATTCTTTGCATTTTCTTTTAAAAGTGAACATAATTATTGCTTTGCTGAACGTTACACGTCGTAAGTCTGATTATATCTCGGACATGCATAAGGTAAATGATTAATTATCTTGATGTTTTTACTTACTCCTTTTATTTACATGTCACGCAGCAGTGTAAAGAATATTGTCATTATGAGATTTACTTGTTAAATAGGTATGCTTTATTGTATTGAAGTGCATTGCTTGCTTAGTTAAGTTTTAGTAACATTCAATATTGTTGATGAAACATTAGACACTCTTGGAAGGTACATTTCTAACAAAAACACTAAAGGATTTAGCAATATTGCAACATTTTACGGTGGCATTGCGAACACACATAAAATGTATAGGTGTTAACGTCTCTAGGCTAGCAATAAACAGTTAGTCCGCTGAGTAAGCCGCGGGGCCGCCACGGGACCTTTTAATATTTTCTTGTGCCGGCGGCGGCGGCCGAGTTCGGGAGAGTAGCACGGACGCATCAGGCCGCAATTAAGGGCCAGACAAAACGTCGTAGCAGGGAGCCAGCGCTTCATCAAATATTAAAACCAGCCTGTGCCTGCACGCGAACAAATCCTACAGCGCATTTAATATTTTACATAAAACGGTCTGCGGTTTCCGCCAACGGAATTTTCTTGCGGCTTAGCACGGCGATTTAAGTTTTGTTTTAGTGGCCGCGAGGGGAGGCTCCTCTGCGTGCCCGCGCCGCTGTTAAATACTTGATGCGATGCTGTTATTAGTATACCTTCTTCAAAGTTCCGCGGTCCCGTCAAACACCACTAAACATAGTGAACTCTGACGTAGGTTCCGAAACAATTTCCGGCGTCGTTAATCCTTTAGTGAGTTATGCGGCCTAATATTTACCTCGTTCAACTTAAATTAATTTCGGCCGGCTCACGAAAAAGCCATTCTAAACACTAAGCCATACAAAGCGAAGTGAAACAGTCGCTAATGTGTCCACCGAAAACAAATCGTTGAATCGTGCTCGGAGCTCCCTCGCCTGAATAACGGAAGCTAAATGCGGGAAAATATCAACATTAATCGGATGCGGTATTAACTCCCCAACTCAGTAGCTAATGAATATTCAGACAAACTGACACCGCTTGTCTTGAATTTGCAAGAAATAATACCGCGTCCGACAGCTATCGATAAGATATAAATCTTTCAGTATCCCTTGAATGTTAGACATTCATAAAAAGCGCGTCTCGACTTCTCGAGTATTTTTTACGGTCTGGCTCAGGTCCATAATATACGTACATAAAACGTTAAAGTGTTATCAATCTGAATAAATAAAGAAACTTCAGAGAGTTCCACTACAGAGTTTTTTGCCAACCACGACATGTCCAGTTAGTGAGCGTAGTTTTTTGCTTCGTTCGACGACCCAAATGCGTCCTAAGAAAAAAGAAAATTACTTTCATTAGGCGTTCTATTGCACGAAAGATAAACGTTTTCAGGAGTGCTTGGTTTTATCTTTTTTGTACTGTTGAGTATGTAACGTTTTAAATTAATGATGTAAGAATGTCGTATGCTTAGAATAAAATCCCGAACCTTTCGGAGTAAGTCGCTGGCGCCGTTGCAAAAACGATTAGATAAAGTAACAAGTCGCACAAGCTTAACTTGTCTTCCACATGTGTTGTGCTGTCTCTGAACACATCCTCAGGAAACATTTAATGATATTAAGTTACGATTTCGCATTACTAATGCCGTATCCTGTACCTATCAGAAACTGCAAAAGATTCTTAAGGAAAAATCTCAGAAAGCAGATTTTTTGATGCAGATTTGGTCGGAAAATTTAACAATTCTCCGAAAACCCATTGTTAAAGACGAAGTTGCGTAAATATTGAGTTTTTGTTTTGTAATGTAATACATCGTCGTAGCGCACGCAATTAAGCAAACAAGGAAATTTCATTAAAAATAAAAGAAGCCCGCATCCCCCGGTGAACAAGGTACATTGTATTATTTAGTACAGAGATTATTCTTCTCTGTGAATAATGCATGCTGTACGCTCCACAGACGTAAAGCGCTTTATAAACTCCGATGTAATACACCTTGTTTTATTTATACTTTCGTAATTCGTTGAAAATCATTATGTCGCAATATCACTGACAAGATATTTCGTTTTGAGGAAAGAATAAAGTATTATTTCCCTTCCATTTTACTTAGAACATGTTTCTTCTAAGTTAAGTATTTTCGTAAAATATATTTCTTTCGCATTGTGTCGTATACACCCCGGTGTAACCGACAGTAGCGAGGAGAGAGATGCTTGTTTTCCTTTAACACCGGCGGTGTTTGGAATTCCTGCGTCAATTAAATGCTTGTTTGTAAACACGACCGACACTGAGAACAGTGAACGCGATCATTTTCACGGAACGCGCCTTTCCTCGACCCCCTGCGCCGGTGTGGGGCCGGCCTTACAGCGCCTTCTTTGAAACCACTCCTTTGAGCACGAGCGCCTACAATACAACCCTCCCAGGTCAATTGAAGCGCTTTACAAAGACGCGTAGAAAGGCTAATTAGTTGCACATTTTGGGTCTTTTATGTTCAACCTAGCCAAGGGTTACACGTGTAGCAAATAAAGAACATAACATAGCAAAATAAACGAAAAGACTTGCTACATAAGGCACTACATTGTCGTAACAACTGTCAACATGAGACAGTCGCAAACTTAATACAAACACGGCCAATGAAAATATAGTACCTACCTACGTCACGTAACAACCGATAAAAGATGGCGTGTTTGTCGTTTTGTTTCAATTCGATTCACCGAAAGCTGTATTGTTGTGGTGGACAAAGGGCGGCGGAAGTAAGCGGAGCTATCGCCGTCGGGAGCGGAGCGAGCGAGCGGGGAAAGGAAAGCTGTCTTCCGCCATCTCCCGCCACCCGGTGCTGATTACCCAGAGATGCTTAAGTAATTTTGTGTCCGTCCCTCGTTAATTGCGGGAAATGAGATAATTAATTGTTTTCCTTGTCTCCTAGATTTGTGCCATTTAGAAGCGGCGTTTATTCAATTGATTGAGCCGATTTAAAAGGTGGTCTTGACTCTTCTTCCTTGTGGGTCGGGATTCTAGTTATGGCTTTTTGACTGTTTCATGGACAGAGTAACAGTGTTAAATCTCTTCATAAAATGATTTGGGACAAAACTTACTAGGTTATCTAAAAAGTACCTACTGGAACTCTAACAATATCTGATAAGCTACAGGTTTACTTGAAAACTTTCTTTTTACAATAAGTCAATCCTCTGCATAAGGAAAGGAATAGTGAGATGCGCTCGTACAACATCCGTAGGCTGCGTTGTTTATTCGAATAAACTATTTGAATACTATATTCGAGTTCCTAAAGAGCACTTGATTAAAAACGAAAACTATTCAATTTATAAAAATCTAATTTTCTTTTCCTCCACGTTTTTATAGCAAGAATACTTATAAAAGAAGGAAAGTTCCCCAGCGGTACCGTAAAACTATTCTGTTCAACGTCTGTCCGCAGACAACGTTATTAGGAGAGCAGACAGTACAACCAAAATAAACATTGTACGTTCTAGTAATTCGTTGAAAACTGATTCCTGCAAAAGTCGCATCATTAAAATTAAAAATGTTTCGCGGAGTGCATCTGCTTTTGTGTTTTGTCGATGTATTTATAGGGGCGAGGGCGGCGGCCGGGCGGGCGGCCGACGACCGAGCCGCCCAAACGCCGCGCCGCCCGAACTCAGCCGCACTTCGTTTGAACAATTTGTTATTTGCGTGTTGTACACCTCCAGACAAAACACAATCACAATACGTTGTTATAAAGCATTCAAATAGAAAATAGAATACAATTTTGATGTTGAATTACTTCTCTAAATGAGCCGGTGATATGTAATGTCCGCCCTATCTTATGGTGGAACGGTCGGCTCGCGGTTGGGTTGGATTAGCACCGACACAAAAAAGGATCATAACCTCTTTTTGTGATCTCGTGGTTTTTACTTAATTAACGGAGTATACTTACCTATCGTAATACCTAGCCACCTACAACGAATCGGTATATCTTAGCGGATTATTCATTCCGTTATCGAGCAAGCCGTTTTAACTTTCAAGTTTAATTAACCTAAATATTAATATTCGTAATCGCTTGCCGCAAATCTTCCAAACTGAATATCTATGGTAATGGCATCTATAATAATTCGGTGCCAACAAAGTGTACGTTTCATGATGAGGTTAACTGTGGGAACCGAGGAATTTAGAAAATTAGCTTTAGGGGATTTTCATTTGTAGCGTAGGTAGGTAACTAATAATATAATGTTCGTACGTGTGCACATATTATGTGTATTACTGAATATTGTATCATATTCCGTGGGCGGATCTAGATTACTACAATCATACTAGGTATATGACTGTTCCACAAAACCTAATATTTATTTAACGACACAGATATCAAGCTTGCTAATGACCTCCGATAAGCCTGCGTAAACGATCATTATCGGAACGAAGTTGTCAACAAGGTACATCACTACTTGTCTACTGCCAGCTTACTGTATTCCACACTAAAATGGACGACATTATTCGCCGGACTCACGTCATTAGTCACCGCCCGCCTCGCATAAGAACCAAATCAATCGATACGTGACGACAGAAGGAGTCTGGAATATAAATATCCTAGGAAAGGTTTAGGGGAGCAATATGCAACACATTTATCATACCTTCGGTAAATGCCGTGGAGCAGTGAGAAACTAAAGTGATAATGCGGAGGCGTACACGTGCGCTCCAGAAAATAAGTTCAGTCTACAGAAACAATCAATCAAAATTACTCTGTAAGTATGACGTCTCAAGATGCGACACTGACGATCGCCCAATCACGGCGATCACGGTTATTTTTCTATTTAGTCGAGTTAGATTATGTCCCGCAATAGACGCATTAGCACTCTGTTCGTTAACTACTCCGTGTTCCAATTTCACACAAACGGGCAGATTTATATTGATTGTAGCAATATCTGTCAAATAGTGCAAATATAGTGACAGGTTATGACGTCAGAGTGGAGTGCATCGTCGTCGGACCGAGAGCTCTCGACGCGACCGAGCTGACCTCCACCTTGCGCAAACAATCGCTCCGCCATTCAATACCGATACTGACAGCCTTCTGAACGTGACACATTGTCTGTCTATGTTTTTATTACTCTGTGCAAGTTTGTTCCTTTTTATTTGAGAATAACCGATGCCTATTCACGGTCTGTGAAGTTCATAACGATTCGTTACCTAAACGTACGAAGATTTAAATGGAAATGGAATAAAAATGACAACGCAAAACAATTTTATTTTATTTTCTAAATAGCTTTTGTTAGTCATGCTCCTAAACATTTTAATAAAAGTTATTTAAAGGTAAAGTTAGACTACACGTCATAAAGTCCACAAGGCACTAAATAAAAATATCTACATTTATGTTATACAATTCCTTAGTGAACTTTCATGAAGTATAAATCTTAGGATGGTACGCTAAATAAATTAGCGGCCCCATCCCCCCGAGAGGTCAGATACCATCTGTTAGATTTATGCGAAGCGATACAAGCATGCCGCACTAAATAATATTACGATTTATATCACGCTATGTAAAACTTTAATCGTTTTGTTTGTTCTTCGCATAGAAGGGAATTTACACAAAGAAAATGCACACAATCTTACTGAAATCTAATTTTATTTTCACAAAACTGAATTTAACTTACAATTTTCTTATTCAATTTCTCACGGCTTTGTACACTTCAACAACATATTTCTTTCAAAAGTTACAATTTATTATAACAAAATATTATTTTACAAACTTTAAGTTGGATATGAAAGCAATTATATTTCTATGTGTGTTTCAATAACGGTCGGATTACAGAATGTAACATTCAATATTGGGGTTTAATTTGGGCTATGTCAACGTCTCGGGAAGGAATAGCGGTGGCATATTGCGGTCTAAACACCCGTGTGATTGGAACCGCTTTCCATATTGGATAATCGTCATTTGCAATTCAAACTAAAACGCCTATCTCCAAGTTATTATAACAGCACAAACTACTCCACTTGCCAAGTACCAACCTACTTAGTAAAAAACTAGAAGATTACGTCGTAGTGCACTTTTCGTCACACTAAAGCTCTCGTTTCGGCCGAAGACAGTTTCCGCGTTTTCCTGAAGACGTTATAATACGGCGATACGTAGCTACAGTTCTAAGATCCGAAGTGAAAAGCTCTTTGCTCTAATAGCATTACGACTCTGTTGCCTTTTAAGTGAAGATATAACGGAGAATTTGACAGCTCCCTCTGAATCTAGCCTCTCTTACAAAGTTACAATGTAGTTCTAAATGAATTAAAAGCGGAAATAAAATGGAACTGCGCAGCTCGCGCGTCTGTTTACGATCGTGTAAGCCAACGGCATTATCTCCTACTTCCCTGGATTTTGGTAATTGGCTGTACGACGTGAAACGATTACCTAAATGCGAAATCCTTTTCTCTTTCAATCCCTAGGCTATTTTGGTTGCGTTTTCTCAATTTACTTGCCGGTTCGGTAAACGAACTCCAAAATTGTGAATCAGACTTGATTGAATCGCAGTCGTGCCCGCGGGAATGGAGTTATTTTCCAAGCTATTTCATGGCACGTCGTACGATCGACAAGTCTCACAGCCGTGCACTCGCTCGCGTTTCATGTTTGTACCCTCTCGAGAAATTTCTTTCAGTTCATTTATTTGTTTGGAAACTGTCGTTCCACTCACAACACCCATATTTGATATTGGTACATTTTTTATGATTTGCGAAACAATTGCCTTTGGAAAACTTCCTCTTTCTTTCAATAAGTTTATCCTTATGTGCGTTACGAACAAGAGGTAAGATTTGCGGAAAGTATTAGGGTACGTCGGGCAGTGTTTGTAGACAGAAAACGAAATATAAATCTACTACTAACATTCGTCATAATATCTTGAAAATGTGAACACACTCGTATCGTATGAAGGATAATCGTCAGCAATAAAAGAGCTCATTTGTGTTACTGGTCCAGTTGTTTCGATTCACGTTGCTCGGACAATGAGCAAACGTACGCACAATGTGGCCCCATCGTCATCAATCAAAGTCCCTCGCCCCACCCACGCACCCCAGCAGTCCGTCCAGACTGATTTACCCCTTACATTACAAGCAAATGCACGTCTACGGTAATACCAGCCGACTGCGGCAAATTGAAACTAAAATAGCAGCTGTAAAACTAAAACAACGGCTAAATGTAGACTTACAAGAACGCATTTACAATGACATGAGATTTCAATTGTTAATTTTGAAGTTAACGTTTCGTTAGCGTCTTATCTTACAAGCTATATATTTATTTGATTAAAACTTAAGATTAACCTGATCGATCGTATCAGATAGATTTTTATCTAAAACATGAGAATTACATAACGCAAAAAACCATTTGATTGGTTCATTCCTTTCCTACATGTCTATTCTGTTTTCATTACCGTTTCGTGTATGTAAATTAATTCCCCTCGCTGTGATGATGTGCATGCAACAGACAACACATCGTCAAAAGGAGACAATCAGTAATCATGCGTCATCCCCGTGAGATTACTCGAAACTGCCATCTGTGTAGTGTACACACAATACCGTGGTTACAGCCTCGATTATATCTGCACTGGTTTTTCAACAAACTACTTTTGTAATTATATAAACTGGTATAAAACGTCGGCTTTTGCGTCAGAAACTAATAGACTGGAAATGACTATGTTAAAAAAAAAAGTTACACAAAGAAAGTTCCAAGTTCGTCATCTAAAATCATGTTTGCTACAAATTAATTCAACGGTAAATTAATATTGTGAAATAAAATAAATTGTTGAGGCAATTTAGGTGGAAGGCTCATTTCCATGTGACCGTACGTCCAAACAGGCCGCTCCGGACGTCGCGTGACCGACCGGGACATTCCCCACCCTCATTACCACTATTCAGACCAAATTATTGTATTTAGTAAGAAGTGTGTTAGAAAATTACGTTTCTAAGAACTTTCAAAGTGGTAAGTAGGACTTTTTATTTGCGTTGCGTTGAGAGCATAATGACGCTTCAAAACCTGAAATTATCAGTTTTTTTACGTAAACAAAACTGTAGTGAACGCTTTATTGTTTTAAGAAGATAAAAGTAAATCATAAACATATAATATATTTTGAAAAGTGCTATCAACAACATTCTGTAATTATAGAGGCTATCACTTGATTTCATATTTTGGTAACATGAAAAAGTGGGTATTAGGTTCCCGGGATTCAATTACCGGACCGATAATAACAGTGTCGATTGTATCAGATCCTAATTAGAATAAGTTATTACGTTGTATTGATAACATAATAACTGTTGTTCTTTTTCGTGTGTTCAAAATAATCTATTTCCTTCGATCAACTGAAAAAAAACCCGTCATTATTTCATTGTTATTAAAATACATTTTATTTAAACCAGTTTTACGCATGTCATATTTAAGGAAAATACGTGACATCGCCTACGCATACATTTTTATTTTTAAACAATAATATTGTAGCGTTCTTAATATTATAGTCTGGCATTACGTAGGTACGAATACTTGGTGTGAAGACGATACCTAACCAACCTGCTGCAGACTGGAATAATCTACTTAAATGCACAAACGATGGGGAGTACTAAGAACCCTTCATGATCGCACTGTGGTGGCTCGCTTTAAATACAATTCATTCTGTATTTATGTGGGTAGGTATAGAGCTAGCCCAGCGGGCACTATTGATAACAGACGGGGCTCCACTACGCATTGTCAAGGAAAGATACAATGAAAACTACATATACCTACATAGATACTGGAAAGAAATTATATTTTTCCTTAGATTGATATAAATACACGGGACAATAGGACTGTAGGTATATGGCTGCTATCGCCGCAATAAGGATTCGCATTAAGGTCGCCCTTGGATTGTAAAAAAGTCGTACATTAGTGTCTCGTATCTAACAAGTTCTTATCAAACCACTTCGTCACGGTTAACATATTTCTATTTGAATAACAAAGCATAACAAAAGATCCTAATCGTATCGGCGTTTACCAACGGCTGTGGCATATTCAATATGGCAACATTAGATGCGACACCATCCACAATCGGTGTTGCCACTCGGTGCGGGGGCGTATGATTAGAAATCGATAACTATGCGTCACATTTCGGCTTACACTTATGTATTGTTGATCCTCTATTGTGATCTGACCCAACGTTATCTGTTACAACATTTACAGCGCTTTTAGTACGTTGGTAATCCCAATCAGTGAGGATTTCGTCATTTCCTTTTGTTGAACCCTTATCTCGACGAAATTTTTTGCTCCACGCTAGGGTACGGACAGTTTTAATAAATAAACATCTGTCGACAAGAGATTTGTTGACTGAAATAGAACCGATGCAGACTACAATATCCATATAAACAGTTGGGCCCCCAGATACAGGGAAATTTTAGGTCCCCACCTATGAAATCAGCATTTTGTATGGGGAGTTTTAAAGAAGTTGCATTTTTCATACTAACATTTTCTTAATTTGTATAACAATTAACAATCATGAACACTAATGTTTTAAAACTTTTATGCACTAATGTTTAAAAACTAAGATAACGTGCCACTTAGATTAAGCGACAAAAATAAGATTTGGCTAAGTTAAAAAAAAAATAGTGGTCATTTCTGCTAACAAAATGAGGAGTCATTTTTAAGGTTTTTTTTTTATTTAGAAAACCATAAGTAATAAGGTTTTTTTACTATTGGTAGTTATCTATGATGGTCATTATTCGATATAATACCAAGCAGTTGATGAATATTTTAAATCATAGAAGTGACGAGGTTCTCTATTTGTGAAAAAAACGCCAATTTCATAGGTGGGGACCCAATAGTTACTTAAGTAGGTAGATATCTATCTAATCAAAAAGTTAATACTCAAAACAGGATATTTAGATATTGCAAAGTTGTTAGTTCAAGTTGTTGAATAGGAAGTTAATTTATGGATAGTTGCTATTCAAAGTGTCAGTTTACACGATTGATTAAGCTACTGATGTTTAACCCATTCTGTGCTTATGAAATAGTAAACGAACCTGTCTAATGACTAATAGTAACGTTATATGACTCATGTTTGATGTAGATGTGGAACACAACCAATGTGTGTATAAAAATGCACGTAGCAACTTATTAAATCTCTACGACAACACAAAAAAAATGATGTTTTGACTCAGCATTTTTGTAAAATCAGTTTCAGTACTTTTTTCTCGTAAATTATATACTTGTTACTTTTAACAGCCATCTTTTAATTTTTTATGATTTTTATTGTGATCAATGCTTTTTCAATTACTTTACAGTTATGGTCATCATCGATGACAATCACAATTCGCAATAATTGAAACATAATTGTAAGTGAAGCTCTACAAAAAATGTACTCAATCATGAACATACAAGTACGCACGTTTCACCAATTTATATCTGTTGGCATGTCAATGAAAGTAACGTTAATGAGTAATTGAGTGCAATTAAGAGTAACACGCCACCACCGCACCGGCGGGTTACATGCTCGAAATTATTGTTGTAAACATTAATTACATCATTATAAAGACTATGTCCAACTTCCATCCGCATCAATATTAATTTCCTATTTCGTCAGAATTATTGATATCTTTTGTTTCAGGAACTCATAACACGTTAAACCTTTTAAGAGATTATTTTATTTCGACTTCGTGACGGCTTCTTATATTTTTTTAGGATTTCGTCTGAGCCAGAACCCTTATAATGGCATATTCGTCCCTTCATATGTCACTAATGTCACATACTTATTCGTAGGTAGTTCTTTCAATATTACGGATTTGATGAAAATTCACAAGGAAATGCTTTCATAATATCCATTCGGATGGAAAATTGACAAATGAGTCTGGAATTGTACTCTTTAATCATTTTAAGTAGAACTTTGTTGAAAACATCTTTTAAAATAAAATGAAACAAATTTGCCTCAGATCATTTTTTATTTTGAGGTTTTGATTACAAGTTATGAGCTCCCAAGTCGTTTGTCCTACCCTTGCTCTATATTAAAGCATTACATGTTTATACATAGAACGGCATTAAAATGAACAAGTATTCGGCAGCTTCTTGGCTATTCGTCTCTTATATTTCATCCTCAACTAGGCTTGATAGTTTCTGTCTACTTACTTTTTTGGCTACGTACCATATCGTTATTTATACATGCTATACATATTGTCGGAAACCAGACAAAGAATTTTTATGGCTTCAAGTAAAGGCGTAACACTCATATTCGGGCGATCGTCGCAGGCCCGTTCTTCTCATAGTTTGGCGACACCATTACGGCATTCTGAGCGCGAGTGAACAATAAATCTCCCTGGGGCTCTGCAATGTATTCTGCATGCAGCTACTGCGCTTCGTAGCCTGGCAATTATTACTCTCTGTACGAGATTGCTAAGTTACCAAGCCGCTGTAAGTACCCTGGCTAGATTTTTAAACAGTTTTAAAAGTAGAGGGGTTTTTTCATGCATACCAGGAATATTATGCATGGTGTTCTTTTGTGTCATTCTACGCCATTGCACCTAATATCGGTTGCGTATTTATGTGTTTACAAGTATCCTTTGTCCTGGAATTTCCAAGAAACCACTGAAACGACTTCAATGGAAACTGTTTTTGTCTTATTGCACATGGTTCAACTTAGGTCATCTAAAAACATTCTCGGCCTAAGACCTTCACTTGGTCTTTATATTTTAACTGGCTTTTAATAATACCTATTTATCACTTAATACTGGTTCAATTTTAGCTTGTTTGTAAATAAATAGGTACCTATGTGTATTCGTTGTTATGTGCAGATTAAAAAAGGTTAGAGTTCATCGTTAAAAAAACGCACGCATTAATGCTTGTCATATGTACGAATGACCTACAATACCGATATAGTTACGATGTAGATAAAAGTTAACAGGAAAATTAAAATAGTAGATTATTCACTAAGTGTAAAAATCAGTGTCTTAATGTCACGGGCGTTATTTTCAATCTCGAATGCAACGAAGGCTTCTACGGCTCCCGAGCGCAGCGAGGGAGCTGCGAATTAACTCCTGAGCGAAGCGAGGGATTAAAATTATAATCCTGTTCGCAGCGAGGTATTCAAGCTTGCCCAAGACAAAGACACCTTAATGTTAATCCCCGAGGAAAACACTCTATTTTCCACACATACTGCGAGGTAATAAAAACAAATTCGATTCTAGAATTAGTAGTTCATGAAACTGTTAAATAACCGGGGAATACCTAGTTTCGTACACTATTTTATCTTAACTCATGCAATCTATAATACATATCATCAGCGCGTACGCGCCACAGCTACGGATCAGCTGTTGCGATGATATGCCGCCATTACCGCCACAAATGATGTAGAAACAGCGGTTGGGCGAGTGTAATATTAATTAAATTATTTTTTTCGTCAACGGCAACTAAAACCTGTGAAGCGAGAACCTCTTTGGTACCTACTTTAATAGTTTTTTTTATTTTTATTGCAAAATCTTTCTTACGAATTTTTTAGTTAAGGTTCCAAATTTAAATCACATTATGCACCAGCAGTGCTCGTCATAATGAAATTCAGTTCAATATTATTGCTTGCTATAGGTTAGATTTGCATGACGTATAATTTGACATTACCGAGCAGGTCGTGTGAAAATTCCTTTATGAGAACACAATTAGCATCTTCCAACAAACTGCATTTATATAGAAATTTGTTTTTGAACGACCCTACATATACCTATAACTACATTAAGTAGGTACCTACATTCCACACCGCTAAAACCTACTGTGCATTAAATAACAATCAAAGCTTTCAAACCTGTTTAAATATTTTCAAGTATGTGCAAGCGCTATTAAAGTAAACTGTGAAGTGAGCGTGTATTAAACACTACCGCTAGAACCGGGACCTTAGCTGTAACCTCCTCAAGTGACCGAGCGATATTCTAAGAAGTCATCAAGTAGCCGCCTTCACCAAACTTATCAGAAGTTTACTTGTGTACCTATAGATGATAGCTGGGAAGCAATAAAATGTCTGCCTGGATTGGATAGGAACTGACGCGCCTGTGTGCAAATGATCCGGCGCGGCGTACGCCGAAGGACGCGGCCGCATTCCGCACCGCACCACTACACCGAGATGACACACATACCGACACGTAGCCGCTGTGTGCGTGTGCAACAACACATTAATGCCAAAGTACATAAGGCACTTTTGCAGTACGCCGGAGTTGGCGTCAGTGTACCGCTAGCGGTGTGGAATTCCTTATTACGATGCAACACGTTGCATTCACAAAATTGTTTAGAACTGTTATGTTAGTCGCACGCCGTCTACGCACCGCACCGTTATCGCTCCACATGCGATATTAAACCTCAAATTATTCGTGGTATCAAACAGTATGAGGCAGATGGATATTTAACCGCAGCAGTTTCGTTGTTCACATCAACGCGAGAGATAGAGACAAAACGGAATATCTGCAAAGCGGACACAGTTTAATCACGCAGCGTGTACGGTGGCAGGCGCTAATCTCGCGTCGCGGGCAGCCGTCGCCGAAGCGAATCGCATACAAATGTGCCGCCAGTCAGAGCAAAAACTGCTGAATAATGTCCCCTCACAGTTGTACTCGTACGAGCTTTATAGCACACATAATGATGCAGTCACGGCACGCTCTATGCATTTTACAACCGCATTACTTTCGACCAGCTTTATAATATTGTAGCTTTTTAATATGAAGTGTATTATCGGTGTGTCCATGTGCCATAATGGACACAAACAGCAATCGGATCAGCGCTGGGGTCAGGTTGCTGGCATGTGCCAAGTGCGTCACCGCCGCGGATCGGGTGACTGCATGCAATGGCCACCGAGAAATGTGCGCACTGTGTTACTCACCTTATTCACCTTTTTTTATCTTGCCTTGAAGATTTTTTTAAACTACAGGAGATGACTAATTTTGCAAAAAGAATTCTTGAGACCTAAAAGTAAAATATTAATCTATAGCGTTTATTCTCATTGAGGGTGCCATAGTGATCCAATGAAATGCACAATTGTCTCGAAAATTATGATACATTATAATCTACTTACTGTTGAACGTTTATTATTATATCCGCTGATGTAAACTGTAATATCAATCTCGCAAACGTAATGTAACTGACCTACTCAAGGTAAACATTTTTCAGTGAACGGAGTGACTGGTGACGTTTTTTTGTTTTTCGCTGTTTGGGAGAATTGCTGAGATTAGCGTCATTCGATGACTCACTGGCGTCTGTCTACATCAGCAACAAACCTTTTTGTTATTCTGTCCAGTTATAGCACAAGTTAGGTACACTTACACCGTACACCAGCTCCAATCTAATTGTAGGTATTGTAAAGGTGGTCAGGCTTGTCACGTTTGTGAGTAATCTATTCCACCGGTATTTGTAAACGTCGAACAAAAAACGGAGTCAGTTTTCAATAAAACGCATTATTCAAAAGTGACGCTCTATCAGATACCCATTGATGTAGTTGAAACAGTAGCGATATAGTACAAATTATTTACATTGCCGCCGCCGGTCTAACAATTTGGGAGCGGTATCCGGAATTCATGGAAGACAACTGCGCTCGTCATCGCGGCTTTGTTTGCGGGCCGCTGTGAGCTGCCGGTAATCAGACGAGCCGGGACGGATTAGATGCGGTCAACAGCCGGGGGAGGCCAAAGATGTGACTGCGACTAGTTGCAACGTCTAGCGGCTTGTAATTTGCGGAGCCATCGCCGGCACAGCCAAGGGTTGACCTCGTCTAGTGATCGCCCACTCAATTAAGAATTTAACTTAGCCAGACGTCTGCCTTAATTGTAATTACAAGATAATTTCTATTTAATACTCGATTGACTGCAATTGCTAACTCTTATCAGTCAGCTATTTCAAAACGCTTGATATTCCACAAGGACATTGATGACACAAAAATGTTATTCGTCCAATAAAGTCTGGAGAGCGTAAAGCCGGTGGTCGTTCAATGCTTTTAGTAAAACCCCACTTTATTTTATCCTGGTCGCTCTTACTAAAGTCGAGGAGCAGCTACAGGGAGCAATTTTATTGCCTCTTATTGGCTAACGTTCATAGTGACAACTTTAAACACTGTACGGACGTATTGGACACGCGGCCGAGGCTGATTTTAACTGGCTAACGTGCTCCCCGTGTGTAATTCCATTAAATTAAACGAGTAAACGAGCAGTGAAATCTCAATAGATCCACTTTCGCTTTAAATAAAGACGAAACACAATAAAGTCATGAAATGTAATAAGACACTATACCGTACCGAATAGGATTTGATTTTGATTCCTGGTCGTATCGAATTTATGTCCATCGAAATTTGAATGGACAATAACTTTGTTAGTTCGAAGCGAATGATCTTTGCTGAGAATTATAGCAGTACGGGAGTCGCTCATGTTCACTATCTAGTATCTATTCACAAGCTAGTTATATAATTTCCTGAATCGTACCAGTCTTGCTTGTACTACTTGAATGAATAATTAACTTCCAGTATTAACTAATAGATAGCCGTTTGTTAGCCTTAAACAATATAGGTAATTGTTTCTTTAATCATTTTCTGTTGCATGTTATTTGAAAATAAAGACGCTTTGGTGCAGTTGCGTTTGATTGAAGTTTGCCATGGAGAAATACCAACTTATCTATCGTTTATATACTTAAATGAAGATTTACATTTACTAAAACTTAGAAAATTATTTTCTTATTTAATGCAATTCTTCACTAAGCCCCTAATGAATTGAAACTTCCATTCAAGCACAACGGCAACCTTGATATAGATGCTGTATAAATACTAAGCAGCATAGTGATATCACAAAGCAATTCCAGTGTCCTAGACGCTATAGTTACAGGCGTGTCCATTCCAGATTAAAAGCGGATCTTTAGTGGGTAGGGGGTGGTGGTGATGGTGGTGCGAGAGAGGGGGTGTAAGGGAGGGGGGGGGGCGGCGCACGCGGCACGAGGCAGCAACAAGCTGGCGTCGAGACAGAGCCGGCGCGACCCGCCGACGCCAACAGTCGCACTCAACATAAAACTAAATCTCCACAGACAACAAGAGAACGCAATAGCTCTCCACAAAAGACGTGAACACTGGCTCGAGTATCAATTCTCTGCTATTCGGCTCGACGAGTTTGTGTTTTCCTCACTGGCGACATAGTAAGCAAAAGATTTGGTACTTCAGTTCTCTTCAGACAAGCAGAAATAAAACCGTGCAGTTTTATACGTAAGCAAATCCAACTTAACTGCTTAGTTTTGTTAAAAGTTTTTCTATTTCTTTTTTGTTCGTTTAGCAAACAATTCTGCGCAAAGTGTTTAAACTTCGGGTCATTCTGAATAAGAGTAAGAAAAACCTAGACGTTCAAATGATAAATCACTAAGGAAATACCTCGCATAGTTGGACGAAGTTAAATTATGGCTCACTTCATGAGTTCCGGAACATGGAATGAAACTTCATTTACGTAGACTCACGAGAAAATTGACAATGAATCTTAAAATTCATGTTGCCATTTTAGTTAACAGGCCTTAACGACGTACTAACTCACTTTAATGTAACATACCATAATTTAGTGTCAGTCTTACATAACGTCTCGGAAATGTTCCAATATTTTCAATACATAAGTTACGTAGGTAGGCAGTTCGTCGATAACCTTTACGCGTTATATAGTAAGACAGAATAAAACCAATATGTACTACACTATGTACAAACGGTACTTAGATTTAATCTAATCTGCAACTGCCAGACTTTCAGTGGACGTAAGGTCTCTGCTTTTACAGTACCTACCTAACACAAATATGTTTATAATTTACGCTAATTCCTTGACAGTGGCCCCACGCACACTAAGCGGATTGCCAGCTTATCGCCTTACAGACATACTCACCTATTTTTTCAATAACAAAAAATAGTTTTAATAGTATAAGAATGCTACTTATCGAGAGAGAAAAAAACTACAACAAAGCCCTGATCCATGAGGCTTTCCTCGTGGGTTTTTCGAATTCCGTGACTCAAATAATTAAGTCCCCAAGATGGGGGTCGCTGGGTGAAATTATACATTGTTATTGCCCCCATAAATCTCATTTTGGGTGAACGCACTCGCTCGGAATAACAAATAAAGACAACAAAAATTTCATATCACATCACAGCCCTAAGGCGCAAATGTTTTATCTAATTCACTATTAAACCTTCCTGTGTTCATGTGTTGTACTCGTAACATAAACAGTATGTTGTGTGCTTATTCACCCGTGCTCTGTGTAGGCGTTTCTGATAGACAAATTACTGGAATCGCAATAAATAACGTTCGTCTATTATACAGCTACCAATGCTACCACGATGATGTTGTAAAAGCAGTTTCTTCGGATTTTAATGCTCCAAGTTTTTCTTTGACTATTAGCGTCTCTTAACCTCACTACGAATGGATATCTCTTTTCTTTTCTCTTAGAATTTTTCCTTTGAACTTAATTCTCACCCACAGGGAATTGTGAAACGCTGAACTGTCTTGAAACTCCTTGTGAATTTAATTCTCGTTCGCGTCAAATTGTTGGTGGCAATTGTAGATTCTGGTTTACTATATTCTCATTGTAGAGCTAGCGTAGAGCTGCGGTTAAAAGAGGCAGCTTTGTACGTGATTATCATGATTATTCAAGTAGCCTTCATACTAAGTGTTCTTGTAAGTATGCCTACAGAAGTAGTTAAGCTGAATTACTGGAACATTGAAACATCTCAATCGTGCCACGATGTAGGTACCTGCCTAGGTATATGGAAAACCATTGTACATCGTTTACTTTTTGACCATTCTTACCTCTTTGAATTCACAAATCCGTAAAAAATAGAAACTAGCCGGATAAGATACGAGTAGACACAAGTACACAAGTACAACTACACATAGATCTGTGTAGTACATTATGTGCATGTATAAGGTATTCTAGACGTTTGCGAAAGTCTGCAGACACGCTTCGTCACGGTTCTCGGCACACAGATGCCAATCTGTTATAGTCATATGTCTACGTCAGTGGCGTGATGCAACATGCGGAGCCCCAAGATATACGCGCATCAGATATGCACCAGGATTTAAATCTACTCGTTAAAAAATAACCTTAATCGAACTATAAGCTAATCTGCATCTTCGAATTATTACTTTCAACAAATCTATAGCCATATCGCCATAGTCATTGTAAACAGTGTTTTTTATTTTAGGATTAAATAACAATAACTGCACAAAGATGCAGTTTACAAAAACCAGTTACCACTTGGCTTTGCGATTCGCATCTGTTTTTGTTAGAAACTTTTCGCTACGGTCCACGGCCGAACTTGTTACCACTAGACTGATGAGGCAATTATTACACTAGGTAAAAGAAATTAACAAAGTTAAGTACCAAATTATTATAATATTATTTGAACTATGCTACTAAAAGTGTCTTTTAACTTAACTTTATTAGGCATCCCAAGAGACACGAACAAAAGACTAATTTTGGAGTACCTACAAAATTCTAGCAAAGGAGGATGAAGCATCAAATACTATTATGTAAACTATATAAGCACCAAAATGGTTTTAAAATGAAATTACGCCGGGCTCTGCCTCCTTCATAACGGTAAACGATAGGAATATCCTATGTTTGCGAGCCATGTAAGTATTATCGAAACAAATGGCCGCTTTGCAGTGAAAGTTGTACCGACTACAAAATCACGATAGCTTCATTTATTAAATGTAAATTTTCTTATGGCTTTATCCTGTTGCAAATAGTACAGTTTGTAGTCATAGCAGCGTATTGTTCTTAGCTTTATAAAATACGACGGCTTTAATTTGATGCAGCTGAATTGAGATGAATAACTGCATATTTATTGTGCACTGATCACTATTTACTAACCCACCCAGTCACATTCCATTGCTATGCACGAGCCTCTAAAGAAAATAATATTCATAGATATTGTAGGCACCTATAGAATTTGCCATAGAAATACCTAGCGGCTTAGAAGTAAACATGCCCCCCACAGGTTACGCTCCTTAGCCAGGGATACTAGCGCCTGGCAAGTTGGTTATCCCAGTACCTGTCAATAAGTTACATAAGCACAAAGCTTTACTCCAGTTAGTAAATAGGTAATACGGTGCACAAAAAAGAAACAAGTCTTTATTCAGTAAAACTAACAGTTTTTCTGTATTGTTCCCAGAGTACCGGCGGCGGTTGTCGCTCAGCAAGCAACGCGGGCGCGGGCGCCGTGACGGTCGCAAGCGGGGGCGCGGGCGCAGGCGCAGGCGCGTGCGCAGCGCGCATGGCTAGCGCGGGGGCGCAGTACCGCGGCGGAGCGCAGCAGTGGGCGGCGGCCTATGCGCCACAGCCCTGTCGCTACCCGCCGCCACAGCCACAGCAATACGCAGCGGCTCCAAGCCCTTATACTCAACACCAGGTGAGACAAATATGGCAAAATCTCGCGCACACTACTAAGACTACTGCCAGTACTACAATATTGTAATGAGTAATAACAGATCCAGATCCTCCATATCTGGAGGTGTCTGCGTGGCTCATCCTTTTGCCATAACATTCTCCACTCATTAGAGATATTCATAGCTTTACCTTACTACATAGGTACTCTGTAAACTAGGATGCTTCTTGCCTCGCGGCGTTCAGAGAAAAGGATCGTCAACACTAAAGCTACTAGTAGTTAGTTAATTGATTCAGGCGTGACTTCCATTATAAAATACAATAGACGCTGATATATTTAGTAACCTATTCCGCTTGACTATTCTTCAAGAGTCATAAAAACCCTGTAAGAAATCGACACGTGTTTCACCTCTCAACGAGGCATCTTCATCATTTTATGACTCTTGAAGAATAGTCAAGCGGAATAGGTTACTAAATATATCAGCGTCTATTGTACTAGTAGTGTTCAACGCACCCGCTAAAACATCCACCAAATACAGATATAATGACGTCATACTGAAAGAGCCCAACCCACAGAACTAACCACAATAGAGCCTTAGAAAATAACCTACACAAGATTAGATTAATTTGCTCTTCCATCTACCATTTACTGCGCGTCTTCTTGTAAACACATATCTACCGCAATTCCCGATGCAATGCGATATTAATAATACGTTTCATAATAGGTCTTGTAATAATAACTTCCGCGATACATTATGTTTATCCTTCTTCCGGCATTCTTTCAGCGAGTAGATATGAATCATAAGGCACTTACTATTTTTATACCGGCACACGTCTTGAATCCAACACGTGCTCTCGCCTCGTATCATAGACGTTGCGTATGCGCGTGTGTTGTTTTTACCCGACTACGGCGGAGAGTTATGATTTTGACCGATATGTATGTATGTTCATCTGTTCCCTCATAATTATTCATGGCAACATCATGCTTATTCCTAGGATATCAAAATCTTGATGGTTACCGATGTTGTCGTTCCATAATGTTTGTCTCGAAATTCAAAAACTCACACATTCACTGTTATTTCAGTTTCAAATACCATAAAATAGTCTTCAAAATAAATTGAGACTCCGTAAGTCTCAATTTATTTTTCAGATATTCCGGCGATTGACTAACCTCTACGCATTCGCTACGAAAGCTACGGTATTGTCGTAGTTTCGTAGAGGTGCTCTCGTAGCATTTTAGATTTTAATAACTTCTTATGGAGTTCTTCGCTGAAATATCACTATAGATTTAATTAAATACCGGGTAAAATGAAATCGTTGCGTCTCAGCTACGAGATCGATAAATTATTCGCATCAGAAACTCCGCTACGAATGACGTAGCGCAGTCAATTATGTTGGTACCAAATACGTCCATCAATATCGCACCCCCATTCCGTCTCCTTGTACTGAGCGCAAGTATCCCATAAATAAAGTAGAATCTTTACCCGGCGCCATCTTCTGCATGTTCTAATGAGGTGTGTTTAAGTTTACGATCGGGTTTACGAGCGCCGGCGGCCGGAGGTTCCGCTGTCTGCCGGACCGCAACACTTCCCTAATGTTGTGAAACGTTTTCCTTTCATTCAACTATTAAGTGACTCTATTAACTTAACTTTCTTTAATGTAAACAACATCTCCAATAAACCTGAAATAGTATGTTTCGTGAATTTCTAGTTAGCAAGTGGCGAACCCCTGGCACCGTGGCAACGTTGCTTACGGCTTTGGACTGGATAATTAACCGCGAAGTCGGCTCGTTGACAACGCTCCATCAATTTCTACGCCCGCTACGGCTCTAGCTCGTTATGCATTACACACAAACAATATTACGTGATTAATGTCTTCTCGGAGCACTTAAAACAACACAACTAGATCGTGATTTGCATAAAACTAGTTAATTTAGAAGTTTACTCTGTTTATCATTGGTTATGAACTCGTACATTGTTTCCGCATGCTGACTAGGTATAAGCAGGAGATTGATAAATTGATACGATATCATAGCAGACACACAAACACATGCGTCTTTAGTAAATTAGGTATACCCAGGTATCATATACTAGATATTCCTAAGGATTTAAATTCCGATTACTATTTTTCGATTTTGTGTCGTTGAATTCACACAACATTCCAACCATTCCAACCAAAACGGATCTTTTATAAATATGGTTTTATATTTAGAAAAGATCCGTTTGATCCATGAAAAAATAGTTGTCTGATTCTTTATAATCACAGTTTTGTGTGAAGTGTCATCGAACAGAGAGCTTACTGGGCTGTTTACGAGGCGACACCGACACAAACCAGATGTTGCACAAAGAGTGGCTGCACCTCACCAGGGTTCCTCCGCAAGAATCTCGTAAAAGGAATTTCTCGCGCCCTTATCGCTTTTCGAAATAAAATGTAGCTCCCCGAGCCGTACGTGTTTTATTACAACGCGTCTCCTTCAGGATTTATCTCATGGTCGCCGCGCCGATACTGAACTCGTTTTTTTACATCGAGAAACATTTGAAAAAGAACTTCGCTTATGCGATTTGCTCCACTCGAGTTTTCCTTTTACTTGTACAATTTTATATCGTGGTTAAAGATCCGTTGTAGGAGTACTGTCTTGTGGGATTACCGAGCAATATATAGGTATTAGCTTGTATAGTTTTCTATTGCTCTATGCACTTGTCCTTCCTAATCCCAAGTGGATTATCGCGTTTAATATTCGATAAGATCAACACTTAAAAGTGTATGTACTAATAAAATAACATTAAAAAACGTTTTGTTTTCCGATAAAGTTATCGTAGTCGTAAAATAGTCGACTTATCAGTTCCGACGATTCTTAACTGTCGTTGTAACGTTATGTTGAAGCGATCAATTACAGGTTTGTTTTAACTTTTACGTCGGCCTCGGGTCTTCATTTACCGTAACAAACGCTACGTTGAATAATGTACAAATTAACACCTTAGGTCCATTTTTAAAGCATTTTTATTATAAAATTGGGTAAACAAGCAATTTCCGTTGTGAAAATGGATGGTAAGTGGATGGTTTTAAATACCTAATAGTTTTATTTTTGGAACTGCTCTGTGTTACACTAAAACCTCGTGACAATAGTAATCAGTTTATTGTCCCAGTTTTTACGGAACACGATTTTGATCGGACTTCGCCGTCCCCAGCTTGTAGTCGTAACATATATCTATGACCGCTTGATTAATGACCGGAATATGTCAACTGTCAGGGCTGTCACAACTCCGAAGCTTGTTAGATCCATCGCGCCCCTTCCCAAATATGGCAGCCCTAAATAGAGGTTACGTTTTTTAGTAAAGGACCCAACGTTTTTGTCGTAAGGAGTGACAGAAATGTCTGACTGTAATACTCTAATGCGTTTTATGTCCGAGTCCGCCGTAATCCGCCGGTAGCTCTTTCTGTAGCGATACCCAACGAGGATGCTCTCATATTTCTGTTTTATGTACTACGGAGATGTTAATATCTAAGGTTCACGACGAAAGCTGGGGCCGAGATTAAAGTAAGTAGTATTACTTTCCTCGTTTCCATTAGAATCATCTAGGCCAAAGCTACTCGACTTCCTGGGCGCTTCATTTTCACACGCACGCACTCAAAGATTATGCTGATATATTTAAATGTATTCGATGCGGAGAATTTTTTTTTTGTAAATGAAATTACCACATTTATTTTGGAAGGTTTCGCTGCCGTACAATTTATGTTTAGAAGATCCTTTTTCAATGTCGAACACGGTAATACGTATAACTGCGTCTATTTTATAAATGAGCCAGGGTCATCAATTACATCCCAAGCAACGACGATTGATGAATACCGGTGTGAAAGGTTCTCGGAATATTCCTAAATAATACAGTTTTGCTATTATCTAATCACGTGATGTGCATGTGTTGACTTTGTGAGTATAATAGTATATTTCGGTACAATGGGGCAGAGTACGTCCCACGTGTGCCACCCTCCCATAAGCCGGGGTGAAAGTATAAATAAACAAGGCTTGCTGATATCTGTCATCCAAGGAATTAGATTTATTTCGGCTCTGGCGGAAGGTGAAGGACCCCTAGCCCTCGTGAACAGCCGTGGAAACATTATCTCTCCACTGACGGATATTTATCCAAATTCGAAAGGTAGGTAATTGTATTAAACATCATGCGCTTGCGACAAATTGTTATTTAAGCAAAAACTTACGATTCCTGAACACTGACTGTACAGTGTAGGTGCCGTCGCTCGGCTCAGTTGCGTATTTAAATAATTGAAACGGTCTACGCTTTTCATATCCCTTCCTCGTGCAAATGCTTAACATAATGTAAGTTCCATCAAATTGTTTTTATAGGGTAGGGTACAGCGTCGGCGGTGAAACTTACCCAATATTGTGAACTATAGGTCGGGTCAAAAGGCGCAGAAAAAATGAATCATTTTTTCTCTGGTAAGAGCGGTGTTTTTTTTGTTGAATTATGCTAATGTTGGTGTGACAGAGGGTAGGGCCGCGGCCGCTACCGATATTTAAATTCGTCCATACCAGTGTTGTGAATCATTTGCCCTTACCAATGGTTTTGTTTTTCTGGTTCTCCATCATAACGTTTTTTACTGACTTAAACACCGGATGATCAATGAGCCATTACGCTATTTTGTATGTAATCTGAACTGAAGAAATTATCTATTCCTCTAGATAATTTCTTCAATTCAGATAGATTAGTAATTACAACACCAATTAGTACTAATCAGTGGGAAAGTAGTTTGAATGTTATAGGTAATTAATTTCACCTGTCTATCAGCGGCCGAAGCCCATCTACTCGCGTATTCTCGCTTCAATTATCTCGTAGCAACCCTATTTATCTCTGCTTTTGTTAGGTAATAAATTAATTAGTTACTTAATTTTTATTTTCTTTACCAATTAAGTAAACTACTAATGACCATTCTGTAGACTCAAAAGGCAATTTTTACACCCAATCTAAATAAAAGTAGGCAGTCATCAAGTGGACTGTCTCGCCGTAGTAAATGGCGAACGAATTGATCGATTTCCTGATTGAATCGACGATAAAACAAATGGAGTGCTCAATTTAAATAGATTGAATGGGATTTATGTTTCATTTCGTGAGCTTCGGCGTGAATCAGTTGGATCCCGCGCTGTGAATTCGCTGGCCACCGCGCCTGTGGCCGCACGGCTGCTTTAAAATTGAAACCGGAATTTCATCGTTTATAATTTAACTCATTATAAAATTCAAACGGATGGGTTCACACCAATTTCATGTTCCTAATTAACGTTGTGCGATACGTGAGCGGGTAATTCGAATGCAGTTACAATACTTAGTATGTACAAAGTTTGCGTGTTCGCCGGCCATGTGACGTGGTCCGCGGCACGCACGCGCTGCGCTATCGAGCCGGGACCAACTGTTGAGTGCTATCTCCCGCCACCCCATGCCTTTGAGATACAGCTCCGCTCCCCGCGGCCCTCCTACGCGCGTGACGTCATCACCCACAGTCATATGCTCCCGATGGGCGACGTGTGCGTTCACGTTACATCATTAAATTTTACTGTGGACCAAATTAAAATCGCGTGTTTTATGGCCATGTTGATTGCCGGCGGCACGGCGGCTACACTCAAAACAGCTGATGTTGCTGTTACATTGGAGTTACTTTTATAATAAACTGGCTTGTCCTGTCTGGACATAACACTCATTTGTTTTGATTTTAAGAATTAGAGTTTACCTAGATTTTCCGACAATCTATGAAAGCATTTTGAGTTTCAGACGTTTTCTCCCACATAATATGAACCTATTAAAATACCTAATCATTGAAAACATTGTTATCTTGAAGCGGAGTGAAAAACTAGACTATTTTCTTGTTTACCACAATCTACTTTTATCTAACTTCGAAACTATTAAACACAGAATTTGTTGAGGAAAAACATTTAATAAGATTATGGGGGACTTGTTTGTAACCTAGTTAATAGTTCTCTAGAAAAGTACGGAACATGACAACATTACAAATAATGTTTCAAGAATCAAGTCTTTGATGGTACTTTGGTTCAAGAAAATCTCACGATTATTTTAGGATTTCATATGATTTTCTGAAAGCCTGAAAAACTACGTGCTCTAACTTTAGGTAGGTACCACTGCGTGTGTTTTTCTTTTCATATGGCGTGATATACGTAGCTCCCTACCTCACCAAACAAAACACGAACCTAATCACTTCACTCTACCACAATATAAATATGGGCTCTACCAAACACATAAGGCGAAATTCGTCGAATTTATAACAAAAATCATTTATTCACAAAATATGCCCAAGTTTCCACAAAGCAGGCACTTACGTCAAAGTTCGCGCAACTTCGACGCGTGATGATTACTTGTCATAAACTGTCTCCTCCCACCGTTCCGTCACTTCGGTGCTCCGGTACATTTGACACCTGTCGAAGCTAAGCCAGACTGATTGGAACTTACTTTCGGCAGGATTCCGAGGTTCTCAGAAGCTTAAAAGATTGTTATTTATGTTTGTAAAATTCGCGTGTTAAAGGAGTGATGTAATCCGTGATTTATTTTGAGGTAAGTATAAAAATAGTCAATGTTTTATAGCTACGGTTGTTTGAAACTTGATGAAGGTATATATAGCAGGGGTACCTGTTGTGGTAAGTTGTACCGTACTATATATCTTATGGAGGGTTTAAACCGAAAGTGACTCCAATACATTTAGAAAAATGCTTTGATAATACCCAATGGTAACCATTTAATGTAAAACTTTTGGTACGTACTCAGAACTCTTATTCTGTCGTTGCTATATAACCGCTAGCTACTTTCAAGACCTAGTTCTGCTGCACTTTATTTTAAGCCTCAAGGCATCGTAAAATTCTGTTAAATCTCGGTCACAGTTACAGTGGCTGGTATTTCCGTCAACAAACTCCAAACACAAGCCGAAGTGAAACCAAACTTCGGTTGTTCCGTCCCGCGAGTACACTGGAGGACGACTGGCCTGACTCACTTAATTACCCATCCAAATTTCCGAGCAGATAATAAAGTTAAATTGAGTAAATTGCACAGGTGGCCGACATAATGTGAACTCGTTGTGAACTACACAGTTTAAATAGCTCTAATCGGACATTTTGCCTTTTAACTGCCACTTAAAAGTTGTCTTGTTAACGATTGGTAGGTTGTAAAGTGTGTCAATTACATTAATCATTATTTCTTAATTGAACATGCACTTCAGAATTAGTTGAAGGAGACCTTAAGAAATAATGTATAGAAGACCTATATTTTAGCTCTAGGAACATTAGTTAACACTAAGACATTAAATTCGAAGAACCACGGAAGATTTCAGACCTTTTGTAAAACAATGCAGGCAGGTAGAGACGAAACAGCACAAGTCGCCTAGATTAACAAATTATGAACATTTTTATCTATTTATGTACCCACTGTCAAAGTTAAGACCAAGTTAATTTAATATACTTCCTAGAAGTTGCAATGCGCAAATTATTACCTAACGAACTGAAGTTTCCATATTGATAAACGCAACCAATTTATTTTCACTTTAAAAACCGTTTGTTCTTTATCGAAATCGTGGCGGTATAAACCACGTATTTTGCTAATTTGTTTTTATGTTGGCGTATGCATCGCCGCGGTGGTCGTTACGGCAGTTAACACAAATTGTTCCAATTACCGTCGTCTACAACCAAGATACCAATTGGATTACGAATCTAAATTCCTCCGGTAATCCCAGGAAAAATCCTCTTAAAAGGTTTTAAAGGTAAAAATAATATCTGTACCCTGAACTTAATTACACAAATGGCAACTTTACAGCACATATGTAACTCCACTTGATGAGTTGTTACGTCAACGACACGCACAGTTTATGGGATTAATATGTTAACTAAATGCAAATAACAGAACATCGTAGAGTACCCACTGTAGTACCTATTGTGCTGGTTTAGATGTAAGTGAATTACTTACGGTTTTTCATTACCTACCTGAAGTAAATGACTCTTCTGTCGTCTGTTATAAAAAAAGAAAAATAGCGCATGCGTTAAAGGATGCTCTCCTTTCTGATCGGGATATATTTTTATACCATAATAAAATCCTGGGTTATGGTGCGTCGTTCATAGCGATCATACCGTCAGATTACACGATATCCTTGTAATCAATTTCATGCTTGCGTTATCAAAGCGACGATCAAATCAAATCAAATCAAATTGTTTATTGCAATCCATAATGTACAAATTAGGTGGTAAATAAAAATTAAAGAAACAATTATGGACCCTGTCGGGCACAGCATATTTTAAAATAGGTAGAGAGCGATTTACGGTACGAGTACCTATCTAATGTAAAATATATATTATCCATTAACATTTTCATGTTAAACACTTGTTTATCGAACCAAATTGCTATTTCCAGTCGCCCGACTCCCGAGCCTCCTCTTTAATCCAAACTAACTGTTCACCTATTAACAAATTGTAGCGTTGCCGGAACGGAGCACGTGCAATCCGTACTGTTAGCTTTTCTTAACTCGGCGGGTATCGAGCATGCGAGCCGATTAAGGGTGCGTGCTCGGAATCGGCATGCGCTCATTACTCCTCCCTATTCATTATTTGTCGGCTAGATAACTAATAGTCGACGTCTTAACGCGTTTCACTGAGAACAGTTATTTCAATGAAGTCGCCTCGGTGGGGCTCCGCGTGCCGACTTGTTCCAGCCGTTTCGCTAAGTTGCTACGAGCGCGCATATTAACACTTTGATCCAGTGAATATAATGTAATCGTTCCGACACCGAGCTACACCTACAATGTATTCTCGGGGATTACAGCCATCGACATCATGTCTCGATTATACACGCAGAATTAATTACATTTAATTAAATAGTTATGTGTTCAAGTTGTACAACATCGTCATAAATGAAGAAGTTGGTTTGGTATATCTATATGTAATAGAAAGAAACAAACCAAATGAATAACAATTTAAGAGTACCTACCTACCTATGCACTTTTCGATGAGGGTTACTGATTAACAGATATGGCTCATCTCTCATCTAGATATACACAGCAAGATGAGCCGACATGTGCTCAGTTCCTAGGTATATACCATGACTTGAACGTCAGTCTCACACAGCATGGTGGTTATGGCATTGTGGTTATGGTATCAACTATAATCGTTCATTCTAGAAATTCTTCTCCGTTCCATTCATTTATATAAGCAACGGGATGTTAAGAACTAATGTTGTTCCACATGTGAAATAAGAACGGAACCCAAACCTCGTTTATAACTCTTCATTCCTGTGTAGATGACACTTTAATACCCGATGTGTTGTTTCAGTACACGGGCACGGGAATGGGGGGATGCGGCGGAGCCGGTGGCCGCGTGCCGACGGCGGCCTCACCTGCCAACACGGCGTCGTCGTCGTCGTCCAACACGGGCTCGGCCGGCGGTACGCGCTCCACGTCACTGAGCACGGCGCCGCCGCCGCCGGCCTCGTCCGCCTCCACCACGGGCGCCGCCGGCGAACAGCTCAGCCGCACCAACCTCTACATACGAGGCCTCAGCCAGAACACCACCGATAAGGACCTTGTGCAAATGTGCCAGATGTAAGTCCTTATCACTCACATACAACATGTGTCTCCGATCATGTTACCAACTTTAATTTACGTATTATTTTCAGGTATGGCAACATTATTTCAACAAAAGCAATATTGGATAAAAATACAAATAAATGTAAAGGTAAACAACATTCATACCGTACGTCCTCTTTTATATACACTGTCATAGCGAGTTACCAAGTTATCTACATGTAAAGTACTATACTTAGTTATAAATCTGTGCATAGTATCTCACGTATGTATTTAAATATTGTTTTACAATTTATTACTTGAATAGAGTTGCATTGATACGATTATTCGTAATTGAATTATTTAAAACAATATATTAATATTTTCTAGAATACCATATACCTACCTTCATTAAACTAACCCATCTATGGTGAGACTTTTTTCCAATATATGCACGAACACTAGATACATTCAATTTGATTCATATTTATGACATTATCATATTTACTTAAATGTTTATTTTATATATTTTATAGTAGATATATAATCATGTTCACTATATTTGCACCCAAGCACAGATGATACTAAATTATTACCTCGATATGAAGTTTGCACAGTAATTTTAATGTTCATCACGATGTTACCCTTTTCGATGTCACATTTTCATCACGCTAATGTCGAGTAGGCAATATACTCGCGCTCATTAGTTACATATCAAATGTATGTACCATAGCTGTTCTTTCTTTGGAATTTTAGATATATGTTACAACATACATACATAAGGCCAAGCATGAGTCATCGAAATTATAAAAAAACCTCTTTTTAAGCGGTCCCTATCGGCTGAGGTAACTCCCTACTATAAAATAATTTAACTTTTTTTCTCAGGTTACGGTTTTGTAGATTTTGAAACGATCGCGTCGGCCGAGGCAGCTGTAAAAGGATTACAAGCCAAAGGTGTTCAGGCCCAGATGGCTAAAGTGGGTATCTGGTTCCTGCGTAGACTGAACCGTGTACGTTGTGCATGCAAGTAATACTATTATGACTAACCGCCTGCTCCTTGTCCGCTCTCTCATCCCATCGTCTTCTACTTCTGCTCCTTAGCCTTTACTATGATGACCTACGAAATACTAACAATTAACTCCCTGTTCCAACTTAAATCCTTAAATACGTAATGAATGTCCAAAAGCCATTAAACACAAAAGGAATGGCAACTGTGAAGTGAAGCGCAGTGCGATTGTTTCTTGTCGGGAGTTGGAATCGTATAATGCTTTGGAGCCTTTCATAATTCAATTTATATTGGTCGTTACTTAGGAATATGGCAGACTTTTCGCCATTTAGACAGTTGCCTTCCCCACTGATCCAACCCTTTATTCCGTCTTCCCTTACTTATAGCTTTAGTACTTATACCCCCTTATCTATATAAGAAGTGCTGTTAACATACATAACTGAAAGTAAAGTGTTCCCTATCTTGTAAACTTTGCTAGATTTGACATTTATGCATATGTAGCATAAGCATCCCGATCCATGTAATTTGAGGTGAAATCTTCGACGTGCTCCTATTTTCCAGCCATTATTACAATGCCTAAATTTTTTTGATTCAATAGATTGACTGTCTAGAAGTAGGTCCTGTGTTTAAATCATCGACAATATGGGCGATAAATACTTTGAAATGTCCCGGTTTTAACAGAGCTACCAAGTACATACACGATCATTCATTTGTGTAGTCCATTTTGGGAAACAACTCGAGTGGTAATGTTGTGTCAGCGTATTCACAAATGAACAATGTAACACTAATGTGTTGTAAGTATGTTATCCCTTCAATGGTACGCAAATCGACGCAAATATAACGCTTACTTAATTCTATACTTCAGACATTGTTTCATCCTATTAATTCTATACTATTGTCGTATGCTTCAGCGTTATAACAATGTATAATTATATTATCGCTACTGGGCTCGGGTATTTCTATGCTTTCGATATTAAATTAGTGTGTATGCGAATTTTAACTAGCTTCGTAATCTCTATGCTAATGTATATGCCCATGTCGTTGATAACACCTACGTAATATTAGTACATTAGATCAATCTGCTGATTTACGTCAGAGCTGGCTTCAGTGTCTAGATATTTTATGCGGGCTTCAAGCTAATTTTTAACATTCTAAGAACAATTTCACAGACACGTTAAATTAACGCTTAGAGACATTTAAATTAATAGTTAACAAGACATGTTGTCATGCAGCCGATGATATCTTGTGACGTCACTGTCTGCTACATCACACACACGTACACATTGGAAACATGTAAATAAAGCAGTATGTATTAACTCCCCGAATGACAATGCTTTCTTAATGGTGGGTGGCAAAAGCAACCATGCAATGGATATTTTTGTGTCATAAGCGCACATATCAAAACATTTACAGTGGTTCCGGGGCTTGTCACATGGTATATGAATCTCAAAACCCCACAACAGCTGAATGTGCTAAGCACTTTCAAAGTATTTCAGTCTCAGCACTTGTTTATTGCTAATTAATCACCCACTGTGGTGCTCGAAATATTCTGATAATGTCACTGAAACTTCCAATTTGAATTTTTAAACATTGAAGATTTGGAGAGCAAGTTCTTCACCTATTACTCCGGGGCATTTACAGCAACAAGAACAGGATCCTACCAACCTGTACATGGCCAACCTGCCGCCGCACTTCAAGGAGAACGATGTGGACCAACTGCTGGCCAAGTTTGGCCAAGTGGTGTCCACACGAATCTTGCGTGACACCCACGGCCAAAGCAAAGGTGTGGGCTTTGCAAGGATGGAGTCCAGGGAGAAGTGCGAGCAGATTATTCAAGTGAGTGAAAAAACAAAATAAGACAAAAACACATTTATATAAGAAAAAACAACATCACACCAACATATTTAACAGAAAAAGAATTGCTGTTTAGATAGATAAATAAGTTTCAGTACGCTTTTTTTGTTTCTCATGTTTCAGATGTTCAATGGCAACCCGATCCCGGGCGCTAAGGAGCCTCTACTAGTTAAATTCGCCGACGGCGGTAACAAGAAAAAGGCACTGTACAACAAACAAAACGATAACAACGGACGAGCATGGAGGGACAACAACGATTCCATTACCCAGGTAGCCAGTTGACAGCTATCCATTCAGTAGCTAGCATCATCACATCATCATAACGCTAACGGCATCATTATAAAGGCATCTTCATCCTCCTGCCCTCATCCCTATTTATTTGGGGTGTGCAGCGTTTATTTTTCCATACATTTCTATTAGCCGTCATCTCAGTAGTCGAAAGTTTTTTGCTGTATCATCTTTCACACAATCCATCCATTGTTTATTTTGGTTTCCTTACGTTTATGGCCATCCACAGTAAACATAAGGTAACGTATACAATATAGCAAGCGTACGAAACCCACGTTAAAGGATTGTCCTACATCTTCTGATTCAAGACGATTCATCATTACAAACTAGATCGGGGCACTGAGAAGTAGGCAGCATCCATAACGGGAGGGACAATATGTCAGAGCCCAAGCTCTGACGTGTTGCTCTGTTGTATCGAAATACTCGCCTGCAGCAATCCAATTAATAGGTCTTTGGATTTTCGGCTTCTGACTGCCGATATGTGAAACTACCAAGACTGTAGGCATCCTGTTCTTTCTCTAGCATGCATGGGTCTACCGTAATAACGTAAATTAACCTTGTAGACTGATTGTCAAGCGACATAGCAAATTAATTTCGTTAGTCAAATAACGTGGGGTTCTCGTAAAGAACCAGTACCTTACGTAACTCAAAGTCTTCATTAGCGATAAAATTAGCATAAGTCGCCTTCCGGCAGCGATAGTTGTGCAAGTTTTATCAGGACGGAGTCGCTGAGTAACAAAAAGAGCAGGGAACTGTCGTATTATATAAATGTAACTCGTTTTCTATGCGGCTTGAACTTCTTCATTGAACTAAAGTAAAGAAGCCGCATAATTATAATATTCTGATTCTCATATCAACCTTTTGTTAATCTGAGTTGATCACAAATTAATTTAGTTTGCAAGTCAACCTCTTTGAATTGGCAATTGAGGTGTTCGTTTCGTTCTCTTTGCACATTTGGAATTTGTAAACACTGAATGATTTTCAAGAGAATTCATTGTACTTTCCATAATTCCAGGCCGCGATGGCTGTAAGCGGTGTTTACGCCGGAGGAGTGGGTGGCGGCGGCGCCGGCGGCGAGTGCGCCGGGGTATACCGCAGCGGCGGCGGCATGTACGGCGTGGCGGCCTTCCACCACCACCCGCAGCTGCACCACCACCACCACGCGGCGCACCCGGCCGCCTGGCTGGCGCCCTACGCCGCGCTCATCCCGCCCGCGCACCCCGCGCACCACGCTACGCACCCCGCGCACCCACATATACCCATCGACGCTGTGCCTAGCCAATACGTAAGTGTCCCGTACTCATTCCACAACTAGGCAACTGGCCCATTTCTCTCAATTAGGTACATCAATGTCCTGTCTTACGCTACAATTCCGCAAGTACTCGATTGCGGACCTTTCAGAGGGCCAGTTGTCAACCAAGCCGGGACACGAGGAGTGCGGTGGTTAGCAACCTTTATAAAAGAGAAGACGGCCTATAAACTACACTACTATCGAGTCAGAGGTTTACGAGAATATATTCAGTCGAAAACAATACAAGACTGATAGTAATTCTCTGTTTTCCAGGTAAACTGGGACAGCTTAAGGCCGGAAAATGAGTTATACGTGAGTGCACAGTAAAATTGTAATCGAACGCTCTAACCTTCCGTGTCCCATTGCTTACGATCCACCGCTCACTTAGCGCTCCTCTCGCTTTCTCTGCCACACGTTATGCTGCCACTCTGCTATACGACACTAAGTGCCTGGTGTTACCTCGTGTTTGCTAAAATGGGAAATTAATAATACACACAAAGATGGATGATGTTTAACCGTTCAATGGAAAAAAAGAAATGAAAATTAACACACCTGGGGCAATCAATATATCGATAGAGCGCTGAGACGGCACGATGTTGTGTTGCAGTATTTCACGTCGCACCCGTATCAGTACTTCGCGGGTCCGACCCCGCCGATCATCCAGATGCCGATGGAGAGCGAGCACGCGTCCACGGCGGCGTCGCCCGACGAGGCCTACCAGCCGTACCCGCCTCCCAAGTAGACCGTAAGCCACGCTACAACACTACGTGCTGTACACGAGCCAAAAATCAAAGCAACTGTGACTTTTTACGATGTTAATTTGTTTTAGTTTTAATTTGCGGCCGTTATAGACTTCATCGAAAGCTGCGCTGCGCGGCGCCCTCGCCCCGCCGGCGCCTCTCTCTAGTTGTTAAGCCTATTACTTGATCGCCTCGACTATTTATTTTCTCGACGGGCTTCGTATTTGGCTGGTCCTCTTGGCTTTATGCTGGACGTTCGATTTGCTGTGATGTTTTGATGAGGTCTTTTGACGGTTCGAGGAGAGGATTTGATGTATAGATATAGTTGCAATTTTAAAAGTGTTTTGCATTATAATTTTATTATTGTTTTATGAAAATTCATTAAGATTTTAGGCGCAGATTTCGTACATGTTGACAGAATTATTTAAGATAGTTAGGTATTTATTTTAGCATAGAGTGTTTTCATGCATGAAGTGACAAATTAAACTTGTCCTCAATGCAGAAAAATCGGTAAATCTTATAATATTATTTGATTGCTAGTGTCATACTCAAACCTGTAACTATTCAGTTACCGTTTGTTTTTTGACTGAGCATAAACAATGAACATCACTAAAATCAAACAAATGGTGCAATCACATTATACAAAAGTATATATATATAGAAATTTCAAAATTAATAATTTGTGTCATTTTATTTAAATTATTTTTTGTTACATCGGAGTGTATGAGGAGAGGAGAGCAATATCTGAGAATCGGATAGAAAGATAGGTGGAAAAGGTCATATCATGGAATCAAAAATATTAACAAAAATTGTAAAGAATAATGAAATGATTAAGTGTGTAAGGGTTAGTAATGGTGGGTACACCGATTAGATCTTGTACGATAAAAAAGCCGGAGATTTAGAATCTTCCGATGAGTTTAAGTATTTTTAAAATACAGTCGTTGCGTCATTTTATAGTCGGAAACATAAATTCAGGCAGCTCTACGTAGTAAAAGCAAAAGTAAGTTTCGCTACAGGAGCATGGAGGGAACACCATCCTGAGTGCGAATTGTGTAGACTTACCTATATACGTTAGCATGGTGCTCTAACTCATTATGTTCCCAGAATATGTCTATGAATATGTATAAAAAAACAGTATTATTTATCAGAAACAATGTTCATAGTGCGTGTCTTCCAAAGATCGCGATTCATTTTCGTATGGTTCACTGACCCAACGAGCGCCACGTGTGTGGGCTGTCGGCCAACTTAAAATTTGTCTTTCAAATACACTTATACAACCTCCCTGAACAAATCTATTACTTGTAAGAGGTACGTAAAATTATATTTCTTCGTAAAGTCATTATTTTCCCATCACAAATAGGATTATCGTGTATCTTATTAATTTTCTGCGTGTAGATGCGATTATGAAACTAACTTCAATAACAATAACGTCGTTGCCAAACCCGAACACAGACTGAATTTATGTATACCTACATTTAACTTCCAAATATTTCTGACCCACGTTTTGGTTCATAACATAGGAACTGCAAGGTGTAGACTAGCTACACGCCGCTCCGCGAGCCTCTGAACTACATACACGTGTACTACGACTACTGCATGGGCATGACTTCCAACGGAGACGTCTGCGCTTGTAGGCACTACAGTGCTGATGATAACGGCAACATTTAGCAATAAGCAGTTGTATGTAAAGTCTATTTATACATTTTACGAGTCTATACAAATTTTTGTACGTTGAAAACACATGTTTGAATACGTGAATAATGAAATGATCCTTTTTTGAGAATCATGTACTGAATCAACTGTAGTTGTTATTTTGTAGGCGGTCGGCACATTCCAATAGAAGAAAACTCAAACAAAAATTCCACGATTGATTTCCACATTATAAAATGTAAATGGATTTGAAATCCAAAGTGTAAACACCGTTTTGGTGTAATTGAGCACTTTTTGTACCATCACGTAGGTTTTGGGTACACTTTATGACTTTATATGAAATTTGATATTTTTATATTGAATATATATAAATTATACATGGATATGTATACATGTATACACATTGTTGACGGGTACGAGTAAAAGCCTACTATATCGCAACTGTTTAATTCTATTTTGGCACGTCAAGAGTTTCATCAGAACCAAAGTATACAAATCATTAAAGTCGAGTAAGAAGTAGGAAAATATTTATACAACTCAGGGACTGAAGACTAGGTAAATGTTTGATATATTAACTGTATTTTAACTGACAATTAAGCGGTAACCTCTTTATTCAAAACCTGTGAACCGACTTAAAAGAAACAATACAGGAACTGAAACTAGCTGACGACAGGTTTTGAATGAATAACGTAGATTTTGAACGAGTAAGTAGATCTGTTCTTGATTTGTAAACAATCATTTTAATTTATTCAGGAAAAGGCTGAACTGTACTGTTGTTCCGTATTGAATTACTTTTTGAAATGTACATACATTAGCTCAGAACATTTTCACTAGTGTCATACTAGTAACTTACTGCTAAACATCTTCCACGTAGAGGCACAACGTAACTCACGACTCTCGAGTGTGAACAGACAAAACGCAAACACGTAGGTAGCCCCAGATAGTAGTTGTATTAGCTGACTGCCTCATGACCGTACGATCGCAATGCGCTGACACAGCCGGTTCGACGCATTCAACGCCTCACGGCAACTCTAACGGAAACTGAGATGTTTCTTACGTTCGAGTGAGACATACTGAACCACAATACTCCGATGATCAGTGCCGTATTCGTACGTCGTCTGATCAAGCCAAATTTTATTGTACTGATTAAGAACCGCCTTTACTTGTGAAATGTAATAACCATAAAGTGCAATGTAGTACCGAGCGTCGCGTGGTACTTAGTTAAGTATTGATCGATTAGTGTTTCACGTACACTGTGGCTTCCTGTAAATGCAGTCTTCCGATAGATATTTCCGCTGAACTTTGCATTTAAAATTGATGTCAATGTATTAAATAAATTCATTTCACGTTATGAGAATCACCCAAGCCTTGGTTGAACGTACCGTTTATAAGTGTATCATATGATTTCCTTGCTCTAATGTTTTAGTTTCATTCCAAGAAGCAAATCGTTGTTTCCGTAAATCGTCGTTGTATAAAGCAAATATGTATTTTAGTATAGACATGTACCAAAACGAGGTCACGTAACGCGCGTGAAGTATTCATCTAAGTGACTTGTAGTTATAGCGTGGCACGGTCCTGTGTAGTAGAACACCGTCGAAAGCAAAGTATTTTAGCACGAAATTATTTTTCTAATGCTTCCCTTCCATTTAAGCAATAATAAGTTGATTTGATGGTAGTGCCTTCAGCTTCCTCTAAAGTAATGCTCAGATATGAATACAATATAGCAGTTGCATGTGCTTTACACAATATTTTTACAGGTAATAGAGAACTTACCGTATTACATAAACGTAGTGATAATGTAAAAACTATGTTTAAATATTTTGTATTAACAACTAAAAGAAAATAATGTGGCTGTCTAATCGTTGCATTTTTCACACATGATGTAAAATTAATTGAAATCGACAGAAACGTAGATGTTCCTAGTTAAACTCACTTGTACATTCTAGACATGTGTGATAACTGATAACAATACTTTACTTTGAGATTACGGACGATGATTTGTAATACTTACATAAATATAATATGTAGTGAGAACTAAATAAAAAACACAAGATGAGCACAAAGATGCGATTGGGGAACCAAGTCTTGAAAACCAAAACTATGTTTCAACAGAAAATCATGTCGAAGAATGGAAATGTTAAGTAGATGTTTTTAAAAATAAGTCATTTAATTATAAGCGAACGCACGGATATGTCGATACAGTGAATAGTGACGCTACGGGCACGATAACGAAGACGGCTAGGTTTAGTTCTTAGGCTTAATTATAGATAGGATAGAATAGAAAACAATGTTTCGACGCTAAGATAGATAGCATAGAGCCTTAGATTTAATATATTTGTCGGGCAGGCGGCGCGGGCGCGCCCTGCCGGCTCTAGGGTAGTTTCCTTTGTTAGTTTATTAAATAATTTAATTTGAATGGACTGAAGCCGGCACGCCGCGCGCGCGCGCCGCCGCCTCTAGCGTAAGTTACACGTCTAAGAGAATAGTGAACACATTCTTGATAAGTTTCAGTTCAACAAGTTTGCTTTCACCTCTTTCGTTATGTAGTTGAATAAGTGTAAAGAAGAAAATTACATGAAAAAAACGGAAGTGTCGATACGATTGTATTTGTCCAATGTGTATTAATATAGTGTGGTGTTCTACCCAGCAGACTAGTCTAGACAGTAGCATAGTATAGGTAAATATTTAGTTAGGTAGTATTATAGAATTATGAATGCAAAAAATAAAAACTTCATAAAATGTAAAAAAAAATGAAATGAAATTGTTGGTAAGACAGATTATTTTTAAGGGACATGTTGCTTCGTTGTGTTATGATGTGAGGTTTGGCATAACTATGATAATAGTGTAAAGCATTTCTCGCAGAGAAAAGACAAAGAGGAAAGTTATGTATCTATTTTGTTACAAAGTGTTTGCAAGTTTCTATATTGTGCTATGAGCATTTTATGTGACCCGCATTATTTATAGTTATGCTGAATGGAATCTAAAATATAATATAAATAAATCAAAATGGTACTAAGAAGCATGTTTTATTGTGACGAGTCATGTTCCTTTGCATTGAACATATTTTGTAAGAGCAAAATGATTGAATAAAACAAGCGAAACCAAATCTAGTAAATTATTTTCTTTCCATTTCCCTTATTTGTAAGAAAACTGAACCTTGGACTTTGGTGAAATTCAAGTTTGACCCTAATGTCCTCTGGCTTATGGATGTTTAAACAGATCTGTCATGATGACCAGGGGGCTGCCTATGAAGTATTAATGCCATCATTATTCCAATGCGAAAAAAGGATGGTGCTAGCGGCCTTGTATAGCTCCGTCTCTCACTAACAATGGAAAAATGGTGGCATTAATACGTCGTGGTATAGGTGCAGAAGTCTATATAGTAAAACCGACAGGTGACAGGCGACTGTCTTACAACCGACAATTTCTAAAGTTTCTTTCATAGGTACATTTTCTGGTTTAATAAACAGCACCTGTGTCAAATTTGTATTTTTTTTTTGTTCGAATTGTCTTGAATTGTTATGAATATAAATAAGTCCCAGCATGCAGACGTGAATTTCTCTCTAGTTGTAACAATGTCGGCATTTCTCCTGTGGGATAGCAAGTATAGATCAGCAAATATCGATGCAATAGTTCTCGATCGATCGATCCAAACTTTGCTCATTCAGTGGTCAATGTCGGATCGATATGATATAATAACAAGCATTTATCGACTTTAAACGATCTCGACTGCTTGTTGTAACAAAACCCTAAGAAGGTCGAGAAATAATCTTCCCAACTAAAATACTAGGAATTATCGAATGCTTTTAAAAGTAATAAACTTACTTTATACGAAAAGTTGAACGAATGAGTCAACCATAACTACCCACCAATATTTTTCAACTGAATAGTAGGTCCAAATAAAACTGAAGATGTGTAAGTACACGGAAATATCAACACTGCACTGGTTGTTATAAAATTGAAAATAAATATAAACTTCCACTAGGTACTCTTCGAGAGCATCGAAGCGGACAGGGGGCACTTGTAAACTTTAATTATCGACTTTGTTTTAACGACAGCAAGGTTGATATTTGTTTAGATGTGAAAACCGCGCGACGACAAGGAAAGCGGAATTACACAACTTTCTGCTTTCTAAACTCTCATGTTATCGTAACTTTCTGATTCTGATAACATTAAACTATTGTATACTTTTACCCAACTGTAAAAGCAAAGATATAAAAGATAAGAGAAACAGTATTAAGTCATTTTGGTTTTCAGCAAAGGTTTTTTTTAAACTGTCAACTGAAGGACAAAACATACAAGATGCAACAAGTATTCAAACCCTCATGGGCTATATTTTCTTTAGCATGAGTATGGCTCAAAATAAAACTCGTATCAACGCCGCTGGGGAGGAATTAGGCCTAATTAGGAAACAGGCTGTGGAGGAATACGATGAATGAAAGGAGGTTAACAAAAGGTGACCAGTGACAGATATGAGTGGAAATGCCGGGAGAGGGCGCCCTAGATGGACATGGGGATGTTCTTCAGATAGGTACGGTGCGTAGTACTCGCAACCGGCGTGCGTGAATGACCAGAGGTCCTAGACAAAGTGACATTCTATCAGCGATAACGATGACGGAAAAGGCATAAATGTATGGGACTGACATATGCTATCGAAAAGCTTATGTCAATCCTGTTGAAAGTCGTTGTAGAAATACGAAACGCTTTCGAAGCGATTGTCACTTGTCTAGGCCCTCAGATGTATAATCGTAAACGAAGCAAAAAGAGTATGTAAGGATCGCAGCAGGTTGCGTTCTGTACTTTCTGCCTACCCTCATGGGAAGAAGTCGTGAGTTTATGTATGTATGCCAATGGTTGTCAGATGCCGAGAAAGTTATCCCAAAATTAGAAACCGATTAAAATTCAACTTATTTATTATTCGTCTTACACGCTAATAGAAATTTAATCTAAATAACATGACGTATACCTAAGACGGACGCTTCATTTGTGAATAAAACTCGAAACATTTTGTAAAAAATTAAATAAAACATCAAAATGTATTTCGAACACTAGTAGGTATTAGTCAGTCATAAAATGGAAATTAACCCTCACGCGCTTCCGTAGTGTTTCGCTTTGAATATTCTAAGAGTGTTGTCACTTGAGCCGCTGACGAGTAGTGTGGGGTTGGACCAATCACAGCACAGGACTTTGTCTTCGTGTCCGCTCAGATCGTACAGAGGCGTGCGGGGACTAGAAAAGAGCATTAACGACATTAAAATGCAGTTGATGAAAATTTGTGAATTGTTTCTATTTTAAACCTTATGAGTATAAGAATAAGTTACATAAAGATGAGGCATCTCGTTTTTTTTATTGTTATTAACCAAACCACTCGGAACGGGGTGTCATGGTGCCCTTTGGGCCTATATATACAAATAATGGACAGTATAAGCCGATTTGATTGAAAAAAAACTCTTGGAAATAATGAACCTAGTAATCACTAACAACTGGCTTCAATGAAATATCCTGAACAAATCTAAGAGAAGGAATATCTGGCCAAGTTACCTTCTAGTTTCCCATAGTTTGACTTGTCCATCATAGCCAGCAGAAAGGAACAAAGTGTCCTTCGTTTTGGACCACCGGACGGACTGCACCCACCCCGTGTGGGAAGTGAACGTCGTCTTCACAATGCTCTCTGTAACATGAGTAGGTATATTATACAATAAAGAATTAAGAAAATCTTACAAGACATAACATAATATCCCTATTTCAGCCTAGTTTCATCGAATAGAAGGGTTAGGCAGAGGCCTCGTTGGTCTAGAGGTCGGGCAAAATGTTCTTGGGTTTTTCCCTCTGGAAGTTCAAAGTAACAGTACGGGGACTGGATTTGTAGCCAGTCAAAGAATGTACAGCGTTTTGCGTTGTAACTTTAGCATTCTGCGCAGCCTTCACGCGACTTCAAAGCCTACCTACGTACATATGCATAACCATGAAGTAACACACAAAAGCGTTGTCAAATTGAAACAAACCTGTAGATCTAGGGTCATATAAACGAATGTGTCTGTCTGCTGATGCTGTCACAATACTGTTGTTCAGCGGAGACCAGTCCACGTCGAAGAATGCTTTATTACCTGAAATATTAATTAAGAAATTAATTAAGTATTAAAAGCAAGCGTCTTTCGAGCAGCCGTATAGGCTCTGGGGCGGCCTGTAACAGTCATATCTCTTTCGAAAAACCTCGACCATTATGACATTAGTTCTGCTTTTGTATTAATGGTACATCTTGTCAAATTACTTGATAAGAGCCTTCCGATTCTGACACTCAGTGTGAATGCGGTGCTCCCGACCAGTCCATGTCCAACTTGCTAGAGGGTCCAGTCCAAGTGTCCCTACATCTGAACTTTAGAGGACGTAACACATGCCACTGATGCCGTGATTAACGGGGCCACATACTGGGCCCAAGTAATTTTACCATTATGATCAGTCATAGAGGTTAGATCATGGGATACATTAAGAGCACCCATACGTGTGACGGCACTAACCGTTTAACCGGCATACCCTGGGCAGTAGTCACGATAGAAAAAATGCATTGCCTTAAAAACCAAGCCAAAACCAAAAACCGCAAAAACCATTGAAAATTAGTTACCAGCAACCTCCTGTTTAATGCCACCTAGTTCACAGTCCCATACTTTCAACAAATGGTCCCATCCACTGGACAGCACTGTGTTGAAATCCATCCATTGCACGCCCGATACTGCTTCTCTATGCCCTTTCAAAGTTGACAAAGGCTCCTAGGGAAAAATCAAATCCATTAAATTAGAATTAAAGCAAATCTGAGCAAAATAATATGTATGGTCTGTTCCAAAAGGATCTGATGAAAATGTAAACAAATGGATCCGAAATCGTACCTGTGGGTGCCAATTTGTAGTGGTACTTAAAAATGTAGTGCTTTGATTTCATTATTTGAATACTTAAACCCAAAATTCTAATTATAAATCATCTTAGAGGTTTTCATATGGCAATTTTAGTGGTAGTTTTTAAATTACCTATAGTACCTACTTAAAACATATTATATTCAGAAGCTTCATATTATATTCTTCATAACATATTATATTCAAACAGTAAATGTTTGAAAAAGTGGTGGGATATACAGTTGAAACCTTCTAAATACACATTTATCTGTATTAATTATGTAAGAATTTAACCTGAATGGGTTTTGTTTACACTTTCATCAGATACGTTTGGAACAAACTATAGTACACATGAGGATTACCCAATGCTACATGATAGGTGGTAATCTAATATAGATCTTATTTTCAAGAATTTAAGCCACATTTTTTCCGTAAAAGCGAACATGTGTAGAGAAACACAGTTACACAGGATATTGTCAGATAGCGCCAACAGAAAACACAGGTACAGGCATACTCAGTGAACAACGTCACAGCGTGAATTTTAAATGCATTTATTAGTGCTGTTGCTGTCAACTTTTACCAACAATCATCATATGAAGACTTTCAAGAATGTGGGGCTTATTCTCTTCTATCAGCATTACGTTTGTTACTTGCACCGCACCTTCAATTAGTATAATCTTCAAAAGTTAGTCATTGAAGTGACATTAAGATGATTTTGATGATTTTGTACGTATTTTTCTGTTCTTTTCTTCTTGTCTGTATTTATTATGTGTGTGCATGGTTAAATAAATAAATAAATAAGAATACTGACCCTAGTATTTCCGTGTTCAGGTTTACTTCTTTTCTTTGCTGGTACATTATCCTCATCTGATAAACCTGGAAGCGAAATGAATAAAGATATACTTAGTATATTGCATAATAATTTAATTTATAAGGTACCGGCACTAAGCTGTCAGAACACAACGGTGTTTTTTAAAAAAGAAGCAGGACCATTCCTAAGCAATGATGAAGGGCACAGAAAGAATAAGAAACTATGCATCTTTGAAATAGAACTTACTGGTAGACCACAAGCAGACATTGTTGTCCCAACTGCCTGTGGCAAAACGGTTAGCATCAGCTGATACCGCAAGACATTCCACTCCTTTTTCATGACCACGGCACGTCACCACACAGTCCACTGAGTTGCGGGGTACATTCCACACCCACAGCATTGCTGACTGGTCATGGGAGCCACTGAAATAACAGGATTGTTTTAGAAATTAGAACCGTTATAAGGTTATTCAGTATTGTTTAATGAGCACTTCAGGTCCAGATGAAAACCAACATCAAGCACTTGCTGTCTGGTGCAGCCATGAGGCACATATTCCTCTTAAATTTTTTACATAGCACTATAAACTTTTTATTTGATTTTGTTTATTTGCAGTAAATGTTGTGTGCCTTCATCTGTACTGCTTAACATTATTTTCTTTTTTTCTCACTTTAAATAAAGTTTTTTAGTTTTATTTATTTTTATTTATCTCACCTTGCAAATACTGCTTGATCACCATTGAAAGAGACCCAAGAAACAGCTTTTACTGGAGATGTGTGTCCGGGAATGGCAAGTTTGTGTTGGCCCTTGGTACTCCAAATGTGAATGCTGTTGTCATAGCAACCAGATAATATCCTGCAAAAAACATTTTATTTGCAGTTCCTACATTTTAAAAACACAAGGAGTTAGCTCCTTCCCAGGGTTATACTATTGAAGAGTAAGATGTTGTTAAAATTTATCACTAACCAGTTTGAGTGTGCATGGACTGTGGAAACCCAGTCATCATGCATCAAGCAATCCTGTGGTGCTGGTGCAGGAAATCTTTCCAGATATTCTATTTCCAATGTGTCTTCCGTAGACGCTCCTTTCTCTTGTAAATGCTCTGCGAGCGACGTACACAACAGCTCCCCACATACTAAGAAATCAAACTCAACAGCCTTCTCTAGTGATGGATTTGTCTCTTTCAACAAAGCATTTATCAACGTATTCAGCTCCGTCGACTGAGTATTACTCTGAATTGCATAAGGACTGTCTGGTACTGCATATCTAAAACACAAAACAATATTAGTATGTAGGTATATCAGCATAGCATGCCTCGCCACGCCGGATACACAACGTTACTCACTGTTCTTGTTTGGTTATAAACCGAACTTGTAGTTGGGCTTCTGCTATTTCGGCAGACATTGTAGTGTTTTAGCAAATGCGGACGATATGTTAAGATAGAAATGCACACACAATAATTAATTTCAAAAGAATCTCGCTAATTTAAAACTCCGTGCGAATTGACAAACATTGACACATGCTTTTCAGTTTTTCAAATATGACATCAATGTAAACGTTAGGAAATTGGTTTCTACTTCTGTAGGAAAGTTTTGTTACTTCTTTTGACAATATGCGCACGATATATTTTTGGTGATGATGATTATGTATGATGAATCGAATCAGTCCCATAACTTTAGTCTACAGTCCTCCTAGTTCTATGTTCTATCAATCCGTCAATCGTTTTGAACGTGTTTTTAGCACATTGTATTTCCGGACGAAATGCAATTGCGTTCCAGATCCCAATTTCGAAAAATTTTAGGGCCTATTCTAATGCATAGTGTTATTGAAGCAATCTCTTTCTTTCATAGGACAAATTTTATCACTGACTCTTTTGCTAGAATGCTAGAATTACAAAAAATTTAAACTTCAAAATGACAAAGAAAGATTGAGGTTATCTCATATGTTTGAGGGCAACATTCGTGTGTTTATTGAAATGCATAAAGAATAACTTTCTAAATACAGCCTTTAAAATCTTAAAAATGGGTGTTAAGGTGAATAGTGACAGTGAAAAAGGCGTTAATTATAATTTCCATAGAAAAGCAGGCCGGAGTATCATCGAACATCGTCCTGTTTTCTCACCGGATGGAGAGTAAGTTGAATTACTTTATTAGTACCTCTAATAACTCTTCTTACGATCAATTACTTACATAGCTCCATGGTGATTTCAGGTCACTAGCAATTATCGTCGAGAATATAGTACGGGTGTACAATATTCAAACAGGAGACTGTGTCCGTACACTTGAAACGGAGAGTCCAGTAAATGAGCTCATTGCCATACAGTTTCCAGAAAATGAAGACTATAACCTGTATGGATGCTCAGACACGGGCTATGTTACAACATGGACTTGGGAGAATGGAGCTGTTCTTAGAGAAACTGTTAGTATTATTTAAAAGTAAACATTGACTTAACCTCTACACTAGTTTTACTGAAAATGTTTTCTTTTATTATTACATTGTTAGTTATATTTTATAGTTTGGGGCTCAATATTATTTTAAGCGAGTGCTCCGGCCTGTTGTTCAGAACAACAGGCCGGAGCACGCGCGCAACCAATTAACTAAATAGTTATTGAACAAAGTTGTTTACCGGTTCAAAAGATTTTCTTTCATATTAATTTTGTTATTTAATATATTTATATTTTCTATGATATTGTGTATTTTTTTATAAATTATTTTTTATTTTCAGAAACTCAGACTCCCAAACAATGTAAAAGTACATACATTTGACTTGGTGGACAGCAATGAATGCTGCGTTACAAGCTCCTCTAAACAAAATCAACTAAATCTCAGCACTTATTCAGTAAAGACTGGTGACCTGTTGTATGAGTACAGAGACACAAAACCTACACATGGTGACATGGTCTGTGTATCATTAGGATGGTGTAATGGAGACCGATATGCGGCAGTAATTAATGGAACAAAATTCTTATACATACAAAATCTACAGCAACCACATATTAAAACTAGGTAAGTTTTGTTGATTTAAAGTTTGTCCTGAACAAGTGGAGTATTGAAAATAGTGCTTTACAAATAATCAATTTAAAATAATAATACATACATACATAAACTCATGCCTTCTTCCTACAGGGCTAGGTAGAAACTACAGAACGCCACCTGCTACAACGCATACCTTTTCCTTTTGCGTTAAAATTAAATAAATTTTAAGTATTTTAAATAATAATGTACTCTGTTTTATCTCAGAATAATCAACCACAATGGCTACCGCATAATGTCAGTGACAGCCCATCAGAAAGCAAACACCGTTGCTATTACAGATGCATTGGGCAGAGCCACGGTCATCAGAGGGAACTTGTTTGACTATAAACAAATTGCAAGAGAAGTGTTGCATTGGCATTTCTTACCCCCACTGGCTACATGTTTCTCCCTACAAGGTAATTTTGAAATTAGATTGCTCAAAAATCTTAAATGTGCATAAGTCAGATAGCACATGATTTTTTTAAGCAAGTTGCTAATTTTTCACAAGAACTATAGTCCATGCCATGCCCATTATCATTAAATTTAATTTTTCGGCTGTATTGAATTAGGAAGGAGTTATCATCAGTAATGGTATGAAATGTAATCTGATGCTTAAAAACTTAAAGCTATTCTATGAAAGTCTCGAATTCCATTCAAAGAATCTAAAATATAATTCATAACTTAATGACGGTTTTTTTTTAATTTTCAGGCAATTATCTGTACACTGGTGGAATGGAGAAAGTGCTAGTAAAATGGACTATTGGCAACTTAGCATATAGAGCCAATGAAAAGGCTTTCATCCCTCGTCTGCCTGGAATGATCAGATTTATTACTACAAACAACAGCCATGTCGTCTTGACACTAACCAATAATTGTAAGAACAATAAAAAATCGACCTTATTGTAAAATAATTAAAGTTGATTATTCTAGATGAGTTTAGATGCACGAGGTTTAAGATTTCACTCACGTGTTTAGTCAACTCTTTTTGGACTCTGAAGGGATATAAGCCATAATACGATGAGGTCGCGAATCTAACTAGATTTTTTAATATGCGCATTCTAGTCCTAAATTCGTCCTCTGTGTTTGTTTCGGTATCTCTTCTCAGAGTACTGGGATAGGAAACACCCACCTCACCAAGTTTTAAAATATTGATGAGTAAAAGTGTTGTTTGTATAAACCTACTTACAGAAATAAACTTATTTACGAAGGGATCGATGTGGCTTCCGAAAGTTTTAAAGTAAAAATATTTATATATTATTTACACAATGGTGGAAATCTTAGTTCATCATCACATTTAACCAAATGTTGTTACAATTTTAGCGGTAGTAATAGCCAACGCACAGCTGCGCGTGGTGTGCACGATCCTGGAGTGCGGCGGCGTGTCGCCGGGCGCGCGCGCGCTGGGCGGCGCGCTCGTGCACGTGGCGCCGCTGAGCGCGCTGCTGACCGCGGGCCGCACGGGGCATCTGCAGCTGTACTCCACGACTACGGACAAAGTGCTGTACAATGTGAGTAGATACTTTTGGATCTCTACTAGGAACAATGTCGTAAAATGTCGATATCTTAGGAAGATCTGAAACAACAATACTCGGGCAGAACTTGTTGCATGCAATGCAATAAATATCTGAGAATTGGACAGCACATAATAGTGTGCTGCCTTTTGCTACCAGACGTACTGATCTGATCCCAAGTTCAACAAACATGTGGCCCAAATATAGTATGTTAACAATAACTTATACATTATTTAAATTAACTCTATTTTTTGTTGCTCATTGCAGCTTGACATAACAGAAATGAACAATTTACCATCAGAGAGGTGGAATTTATTGCCATTAGAAACGGAGGTGACATGCGCTGCGGTCAGCGGTAACGGCGACTGGCTCGTAACCTCAGAGTACAGAAATGACGGCATCATATACCCAGAGGAGAAACTAAAGTTCTGGTCAGCACAATACAAGAACGCTACACCTTTCCAACTTAACACATGTGTCAATCTTTCCCACGGAGGATGCAATGTGGTTTCTCTTGCACTTAACTATAGAGGTGACTTTTGCGTATCAGCCGGCACAGACCAAAAGTTCCGAATATGGAGGAAAGAAAATACTTCACAGACACATCGTAATAAGATCGCGTGGAATTGTTTAACTGCGTGCTACTACTCGTCTGGGATTGGCCAGTTCATATCAAATAGTGTTCTCAACGGTTTCAAAGATGGCGTCAAACATAAGCCTGGTAGGGACGAAGACTTGCCGTACTTGAGAGAGGTTGAAAAGAACAATGATGTTATAAAGAAGTTGTTCAACATTCATAAGGAACATTCCTTAGTTGATGATGAGACAATCAAAGTGCCTTTGAGGAGGGATAGTGAGTACGACATGGGGGGTGTAGCGATATCACAGGATGGTTCTCTGATCGCCGCGTGGTTTGGCTGCAAGCTGACTTTATGGGACACTCATCTCTGTAACCTCAGTACAACTTTGTCTCACCCTGGGTTACGGCCTAAAGGGGTACACGTTCAGTTCGGAAACAGGGATGCTGCACATTACGTAAGTATCATAATTAACTTTGACACCTATTTAACCATAGGCTGATATAATATATGTCGTAGGGAAATGGGATACCAGGGATTTCACGAAACTTTTCCCTGCGACATAATATAAAGCGTGTTCAGACTTACTTAAGCTAAGCATAGTGTTTATACAAATAAGGTTAATATTTGTATGAAACGCCTACTAAGTTTAAGTATGCTTTTTAGATATCAGCCTTAGTAAATGTATAAAACTGGTTCTTTACTTCTAGTTGGTGTGCACGACAGAAACTTGCGTGGCGGTATGGAGTTTACTATCGTTGACAGTGAAATGGCTCGTACAAATCAACCCAACGTGTTTGGCCGCTCATAGGTTCTCCAATAAACTGGCTGTAGTTACCAAAAATAATGATGGTAAGTATCCTGCATTAATTAATTATTGTTGAAGCGTGTTTTAAAGAAATTTGTTTTAAAGGTGTCTTATCTTATTTGCAACATCTGTAACTGCCCTTTTTCGATAGTGTTATCTCTTTCTTTTCTAGTATAATTCTTCGATATGTAAATAATTTTCGTAAAAATAAAATTATTATTAATTGTTGAAAGTAACATTATTTTCATTAGTTAGCTTTGACACCCAATAGAAGCGTAGGCTAATTTATTCTTCTTATTTCAGTTTACGTGTTCACACCGCACAACTCAAAACCGATACTAACGAAGAAGCGGCTATTAGACCCGTCCACAGGCGTATTCAAACAATGTACTTTTGGTACCTGCTTCGATGATGATATTAGACTGTACCTTATGAGAAATAATTCCGTAAGTACTTATACACAATCTTTCCAGCAATAGTGAATATGCATGTATTTTTTTAATATTTTTATTCGATAGTTTACATGGCTAAATAATAGTTAAAAAAAAAAATCGACGGCAAAAAAGCGATTTAAAGTACTTACTTAAAAAAAGTTTTTAAAAAAGCCAACCGACCCGGGCTATTTAAACGCCCTCCATTTGGTGCTTGGTGTGGTGACGTAACAGTCTATGATAAAATTTGATCGTTGTCATAGATTGTTACGTCACATTCGTTCAGACCAATAGCGTCGCTTTTAAAATATATGAAATTCCCACAGTTTTTTGGCACTTTAAAAAAAGTTAATTTCTCGCTCAAAAATAAATTTTATTCAAAAATATTGATGGAAGCTTAGTTCTGTAGTAATATAGTTTAAAAAAAAATACTAGACCCTCAATTGAATCACATGCATTGTTTTATCCAGAGAACACACAAAATACTACACTAACCCGAGCCATAATACTACTCAGTCAATCAGTATAGTTCTTATCCCAATTTATTTGTGATCGGCGCAACATGTCTTTTTCTTCCATACTTCTCTATTAGTCGTCATCTCGGTAGTCATCCCGCGCTCTAGTCATATCATATTTCACACAGTCCATCCATCGTTTCTTTGGGCTTCCCCTACTGTTATATAGTCTTTTCTATCTATACTCCATTTGAAATAAGATTAGACATTTAAACAAACCTTTATACAGTACGTTCAACCGATTTTGATATCTATACCGTAGGCATAAGGATGGCATTAAAAGCAAAAAAGGTTTCACAATACCAACTGTCTACTGCAGCTGCCATTTGTCATGCCACCAACGCAATAGAAGTCAAAATTCGGTTGAACGGACTGTAAAAAAGGTTTATTTAAGTGTCTAATCTTATTTCAAATGGAGTATACAATACATATAAAAATAACTGGCGAAACTTCACCCACGTCTATGATTGTCATGATTGACATCATGATTTGATGGCAACACTTCACGGGGAATAATTTCGTCCATATACTGACCCACTGGTAGGCAAACGCCTCTATCTAAGCTTTGAAAGAAAAAAGATTACTGATACTCTTTACCTTTTACCTTCGCCTGTAAAGATATGTGTGTGTGAGTTTGAATACATGAACTCTTTCAGGAGATCTACTGCATAGAACCAGAACAGACTGAAGAGAGTCGTCTCGAAGTGATATCGCACCGCAAGCTGCCCACTTCCAACTTCAGCGCGTTGTTGGCAGAACAACAACTGTCCGAGGTGCAGCCGGCTACCTCAGACGCTAATGTCATCGATGTCAACAACCTAGCCGCCTCCACTATAGCTCAGGTAATAATAAAATTATAAAACAATTCTCACTAAAATCCTACAATAGAACGCAGCTTGGGTGTAAACAACAAATTTTTGATAAAGGGCATACATACGAACAGACTGACAGACGGATGACGAACCGTTTACGGTACGCCACAAACACGAGTTGAAGATAGAAGATCCATATCAGCTATCACGCGCCGTAGTAATCCAGCTTAAGCCTTCCTACTCCCGGGCTATTTATTATCGCGTACTTGATTTTCAACGCACTGCTTAGAACCGAGAGTTGAAAATCCAGCGTGCGTTAAAAAAAATCGCCCGTACGTACCTGGGCTAAGTCTAGCACGGCTCTTAAAGATCTTATCGATATGACGACAATAAGGCAGATCACCCAAAAAAAATAATACATTTTTTGTTTTATAAGGTTTAGTTAATAGTACATCTCCGGAGTTTCGCTAGCTAATTTAATTTGAACCTATATATTATTTCTTCATACATAGGAACGTGTTGTATTCCGATATCCTGGTTGACTGATAGTACATTGACTTTTATTGTTGTGCGAGTATCCTTGTGATATGACGTAGTAACTTCGCCTTTATCAACTTGTCCTTGAAGTTGTGCAACTAACAGGTTCTCAAGAATCTTGGCAGAATAAGTGAAAATATATAACTGAATTAAAATTTTTGATTTTTTGATGCACATTTGGTGAACGTAAGAAATGACATTTACGTATATAGGTACCATAGAAAGAGCTTGTGAAAAGGATACCATTACGTTATACGGCAGCGCGCTCTTGACGGATTTTTATTACTTTTTAATTGTATTAAAAACGTTAACATCTAGCTACTTTGTTAGCTTTTAACCTATGTTAAAAGCTAACACAGTAGCTAGATGGCATAACAATGGCAATGGGATGGGATGGCAATAACTATTTATTGACAGTATTTGGTGATAGGAGTCATTGAGATTTTGGTCCTAATTGCTTCGTACAGCCAAGGAATACTTAAAGAAAGAAAGAAAGAAAAATATTTTATTTGGGACACGCACAGGAAAAACAAGCAGTAATATAAAGAAGGTACTAAATTAAAATAAAATAACAATTAAAACTAACAAAATACTAAGGGGACCTGTGCGAGGCCAAAAAGGCTCCTACCTCAGCTTATAGCTGAGATATTAAAAAAAAATAAAAAATACCGCAGCGCTGGTATTCTGATAGGGCCCGTACTACCGTACTTATTGATGACTATTACGTAATACTCTTTTTAGTACCTAAATACATTGTTTAAATATAGTAAAATAAAAAATAGTAAGTCATTTCTGAATATAGTTCAATCCCTGGCGTTTTTCTTGTGTAACGTTATATAATGTAGGTATGTATATTTACTTTATGATAACTTCCGAATAGGTACAGATGTAAAATAAATTTCAACTGTCTAGAATTTGCTTTGTTCTTTTTCTGCAAACAGTCCTTTTTAACAATTATTTACTTACCGATTACAATGTTTAATTCTTGCTTTTGGTTGTTTTAGTTCTCGTTAGCGTCACCGCACATGGTCCCCCCCGTGAGTCTTCTCTGCACATCATTCCTACAGCGTCTCTCTGGTATGGAACAACTTGAACAAGCCGACGACTCCCAAGAAGATAAGCCGATGGAAATAGACGAAGACTCCAGTGATGATGAGGACGGAGACGAGTCCAAGTTGAACGGACCTTACGCCCCAAGAGTGACGGAACTGTGGACGCCAAATTACGAAGCCGTAAAAGAAAAGAAATTAATCAAAATCATGAATGAACCCTTCCTAGATTTACATTCTACCAGTTCAATGTTTGGCGTGTAGTTATTTGTTTATTCATTAAATACATTTTATAATAATGTGCATTTTGGATTTATTTTTTCACCTACTTTAAATTGATTAATTTCTTGAATTATCTAGCCACATTGACAAACTTGTTTTTTTTTTATTTGCTGTCCCTACAGTAAGTTTTTCTGCGTTATCTGTCACATTATAACATAATCTGCACTACCTACACTACCCTATAAAACACAGCAATTATTTGTTTAGATACCTACTATACATTGCTAATGTTACAAGAAACACGCACAAAATGGAATTACTAAGTCAAGATGAAATTAATTTCATCGCAAAACAATGTGGGTTTACTAAAGTGTTACATTGGAAGATGGAGGACTTTGCAGACAAAATTATTGGATATCTGGGTGACCATATGAAACTAATAATGGAAGTGGAGTTGAATGGGATCGGTTCTACACTAAACCTGTTTGTGAAGTGCATGCCGAGGTCTGATAAATGGAAGGCAGAATATCTTAGGGAGCTTGGATTCTTTAATAAGGAGTACGTTATGCTGAGCACGCTTTTTAATGAATTTGAAAATGGCACAGGTAAGATAGCTCCTTTATTTTAATTCAGATCCTTTGTCTTATTATCTTTATTTGTAGTAGTAACTGTTACAACAGGACAAAACCTTGCAATAATAATATAAAACACCTTATGTATGTACATAGCATAATTGTTCCTTACAAAATTTTGCAGGGTCACGAAAATGGCGTCCGAAACTACTGTTTATCAAAGAAGACATTTTTGTATTTGAAAATGTCTCACTACATGGATACGTAATGCCCCATCATCAGAACACCATGACTTTCGAAGAATTGAAAGCTTCTGTTCAAACGTTAGCAAAATTTCACGCTCAATCATACATTTATGAGGAGAGGAAGAGTACCCAGTTGAGCAGATCATACAGAATATGGGAACATTTTAGTGACTACCTTCAAGAACCCAACAGGGGACTCGACTGGCGGGATACAGGAAGGAACGCAGTGATTGATTATCTCAAAGTTTTTTCTAAGTTCAAATCTAAGCCAAACTTCAATCGATACGTAGAATCGATTTTGCCTACATTATTCGATAGTGCTATGGACCTTATGAAGCCCAGCTCAGAATATCGGAATGCAGTAGTGCATCGTGATCTTTGGACCAATAATATTTTCCTCAAAAAGGATCAAAACTCAGCATGTCACGCTTTGTTTGTTGATTTTCAGACTGTTATTTATTCTTCTCCGATGCTTGACCTGTCTTCCTTGATATATTTCAATACTACAAGAAGTGATAGAGATAAATGGACAGATGAATTTATGGATATTTACTATGCCGTGCTGTCTGAGGAACTGCAAGCTGACGGAGTAGATATAGTGCACATATTTGATAAAGCTACTCTAACAGAGGCATACAAGAAAAGTATAATATTCGGCCTAACTCAAGCTGCGCTCATAACACCTATCGTATCTATGAGTAAAGAGAAACGAGAGGAAATATTTTGTGATCCCGAGTTATCAAAACGAGCCAACGTAGTAAGTCGTAGTCGAGAGTTTATAGATGTAGCTAAAGAAGATGAGAAATACCGATACAGGGTAACGGAATTATTTGACGAAATTGTAGAAAGATTTGTGTTTCCGAAAAATGTGGAAGCTTTAGTGTATAAGCTTTAGTTTGAATTAAATAAATAAGCCGGCATCGCTACCCTTAGTTATAAATCTATGTTCTAGTAAGGTCGTTATTTTATACCTACATATATAGCCTTTTCCCAACTATGTTGGGGTCGGCTTCCAGTCTAACCGGATGCAGCTGAATATCAGTATTTTACACGGAGCGACTGCCTATCTGACTATTAACGTGCTTTCCGAGGCACGGAGGAGTCTTGGAATGTAAAGACGGTCACCCATCCACTGACCAACCCCGGCAAGCGTAGCTTAACCTGATCGATCGATCCATGCGGCTTTTATTACTTAGCCACGAGCACCTCGTTATTTCATACCTAATAATGTGAAATCGCTAATGTTAAAACTTCTTTAATATAAGTATCTAAATTATGTCTTGGTTATGACTTGTGTACCCAGCTACTTGATAAACTAATATTATACTATCTATTTATCTTATCACAGTGTTTAACTTAGATAAAATGATCAAAGAAGTTGCTGTTGTTCTTATTGCGTGCTTTTCAGTAAATTATTTATTTTATCTTACGGAACTGTAAACATCAATTTCCTTCTCCCTAATTCATCATCGAACGGTTTTATTACCATTGGGTATTTGACTACCCCCAATCATTATATCCAAATAGGTAAGAATAGCTTTAATACCAAAAGATTACTTTATAAAGTCAAATTAAATTGATTGGTGAAACTTCAAACACTTGATGTCGATATCGATATCTAATGAAGATATAACAAACAAAAAATTATTTCCAAACCACATATTTCAAGTGTAGGTCACTACAATACTAGCGGCCGCTGAATCAGCCGTCCCCTTCAAATCCCCATCCCTATCGAACGCAAAGCTTATTATACGGAGAGACTTGAGACTTGTAGTAACGTTTCTACTGCCCATTAACTATTCCTGTGCCGCCTAATAGTCTGAGTACCTTCCGGTAAATAATAAGCTATGCTTACCTACCTTCCCAACCATTTCTATTATGTAGGTACTATGCTCACCTTATGCACGAGCGAAATTTCTCAGATTCATCTTTATATTCTTTTTTCGTTACATTATAGGTACTCCAAAGCATACTTTGACTATCTTATATTTACTCTTACTAATTTATACTTACGATATCAATATTTACTTAGCTATTGTACCAATATTGTAATTATGTACAACATTAGACGCATTTTGTCTCGCTAAACGTAATTGCCTATTTGCCACAGTAGCTCTCCTTAGCCAACAGGCTGATAGACTTTTACTGGAAAAAATGGCGACTGCTGCTATCGAACATAACGACAAAATTAGTCATATAACTGAAGAAGATATCAAATTAATTTTGACTAGCTACAACCGTACAAATGAGGAAATAATTATAGAAAACTATTCTGTTCACCCTGCTAGTGATAAAATGTTGGGATTTTTAGCAGAATATTGGAAAGTGAAAGTGCATTTGTCGAATCGAAAAGTTCTTTTCTTCTTCATCAAAGCCATATCCAGATCCAATGCAGCAAAAGCAAACATGGTGAAGGAAATGCGACTTTTTGATAAAGAAGCGTTCTTCTATTCAGTGATCAAGGAAACCATTGAAATACCGGGTGAGTAGACATTTTGTTTCCGGTGTAAGGTATTTTTTCTCACGTGATGACGAGGTTATTAATCTATTTGGTTATAATTATTTTAGGTATCAAACCATGGGCCGCGATGTTAATAACAGCTCTGAACGACGCAATCGTTTTCGAAGATTTAAATGCCAAGCAGTATAAATTACGTAATAAATTTGATAGGTTCGACATGGCTCACACTCTTCAAGCATTGAAGACGTTAGCCAGACTTCACGCATCTTCCATTATTTATGAAGAAAAGAAAAGTAAGGAAACTATGGGGGAATACAAGGGAATTAATTATGAGTACGAAAAATCCCTAGACAAAGGTGGATACCATTTATCATCAGATTGGTTTTGTCAGTGTAGGACAGGGGCATTAGAAGCTATGAAATCATTTTCAAAGTATGACGATGCAGAAATGAATGTGATTGAGAGTCTTTGGCGTGAAGTGTGGTCCACTGCTTTGAGTTTAAGTGATTTCTCTCCACAACAGAAGAATGTAATCTGCCACCGCGACCTGTGGAATAATAACCTTATGTTTCACTACAGCAAGGACGAAGAGAACCGCTTGGAGCCAGATGATTGCGTGCTAGTTGATTTTCAAGCGATAAGGTACCAACCACCAGCTGGTGATGTCATGCTTTTACTCTGTTGTAATTTAGATCCAGCTTTTAGAGAAGAAAACATGGAGATATTTTTGAATTCTTATTATGAAGAACTTGGGAAAATACTCAATAACTATAATGTCAAAATAGATAGAATATTTTCAAAAGAAGAATTTATAACTTCTGCTGAAGAACAAAAACAGTGGGGGCTCATTGTTTGTGCTTGTCTTATTCCACAGTTTTGGTTGAACGATGATCTAACTACTGAAATTTTCTGTGATAATGCCCAGTTTGATGAAATACTCTCAAAAAATAAAGGACTGTTTATGAAGAAAATGATGGAAAGTAATTCTGATTACAAACAAAAAGTCATGGAAATCTTTGAGGAAATCGCAGATAGATATTGTATATCTGCAAAATAATACATTGATCTAAAAATCTAAAGCAAATAAATTAGTAGAATGTTCATGTTGACTTTATGTTTAACAATAATAAACACACCTTGTAGACTGGTTGTTACTTGCTACGTACCTATCTACAGAAATTATTATACTGTTTAGATAAAAGTTACCTACATATACCTACCTACGTTTCAAGATAACATGAAGCATGAAAAAAAAACAGGAAATAAAACAGTCAAACGTTTAAAGATACATATCTTTTGACCATTTGATAATTATAAGCACATCAATATTTATTAGACTACTTACTTAAACATAGCTGGCGAAATGTGGGTGTACTACATATACCTAGATACACCTCTGCCTAACTTGCGGAGAATACAGGCGTGATGTTCTGTATTAGACGACAGATCAGATATAAAATAAAAATTAAATAAAACTTTATTTCAGACTATGAACATAATTTTGTTAGTAGGTACTTTGGTGTTGAAAAAAAAGAAAGAATATCTGCCAGTGAAAGTCCCGCTAAAATCGGTCCAGCCGTATCGGAGATTAGCCGGAACAAACAGAAAGACGGAGCATAGTAAAAAACAGTTAGTTTGACATTTCAATTTTATTTATTGATTTGTATGTATATATGTAAGTGTGTATGTAAAGATAGTTTCAGTCTAATATAAAAAAAACTCCATAGTTTCTAGTGATGACATTTCAAGTGATAAGTATTTTTTTTTTAGAAAGATTACCTACAATAGAATGTAGGTACCCAGTTTTAGCTTATGAATCGAAAGTTTTAACCTCAGCTATATTTTAATTTACCTGCTGTACCTAGTCAAAAGTGATAAAACAACAAAATGGCTGACTTTATCTATACCTATTAGTTGACTGTATTTAAACAAAATAACACACACGTGACGAGATAACATAAAGCTAGAAAGACAAAAGAAAATAAGTAGGTACCTATATTATGTAGCTGTTCTAGTGTATACCTACATACACGTAGATAATATTTGCACCGACTCAACTTAATGTCTGAAACAATCGTTTTCATCATATAAAAGGTACTGAGTACCAAAATATTCAATGAAGAATGAATCGGGGTAGGTAGATACCCGCACTACGAAGGCCCTATATTTAAGAATTATTTCGTAAGCTCCTCATTGGACATTTAACGAGAACGATCTTCAATCTTAGGTGTATCCTTGTCTCCAGCCTTCCTATCATATGTCCAGCCCCAATTTGGGATAAACTTATTATCTTGAAGGCGTCGCATACCAAACCTCCTGTGCCAAGGGTCGTCATCTCGCTGGCTGTATATGTCGCAGAATGGGCGAATGAGTAGAATGTAGAACAGTTCTACAAAGCTGAGAAGGCTCGCGCCAAGGAACAAGCCACCCGTTCCGCCGGTAGACACTGTAAAACAAATTGCAATACTTGGACAACGTTTTATCTACCGTCCCCGACTATTCTCGATTTTAAACGAACGAACGAACGTAATTTCACCGTTAACTTTTTAGTTTTCCCAAATAATAATTAATCTCTCACCGACTAAATCCAGAACTCCACGCACAACATTTCTCCTGTACCGCTCACTGGGCAGCACTGCCAGCTCTATCTGAACACTGGCGTAGCTGTCCGTCGTGACGAACTTGAAGTCCTTCGTGATTGTGATCTCTGCCTCCGTACACGAAGGTAGGCAGTTGCAAGATAGGCCAGCACGGGATGACCAGCTAGCTTTCAGGACCTACATCCAAAACAGGTAGGTACCTACTATTTCTCAAAATTCGTCACTGTATGAGCGGTTATTGTGAAACTTTCCTCATTCTCTCCTCTTTACTGTGAGCGAATCGCGTAAAAACAGTCAATCAACTCAATTCAACACCTTAATCCAGCCCGAAATAAACATTTCCCAACTAATTAATTTAAATGGTATCGAGTCGTGGGATACGGTGATCTCCTTCTGTGAAACGGTCATCTCACAGAAGGAGGCTGCGGAGAGGTTGAGGGAGGTCGAGACCACTCTCCCGACCGACAGCAGACGTTCCGGGCGTCGGCGGAGGTCGGAGAACGCCCTCTTCCAACCTGGGTCCAGAGGGACATGGATGGACATATTAATCACCGACAAAGCGGTACTATAAAATCGAGAAAATCATCTTTTTCAAGGTACCTCCCCTACAAGTAAAGTGGGGATGGTGTTTTTTTTTCTCCTCTATCCCATGGTGTGGGGTGTCGTTGAAAAGGTCGTTTGAAAATATTGTGAGTCTGTGAAAACCATTTTTGGATTCAGGGATCCGTTTACGATATATTAAGCTTTTAAGTGCTATCTGAGTGGGCGAGAGTGGTCCCAGCAAGGCCAGCCACCACGTGTGAATAACATAAAAGAGCAGATAACACTAAACATTTTTTACGATGACACCATCAAAATCTGTCCCGGAGGAACCGAGCTATGTACGTGCATCTAAAGTATTTTTCTCTGTCCGCAGCTTAGCTCAAACACAGTTAGTACTAGACAACTGTTATCTGGCATGGATAGACATATTAATCACGCCGACAAAGCAGTAATATAAAATCGAGAAAATCATCTTTTTTTAGGGTACCTCCCCTACAAGTAAAGTGGGGATGGTGTTTTTTTTTCTTCTCTATCCCATGGTGTGGGATGTCGTTGGAAAGGCCGTTTGAAAATATTTGAACATGTACAGTGTAGGATATATATTTGAACATGTATTGACTGTAGGAGGTACACATTCATGTCTATACCGGGTCTAAGGGTAAACACCGTTGTCACTCAAACCATGGGGAGTTGACTTAAATATAAAAATAAATGACCGAGTAACAACAAAAAAAAAAGGTTATTTTCATTAAAAGATTTTTTAAAGTTTCCATCCGACACCGTGCTCGCTAGCGAAATAGTTGAATGACTGAGGGAGGGGTCGCGCTCGCAGCCGGTCAGGTCACGTCCCACGTCCACGTCCCACCCGTGTTGAGACGCAAGTTCGTTGCCTTAGAGCATAGGGTGAAAGGGTAATAGTATAAAATAGTCTTGTGGTAAAATGTAATTAAAATAAAAAAGTTGTAATTTGCCATTGATTTTACGTTCTATAAATGACACCAACCACTGGTTTCAAGGATAACGGTGTTTCCCCTTACACCCTGTTTATCTGTAAATAAATAGGCTTAAATAAATTATAAAGATAGGTAAAAATAAATATAAGTGGGTGGGGGCGGCATTTTATCAGATTTTGCCCTGCCTAAAAAAAATTGAAGATCCGGGGCTGTTAGGACTACATAGCCTATAGTATGGCCTTGTGTGAGAAGTTATATAAATAGCCTTTTTTTTTCTTATGGTAGGTACCTATACTTACCGAAAGTTCATGGACGTGGCTGTTCAAGCAGATAATGCCGCTGACATTACATCTGACATGTTCCGGAACATTCGGCATGAAGTAATTGGTACAGTTACAAAGCTGCAACTGTGCGTCCTTTCTACATTGCACTGTGCACGCTGTGTACGAGTAGTGGTGATACACTTGTAGAAAGTTTTCGTCGGTGTAGCGGCATTTGCGTTTTTCTGGCGATATCAAGCGGGCGCCAGCGTCATTCTCTATGTTGCGTATGGTTATATAACGCCTACAAATCATGTACAGGATTACCTACTAAAATTAACATTATTACCTACAGCACTGCATCTGAAATTCCTTGGAGTCAATTTATTAAGTGTCACCTAATTCGATGAACTCGTTAGATAGCCATTATTTTACGAGAGCTATGTATGTGATGCAACACAAAAATGGCACAACGGGACGTGGTTATTTCATTATGGTTCTTTTTACATCGATGGTCCATTTCGCACTTTTTTATTAGATTGTCTTTCATAGACCCCTTTAGATTTAAATCTTGCTTACGTAAATATGTATTTATATGACTTACTTGTGAAGTATTTCTTGTCCTACTGTTAAAACATCTGAACCTATAGTAGTGAGCGTCGGCACTTCTTCCTCGTTCAAAATATAAATGTTTGCAGTCACCATTACATCGAATTTGATAGCTCCAGGTCCTGTTGTACGATTACTCGCCATGTCTAATCTAGGAGCATTCCTTTCTCTAAAAGAACAATATTTAACAAATTGGTAAGTACTAAGTTACATCTAATGTATGTATACGTACAAAAGAAGGGGCACCGCATCTTTGTGTTGTTCCGAGTGATCCTAGGTGAACAACAGATCATTATCATCTGCCTAGCCTTTTCCCAACTATGTTGGGGTCGGCTTCCAGTCTAACCGGATGCAGCTGAATACCAGGATTTTACATGGAGCGACTGCCTATCTGACCTCCACAACCCAGTAGCTGGGTAATACAATACCCCTTGGTAAGACTGGTTGGTCGGCAAAAACAGATCATCTCCAATTTTCAAGCATCTATCGTAATGGACGACTACCGATCGAAGCAGCCAGTGCTGGAGCTGATACGTCTAAGATTTTACTTTGAAACGATTTTAGTCCCGGATGAAGGAAATAATCTAACAGATTATTACGTGCATTAGTTATACCTTCCACATACCTACAAGTATCGATTGTCACTTTCCCTTACCTTCCTTGCAAAGTATTAATGGCATAACACGTTCCGAGCTCAGTGTCCATCGGTCTGAAATACTTGCAACATTCGAATGGAATCCCATTCCATGAGCAGTTCGCTAAGGTTTCCTCACAGGTGCTCCTGACCTGAAAATATCATTAAAGCCCACTTTCATAGATTTGTATAGGTCCTAGAAGAAACGTCCTTCCTAAATTTCGCGACTCACGCAACAAAATAACAGATTACTTATATATTATTACGTTCAAACTAGCATCCAATAACCTAATTTAATATCAGAAACCATTACGCGGTTTCATGTTTTGCAATCAATTGCAAATAGGTATTTAGTTTTAGTGGACTGGAATCTGAATTTATTTATTTATTTACATTTAAGAGGCTTGGATACTTACTAAATTAGCATAATATGTCAGGTTCGTTTGCATACAGTCCGGTAGCGGGTCCACCAAGTTACAAAATTCCGAAGTATAATAAGTAATTCCTTTGAAAAAAGCTAGCTCTTTTAACACTTCTTCCATGTTGAAATCGTGGTCTTCTCCCCATAATCTACAAAGAATAATTTAAAGCCAATAAGGGAGATCTAAAAGAGCTTCCCTCAACAATAAAACTTGGGAACTTAAAAATTATCTCAAGGAGAGACGATACCTATTCTGCAATCAAAGGAAATGTAGAGTAGCAATTATAGAGTTATCAATATCATACATTTTAATAACTAACTTTACTACTCCACTTTGGAAATTACTTTTACTAAGTTGCCTGTTTTACTAGGCTATTAATCCATTACTCGTTGTATCATGTATGTTTTTGCCACGGTGAGAAGACATGTTTATGTAGAAATTGGTCACTTAATTTCTATACTGGCTGAGCATTCAGAGTCGTAGTTGCTGATTAACACAAATCGAGTAAAATAAAAATAAAAGATTTTTTAGATTAGTGCAATCTACCAAACCGTATGCTTATTTCCTGCAAAATTAATTTCCATTTCAAAACCTAACGCTGAAGTTTCAGTTACCGCTATGTGAGAGCTTTTCCGAACTTTTCCGAGCTTTGAACGACATGAACGTATGGAAAACAAGATTTACTTATCAGATATTGCTTCGACGCGGTTTGAATTGTCATTTTCGCAAACAACAACAGCCGGGAACTCTGTGTTCCAATCCTTGTAGGTTGTCTCCACGACGAACGAGATGGGATTGTTCTGGAAAGCATCGTACTGGGCTGCGATCAACAGGGACGAGCCGTACCATGATAGGGCTACAACTATCAGCCAAAATATTCTGAAACGAAATTTGTTTCCTATATTTCAAGAATCTCCAGAGTCGAAATAAGAATTCACCCAGAAAATTTATTGAAGAGTCACGACATAATTTGTGTCAATTATTTTAATTACCGCTCCACCCAATGTCTTTGATTATCAGCAATAAATCTGAAACCATGGATGGACGTCGTTTGCGGCAAACTTTTGATTCCATTCCACCAAATCTCCAAATACCTTTTCCAGGATTCTTTTGATGACATATCACTAGGTAAGTATGTCTATAGGTGCTGAGGATCCGAAATGACTAAACTACTTTCATTTAGCTTTTTTATTTTTATACAACAGCTTACGTGCGTTACAATAACGTACATGATTCAGAACAAATAAATAATGGAGATGTAATGATGATTACGAATTTTCGACAGGTGCTCAAGTCCTATATAGATTTTAATCAGAATGAGAACGGCACAGCTGTTCAAATGGTAAAACCATTATACTGATAACAATTTATGTAATTGTGTGGCGTACCTAATATCTAATGTTGTGTATAATACTACACAAAGCTTTTCTATGCTTCTACCCACTAGACACAAATAACCGAATAAATAACCCCACATCGAATGCCTGCCCAAAAAGTTTTGATAGTTCTTGCAACTTGTACAGTACCACCGTAGGACCTACTTAAAAATATCCAACAATTTACAATATTTTCGCATACTGTTTCTTCGTATGATATTTATGTAGACATCTGCCTCGGTCTAGTACTGGGCGCAATTTCATTCCAGTACATGGGTCGGTATCTCCTGACGTGCTCGAAGTGTGCTGGTCTCTGAGGTTCTATGGTCACTTTAGTACTTTTCTCGCCACGTTGCCGTCGCGAACGGACCTCTCGTATCAACTTCACGGTGAAAAAGTAAATGAATTCTAACACCGAAACGAAGCTGAAACCGGTGATGAAGCCACAGGTTGAACCGATGTTGCCTGATGAAAAGAAGATATAAGAATTACTACCTGCACTAGGCTTCACACTTTATGTAAAAAATCCTATTTTTTACGACCTGCGAGCTCTATCAAAACAAATAATTGTCCGAAAGTATTGTTGATTACCTATCTGTTAAAAATACCTACCCACGAGTGCACAACACATACGGTCCCCCATTTAGGTATTATTCTGGAGTAGGTATAACAGATAGTGAATTTGTGATTTATGGGCCACGTGCACGAAGTTATAAACTTGAACTAGTGTGTCCATAAACAATACTTACTAATCAAATCGAACCACTTCATAATAACATTCTGCCCGTAACAGTCGGCTACATCCCTCGCGTATTTCACTTGAACTTGCGAGGTTCCGGTGAAATTCACGCCTTGCCTGCAACAAACGGCATTGTTCTTGTTCAGAACAAATGTATTCAATGTATCCAACGTGCTTCGCATAACAAAACAAAGTGCTACCTATATTCCGCTATTTTGTTCTCTGGAGTTGTTTCATTTGCAGATGGTTTCAGTAAAATATAGGTTCTTCCCACGTGAGCTACTTTGGAGTGTCTTTGTTCACGTTGAGGTATACTTTTACAATCTTATTTTTAATTATTTAGAAGGTAGATTTGCTATATGAACTATAAAGTTTTGAATTTCATATATAGCCTACTTGTTAGTTCCTTGACAACCTTCGTGATAAACAGGCATGACCGACGCCCTTATTTTTCGTTTCCCAAACGACGATATCAACAAACAACACTGACAAAAGTGGACAAAAGTTGAGGCTTCGTATTCTTCAAATATTCCTAGATTTTTTCTGTGTTTTTATAAAATTCGTAATAAATAATAATTTGGTTCAGTAGGTATGGCAGACGCTAATTATACAACTGTAGACTTTGAAGTTTTCGGCAAAGTGCAAGGTGTTTTCTTTAGGAAACATACTCAAAAGAGAGCCTGGGATCTGGGGCTCAAAGGATGGGTGATGAACACTGCTCAAGGTACTGTGGTAGGACAGTTGCAAGGGCCTACCATGGCTGTCGGAAAAATGAAGACTTGGTTGCAAAAGGAGGGAAGCCCCAAATCGCGGATCGAAAAAGCTTCTTTCAAGAACGAGAATACCATAGCTACCTGCGGTTTTAAAACGTTTGAGATACGAAAATAAAATAAAGAGAATGTAACTTTGCTTGATTGTACCTTATGAATTGGAATAGTCAAAATTGTTTATACATTGTAGTTTTTTATATCAATGAAATGCGAATAAATTATTCTTTTCAATAATTCTATTCTTTTATTTCTGGTAGGTATATAAAACAGGGATGTTGCCGATATCCGCATCAGCATCCGCAACTGCGGAACTTCCGCGTCGGTTTGGACATCTGCATCCTCTGCATCATGCGGATGCGGATGTCGTGACAAGAAAGAAAATGGGCGGGCGCTTGCCGTTCGCACATGCTCATTGACCAATAGGAGCGTAGATTTCGTTCGGGGACAACATTAGTTCCTCGTAAATTAGTCGTAACGTGTTTAGTTGCGCTTATTGAAAATTTCAGTTTTCGAGTGTTTTTGTGAAATTGTGAATATACAGTGAGCATTGTGTGTTAAGCGAAATTTCTGCAGCTGATAGATTGTTTAAAAAGACAATGCCAATACCGGCGCAAAGTGACAATTGGAAAAAATATCTTAACATCCGCATCCGCGGATGTGAGCCTTCAAATATGCGCATCCGCATCCGCTTCCGCGGATGTGAACAAATCTGTTACACAACGTCCCTGTTAAAAAATAACAAATAATTAAAATGGTGTATTTAATTATTAATTAATTTATTACCTAAGTATGCAATTAGAGTTACAAGTACAGATGATAATTACTTCCACCAAATATACAAATTATTTTTGATTAGAAAAGAAATAGGAAGCAATTTCACTCTGCTATGTAATTGCGTACGTTACCGATTAAGACTAATTTGTTTCATTTTGACAGTTCAACAACATTCATTGCGTTATTTACGTTGTTGAGCAGATTTTTTTTTTCGAACTTTTGAAGCAAAGGATTAGGCATTTGGTTCAAACCGATTCCAATTCTGATTGGTCGTGTATTACGCAATTAGGGGGCTGGAGCCGACTTCAACCCCAGAATGGCCAGTTATTCGTGAAGCCTCATCTTGTTCTTAAAAGTTGAAAGAAAGAAAATACATTTATTTAGTTAGTTGCGTAATGTGGTCGCAGCAACATGTTTTTATGTTGCTGGCCACATTGCATGCAGGAAATGCGTGACACTTGTTTTTAGCAACGACAGCAACAGAAAACTGCAACAACTTTGGGTCACTTTTGTTTACGGGGCTGAAAGATAGAAGAACTTACAGCCAATAATCTCGTTCGCTGTCGGGCACGGTATTGAGATACTCCGGGTATATGAGCACATTGTTGAAGTCATAGCTATAAGCTGTCTTGGAACAGGTCGGGTTGCACATAGGACAGTCGATGCCTCCATTAACTGCGTCCAGCTCTAACTCTTCTGGAACATGCTCATTGTCGTTTGGCCGAACAGATATGGATTGTGCTGAAAATATGAAGGTATATCTAAGTATAAATCCCTTCGTATCAAGACGTCGTAAAAGCAAATGTTCCTATTAGCAAAACGACCCATAATCAAAACGACCCTTTAGTCAAATGACCTTTTCGCAAATCGATTATGATGATGATCGTAAGGAATCAACGGAATCAACTTAAACTTAATGTAGGTATCTACTATATATGCGCCTGCACAGACCAGTTTGTTCCTTTCTGAACATACTGGTTTTAATCATGGACATTATTCAAAAGTCGAAAAATACTTACAATAATAGCTTCTAAGACATGGCACGTCTTTCATGTTACACGTTCTAGCAGAACTCATCTTCGGCATATTGAACGGCGTGCAGTTACAATTGTCTAATAGAAAATGCATTCTACATTTGAGCATGCAGTCGCTGTACGTGTAAAACGAGAGATACGACGACTCGTCATAGAATCTACATTTCCTCAATTTTATCGGCACGTGCTGGATGTCTCGGGACGCTTCTGTGAAGCTAGCTGTTACCATCACTGTCATCTATAACATTAAACTTACACATGAATGAGTTTTAAAGAAGCGTTGCTCACTCGTGCGAATAGATTCATCGTAGTGGAAAGTAATTTTTACAATTCATTGAGCTGACGTCTAAATATTTTTTATGAAGCTATAACGGTTGGAAAAAGACACTTAACCAAGCCCAAAGTGACTTGTTATTCCCGTCATTGTGATAGGTATTTTTTTTGTTCTGGACCATACCTGGGAACCATCTGGTTACGGAAATATTGAAGATCAAAGTTGCAACTTTTTCAGATTTTTTTTAAAGAAAAAGAGGTAGGTATGTTATAACTTAATTTTAAATAAACAAACCCTGAACCGTTTCATGCACCCATATAATTGTTCAACTGTCATGAACGAGACACAATAGAATTTTAATTGTTAAATATCTTAAAAGACTTTTCGACAGTCGGATGGATAAACACAATGTTTTGCGTGCGTTACGCTGCGCACCACCTTATACTGCGATATTTCACACCAAAAATAAAAGTCGTTTCCCAGCAATTATTTTTGTGCAATGTTACCTAGTTAATTTGATGTAGGCACAAAATGCGTAGTTGACGGCTATGTTATGGGTCTTTTTACACCCTGTAGGTATAAAAGGTTTATAAATTATGTTCTTACTTCAACACGAGGACTAATGATTTGCATAGCGAAGCTTCCACTTGGCGAATCTGGAAAGTCGTATGCATCTGAGAACTGTAGCTGCAAAAAAAGGAACATTTTAAACTCTAAATAATTAAATTTTTTGCCTAAATATATTTTTTAAATAGTAGGTATGTGTGTGTACCTGAGCCCCTTGTAAAGGTATGTTGTAGAAAAAGTCGTCGCTTTCATTAAGTCGTAACAAAACCCTGAGGCCCTGATCAAAGTCAAAGAATGATTTGTTTCCGTACCTGTACATATCAATGCTTGAGCTGCTGGTTTTACTGCAAACAACAATAAAAATATATCAATAATTTTTAACAAATAAAGGATATTGAAGGAGGTTTTCAAATATTTACCTTTGAAAAAAAGTATCGTAGATTCGCAAATAGTTAAAGGTGCAGCAGTAACCGTTCATAGTCAGACGAAAGTCAAACAGATCCAGGCAATTCGTCGCCTTTGTGTTCCAAACGCAGCGAACCAAAAGATCTTCACACCGAGGTGTTAACTGCAGTCAACGAACGCAATGTTAATTTAGAAGCAAACAGATTAACTTTGTTCGGTACTCAATCAATATTTATTTAGACTGGTTAGTTTTATTAGGACTTTAATTTTGTTTTTCGATTTATTGAATGGTCTACAAATGAATACGTATCGCCGTAGCTGTGGAATAAAAAGAACTAAAACCAATGCTAATGGGTTCTACAATGAGCTTCAAAGGTAGACACTACACAATCGCTTTCATCATTCACCGGTCAGCAAAGACGTACATTTCGCATCAGCTCGTGAACATCATATTCGCCTAAAGCGTCGTGCAGTTTGATCGGCGACACGTTGTTGAAGTTGACAGCACTTACTCCGTACAGCTGGCCCAGCCCGAAGAGAAGGGACATCATTTCCTTCTCAGTGTAATGTTGGTTGCGCTCCGCTTTGAGTCTGTAATTTAAAAAAAAAATCGGTAATAAAAAGAAAATGCGCCATCGGAAGTTTTAATTTTTAAAACGATTTGCTTAAAGTGGACGATTATTATTTCATTTTCAACATCTTTGTAGCACTTATAGTCTCCTAAGGTATTTTTGTATCCATAATTAATTAAAAAGCTCAAAGTAAAGATCTCTTGAGAAGGATAGGCAGCAGTTCATAAAACGAACGGCCTACAAACACAAACTGAGGTGACAATGCCGATTTCCTAAAGTAAAAGTCAAACATAATAAAATATTGTTATCTTACAATTTCTTGGCAAGTTCTGCAGCAGCTCGCCTGCTGATCCTATTGTTAGTGCAGATACCGACGGCAGGGAATATGATCTTGTTGACGGACACACCCTCGGGTAGTTGTGTCGTCACCAGCGGCGCGCTGTAGTACTTATCGAACGTCATCCATACCAAGGATAAAGAGCAGATCAGTCCAACTACTAGTGTTATGATCCAAATGATTCTGTAAAATAACGAAGTGGAAAGTATAGCACCATAGAACCTTAGGTACCAACAAACAACGAAAAGAGGCAAAATATAATTTATAATTAGGATGCATATAGATGAAATTAATAACATAAAAGAACATTTTTAGATTAAATCAAATTCAATGTCGTAACAATCACGGTTACCTAACGCAAACCTACCTATAGGTTATTGGCAAAGAGACAGTTAGCCAAGAGGACACAGATACTCGTCACAAAAGATGTATAGATATGCCTCTGATGGCACTGATACAGTTTTGGGCTTGTTTCTTACTTTAATTGAATGATTTACGTCTGTTAATAGTGTATAACGTAAGTTATCTCAAGTGATGTAATAAACAAGTCTTTCCACTTCAAGATATTTAGTAGTAAGTAGTTGCGGCAAACACACCTTACTAGCTGAACAAGTTCATGACAAGTTTATCTGCAACTCAGTAACGAGCAATAATCCAAGAGGTACCTACATAAGTGTTAAATGTTACCCCACCTGTTCCTCTCACGTATGACCACATACCTTTCAATGAACGGAGTATTCTCGTCAACAAGATGCTTCAGCCCGCAAATGGAGGACTCCTCGCAATACTCCTTGCTGACTGTCTTCATACTCGCCTTTAGTGTTTCAAGTCGGTTCGGTTCCGGAGCTGTCCTGCGTAAACGACGACGATATGCAAATTCATACGAACTTTGTGAATTTCTATCCATTATACGCTTGACCAGTATTTTTTTACTAAAACAAACGATTTTAACGACTACTATTCCAACCAAGCAATGACTCTAATTTGTTTTTAAAGTTCTTTATGGGAAAGTAAATAGCAGTTGTTAAATATTCTATTTGACGATAACATCGAGCTTTGATGTGAGGTTAATTACTGTGATTTATCGATTCTTCTCGTGTATTACTAATGTCTATTGATTTGAAAACGATAAAATATGATTTATAACTTAACGTTTAGTCGATATAAAAGTCAACAACACGAAAAAAGAGATTAAGGAATCTCGATTCAAGGTCGGTCTGTACGTCATTCTGATTCTAGTTATCATTTAAATTTTTGCAAGAATGACCGTCCTAGAAATATAATGGTTTAAATTAAACGGGAAAATAACATTGACGTAACCGAAGCCTAGTCACATGACTATGGATCGAACACCTTACTATCATCGGTGTAGGCATTTCGATCGGACTCGCAACATAATTGCAAAACCCATTGCCAAACAATTTGACCATCTCCGATTCCGCCCACATTCTCTGTGGAATTTTACCTTTTGATATTGCAATAATTATCTGTTTCATGTTTGTCGTTCAAAACAAGATGATGATATAATAGTCCTATACGCACTAATACTACCGGCGAAAGAGTTTTTCGCATTTCTAGGTTTAAATATTTTGAGATAAGAAAGAAAAAATAATAACCTATCAATACCTACTAAAATTGTATACTTCTGCAGTATATCCAGAATCTACTAATTACACAATTTATAATCTCTCGATTACCTTATAGCTAGATAACGAAACATAGATCAAATTCTGCGTTCAGAACTTTGAACTCATGCAATACTTTGTGAACTAAATCCATAGTCGAGCAGAAATTACGTCAAAATAATTGTAACATTACCAGCACATGTTATTACATCCACACAGTCTGGTCAGGTGGTCAGTTCTGACGTCCTTTCCCCATCGCTTGAATGGACGCCGGCGGCCGGCGCCCGCGCAGCCTCCGTTGGTCACGCGCTCTTGCGTAAACTAATCTACATGAGACAATGAAACTGTTATGCGTAACATTTTTATTCAGATTACACAAGTTATTATAATATTTTAGTAAGTAAAAATAGATTTTGGCACAATTAATTATTAAATGCGAAAGTGAGTTTGTTTGTGTATTTGTTTGTAAGTCTTTCACGCTAAAACGGCTGAACGGATTTAGATGAAATTTGGAACATGGGTAGACCATGACCTAGAGGACATAGGACATACGATACTTTTTGGATGAGACTTAGGTACGCGGGTGAAACCGCGGGGCGCAGCAAGTAATAATAGAATAACACAACAGCACGCCTGTTTTCCCCAAAGGGTTCGGCAGGGGTGTACCTATAGTACACACACACGTCGCCAGTTATGTTTGAATCCCATGTAATAAGGGGGCGAGAATAATAATATACTTATGCTCAAATCTTCTCTTATGATACATTACATACATTAGCTCCTTAGTATCGTGCTTGTAAGTGGTTCACTTATAAACTTTTTTTGTCCCACTGCTGAACAAAGGCCTCCCCAAAATCCTTCCAACCATCCTTTTCCAGGGTCACCTCGATCCAACCCTTACGGTACGCGTCTAGATCGTCTCGCCATCTCTTCCTGGGCCGGCCTCGGCGGCGTCCCTCCATCCTCAAGCACCCACCGTGTGGAGACTGTAATTGCCCATACTGTGTTGCCCAGCGATCGCTATGCATGCGGCTGACATGACCCACCCAATCCCTTTTTAACTTTTTGCCTATGTCTAGGATCCCCGTTTTGGAGCGCAACGTGGTGTTTCGTATTCTGTCAGTTCGATTTACGCCCAGAATGCTGCGCTCCATTGCTCTTTGGCAAACCCCAAGACGGAACTTTTGCGACTCGGTGAGCGACCAGGTCTGGGCACCTTAGGTTAGGACGGGCAGAATACACATATCGATGAGTTTTCGCTTCTGGGAGATCGGTAGATCGTCCTTCATTAGCGTCATTTTCCAGGTATTTTCGATACGGCGATCGATTTCCTTTTCTTGCCTGTTCTCAATAGAAACTAACTGGCCCAAGTAGATGTACTCATCGACATAATGTATTTCCTGCCCATCTACGTCGACTCTACGCTTGGTGGTCATGGCTTTGGTTTTAGACCGATTCATCGCGAGTCCAACCTTGAGGCTTGCCGTGCTTAGGTCTTGAAGCATAGTCTGTAGTTACAGAGCGCAAAAAGGACTTTATTAAACGTAATTGTTCGCATCTAAACCAAAAGCTGGTACAGGCAGGCCGAACTTAGCAGCTTTTTTGTTTCGACAGTTCAACAACATTCAATGCGTTATTTACGTTATTGAGCAGTTTTTTTTTTTCGAACTTGTGAAGGTTAGAGATTGTTTTCAAACTGATTCCGATTCTGATTGATCGTGTTGTTATTACGCAATAAGGGTGCTGGTATACTCCTGTGCCACATCCAAATCCGTTCAGCCGTTTTAGTGTGAAAGCGTAACAAACAAACAAACTCACTTTCGCATTTATAATATTAGAGGATAGCCTATTAGTAGGGGAGCCTGTGCGGACATTAATGCTATCTTTGTTTTACAGAAAAGGGCTGTTCGAGCCATTTACAACCTAGGTCCAAGAGATTCCCTTCGAGAAAAATTCAAAGAAATAGATATTCTGACTGTAGCCTCACAATATATATTTGAAAACCTATTGTATGTACACAAAAACATATCAAAGTTTAAGAAAATGTCCGATATTCATAGTTTAAATACCAGGAATAAACACAATCTTGCTGTACATCGCACTCATCTCCACAGAGTAGGCAACTCGTTCATGGGTCAATGTATACGCTTTTATAACAAACTTCCCATTGACATTCGAAACTTACCCATTAAACGATTTAAAAGCTGTATTAAAACCAAACTTTGTAAAAAAGGGTACTATAAAATCACAGATTATTTAGAAGACAAAAATGCATGGGATTGAGCTGCTCGCTCTGCTAAGCATTGTGACATTTTGAATATTATGGAAAGCCATAAAAATATACCTACCAGTTTTATATACAAATTGACATTATTGAATATTATATACAAAATGACATGATGATTACTTATAAGTATTGTTTTATTGTGAATGTGAGGACTATGTGGATATTTATTTTTCGTTCTGTTAGTTTTAGCGAAGGTCTGGCAATTTGAGAACTTTATGCGACCTACCCAAACGTCCTTTCTTTGGTATTGTTCGTCGAGTCGTTGAGCTCCTTAAGTTCTGAGTTGAGCTCCACTATTACTGACAAATGCTTGCACTGACTGGACAGGTCCACTCAAATCTGTGTGGTTCTTTCCTCAAAAGACCACTTCAGACTCTTATCTACATGGTCCTCATATGGCCTGACCAAGATTATGTCTGGACTCAATACTCAATACGTTTATTGCATTCCACAATGTGAACTTAGGTGGTAGGTATGTACATAAAGACATACATTCGTTTTGGAGCATTGTGGGCCCTGTTGGGCATAACAACATAAAAATTAGGAGGAGGGCTATTATAGATATTTGTTAACAATTTTAATATTAATCTACTTTAAAGGAGACGGTGACCTCTGAGTTTGTTTCGGCCTTTCTTCTCAGAGTAGTCAGATAGGAAACGCCGACCTCATCTAGCTTATTTTTACAACTTTTTAATATGACGTGTAAAAGTGATTCCAATATCCTATTTACAGAATAAACAATTTCATTTCATTTCATTTCATATAATACTCGATGATAGGTAATATAGCATACTACTCGTGAAAGAATTTTTAAAATCAGTCAATTGGTTTGAGTTAATTCATTACTGACAAAAATACAAATCTCTTCTCTTTGGTATATTAGTGTAGATGAAAAATAATCATTTTGAAATACTCTTAATTGCGATTACATTGCTCACCTTTGATTTTAAGTCTCGCAACAGACTAACATGTAATTTCATATTTGTAAAGCCGCAACACTTTTGCGTTATTAACATTAGATTTACACACATAAAACCTGTCATGCTGGGTATAAACTACTACTTACATAGAAACCTAAAAGCTCTGTTGATACATTAGTATTCGTTGTTATACTTAGCTTAGCACTACGTACTTCAGGTAATAATGTTTGCTTGCATGTTACATGCTAATCCGACCTAACATATCATAGAAAAATGCAATTCACACTAAACACGATATTTTCACGTAAATCAACAACTCTACTGCATGGTGCATACCAAAGCGTAATATCAAGCTACTATCATTGAGTGGTATGTGGCTATAAAAATAATGTATGAGCCTTTTAAGCTTTATTAAAGTGCTTTTAGCCTAACCGTTGGGTTGCAATCAAGACGTCTCTAGTTCGAATTCCGATCAATTTAAGTTTGTCTTATTGTACACCTACTTACTGTTCTCGAGTAGTGGCAGAGTATTGTGGGCAAAAGATTTGGGGAATGAAATTATCTTTCAGCGTTTTAAGGTTACGCTAGTCGGTCATTCTTCCATACAAACGTAGTATGGTGATTACTCGTCTGTTTGACGTTGTACGTTCAAAACTAAAAATTATATCAATTTTTCTTGTCTAGCCCTGTATGGAAGCCCAATTGGAAGTAATAAGCGTCAAAACATCCACATTTCAACAAAAAAAATTGTTTTTTAAATAAATAACTTATGTTGTATGAAAATGGAAAAATAGAAACCGTAGAGGGGTAGATAAGTTATTCAAAAGTTCAAATAATGTTATTATGAGTAGCATCTAGTAGTTTTTCCATAGTATCTATACGCCCAAAGGTCTGTTCATGAAATTTTAAGCGCTCGTTTTCGTTATATATCATCGTCTATGTTACTAAATAAATATATAAATAAAAACAAAATAAATAAATACTAAATAAATAGATAACTATAGTAAATAACCTAAATATTAGCCACGCGCACCAACGAGTACGAGCCGTCGACTAGTGTAGTCTTAAAAGCCTTTGATTGGAAGATAATCACAATTTTACGAGTTAGTAGAGCACAAACAAAATCCTTGTATCACGAACGGCAATGAATTATATTATTTATATAAAAGGACTATCGGTTTGTTAATATTTTGCAATTAATTTCTATGAGTCATCGTTTTACATTATAACTGTTTTGGAAGCACGCAAGGCTCAATAATGAAGGCTAGGTGAGTACCTACCTGCAATTGTTGCTTTATTTAATTGTAAGCAGAGTGAAATTTAATTCATTTACAGCCTCTTAAGGGGTCATTCTACTCATTATTATGAACAACTGTCACTATGGGACCAAACAAGAATTCGCGAAAAAAATCAGCTGTTCCCTACATTTATGTTCGCATATCTGAAATTACACCCTGTATTTTGAACAAGAAAAGGAATTTTAATTATCCGTAAGTAACCCCTTATTTGTAAATATTGCTTAAAGTTAAATAATGATTAGCGTATGTTAACCACACTTTTTTGAGGTTTTAACGTCTCTTAACTTTAATTAACGTTTATAAACAAGAGTGTAAATATTTATTGAAAAATATTTTTTTATTATTTTGGCAAAAGAAACAACCATTTTTCCTTATTTCACACCACTTCGTCAACGTTGTGAAAAATGTCATAAATCAACATCTTTCCAAAAAGAACATTACGTATCCTACAATTTTCCTTTTACTTATGTACCCACCCATCTTAAACTAACTTTTCATAGAAAGTCACAAAAAGGAAAAAAGCTACGTACATATCCTGGAAAACTTTTAGGTAAGTACCTATATAGGTATGTGATGCCAACAGCGAATCATAAGAAATGCTTTGGAATTTTGTTGTCATAATAATAATATTCCGTAGGTTTGGCGCAACACACGCAGTGGAGGTGGGTCGCAGGCGCCGGGTGACCACTCTCTTGGCGATTCCTCATTGCAAATGTTGGTCAGCTTCACTCGAAGACACCAGCTTCGATAGATACATACATATGTATTTATAATCCCGAAGTTTTTTTGTGTTCGGTATATTAGTGGAGTGTTGGTTGGTATTTGTGAAAAATATTTGCGATACAATTTTCGGTACCTAAATTGTGTTTGAACAAAAAAGGATTCTCACATTTTTCAGGTAAGCTGTAGTGATGAATTTCAGTTTTATTTCTAATGTCAGATTATAGTTTTAAATAGCTAAATAAACAGTAAACCTTAAAAAAAAGTATTATGGTCGTTGATGTCTTTAGTTAGAAAACAATATTATTTTGTAATTTAGTTCTTAAAATTATTTTTTATATTTTATTGCTTCTACTTGTAATCTTCAATGCCCATGACCCTCAGTCAATGTCTGTCTCAACTGACAGTTTTCTATTTTACTTAGAGCAGTAGTCGCTATCGCTATGTAAGTACCATCACCATTTTAATTTAATAATCCCCACCAATTTTTATAAGCTGTCGTGTTTTTTATATGGCCTTCACGGCACTTTTCTCCATTTATTTTCGTTGATGGCGGAAAAAAAATGGTCTAAAACGAGTTAGTTATTTACAGTGTTCGGCTATGTATACGTGCGTTCATCATCTCCTTTATTTCTGGTTAGTTCCTTGGGAGCTAGTGAACACAGGTATTTGGTAAGCTCTTCGTTCAAAGTGCAAATATTTGTTAACACAAGTCTGCTGTACCTAGCTATTTAATTGTTGACCTATGTCGCAACATTCTGATTGAAAGGACAAGTGCATTCCTTGCAGTTTATCTGCATTAAAATTCATCTAGTCACATTAGGCAATAACTTCATTTTGAGTAACCAAAACAACATTTCGTTGCTTAACATTCTCTCTTTTCGTTGCTTGTAGCAATATAGTAACGACAGCAAATAAGATCGTCTAACATCCATTTTATTTTACGCGATTTGTGCTGTTATAGTCTCATAAAGGTAAAAGGTAGCAGGTAGATGAGTATCTTCTCGAACATTGACCAATGGCTGCTATTGGTTTGTCCGCCGAATCCGTTGATGGTTTGAAAGTATGTTATGTTTTGATTCGCCGACCTTGACGCATTATCCGAAAGCACGTGTGTGTTGCTAACAGTCAGCCGTGGATTGCTCTTACGATTACTTGAAGTAACAGTTGTTTATTAGTGTCAAGTGCAAGAGTTGCAAGTGTTTGGAAAATTACTGTATAGACGTACATTTGTACACATTCGTCAAGATCACAACACAAAATTGAATCGTAACGTTCAAAAATCTGCCTACGCTTGTGGTGCATCTTTCTTATCTGATAACGTACAGCCCTACGTGTGCGCAATATTAACAATTCCTCTATAGAGTTTTTTGGTCCATTTCCTCATTTACACGATGTGTGAAATAGGAAGAAGTGACAACAAAATCTGTCATCACAGTGTCAAAGTTTAATGTGTTTAAAAGGTTTGTAATTAATGAAACTTTAGCTATGTCATGTTTTGAATAGCAAGGCAATTGTCTCGTCAAATGGCTGGTCATAGTCATGTCACCGGAAGTAATTACTATGAATCATGGCAAAAGCACTTGACGTCCTCATGACAAAATAATGCGCCACTTGACAAATATTTATACGAAAGAATGTATTATTCTATTTTAACAAACAAAACATAACGTTATTATCGGTAATTGATCTTTTATTTGTCACTTTAACGGTTTGATCGGTCACGGGACACGTGTTTCGCTTTGCCATGTTTTTTGACGTAGGTAGGTAGGTAAATCTGACCCAACAATTTCATCAAGATATAATCATGCCTATTCTACATGCTGTATCTTCGTTTGTCATGTACACAAAATACAACAACTTGTACACAAAACTTATCAAAAATATAAAAAAGGTGAAAAAAATAATTAACAATACCTACAAGTCTGAAACAACGTCAATATACTGTATAACACATGTAATATACACGACATTTTTTTGAAAAGTATTTTACAAGACTTGTCACATTCTTATCACTAGTTATCACAAAGTAAAAGTACTCTGTGACCACAACTTGTTTACAGGTGTAAAAGCGAGGTTAGGGTGATATCAATTGGGCACGCCACAATTGCGGCGATAAGTCCCCTCTTTGAGGAGTGGCTAGAGAGGCGCCACGGCGTCCTCACCTTCCGCCTGACGCAGGTCCTCACCGGACACGGTTGCTTCGGGAGGTTCCTGTTTCGTATAGGGCGGGAGGAAACGCCCGGGTGTCACCACTGTGTGGATCGTCCGGAGGACACGGTGGAGCATACGGTGGAGGTCTGCCCTGCTTGGGCGGAGCCCCGCCGTGTCCTCTTGGAGGCGATTGGCGGCGGTGACCTCTCGCGTCCGGCTCTGGTCCAGGCCATGGTACGGAGCGAGAGGGCATGGGAAGCAGTCACCTCCTTCTGCGAAGCAGTAATGCTCGCGAAGGAGGAGGCGGAACGCGTGAGGGAGATGCAAAGTTTGCGCCCTCACGCCCCTAACCGCCGCCGTTGGAGACGCCCTGGGCGTCGGGAATCCCAGGCGGATTCCCGGCCACCATAGGCGCGGGCTTGCGGACGGCGAGCAATGGGTAGCTCGCCGTCCGATTAGGACCAGGCCCGGGTCGATGGCGCGTCGTGTTCCACGCGCGCCTCGAAGAGATGTCGGCACAATTGGCGGGGTCCGCTAGGACCGATGCCTGCCAGGGTTGCGGGTTAGTCCGAAAGGGATACCGGGACCTTGGCAACATGCAACTGAAGGAACACGGGTGGGTTTTAGTCAGTAAAAGTCTGAAACGCCCTTCCGCTCCGCCCAGAGCGGGAGAAGTCATTGGATGATTTCCCAACCACAAAAAAAAAAAGGGTGATATCAATGTTTCAGATGTGTACCTAGGTGTTTCTAAATTAACCAGATCCTTATTTACCAAACATTTGCAGTTGTTTACAATGAAGTCACTGGTGTTCCTGCTAACAACATGCACGTGTCTAGTGAGGTGCTTGCCACCTCCTCACCCCGATGTCCTTGCAGTGAAGCGGGAAGAAGAACGCCTGCACCCCTTACAGAGGAGCCCGGCGTTACGCAACCCTCACCTACTGCAAGTGTTGCCTCTGACTAGCCTGTTACACAAAGGAGAAAATCTGGTAAGGACTATATTATATCTCTTTCTAGAATATCTGACCGATGAAAACTGCAGACTCCAAACGAGGAGCACCCATTCAATTAATTGAACCTCCTTCGTTTATTAAAAAAATCCGTGTCTTTTTTTCTTTTCCTTTTAATTTCTAAGAATATTTTATTTGGTTTGCTCTTTATTTAGCAAACTAAGTAGTTTACGGCAACGTCACATTGACTTTTTTTATTTTACTTTCAAGGTTTACGCACGAGATGCGCATAATGTGCCACGCAAGGAAATATATAAACTCCTCACACACGCGGGTCTGATCCCAAGGAAATGGTTTCCGCCATCGGAAGTGAGTCATAAAAACAACCACATCCCAGTTACTTGGCCTGAAGAGTGGAACGAACAACAGTTTTATGATTCATCTTACTTCCCCAACCAAGATCTCTTACAATATTTGTAGACTGTAGTTTTGCACGTTATCTAGAGTTTAATTGTTAAATGTATTCGGGGTTTCCAAAAAAACTAGGGTAAGTTATGTGACGACTATTAGTAGTCATAAATAATGTGAAGTTTGGGCGATTAAATCAAAACTTAGTCAGCTTTATTTAAGCGATTCAAACAGCTGACCATTCACTTCATGGTTAGCTTTGATTAAGGATTTAGATAGGTAATAAAGGAGAACGATGACTCCTCTCAAAATGTATTGGGTCTAAATATTGTATCCTATCTAATATGCCAAGACTACGTATGTAAGATAGATTTAATTGTGTAAATATACTTAAACATCGTTAGTGTAAAGTGCCACTTGTGATTGTATTGAGTAAAATATTGTTTGAAAACCATTATTTTGTGTGCTTTTTGATTTTATTTATATCAACAAATTTTATTTTATATTTGTTGATTTTTTTTATTTATGTCTGTAATTTTTATGGTGTACATAATAAAGAGTATTCTATCTATCTATCTATTTTCTAGTGTGAACCGCCATTGTTGAAAATAAACAAAACAATTACATACAGAAGGTTGTTTTATTCGAAATGGCCTTGGACGAGGCATTCGTTGTTGCGCTGTATAATCGTGATATTTCATAATTCTACATAATTAATAATTCACAGCATTTGCACAACATGAATCGCTACTAGTGTTACTTTTTATTGACCATAATATTCATTCCATCAGCCGTGAATAAAGGACCTGTGCAAGTAAACATATGTATTGTTTTCAATATGTCTAAAACGAAAACTACAATATGTAAGGAGTTAATCAAAGATTATTGTGCTAATTGCACGTTTGCTGGTATACATTATATTGCTGATGATACTAAACATGTGACTGAAAGGTAAGGTAAGACGACAAATGATTTCTGATGAACTCAAAAAAAAAATCCTCTGCATGTTCTGTATATTTAGGAAGTAGTAAAAACAAAAGTAGGTACCTAAGTATATATACTGTCTCTGTTAAATTGGAAACCCATATTTTACCAGAATATTATGGTTGGTGCTAGTAATTCTATCATGGTACGGGTCTGCACTTCTCATCATCTCAGCATGGGATGCTTTCCTCACTAGCCCCATCAGCTTCGGCTTGGAGACCACCTACACTCACTGGGAAACGAAGATGCCGAGTGTGGCCATTTGTGAAATAGCAAACAACCCTCAAATCTTTAACGTGTCTGATACGTAAGACTGTTTTTTTTTTTCTAAAATTGTTCTTGATGTTTTCTTTTGCTCTTCCTCTGTGTACCTAATATTGTTGAACGAAATATTGTTACTTATTAATAGTAGCTTTAAGAGTTATCTTTTTTTTTTCTTGTCTACAGAATTTGGCCACCCGGTCATTTATTGGATTTAGAGGATGCACTAAAGGAAATAGTTTACTTTCGTGGCGTAAGCTACGTCCTCGTTGGCACATGCTACCTGAACCCCGAACCTGATCCCTTGTGTCCTAAATCGAACTACACTTACTACGCAAGTCTTGTGCGAAGCGATTGCACCAAGATTATAAAGAACTGCACTTACAACGATGAAGAATTTCCATGTTGTGAATATTTTCAACCCATTGAAACTGACATAGGACCGTGTTTCATTTTGAATTCGATACAAACAAAGTAGGTACTTTATGTTACTGAAAATGCAATCTAAGAAACTTTATTCTGGTGTGGTAATACCATTTTGTTTCAGAGAACCTCACCCATATCCAATGGTGAACAATTTGCAAAATCTGCGCGGAGTTATTAAATTCGATACATTTTTGACAACAATGGTAGGTATACGGTTCTAAGTTTTGAAAAGTCGTCCAGGCACTGGTGAATCGATCCGTCTGAAAATCGAACTACATAGATAATTTGAGATAAACTGTTAAATTCAGATGTACACTCTGGGGGAGGATGAAGTTCCAACAGTGACTACGCTGCATTCTTCTACTTTAAAGATTCAACCCGGCTACATTTACCGGTAAGAAGTAAAAAAATAAGTAACAAAAACCAGTGCACGGAGGTTAGGTGTAAAACCATACTCCTGCAGGGTTTTTGCCGCATGAACATTCAATTTTATCCCAGAAAACTGGTAGAATGTGGGTGAGCTATATAATACACGTCTGCCTACCCTTCAGGGAAATAGTATAAAATAAATAGTATAAAACTGTGACCATAATTATCTACAAAGAAAGAAAGAAAGCTTTATTTGCATAAATTGTAGCTACATGACATAAGATATTAAAATAAGATGTGATCCTTGTACAATTTACCTTAAAATAGGCATGCAAAAATTGTTGGTTTTATTTCATAATAATTTATAATGATCATGCAAGTAATATTATTGAACATGAATAGTGAATACAAATTAATTAAATTAGGCATGTCAAAAAGAAATTATATCAAATAAAAAAACGATGAACGAACATAATTACACGAATATAATGTCAAAACGAATACTTTATTAAATTAGGTTATTTACTTCTATAATTGTTGATAATCAAGAATAATTCGTTTATGTCATCGTCATTTAAAAAAACGTTAATAGAAAAATAACATTTCTCAACAAGTAGTGCTGTTAATCTCTTTTTTAAATTGTGTACGAGTATTGTGTTATTCTTTATTATGTCAGGTATTTTATTATAAATCGTAGGACCCATGCAAGTATTTTTTTAAGTAAAGCAGTATTACAGCTCTAAACATGTAAAAGATTTTTATACTGACTCCTGACTAGTCTTTGCCTCATTTGTTGTACTGTAGTGAAAAGGTTCCTTTTAACGAACATTGCCATTTCTAGAACATAAATTGCCGGAAAGGTTAACAGTTTTAGGGATTTAAAAACCGGAACGCAGCTACCTGTTATCTTCATGTTCATAATTGACCATAAGCAACGTTTTTGGGCTTTGAATACCTGTTCCCTCAGACAAAGTACCTAGAGCTCGCAAACAAAGCTATTTTCAGCCCAGCATTTATAAATGCTAACTAATGTTGTATTGTATCTTCACTCAGCCGCATATTGTCAGTGCGCGACATAGAAAACGATCCCTTGATAACGGAGACGACTCCAGAGCAGCGTGCCTGTCGGTTCCACCACGAGAACGAGGGGGGGTTGTACCCTCAATACTCGTACAGCGCTTGCACTGTGCTCTGCCGCAAGCAAGCACAGCTGGAAAGCTGCCAATGCAACGACCACTTCATACTTGACACCAGTGAGTCTATTTGCGTTCACTTATCCATAATCGGCACAAATTCCCACATCGCGTTTGACAATTCTATTTTGGAGGTTCTCCTAAAAAGAAGTTTAATAATGAATCAATAGAAAAATAAATAATTGCTTATTTATTAAAGGATTACCAATGAGATACATTACAATTATCTTTTACAATAATAAAACTAGTTTAATAAACATTATCCCGTAATGCACACTCAATTACAGGTAACCACACTTAACCACAGCTTACACATTATTGGGTACACAACACATGCTCTGAAAACCTCATTAGACTTAAGAATACAAAAAAAAAAAAAAACTTTATTAAATAAAAGATATCATCTCGTATGTTTACTTCCACTGGTGAACACAGGCCTTTAGGGATTGCATAACAGTGCGAGGATTGATTTCGCTGTCAGTCTTCGTGGATACTCTTTTGCTCTTGATGTACCGTTTATTGCCGTAGTGGCTAGCACCTGTTTTTGTTATATAACCCAACGCAATCTAGTTATAGCGGTAATAATATCTCAGTAACTTGTTTAAAGTGGCGCACAGTTTGACCTAATCGACTATCAAGATAGGTACTGAATCTTATAATTTTCTGTTTGTCAAAACTCAGTTTTCGCAAGTAGCTATATAAACTTTGAGTAAAAGAATAATAACAACATCCACAATGATTTCAGCTGAAGAAACACGATGCAATTTGTCAGGAATGGCTTGTCTTAACACACTGTCGAGTCACTTAACCACACTGAAGCCGCCCTGGGCAAATCGTCCTGGACTTTCTTGTAACTGCCTGCCTTCCTGTGACGAAACAGAGATTACCATCATCAAGGATGTTACTATACCGTAAGATCTTGAGAAAACTTTTAATAATCCACTCTGGCGCCCAGGCTTCAGCTGTTACCTAAGACTTCTTCAAAGTTTTGCGTGAAATTGTATGGCCTCAAGTCCGTAAGAATCACATGTACACACGGCTACACATCAAGCTATACATTTCCCGTTTATGCTGATCTCGCATTGTATAGGATTTCCGTATAGTGCGAGGTCAGCGTATACTGGAAATGTATAGCTTGATGTGTAGCCGTGTGTACGTAAGTAAGAATCACATGGACTCAAGTCCATGTGATTCTCAAACAAATGAAAGGAACAATTCAGCACGCATGCACGACTCGTGACGTGACCTTGTAGTAGTACACACGGCTACACATCAAGCTTTACATTTCCAGTTTATGCTGATCTCGCATTGTATAGGATTTCCGTACAATACGAGGTCAGTTTATAATGGAAATGTATAGCTTGATGTGTAGCCGTGTGTACCTCTTTATAAGTGTAGACTTTAGTTCATCACGGAAATAAGCATCGATTTGCTACGTCGTCGTCGGGACAAAAAATGAATACTCCGTTTTATAAAACGGATGGTGACGTGACGATGTTACTCTATTCATTTAACGAGGTTACATCCCTTGGTAAAAGCTTACCATTACCATTTATCTATCAGTTTGTTTAGTAGTCTTTGTTTTATTTCTTATCAGCCATTATTTGTTTCAGGGTTAAGGGCAAAGTTCACAAAAAGAAGGCGCGCATTGAAATTGTTCTCGCTTATTTACCTACTGAAAGGTTCAAGAGAAACGTTGTAAGGAGTCGGCTTGATTTAGTTGGTAAATATATGGAATGTTACGTACTTTCTTACGTACGTTCTTCTCCATAGAAACATACTACGCTTTGGAATGATGGGCTACTAGAGTCATCTTTCTGGCTGACTCTTTAACCATTCAAAAGTACGTGAAAATGGTTTAATTGAAACAAATGCTAGTTATAAGTTTATATAATAGCTAATACTCTGCAGTGCAAGAAAGTAATATGAGTTTATGAAAACTTTTTAGTGTCAGTTGGAGGCACAACAGGACTATTCGTGGGAGCCAGCTTGCTCAGCTTCGTCGAACTCTTTTTCTTCTTCACAGTTCGCTTTATCAGCAATATCTTAATGGAAAGAAAAAAGAGAGAGAATGTTGTGCTTGTCGAACCTGTTAGCACACCTATCCTGCAGGAACTGCCTGAACTTGATGAAATCGTACCACATAATATGACTGAAGAAGCTTATGGTACAAGTGGAGTCCATACGTACGTTGAACCACAGTCTAAACAAAACTAAGTAACTTTAAATATTCACAGTAATCGAGTTTTTATCACAGTTTCTTATAACAGATTAATGCAGCCACGTGAAAAATATGAATTCTGTAAAGCGACTTTGGTTATATCGTTTTCTTTACTTGCTAGCTTAGTATTCATAAAATAAGCGGATTCAAAACACATGTGTGCCTTGTTACCTGCGCTTGTTACGTTGTTTTCTTGGCGAAATTGCTTTTTTCGTTATATGGTTATTTATTATAGAAAAACTTCAACTTTTCTGATTAAATGTTTCGTAATCCTAATGCAATTATTATTTTAACTTTGCCCATTTAAAGTTCACTTTGCAGATAACATTTTTAGCAACAAATTAATAAATGCATTTCCTTGTTGCGTCAGATCACGGGTAGATCAGATTAGCTGTGAGTAAGTACCGCGTTACTTCCCAAATGTTACAGCATTACAACGTAACACGATTCACTGGTACTTCATTACGAAATGGTCCAGTCACCGAGTGTTCAAATAGAAGTGTGTGCACTTTCTGGGAGTGGCCCAGTTACCAGTCGGTACAGGAAGACATCGGTTAGACTCGATGTAAGAGCCCATTGCTCTCTACAGACAGCCCATCTCGTAATTTGTGCTCAATTATGTTTGGCAGATACGTCTTTAAGGACTTGTGTTGGGTAACTTCTAAGGGCCAGTTCTTTATACGATTTATATATACAAGGTGGAGACGACAATACGACAAAAAATGAAACTTCGTATATCTAATGACGTTCTCGGATTACATACAAAAAATTAATCAAATATATCGAATAGTTTAGTTACGATAGCTAGTCAAAGATCGGCAAATCCCATACTTTGTTTGCCCATCACTACTATTTAGTTTGTTTGAAAAAAATACTTTTTTAATTTCCATGTTAGGATTTAATTGATAGTTCCAAAATACTCTTAGGCATCAGTATTGCCAGTGTTTTCATTTATTGTTGTATTGTAGTCTCCACATTGTATATAGCTATTTAAATCGTTGGGTCAAATTAAATAAGAAACAAATACTAAGACCAATGGCTTTATTTTTTAGTAACAACAGAATCAGTACCTACTCCACTATAACTACTACAATAATTATTTTAGGTTTAAACATACTTATACCTATTCTAAAAAACAACTTATTTTATATATTACTCTGTATATTAATTTAGTAGATAACCGTAAAAATAGATAATACTGATAAGTTATAAGTACTTAAACAAGTTAGGTTGGGATCACACTGGCTAGGCGTTGCGGTGATGGAGGCACGTCATTGTTAATTGTGAAACAGACTTTGATCCCTGCATAATGTTACGTCTGGTAACAAAGTCTGTGTAGAGAATGGATTATGACCGTTCTATTAAGCTATGTTAGGATGAAATTGGCTCAGGTTTTTAAACAAAAAAACCACAGATGACCCTAACGGTCTATTCAATACGAATCACACAGTAAAAGGTTCTAGCGTAAAAGTACTTTCGCTTGTACCAGTTCAGCGTGACCTCAACCTTTATTTGTGTTTTTACGACAAGATTGATTAGAAGATTTTATTCTCTCGTCGAGTTTTATTTGTGTAGGCCAAGAAAACATCTTTTTAAAATTCGTTTTCGTTAAAACAGTTCACTATTTGATTTACAGCAGTCCTTGTTACATAAGTTATGAACCATCGACGGTAACATCTAATAATAGTTATTTCTTCTACTTTCAGTCAATTTATAGTTAGATGGAAAAGATTACAAAAACAGACGAAATAGTAGTGCACATTAATTTATCTAGCATCTTAGCTTAGTAACCAACCAACCATTCGACATTTATCTTTTTTTTTTACAATTTCACATAGATTCAAAGCGACAACACAATCTACAATCTTCAAAAATCTACGAGAAAACCGAATTATGTTATAATTATGCCAGGTTTAAAAATCCATTGACATTTTAAAAGACATTTCTAAAACACTTCTAAAATTCTACAGCTACTGATGATGTGACATACCTAAATATAGCTCAAATATAGTTACAAACTTTCAATACATCAACTACATTGTTGAAACGGTAAGTAAATAGTATAAAGTTATTACGATACATTAGGAAATATTGAAAGGTCCCTAGAGTCAGTCCATAGTTTCGAAAGTCTGAAAGTGCATAAGATGTGCAACTTTTACAAAATGTGTCTCAACTAACACTACGTTAGCTATCATTATCACAATAATGATAGCTAACATACGTTGCTACAATCTAAAAGTGATTAGATATAAGTAGATATTCTAGTTAATGTCCAAACGCTGGGATCGCCGGACATAGACAAATAAATTGCGTCCCAGAATTCCTACAGATATGAAATATCAGACGACATTGACAAGACAGTCTGTCGCACAAACTATTTCGCAATCATCCATTCATAAAATTTTATAGCAACATTCCGATTTGGTGATATCATTTGATCTACAAACTTCACAGTCGACGCATAGGATGGTTTTCAAGATCTCCAATGCCTGGGCGAGATCCCCGTGTATCAGGTTCTCCGCATGAGTAGCCAGCGGCTGCAGTGACCGTGCAGCTGGAACTTCCTGTACCTCATGCAGTGCCACTGAGGAATCTGCTGCATGCGACGAATTGCTTCCATCTGGAATGCATTAAATTGTAAAAATCTTGATTTTTACTCAACTAGGGAAGCCACAAAGGAGGGTAAAGTTGTTTTGAACACGAAAGGTATAACGCAGCCTGTAACTTTCACAATGTAAAGGCCTCTTTGCTTTGCCCAGGTACAGGCTGCGTGGGTACCTACTCAATAGAGAAATAAATAAATGAGTATTCATCAAATATCCCCGGCGGGTTGACAAACTTCAAACAAGGTTTTCTCAATAGGTAAGTTTTCCGGCGATAGTTGAGAGTTCAGATAGAGAAAAATGGAATTCTTTGAAGGAGGACACACTAATTTTATTCTGTTTTTTAATCATAATTATTTTATATTAATCAAAACTAATCAATTTATTTATTGTAATGCATGATTAAATTAATTAATTTAACAATTGCAAAGAATTATAAGATCTTATAATAATGTAATTAATGAATGTAAAAATGTATATGTTGAATTTATCTCTATTTAATTTTAATCATAATTTTTAATTGATATGTGTGGAATTAATAAAGCTTTTTTATTATTATTTATTATAAGTTTTCCAGAACTGTAAGTAGACACTTCTGTATTGTGACCTATCTACAAACCGCGTGCAATTTTTTTTCGTAGGCTTCTGCTACTAATTTTGATAGCCCTATTTTTTTTTAGCGGTGCTACGAGATTTCGTAGAAAACGAATTAGTCCTCAATTTATAGTTCAGTCATTAGGAAAAGGGGCAGAATTCCAGGGCCATAGGCGGGAAGGGTTAGGGTTCTAACCCCCCTGTAATTTGAGAAACCAGATTCAAATCCAGATCGATCCTCTCCCTAGTAATATAGTAGGTATGGTTTGTTATTGTTCAAATAGTTAATAAAAATAATAAAATAAATATCGAATCCATTAAGTAAATCCTTAAAAGTAAAAAAAGGATAAAAAGCAATTTTATCTATTACTATTTAATCCTAAAGGATAAGCTGTTCATTAATTTAAATTCTGACTTAAAATGTCTATGATCGTATAATCTTTTTAGGGTTCCGTACCCCTAGGGTAAACCGGGACCCTATTAATAAGACTCCGCTGTCTGTCTGTCTGTCCGTCTGTCACGAGACTGTATCTCGTGAACCGTGATAGTTAGACAGTGCCGCTACAACAGTAAATACTAAAAAACTGAATAAAATAAATATTTAAGGGGGCTCCATTACAACAATCGCGATTTTTTTGCCGTTTTTATAGATAATGGTACGTGGGCGAGTCCGACTCGCACTTGGCAGGTTTTTATTAATCATTTCCCGCAAAAACAACAAAAAATGCTATTTTAAAAATAATAATAAATAATACTCTATTTTAATCATCTCTGAAATCAGAAATACTTTATTTCTGCTAAAAAATGTTGACAACCCCAACCGGGGGGGGTTGGGGTTGTCAACATTTTAAAATGTCTATGATCGTATAATCTTTTTAGGGTTCCGTACCCCTAGGGTAAACCGGGACCCTATTAATAAGACTCCGCTGTCTGTCTGTCTGTCCGTCTGTCACGAGACTGTATCTCGTGAACCGTGATAGTTAGACAGTGCCGCTACAACAGTAAATACTAAAAAACTGAATAAAATAAATATTTAAGGGGGCTCCATTACAACAATCGCGATTTTTTTGCCGTTTTTATAGATAATGGTACGTGGGCGAGTCCGACTCGCACTTGGCAGGTTTTTATTAATCATTTCCCGCAAAAACAACAAAAAATGCTATTTTAAAAATAATAATAAATAATACTCTATTTTAATCATCTCTGAAATCAGAAATACTTTATTTCTGCTAAAAAATGTTGACAACCCCAACCCCCCCCCCCCCGAAATGAATTCCTGGCTACCTACGGCCTTATTATACCTTATAGTTATTTCTAATTCAATGGACATCCAGCAAGACGATAACAGTAATTCTGTGTGCAGTGATGCCATTTAAAACATAACCTTGAAGGCGAAAATCCAAAACTTTCACATAAGTTTTCGAACATTGGTCATTTTATTCCCTTTACTTGCGACTGAGAGATATGGAATAATTAGTCAGGATCGCCAAGAACCTATCATTAAAACATATAAAACAAGTTTATGATTTGAACTTTAAAAAAATAATCAATAAGCTGTGCACTTTTACACGCAACGAGTTTCCACCTGTTGTTTGGATATATAGATACTACCTACTATTATATTTCTAGGTAATTATTTAAATTACTCACATAATCAATATTTCCCGCTCGAAACGGGAACGCCTCGTACATTGCAATCGAACACAAAATTATCCCAAAAATTAAACACAGGTACTGTAATTTCATTTTCACAAACAACGATAAACTTTTCAAAGTCGCGAAAATACTAGAAGCGATACGTTTGTTCCCAGTTGACGTCCTGTGGGCGCTCAGTTGTTGTGAGGAATGTCTGGATGGCTGCGATTCCAGCATTTATAAATTACACACGCCTACTCACTTTCTTCCCGACGAGCGTCCAGACGAGAGGTATGACTGAAATGCTACGTTCTCTTGTTACAACGGACAGTTGGCGTAATTAACTCGTTAATGAATGTGTCTGGACTTGGCATGGAGTGATTCTTTTGGGTCGAATTAAAACTTACAAGACAAATTAAAATTATTTACAGATAATATAACATAACATAACTCAGGCAACGGCAAAGGTACTGTACGTATAGCACATTTCGCCAATTATGTTTAATTCCCATGTTATAACGATCGATTAATAGTTGATGTTGATGTGTTGTTTTGTTGAAAACTGAAAAGACTACTATCGACAAAATAAGATCCAGATAATATAGGATTACAACTCTAGTGCACAGTAAAGATAAAAACAACTCCTTCTGCTTGAGTTTCTTATAACAGTATAGGTTGACCATTCCATGATTAGATAGGAAAACATTATTTTTCCTTCCTCCAATTAAATATTTAAGTTGACCTAAATATTAGTAAGCATTATTTTTCCTATCTAATCATGGAATAGCCATGAGTTAAAACAATGCGCAAATCAAAAACAAATTGCTATTGATTTGTGAATTAACTATCTGATATAAAAAAGTTAGGTATCAAAACACATTTCATCAATCTTAACTTAATCCATGAAACTTAGTTTTAATGAAAAGCGTACAGGTATCTAATAATCTGTGATTCTTCATTCAACATGGCTGTGGGAGAACAATGCTCTGTTCTCTCTGAGATAAGATGTGCGGCTCTTTTGTTGTCCGATCCGTACCATCACTGATGAAATTGTTTTCTATTTGCATTAGCTACCACTGATGACAGTCTGTTGTCTGTCTGCATATTATCTAGGTACTGTTTTAATCTTATCCATACTTATTGAAAAAGAAAAGCAACTTTAATAATAATTATGATTCTTCTTCCTAAAAGCTGATGGTCGTATGGTCAGAAAAAAAATCGAGTCCTCAATAAGACTTAAATTTTTTGTGAAAGTTATTTGATATTGTTTTGTGCTGTGCTGTGTCTTCAAAGTTGGTGCCAAACAAAACGCACAAATTTTTATCTTGGCTGGATCACGCAAAATAACAGCAGGGGGCCTAAAACGGCCACATTAGCAATTCCTCTAAAAGTATTTCATTTCCTAAATGTCCAGCTGTCATTAGCAATTCCTCTAATTTGACACAAAGGTTATTCTTATTGTGTGGACCATTTTACGAATCGCCATAGAAAACTGTCAAACAGATGAATTATTTCGTACTATAAATCGCACGCAGATCATATTATGAATTGTCAGTTCGTGACATTTTACGATGATTCATAAATTTTTCCTATTATGGTTCTGCCAAAGTGGCTGATTTAACCCCCAAAATTACATCGTGCTTTTTTTGTTTACTAATGACCGATAAATCTGCTTTATTTAACCGGTAAACAACAGGCCGGTGCGGGTGCCTATCCAATTAACTAAAATGAGTGAATTCTGATCAGTAACGTACCTCCTAAGCTACTACTCAGCAGGTACTAAGTATAGGCAATTAACTAGGTGAAATACCGATTGCTGCAACGTACACGATGATTATCCCTGGAGCTATTTGAGATAGCACCACGAACTAAAAAAACAAATATAATAACAAGTTATAGCGATAAGGCCGCCCATTGTATGTTTTGTAGTGTTAAATTTGTTTATTTTCGCTATATCTTCTATAAATAAGCTGCTAGCACGGAGGGGTTAAGAATTCTGAATCATTTATTCTGAGGATACCAATTTCAGTGCATTCATAGGTATAGGTATCTACTGTTCCAATCCTATAGGATACCTATGTCATTGTTGTATAATAAAATATCAGCAAACATGCATCAACAACACGACTCTATATTATTATAATATATATGGTATAAATAAAAATATAAAATAACATATAAGTAATAGAACTCGACTCGTAATTACGCGATAGGAACTTTCCAACCACAACAACACTAAATAAAATCCATATTGTCATGTCTGTAAACGAGCTTCAATTAAATTGTTTGTCTGAAACTTGATCATGACTTCAGTGTGCCTCGAGTAAATCTTCCGTGAACTGCAATGAGGAACATTGAGTCAGATGGTATAATTGGATTAACCTTTTACGCTTGCAAATTCCTATATTACGTGGCAAATGAGATTTTTCGAGACCCCAGCTAGCTTCTCGAACAATAAAGTTTAATTTAACCCTTCCTTGCTTCGTCACCTATCCCAGCACTGACATCATTAATTAAGTTTATGCATCATGAAAATTTCTCAACCCTGTTCCAGTATTCTATATCAAATATTTCTATTCTTTCTTCTGTTGTAGGTATTATTTTGTGGAACCTGAAGAAGGCTAGGACAAAAATACTAACAGTAAATTAAGCATACGTACGTCTACTCAGCATTAGTAGGAAGTTCTTTAACAGACAAGGTTTACACGTCAAGTAGACCGTTTAGAGGGAAGCCTTAGAAAATTAGATGGCATTAGGCAAGTAAAAGTGGCCATAAATGTTTGTCGTTTGCTACGATTTCGGAAAATCATTCATTAACGACATTAAAGTCAGTTTTAATTTATTCCTGGAAAAACCAAGCAAGCTAGCTTTGAAATAAAATGAAGACGAATTCAAATTCTCAATTCCTTCTCGTTTTATTGCCTGGTATTGCCACAAAAGGTACATCTAAAGATCTATAAAATTAAAACGACATATTACAACCAGATTGTTTCAAACAACTGTCACTGGCTTAGAAATTAACGACACGTTTAAAAAATATATAAGTGACTTTATTTATAATACGCTTGAAAACTTTTTCCATGAGAATGGTCACCCCAACCAATACCCAGTATCGATCGCGAGTGAGACAACAAAGAAGCAGCTATAGTTCCACCCTGCTCGTTTGTCGCATAAACATGAAAACACGACCTTATTTACCGGCACACACTGCTAAAACACCCATTAAAATCCAAAAATCCATGCCAGAAGAGTAAAAACTTACGTAAATCGTTTGGAAAAGTGTATTTTGTAAGAAAATTATTGAAAATGTAGTGGATTTGTGTGGAATTGGATTTGTTATTGAAAGTGCTGTTAAATCGTTATTGCGCTGCGACAATGGTAAGTTATCTAATTTATTATTTTGTAACTTTATCTACCAGTTTTTCTTCTGAAAAGTATAAAATAAATAAGTATATTATGTAATTCTCTAGTCTCTACTTAGAGAAATGCGTAACAAAGATTTTGCAGTTGTTTTCCCAGATGAAATACATTTTCAGAATTTAATTACTATAAGTACTCTCTTTAATATTTTATCTTACATTCTTTTGTTTTTAACATTAAATAAAATGATATACAGCAAACCAATTTGGTTTAAAAGTTTTTATCAGCTAAGTAAATGGCAAGAAAACCTTTATGCAATATAAAAATTAATATATAATTTTCCAACATTGCTGTTGATAAGATTACTGTTATTTGCTTTCTGAAACGACAGTCATGTAATCTCAACGCATTATCTCATGAGTGGGTGTGATTGTGCCTGAATGCTGCTGAAAACATCGACGGTAGCGAAAAACTTGCATTTGTGTTTATTCTATGTTTTAGTTTAATGTCAAGCGTATTTGGTCCTAATTATAACGCAGAAAATTCGCCTTTTAATTTTTTTACAGAAACACGAAGATGACTGAGCGGAGCAAGATGAGTAAAGCGCTGGGCGCGCTGAGCGGCGGGGAGGCCTGCGGGGCGCGATGGACGCTCGGAGCGCTTCTCCTAGCGCCTCTGGCTGCAGCCAACTCCAGCTACTGCGCAGTACCCGCTGTCATGTTACTGGCCATCTTCGTCACTATAGCTAGTAAGAGTACTTACTGAAAGTTTTTTTAACTTCTTTACTGCTTTAAACTGGAAGTAACCAGATTTGTCCTGGTTTTCTTATTTCGTAAGACACTTCCCCCAGTCCACCATAGTGTGTCTTCAATGTTTATAAAAATAGAAACTTAGTCATAAGCAATATGATTTTTCTTACAGCCTTCACATGCAAAGATCTCAAAAAGCTGGCTGAAATACTTCCACCACCCAAAACATCGAGGGGCCGTCGGGAACGGAACCTGCGTTCCTTTGCAGACTTCATGGCAATGTGGATGACTTTCCTGTCGCATCTGGTGGCTGTGGCCATCTGTGCTCGTATTCTGAGCGCCACCGCGGACCATGTGACTGGTGGTCGGACTAGACGGTGGCTTTTTGGCTACGAGACCAGAGCGTTAGGGGAGCCCTGGCCTGATGTGCTAGGAGTCACCGTCGTGATGGTAGTCTGCGCAATGTTCATGTGTGGATTAGAGGTAAATACCATCCACTTTACTACAAACAATAACTTTACATATATAATTTCGATCTTGTAGGTACCACGGATTTTGATCTTAGATCACGTAACTTTCTATGAGATCACTTGTGTGTCTTTATCGTGTTTGTCTTGGCAATAGTTTCGCAACTTACCTAAATATTTCGTAACATACAGTTTTATGTTTCACTGATCGCCATTATCGATAAGCTTGATCAGTTGTTTGGTGATAGGTAGTTACTTTATAGAAGGCTCGTAGAATATTCAATATACCCAACCTAATATTTATTTGTGTTTTTACGAAAACCCCTAAAAAACTTAGTTAACCGAAAATGAAACAGTATGAGTTGAATATTGATTGTTACTGTTTTTTTCAGGAAAGCATGATGTTCACCTTCATGCTATTAATTCTGCTGTACATATTTAGCCAGTTCTTTGCCATATTCGGCCTTATTAACTTCGATATTGCCAACATTAATATGCCAATACCAATTACTGTATATGAGGTAAGCTGCACCAATCGGTATCGCGAAATATCTTTTTACGCGAAATATCTTTCTAAAAACTGGTTTTAACTGTAACAAATACAAATAAAACATTTTTTCTCAGCTGTTCGCTGCAGGTGCACCTATATCTTACGCATTCAATGTGATCATCCCCAAAGACAATGAAACTCTTAAGAAGAATCTCTTTCTTATGATTGGGCTACCCACTATAGTGCTTTCAGGATTATGTTTTCTCTACACTAATATGCTAAAAGGGTAAGCAGATATTATTCTACTTAAAAATTAACATCTAAATGAATTCTCATTGTAATCAGGTATCCTTTAAGTACCTACTTAGGACGTTCTACCCACTAAACGTTGTAGATATCTAGCATTTCATCTTATTACTAGATATTAATGGACATAATAATAGATAATCGTATAGCTACATATCTGTTTACATGGTCATTTATTCATTATCTGACAGAAACAGCATCGATGCAGCTTTGCCAGTGACCACTCTGCTGGAGGCAAGGGCCGCAGGCTGGGTCTGTCCAGTACTCGCTGCCGTGACGGTCGCCGGGATCTGTCTCGCCTTAACTGAACTATGCCCCTTACTCTTCACTGTGCTAGTGGCACTAGCGTCACCAGAATGGAAGGTGCTTACTAGGTCAATGACTTATGAGAGCACAACCACTGGCAGCCCAGTTCTCGCTGTTTTTACTGCCGGTTCGTATCCAACATGTTAATTGCACCTTGCAGTAGTATTTAATCAAATTAGGAGGTTTTACGCAATACTACTAGTAACTATGCCAGGCGTCGACGTCCTGCCAATTGGTAATAACGAGCGAATAAATCAGTGATGATGTCATTTAGCAACCCAACCGCGATACTCTGTGGGATAACTGGTTATCGCTTAATCACGTAACTACTAACTAGAATTATCAAATTACAGTTCTGATTCACATTTGTGTGGGAGAGGCCTTAATTGATGTATTATTTACAGGAAGTTTGGCAGCGATACTTGCATTTGCGTGTCCCCTGTCACATATGATTACGTTGATGAATGCCAGCCACTTGCTCGGGATATCGATACAGGCGTTGCATTTTATTATAATGCGATGTGTGCCTACGGCCGAACAAAAGGAGGCTGGAGGTGAGTCTACTACTAATTCCATCTTTTTACACAATTTTCATGGTCTTTAGTATCATCCTTAACTTACAATATGCATTGTGATATTACAGATATTGAATACAAGCGCTTAGGAAGAGAAGCCGCGCGAGGATCCAAGGTGTCTGGAAGTAAGACCAAGCGTTCTGGACTCTGGTTCATTCCATCTGCTATCCGCCACACTAAGACTCTGGAAAGTATCAAGTCTAAAGTAACAAAAGGTACCTAACAATAAATCTTAATGTCTTTGTCCGTTCTTATTTCTGGTTTCGATTTCTGTTTAAAATATTTTCCACTTTGATCTTGAATGCAGGCCTTTAAAACATGAATATCATGATACCCCTTTCAAAACGTTATGTTTAGGAATCTATCATCACGATATATTCAGAGTAGAAATAACATCCCTTCCTACAACTTTATCTTTCTTCGGAAATGTTTTTCAACTTCATTCAAGAAGAAAACGCTGTCTGAATCCGAGTTTTTTCTATTCAGAAACTGAGGAACGTGAGTGCCTCCTCCTTGATGAGTATGCAGGCTGTCCAACAGAAGAGAATGACCCGAGCAGTAGCAGCGGTGTGCCGATGGCCACTGCTGAAGTTGACGTAGTATCCGACGCCGAAGCCAGCGAACAAGAGATGTCTTCCGGAGATGACTCCACAGACATTGACGCTGTCGTCAAGGAATATAGGGATAGAATTCAAGTAAGGTCTTTCAGATTCAACTGGCTTAGTCGACACCAAAATTTCGAAATTTTCGATTTTAGTCAATCTTCAATATACCTACCTAGGTACCAACATGATAAAAAATTTCGAATATAGGTATATAGGTAGGAACTAGGAAGCCTGTATAAAATGTGGATACGAAAATACGACAATCAATGAAAACACTGAATACTAATGCATAGGAGGAATATTTTGGAACTATCAAATAAATCCTAATATCTATCGAAATTAAAGTGACCTTTTCGGACAAACTAAATAAACATAGTAGAGATGGGACGATTATGGATTTTGCAGATCAGCCAACTATACAGGGCGTCCCATGGATATGCCACGTGGAGTGAGAGTAGGTACCTTGAATATTGTCGATGGAACATTTTACTGAAAGAAGACATTATTTGAATTTAAAAAGCAATTTAAACTGCATTCATAGATATTTAAATAATTACATGGTTGAACCGGGAATCGAACCCGTTACATGAGAAAAATAATCATCCTGTAGCTTTATCATACCGATCGAAAGGCTTCATCATAAGGATTATTTTTTGCTAAATAACATAGTGTCACAAATAAAAGGAAGACCATGAAGGAAGCATGCTTCGCTCTGTGTAAATAATTTCATAATGGCATGTCCTACCATACATTCAAAGACATGAGACATCAACCAAACCGCTGGGCCCGCGAGGTGGATTACAGCCAACTCCCTCTCGAAGAGAGGAGGCCTGTGTCCCAGAAGTGAGGAAACCCCAGTACAAAAACCCCAGTATAGGAAACCCCAGTACAAAAAATGACAATTAATACTTACAATATATTAATCATTATTTATAATTAGGTTATAAGATTCAAAATTATTGACGTTACAAAATGACTAGCGACTTTTTCGCTGAATGCACTAGCTACGCTGCCCAGCAGATTCTCCGGAGAAAAAATATTTTTACTTTGAACCTTATTTCTACCTTCAATATTTTAACTTGAAGGTAGTGACGTCAGTTCCCGAATCAAGCGCGCCGTCTCCACCGTGTGTGCGTGGCTCACGCTGGTCGGCAGCGGGTGCTGTAGTGCAACTTGTAGCTGATGCTTTGATCGCAGCCGCCTTCTGCAATGAAGCCATCAGGGTGCCTATGTTCGCTACTGGGATACCTCGTAAGAATAGAATGTTTTTATTAAAACCTACTCCAATAGCAAGTAGTTATTCCTCACTTCAATCAATCTGCCTAGCCTTTTCCCAACTATATTGGCGTCGGCTTCCAGTCTAACCGGATGCAGCTGAATACCAGTATTTTACATGGAGCGACTGGCAGTTACTGGGTTATACGATACTTCTTGGTAAGACTGGGTGTGGGTAGGTAGGTATTCCTCACTTAACATGGTATTTTAAAGAAATAGTGGTAGAAGCCAAACCTTAAGGTTTCTGAAAGATTGTAGATATCATATACCTATAGGTATACGAAGTACTCCAAATATAACATAATATCACGCTTGTGAAAGATTTGGCCAGTTTTATAATGGCGAGCCTATCTCCCGGCTGTTACCTACATAGAAATTCCTGAAGAAAACCCTATATCAAATTTCTCCACCCGAGAATCGAACCGAAATGAACATTCACCATTGAACTGCTCAGAGCGTCGAGCAAAATCTGCCTTTCGCTCCTGATAGAAGAGTATCAATAGAGAATATTTATGAATATTTGTATTGCAGTTTGGCTTTCGGGTACTTTCATAAGCGCGTGGCAGCCCGCTCATAACTTGGGTATGAGGAAGGCGCAAAGTATCCAAGGTCCCATTACTATGCTGACGGCTCTGCTGTTCCTGACTCCGCTACTACTTGATTCCTGGCCAGCTATTACTCTCTTCGCAGGCGCTGGTAAGTACCTTTTTACCTACCTATTCTACTAGAATGGAGTGATTGAGAGTCTAAGTACCTGTCACACGTACTGACATGGAAAAAGTGGATCCCGAACATAAATAGGTACCTACTTTGTACCTTCAATTGCCTCCCGTATGTAGCTGTTGCGTAATTTGGCAATTATAACTATTGTTTCTTACATCGCTACGTGTTTTCTCAACAGCATCAGTGAAATATAATTAACTACCTCAGTTAGAACAGTTGCAGAACCCGTAGATTTGAGGGAGAAGACTGCGGTCTGCTCATGGTGAACTTACATACAAAATTCCTGTGCATTCCAGGTGTAGTGATATACGCTCGCTGTGAACGTTGGTGCGGCGACCTAGCTGTGCAGCAAGCCCGCAGTGCTTTGGAGAGACGCAAGTTGAGGCCCGTTTCGGCGACTGTACCCCTCAGCGGCGCCCGTCTGACTCACATAGACACCGTGTATATAGCCAGGTAAATACATCAGGCGAGTAGGATAGGTACAAATTCATACCATTACGCTATTTTCATAAGGGGTTGGTAGAAAGTGTAGTTAATAAATAAATGATTACGATAAAATTATTGATAAGCCCGATTAAAAACTAAACACTTACGTCGAAATTCACTAAGGACATTTTATCTCAATTTTTTTTTTCTGACGTTAAAAAGTTTCTTCTTGTTTCAAAACAGTAGGTAAACACATCTGTCTGCATTTAAAATCCTCTCTATTCTTTTCCAGATGACAAGAAGATGACTCGGATACGAGTCTGGATAATCTATTAGACGCGGAGGAAGACGATCCTGACGGAGAATGACAACAGGCTGATGCTATTATTATCATCGCCCCCTAATCATCTCATTACGACTTCATTGATTAATGCACGATGGCATTAGCTAATAGCTAATGCAGGTTGGCTGATTGGCTTATAAACCTGGATAATCATGTCGATTGATCGGTATCAATACAATTCAATCATTAATTTCGTACCTACCTACGCAGGTTTTCTCATGATTGGGCTGATGATAAAGCGCTCTCGGGCTACAAAATAGCTAGCTCGCTGGTAGAAAACTCTTCCTACTAACCTACCAAATTGAACAGTTTATTGTTAAGTATTATATTGATGTGTAGTATTACCCACTATTGGTATCGCTACTTGGACTACTATTAAATAAGGTAACTTATTCGAGACGTTACAACCAACATTGAGTCGGTAGTACCTAAACAGGAAAATAGCTCTTTTTGTAAAATTGTATTGTAATGCCTAGATATAATTTGTGAGTATTCATGCTAGCTGTTAGTATATTTGAATACAGATTAGGAAACCTTTTGATCTTTTTGTACGTGTAATCGAGGTACACTCAATCTAATAGTTACTTGATTCCTAGGTAATTTTTAAGAGATTATATGCTAGCTTGGTGCGATCTTAATTTTCAAAATTGAATCATGTTAATGTGATTGTAAATATGGTATTAATTATTTTTTTAATGTCGTACATGATTGTTAAAAATTCATCCGTCCATTCCGCCATTGCCATGTTGGGCACGCTTTGCCTGATGCAATTAATCACATGTAAGTAATTATAAGGAAAAAAAACCTTGTATTTTTTCACTATTATTCATGTTAGCTGTAAGTTAAAATTGTAAATAAATTGAACAGATTTGTAAAAGAAATCTTAAAGTTGCATAAAGCATTTCAAATAAATAGACAGGATAATAGCCTTTGAATTGAAAGATGTTTGAATTTTAAACATTTTATCGGTAATACAATTTGCAGTTATGATTAGTATTGCAAGAAAATCGGCCTACACGATGTTATAGAAATAGATGATGATCGTGATTAATTTGGCAATAAAAATGCTGATTCGCATCACAGTTGTTTTATTTCATAGCAAGCATTAACAATATTATTTAACGTTTATTTTTCTAACAAGTACATTTTATATACCTTCTCAGCTTTTTTATCTTCGAAACTAGGACTGAAATCAACAGGTATCACTTCTGTGAAACCTTCACTAGTTGACGGCTCAACGTATTTGTTTCTGAAACAAAGCAAAATTTTATTGAGTAAACTACACATGGTTGTTTTTTTTTTAATTTCCCTCTGAATGATATCTTGTAATAAAAAGTCACACGGTAAAGTTAGATTAAGTCACAGGGTAAAGTTGGGTTAAGTCACAGGGTAAAGTTACATTTAAGTCAAAGGTAATGTTGGGTTCACACTAGACTTACTGGTCGTGTCGTAATGCATCGTACATCAAAAGCCTATCATATAGCAGTATGATAGTATCACATTTTGACAGAAGGCATACGAAATTTGTAAATCCAATTGAATAGGAAAATTCAAAATTTTAGCATTTCTAGAAATTATTTTACATTTTTAATTATTTTAAGGGTTCTGGCATTAAAAGTAGAAACAGGCCGTTTCTTACTTTTATTTTTAAAACCGAAGAACCTTTCCTCACATTTCCTTGAAGCCTGAACTAAGTAAGACTTTAGTGCACTTACCTGTAAGTATGATAAACAATGTCATTGACTGAGATGTGTTTGATTTTCATAAGTTCTCGGAACTTGTTATTGTGTTTCGCATGGGCCATGCTAGCCGTCAGGTACGCACATCGGCAGTTCACGTTCATTTCTTGGGCGAGCGACACCCAGCGGCCGCGCGATTCTTTGTCGGGATTAGTGCTGTCGACTATTACACTTTTGCCTCGCTGGAAAGACAACAACAGATTAGGTACTTAACAGCAACTGGATTTTTATTAGCCTCGTTTATTTTTTTATGAAATGAAGGATACTGGTTATGTGCATGAAACTGAGGGACATGGCCATAAGACATGGGCCTTAACTTTTATAAAATCAGACTACTTTTCTACTGCTTTGGCATAATAGTTATAGCACAAAGAATACATAATTTAACTTACCCGCAGCACCTTGGTTGCTTCAGCAGCACATTTTTGCCAAGAACCAAGGACATCTCTACATACGGTGACATAGTTGTACCCAGATTTTGTTTCAATTTGTTTTGCCAAAAATGACTTTCCACTGCCAGGAAATCCAACCAAAACCAGTATCTAGACAACATGCAACACATTATTATGATACAAGTTATAAAATATTATTTCGACAAGCTGTTGCCCCGTTGCCCGCGATTTCGTCTGCGATCTAAGATGAAAAGTAGCCTATATCCTTCTCCAGGTCAAGGTCTATCCCTGTGCGAACTCACTTTCGCATTTATAATATTAGTTAGGAAGTTAGGATTAGGATAAATTCTTTTATTTTTTTAAATTTATGATCCACTTACTTCTTTTTCTTTTCCAATTAAATCATTATTAAATGTTCCACACTCAAGATCTTTAGGGTTAAACTCTGGTTTATTCATAGGGACTATATTTCTTGGGTGATCCATGAAAAATTCTTCAGGAGTGTAAAATTGAAGACCAAGATTTTCAGCCATAAGTTTGTCAGCCATAGAATGATCTTTCTTTTTGCCAGGAGCCCAATTAGCAACTCTGCCTGCAGCATCACCACAATAAAAGCTTTTGACCATATCAATTTCCAAGCCATCATTTTTCTAAAACAATTAAAACCACATTGAGATTTCTTTACCAAAAGAATAACAAAGAATTAGCTGTATCATAGTATTATAATCTCTATGAAGTTTTATGTCTGTGGCTCTATGAAGTTCTTTACCTGTTTTGACAACACTTTCCACATTCCAGTAATTGGTTTTCTGTAAAATCCTTTACCTGTGGCTAAGTATACTTGAAAAGGAACATTTAACGTCATTACAATATTTTCAATTTTTATCTTGAAGTCTTCTATCTTAACCCTCCCATTGCCTATTGGTGCTTGATTACTTAATATCACAAGCCTATAACCCTGTTCTGTGAGCTCTTTTAACTTCTTTTGAGCATTTTGGAAAGCAATTTTCCAGTCATTAGTGTCAACAGGATGTACTTTACCAGATTTTGTCTTGATCAAAGTCCCATCCATATCAAATGCTGCTATTTTGTGGCTAGATTTGACACCTTTTCTAGTAAATACGTAAAGTTCGCCTTTGTCAATATCTTCCCACAGATTTTCCATAGCTTCTTCTACTATAGGAAAAGAATCTGTTTTAATGCTTTTCCTCTTTCTCGGAGACTCTCCTTCTTCTAGTTTCCTTTTGTTGCCTAGTTTAAGTTTGTCACAATTATCTGGTGGTGGATTAAATTCTATGACATGAATATAATCATTCAACAAGATTTCAATTTTAGAGCCATGTTCTATTTTATATTCTTGGTTCCTTTTTAGAGCAAACCCATCTAGACCTGAGGAATTGACTCCCAGCTGTTTGACATCAACAAAGCATTCTTCACAGTTTGCTTTAAGGGAAACTGGAAAGAGTATAACAAGACAACTTGTATTTCATTGAAATAAAGATCTTCAGAAAGTTAATACGTGATTAAAATATGTAAAATAAGACATGCTGCGCTGACCTGACCCTAAATAAATTGGGATAAGAGCTCCCAATTTATTTGACCTTCTTTCTCTAAGTCTAATTCTGGAATCTTTAATTGAATTCAAATCTGGACAGCGGCAGTGTTATCTTCTTTGGTTTTCCCAAACAATTTTACTTACGTTGCTGACGAGAACAAGCCGGGTCCTTAATTCTTGTTATTTTGCTGCGACCTATTGATGTTTCGACATTGTGAATTAATTGTATAGGTGCATGGGTATCCAGCAGGCATTTTAAAAAACAAGAGCGAGCTACAGAACCCATTAAAAGAAGTTATAAGATTACAGTATTATGAATTAAATTCTTATAATAAAAATACACGTTTTCAGGTTACTAACATTTTGAATGTATTTTGATTTGACAATGACAAGATGAAGAGGAGGACAACAAAATGTTCTAATGTCAATGTCAAGCCAATGTGAAAACTCACTCACGGCGTTTTATAGATGACTCACAGATTATTGATTTTTCTTATTTTCTTTATTCCTTCAAATAGGTACATGGACTGAAGCCTGAAGCAGACTGAACAGATGCATGGGAAGCGCCAGCTACTCTCTTTTTTGCTGTATTTGAATCTTGAAGCGTCGTCATTCAATCTTCATAGTCGTTTATTTTTATAAATAATTATGAAATTATTCCGTAAAATATTGTAATCGACAGCTATACAGCGTTTTATTAGATTACCGTTTTTGCTGACAGAATTACCACCAAACGCCAGTACGTTGGTGCGACTTAGACTTTGTTTTCTATCCGTACACAATTAATAATTAAGTAGATGCAGTTACGTATCCATGAGAATTTGACCTATGACCTGACTAATCTTTAATGCCTGATTTACACAAGCTTGTCTGAGGATGCCGGACGATGTTGGCTTTAGTTGGTTTGTCACAGCGCTGTCACTTACAACGTACAGTCTGGCAAATCCCTAAGAGCTGAGGGCCAATCCCGGTCAATTAGTATACTCTGTTCACTGGCGAGCATGAGCGAACGTAATCCAGCAAAAACCGTACTATGCGCTGATAACAACTGAGTACAGCCCTATTGACTTGACATTAGACGATTTGAAAATTATAAAATGACAATCTGCTTGACATTTCCTGCCACCTCCCCTCCTTCCCACCCCCATTCGCGTTTGTGCGTTTGTGACGGTAGGAAACGTCAGAGCTTGTACTTATAAATTTAATCACATAATTTTTTAAATGATTCAAAATATGAATATATGAATGGTCAGTCATACTTTTCATATTTCGCAGCAAAGCACGACTGTTAATTTTCATACAAATTGATTAATTGAGGGCAAAATTAAGGTTTGTAGTCAGCTGTAACAGAATCTAATTCAATGACGTGTATTTGTTACATTGGTGGTGTCATGTGGATTTATATTATTTTGTAATCAATTTTCAGGCTATACTAGGCTCAGTCATGCCGTTAACAAAGCGTAAGCATTCACCTGAGAAGGAGGAGTTAATTGAAAATGGTGACAATCCAGCAGAGGATGGGCGCAGTAATATCGAAGGAGATGAATTTAATATTGCTGTTTTGCTATTTTTATACACCCTTCAGGGTATACCATTGGGACTTGCTGGAGCTGTGCCCATGCTCCTTCAAAATCGCGGTATAACTTACACCCAACAGGTAAGGACTATTTTTTCATGACATTCAATATTTCCGGTTTTTATTTGATTTTTTCAATATTACTGCTGCTAATCAATCCTGCATGGGTTTAACTCATAAAATTACCTTTTATGATAACTATTAAATGCATACCTACAATTTGTGATTGCAAACTGTAATGAGTTTTTTTGTTATTGTACTTCTTTGCTAATGATATAAGTTTATGTTGTGGAATCACAAAATAAATTGCACTTTATTATTTTTGTTTTTATGTAATAGCCCTTGACACCTCTCTTGCTATTCCTTACCCCTTTATGCAGGATCGGTTGGAAAAGTCAATATTTCTTCAGCTTTGATCAATTTCATTCAAATCAGCAAAGTCTAAAAGACCTAGGAACTTGCATTATTAGGCGTAGAATACTTTTGATAGCTTAATATGATAAAAACAAAGTTCCTAAACATAAGAAGAGAAGAAGAACATACATACTCTCGAAAAAATATTACCCTCCTTCTGGGGCAGTCTTTGAGTAAAGTCTCATTGCAGTTAACTTCTTGTTCCATATGAAACAGACCCTTACAGTAATGTACAACAAGTTGTTTACTGAGAAAAAAAAAATATTGTAAGAAGGTACTATTTACTTTTCAGGCAGAGTTCAGTTTTGTCAACTGGCCATTTAGCGTGAAGTTATTATGGGCTCCTATAGTGGATGCTCTATTCTGGCCAAACTTTGGTCGAAGAAAAACCTGGCTTGTACCAGTTCAATACTTAATTGGAATTGTGATGATCATCATGTCATACAGTGTTACTAGTTGGCTGGGATCTGATGAGGAAGCTCCCTCAATGACTGTACTCACAATGTCATTTCTTTTTCTAAACTTCTTGGCTGCTACACAAGATATTGCCGTTGATGGATGGGCTCTTACCATGCTTAAAAGGTAAATACTTAAACAATATTTTATAATAATCCATACTCTAAAACCACAATTCTTTATTTATTTAACTATTTATGTACACACATAATAAATTCTTAATAATTAATTCTTTGTGTTCTGGGTACCGTTACTTTCCCCATACAGAGACGCAATTATCAACAGACTTATTGTGATTATTTGTCTTTACGACCTTGAGACCTTGAGACCTTGACCTTGATGTTTAATGGAATTTTTGTACACAAGATCATTTGTATGTCTGATAGTTAAACCAAAATTTCTGATAATAACACTGTTTTATTCAAGATGGTTGAAATTGGTTGTCCCTGTAATCCTTAGTTAAACATATATAAATTCTAATTAAACAATTAATTTTTTTTCTAATTTATCAGTAATTATGATAATTATTGATAAGATAATAATCACTTCTATTAATTAATTTTGCTCTATAACTCTCCAGGTGTAATGTAGGACATGCTTCAACATGCAATACTGTGGGTCAAACTGCTGGATTCTTCCTTGGATACGTAATGTTCTTGGCGCTAGAATCTCCATACTTCTGTAACAAATACCTGCGCACTGAGCCAGAAGAAACTGGTATTGTTACTCTGGGGAGCTTCCTTCTCTTCTGGGGATGGGTGTTCATAGTCACCACCACACTCATTGCAGTTTTCAAGCATGAAATTAACGATTTAGCTAACACTAAAGATAATAATGTGAAAGGCTTCAGTGACGTTGTGACAGCTTATAAGCAGCTCTACACAATTATTAAGTTGCCGGCGGTACGCACGTTAGCTTTGGTCCTTTTTACTGCTAAGGTAAATATCTAACTTAATCAAACTGGATAAAACATGCAATAGAGTCATCCCAGGCCATAATAACTAATCTGATACTTGTTATTTTTACAGCTTGGGTTCTCGGCAGCCGATGCGGTGTCAGGACTGAAACTCGTAGAGGCTGGAGTACCGAGAGAAGACTTGGCCTTACTTGCAGTTCCACTAGTCCCAGTACAAATTATAATGCCAGTGGTTAGTATTTTTAAACTTTGGTCGTACGCGCGGAATTCCGAAAACAGCACAGAATACATGTACTCTATACTTATAAATAAAAGGAGAAACTTGACTGACTGACATATCAATGCACAGCCGAAACTACTGGGACTAGGAACATAAAATTTTGCACGAGGCTTCCTTTTATAATGTAGGTAAGCACTTTGATCTATTAACTTAAGTATTGGTTCGAATGCTTATTGATCTAAATTAATGTCAAAGATCGTAAATATAATTTTTCGAAAATTATCTTTTAAAGGCGGTGTTGCAATTTTTTAGGGGATGTACGAAATCCACGAGGGCAAAGTGCTATAAAATAAAAATAAAATGCTGTTCGTTGGTAAGCGCATCTCTTCAGAACGGCTGGACTGATTTGCCATTTTTTTTTTGTTTAGATGATTCTTAATAGTCCGAATCGTTCATAAGGAACAAAAAAGTAGTTGAAAATTCGGGAAAACTTAAAGTGCACTTCATATTAGAATTTCGTATGAAATATTAGAATTTAGGCAGGACAATGTCTGTCGGGTCAGCTAGTATGTACATAATACATCCTATTTCACTCAGCATTTATTTATTTAGTTCTTCAAGCACACAAATGTATGTATAGAGGCAGACTTAATGCCGCAGTAATAGTGTAGCTTTCTGTCAGTGATATAATTGTTGTAATAGGATCAATATTTCCAGAGATTACCTTTTACAAACAAGCAACTAAACCTCTTTATAATATTATTATTAATTATTTATAATAAATATTAAGATTATGAAAGAATAAGAATAGATTATAGATATGCACCCATCCAAAAGACAATTTGTCTTGTGGTAATGAGATATTCAACTCAAAAATCGTTAGGTAATATTGAAATACAAATAAATATAATCTTTATGTACTTAATAAATAGCTTCTGCTTACCCCGATAGGAATAAGGCGTGAGATTATATATTTATGTAAGTAAAAAAAAAAGATAATTTGTTATACTATTTTAGGTGGGCAGGGCCTGATCTAGCCGCTCTGGCCGCCCTTTACTCATATGTTTTTACGTCCCTACTGTATATTTATAAAATAAGTAGGTAGGTACTTACTTAGTTAATTGACGCACGCACCTCAATATTTGTATGATTTATCTACCACCAACATCAACTATTCAATTTCAGAACATAGTTCGCATGAACCAAAAGCCGTACGAAACCTTATGATATATATAATAGAAAAACACTTTGTAGCTTTTTTATCGCTACACTATAACAAACTGCAATGTGACGGAAATTATTCTCCAGAAAACTGTGTTAAACGAATGGAACAATAATATCCGAAGTTTTGCTTAAATAGACAACCGCATCACCTTGAGAATGACTAAGGCGCCACGTGGTAAACTTTTAGAATAAAAGGTTATTTCCCGAAAAATATTAAATAATACCTACATACAAACTATCTGAAATAACTACTTCTCTCAACGTGTTTGGTGAATCCCCAATGAAACGAAAAGGGTTGCCAGTTCAGAAATGTAAAATCGATAAAATATCGGGAGAATTTCCTTGTATTCTCAAAAATCGTAGGAAAATGTATTGCAGATGTTTAACAATAGTCGGTCCTTCTTTCCTTATATTCTTTATTCCGGTATATACGGTACATAGACAACAGGGTAAAATATTATGTATTGGAAGAATTATAAGAATGAATATATTAAAGAAAGAATTGATTATAAGAATTTACCTGAGATACCTGAGTTCTGTTTCCTGTAAATTTTAATATTAAGATGTTTTTATCGTAAATGCTGTGCTATACAATGTTATGTCTTTTATTTCAGCTCTTAGCGAAGCACACGACGGGGCCAGCGCCGCTGTCACTATGGTTGCGCGCGTTCCCTCTAAGACTCCTCGTGGGACCGCTAGCGGCCGGTCTCGTGGCCCTCACACCCAACCTGTTGAGCGACACTGGTCCAACATACTCATACCTATTCGTATTGATGATGCTTTACGTCTTTCATCAAGTATGTAGACGCGGGACATATAACTTAATAACTCTGACTTTTCTCTTTAAGTGTTCTGTACACCTATAATATTTGTGTATACATTAGCTGTAATACCTAACTTTCCTTAAACTAATACTATTGTATTCCAATGTTATAAACCAATGTTGAATGTATACGCTGTCGGTGTTCCTTATTAATAAAGAAATAAACTGTCTCGGCTACACACATGCTGGCGGGATTCTAAAGATCATGATATGGCGTCATAATTTTTCCTCACCAGCCGATAAGCGCGTATGCCTAAACTTTTGACGATGCTGAGTTTTACGGAAGAATATTGTTTAAAAACGTTTAAGACCCGCCAAAGCTGATTGGTAGCTTGCTACGAAGCGGTGTGCGATTAACCATACCTATGCCTTAAAAAAACCTCCATAATTTGTTCTAGTTTCAATTTTTCTATTATCAATAATAATCCTGCATGATTGTTTCAGACATGCCTGTACTGCATGTTCGTGGCTGTGATGGCTTTCTTCGCCAAAGTGTCGGATCCCGCAGTAGGCGGCACGTATATGACCTTCTTGAACACAATGTCGAACCTTGGCACTAACTGGCCCAATACTCTCGCTCTTTGGGCGATTGACCATCTAACGTACAAGACATGTTCAGTATCAGGAAATAGTAACAACATGTGTGCCACGCCAATGGATGAGTCGGTACGTTCTATTGTAATAACAATAAAGAAGTGTTTTCTATTGACCTCTGCCTAATGCCTGTGCACAAATAATATCTTGTAACTACGTTATGTTTAAACGTGTTTTTCAAAAGCCAGCTTGAGTAAAACTCAATGCTATGTATTCCACGAGTGTTCATATTGAGACAGAGGCTGAGACAATTTTCTTTTTTCCTGGTTATATTTTCCTTATTCTGTTGTGTAAACTTTCCTCCTTATTTAGTTCGTAAAGTATGATTATTTCATAAAATTCCCCCATAAACTGTGATAGTGAACGTGATAGAATGTACTGTACCTACTGATATAGTCTAACTTATATATAAAAATAAATCCCTATTTCCCTTGGTCACGCCATCCCGCGTGAACGGCTGAACGGATTTGGATGAAATTTGGCACAGGAGTAAACCATGACCTGGAATAGGACATAGGATACTTTTTATCCCAATATTCCCACTGGATCGAGACTTACGCGGGTGAAACCACGGGGCGCAGCTAGTCTAAAATAATTCACAACGCAGAACCTACCTATGCGCAATTATAGATATCGGTCGTTGCAATTTTCCCTACATAGTTATAATATAAAGTTAGTTGTAAAAACCCAGTAGGAACCTAACTACATAATATTTAAATAAGTGCCTGTTTATAGCAATTGTATTTTCCTGTCCACAGCTATGTAAAGCAGACGGCGGCGTATGCAAAGTGCGAATTGACGGATTCTACATAGAAACTGCGCTTTGTTTAGTGGTAGGCTTCCTATGGCTGCAGTGGGGTAGGCCGACCATCCAAAAGCTCCAGCGGCTGCCCTCGTCCGCGTGGCAAATCAACCGATATAACAGATAAGACTGAATCTCTTAATTCCGCTATGTATATAATGTAAAGGTTTCCAGGGAAATACGTCTTCTGATTTACTCATATACTTTAAATTAAACAAAACTAATCTTTTAATTGTTACAATACAGGTAAAATGTTTGTGTGTTTCGTTCGATTTAGAAGCACGGTTGATAACTTATGGCTTGGTTTTTTAGTACAATTGATTGTATTTAATTAGTTATTATGGTAGCAAAGCCGTATAAGTTTTTTTTTTCGAATAATGACTCAATTATTTGTAAGCGTGTGAAAAAGTATTAGTAGTTACACCTAACGAAACACAAAATTCAGTTACAATTCCACGAGTGGGTTAAACATAATATAATATTATTATTTTAGGTGCAATCCTCTATTCAAAGTAAGGTGCATATCATTTGCCTATTGAGGCTGTATTTAAACGAAAAGAAAGAAAGAAAAATATTTTATACAGGACACGCACAGGAAATAAAAAAGTAAAAAAGGAGTATTTAAAACTAACAAAATTAACATCTTTTATAATTAGGTATTAATACTTTTTTATGAATTTTCCATATATGTATGTAGTTTTTTTTGTATATGTATAGTATACTCTCTATACTATTTTTGTTGGTGCTCGGACCGTATAATATCCTTAATCGTAATAATATACGGTATGTTAACTAACAAAGGGCGTTCCCGTTAACCTGCAATAGTATAGCGTCTATAAATGCTAAAAAAAACATTACGATTTAAACAATTTTTTTTTTTTTGTTTTTGTTTAGTAAAATATTCACAAAAAATATTAAATTGTTACGGAAAATAAACTCTCTGTACACTCCCACTTGTCACACTCGTTTTTCTACGTTGAAATACAAGTGTGCGTGTACAGAGTGTTCACAGAGTGAACATATCACGATACAAATTAAAAAAAATTTTTTTGAGTGGTAATATTTTTTTTATCATATATACACGCTATACTATTGCAGGTTAACGGGAACGCCCTTTGTTAGTTAACATACTGTATATTATTATTATGTATCCTCAAATCCTCCTAACCGTACAAAGCGGCCTATAACTAACTTGGCAATTACCAGAAACGACCCTGCTTCTCAGTATTTCTTGTAAACTATACCTCAACTCTACATTCATAAACAGCACAAGACTTTACATTTAAAATGCATATAAATGTATTCTATTCTATAAAAATGTTCTTACCAACACAGCTTAGCCAAGCTGAATTTATAAAATTGCCCCACTACCTATATAATATGTATTTTTGTAACATGTAACATTGAACGCATCTTACAAAGGGTGCAATAAATTATTCCATTATGACGACAGTTTATATAATTTTTATAAAGTCGTCAGTCGACGTATTTAGGTAGCAGTAAGGTAGATAAGAATTTTTCGTTAATTTTACATAAGGATGTGTGATTATTGTTTACTTAGTATATTATGTTGAACGTGATTCCTTTAAAATAAAATTGTTGTCTATTATAAATTGTTTACGTCCATGTCTTAACGTTTAAGTATTACTGTTTAGCGTACAACGTCTATAAGTAAGGGATATCTATTGTATTTTTGTCAACAGTACAAATTTTTATTGTTTTCTCAATTTTCTGTATAGATTTATTGTCTAAGAACTTTTTATGTAAATATAAATTACAGGGAATAAAAAAAAGCAGTAGTGACGTATTATTATAATTTCTTTATATACACATCAACACTTAATAATAAAACTATACAATCTTTTTAACAACGATTCTATAGTTCATTTATGTAATTTGCGCCATAAATACACAATAAAATCCATACATGTGAAGACATTTACGTAATAATAGGAGAGTACACTTTGTGCTAAGTAATAATTTGCAACTGTCATAAATTCTAACAAGTATATCCCTAAAATAAATTATATAACACATAACCAAGCATTTCTGGAAGAAACATTTCTACATAGAATCTATGTGAAAGGACTGATAAAATACCAGTAACATTTCGTGCATTCGTACAATAAATGATTTTTATAAACAGTTCGAAACTATCTGGAATAACAATCACTTTTCCTTGTTTCTCAATATATTTTATAATAAAATCATATTTACCATTCATCAGTTCAACGTTCCACGCTGTAATATTCATGCAAACTTCAAAACAAGTAAAAAAGCTAGGATTGTTATTTTCGAAAAACTCAATGTAATTGAGCTGCCGCTGTGTCGCAGCATTTTGTTTTTATACATTAATTGACCCTGTTACACTTGACATCAAAATGGCACTGTAAAATGATTTTTTTTGACAATAAAACCATTAAATTATATGATTTTCTTATTTTAAAATGTACTTCTACTTCTATCAAGTTGTTGGTAATATTTCGAAGTTAATCGTCCGAACGAGTTCAACCAGGAAGCCAAAGCAGGAGATTATTTTCCGGAACACATACAAAACAATACAATTAATAAATCTACATACTTAACTTACAACAAATCAAATCAAATAGGAAAGCCAAATTAGTTAAATAAAATCAAATTATTTCAGTCATAGACTCGAAACACAAAACTATGTAGGTAATCAGTAATCACAGTTGTTGCATTTCACGAGCGCGCATCAATAATTGCAATTTAAACCATAATGTCAATGACATTAAAGTCTGATATCGCAAGCTCGTGATTTGCAACGACTATTCTCATCTAAGACTTCGCTTTATTTTTCTAATATAAGTAATTATTCTTTGGTATATTTTTTAATACATACACACAGGTATTTGAAAATTGAGACACTATTTGTTCACTATTCTATAGGTACCTGTACACTATTGATTATAATTTTATAATACGATACGATCACACTATACAATACAATACCACCAATATCATATAATTCGTTTTCTCATTTACAGAACTACTTTATAATACTTCATTTGAATTGGAATTAATTATGAGAATAAAACACCCCCGAATTGTAGTGCGTCTAACCCTTTATGAAGCGATGTCATTATTTTCGTTTCTTAGTTTAGCCAAATCTAATTAATACAATATTACATAACTAAGTACAATTTACATAAATTGCCGCTACTTTGCGGTTTAAGCCCTAACGAATATTAAACACTCAGTAATCAAACTCTATTTAAAGGACAATAAGATATGGTGATGCGCTTTATAATATGCTCAGCTGTCCATACTCCCGCCAAATTGTGATCACAGTGATTATAACGGCCACACTTCTGGCAATACTTTAGCAAAAATCTGTGCTAAAAAGCTGGCAAGACTAAGAAAACGTCAAACACAGTAGGTACTATGTTGTTTTGAATAAGTAAAGAGATACGTCTACAGTGATTTAGAATCAAGGTTCGCGCCTAGACAGATCGTCGTCGCTAATGATTGGCTTGCGATCGTCTCCCTTGCTGCCGCGAGCTAAGCGTCCTACGCGACGGGCGATGGCGCTGGTCTTCTCGACCGCGCCCCATCCCCCGCTGTGCCCACCACCACTGGCTGACCGGGACAAGAGACCGGTAACACCCTCACCCAGCTTGCTGTGGTGGATGCCGTATAGGAAGTATAGAAGAAGGCCTGAAAATATCACGTTTAGCGTTGATTCAAGTACTCATTACTAAGTATATCAATGTCAAGTGACAAGCGAAGAATAACAACGCAGTTCTAATGGCAGTTTTGAATAATTTGGAAAAGGGATATTTAATAGCACATTGTGTAGGTATAGGTAGTAAATTGCTGCCCATCTTTTTATATACTAGTCACCTTTTACGGCAGACACGAGTAAACTATTAGGAACTCATAAATATACAGTAGGTATCTACAAATACGTAAATACCTATCACGACTACGGTAATGTGACTACTTGTAATGAGTGACACCTACATAATTAGTCTAGGTGGAAAAGTTCCAACTTTTTTGGCACGTAAATTATTTTGAGGTGGAAAAAGTATGAAAAATGTAACTGACCGAAAGTCATCCAAATAGCGAATCGGGCCCAGGTGAGTGCGTTGAGATTGATCATGAGTTCAACGTTGAGTAAGACGCTGAGGGCTGGCAGCAATGGCACCCACGGCACTCGGAACGGCAGCCGCGTCGGGCTTTGTTGATGCGCCCAAATAATCACCAAGCCTGAAGAATATATTGACAGAATATTGAGTTTCTAGACTTCAACATGTCAGACTGTGACGGAATAGAGCCACCTGCAAGAGAAAAATCACTTACAAGCAACAATAATGAAACTAAGAACGAAATCTGGAAGCAATCCCCACAGTCCAGCGGGCTCTGCTAAGAAGTGGTTGTGGGCGCAAAGAGCAGCTGCGGCGGCGGTAAACAAGTAGACACAGCTCGTGACCGCAGCCCCGGGAGCCCGGCCACCTGCCACTGGCTCCAACCAAGCGTACTGCGCCCGAAGACGACCCACTGTCAGAGCTTCAAACATCTGAAATGAAAATAAGAGAAATTATTAAAATTTCCAGAAAATAAATAAATAAATAGACATCTGAGAAAATAACTTCATCTACCTCGGAAGAAGAAGAACCGCCATCAGTACCCGGAGTGCCAGTCGCTGAGCTATCTTCTCGGTCACCAGGAGATTCCAGTTGTGGAATTCCAAAACTCTTATCTTCCACCGCAGGAACGGGCCGGTAACGCAGTATGATCACTGCAGCACTGACAATAGTGTACGCTAACAGAGTTCCTATCGACATAAACTCCACAAGCTTTTCCAGATCGAACAAAAGAGCTATTAATGCAGATGACAGGCCCGAGATAATCAGATTAATAATAGGAATTTGTGATTTGTTACTAATGTCACTGAGAAATCCGAAAAGGAGACCATCTGCGGACATTGCATACAAACAGCGTGGCAGAGAAAATAAGGAGCCTAGCAGAGTTGTGGTCATACCGCAGACGGCTCCAACCGCAACAGCATATTTAGCCCAGTCAGCGTGGACTGCACCGAGGGCTGCCGGTAACGCAGCATCGGGGTTGATAGTCTGATACGGAACCATTAAGGTCAGCGCTAAAGCCACCAGAATGTAGCCAAAAGCAACAAGTGCCATTGACAGTATGGTGGCGATGGGGATCGAGCGTGACGGGTCTTTAGCTTCCTCGCTTGACGCGGATATACTGTCAAAGCCCACGAATGCGTAGAAACACGTAGCTGCTCCAGCTAATACGCCACTCACGCCATACGGCATGAACCCGCCATTCTTTTCTGACCAGTTATCGAGATCGGCGTAATAGAAACCAAGGAATATGACAAGGGATATAACCAAGAGATTTAAAATCGTAAGACCGTTGTTAATATAGGCTGAGGTTTTAACACCAACTGCTAAAATTAAGGATGCTACGATACATATAAGAAAAGCTAGAACGTCTGGATATCTACTTAAAAGAGTTTCGTGCATTTCTCCAGTTATGGAAATAGTAGCGTTGCTTATTGCACCGTCCAACATTGCGTCTAGATACCCGGACCATGCTCTAGCCACGGAGGCAGCTCCTGAAACAAAAACCAAAATTATAGCTCGGTTCTACATACTTAAATATTAAAAAAATATACAGGGTGTTAGTGTAAACACCGTTATCCTTGAAACCAGTGGTTTGGTTTCATTTATAGAACGTAAAATCAATGGAAAAATACAACTTTTTTTTTTAAAGATAATCTCCATTTTTCCTCAAGAATATTTCACCCTACACGCAAGGGCAACGACCGGCCGCGGCCGGCGGTTGTCGGTGGCGGGCGGTGCGCGCGGGACGTTACATGACCGGCCGTCAGCTGTTTCGCAGCTCTCTCGAACGCATACCCATGAGTATCGGGACAGTGACGGATATTTACTTTTTAAAATCTTTTAATGAAAATAAGGTTTTTTTGTTGTTGTTACTGGGTCATTTATTTTTATATTTAAGTCAACTACCCATAGTTTGAGTGACAACGGTGTTTACCCTTGCATACTGTAGGTCCAGTTGCAGAATCTCACCTATCATATATTCTAATACGATGTTCCAACCTATGATGAAAGCCCAAAATTCACCAATACTGACGTACGTGTAAGCATATGCACTACCAGCTCTCGGGATTCTAGTCCCGAATTCAGCATAGCATAGAGCAGCTAAGGTAGATGTTATTCCAGCCAGCAGAAAACTTAGAGCCGTTGCTGGCCCAGCCATGTGCCGAGCAACAGTTCCCGTCAGAACGTAAATACCCGCTCCGACCATGTGCCCCACACCTGGAATTAAAAAATGGTTTTAAAGCTCTCAGATCCGAGATACTGGCGACGACCACTAACGGACGCCATCTACTACTAAGACCTCACATTTTGTGGGGACTCGCCACCGTGCACAAGGAACGCTGCGGGGTCTTCCTACAAAACATACATACAAGTATAATTACTTCTGTTGGCCAGGATTCATATAATAAGCCGTATCTACAGCAAAGAAAAAACTAACGCTCATAGTGTCTCAGAGTCATGATTGTTTGTGGAGCCCGCAACGGTTTCAATCCATTGGGGAAATAACTTGAGTGCTAAAGAAGCTTTCTTGGAATCGCTCAGATTGTTCCAATTGGGTCAACAACAGGAAGGAAAGAACATGATTTACTAAGTACATGGTACTACTCACCCAATAAAGTGATGTCCAAGGTAGTGAGACATCGGTTCAGTGGGGTATCCAAGGAGTCTCCGTATATAGGTTTACGACGATTCATTTTGTGGCAAAAGCCAGATAGTACGTGCCCGAGAATCTTATGCCTGGCCCCCGGCATGGTGACTTTTTATGAAAAAATAAATAAAGATAATATAAGTAAATTAGATTAGATCTTGTAGTACCTAAACATCTAACTATAAAGGACATCAAGTTATTAATGTAAGTAGGTAGGTAAAGAGAGATAATTGAAGTTACACTGCACTACGCGAATTACTCCAGTTATTTATGGACTTAGAATTGTCACTATGATGGTAGAGCTATATTAGGAACTGCGCTCAGATTCCAGAACTCTTCAAGGCTTTACCGTTATTGAAAGCTAAGTTTTATAGATATTTCTTGGACACATTTTATAAACGTTTATTTTTAATTCATCTACTTGGAAATGCAGTAAGACTTGAACAATACCTGGTGATGTTAAAAGGCCAGCTGACGATATTTGCGTGAACTTGTTCAACTGTTACACAAAGATAAGTCGGCGCGCGCAACTAATCGATTTCTTGATAGGTATAGCTACGTATAGTCCGTTTACGCGATGTTGTAGGTATATGTTTAGAAGACTTGACTGGAAACAATGAAAAATTACAAAAATAATAAGTAGGTATTTTAATCAAATTCAGTTTAGCTAACTTTGACGTCTTTTTTTCTCTAAAATATTTAGATGTCTATCTTGCGTAGGTGCTCAATTCACTTAACCGGTAACGGAAGAAGACTTATGTTCCCGCTAGTAGGTTAGCTATACCCACTTATTCTTCGGCGGAATAGCGGAAGTGCAAGATAGTGACCTAGTTGAGCGCGCTTGACCGCTTGACAAAACCGGGGGTGGGTACATATTCAGGTTTCTTTCGGTCCTGTCGTATGAACAAGGTGCCTGAAGGCGGTCATTTAAAATGTATAGAATCATGAGCCATCACACACAACCCAGTAAGAACTAACATGTGAGAGTAGCGCGTTAAATCTTAGGCGGTTACCGTTTACCTTCAAAATATTTCTGTCTTTTTCGTGAAATTCAATAGTAGAACTGCTCCATAGATCTATGAGGGTTTTTATTCCCTGAGCGGATAGGTACCTAGATACGTGCAAATAAATTAGATTGCAGCGTCGCCGTGGTACCTATTCGAAGCGCTCTTTGATGTGTTATTGGAGTGGGTAGGTTATTCAATAAGCTTTTCTTGTGTGTAGTCTGACTACCTCTGTATGTATACTAGTTTGAAAAATGCTAATATCGTCGTTAATTAGAGCTTCTTTAAAATGTCATTCTCGTCTTCAAATATAATATAGTTTTAAAGTTGCATAATTAATGAAGCGACAAACTTTTAGCGTCTAATAAATGCTTTTCGAGCGACCATACATTGTAAAACAAGTTACTGTAAATATGACTCAGCATGGTGATAATTCGCAACTTAATTTGTGATATGTCTACGCATTGCCAGCTTCTAATAAGTGTATGAATTCTAATTTCATAAAGTCGCCTATGTTTTTATACGTTAGCATTATAGTAGTTGATGAGTAAATCTACTATAATTGAACATAAAATTACCTTAATAGTGTCATCAAATAATGGTACCTACCTAAATGAAAGCTCTAATTTCATGTAATCACCCATCTAAGTATTTACAATTTTATGACATAAGTAATAGGTATAACATGGCATACTTTTGTTTATCCTAACTATATTTGCGCGTAACATTATTTACGCATAACAGCTTACGCATAATTATTTTAAGCATAATTTCTCTAATAAAAATAATGTATAAACATACTATTCAACAGCATAAATATATCTACCTACCCATAGACACCGGTGCGGCGCGGTTTTTATATGGAAACCCTTCCAGTATTCAGAACCCCAACTAACTAACCCAGAACCCTAACTAAAGTATTTTTTCTATAATATTCTAGTCATTTTTGACACTCGCCGGCCGTGGGTAGTTGACTTAAATATAAAAATAAAAAACCGAACACAACAAAAAAAACGTTATTTTCATTAAAAGATTTTAAAAAGTTCCTATCCGAAACCGCGTGCTCGCTAGCGAAACAGCTGACTGACTAAGGGAGGGGCCGCGCTCGCGGCCGGTCAGGTCACATCCCGCACCCCCCAACCGTGTTGAGACGCAAGTTCGTTGCCCTAGCATATAGGGCAACGAACTTGCGTCTCTTGTGGTAAAATGTAGATTTAAAACAATTTAAAAAAAAGTTGTAATTTTCCATTGATTTTACGTTCTATAAATGAAAACAAACCACTGCACTGGTTGCAAGGCTAACGGTGTTTACCCTAACACCCTATATATAAAATGCTTTGTCCTGAATGACTGACGGATCAACGCACAGCCTAAACCGCTGATCGTAAAGATCTGAAACTTGGAGGGTGTGTTCTTTGTGTGACGTAGGCATACGATAATAAATGATTTTCCGAAATTCTACCCCTAAGGGGGTGAAACGGGGGCAAAGTCTACCCATGTGCCAAATTTCATCCAAATCCATTCAGCCGTTTTAGAGTGAAAAAGTAATAAACAAACAAACTCACTTTCGCATTTATAATATTATTAAGTAAGTAGTTAAGATAAAGCCTCTCCCCAACAGGCGCATTATTATCGCGCGATAAAAACGCGCCTATGGTGGAGAACCCGTTAGAAATATCGCACGATAAAAACGCAGATGTGTGCAAGGAATCGGGACACATTACCACAATAACGCTTGCGTTTATCGCGCGATAAAAACGCACCGGTGGGGAAGAGGCTTAATTGTACTCTTACTTCTGTGACTGTAAATATTACAGAAGTCAGAGAGTTAATGTGGAGTATGAGAGTAGTTAAATGTACAATTATTTGCAAATCCCCAAACTTAAATAAGTAGGTACTTACTTAATAGAGAAAGTAAAGTATTCAATATTCTGAATAATTAGGTACATACCTACCTATTATATACCTGCCGAGTACTTAGTACCTAACTCTGATAGCAATAAAACTGTTTGCTATCGGATGGAGTGAGAACAATGATCTCAGAACTGGGTCAACCGCAGATCGTTAACGAGCTGACCAACGTGCCAGTGATTTTTAACGTGCCTAGATAAAGAATCTACATCTACCTACCTCGTTTACATTAGGTTAGTACCTAATCCTAACTTAATAATATCCATCCATACTAATATTATAATTTCGAAAGTAACTCTGTCTGTCTGTTACCTTTTCACGCCTTAAACCACTGAACGGATTTCGACAAAATTTGGCAAGGAGATAGATAATAATGGCATTCCGGGGAATAGTTTTTATCGACATACCACGCGGACGAAGCCGCGGACGGAAGCTAGTCTTTTATAAAATGCACATTGGGGTTCTGAGCGCAATTCTAAGGCATTAAAGGCCCTTGTTTACATTTTAAACCTATAGGTACATACCGATTTACCATGTCATTTCTAATCAATTCAATAAAGGAACGAGGAATTAAGGGTCTACAATCTACATAAACTCAACAAAGTATTTCGAGATGTGAGTAGGTAATTCTAGTTTTCCAACAATTTGAACCTTGCTTGTTCCCGAAGTCAATACCTACTACGCCTACGCCATGTATTTTTAACTTCAGCTAAACCTTGGACTGGGTGTTTGTTCTGGAATTCTGGATAATAGTTTCATTCAGAGGCTGTTTTAGTCTGTTGATCTTATAACGGCCTTTTGCAAGTTTGTCTTACCCGAAAAGGGGAGCAATGTTCTTATTGGTTTAGGTAGGTACGATTAATCTTTCACAGTCTTGATATCTTTCCTTTATTATATCACATAAATATTATCATTTATCACAGTCGTTGCTCCTCACAATCTTGACTTCCACTTTGGAATAAGTAATCCCTAGAATAGTGCTAGCCCTAGTGGGAAAAAGCGGAATCAGAGTTTGTGGGAGTGTAATTTTCCCCACGGAAATCAATTAGGTAGGACACTTGACTAAATATTGTAAACATTCCACTTTGTCACACTGGTAGGACAGATTGGTGGGTACTTGGGCAGAAGGAATAATTGACATGGACACTTGCAGTGGGTCGTTTTTCTGAACCTCGTAAGTTCCCCCAGTGCATGATTGTGGAAGTTTTATTGAAGTTTTACGTAGGTACACGAACTTGTGATGTCAGGGCCTTTACTTATTTTTATATTTTTTTGTTGTAACTGATCGTTTGAAATCGTTTCCCTACAGTTTATATGATTCTTTGACTGTAGGTAAATAAGCTAAAAAAAAACATTCCAATCAAATTTTTAACATTTTATTTCTACTTTGTATTACAGACGAATCGTAAACTGTGTTTACAAAATATATAAAAGTACCTACACGACTTAAGTTCAATCAATTAGTGACACAAAGCAACATTTTATTTAAAACACCATGTACCTACTATATGAGTAGCCAGATGACAGTAAAGAAATAAATGTTCTAATAAGAATTATTCAGAACTGCGTGAACTTAAATTAGGTAGATATTCCGTAGGTACATAAATATATAATATGAGCTAATAAATAATACTTACTTACCTACAAAATCTTAGTGATATCAAAATAGGTAGGTACAAATCCAAAAAAAAAACATTTAGGTAATGATTTCATATTTTCCACAAATTAATTAAAATAAGTAATAAATTAAACATTGTTCTATGCGCACTCAGACAGATATTATTACCTACCTTTGCATTTTACTGAGGGTATGAGGTATAAAAGGCTTAATTAATATTTTGTTCGTGACATACCTAGCATAATATTTAATATTACAAATCGAGTACAGGGTAGTGTATTTATAAAAAGAAGCAGAGGCATTTATATAAGTTAAAAAAAAACAAGAAAAAAAACGTTTCGACCTCGATCAAAATCGACTCTTCCCATAGTTTCGGCTTAATTTTCATTCTGAAGTAGATACGAGTAGTAGTGGGAGAAGTAAGTAGGTAGTTGTAGAAGTAGAAAAGCAATTGGTATTACTGTCCGCACAATGAAGGGTTCCGTACCGTAGTTGGGATGAATTTATTCCAAGCACAAACTTACGGAATGCATACGGACTGTATGGGAGAACATGTTTTTGCAACTGCAAATGTAAGTTGGTCGATTATTACTCATTAACTTGTAGAGCCTACTTAGCTATGATAATTTGCCTTTTAATTTCGTTATATACCTAAACTACTTACTGCTGTGATTTTTTTCACATATCCAGAACCCAACCATTTAGCTGGCGGGGGGACACACTTGCCTCTAACAAAAATTAGTACTTACAGCTTAATATTTCTGTTAAAGATAATTAAAATCGAGACTCGTTATTGATTTCCTAACGAACAATACCAAAAATAATTATGATAATTTGTAGACTTGAAACAACTGTTCAAGCTAAATAGGGTAGGTAGGTAATTTAAAAAGAGAGTTACAATTGCTTTTGATTGATATAACATAGAATAAAGCTAGCTGTAGGTATTTAAATTTATGTTATGTATAAGTAACATATAGGTAGGTACCTACCCACGCGAGCGTTAATAAGGGTTACGAGTTTTATGAAATTTTCGGTACTGTAGGTAGAGCGTCGTCTCTGTCACTCATAGCTGTATGACCAATGATATTATATTAACAGATATGTTATACACTCACAAAACAACCGAAAAAAATGTTCCGCGCAGCAGCGGCACACATACCCACGTTTCATTCATTTTACATTTCACTACAAGTAAAAACGTTACAATTGGAATGTTTTCGAGTCTTCACGATTGCGCGCTTATAATATATCTATTAATATAATATCATTGTGTATGACAGTTTGTTTCGAAAGCTCGATGTTTCGTAATATCGAATAACGCCTGAGTAGGTGTACCTTCTTGATAAATAAATTGCTTTGTCAAAGTACGAACAAGATTATGAGAAAGCAAGATTTTATAATCTATTACATCGGCATACACATAAGAAACAACTGTCTACAATAGTCAACAGTCTGTCGCATTCGCATAATGTAAGTATTGTAAGTAATTTTAATTTTTTAATGTGTTTAAGAAAGAAATGAATTTAAGAATGTAATGTACATAAAATTCTATGTAAGTACCATAAAATAATGCATTAGTTACAAGAAAATACAATTAAATGATATGTTTTAGGTGTCAGTCTTGAGAAAATGTAGCATTTTGGTTTTATGAACTTTTTACAATTACCTACGTATCAATATATATAAACGTAGGTACTTATCTAACATAATAGGTAGGTATATTAAATGGCACTCAACTGTGCCTTAGTTTATATGGCCCGTAACAGCAACAATCTATTGTTATATTTTTTCTATAACTAATAGATAGATACCTACATTGTTAAGTACTAAACCTCTAATAATTAGCAAGATAAATTCGGGCTTTATGAAACAATACATCTATTAATGTATTATATTATATATAATTATTGTATATTTATGCATTTACATAATCTTAACTCCCAAAACATCATTTGTGGGTAGTTTTACATTTTATTAGATAGATAAACAATTGCCACTAAACTTTAACAAGTGTGACATACTAATTATATTTAAGTATGTACTTACAATTTCTCAGCTTTTGACTTAGATATATTTATAAAAAATGTAAACAAGTTATAATTTTGACGATTTAATGGTCCCAATGTTAAACATATTTGGAGGATTACTTACCACATAGTTTAAGAGTAGGTAAGTAAGTAATACAAATATACTTAACCGTATAAGTAGTGACTAGATTTCCTTTTTTATCATAATCATATAGGTACATAAATATAAAAATGTATAAGTATTAAAAATTATTTAATTAGCCTTTGCACAAAGGAACTTACAAAATGTATATAGTGTGCTGACCAGAGCTTTTATTAAAAAGTTTAATTACGTATATGTGGGTACAAACGCTTTATTCACCTAGGTTTTCGTCGTCACTGATAGCGAAATAAAAAGTTAAGTTTAAATTAAAATGTTGAAGAAAATACTATTTCCTTCGCGCCCACTTGCATAACGTGTGCAAGTCAGATTCGGCCTAAATGAGGGTCTATTTTTTTGACGCAAATACAAAGTATAAATCTTTGCATAACTTCAAACTATTATTAGTTATTACAACAGAGGTCGTAAAATAAAATAAGATAACATTATAAAAAAATATTTATTCAGTTATTTGAATGTGTCATCATAAGTACAAGTATCATGAAAAAATTACGAATGTTTTTTTGTTAAAATTAAATTAAAATGTTTATATTTATAAAAAAGTAGGTAGGTAAAACCGCGGAAAATAGCGGTCGACCACTTTTCACACTTTTAATGTTGAAAAGTGGTCCACCGTCGTGTCCACGATGGTACATTATTTTCCTTTTATTAGAATTTATCATTATGATAAAGAACTGGCAGTATACTCTGTATTCGTCTAATTGTAAATAAATATTAAAATAAATTATATTCATGAAATTGGCTCGGTTCATAGAAAGTATCTCCTACACATGAGATCCGAAGATCTTCATCAGTAGTAACATGCGTCATCTTACAATATCATACGTAGAAAACGTAACTGGAAATTCGCTCCAAGTTAAATAGGTAAGTAGTAGTATAAATATTATATAACATACAATTATTTGTAATATATATTTCAACAAAAATATGACACAGGTGTATTTTAAAGTTTATATGTGCAATGTACAATTTTATTAAGGGAAACACTAAAATGTCTATACCTACCGACTAAAATTACCTAGTTACACATTGGTTCAACAAATTGAATTTTCAGCACAACATTACTTAGTAACGTTTGGCGAATAGTAATTATGTGCATACGAAATGCACCTAATTATCAATTTTATTCGCCAAAAGTTCTCATAAAAGTTCTGTTAAAGGTTCTACAGGGCTGCTACAACAGGTATACCTACTCAACACATCTAAGATCGTCAAGTTTGAATTATTAATTAATGTCACTGATATTTAAACAGAGATTTGTAATCTATTCTATGTTTTATACTACCTACTCATAATAAAGATAATACCTACTGTTTATTAGCTAATAAGTAGTAGAGAGCTATTACACAAGGATCTATGTAATTTTCATTTATACAGGTCACAGGTACTGAACATTAATTAACCGACTAATTTAATTAGAAAATACAAAAAAAATATACATCTATACAAGGTAGCAATCTGCACCAAGCAACACAATTAAGCTAAATGACACTTTAGTTGCCTGAAATATTTGCCTAAACATATTTTTGTAAGTTCACTGAGTCCAATTTTGTTTGTAAGTAGCAAAGCTGCGTTCATGTATCAAAAATAATTTAAAAGCCATAGGTACCCTTGGGTACTTGACATGGAATTGCAAATATGTATATAGATAATTACAAAATTATCTCATTTTAAAATTATTTGCGCTTTATGTTTTCGGGTAAGTATGTGGTTCACGTGAATTTTCGAACCGGAGATAAATCGGCCTTCGTATTGCTACCACCCTAAGGCGCGATTAACTCGATTCGGTCGATCGAAAACCTCGCGCAATAAAAAACTATGTAGGTACTTAGTACACAACTGGGTCTGTTATTATTACATATCGGTCAAAAAACTATAAGAATGCATTATGTAATAATTATGCGCCTAGTCAGTCACAATAGATGATATTAATAAAAGATACCATTTTTTTTTAAATACGTTATAATTTCAGGGGGCATAGAATCGAACTGGCTTATTTACCCCATCGTCATTTAGAATTTTCCTCAAAGTTGCGGCACACGATAAAACTCACATAAATAAATGAGGAGAGGACACTCAAAAAAACAATAAATGTCCAGGGATATGGAGCGAGTACGCCAGCTTCCTGAAAAGTTCAACTCCTTAGACAACAGTTGAAAAATTATACGGAATTATATAACCATATAACGATCAAAGGTCAAATCACAAGTAAATAATAAATTGTACCTACAGTAGGTATCTAGTGCGAAAATAACTACTTACAATAAAGTGCGTATGTGTGTATCCATAAAAAAGAATAAGGACCATTTCAAATAACAAAACCCAAAATAGCTGCGTGGACGCGTAACCCTCTTACAATTGGAGGGTCCGAGAGTCTCAGTCTTAATCATTAAGCATTGAACAAGGTAACAGCAGCTGCTGGTTAAAAATATTAAAAGTGTGTACCTACTTCCAAGTTTTTCCTTTGCAATGGTGGGAATCTGAGTATTATGTTAGGGCTAGTCAAAAGGACGTAAAAAAGAAAGTGATTTATACTTTGCCGATAACTTTATTGGAATTCAACAGGAGTACAAGACATTGGTCTGAAGATAGAAGAAGGTTTGTTCTGAGAATAGATTGAAAAGCTTAAAATACAGCCGGACTGAATCCAGGATAGACTCCGGAGCTAATAAAAAAACTGCCTATAAAGTGAATTTACCGAAATGGATCTAGTCGTTTAATATAAAACTCAGATATGTATTATAAATTATAAGTTACCTTCAGTTTAATAATAATGCTTTCGTTAAGCCCTTCTACCTACAAACAGTCAACATTCAGCAGGTAAGTAAGTACATCAAGGGGCAAACAGCCCGATAGACCCTAATAGCTATATTATAAAAAGTACGTACGTTCATCAATTAAAAGAGCTACCTATTACTGCTTAGAAATAAAGCTTGATTGAAATCTTTGTGCAATTAAATGGAAAGTGTAAATATATCAATACAAAATATACAAATATTATCAAATCTTTTAATATATGTATTACTTAATATAATTTTTCAATATTCACAATAAATGCTATAAAAGCATATAAAATATGGTCATGCAAAAATACGACTGACAAAATATGGTAATGCGGGTAGAAAAGCGAACGGTAGGTACATTATTTTAACCCGTAAAACGGTAAATTATTTTAACCCGTTTTCGTGTAGGTACCTACGCTTATTTTTGAACGAATTGAGTAGATATCTTACGTGCTTCACGTGCTTGTAACAGGATGAAAATGTGCCTGCCGCAAACAAAGATCGATTAATATTGTCGCAGCAAACGGATAAGGTAACTGCCTTTTAGGCTCCCATGAAGCATGACTAATAGGGAAGCGGAGCAAACTAACGAAGGTCTCAAATAAGTACTGTAAGTATAAATAAAAAATAAGACGAAATAGGAGAAGCGGTTGTCTAGCAGAACAAAATTGCATAGATTGGTGGATGAATGAAGAAGTTCAAGAAGTTATTATTCTTGTTGAGGGGAGTTTAAAAAAAAACCCATATAAATTACTTGAGAGTGCCAGGTAGGCACATCTCTAGGAAGCTGAGTCACTTGATTAATAAATAAACAAGAATATCGGATTCAAAAACTGATTGACAATTTTATTTTTAAAACTGTCTGCGTATCGGTGATCATGCCTTGAAGATGGATCGGGGTTGATACGTAGTTCATGTATACGACTTAATTAAATAAATCATTATTTTAACAATAAATTCACAAGTATCACATAATTACAAAAATATCATAGACATTCATTACAACACGATGTCGTCAATTCGTCATATAAATATTTAGTTATGTACAACATTTTGCTGTAGCATAACCGGAAACTAGGCCCTTATATAGTTTAGGGCACAGCACCTTGCCACTCAAAAATATGGTGGATGTATACCTAGTATTTTTTCATTCATTTCTGATACTGATAAAATTTAAGAATGGTACTTTCCGTTCAGGCTCTATAAGTCGAGTTAGTAAAGTAAAAAGACAATTTAATAATTACTTAATTACAATAGATTTTTTGAAACAACACAGTTGTTACAATTCGTACTTAATCAGTACCTACCACTTTCTAAATGCTTGCTACATTAAAAATTAAAACCATAACTAGATAAAACACAATTATTTTCAATTTATATTTGAATAAATTCAACCTTTTAAAAATAGTAATATTCCTTTGATAGATTTTCCAACAACAAATATGTTCCATCCACTTAGCACCTTAATATTAGTTTCTACTACAACATTATTTTACACAATTATATCACATTTAAATTGCACATGCAGAGAACAGAAAACCAATGTTACAAAACAGGTATTAAATCCATTACATTCATTTTCAGTTCATTCTAATAACGTTCACAAGAGTGCATTTTCAGAAAACCTCGCGGTTTTCCGTGTTTAGGTCGCCACTATCCACCTGTTCCATTGAAATACTGTGCGTGTTTCGTGTACGGAGCTGCAATGTGATAAGGCGGAGGTTGACCTCGACCGTAAACTGGCTCAGAAATGCTAGGACTATGCCGGTGGTTAACCACACTCGGAGGATTAGATGAAGCTGGTATGGCATCATATAAATCATACATATTTTGGCTAGTTGGTGAATGCACGTGACTGTAACTTCCATCATCTGATATCAATGGCGTGGTAGCCATGCGGTAGGGATTAGTTGTGTTAGTGTGTCCTGTTGGGGAGTATAGTTCTGGAGACTGTGATGATACATAAGTGGGACTTGTTGTCATGCCGTAAATATTGGCGTTAGGTGGTTGTGTTTGGTGAAGAGCTGTTGAATACTCATGACTTTCCACAACGCCACCAGGATAAACATTACTATAACCACTTAAATTAGGCATAGTTGTTGAACTAACCACTTGACTTACAGTGTGTAACCTAGGACTTGGCAAATCACGATTCCCATGTGAGTGATAATTATAGGTATCATAATTCCGCTGACCATAAATCTTATCTTTGGCACGCGTGCAATTGTCACTGTCATATATACTTTCATGGTAATTGTTTTCTGACACAGAGTGGCATATGTGATCTTTCCTAGCATATATAGGATCAAATGGAGGAATATTTTCCATCATAGTTCTGGTATTATAAGCATTTTCACTAAAATGCGGTGATAGAATACCTTCATTAATTGGCTGCCTTTCTTGGGAACTGAGGCTCAACCTCTGCAATCTATTATGAGAGTCATCTGTGCCACCTCGGTAGTTCACATCATTTGGCAATTGGTAATTTTTATGCTCTGTATGTCCTCTGTACATATTTTGGGGTAAAGCTATGTTTGCTCTATCCATATCTTGTCTAGAACTGTATTTGTCAGTCTGCTTTGAGCCATATTGTCTTTGTGGTAACAGATAATTATCTCCACATTCTGCTTTGAAATCAGTGTTAGCAGTCCCAGTAGTTTCAGGATACAAAGCATGGTCAACACTTTTGTAACTTTTATCATGTTCATATGAAAGATCCAGAGGTTTATCATACGCATTCTCAGCAGGAAGATTATCATAAACAGATGTTTTCATGGGATCCTTATTTGTTCCTCCCAAAGTACTTTTTCCAGCACCTTCCATTTCCATTTTGTTATCAGATGCAAATCTTTGCTGTAATGTAGGTGTTATTTTGGCTGCTTTAATGTGTACTGCATTTTGCATAGGAGGTGTAATATCTTGTGTGCCATCCTTGTGTATATTCCTGGCATGCTTTGCTAATGCCCTCAATTCTTTTGGGTAAGGTGTTGGGGCTCTCCTCAACTGCCCTGGTTTTTCTGTAACCTTAGGAGCAGCTTTCATGTCAACAAAACTAATATGACGGGCAGAAGAGTTAGCCTCCACATTTTCAGATTTGTCATTGTCCAACTTCATTTCAATAGGGGTTAAAGGCACTTGGGGGAAGAGGAAACAAGTAAGGACTTGTTCATAGGTCTGAGGGTCGACTTCAGAATGCATAGGCACTAAAGGTTTGCTTTGGTTTTCAGACAGCCAGAGGGCTACTAAATTATCACAATTCAACAAGGACTGAGGAAGACAACTTAATGAATTCCTTACTAAGTTTAACACTCTTAAGGAAGTTAAATGGCCTATTTCTGGAGGGACTCTAGTCAATTTATTAGATCTTAACGATAGCACAGACAATTTTATACAACTCCCTATCTCAGGAGGTATTGAAGTCAACATATTATCGTCAATATTAAGATATTTTAATTTCCTCAGAAGTCCAACAGAAGATGGTATTTTGTCTAAATAGTTGCACATAAGCATTAATTCTTCAAGATTGGCCAGCTGTCCTATGCTCTCTGGTAATGAATATAATCTATTATTATCTAATTTTAATGTAGCTAAGTTAGACAGCTGCCCAATGCTGTCTGGAAGCTGTGTCAAGATATTTAATGATAATGTCACATCCACCAGTTGATTGCAATATCCAATCTCAGGAGCAAGTTCTTCTATCATATTATTACTTGCCTCCAAATGTATCAAGTTTTCTAATGGTTTTATAACAGATGTAATGCATGTCAAGCTATTGTTATCTATCCATAGCTCTTTTAGCTTTACAAATCTTCCAATCACTTCAGGAAACTGTTGAAAGTCATTTTGTCCTATATCTAATCTCTGTAATTCGGTTGACCGAGACAATGACTTTGGTAAAATCATCAAATAATTATCTCTTAATTCCAGTATTCTTAAATTCGCTAGCCGTCCAAAGTTTCCAGGAAGATACTCCAAGTATGTGTCATTCAAGTATAGTTCTTGTAATGCAGTAAGATTTGTAATAGCATCTGGTAGTTTTTCCAATGGATTAACACTAAGATCTAAGAATGCCAGATACTTAAGGGCCTTCATATTCTCTGGTATTGATGTCAAAGTATTCCTGCTGATATTCAAGTGTTGAAGATTTACTAACGAAGATATGGCTGCAGGTAGCCCTGACACTTCATTATCACTAAGATCCAAGTATTTCAATCCATGGCACATGAATAGTTGGCGCGGGAGTTCCGTAATACGGTTACTCTGGCAGAGCAGAGTTTCAAGCGTTCTTTCGTACACAAACACTTCAGTGGGGAAATCGACCAGTGACTGATGCGAATAGTCCAACTCCACCACATCTTCGACGCCAGGCCGCACACAACACAGAAAATCGAACGGCATTATGTTGGAACTTATTTCCAACCTCACACACAACAAATTACACTATTTTTTTTTACATAAACTTAAAACTCTTCAGTCTGTCTAAATCACTAACATTGTTTGTAGAACTCAAACATTGCGGCGCTTCTTTTTAATTAGTCACATTGAGGAGAACTCGGTAAATAGTATAAAATTACTTAATAATGAATCACTCAAACAAAATAATGATAACCTTCCCCGCCCGACCAATCCCAATAGTATTCTCATTTTTCTTAATCCGATCCGATCCGTCACTTCTGCTTCTGTCGTTCGTACATTTTCATTGATGATAGAAAATTGTAGTCTGTGTTGTGCATTGATGAATGATGAATGCTTGTTGACTATTACAGATAATTAATATTTACTATTCCCAACTCCTAGCCCTATTTCCTAATCGACTAATCCGAGTACCGATTGTTTCCCCCATATCGTAAAAGGTGTGATAGACGTGCGAGCAAGTACACGTACTTATGGCTGGGCGAGCTTACTCGCCCGTGTGTCATTCAAAGTACGCGGACTTTAAAGTGGGTGATAGACGTGCGTACATAAAGTTCGCGACCTTACTCGGCTCGCCGTCGGTGACACACGTGAAGCTTGCTCAAATTGGTTGGCGGCTATGACAGACAAGCCAAGGCGGGCTACAAGCAAATTTCAAACCTGTTGGATCACTGACGAACTTACTCAGCGGTTTTAAAGTCCGGGTACTTAACATGACAAACGGGCGAGTAAGCTCGCCGAGCGATAAGTACACGTACTTGCTTGCACGTCTATCACCCCTTTAATACCGCTGAGTAAGTTTGTCGGCGATCCAACAGGTTTGAAACTTAAAAACCGCGTACTTTAAGTACGCACGTCTATAGTGGGTGATAGACCTGCGTACTTAAAGTACGCGGTTTTAGGTTCGCGACCTTATTCGGCTCGCCTTCGGTGACAGAAATGCGTACTTAAAGTACGCGGTTTTTAAGTTCGCGATCTTACTCAGCTCGCCGTTGGAGACACACGTGAAGCTTGCTCAAAATGTCATTGTTAAATTGGCGGCTTACGGCTCGTGGCGATGACAGACGACGAGGCAAGGCGGGCTACGAGCAAAATTTCAAACCTGTTGGATCGCCGACGAACTTACTCAGCGGTTTTAAAGTCCGTGATCCGCGTACTTAGCATGACACACGGGCGAGTAAGCTCGCCGAGCCATAAGTACGCGTACTTGCTCGCACGTCTAATAAGTACGCACGTCTATCACCCACTTTAGAGAAGTCGGTTAAGGAGGATGCGCTAGGGTGGCCCGCGAAATTCAAATTTTCTTACGTTTTTTGCAATTTGCAGCTCATGAAAGTGCTAAATGTCATGATTGTACTAGCCGATACTTATGTACTAACCGATACTTAAAACTCCCTTTTTATTTTATTTATTTTACTTGTGACTCCGTCCACGTCGTAGAATTAGATTTATAGTAATCATGTCCTTTCCAGGAACCTAAAATGTATCTCCATAATAGGTAGGTACCGCTTCAGGGTAGCTCGCAAAATTCAATTTTACGTTGTTTGCTATTTGCAGGATCAGGTGTGTGTTTTACCTATTTAATAAATAACCGAAAGAAAATAATGTTTTCATAGTACAGATATTATAATATTGTTATGTATTTAACAGTGTACGCATCTGTACCGAACTTGTAAGGTGTATACATTTTAGAAGATACTACTCGGTTGCATTTTTGTAACCACCTTTTGGTCGGCAAAAGATAATAAGCATAGACACAAAACTCAATAGAAATAATAATTATTTATTGCACACAATGACGACAGATAAATAAATTATGGAAAATAGGCGGAGACGGGTGTTGCCCGGTAGGTAGATCCTCGTGTAGATTTCTTTTCTCTATAGTTTACTTTAGGTAAGTTTATGTTCGTATTTTCTTTTCCTGTCTGACTTGGTGGGTTCTTAGGCTTCGTTTTCGCATCTGTAGACAAAATCAAGGTTTCGAGTTTCAGCCAAGTTAGTCTTCAATTAAAAGTGGAATACTTTCTCATGATCCATGACACTCAAGCACACATGAACTTAATTCTTATAACTTTAACCACAAAATAGTACAGAAGGCGCACTCCGCATTTTAGGTATAAAGCTACAAGTACGCGGCACCCGGCGTCGGGCTCGTCTCAGTGAGCGTAACGTGTCTGATACTTATCGACACCTGTTAAGAACAAAATTGTATCTATTTTTTCTAGGTTTACATAGAGATATAATTATAGTATAGAGTGCGCGCAATAAACTATGAACAGTAGACACGGGTTTGAACAACACGACGTTCTTCACCACACTCACTCACTTGTCAGTTCGAGGTTCATTCATTTGAATGTCACAGTGAAGCGGTACAAAATGTTATTTTGAGGTGTTGGGACTGGTTGAAGTGCCTTTTGGTTTTCCTACCTAACACTAATCTATAGCTCACTCGTCTACGACCCGCACTAAGCAATTTGTGCAATACGCGCATTCAATGTAATATTATATCTCTATGCAGGAGAGTGAATATTTTTTTTTTAAGTTTTGTTGTACTTGGGTTTTTTAACTTTTATTTTTATTTATATTTTATGGGGTTATAAAAAAAAAATGAAATGTGAAATAAAAAGTGAAATGTGCTAATTAAGCCTTTTCATTTGATACCAAACATGGCTTGTTATTTTTTTTTTTCATGGCTTTTTGTCGTCTAGTGGACGCCATATTCAATTTAATGTGACGTCACCCTATAAACAGTGGAAGATCAAGACGCTTCCAACGATACCTCATTTGTCAAATTGTGATGAGTAGTTTAGAAGATACGAGGGAACACATTAACAAACATACATACTGGTCAAAATCATAACCCTCCTTTTTGCGTCGCCATAGTCGGGTAATGAGTTACAATGTTGTTCTTATCAGGTGTCGAACTGTCGAACTGTCGATATAGGAAAGAGTTACGCGATAGAAAGAGACGCAACTTCTAGGTGAATATAACTGTAGATAATTAGCGCTGTGCGACCTGAATTGTACTTTATTGTGTCGTAGCAAGAGTCGCCTTTTATTATAATTGAAATTTAATTTACTTATACCTTTTCCAATTTGGTTGTCTATTTCAGAAGGTTGTAGATATTTCGGGTCCAGTCCAACTTTAGAAACTCTATCCTGGATTGCAGGACCTGGTGACTCTTCTAAATTTGACGCTCTATATGTAACAAAACAACAACATTATTAACTTTTGACCTGAGGCGATAAGTGGGATGGTGAGCCGCATTTCAGCTATTTTACCTAATTGTCTTGGTTAACAAGGAGAAAATATTTTTGAATAATTTCAAAAATCTGTCAATCAATTTCACTCACGATTTCGAAGTGGCATAAAAGTCGATAGATTCTTCGGTTATGCCGTGTGACGATTCAGTATGGTTGTTGTTTCTGGACAAGAAGTATGGCGTCGAACTTGTTGCTGTTTGGATTCCAAGCCTTTTGTTCTGTACCAAGTCAGTGGGATCCACGTCATCCAGCTTTTTATGAAGCCATTGTATTACTGAAACAAGTTATTAATTAATTTATTTTAACCTACCCCAGGTAGACCCAATACAAGGGTAGTAAGAATTAATTGTTACCCATATTATTATTCTTGATAGTTTCATCTCTATCTTTGAGAGCTTTCTCATTGGCTTCATACTTTTCCTTTAAATCTTCAAACTCTTTTTGCAGCTTGTCCATGCAGAGATTAGTGTTACTAAGTCGCTCTTTTAGTTCTTCCGTTTCCCTCGTATTGCGTTCTATAACTTTTTCTTGTTCTAATGCTATAGCTGTTCTGCATAAAAGCTAGAAATATTAAATGACAGGTGTTTAAAATTTAGGAGGACAACATACCAAGCTTACAACAGCATTGCTATTCTGTGACCATCTCACCGTGATAAATTAGGTGAAGTGAGCGTGGAGTGAGCTGTCATTGTCATCTATTGATGACAATGACAGCTCACTCCACGCTCACTTCATGCCTACTGATGCTAAGGCAGTGACAGTTCACTCCAAGCTCGCTTCATCTAAATTCTCACAGTGAGATTTTTACAGAATAGCACCACACGTGATGACAAGTGCATAATAAATTTAATTACCTTTTCCTTCATTTCAATTAGGTCACCATTTTGTTTTGAAATAATTTGGTTAGCTTTTAAAAGCTGCTCCGATGTTGATTGAACAGCGTCATTATGCCTATTTACAAGAGATTCGCTCAAAGCTAACCGTTCCTCTAAACTTAACTGTGGACAAAGAATAATACAAAAATATTTTAGGGGGAAAATTATAGATGATATAGATTCTTATTTTATATTAAGGAACTGATGTGCATAGTATCCACCGAAAACCTATACCAACCTTTTCTTTCTTGGCTATTTGTAGAGAACTGTTTAATTCCTTTATAACATCTGAGTTATCCTTCACTGTCTGTAATCAGAAAATCATCAATCAGTTTTGGTTTCATCATCATCATCTACAGTTCGATTCAAACTTAATGGCGGCATGGAACATGAGGCGAGTCGCTGCGCACTACGAGTAACAATTTCAAGTATAAGCAGGGTGAATCAACATTATTGGATATGCTTTGATGATTAGTATGATGGTACCTTTTCTAAATAAATACATTTTGAATTCATTTGATGATATTGTTTTTCTTTTTCCATTACATCCCTTTCTAATGAAGCATTTTTAGCTTTTAATGTAGCTACTTCAATATGAGATTTTTGAACTTCTTTCTCTAACATGTTCAAGCACTGGGTTTTTTCACTGAAAACATTCAAAAAGAGTAAATACAAATTAATATACAAGAAAATTGAAGGCAAACTCATGGTTTGATGTATAAATTATACCTTAACTGATTTTCTAACTGTCCTATGTTATCACGCAACTGCTTACAATGAGAGTTAATTTCGTCCGTTTGTTTTTCCTTCTTATTCAGACTATCCTGATATGTGGTGAGCTGGGTTTTCATATTTAGTTCCGCATTTTGCTGCCACAGCATTTTTTCCTGTAACATTTATTAAGCATTGAAGAATTTTGTAAGCATGGAAAATTAATCTAAACTAATTTAAGGAGAAAAGATTTTTTGTATGTTTATAATGTTTTTTTGTTACTCTTTAAAGCTAAAACACGTACAGCGGGGTACCATCTGCACTTCGTCGATATACTGTCTAGTCGTACTAAGCGCTTCTCTTCCACATTTATTATGCGCACGGCCAAAGTGGGGAACTCTCTGCCAGCATCTGTTCTCTGTCACGTATAACCCGTCAGCCTTCAAAACAAGAGTGAACAGGCATTTTCTGGGCTTGCTCGTTCCATCATAGCCCTCATCTATCGCTTTCCATCAGGCGAGATCGAGGTCAAGAGCAGTCCCATAACTCAGTAAAAAAAACAATAAAAAAAAACGGCTGATCGGATTTAGATGAAATTTGGCACATGGGTAGACTTCATAGTCTACCCATGTGCCAAATTTCATCTAAATCCTGGAAACTCCACCTTTGGAACTTTGTACCCCAATATTCCCATGGGATCATGACTTATGCGGGTGAAACCGCGGGGCACAGATAGTCCATAATAAAATCCATATCCAAATTAAAGAATAAATAGATAAGTATAAGAAAAGGAGGATGATCCTTTTTTTTTATAAAAACAGTGTATCAAGCTATTTCAACCATTTATAAAATTAAATGTGGACAATCACCTGCATCATCTTTTCCTTCTCCTGTTTTAAAGTTTCTCTGAACTCTAATTCATATTTCGACTTTTCTTCTTCCATTCTTGCTATAGTATGTGTCAGATCATGAATCTTCCTTTCCATGTTCATACACTTTTCATTTAATACTGCCTCGTTACTCATCGCTGAACTTTTATGTGAAAATAAGCTTTTCTGTAATCATGAATATTGTAAAGAGTTCAATATCATTTCTCAGTCCATAATATGATAAAATAAAGTCACCTCATATGCCTGAATGCGATGAGGAAATCGCCAAAAGTATTTTCATACATAAACTGTATGAAAATGGTGTACAATTCATTAAAGTTTGTGTAAGTTGGCTGAAATATGACGATGTAAAATACTACAAGTAAGATGAACATCAGTCACATTTTAATCTAACCCACATGCTTGATGCAACAGGTTATGAATGGTGGATATGACACTACAGCAGAAAAAAAATTAGGCATTCAGAATTTCAGATGCTGTGATTTTGATGCAAACTGCAGTTACTTTAAAACTACCTTTAGGTTAATGATTGTATCAGCCATGTGTTGTTTAATGTCTGTATCTGTAGCTGGTCCAGTCTTCAAAGATAAATGTACAAGTCTTTTGAATTCATTATGCTCTATTACTTCTAAATAATATTGCACTGGGTTTTTCTGTTGCATTATCAGGAACCTGGAAGAAAGGTAATTCACAATAATTTTTATGACAGTTTTCACCTATTATACTTACTATACATATTATATTTACTATCACTAAACTTGAAATCCTTTGTTTACCACTTGACTCACATGTTGTTTGAAGCACATTGCTGTAGTAGTCTCACAAGCTGTGATGGGAAGTTGTCAAAATCCACCAGAAGACCCTGTTGCTTTTTTAAATCTTCATAGTCCATACGTGTGATAGTAAGCACACATAAAAATGTGGCGTCTTCATCATCCGATAAAGATATTCGCTAAAATTAAATAAGTTAATTAATAAAACATTTTGAATTCAATGATTTACTACATTTTAGATAACATACTGTATTAATTTGAAAGTTTGAGAGCTGAGAAACCAACCAGAGTATCGGTTTCAAAAAGTTTGTCAATTGTTACAGTCACATCTTTCTTGCTGTCTTCGAAACCTCTTTTAAAAGTAATGTAATATTTTTCTTTGTGGAACGTTTTATAAGCCATTATTTTCGTAAATAAATAAAACGATTATTTAATTTTTATGTGTGATAAAACTTCCAAACAAAACGTAACTTTCCCCAAACAAATTCAAATTGTCACAATATGACACAATCTCAAACTGTCACACAGTAGTGCAGCGTGTTGGTCACAATGTCACAGGATAAACACCGTTTCATAAGTTTAGTCGATTTTATAAGATAGGGCTATGAACACAAAAGAGTAAAAAGTTACTGAAACTGCAAAGCACAACACAGCTAGAAAAAAGAATTACTCTGCGCTTGTCATTGCTAAATGTCAATTAATTGTCAAACATCGAAATTCCCGCGCCCTCCAACGTCGTGTTGAAACTCGTCACAAAAACGTAAAAGAAATATTGTAATTTGGTTTTGAAAATTTGAGTTTGAGTACAAAATAGTTCATTGAAATTTAAACCAAGTGGCTATTTTATAAGATCAACTAGTACACACACTCTATTTTCTTAAAAATGTGGAATGGTAAGTAGTTTACACTACAACCACCTAGAAAACGAATCTTTACTAATCAAACGATCAATCATATCATCATCAGAGTTTATTACCTACCGATACCCTCTCTAGACTTGTTTGTAAACCATGTTTCAGATCAGTCCGCTGTTGGCGGAGGGTTTTTCAATTCGCCAAACCAATTTGGAAATGTAAATACACCAAATCAGGCTCAAAAACCGGTAAGTACTTTACCCATATCATTAGTCCTCTATACGTTTATACATTACTTACTCCTACTACATAATCAATAAATCATAAATAATATCTTGTAACTTCTATCCAGGGCCGAAGAGCATCGCGTACAGCTCCTATAGTGATCAGTCAAGCTCTACACAGTGGAGATGATGGTGTGAAGATATGGGGAACAGAGGTCCAGATAGTTTCTGTTGTAGCTCGCGTGAGGAACATCCGGATGCAGAGCACCAAAATTACTTATACCATACAAGATATCACTGGCAGGATGAGAGCTGTGCTTTGGCTGGACCAGGAGGCAGCTGATGAAGATGTAAGGAATTCTTTATTTAACTTGTTTGAGAAGAAACTTTATTTGTACACAATAGCAATACTTACAAAATGTCCAATAATATAAAAATGAAAATGTTAATTACTTGTTTTATAGTGCCCCATCTCAGACCTTCTTTTGTTTCTGTCACTTATTGAACTAACAGATTCTACTACCTATCTTGCAGGATAAAGCCACACCAAAGGTGCAGGTGAATGACTACATACAAGTATATGGCACTGTGAAGACTAACAAAGGAAAGAAAGTACTGATGACTTTCAAAATAATGCCAATAACTGATGTTAATGCTATCACATTCCACTACCTTCACTGTATCCAAAATAGGCTTAAAATGGAAGCTGATTCTAAAAAGGTAATTATGATTTATGAAAGTTTATGCTACTGGTAATAATAGCTTTATTTACTCTCATGTCTACAAGATAACTCATCTAATATATCACCTGCAAAATATAGTTGAAATATGCTGCTGCATCAATCTTCAGTTGAAGCAAATAGTTACTCTTTATTCTTTGTATACAAAGTCTTCCCCAATAAACTATGTATTTGACTATGATTATTTTTACAGGAAAAGATTGAAAACAATAACTCAACATTCACTGGTGGTCTACCAGCCAATTCCATGGTTGGTGTGAATGAAAGCAGCGCTTCTGTGAACGGCCTAAACCCACGACAAATGATGGTTTTTAACCAGATAAGGGCTTCTACCCTGGAGCAAGGTATCAGTAAAGAAGATATGTATGGCACCCTGAAGGACCGTATGTCACAAGTGGAGTTTGAGTAAGTATTGTACTATATATGTATAAACTTACACCGTTTAAGTAGGAACTACGGATTGATTCTTATTATTCTGATTCTCCTTATAAAACAGGCTTAGCTTAACTTTCTTTCTTCCTTTTGTGCCTCTTTTATTTACTCCCATTTTTATATTTCCAGAAATATTTTGGAATGGATGTGTGGTGAAGGTCATATCTACTCAACAATTGATGAAGAGCATTACCGGGCTACTGATGCTTTCTAAGGACTACCCAAATGTATTTCAATGTGAAACTGGCAGTATCATTATGTTCTCTAATTTTTTTATGTACACTTCACCACCAAATCATTAAATACTTAAATAAAAATATTTTTAAAACATTCTATTTTGTTTGTACCTACTCACTCTAGTTAAAACCATTACTTTATGAGGAATGCTTGTATTTTATATCCAAAATATTCAGTATTAACTTACAATATCCAACAGATAAATAAATAGAGAAATTAATTATTTATTATTGATTTATTAATTATTATTGATAGAGAAATTAGACATAAAAGGAAAAGTAGAAATTAAATAAAACTACAATTACCACTTAATATTATAAACAAACAAAGTGCTCTTCCTCCTCTCTCCTACTATGCTGTGCCCGACAGGGTCCATAATTGTACCATTAATTTTAACCAGTGGTATGCCGGAATGTGGATCTCGTAGAGACACAATGGATTTTTAATTGTGTTTGTAATTACGGCATACGACGGGTTAAGCCTACCAACTGTTTTAACAACATTATGGAATGCAATAGAATTGAGAATTGAGATGTTATCTCCCACTCACACTGAGGAAAATAGTGTACTTTTGATAAAAATTACATGGAGTACCTATACAGTTATCAAACTAGTCATTATTATACAGAATTTATCAGTAGTTGTTTTTCTTGTAATAAGACTTATGATAGTGTTATAAATGTTAAAATACACTATTATAATTCATCCCGGACAGACTTATTTTTCTGATCTGGTTTCTTTCCTGGGTATGTTTGACTGTCTAACTGAACTTCTTTTAATTCTTCCTGTTCTACAAGGAATTCCTTTGCTGTCCATGCCTGGGATCCATCTTTGAACATGAATATTGCTCTGTCATCATCAACAAGGTATCTGAAACAGAAATATGAATTAAATAAAGCAACAATATTTTTAAAGCTTATCCAATACCTATAGTTTTAATAAGAATTTTGATTCTTATTAACATTAAGCTTTCAGCCATGGAGGACTCAGTAACTGAGTGAAATAGCCTACCTTTCCACCTGAATATGGTTACTCCATAGACTAGTCTGCCATATCTTAGTTACTTCCTCAGTTCTTGCTCTGGAAGGCTTGTTTGCTACGGACACAAACATCATGAGAGTCTGTCCTTTTTTAGTTGCTTGCAATACATTTCCTGGGTCAGACAAATCCAGTTTGGTGAAATCTATAGACGGCGGCTTCCGAAGGTGTTCAGGCAATTCATCTTCTGGTAATGGCTCCTCATCCTCTTCCCATTGATCAAAAAGTCTGAAAAAAAAGAGATTGATGTTATAATATTTATTGATACTTATTATTATTTTCTTACATATTAATTAAAAAAACCATAAATAACCCTCCTTTTTGCTTCGCCGTAGTCGGGTAAAAATGATGTGTTCCTATACCTACTTTATGACCACGTAGGTCGCCCGTTTACAAGGAAATTTTAATAAAATTTATAGTTATTTTAATAGAATAAAAAAACTGGCAAGGCAACAGTTATGAAAATTTTAGAAGATTCGAACCTACCTTTCCATGTCAGCATCGGAGAAATCTGTTATATCCTTTTTAGCCCAATCCGGCTTTTCCTCATCTTTGGACTTCTTAGCTAAACTAATAGTGAAACAAATTAAAACTATAAAAAATAGTATTTTAGCCATATTTATAGAAATCAACACTTTTCAGTTAAAACTGAAACCTGACTGAAACTTCATAAAAGAGAATTATTTTTGTATTGAATAGTTGAGATTGAAATTGAGATGCTATTTCAAAGTTTCTCGAGCTTGATCCGAGCACGCAGCACGAGTATCAGATTCAGGGAAATTCGGATTTCGGTTCGGCGTTTCATTGATTGACGTCTACAGGTTACAGCATTACCAACTCCAAATAATGGATTACGGTGTTTCTAGTTTAAAATTATGGTAGATTTAAAAAAAATACGGTAGATTTTAAAAAGTCGTGCAAAATTAAAAAGTTGTTTGAAAAAAAAAAAAACTTCGGAATTTGACAAAATAACTGTGTGACCATGATCATTTCAATACATTTCAGTATTTTTGTCTCCTAAGCATATCTTCTGACGGCAGAACGTTGACACAATTTTTTCCAACATCAGATTCACTATGATCACTTTCCATTTTTTTTTTTTTGCAAAACAGATTCCCTTTCAACGCAGATATAATTACAACGCAATTACGCAAAGTACATCTGAATAAAGAAAGTTGGTAATAAAAAAGGTTACTATTGGTTCAAACCACAGATTACTAATATGTAGCAAGCGTTCAAACTATTATCTATGGTTGAGGAATTCACCCTAGGTCACTGCTATTTAAAATGTTGCCATGTTATGACAACAAAAATACATGCATTAATCCATCTGCCCAATTACTGTGTTTTGTGACACCGTAATGAAATTACTACGGTAGACGGTGAATCAATGCTGAATACGGTGTTTCTACCGTAATTACGGTGCAGTTGGCAACGCTGACAGGTTAGTTCTCTAAATAGTCTGTGGTCTACAGACACAGTAGCGACCTCCGTGAATTTAGCCGCACGATTTCATTATTATGAACTTTTGTTAATGCTAATCGTTAGAGAATCGTTAGAGAGGGTTAGAGAGAAAAGAAAAATCGTTAGAGAGTAATTAGTTTTTATGTAAAAACAATTTTAATTTTTCGTGTGAAGTTGGCCCCTCTTCCCGCAAAAATGGACTTAGACGTAATCTTATTTTTTAAATCGTTTGCGAATCGTTAGAGAGAGATTGAGAGTTACTCAAAATCGTTAGAGAGTTAATATTTTATTTGATATTAAATAACTTCTACGAGCGTGACGTTAGCCCACCTCTGTGAATTTTGCCCCCAACTTTTGTAAATGCTAATCGTTAGAGAATCGTTAGAGAGAGTTAGAGAGAAAAGAAAAATCGTTAGAGAGTAATTAGTTTTATTTATCAACGATTTTAATTACTTTCGTGAATTTGGCCCCCATTCCCGCAAAAATGGACGTAGACGTATTTTTTTTTTTATAATTTGAGAATCGTTAGAGAGAGATAGAGAGTTAAAAAAAATCATTAGAGAGTTAATATTTTAATTGATATTAAATTATTTCTGAGAACGCGTTTTAGATTAAACAGGCTCGCTCTTATTATGGGCAACATATTCAGCCGAACGGTACTTTTACTGTACCCAGAATTTAGTGAAGATACCAGGCATTTCGTCATCACATGAGACAGCTTTGATCAGAGGACTCACACCACTATAGTTATAAAGTGTATTACATTATTGTCTGGTATCTTGGATGGGCCGGCATCAAAATTATATATCTCCACCTGCTCAGTTTCTCAACAGTATTTTAATAAGAGAAGACATTGAACATTAAGAAATTCAATAAATCATTATTTATCACTTAAAAAAAAAAGTTTTATTTCATAACAAATCTGTAACTCTTGCATTCAAAGCATATTACTCAGTTTTTAAATATCATGATTGTCGAAAGGCTTTTCATCCACTTCCAATATCGATTCTAAATCATAAAACAGGAATTATCCACCGTAATTAAAAAATGTTCTTGATCAGTAGGTAGGTACTATTATCATTTTACTTCTGCTAAGCCTGTGGACTATGCTGAAACATGCACTTCTTGCACTTATAGATTCCTAGTTGCTAAAATCTAAAGAGAGGTCTAAAAGAATTATGCTACGCATTTATTAACTGAAAATATCCCATTTCATCTTATTTCAAAATATGGTACATAAAGTAAATAACTTGATTAGATTTTTTTTTGAATTGACATATTCTTTACAACAAAATATTGATTGACTGTAATGACAGTACCATGTGTCAATTTTGAAAAGTTTGTTATTTTCTGGAGTGTATTCACTTTATTAGTCTAGATAATTAGAAAAGTTTTTTCGTTTTAGGAGTAAATTAAAGTGTAAATAAATAATAAAATAAATTAACAAACGATTTTTCTCAAAATTGGTAATCCTACACATACAGTTAGAGCTACTACTTTTTTGCATGTCTATCCAAATATATTTAACTTATCCTGGTTAGAATTATTGAATAATAAAAAAACATATTTGGACATGTCCTTTCGAATCGATGTGACCTGTGGAAGATGCTCTGATCCATTCATCAACTTGAAAAGAGCTGATAATCTTCAAACGGCTGAACCGATTTTCTTGAATCATAGCCAGGAACACTCTATCAAGTCACCTTTCAAACAAAATAAAAAATATCAGAATCGGTTCAGCCGTTTGGCAGCTACGATGTAACATACAGACACACAGATACACATGTTAAACTTATAACACCCCTCATTTTCCGTCTGTGGGTTAAAAACGACCCGACCAGCTCCCGACAAGCACCCACCTTTTGTGGGTTTTGAGCATAAATGATGCACTATAAGTACCGAATCAAATTGAAACTACCAACAATATTTCAAAGTCAAAGTCAAAGTCAAAAAAATTATTTCAAATAGGCACATATATGGCACTATTGAACGTCAAAACAAAGAAATAGAATTGATTCTAGTTGCCCCTTCCAAAAGGTAGTTTTCGTATGGAGAAGAATGGGCAAGAAACTCCACCGTTACTCTTTAAAAAAATGTTTTACAATATTTTGTATACATGAATTATATAATGATATGTGAAGACGATGCACCTACAATAAGATTACTGTACCACAAAAGGTAAAAAGAATTATAAATGGAGCAATAATGAATACATTAATTACCAGATACATGGTACTCACATATTTACAAAGATTGTAAAAGTATACGATATTACAATAGTCCTAACATTGTTACAAGTAGTACTAATAAGTCAGTGCGTGAGTTTAAGTAATGACAGAGTGTAAAACATCGTAGCTGCCAAACGGCTGAACCGATTCTGATATTTTTTATTTTGTTTGAAAGGTGACTTGATAGAGTGTTCTTAGCTATGATTCAAGAAAATCGGTTCCGCCGTTTGAAGATTATCAGCTCTTTTCAAGTTGAAGAATGGATGTGAGCATCTTCCACAGGTCACATCGATTCGAAAGGACATGGCCAAAAATGGTTTTTTATTATTCAATAATTCTAACCAGGATAAGTTAAATATATTTGGATAGACATCCCAAAAAGTAGTAGCTCTAACTGTATCATGCATTTTTAAGGATTACCAATTTTGAGAAAAATCGTTTTTTTAATTAATTAATTTATTCTAATCTTATGTACACACAGTAAAATACAAAATAGATATGACATAGTTAAAATATGAGTACAAAGGTACTGCTTATTTCATAAGAAATAATTAATTTAGTGTTAATTTACTCCTAAAACGAACAAACTTTTCTAATTATTTAGGCTAATAAAGTGAACACACCCCAGAAAATAACAAACTTTTCAAAATTGACACATGGTACTGTCATTACAGTCAATCAATCATAATAAGAGCGAGCCTGTTTAATCTAAAACGCGTTCTCAGAAATAATTTAATATCAATTAAAATATTAACTCTCTAATGATTTTTTTTAACTCTCTATCTCTCTCTAACGATTCTCAAATTATAAAAAAAAAAATACGTCTACGTCCATTTTTGCGGGAATGGGGGCCAATTTCACGAAAGTAATTAAAATCGTTGATAAATAAAACTAATTACTCTCTAACGATTTTTCTTTCTCTCTAACTCTCTCTAACGATTAGCATTTACAAAAGTTGGGGGCAAAATTCACAGAGGTGGGCTAACGTCACGCTCGTAGAAGTTATTTAATATCAAATAAAATATTAACTCTCTAACGATTTTGAGTAACTCTCAATCTCTCTCTAACGATTCGCAAACGATTTAAAAAATAAGATTACGTCTAAGTCCATTTTTGCGGGAAGAGGGGCCAACTTCACACGAAAAATTAAAATTGTTTTTACATAAAAACTAATTACTCTCTAACGATTTTTCTTTTCTCTCCCTCTCCCTCTTCCCTCTCTAACGATTAGCATTAACAAAAGTTCATAATAATGAAATCGTTCGGCTAAATTCACGGAGGTGGTCAGAGGCACAGAGTCTACTTGTACACACGGCTACACATCAAGCTATACAATTTCAGTATAAACTGGAAATGTATAGCTTGATGTGTAGCCGTATGTACAACATGTGTTTGATATTTTGACATTTAATTGACTGAGATTGTCAGAACATTAGACTTTTTTAGAATCCTCTTTTCGTTCTCCATACCGATGATTACATCTGGCATCTACAGTTCTATCTATCTATATAATAATAATAATAATACATATTAATAGTTTTTTATCAGGCGGGAACAAGGTGCGCGCCTTCAACGGTTGGGTCATGCCGGTTTTGATGTACTCCTTCGGCATACTCAAATGGACTCAGACCGAACTTGTCGCCTTGGATAGGAGGGTCCGTACGCTGCTGACTGCATACCGAATGCATCACCCACGGTCATCGGTAATGAGACTGTATATCCCGCGAAAGTGTGGAGGTCGAGGCTTTTTAAACGCTAAGACCCTCCACAATCGCGAGATATGCAGTCTCAGGGAATATTTCCTAGAAGCCGACGGCACGGTTGACATCTGTCCGGCATGCCACCGACCGAGAGAATCAATCCGTCACATTATCTCCGGATGTTCTCATCTAGCTAACGGAGAGTACTTGCATAGACACAACCTTGTAGCCAGGATTATCCATCAGCAACTTGCTCTGAAATACAGCCTAGTGGAATCGGAAGTGCCGTACTACAGGTACGTGCCCGACCCAGTTCTCGAAAATGGAAATATCACATTGTACTGGGATCGATCCATCATCACTGACAGGACTATTGTTGCCAATAAGCCGGATATAGTGGTGGTGGATCGAACAGAGCGGCGCGCAATGATCATTGACATAACGGTCCCGCGTGACGGGAACCTCGTGAAGGCCGAGAAAGATAAACAAATCAAGTATCTTGACTTGGCTCACGAGGTTGTCGACATGTGGGATGTGGACTCTGCGATCATTGTGCCGATAGTCGTATCAGCCAATGGCTTAATTGCCAAGAGCTTCGACCAACACCTAAGGAGGCTCTCGTTGGGCAGCTGGATTAAGGGCTTGATTCAGAAAGCTGTACTCCTGGACACGGCTCGCATTGTTAGGAGGTTCCTCTCTCTGGAGCCCTGACCGCCGGTAGCTTGGACCCTGTTCCCGATACCAGTGGGCTACTATTTTTTATATTTTTAAATGTTTTATATAATTTTTTATTCTAATAATAGGTCTTTACCTATGAAATTGCCGTTCTGCAGTACTGGCCATTTCAAATCAAAATAATTTTTGTTTGGCTAAGAATTCTAATTTCAAATTATAAATATTTTAAAAGCATGGAATTCTTTTTTTCAAAATAAGTCATTTGTTTAATGATTAGTGTTACATTTTCATCGCATTTCAATCTTTTTCGTCATCATGGATACGTTAAAAATTCGAGTAATTATGGAATATGAGTACCGTCGTGGCAGCAACGCGGCACAAGCGGCACGCAACATCAACGACGTTTACGGAGCTAACACTATAAACCAACGCACCACCTGTTATTGGTTTGCTCGCTTCCGTTCTGGAAATTTCGACCTGAAAAATGAACCTCGCGGTCGTCCGAAGACTTTTGTCGACAATGACGAATTAAAGGCGATTGTGGAAGCACAAACACAATCTACGGCTGAATTAGCAGCAGCTTTCGACGTTAGCGTCAAAACAATATTGGTCCATTTGCGTCAAATTGGCAAGGTAAAAAAGCTTGACAAATGGGTGCCCCACGAACTCCTACTAACTACCTGCGATGAAAAATGGATTCTGTTTGATAACCGCAAGCGCTCAGCAAGTTGGTTGGATCCTGGTTCAGTACCTAAACAATGCTCTAAACGAAAACTTACCCCTAGAAAAGTGATGGTCACTGTTTGGTGGTCTAGCGCCGGTGTGATTCATCACAGCTTCTTACCAAACGGGGTGAGCATTACTGCAGATGTGTACTGTGAAGAACTAAACACAATGATGGGGAAGCTGGCACATCTCCAACCAGCATTGGTCAATCGCTCGTCTCCGCTGCTCCTGCACGACAACGCGCGACCTCATACTGCACAGCAGACGTCTCCAAGTTGCAAGAACTGGGGTTGGAAGCTCTCCGTCATCCGCCCTACTCACCAAACCTTGCGCCTACAGACTACTACTTTTTCCAGAATTTGGATAACTTCTTGGCGGGAAAAAAATTCAATACCCGAGAGGCAGTACAAAATGCCTTTGAAGAATTTGTTGCCTCCCGTCCAGCTGATTTCTTTAAGAAGGGCATCAATAAACTGTTACTGCGTTGGCAATGATCATTTATTGCATGGGTGATTACTTCGATTAATACAAATAAAAAATACATGAAAAAAATTCGTTTAAATTTTTTCATACAAAACGGCAATTTCATAGGTAAAGACCTAATATTTAAAAATATAATTTATAAGTATGAAAACTGAAATAAAGAAATAAGACATATAATAAAAACGTAAACTGTCCGTGTCTGTACATTAAAGATTTTTGCAAAAAAAGTACTGGAAGCCGCGAGAAATAAGTAATTGAAAGTAAAAAAACATTTTTTGAAATTTTTGTCTGTTTGTTTGTTCGTTTGTGAGCGTATCACGTAAAATCCACTCATTGGATTCCAAATTGAATTACTGAACAATAAGAAGCTTTATTGTGAGTAACATATAGTCTTTATTTCATCAAAATCGACCCGTAGAATCAAAAGATATGAAAGAAATTTAATAATCCACCGGAAAAGTCGGAATTACACCTGGGCGACGCCGGGCACGAACAGCTAGTTCCTTAATAAAGCTAAAATAAGTGTCAACTTAAATGTCAATAGTAATTTAGTGTAAAATATGTTGATTTCAGAATGGCCAGAACGATTGAAAGAGTCATAACATTAGTGTCATAACGCAAACTGAACTTTATTTGTGGCCAGTATGTACAGTTATTTTTCCAAAAACACATTATTGTTTACATTTTAGGAACCAAAATCGCGAACGCAGTATACACTGACAATAGAGGTAAAGTTTGGATGCAGGAGATAATCTCCGATATCACTCATCAGGTTTAAAAAATTCTTTCAACAGTTTATTTTCATTAGGACATAAAATAATATTATTGTTTACACACGTCAGGGGGGCCCTATAGCTCGGGGCCCCTTAGATACCGCATATATTCGTCGGTATCTATGGATTTCTGAATGTGGGGCGGCAAAACAAAATGAGTTCTAGTAACATTTTGCAGAAATTGAATACAAAAAATATCTGTGTCTATTTCACTCGTTACGTTATCTGTATCAAATTTATTCATGTGACAGCTTTGTGTCTGTGTTGTCAACTTTGGGGTTTTCCTCCTAAAATGGGGAAGAAGTGTCATAGGGGGGATTTCAGAGACAGATTTTTTTTGGTTATATTTTTAGGAGCTTCAAGGTATTATGATAGTAAGATTTTCTTGTATGAAATTTGAACCTACGGCAAATATGATAATAATATAGATGGTGATGATGCCGTTCTAGAAATTCATCAGCAATATAACATTTAAGTTTATTAAGTAGTTTAGCAATAGGTACTTAAGTATTTTTGATTAAGAAAAATGTACAAATAACGTTTATGGGTTTTTTTTATGAGTTACGTACGAATGACTTGCGCAGTTGGGCACTACATCAAAGAAACATAGGAGCACCTATACTAAGGGTTCATTAGGGGGATTTAAAAAAATCGTGTGGGAAACTTTGGTGGGGACTGGCAACACTGCTTCGTCTTTCAAAAATATTCACGTCACGATCGTTGAGTTGTCATCACGGGTCCACGGGTGCTCGCTCGAGTCATAGAGTCATACGATACGTCAAATCATGATTTGAGTTCCTAATTATTTTTATCTTCTACAGTATTTTATATTTAATTTATATTACATTCAGTTTAATTTAATTAATATAAAGTAGTTAAATTATAAATTTAGGAGTTTTAACTGACAAGCTACGGAGAAATAAAAAATTCGGCATTCTATGTTCTTGTTGTTGAAAGTGATAGTTGGCTGTAGCTCATACTGCACAGGTGATCTTAGTAATATATCAGTAGCGTTAGCAACATGGACCAGAGTGGTATAACCCCGAACACTTCGAACCAGCAGCTTGTTATAAACAGTGATAATGAATCGGCGACCGCGCTACTGCAGGAGAAGCAAAGCAGGAGGAGAGAAAATTTGAGTGAAGTAACCTTCGTGGAATACATGACTGTCGGCATACTGTGCTTCGTCAACCTCATCAACTACATGGACAGATTCACCCTGGCTGGTATGTTTTATGAATTTGTTTGAACAACTACTTTCTACCTATATTTTCATTTTTTGACGGGAAAAAATCGTATTTTATATGGTTTATGAGGTGGCGCAATAAAAAAAATTATTTCACATCCAGGAGACCCCAATTAGAACCTTATGTTCATCATTTTCTAATTAGAATGTGATGCACGAAGTAATTTATGAACTTGTACATGTTAACCGTTACCCTGTCAAAATATTTAACGGTCAGATGGTTAAATTGTGTAACATAGGCTAAAATCTGTAATTCCCATTTTCCATGTGTTCATGAATAAATTGTTTATTTATTTTAATCATAGTTATTGAACATACAATTCTAATATTGAAATCTAAATATTGAACATACAAGCTCTAGTACCAAGCAAATTTCTTATTTCATTCAGCATACAACAATTATTATGGAATTAACTTTTTGCAATTTATGAAAGTGACATACTTAATTGACAAATATCACACATATTACCTCTCAAAGTGTTTGATTAGTCAGTCAAGTCAGTTTTTTAGTTAAGTACTTCAAAGTAAAAAAAAATCATTTTTCACATTAATAGGTAATTAATGAAGTACTTGATTTGTTTTTTTTTTTATTACATAACTTTGTTTACTGCTTAATAAGAAATGTATTTTTCAATTTATTTCATAATTGATATTTTTAATCTTGGTTCCTAGCAATCCTTTACCAAACGGGCCACAATACAGTCATAATATTTTTAAAAACAGACCCCCATAATACAAATTGCTGATCCCTGCTCTACAAGGTTCACTATGTTATTTTTTTTTACTAGGCTCATGGATTGGCACAAATTTTAAGAATTAAAAGGGTTAAACCCATCTACTAATATAGAAAATAAACAAAGTCGATCCTTTTTGATGCATTGTTTAGTTGCACCCATATCTGAGTATAAAACCTACTTTTATTTTGGGCACAAAATACAGCATTGTTTGATAATGTATAAAGCAATTAAATTTTAGTAACAAAAGATAAGCTAGAAATCTTATCTACCCAAGTCATATTATGTGCGACTGCCTTTTCCATTGCATAATCTATCCAAATCTTATCAAGAGAAGTTGTTTGAGTCGCAATCATCCAACACCAAAAACATTATTTGGGATAGTATACAAGGTACTTGTTTACTTCATGATTTTAGCCCAAACATGTAGGTGACATGTGCTCTCCAATGATCAAGACAATGAAAGTAAATATTTAAGTTAAGTGTACTTGACCCTATTTCCTATTCAAATATTTTCATTGTCCAACAATCAAGTGTTAATTATTTTTAAACATTTAATTGTAAAGGTAAAGGTACATGTTTTCCGACCATTATTACTTGTTACAAACAACTTCCGCATTACGTTATGTCTATATCTAATTCGTAGACACACAAAGTATTAAGAATAGCTGTAGGTAGGTATATATAAATAACATGCTGTTTATTTTATTATTCAGGCCTCAGTTACATTAGATTTGCGCGTCAGCATGTTGGATCAATTATATCTTTGACGAGCGGAACACGCCACTAATCTTCTTAATTAACAGTAATATCGGGTGTACAGCACCAATTAAATCACGTAAAGACATCGTGTGAAGATAACCCGAGGCTTTCGGCGCGATATTTGTTTTAATAACTCGTAAAGTAGAAAACGTATACCTACTCGCTCCACTTAGTTTTCGGACTTTGGGTAATTATTGGGAGATTAACCCTTCGCCTACCGTAGTCGGGTAAAAACAAGTAAATCGTATTAATTTTAATACCTATTGAAGTAGGATTTGTTCCAAGCAACTATAACACTTAAGTAAGTGCAGTACGAACGGAAATGACGAAATTATATGGGTTCCTTCCTATAGCTGTCGACGAAACCCTAAAATAGCGCAATGTGACTGCATTAAAATAATAAGGGGCCTTGCTTATGCAGTAATGTCTTATGAATTGTGTAGCAATGTAAAGAGATATTATTTTGATAAGTAATCACGTCCCAGACCATTAGTTTTAATAACTCGAAATTAAAAAGAAACGAATCCCTAACAAGAGACTTAAGTACGAATACTCGAAAAGATGTAACAGTGGATTCATTTCGAATGATTCATAGAGGTAGGCTAATAATAGTCACCTAATCATAATTTTCATTAACCCCTCGCTTCCATCTGTGACTGTTGTCTGATTTAGTCATCTACCTATATCTTGGTAACGATGTTAAACGGTTACGTCACCGGTATTTTTCTACTCAAGGGCTTTGTTTAACCAAATACTAATTTTATCTTATCTGCATGAATGCCAAAGCTCCGTCTGTAGCTAAAATATTCCGTGATTAATAGTCATTCTTTTTTCAGTTGACAAAAGCTGGTTCATTTAATACGATAAACAAGATAACAGTTAGTGGACATCACTAGGTACCTGTAACGGTGATAAATCTTGTCGCATGGTTTATGTTAATTTTACATAGGTAACATTTCTACGAATGGAATAAGCATTAAGACCCACTTAAATGCAACTATGTTATATTTTTTAAATAATTTGTCTGTCTCATAACAAAATCAACCCAGAGACACAGATCGCCTGCTCGCGTCTTTTTTTGGAATCGTGAAGGTATGTCGTATGATCTCCAGTTGAACTATTGATCCACTCTAGCTTTATTTTTAACTGATTCCTATGAAATAATTACTAACCAATCACTTTAGATGTACATTACAAGTTTTTAATTGCTCATACATTTCATAACAATCGTCACGCCACACCTCTTGTCTTCAATTGGCTTACTTCCACGAATGTTAGAGCTTTGCGATCAGTTTGATAGGTACTTGTTCATGTTTATTTTCTCTTGGTTTTAAGATAATTCTTCATTTAGAATGAGCCTATTATATTTCATAACTGGCATGAACATGAAACTCATCCAACCTAGAACACAAGATCAATAGGGTAACAGTGATAATAACTGTAAATGGCGCAGTCCATGTTACATCACCAAGCTTTTTGTGGGTTAATTTTTTCATGTGGAAATAAAACTACCTACATCTTCCTGCGTCAAAGGCGGGCCTTAAAATAGATTAGTTAATAATCCTTTTTATCTTGAACGGCCTTTACGGTCGCTACTTAAAATTCCTGGAGGAATCTTGTTACGAAATATATTCAGAACCCTACCTACGTAATGTTTACATTTTGAGTTAAGCCACGAACGATGTCATTGACTTTTTAAGTTTCAAAACCACCCAGGACCTCTAAAAGCACACAAAGAATGGAATGCTTCGTGGGCAGTTAGAGGCTTTTAAGAAGGTAACTTCGTGTAGACAGGTTGAATTTCTTTCTCAACATTTGTTACGGAAGTGAAAATGTGGCATCAAAAGGAACCGATGTACTACCACGAGTAGTCGCTGTCCCTCGGAACATGGTCAGATAAGGGTAATCGTGTTTCGGCCGGTCCCTCTTTTATAATTCCATATTGAATTCAAATACACGGTTCCACGTTAATCAATGCGATAAAAGTATGTATTAGACGTCAATAAATTTCTATGAATGAATGGTGGACGCCCAGGGTGTGTCGATGTCACGTAATCAGAGAACTAATCTCCAGTGTCTACTCACGTGTGTGGGTTCTCTTCTCGTTCTTCAACGAATACAATGTCGCCCTTTAAATATGGAACAGGCGTTATAACTCGATTGTTTGTGGAATTAGGACGGGTATTCATTTGAACATACCTGTCCTACAAACTCTTCGTGGGTATGTAAATCTGTTTGTTTTTATTTGTCTCGTAAGGAAATGTGGATATAATATACACTTTTGAATTCCGACCGAGGAGTAGTAGCAGTAAGTTTGTGGGGGGTGTAAACGCCATAAGCAATATTCTTTTTATATTGATGCGATTACTGGAGGGGCGCAGGAGGGTTGATTTCCCCAGAGGGCAATCCACAAGTTACCACCGCAATAACACACTACAAATAGATATAAGATATCTTGATTAAAATCTAAAAGTAATCATGAGGTTCAATTTTTCGAAGACATCGCAAACTGATAAAATGATGACTGTTGCGGGAGATAAAAATAAAGCAGGTGTGCAGTTTTAGGTACAATTTTTAAAATACGTTTCAATTGAATTGTTATAATAATGGTAGATAATATATAAACTTACCTATAATAGGTACCTACTCGATTTATTACGATACGGTCGTCATTAAAGAAAGATAAACTATGTAACATAATAATCAAAAGCCACAAATTAGTCACACAGCCCAGGATGACCCCAGGAACAGGATAGAGTAACTTAAAAAATAAATCGTTTTTAAGTAAATTTATGTCGTTATCTTAATGATTGTATTAATGAAGTATTTTTAGTGAGTCTCGTGACGGCTGGCAATGAAGATAACAATCAGTTGCTTGTATTGTTTGCTCAATTTATAACCGACTTCCAAAAAGAAGAAGGTTCTATGTTCGTGTGTATGTTTGTTTTTGATGTGTAACCTCCTCCTCTACGCATTCTCCTCTCGCATTCCTGCAATCTGCAATCTGTGGGAGTGATTTCGTGAAAAGAGACGGAAGTGTGTAACAGGAAACCAGCGAAGTGCGGGCTATTTGATTTGACCAATAAGCGCGCAGTGCTAGACTTGGCCATCAGATGGTAATAGTACCAACCCATTTTTCGAGAGGTTGTAAGCAAGATGATGATGACGATGATGAATATTGTCAGATGTTTTAGTAGATATGTCCTGTCTGTGTCTTTTTGTCACTGTTATTTACATAGCAGGTAGTGGTATGCGAATGTGTGTTGAGTAGGTAGGTACACACAGCTACACATCAAACTATACATTTCCAGGTTATGCTGATCGCGCATTGTATAGTATTTCCGTACAATACGAGGTCAGCTTATACTGGAAATGTATATCTTGATGTGTAGCCGTGTGTACCACAAATAAAAAATTAAAATTAAAAACGTTTCCCAAAAAAAAAAACAACTTTATTTAAAAAAAAAACACTATAAAGTGAAAAATAACTTTAATTTCGGAAGTTGGGTGGCAAAAAATGAAAATTCTAAACCAAAGAAAAACGCCTTCTAAAAGGCCGGTTGTATTTCTTTGTGATCGAAAAGTTTATTATCGCATTCATACCGTTCTGTTTGCGCATTACTAATAAGTTTGACAAAATGTTATTAATTTATCATGGTTGTCATCTACGAATCATTGATTAGGATTACTCAAAAGAGTCAGACGTATTTTTTACCGTTATTGCTCACTTGTGCTAATGATTACCATATTGGACGTGAGACAGTTTCTGGTAGGTAAATGACCGTGGTCTCATTTTATCTTATTGTTTACCGGCTTAGGAAAAGAGACTATTTCAAAATACAGTCGATTGTAAATATTTATAGAAATACAAGTTTTAGATAATCATAATTTATAGTTAAATATTCATCAGATGAATCAAGCAAGCATTTGTATAATTTTGCCCATGCATGCTACCACAATTACCATAATATCCATGTAACTAGTGGGTAAAAAAAAAAAAATGTTATCCCGAACCGAATTATGAATTAGAAAAGGGTTCCTGTGATCCCTATTTTCGATTCCTGTGTTAGCTATGGGCGTTTGTGCACATCGTTTAATAAATAAAATATGTGAAACTTGAAAGCTAAACACTGTTGGTTTTACCGCGCACCGCGCCTAGTGAGGGGTTAAAAATGTGGTAACTTTTTAGGGACGCGGGACGCCACTTTTTATGGACCATTTTAATATTATGGTGTGTGTGATCAATTTAGATGTAACATTAGAAACGATACGTGCTTTCACGATTTTATTTGTTTATTTTACATTATTCAAATATATTCAGGCGTCAATAAAATTAAGTTAATCGATCAGATTTATACTTGGACTTTTAATCGTATTCAGTAACTTGACAGTTCTATACTGTTAGTACCATTGAAATAAATGAATAGCACGGAACGGACACCACTACAAACACCTTTTTATAGTGTCAGTTAAATGGACACTTAGGTGTAAATCGTAAAATTTCTTCGGGCATCGCGATTTCTTCAAAGGCACAAATGCAAAGCCAAGGATTACAAGAAATCGTAAAAGTCTGGCTATCTGTCGTTCACAGTGATTGCCTTTATAAAGCTAAACTAGAGAATTGATTACAAAAGGACATAGACCATTGACAGATGTGGTATGCTTAAGGACTGAGCTTGAAAGCAATCCTTTTTAATGTTATTTTAATCTGTAGTCATTAATCCTGCGGTTTCAGTATCATGTGGTTGAGGATCAAAGAGGATTACTGTGAAATTGAGGCTTATAGCTTGCAAGCATAGTAATCCGAATTTGGCTTAATGTATATTATTTTATTGTTGTCCCGTGGATATTTTATGAGTGTTACAATGTTATGCAAGTAGCCATAACTGCAAAGAGTTCCTGTAGTGAGGTTTCTTCCTCATCAAACGAAATTCTTTTATTTTTGTGTATGTCCGCTCTACATTCATCGTATCATTCCACTGTATTTTCCTGATAGTAAAGTTTATCAACATTATCTGTGTGTTTAGATGATGAAATAGTTGTGACCACTGTTGTTTTGTAGTATGAGTATCACAATCGCAATAATCACGTTTTCATCTTAAATTATCTTGTAACTGGATAAGAGCACACGTGTTTTTGACTTTGTGAATAGTAGGGTTAGGATTGTGGATGGATACCATTACTGATACGAGTGCGGTGCGCTGCGGACAATAAACTGATTTTATAGTTCAGCAAGTGATCTCTCAGGCTGGAAGTCCAGTGCAGCTCCAACAGTAGTTGCTTTGATTTGATGCGATGCAGCTGTGCATAATAACTAACGCAGATACCGCGGCTCCGCTTGCCTGTGCATCGGCCCCCGTTTCAAGTGCCCATCGAGACTCCACTTGGGGCCAATTAGTTCCGACTTTAGAGATACTATATCAACAGATGACGATAACATTTAGGCCTGTTGGACTAGTAACAAAACTGAATATTCATGTCGTAGTATGCATGTGATATGAAATTATCTTTCTACAGTTACCTAATGGTTGAGTAAAGATAGGAAGGAGTACATGGGTCATCATACGACAATGTAGACCGTGAGGCTATCGGATTAAAGTCAATCGTTTCAACCAAAAGGCGAAAACTTTCCACTTTTACGATAGCAGATGATAAAAGGTTCATGTCATTTATAGTTTATCAATATATACCTACTTTTAATGCTATAATGAACATAACTGAGTAGTTTCAATCTCGGATCTAATTATGGATCATTAGAATGCATAAAGATTTATAAGTTACAATTATTATACCCCGTCCCGTAGTCGAGTAAAAATTATATAAGTAATGTAGTTCGTTCGAATTCGAATTCCGATTTGTATGAGGAATGAGTCCTGCGTGGACGACGCCTTATGTAAGTTAAATAAGTGGTGTTGTAGTGTTAAATAAGTTGTATAAGTGGTGCAGGACTGCAGGTAAATATTAAAATATAATCGAATTCCTAGATAATACTCCGGCCGGGCGTAGACTGCCAAAAACGGTGTTCAAGATAAAAATGCTGATATGTCAGTGGTTGCATTGCAACATACTCAAACTTCAGGCAATGTTTACAGTAGATAGGATACGGGTAATACCGATAATGAACACTTGCTACGATTTGCGATTTCATATAATTATGAATGTTACCCGTGCGTCCGCGAGCAACCAATATTAAAAATTGAAACTGGTTACACGCAAATCAAGTTAACATGAAGCGAAGAAAATTCATTATGTCATCGAAAAAGTATGAGAAATTCCTAAGGTTTTAGAAATTGAGGAACTGAAGAATTGAGGAGAACGAGGACTAAGAACAACACCATGAATGAACTGGCAAAAAAAAATATTGAGGGTGATTTGTTTCTTATACCTACTAAGACTAGTAACATAACATAGCATCACGCCTTAATTCCTCGAAGGGCTGGGCACAGGTCTCTGTAACTATAGTAGGTATACACACATTTCGCCATATATTTTCTCATTTTATCTACCTGCTTCAACCGCGTTAATACGACTAAGTTACGACTTACGATTCCATGCAATAAAACTCCGCATTTCGGTTGAGTTTGTGATGATAATCATCGCTTGGCATTCCGTCGTTCATATTATAAAAAGTATAAAAACTTCCAAGGCTGTTGTTTTTCTAACACTTCTTCAATTCGATAAATCGCACTATTTTCGTTCGTTCTTTTAATTTTTATTTGTCTCTACAGTCGAGATACATCCCACTTGCCACGGTTACTTCATTTCTGTTTTTAGCTTCCTAGCTAGATTGTAAGCTTATCTGTTGTTCTAATGTTGTGAGAGTTTCTGGGGTATGTAAACGAGTTTGAAAAATCAACAAACCTTTCCCGTTGTTGATGGGACATAGTTGTCGACTTCTAGTATTTACAACGCACAAGTGTGTAAATAAAGATACTAATTACTATCAGTGCTAGTATTTCCGCTTTCTGTCAATATTATTCTAGCGACCTACCTCTATGTTAAAATAACAACGGCTATGTAATTATAGAATGTATTTTTTTTAATAATCTCTACTTATTTTAAAGTTGGTATTCCACCATACTGAGTCGTAAAAAGTGGTAGCCAACAACATAGTGCTAGTGCCGAGTAATGGAGAGAAAGTAAAGGGCCATTTCTCTTTAGTAACCTAGTGTGGGAATATCGTCGTTGTGTCGACGTAATCGCCCTTTAGCAAATGGGGTTCGAAGTTCACCCTCCCAGAAAAAACATGCCATACAAACATGGCGCCAATCTTTATTTTAGCCACTTCTATCTCGCCGTTTTTTTTTCTTTTTGCAAATGTATTTTAATATCATGATAAAATTTCGCCACCGTCTGGTACGTTGGGATGGCAAAACTTTAAGTTACTAATAAGTAAGTATTTACAGCCAGTTTACAGCTAAGTTTAGAAGATTAATGTCAGGAAGCACCAAACCTACTAATTAAAAATATTAAATGAAAACCGCTGTTTTAGTTGTGATAAGTTTTATTATTTACTTAATATAGTTTAGTGTAAGTATAATGTATTATTGCCACTGATAAGTGCGATGTTTATGTTATTGAACTTTTCTTTATGATTTCTCTGAGCACCAGGCGTTTGACATATTTATCATTTTAATTCAACATTATTTCTCACTTAGTACTGCCTCTTCGGCTCTTAAATATGTTACTTAACGTTGTATTAATTACCTTAGAAGAATAGTTCAACTGCTTGGTTACGTCTTTAACCTTAATTGAAGTAATAATAAAACAACAGCAGTTTTCATTACTTTCGTGCCAGTTAATAAAACTTATGAGTGGTTTCTATAATGTTGAAGTAGTTTTGTCCTAACTTTGTGAGTTAGAAATTATAACTGTATGTACGCAATTCATGTTTCTTTGATATTGTTTATTGAATATAGGTATCGCTAATTAAGTAGGTACCTAATTAATAATTATCATTTTTCGACTGACGTTCTGTGAAACTGGATATGTCCCAGGTTAGGTTACCTCGGGTTCCTGGTATTGACAGTTCACTTGCTGCATCGTGTTGTTGCACAATACACCTTCATAATCACAATACTCGTACTTACAGGGTGTACCTATTTGAAATAAGCTAACTCAGATCCTGAAAATAGTGTTTACAGAATCGCAAGTATAGTATCGATTAGGTACACGCTACATTTGAATATGTACTCGAAAGGTTTTTGATGGGCTTATGTCATATTGATTATAATAATAAATACTTACTTACCAAACATTTTTTTGATTTTTTTATAAGGGCCTTATAGAATTAAATAGGCATCAATTTATTACAATAAGAATTAGTTGGGGTGTCCGAGGTATTGAGTTATTATTTATAATAAAATTACTTACAACTTGCATAATGTACCTACTACATACCGCACCTTCGGTGCAACATAGTCACAATTAGTAAATTAAAAATGAACTGTTTTGACTTTTGTTTCGGTGCAACAAAGTCACAAATAGTAAAATATAAAATGAGCTGTTGTGACTTTGTTGCACCGAAGGTACGAACATATCTGAAATATTAGTAAGTATAATCTAAGTGCACGCAATCAATACTTCGTAAGTAGTCTGCTGTAGAAATACTGAAAACAATACATTATTGTCAGCGAGGCCTTAACCTAATTTGTTCACTGATTTCACAATTTCAGTGTTTTCATTAGGAATAAGTATTGCAACTAGCTGAATGATGATGCATAATGTCTAGGACTTATTTAAATTAGCCAGTGTATATTGTGTTCTAATCCGCGATTTCTTCAGGGATACAAATATACTGTGCTTCAGGATATATTTGAAGAGTTGAGCATTACTCCTATTATCAGGCTGCAAGTTAGCTTTTATTTAGAAGAAAATATTAGGTACCTACCTTTGGGTGAAAAAAAGTTATACTTACTTAAAAATATATGTAAGTATACTTACTTCATACTTACTTACAATAACTTTAACGACTTTTAGCTTATCGCCAAGTCATCGCACATGCTAACACCTCACTGAAAAGCAAAACGGTTACTGATGATAAGTTACAGCATAAGTTACATAATAAAAATGTCTATTGGGTATTGACACACTTGCTGCGAGGCATGTCGGTACTCCATTTACACACTTGGCAGACGCACTGGCACTAAAAGCGTGTACCAACTATAAATAAAATAGTTCTACCTGGCGCTTAGCTGCTAAGAGGGCAGGGCACTTACATCACAATCACAAGACATGATTGTCTGGGTAGAATTCCTGAATTATTGTCATTAGAACCCTCTTGACATATTTTTCAATATTCAGATGTACATAGCGCGTAGATGTTTGATTTACAGAATCGTCGGGCACGGTTTTCTATAATAAAAAGGGGTAAAAAAAATTGTAAAAAAAAATATATAAGTAATTAAATATAGGTACAGGGTGGTACTGGTATCTGAGATGGGGCTACCTTAACGGTTGAAATTGCAACTAATAAGACCTTCACTATCTTTTAAGAGTACGGTAAAATAATTCCCAAAAGAAGAAAATCAAGAATTTTCCCGACAAGTAGGTACCAAGAAGAATGTTGTAAGAATTTTACCTAGTACTAAATAGATACCTTCCTTTTGGATCTATATAAATAAATAAGTATCCTCATCGTCTCTGCAAATAATGGAGGGTCATATTGTGAGGGTGAGTGATCTGTCACCTCCAGTAATCGAATGTGTCGACGGAAATGAAAGCCGGCATTCAATCTCTTCAAATGGCGATTACAGCAATGTCGTGAAAATGTTATTACATGTCATGTCAGAGTCAGAGGCCTGGTTGCCGATGATGTGGCAAATTGTTAGTTAAACTATTTTTCTCTTTTTGCCGTCCTATGTTATGCAACAAGAGTTCATTGTAAATATTGTAATCGATTTCAACATGATTAGGTAACTGGATTTTTACGTAGGTCAGCAAAAATATTTTAGCAGATATAAATAAACGTAGAAATTTCGTCATAATGTCATACACATGACCGAGAAAACACCGGACAGCAAACACGCTTTCGTCGTCACGAGCTGCTGTGCAATGGATGGTTCGCGTTCGCGCCACGAATCTCTAGCTGCTGATTGGTTGTCGCGGTGGCGTGATGTCCGAAGCCGGTGCGTTCGCCGGCGGGCGTGCTCGTGCGCCAGTGCTGCCGCGCCGCCACGCGTCTGCTGCTACATCGAGTATGACGTAGCGTATCCGTATGATCGCGCGACGCGCCACGCGATACGACGCCCACAAGCTATGAAGGTCACCGCACTAATCTTGATGATGAAGGTATTCTACAAACAATAACACCGATTCGATAAAACTACACGTCCATTTCTTATCGATTTTGTTTAAGTATCTACTGTAAAGTCGAATTCAGAAGTTTAATTTATAGGTACATACAGTAACTAGGTACGTTCTCTAAAATATAGGTAAGTAAATATCTGCCTAAGTTACCTAACCTATCATGGACTTAGGTCACTAGTATGATCTTATAAACATCCTATATGTACGGGTATTTCCAACACGATTTCTAAAACTAACACTTGTTATTTCCATAACAGCCAGTTTAGAAAAAAATTGTTCAGTTCGATCTTTTGGTTGGTATACTTGGTGCCTACAGGTCAACAATACAGTTTAAAAATTTAAAGTTTAAACAGTTCATAATCTTCTTAGTTCTATTCTAAATCCAGACCGCCAGGAGGGACGAGTGAGAGTAGTTAAAATGATTTATTCCCTTTATATCGAGTCCCGTTATGTCGAGCCTGGAAGTCTATTGTTCTCCAAAGTATTGATATTATTAGATCTTCTTAAATTTCAAAGTCAAAGAATCGCGTTAGCTATTTGACTTCAGATACCTAATTGCGTAACTTATTTTCGTAACCGATCTGTTTCATTTTGACAGTTCAACAAAATTCATTGCTTTATTTACGTTGTTGAGCAGATTTTTTTTTCGAACTGAAGCAATGGATTAAACATTTATTTCAAACCGATTTAGATTGTGATTGATCGTGTATTACGCAATTAGGGTGCAGGTTACTGCCAATGCCAAGTATTTTTTTTCAACTAAGAATAATTATTTGACCGGTTATATTCATTGGTTAGAAGTCACCGGGGCAATATCATGTTTTAAACGAGGGACGAACAATAAATTAATCAAAATCAATTCTCAGTGCAGCGAGCCGTGTGCATATTATTATGCATTTATTCATGACGCCATTGGAGGTATGAGCAGAGCTTGTACCTAATAAAAGAGGTTAACGCCTCATAATGTCCAACTCACTTCACATTTTCACAAATTCACAAGGCATTTCTTACTAATGCTCTAAAAATATGATACATTTTAATATACACAAGGTCAAATAAAACTTGTGAACCTTCTGGTAGTGTAATTAATTACTTGAAATAATGAGTTTCAGAATTTTTATTGTTTTTATTTTTATCATCTTTAAAAACTATACCTAGACTGTAAAGTTTCACTAGTACCTAACATTTATTTGACCCTGTAAGTATACATAACTGACATTTTATGTAAATAAGTAGGTATAAAGAACATAATATCCCATCCCAAATGCGAAGAATCAATTAGTAAAATTCTAATAGCTGCTGATGTTGTTCTAACTTCTCTTTCTTTTCTAAACCTACAAGTATGTGTTGCGTCAGCATAAAATCTAATTGAAGAATTAAAAATCGCTTCGAAAGCGTTTCGTGTGTCAACAAGATTGACATAAGTTTTTCGATAGCCTCAGACCAACTAACAACAACCTTTTTTTGTTGGTCTGAGTCGATAGCATATAATGTCCGTCTTACATTTTACCTTTTTCCTTCATCGTAATCGCTGATAGAATGTCACTTTGTGTAGGGCATCTGGTCTAGTGTCAATTTTCGGGCATATCTGACGGATCAATACTTGTAGCCTAGTTAGTCATAATTTCACCGTTTTATTAACCACAACAATGGTCTGTTGTGGTTAATAAAACGGTGAAATTAAACGTCTTTAAAATTAAAGCCATACACAATATTAAACGTCTTGAGTATGGAATCCATACGTAAGGATCATGTTTTATGAGAAACTCATACCTGTGATAAAGGAGATCATTCACCGTCCATACATTTTTGGGCTAAATGTGAAACAGCCGGCCAAACAAAAAAAAAGCTATAGGTATTCCGAAAGAACACGTGTTTCTCTTCATTTTTTATTACTACAGCATTAACTATAATTAGATTACCTACTATTCATTATTTTAACTAAAAATACTGAAACAGTATTTTTCAAAATCGTATAATAGCGTGGGGAATGGCCCTACAGGTTTGGTCTAATAGTAAAAAGTGAAGAAAATAACATGTTCTAATATATCATTTTTTTTATTTGTACGGGACTTATTATTATATTATTTAGCCCAAAATGAATGATTTGCTTTTCATAATGTTATGCGAGTAAATTGCTGAAGTTAATCAATGTACCAGACTGTATACAACTTCCTTATGCATAAAATGTTTGCCTGTTTGGAATTTGTATCTGTTTAATTAGCCTTTGCTCATGTAATTTGTGCGACCGTGAACTGTGAAAACCCACGGTGGTTTGCGTCACACACAGCGACCTTATATCACGCCACTCCAGTGCATACACGTCACATCAGCCCACCATGGGACCACCTTCCAATTATGTGTTTTTTTTTTATAGTAGTAAAAGGAAAATAACAACTCGTTAACTCCGAACAGTTTTGTAAATTCCATTTATTATTCTAATGTAATAGGATAAAGAAAGAGTTTCGACGGTTAAAATTAACGAATTATAAAATTGGAAAATATCTTTTTCCGCAATCTGGAGATTCGGATAGCACATTGTTGTCGGTGTAAGTACTGATGTGTATACAATTTTTATTCACCTTGATATAGTTCCACCTTTACTTACATACTGTTACAGCGTAACATTCACTCGGCATTATAAAAAAAAAACTAAAACGTATGGGAAATAAAATAAAAGCACTCAAACGTGGACCGAATAAAAGCTGGGGGCTTTAACAAACAACGACGGGGCAAATAATAGGGACACTGTAATAAAAGAAATGATTTATAGAGGTGTCAAAATGATACGGGTTTTATAACAGGAGTCTGGAGATTCGGCTGTACTTTAACTCAAAATATTATAGTTTTGTGTTATTGAAAAATAACATAAATATTGAGGGCTACAACAGCTTTTTGAATGGCTATTATTTCCTTTTATAATATTAAACTAAACGACTGTTTTCTGTAAATATAAATATATAATTTCTTATTTTCTTATAATTATGTAAATAAAATAGAAAGATAGGAAAATTTCTAGAAAAGCAGAATAGCATGGTAATAATGGGCATTCAAATGCAAAATGCATAATCTAAAACAATTTGGAGTCAATTTTGTAAGTAAGTACAAAAACATTTTACATTATTTCCTTCACGTCAGACTTCGTGACTCGTGGTATTATATGGTAATTGAATCAACTTGGGTGCTTTATGTTAATTTAATCGATTACCCAAACGTGTCTTGTGTAGACGTAGACTTATAGAGATAGGCGGTTCTTCAGTTTATTTATCGTAGGTCACAGTACATGGTACGGTATCGGGTGAACCAGATCGCTTATGTTTGTCTGTTTACTTAGTTTATCGAGCAGTGCCAAGCTTATTTTGCAAACGTTGCAAAGCAATCCACACCTTCCCTTCGAGTTCTTTATCAATATTTCCCCGGGCTAGAAATATATTTATCTCTTAGATTTGTCACGTACACACTTGCGTCACTTATCTGTTGGTCTGAACTGGTTGAGCATCGCTTCACCACAAATTATGTTTTTGCTTCGTCTGTTGGCGAATGTGAGGCCACTCACCTTTTCAAGGCCGCTAAAAATATTTGGCTTTTAAGTTTTATACTAGCACCATTTCTTGGCAGATATAACACTATATTCACATAGAATCTGGCAACTATTCATAAATCTATGAAATCCGTAGTATCTTTCGCACGTTAACTATTTCCTTTCATCTAGGGAACACCTGTGTGACTCAAGCTCACGCCTAAATCCTTTACTATCATTCTCCACAATTTTCCATAATGTTTAGAAACAACGGAACGCGAAGTGGTATGCTTGAGCTCGCTTTGATTAATTTATGTAAGTACGTAAAGTTTAATGTTTGAACTATGATGTAAGGTATATTATGCCAAAATTAGTGTGTTATTATCAACAGCACTTTGGCTCAGCCAGGTTATTCATAATAATTATAATGTTTAGTCAACCAGAACACATTATTTCTCAGTTTAGAATCTGCTAAGAGGAACACGTCTACTTAGGATAAAGAGTCAATACAATAGTGTGGTTATACATGCATGACCGTGTCCGCTGTGCGTAAAATAAACGCCCCTTAGTGGCGTGACCTAACAAAACATGCTATAATTAAAACAGAGATAAACAATAATAAGTAATAATGTTCTTTCTCTATTTTTAGGTGTGCTGGGCGATGTCAAAGATGAATTCCATATCGGCGACGACAAAGTAGGGTTTCTTCAGACGGTGTTCGTGGTCGCATATATGGTTTTCGCGCCGATATTCGGGTACTTTGGAGATAGGTACTCGAGGCGTGTCATCATGGCATTTGGAGTAGGGCTATGGACAATGACCACGTTACTAGGCTCTTTCGCACACGTAAGTTGTTAGTGTATATCCTATAATAGAGTGCCTTCTGTTCGAAGATAATCAGCATAACGTTAGGGTTGGACCTCATCGTTGGACAGAAAGCATAATGCGATAGCACGCGGAATCCGCCGCGTGCTATCGCATTATGCTTTCTGTCTCGGTCTAGCAAATGGCAGTTCTAAGCGACAGAAAGAGAAACGGCGACGGAAAAAGGCGATTCCGTGCTGCCAGATGAGGTCCAACCCTTAATCGACGTCGCTTCGATCAGAGCTGAGTAGCTCTGATCTGAAACCCCGTCGACTGGGCATATTAGATATATTTATTATCTTAAACTTCCTTAGATAATGTTTTATTAAGAAAGGTCGTACCTAATTATAGATGTTTTCTTCTTTTTTAGGACTTCGCTCTGTTTGCCATATTCCGCGGATTGGTGGGCATCGGCGAGGCTTCATACTCAACGATCGCACCCACAATCATCAGTGACCTCTTCGTGGGCAATATACGATCAAAGATGTTGGCTATCTTCTACTTCGCTATACCAGTTGGCAGGTAATATAAAGTTATCAATATCCTTGAACTGCTACAGGATGCAGTTTAGATACATCAATCCCACAATAATCCACTGTGGAAATATATGGGGAAGACATATTCCTGCTGTGGAATTCTAGTCACTTGTAGTGAACCTTGATTTACGGTTGATCATCATCATCTTCGTGTCCTTGTCCGTTGGGGATATGTTACTTGGTGTCGGCGCAACACGTTTTCTTCTTCCATTCTCCCCTTTAAACCGTCACGCTATCATTCACTCCAGTATCTTTCATATCATTTCTCACACAATCCATCCATCTTTTCGTTGGTCTTCCTCTCCCTCTCCATCCATCAACATTTATATTTATCACTCCTCATCACATGTCCATACCAAGCCAAACGATTTCCTTACAAAATTGCCATTAGCTGACAGATGAAGATGATCCCAGAGTCATAATGGATTTTAGCTATCCCATAACCAGCTATTTACTTCGGCTAGTAATTTACCATCTGCGTGCTTTAGGACCTCGGTCGGGCAAATGGTTAGGCATTGGCGTGCAACTCGTGCAAGCAAACTTGATGTTTATAGGGCATGGGAAAACACGTGTTTGTAATGTGTTCACTTATTTATATATTCGCAATTGACCTAGGCGCTGTTGAGTTAATAGGTTTCGTTACCCTGCACATAGTATCACACATATCGTATGGTCAACAAACAATCGCCAAGTGTATGTATTTGTCTTGCAAACGTTACATAGAATTTCCTCTCAAAGGGAAAGTGGTAGGTTGTGCATACCTCTACTACCTCTGATGTTTTAACTTTATTGTCTTGTGATGATCTTTATTATGAAGTGAAATTATAATTACAAATTCTCACGTACCTATACCTACCCACTTTACTACTATACTTTTACTTACACATATTTTACGTTGTAAACTTGTAATGTTATTGATTCCTTTATTACAATATCTGACGCATTACTAAGCTGACTTTGGACCATTGAAATTAACTTTAATACAAGACGTTCATACGTGTTATAAATTAGATTATCTACAGAGCGATCCAATTAGCGTTAGTCGCGAGTAATTCAAAATACTAATAAGTACCTAAAATGATAATGTAATTTTCATTTCTCATTGTTTTACGTGGTTTTAAAACTTATGCGACCTTTATTTAACTTACGTAATTACTGGCATACTACTACAGACTGCAGAACTTGTTTCTGCTTTGTATTTGTAAAATACAATCATACGTACAGTCAGGCTAAGTGAATCATGACTCACTTTTACGAAAAATCGTTTGAAACCGTCAAAATAACAAAGATGGCAGATGACAAGGTCGTTACCAAGGAAATGTATGTTTACGCGAATGCCGACCTAATATAATGCCGACATAATAAACGTATTTGAATGTCTGTAAGAAAATAAGCTTACGGTGGGTCAGAATTCAATTTTTTCGACTGTACATAGCTAGGAAATACATGAGTATGTAGGTAAACTGCAAAATCAGTTTTCTTTGAAGTAATCGAATTCCTAACTTTTCGTAACTCATCAGTACTCATCACATTCCTCATAAATATTAAAGTAACAACAGACAATTTTTCAACATTTTGTTGTAATTTTGTCTGCAATGTAACATTTTAAAGATCATACATCATATTTGCATACTTTTCACCAAATTCTCACCCCTCTACCCCTGCCCCTCACGGACCCTCACCATACCGGTGAGGGTCCGTGAGGGACTGAGTGAGGGCAACTACAACACTACTCAGAACTTGAGAGAGACTTGTTCAATTTTGTTTTCCGCCGAATGCATAACCTTGACCATGTTTTGAAGTTGGTTAAAAATTAAATAAGTAAGTATCCATTTTCCGCAATTCCAGTGGTCTCGGATACATAGTGGGTTCACTAGCCGGAGCGGCGGCAGGCGATTGGCGCTGGGGTCTCCGCATTACGCCGATCCTCGGTGTGGCGGCCGTAATCCTCATTTACTGGGTGATGCAGGACCCCCCGCGAGGACATGCCGAAGACAGCCAGATTAAACCCACCACTTACCGCCAGGACATCTGCGGCCTTGTTAGGAAGTAAGTATTTAAACTTTTAAACTAACGGATGTAATCTACCGAGACCGAGATGTTTATTCATTACTTGTACTTTATATTTTGTCCCATTTTGCATTAACTTTCCTGAGGGGAGTTTTTTTTTTTAAGTAGGGGTTTGAAAGTAGAACAAATTTATTTTTGTCACCAATAAAAATGTAGGTAATTAGAGTACATAAACGAATCATTAGTCAGTTATGCTGGGGCTACACTTCGCGTTATCGCCAACTTTTCTTCGTGGGCTCTCTGTTGCTCAGCGAGACATCGAGGTGTGTGCGAGGTGTGACCGAGCATTAGTAGGAAAAAAACGATTAATAGATTTTAGTTTTGAATTGATTGATCTATTACATCTTGATAGATTTGAAGTTAACAGTAACTTGTTGTGTTTCAGTCCGTCGTTTATGCTGTCGACGCTCGCGTTCACATGCGTAGCGTTCGTGACAGGCTCTCTCGCGTGGTGGGGTCCGCAATTCATCTACCTGGGCCTCAGCATGCAACCCAACGTTAATATTACTATTGGCAGGTGAGTCTCCAATAAATGGAAAATTTAAATTCTAGGCAGGCTGAAGCTCGAACATTGAAATGTATTCTAACTTTTTTGAAAATAGTGTATTTCTTTACGAGTTAGCGGATTCGATTCCCGCTAGAAAGAAGTCTTGGTACGACAAATATTTGTACAGGTTGCAAGAAATAAGTTTTTGCGATCAGGGATTTATTGCACGCTAACAAAGTTTGGATCCACAAGTTTTTTACTAACTAATGACATCAATAATGGTAGTGTTTGCCTCTGGGTTTAGAATAGCAGTATATTAGCTAGGCAGCTGGAGAGTAAATGGGTGACTTCTGAAATGAGGGCTAATAGAGATGTATGGAACAAAAAGATGCTGCGCTGACCCCAAATAAATTAGGATAAGAGCAGGGGATGACAGTGATAGGAGAGTAACTTATGAGCGTGGTGCAGCGTGTCGTACAAGTTCGGGCTGGTGGGCATGGCGGCGGGCTCGCTGGGCGTGCCGCTGGGCGCGTGGCTGGCGCAGCGCCTGCGCCCGCGCGTGCGCGACTGCGACCCTCTCATCTGCGGGTTCGCACTGCTCGCCTCCGCGCCCGTCGTCTTCCTCGCCCTCGTCACCGTGGACTACAATGTTGGCCTGGCCTACTTCCTCATTTTCGTCGGCATGACGACTCTCAACCTTACCTGGTCGATTGTCGCCGATATCATTCTGGTGAGCGCTTTCTGACTTTATCCGGTCATGGGAATGTGTCATCTCGAATAACTATTTCCGTGTTTTTTGTGGAGCACATAATTATAAAGTGACGCAGAGCTAGACACGTTGCCGGGACCCAGCTTGCATGCTCGACAGGGCACGCAAGCTATTTAAAGCAGAAATCGATCACCGGCTCGAACTGATTCTGGAGAAAATATTCCAATGAGATGACGCGGTTTCGCAACACTTCATTGTATTCGTAACTTAATAATGTTGTGTGGGAATTCATGATGCGGTACAATCATCTCATCATAATGCTAATTGTAGAGAATGCCGCTTCGATAATACACACCTAATTATTGCACAGAAGCTTCAGTCATGTCAACTACACGTTTTTTTCGAAATATTATATTTACTATACATTAATAAAAGTTAAGTGCATGACAAACTGAGTCGAACATCATATAGTATTCAGTTCAAGATATAAGTTTTTAAGTTTATCTAACCAATACATTTAGCATGCAATTGAATGCCCTATAATTTTCGTAATAAAATTGGGAATAAATATACCTTATGAAAAAGACAATTCTGTGAAAAGATGTCCAATGGCATATTCTCGTTGTAAAACAAGTCTTTTATGAGTCTTTTACGGAGTTGTTCTATGCATATTTCGGTCATTCTTGGCTAATTCAAGTTCGACACGATCTGGTCGGGATGCGGACGATTTAGTGCCGAACCAGAAATAGTCGAACATTGCCAAAATAAGCTCGTAAGTCAATCGTCAAAATCTAAAGTGACGAGAGATCTGGAGTCTCTCGATACCGTATGAGGTTCCCAACGCCGCTGTGAGCGGTGCATGTGATGACCGGTCCGATACTTTGCACGAAGGGTGTCGCTAGCGTTCGGCGGCATCACGATGGTGGCGGGGCTGCTGGGCGTGCCGCTGGGCGCGTGGCTGGGCACGGTGCTGCGCAAGCGCTGGCCGCGCGCGCACCCCATCATCTGCGGCGCGGGCCTGCTGGTGTCCGCGCCCGCCATGACGCTCGCGATCAACCTCACGGAGCGCTACTTCTACGCGCCGTTCGTCTTCATGTTTATAGGCCAAGTCGCTTTGAATCTCAACTGGGCAATAATAGCCGATATATTGCTGGTAAGAGACTCCGACCGCAGGGATGCCTCTGGCTATCGGTTTTGCTTTTTTCCCGCTTACAAAACCGATCGCATTCAGGGGCAGCCTATTGAGGTGGTTTTATTTATTTGTGTTGTGCTGCTAGCAATTTTCTTAATGCGTATATGGTTTTGTTGGATTATTTTTGGTTGAAGTATTTTGATGCATGCAAAAGTTAGCATGGTTTGTGTAGGCATCATTCTAAATTATTTATTTATTATTGCTTTGTAAATGATACTCATAATATTTAGAATCAGTCACTCATTAGCACATATTGACGGCTCACCATTGCCAAGTTGTGATTGAGTATTTCCGGAAGTTGTGATCTCATTGGAATATTTTTAGAACATTCAAGCCGGGTGGACCGATTTCAATGTGTGTATCAGCGCCATCTGTCGGTTTTAGCTTGTGGTGATTACTCCCTTTGTTTCCATCTTTTCTACTGAGACAAGTAATAAATGAAAGCCCGTACAGATGTCGCTAATCTCAATAAGTGTGCTAATTTTATTTTAGTCATTTTCCTTCAATTCCTAACACTATTTTATAAAGTAGTATAAAACTAAAGGATTTCGATAAAGATACATAAATCCTACGTATTTGGGTTTGTAATATAACTGTTATTTAAAAATACTTGCATGTCATTTTAGACCGGTACTAAGTAGATTTTGAATTGGTGATTGAGACAAAAGTATGTATAGTAGTATGTAGTGTTGTTTTGTTGCATATAAAACATAGTGTTTAATTCGTAGCTGCTAACGAAATGATTATATTTCAGTATGTGGTGATTCCACCAAGGCGGTCTACAGCAGAAGCTTTCCAAATTTTGATATCACACATGTTTGGCGACGCTGGAAGTCCTTACTTAGTCGGAGTGGTAAGTAGTTATAATCTATACACCTTATAAATTAATGTCGCTTTTCGTGTTTGTCTGTATGTCCGCGTTGTTCTTCTAAACCACGCAACAGATTTCGATGGGGTTTTCACCATCGTTTAGAGAATTTACCCCGGAAGGTTTATTTGTATAATATGTTAATATTAAAGTTACATATAACTAAGAAATCTCGATGTTTTGTTAAGTCCAAAAAACAGTGCGAAACAGGAGCGGGTCGCTAGTCACATAATAAACGTAAGCATGGGTTCCAGTTCTATGTCCAGCAGTCGACTGGCGACGTTTCTGCCATAAATGAAACATTGCCATATTCCCTACCCGTGGCAAACCGATTTATGATAGCAATATTAATTATATATTTAACTAGCGCGTAGCTAGTTTCCTGCGGTTTCACCCGAGTTAAGTCTCGATCCCGGGGGAATATCGGGATAAAAAGTATCCTATGTCCTATTCCAGATCATGTCTAACAGAATGACATGGGATGGAAAAATATTGCATTGTTTTTATTTGTCGCTAGTTATTTTACTATTGTTTATTTTTTGTTTCAGATATCGGAAGCTTTAAAAGTATCTTTGTCACCTGTAGGTGATAAGGAGGACCCTACCCCTCTAGTACAGTTCAAATCGTTACAATATGCACTGTTTATGACGTGTTTTGTTGAAGTCATTGGTGGCATATTCTTTTTGTTAACTGCAATATACATCGTTAGAGACAAATCAAGAGTCGAGCGAGCTATTGCCGGTGAGTAAATAAATACACAGCTATTTTACTCATTTAGTCAAGTAATAAAAACAATGTTTCTCCTATTATATTGTTTTTCTCTGAGAAATCTCTACAATCTAGCTTTTGCTTCATTATTGCTATTAAAATTAACCACAGCGCAATTTCTTCATATGCCGTTAAAGCTTGATGGTTTTATTATAATTATGTAAATAAATAATAATGTTTTATGTTATGTTAATTTATTTACTTAGTAAGAAGTTATGTATTATGTCGCAGATAGATTGCTTAATTAGCTTTTTACAAAGCATCTCCGTTATGTAAAACAGCTGAACGACGTTCAGCGGTTTTTCATAATTACTGAACTTTAAAATGCAGAATTGCATAAACGTTTTGCATTTATCAATGCATCGGGTCAACAATTAGAATTTATGTAAAACAACGTGAAATGAAACGTCAGATTATATATATATTTTCGTTCGTGGCGATGTGTTATAAAGACATGAATGGAATTTGCAACAGAAATAAATAAAACGAGTAATATGAGTGAAATCAGAGTCTTATCTTCGTCAGGGTGAACTAGCTTAGTTACTGCGACCAATGCGACTCTTGTATGACTGGTTACAGTTCCAACCTAACCTAACCAGTTTGGTCGGTGTAGATTAGTTACTGCGACGAACTGTGAAAACAGGCCAGAAAATTAAGAGGTTCAAGTATTTTTTTAAAGTGAATCATTAGAAGCCACACCAAATGCTTATTGTGACTGCAGATAAGCCATTCTGCATTACGTTTAAACTTGGGTAGCAGTTTGGTTAAACGTAGCGAAATAGCAATCCAGCTGATGCATGTTCAGCTGTTTTACATATCGGAGCTGTTTTGTAAAACAGCCGATTAGGCAATCCATCTGCGACATATAATTGATCGGACTCTTTATGCCAACTACAACCTATTACCAAAATTGTTCACATTGTTTCAGTTACTTCAAAAGTAATATAGTAGCGTGGTAGGTGAGTCCCCCAGCGCAATTAAAAAGCTTGCATGCTGTGCACTGTGCATCTGCATAACTGTGGCTTTGGTGACAATGGCGGGGCGCACTACCAAGACTTCACATTTGATTTGAAATGGCAATAATTTTATATGGTATTTACAGAAGCGGAAACACAATCCAGGGAGCCTTCGCATAGTGCAGCTCACGAAGGTGAATAAACACGTGATGACATTTATATTGGATGAAATTACCTCCGTGATAAAGTGAGAGCAAAGTAAGAGAACGCTTTTGGGACAGAGCAAGTTCCAATTAAATAACTATAATTAGGATCCCTTTTCATTATTTAATATTACAGCTTAGCAAGCTAATTAAAGCATAGTTTGATCATTAATTATCCTAGAGTTCGCAAGTCATTTCCGGACGAGATACTTAAACGGGGAATTCAATAATTATAGTGATTTTATTGCAACACAATTATTTTATAAGACTGAGTCGTAAGGCATATTGCTAAAAAGAGGGTTGGTTATGTTATAGAGTGAAAACGACTGTGTGATTGTGAGTACATAGTTAGAAACTAGGCATCACAGTAGCTACTGTTACCTATTTGATTAAGAAGCCATGTGCCTATTAAAATAATAATAAATTAATGCAAGCAGTAGTTCATATTATTCTTTTTGTAATTTTTAGTCGTACAATATTGATCAATGTACAGACATTATTATATCCGTAATGCCTATTATCTTTTGTGTTGGTATTTTAATTACTTACCTCAAATGTTTTGTTATAAAATTCAACACATATTTATTGAAATGTTAATTAGCACATTAATTATTTGCGATTTATCGAAGCGAAATAAAATCTGTAATTATTAGTTTGAACAGTGTTCTAGTATGAAATTATTCATACAGTTTAACAATCTTTGTCGTTCCAAGTTCCTAATGGATGTAGTTCTTTAGGTTTAGGTGTAATGTATCAAACGATGTTGAAGCTATTGCACCTAATAAATGAATTGTTTATTTATAAAATCTGTATCCTCTTGAATGTTTCTATGGTTTCTTTATTCGTGCTAGGTTTCTTCACTAAAGGTCTTAAGAAGTTGCGTGCAAACCTGACACATGACATTGGTTTATAAATGATGTCACATGTGAGTGTTCAATCAAGGTACTAACACGTTATGAGGATGTTAATATCATCAGATTTTATAAAGGAACCCAACTGATTCTGAATAAGATGTATGTTATTATTTTGAGTTACGAACGAATAGATTTATGTGTGTAATATTATGTAATTTATTAAGGTTATAACTATATTTATTATTGTTCCAAGCATTTCTTTGTAGAAAGACAAAGTTAAACTGTATTGAATATCATAGAAGACTGAATAAATTTAATTTTTGTCTAAATTTTTCAAATAATATAATTACATTAATTAATCGTGTTTGTACATAACAGTGTACATAGCTTCTCACGGAATTGAAATAAAAATATAATTTATTTTTGATAACATTCGTTTTATTGAAAAACCAATTACTTACCATTTAAAAAAATCAACAATATCTAATCCAGACTAACATGATGTAAAACTAAATTGGTGGTATCCGAGGCGGATTTGAGTTCTTAAGTTTACAAAAGTCTTAGTTAATATAATTATTTGTACATTATCTAATGACTATTAGGAATCAGCTGGTTTTTAATCATTGGGTTTTAATTACTTTGAACAAGTTAGTCATTTGGTACCGCTTGCTTGTCAATTGTTTATATGCTTAAAAGATATAATTAAACTTCCCAAAAATACAAAAATCGCAGTGGTTTAACAGATATTTAAGTCTGATTTGAATTCAAGGCACTTGGCATAATAATAATATGGCACTTAAAAACAACAACGCAATCATTAAACCATGCATTCATTAAAATTAAAAAACAAATTGTCACAATCTGTGCACATTTAGATTGACACCTCGTAAACTACTTTTTGTGTCTTTATTCTGGTATACTTGCACACTATGCACTGGGAACATTACAAATTAATAAGTATCTCTTAACAAAACTGCCACACTGGACTAATTAAAATTGAGAAACATTAAAAAATATCACATGTGTCCTTAGTGAACAAAATTAGAAAAATAATTAATAAAAATAACAATTCAAAATAATAAAATGGTATTTTAAACACAGAAAATACCCGTCCTTAATTAATCATACTTCCAAAATCGTTACCTGGAGTCACAAATTGTGTATCATAATTTTTTAAAACATGACTAATCTGAATCTGTTCTTGAATCTAGTCATCAGAGCAGTAGCTGTTTGTGGACGTGGTATCATTATGTTTTTCAATCGACATTCCGACTCGGAGTTTTTTAGGAATAGGTTCACACGAGCTGTAGCTGTTGCTCAGCGCACGTTTTCCAGTTGCTACCAACCTTATCACGGTAACTGTGTCCTCATTGCCATTCTCATCATCTTCACATGAAGATGAAACTGTCAATTGAGTCATGCCCAACATCATATTTTTTTGGGAAAGTAATTTTTCTACTCTGATGATGACATCATTGTCCTGTAAAAAAAAACAACTTAATAAGTAGGAGTATTGTTGATGATATTTACAAGTAGCCATTAAAAAACCATTTACCTGCATCCAGCTATGGTTCAGGATTTGATTGAGAGTGATCCTCCTGCCAACTTGTACTGTAAGCATGCTCTTCATCAGCAGTTTGCCCTGCAAACTGATGCCTTTCCAGTGTGACTGCGAGTACCTGTACCTCCCACTCAGGATTTGATCTTTTAAATGCATGTCGGTGTAATCTGCCGAAAACGGCAAGTACCCAACCAGACTGCAAAGTAATCAGTTAATAAATTATTTCGTTCTATGATGTTTACAAAATAAAGAGAGCTTTAAATGAAAACTAAGCAATTTCAAAATATTATTCAAATAATATTCTTTATTCTTACCACACAAAAAAAATTACTCCCAAACTCCACACATCAACTTCAGGGCCATAGCTCCTTTGTCCATTTGCTCTCAACACCTCGGGGGCTAAATACAGCGGAGTTCCGCACATTGTCTTCATGAAACTGTCTTCTCCAACAAATTTACTCAAACCAAAGTCAGTTATTTTTACTAGAGTGTCATCCTCCTCACTCTCAAGTAGCACATTCTCAGGCTGAAAATTGGAAACATTTTATTGTATCTAATATATATTTTCTAATCCATGGGAAAACATAATCAAGAAATAGTAAAATTAGTAATACTCACCTTTAGGTCTCTATGGGTGATGCCTTGAGAGTGGAGGTACTTCACAGCTAGCACCATTTGCCTGAATAGGAATCTGGTAAATTGTTCAGACAAGTGACCCTGTTTTGTGATCCTGTCAAATAGTTCTCCTCCTTGCATGAGTTCTAGGACAATGTAGACAGCTTCGCGCGAGTCAAATACTTCTTCAGTGGAGATTATGCACGGCTATAAAATATGAAATCATAAACCATTGAGTCATCATCTGCCTAGCCTTTTCCCAAACTATGTTGGGGTCGGCTTCCAGTCTAACCGGATGCAGCTGAATACCAGTATTTTACATGGAGCGACTGCCTATCTGACCTCCACAACCCAGTAACTGAGTAATACGATACCTCTTGGCAAGACTGGTTGTCAGACTTTCGGGCTTCTGACGACCCGTAACGACTGTCAAAGATCCACAAATGACAGCCAGGACCAACGGCTTAACGTGCTTTCCGAGGCACGGAGGAATCTCGTTATGTAAAGATGGCTTAACCTGATGGATCGATCCGTGCGGCTTTTATAACTTAGCCACGAGCTCCACCATAAACCATTGAGTATAAGAAAAAAAGAAGTAATGAAAATTACACCAGTTTCGTATGCAAACATTTAGCAAGAGGTAAAATAATAAGGTATATATATCTTTTGCACAAGAAGTGATGAGCTAAAAGAAGTATGGAAGAAGACTCGAGGAGAAAACTGGGGTAAGGGTATGATAATGATGATTTTTTCCACACAAGTTTTAAGGTTCTTAGTTTACTTACATGTCTTACAGATTTCATAATTGTAATCTCATTCATTATCTTTTCTGGGTCATTTAAATGGTTAATTTGTCCATTTGTCATTTTGCTCTTTTTAATTATTTTCATGGCATACTTTGTACATTTGACCTGAAATTAAGAATTTGTTCAAATGTGATGCTAAATCATAATCAATAGAATATTAAAATAAAAATATGAAGTAGTACTTTGTCATAAATTAGTTTAACTAAGCCACAGGCACCCTGGCCCAATGTCCTGGAGATATAATATTTTTTAGATATTTCCTTAGGAACTTGATCCTGCTCATTTTTCAACAAGTCTTTGAAAATAAAAACTGAAACAAAAATAAAAAAAAAATAAAACTCAAAAGAAAAATATTAAAAAACTTTATATGAAACTTTTATGTTCATAAAAGAAACAGCTCTGCCGGTCGCCAACCAAGGTCACCTGTGTAGGGAACGCTTTTGGCAACATTGTAGCAGGCACTTAAATTGGGTGGCCATACTTGAATGGTTGACGTCAATGTTCATTTCCTGCTACCCAAGTCAAACATCAAATGCTAATCTGAATGCCGATGTCAAAATCTCTCGAGAAGTTGTGGCTACACCTACGGTTAACGTGTCCAACATCGCGATAATCAACGGCGTTTCCCATTGGTATAGCCCCAGCATCAAGCTGTATAATTATCACACAGAATTCTACAAAACTTAAAAAAAAGTATATATTACTAACTTTTTACAATAGGATGAGTGACAGCTATCTCATCATTATCATCTAATACACAGCACTTTCCTTTGCCAATCATTTCCCCATTGACAAAGGTCCCATTGTATGACAGATCAGTTATAATAGCAGGACAAAGAGGCTCCCTGAAAGGAAGTATTAGTTGTTAGGATGTTTATTGAAAACTTAATGCCAATGATGTTATGTTAATCATATAAAAGTTAAGAGAAACTTACGACATTTCCCTTTTTATAACAAAGTGTTGCTTGCTAACATTTTTAATAATATTAGCTTTAATCATGTCCTTTTTCACTACGAAGGTGCAGTTGAGGGCCCTTCCCAGAGTAAACTCTGGCTGTATGAGATCTGTGAATAAAATAATTACATGATACTTACTCTAACCCTAAAGGTAAAAAAGGTGTACAATAATCATGGCATTAACTTTAGGTTGCACCGGGTTTACTGCCAATGGTGGGCTTAACTTACAAATAAGTTTCTTCACTCACAGAGGCTGCTTACAAGATGAATATTATCATAAAGAACCCATGTTCCTTGGGTTAAACAGGATTGACTGAAGGATTAAATGGAAACTACTATATACATTTTCAAGTGACCAAGCTTATATTGCTAGGCAAAAAAAAAACATGTGTGTAACTACAGCTTCCTCATGGGTATAATAATTCTACCTATGCTAATATTTAAGGCATTTAAAACTCACTGGTTTGCTTATACTGCATGAGGAAGCTGGGGTAACGTCTCTCCAGCTAACACAGTAAACGGCTCATAGTAATGAAGTATTTGTGGCAGCTAAATTAACACTGGGAACTTTGATTGCAGATATTATAATTTAGGTAGAAATATTCTATCACCCATGAAGAAGCTGTAGTTACGCATATAAAAAAACATGTGTCTAACAAACAAACACAGGACAGGATTTAGAGTACCTAAAAAAAAAACATGGTGATTGAGAAAAACGACATGACGGTAGATGGATTTTTCAAATGATTATGGAATTAAGTACAAAAGATATGTTCTCACCATAGTATTCAGGATATTGGGCATTATTCCAGCAGTGTTTCCCAGTTACAGCAACTTTAGTAGAATACAATCTTCCCCATATTGTAGGAATGTAAGATGGAGTGGTGGTATGCTGACTCCAGTCAATATCGGAATTTTGTGTTTGGGTTTGAGTATTTGCACTGTTTGGAAGCAGATCGTCTCCCATCTTGATTTTTTGTGCTTCAAAGTTTGGACATCGAAGGTAAGAAGTACTTCTCAAAAGTTTTAATTTCAGCGCCCGGTCAAGCTAACAAACAAATGTTCACAATCACAACTTCAGTGAACTTCACAGACCACGAGCAATCATAGACAATAAAAGTTCTCTGTTCTCTTTCTTTTCTTGGCGCAAAAAGTTTGACAGTTGAAGCTCATACAGACAAAAAAGTATTAAAACCGTAGAGTAAAAAGTCTGGTTATGCAGACTATTTTTACTTACCTACATCCCTAACACGCTCATCACCGTGCGTTTGCACTGGCGAAACATTACAACAAAACATATTTAAATCTCTAGTATCGTCAAAAATTGTATGGAACATTGACAGGAGATAGGATGTCAACATGTTTTGTCGCAAATATTTCGCCAGTGCAAACGCACGGTTACTGAACTACATCTCACTTCAGTTCCTCGTCTTAGGTGTGCTTTAGTTAGTGCTTTGAGATCAGAGGTTTATGAAAGAGTACTCACTGGAAAGGCTTCCAGTGAGTACTCTTTCATAAACCTTTGTTTACTTTTTGGATAAAGGAGCCCTTAACCTACATGAAAATCCTGGGTATGGGTGGACTGTGGAGCGGTTGAGTAAGGCCACACACTGGCGTCTATATTCGATGGAGTCTTTTTGTAATACTTGCATTTTGTTATAGCCTATGATTTACTACCTACCTATAGCATTCAGTCTTTATGCATGCTATTAGATTTATTTTCGCTTTAAAAAAGTTAAAGATGGGACATGGGTAGGTTGGGACATAATGAATGGTGTATCACGCCCTTAGTCGATTACGCCTGTTTGCTCCGGGTGTAGTATTATTGTCTGGGGAAACTCAACTGAAGTTTCTATAGTTTCTATTAGCACCTACGAATAATAAAAGTAGCACACACAAAAACTCTTCTGCTTCGTTAGATTTGTTCTCTTAGGTCATGATTTTATGAAAAAGTCATTCAATGGAACAAATCTTTCTTACAATGTATTAATGATTCTAATGATTATACAATAAGTACAGTCAGTAACCCTTATGGTGGATCCGCAGTGGTAGGCCTCGATCTTACGTTTTTTGTTATTTGCAGATCAGTGCCAAGTTTATATTTTGATGAAGATACAACTTGGATTTTATGTTGTATACTTATTGCATTTTATGTTGTGGCAAAATGTTGTTTAGCACTGATAATAATAATATTTTATGTTGGAATTGTAATAACCTTTGATGTGTAACATCTTTCCTCTCACTTTCCTGCAATCTGATTTCGTGAAAAGGGACAGAAGTGTGTAACAGGAAGCCGGGGAAGCGCGCGCTATTTGATTTCACCATTGAGCGCGCGCGGTGCTAAAGAAAAAATGAACTTCCAATTTTCTGTTCTTCAAATCTGCAAAATTTATGACATCCAGCAAATGAAAACACCACTGGCAAGCAAACTTGAAAAACTACTGATCCCAGATTTTTTCTTATCAATAGCTAGTTTATCTCGCTACAGGTTTTCAATAGCGACGGATGGCTATAGTCCATAGTTTTTTATGTATAATTTGGAAACTAAATCGACTAATTACGTTACCATATGGCAACGCTAGTCTTTAATGGGTAGGTAATTATAACATAAGGTAACCTACCTACTTTAATTTGCCTATACTTAAAGAGGGTTAAATCAATCAATACCTACCTACTTAAGTCGCGTAGGACGATAGGTAGGTATATACTACATAGCTCCACGTGGTTCAGCTATTTTTTCAGGGTAAAAATATAAAGCTTCAGTAAAATTTGAACACGTGACCTACCATCGTAACAGCCCGTTCATTAAAAGTTTTGAAAACCAGCCAAAGTTCTCTTCAAATCCACATAAAAAGGAATTTAAACTCTTTCATGCGCAATAGATATTTTTTTAATTTTATAAAATAGCGCGTTTAAACCATGAGGTTTTGAGAGAACGAGAGCTGAGGCTGGATAAAGAAAAGCAGAAGCGTTTTCATCAGTGCCAAATTGAAGGTAGGTACATACATATGTATAGCGCAAACTAGGGTTGGCCTGGTTGTACGCCATAGATTCGGACCCAGGCGCAACCTATACTTTTCTTTGCGCAATTTATTTAATCACCGTACCTGCACAATAACTGAACGAAAAAAAAAACTTAAATTAACCGGTGTGTCCGTCATAAAAATGTGATATCTACCACCCCGCACTGGTTCCGCCAGTCCGCCTGATGGATTACCTGAGTCGCGCCTGAGTCCCAGCAGTGGTAACATTAAAGGCTCCATATGTGTTTATTATATAGCGGTAAATATTAAAAAGGTTCTACCTACTTACACTTTAGGTAGAAAAGTCATTGTTTTTTTGCTACGGTCGCAAAGTGTCTGTGGAAATTAAGTATCATGATAAGTGGGATGACTTTTTGAGTCGTTAAAATTAAGTTGCTAATTTAATTAACCTCAATTATTTTCTTTTCTCTCGTACAAAATCCTTCGTTCGCGTCGACTCGCATTTGGCTACCTTATTTTTATTATGTACGTGTTTCTTTCATATTTATTTTAGAAGAGATTATAGAAGTGAAATGAGTTAATAGAAAGCCGTTAGATATTAATTTCCGATGTTTTAATACTACAAATTTTATTACTCTCAGTATCGTAGCAGACTAATCTGATAACACAGGCTTTTTTTCATAACAAACGCTAGCATAGAGAAGCGTACATTAACTATAATGAACGATAATTTTACGACTTCAGACGAGAGACCAGTTCTTTATATCTCAAGAGTGCGGCCGCGGCTTAGAATTATTGGACCACTCACTTCGGAATGTTATCCAATTACAGGAGGGAACTTAAAATATATTACTAACTTAAAATAAAATTGCTAATCTAGTTGTAAAATTTATTATTTTTATATCATCGATTTTTTTACATTTTGTGATAATTAATCTCACACACTGTCCTATTAGTATTACTTGCAAGTTTGTAGAAATATTGTGTTATCGTACGTATACTTTAATGTTTGTAAATATGTGAGCACCATGTACCTATCACATACTTAATTTATTTATTTTTCATTGCTCCATTTTTAATTTTTAATTCTTTTTACCTATTGTATTTGTATTCTCGGTGCATCGTCTTCACATGTAATTATATAATTGATGTACCTATACCAAATATTGTAAAACATTTTTTTTTTAAAAGAGTAACGGTGGAGTTTCTTGCCCATTCTTCTCCATACGAAAACTACCTTTTGGAAGGGGCAACTAGAATCAGTTCTATTTCTATGTATTTGACGTTCAAAAGTGCCTTTAATGTGCCTAGTTGAAATAAATTATTTGACTTTGACTTTGAAAATAGCCAAAATTTTATACTCAGTTTCAACACCAACAAAATATCTTTAGAAAGTTATAGCCAGATAAAGAGACCCGACCCGACTTAAAATGCTTCTTAAAATGTCAACTCACTGTGTTATAATCGTTTTATGATTAAAGTCCTTGAAATTATTTTGCAAAGTTAAAGAATTTAATAAAGACTATTTTCGTGTCAGTTGCTGGTATATAGTTTAAAGAGAAATTAATTACTTAAAAAATTCCTTTACTTTAATGCTTCAATAAAATTATAATGATCAATCTGCAACTGCGGAGGCGGTAGCACACACCGTCACATAGCCTACGCCGCTGCTACGACTCACGTAGGTGCTGCTACGACGCGCGTAGGCGCTGCTACGGCGTAGCTAAACTTTATTTCGATGCGAAAATTCCCTGTTCTTTCCTTACGTTTTAAAATATTTGTTTGTACAATCGGAACAAATAAACGTTGCTCTGATATTTTAGTTAGATTTGCGCACGTATCTACAAACAGCTGTAGGAAATAGTGCTGTTCGTCAAATACGTCAAATTCTGTTCAAAATTAATTAATAATTTTCATGGCATAACTATAAATATGATCATAAATAAGTATCTAATCATGTCGATCAGGAATATTACTTATCCTATTCAGAGTTCCTCAGAAATCAAGCAACATAAATAAATACAATAAATAACATTTGATTGCCATGATGACGCGACCGCTGCTTGAACCCCTGTGGATAAAATGGCCTCCATTTGCTGATTTTCCGATTCATGGGGAATAAATAGCTCCTATTTGAAAAGGTAAACATGAGTGTGTCGACGTCACATCGACACGTCGTGTAACTAATACTTTTGATTATCTTAAAGGTTGGCTATCATTTTTTGACTTTGCTAGTTTTTATTCTAAAGTATCCCTAATTGCCTTTAGGTTGATAACGTTGCTCATGTAGCGCGACAACCAATTTGTTTGTAGGCGGGCCAGTCATAGTAATTTGGCCAAAAACGTAAATTTCACATAGTGGTTAGTTCACCGTTTCTATGTGCTAAATATAACCAGTTATTATATTGGGGTTCGTTGCCCTATGCGCTAGGGCAACGAACTTGCGTCTCAACACGGGCGGGGGGTACGGGATGTGACCTGACCGGCAGCGAGCGCGATCCCTCCCTTATTCAGTCAGCTGTTTCGCTAGCAAGCACGGTGTCAGATAGAAACTTTTTAAAATCTTTTAATGAAAATAACGTTTTTTTTTTGTTGTGTTCGGTCATTTATTTTTATATTTAAGTCAACTACCCATGGTTTGAATGACAAGAGTGTTTACCCTTACATCCTGTATATGGCGAAGAACTGCTGAAACAGAGGGCGTGAGTTCGAATCCTATTCCTACAGTTATATCTTTTTTAACGACTTCATTATAGGTTATATTTCTGTCTATGTTTTTTTTAATGTGTTTTCATTGATATTTTCGTCAATTGTGGACCAATTTTTGAAAATTATTTATTCATTTGGTAGAGGATAATTAGAGTAAAGGAAACTTTTGTAATTTTGCTTGGGTAGATCTTGAGTTAGCTTATCGATATTACGTATTTAATCCACTTTGTGTATCTTGATGATGTTATAATACTTCCTGTCACTGTTTACATAGCAAGTAAGTATACGAATATAGTAGTGTAGTATACGAATTGTGGGGTAGTTATCATAACCTATTATAGTATCTGTGTCATAACTAAAAAGATTAAAATAAAAAAACTTAAAAACAAAAATCAATCGACTTACAAAAAAACACTATAAAGTGAAAAATAACTTTAATTTTGAAAATCGTTGGCAAAAACTAAAATACAGATCCAAAGACAGTATAATCAGCCTATAATGTTCTCACTGCTGAGACACAGGCCTCCTCTCAGTGAGAGGGAAACGTCTGTGGTTATAATATAGGTATAAGATTATTAATTACCTATTATGATTTGATGTTTTAGGTTAAGTGGCTAGGTACCCACTTACCCAGAGCATGTCCATCTGTCGCGAATGTTCAGCGTCAGTCCCTATAGGAATTCCTATAATGTATCACTATTTCTAACCCTTTTGTCTCATTCCGTGAATGGTAGGTACCTTTTTAATTAACGGTTAAAGTTCAGACACCTAGGTCTAGTCTCTTGAGTAGCCAGTCTTAGATGGGCAGGTGTGCTTCTTAAAATGACCTCCAATTCTCGCTTCATATTATATCGTATATACCTACGTAACCCAAATTAATATCAAAACTGGAAATAAGAAAATTCGATGAACCTAAAGAAAATATTCAAAGAGTATGAAATCCTTATCTCGCATGAATAAGAAGAGGAGTGATGGTAAAAAAAATTGAATGTAAATGAACGCAATGCCTAATATCCTTCCACCCTTGAGCATTAAACGCAGTTCGTTTCCTCCGAGGTATTTTGAAACGTTCAGCATTATTTGAATTCTACGGATTACTGAGACCGCGTCGGAACATTTGTGTTGCTAATGTTGCCTTCTATACGACTCCCTGTTAACTGGTCGAAGGAAAAATAAACTGCACAGCAACATGAAGAATTTGCATTTAATGTATAGAGTGAGATAAATACTACTATGCTTTGCAGTACATAAAACTGTTTAAACGTTAGAATTTACATTATGTAATTTTATTGCGCCTATTTAATTGTCTGTCAGTGCACATCGCATTAGTTTTATAAAATATCTTTAGAATATGTGGAAAATGTCGTGGGTTATACATTTACTCACTCTGTAGCTCAAATTTTGTGTAATACTGTAATGTGTAACCGTTTATTTTTCCAAATAAATAAATAGAATTTAATATTGTGTAAGGTCTTTTGTTCACAAAAGACTGAGGAACAACGTAATGAATTGAGATGTTTCACTGTTCCACAGTAAATTGTGGTTAACACTTGTTCGAAGAATTCCTTTCTGACTGTTTGAAACGACTCTTTCATTTGGGTCCGACATCCTATATCTATTGACATCCTATATATTATCCTAATCCTAATAATAAATGCGAAAGTGAGTTTGTTTGTTATGCTTTCACGATAAAACGACTGAACGGATTTGGATGAAATTTGGCACAGGGGTAGACCATGACCTGGAATAGGACATAGGATAGGATATACATTTTTATCCCAATATTTCCTAGGGATCGAGATTTACGTGGGTGAAACCGCGGGGCGCAGCTAGTTTTATACAAAATTGTTAAATAGTTATTCTCTTAACTACTTTCTCAGAGGTTGGTTTAGAATGTTGTTGAATGTTGGGTTACTATTGTTATGGAACCTGTAGGAACGTAATCAAACACAGGAACTTTCCTTTGTTGCTTATTTGTGTCCTCATCGTCTCAGTATTATTTATCAAATTGGGTCAAGTTCGTCTTAAGTGGGTGATAGACGTGCGTACTTATAAAGTACGCGGTCTTTAAGTTCGCGGCCTTACTCGGCTCGCCGTCGGTGACACACGTGACGCTTGCTCAAAATTTCATTGTCAAATTAGCTCACGGCTCGCGGCGATGACAGACGGCCGAGTAAGCTCACCGAGCCATAAGTACGCGTACTTGCTCGCACGTCTTTCACCCCTTATAAAGACTGCAGTTTATTCTGACCTTCTCAATTGAGTATCTACTGCGGGTTCACGAATATTGTGGGGTGTCAAAACAGTAGTCAGACTTTCAGGCACTCTGTGTAGCAGAATAGTTGAATTATAGGGGTTTAACTCACATAATATGTAAGTATCCTACTTATATCTGTACTTCGATCCAGAGAACTCTTTGAATCATTCATGATTTTTATTTTAATGATGTACTTTTCAGAAGTATTTAGAGTTAATTTATCACGCTTACTTCCAATAGTTAGCTACATACCGTGAGTGCGTGAGAAATTCCGCAGAATTTTTGTTTTAAAAAGGATACCTCCCAGTAAAGGAATAAAACATGAATTAGACAAACAAAAGTTTATTTCATTGATTATCTTTATTAATAATAACACTTATCTACAATAGATTTTATATAATGTATAAATAGTACTTATAATAATGAAGGGATTATAATGTAAATATAATAGAAACAGATTTTTAGCAAAACAATATTTCAGACTAATCACATAATAAACGAAATCGTTCAGTGGCAGAGAGTACAAATTAAAAGTATATTAGTATGTTACCCTACAATATATTTGCCACGACTTAGATAGACATTTTTCGCTATGACTAGACACGATCTACTTAGGTGGGTATGTAAAAAGTAGTTAATTAATGACATGAACACTGTCACCGAGTGAAGGGATGATCCATAAATACGTTTATTTATTACGGCCTACGTTCAATTTAGTACTTTATAAACCTCATTGGCTATAAAATAGTCGCTTTAATTACAAGCCCGTCATGATTTCTATAAGATAAATAAGTATTGTTTACTAGTACCTTAGCTGACAATAAAGTGGTTATAATATATATTTACATTGAATGAATGTTCCTATAATTAATTTATGATGATCAACCACCTCATTGTGAAACAGCCGCCATATTATAGATAGTAATACATTAATTAATTTGACAATGTTTGTTGATGTGGGCGTTTCACAAAATGGCCGTTGAGTTTAGGTTGCTTTACTTTATTGTAAATTGTTGAAATCACTTGAGTACTACACAACTAGGTCATAGGGTCGATGCGTCGTTGAGTCGGAGGCGTTCACTTGCGGAAGCAGGAGATGGGGTTGAAGTAGCACTGACGGAAGCGGACTTGGCGCTTGTCAGCGCGCCACTGCCTCGCCAGACGCCCGTCCACCGCCCGCACGCCCCAGCCGCGGGGCTCCGCCTGCGGCCACGAGCGGGACACCCTGCCGAGCCTGATACAAACAAGACAAGTATGAGTTTTAATTCCTAAAGCCTGCCTGTCTGCTTTCTGGTGTATAAATTGGGCAATGAGAAATATCACCACGTGATCGCCAGCAGCCGATCTACATAACATAATCTAACATGACGCCCGTAATCCCCGAAGGGTAAGGTTAGGTGTAGGTACCGATAGTAGATACCCCCACATTTCGCCATGTAATAGGGGGAGATCCTTTTCTATCAACGTGGCTCCAGAATCCATGCAACTACCAAAAAAAAACAAAAAGTATGCTAACCGACTTCAAAAAAAGGAGGAGATTATCATTTCGTCAGTATTTTTTATACTTTAAATAAGTATGAACATAATAAGTACATATGAGATTTGGTTCCTATGTTAAAGCCTGTCGTCTGCCTGCCTTCTGTTGTATAAAGTGGGTAAGGACGAATAGCCAACATAACCACGCGATCGTCAGCAGTTTTATTGTAAGTACTTATTCCTAAAGTAAAGAACAGTTAGGGAACGAGTTATTTAAAAAAATGTGTGTCTGGATTCTGAAATAAAAAGTTACAGTGAGAATACCCGTGCCTGCAACAATAGTTATTTTTAACTTTATATCGAATCAAGTTTTCCCATTATGGAAACCATCCGCTCAACTGTCGATTGGCCTTCTAATGGCCGATAACAATTAATATTCTATTGTGTCTCGTTAATGACAGTTGGAGGTTTAACACTAGGTAACATCAAAGAAAGTTAAGTACGTAGCAGTAGTAATTAGTTATATCGTATGCAGTTATGTCGTAGTATTATAGTATATGTGGTTATGTTTAGTTAGTTGAGTTTTACCATCGACTCTAAAAGAAGAAGATCAAAGAATCAAAGCATCGATAAATGCAAATTATAATCGTCTAATCTCACTTTATGTTTATTTTAAAGGAATAATAACAAAGAAACAAACGTCTATAAATGTATTAAATTTCAATCAGAATTAAAAAAGCAATTTCGTTCGCGGTCGCTTTGCAAGTCAACGTCTGTTAACGGAACTTGTTCGTAGAAAGAGGCTTTATTTTTATTAACTTGCGGACACCTTGTACCTACTATGGGCAACAAGTGTTGGTTATACTCATGTCTGGTTCAAATACTACAATTGACAAGGAACTATTAATCGGTACCTACACGATTGTCAAAACGTAAACATTTCATGAATATTTCAGTTTTTAGAGTGCAATGACAAGTTTTGTATAAATGAAAGTTACCCACTGATCTTTTCCGTAACTCTCACCGTTATTAGGCGACGTAAACTTGAAGTGTCTAATCAATACCTAATGTCATAAGGATTGACATTATTGACAATTTAACTCACTTGACCTAAGTTTTCACAATGAGATTTTATAGAATACTAGCTTCCGCCTTCCTCTTCTGATATGTCGATGAAAAGTAGCCTATGTCCTTCCCCGGGATGCCATCTATCTCCTTGCCAAATTTTTATCTAAATCCGTTCAGTGGTTTAGGCGCGAAAAGGTAACATACAGACACAGAAAGACAGACAGAGTTACTTTCGAATTTATAATATTAGTATGGATAGTATGGATAATGCCTGTAGGTAGTGTGTTATTTGCCTATTTTCGTATGGCTCTCTCATTTAACTTGTTTGGAAACGATATCAATTATGTTATGCAACGTGTGCAACGGAATCAATCAGGTTTAATTGGCAACGGAAGCTCGAAGCGTATGAGCCACTTCGAACAATAAATCCTATTAAGTGGCACTAATCACGCATACTAATTTATTTTATGTACATGTACCTACATGGTGATGGCATAAGACTATGTGCAATTTTGGTTACATGATAATGTTGATTATTGGTCTTTTGAATAGTTTTTGTTAATAATATTATATCTTGATAAGTTTAAAAAACTGTTAGGGAACGCGTTATTTTATATAAGTGTTTCTGAATTCTGAAACATTTCTCTATAATTATATCTATTATATTATTACAAGTCGTAAGGTACACAATTTAATAAAATAACAGCCACATTTTATAACAATCCCTCGGCCGAAACCCGAGTCGCATCGCGTCGCGTCGTCCGCCTGCGCAATTAAGTACTTCGTTTTCGCTTATCGTTATTTTTACTTTTACTTTTTCTTCTTTTTGATCGGCTCCTAAAAGTTGTAGTGTGATGTAAAATAGCTTATAACCTTCCTGAAGTATTTGGCTATCAAATGCAAAGATTTTTTCAAATCCGACTGGTAGTTCCAGAGAACGTAGTAGCGCTTTCAAACAAACAAACTCCTCAACTTTATTAGTATAATAATATATTATGGATTTATAAAAAAAATACGTTCATCGATAAAATCTATTTCACTTTCAAATATTTAGGTAGGAACATGTAACAACAGCTGCGATCATCCTTTCGTCAAATTAATTCAATTCGTAAAACATTGTTCTGTATTCAGTGAGAAACATATTTAGGAACACGGTCCAATGTTGTGAGGAGCCAGTCCTCTAGTAACAACAGTCGGCTACCTACTAGTTAATGGCGCAGTTGGGGGCTGGGAGCTAAACACAAAGTAACATAAGCCTCGTACTAACAATTGGCCTTCACACTTTGTTCTACATCAGTAGTTAGTTTTCGAAACATTCTAATACTACAGAACAGAGTTTACAAGTTATTAAGAGTAAGTTTTCAGAATGAATTATGCTATTTACATATCATAAATGATTCAGTTACAATTAAACTTCAATATTTTACTAGTGAAATGGTTACTAAATTTTTAGCTGTTATTTAATGGTAAAAAACGCTCTGCGTTCATTACATTAAAATATGCTCAATGCAAACCAATTAAATAAAACCAAAACACATTTGACTACATTTTCGTCACTTCTGCAACATTATTTTGCCGTTCAAAATAATATTATTGTTTCGTTTATTCATTCATTAACAATTTACATTGTGTTGAACATTACATATTAAAGTTATCACATGCATAGACAATACTACATAAACTACAACAACAATACATTTAAAAACCTTATTAAAATTGATGTGAAATGAGAGAGTCCAGTTAATTTAAAATATGTCAACAATTTATTATTCATGTCAAAAAAAAAAAAAAAAACATGTCTTTATAGCAGATACAATGTCAAAAATTCAATGTCAAAAATATTGAGAGTACAATTTCATAAAAAGTCCTAGTGATGAGCACAGTGTATAATTCAAAAAGATGATTTAATTTAAGGGCTTTTCACTGCTATTATTTAAGTGACTTTTTAATCATTTGACATAAATTCTGATACCGAGTATAAACATTTTTCCAACAAGAAGGCCTTCAATTTAGTTTTAAAGGAGTGAGAGCTATAAATTAATAATTTTAAATCAGCCGGTAACCTATTAAATAACTCCACTGCTTGGTATCTGGAACAATGCTTAGCTATGTTAAAATTTGGTGCCGTTTTGTGTTTAAAATCCTTCCTTCTAGTGCTTTCCCTTATCTTACGTTCCTCTTGTGATTCATACTCATGAATATACTTTGCAAAGTGATTGAGGATTACTAATATATATAAACTTGGTACTGTTAAAATGTCTAATTTTTTGAAGTGCTCCCTACATGAGTCTCTTTGTGAGATCCTTACAATAGTCCTTATGGCACGTTTCTGTAAAATAAATGCTTTCTGACAGTTATAACTATAGCCGTTTCCCCAAAGCATTATGCTGTATCTTAACCTAGATTCTACCAGCGCGTATTATATAGCCTGTAATTGATTTAGATCCAACATATCTCTAAGGCTCCTGAGTGCATAGCATGCTGATGAAATTGAGGAGTCAATTGCAGCTAGCTCCTGTTTCCAATTTAAATGCACATCTATGTTAATCCCTAAAAATTTTACTTTGTCCACCAATTCAATCTTGTCTCCATTGATTTCTACATCTAAATTGTCATTATGGCGAGATGTAGTCTTAAATAAAATGATGTTAGTCTTACTTGTATTTAGCAAAAGGTTATTGGCTGTAAACCAATCGCAGAGATTTTGTAGACTTTTTTTTAAATTCCTGGTCAATTCTTTTAAGTCTTTCGCCCCAATTATTATATTTGTATCATCTGCAAAAAAAACAAGTTTTGCATCAGGCTGAACGCAATGCATAAAGTTGAGCAAGTCGTTAGTAAATAAAATAAATAATATTGGACCTAAAATGGATCCTTGGGGTACACCACGTGTTATATTTGTAATTTTAGAGGTGTATATGACTTCATGATTACTTTCATCGATGTTTTTTATTTCGACAAACATTCGTCTATTATGTAAGTAGGATCTTAGAAGTTCTAAGGACTTGCCTCTGATACCATAATATTCAAGTTTCTTTAGTAATAATTCATAATCAATCGTATCAAAAGCGGAGCTAAGGTCAATGAATAGCCCTGCAACTTTCATTTTGTCATTTAATTTATGAATTATGTCATTTATAAGAGTATTTATTGCATCTGAGCAACCGACGCCTTTCTGACACCCAAACTGTCTTAAATTAACTATTTTATTTACATTTAAATGAACCATTAGCCTAGTTTTAATAATTTTTCAAATACTTTTGATAAAGTTGGCAGAAGGGATATGGGTCGGTAATTTTTCGGATCAGCCCTAATACCTTTTTTGAATATTGGAACTACTTTAGCCAATTTCAACTGGTCAGGAAAGATCGACTCCTCGAAACATTTATTTAAAAAATCAGAAAGAAGTGCCAAAAGTCTATATTCTCCTTCAAAATCGATATTGGTAAATCATCAAAACCACAAGATTTTTTATTGGTCATTTTACTAATAATCTTCCTAATTTCAGATGGTGTGGTTGTGTAGAAGGTTAAATCACTTTCTACTCTTTTTGTACTTTCTGATAGAAAAGTCATTGCCCTTTCTCTATCATTGCTATCGAGTGACGATTTGAAAACAAAACTGTCGATGAAATGATTTGCGACCTGCTGGGGGTCAGTTATCGCTGCATTGTTCACTTTTAGGATTAAATTTGTACCTTTCCTATTTACTCTTCTTTTTGTACATTCATTAACAAGTTTCCACGTCTGTTTTGTTATATTTTTAGCGGTACTTAAATTATTTATTATGGCCTTTTTTTTCGTTTGCTGAATAACCCTTCTATAAATTCGAACATACTTATTTTTGTATTGTTTTAGGCTGGCGTTATTTACTGTCCCTGAGCACAGGACTCTTTTCATCTGACTTGAAACTTTAACCCCTTTAGTAATCCATTGTATTGATGTGGTTTTGTCTGGCTTAGTTCTGATGGACTTCCTTCGGTAACAATCGTGGAATGCTTTACCAAGACTGCTTATAAAACTATTAATTCCCATATTAGTCCAAGTTTTATTACTAATACTATTCTTGAAAGCAATATTATTTTTATTATTAAATATTCTTTTTTGTATTACTACATTTTGATTGCAGTTTTTCGATTTCTTATTGATTTTTTCAAGAACTACATTGCAGAAAAGTCCGCCGAGTCCGATTAAGTAGTATAGCTACATATCTACTGAAAAGCAAGAAAAATATAGTCACCTCTCCTCAGCGTCGAGTTGCAGCAGCATTTTCCGCAGCGCAGCAGTGTTGATGGCATCCCACGGGCCCGACATCTCCATGTCACCGTCCGGATGCGCCCCGAGAGTGTTGTCCGCTTGCTCGTCCTCTGCATCCTGAAAACATCCGTCACTTGAGCCTGTGTACCCGGTCCACCCAGCCACAGAATACAAAACAAACCAGAAGAAAAGAGAAAATAATTATCTAAAAAAAATTAAGTGTTCCCAAGCCAGTCATTTAAAGTGGGTGGGAAGAGAAGCCGGTGGGGATGTTTACTTTGTTTTTGGACACAGTACACGACATGGAATTATGACCGAAGGCGCCTTCTGGTTTGATCTGTATTCTGTGTAGGTACCGAGCCGTCGCCACCACTCGTAGCACTCGTGAGTCCAGCGAACCATTAGGTTCACATTAGACGCCTATTAGCAATGCCAGACGGTTCGCTAAATCCCACACACACCCAACAACGCGCCCACTGATTGCTCACACTTCAAAAAGCCTCGTAAATGTAATTATATCTCGAAACCACATATTCCTTCTTTGACCGCATTCATTTGTGTAATTAAATAAGCCTGTTTTCCCTCACAAGACCCTTTGTCGCAGAAATAATTTCCTATTTCTTCCAAGCATCCGCTACACAAAGTGTAAAATGAGCTCTTAGATATTTCGTTTAGCAAATTGACCTAAAGAGCAGTCTTTGTAGGCCCTCTTACGTTAATTTACTTTTAACGTAATAAGTATTAGACATGTTCGGGGCTGAGAAGTGACTGCTCGGTAAATAATAAATGTAGGTACTTTTAATTTATTATTGCATTTTCTGTGCCAGGATGAGTTCATGTAGGTTTTATAGGGGAAGTCACTAAGGGGGATATTACACTATTTTATCTATGATCACAGATCTATAATGAAAAAGAAAACAAATGTTGATTAAAATAGACAATACAATACCTAACAAGCGCATGATTCTGCGGAATTCACGATCAATCAGAATTGGAATCGGTTCGAAACAAATGTCTAATCCATTGCTTCATAAGTTCGTAAGTTATGTTGTTGGGCAGATGTTTTTCCGCTGTTTGCTCTGTGTTGAATATAGAAGTGTACCTAAAAGCGATAAGGAGATTTTTGGTGACACATAATGGATGGTTAAAAGTTAATAATGTGTCGTGTTATTATCAGCTACTTAGCACTAAAAGCTACCATGCAAACTCAAATATTGGTTGGGAATCGACAATATCTCCGCCCTGCCTGATAACACGTTACTGTTACTCTACGCCATGTTTACTACGGCGTTGACTACGGCGAAAAAAAAAGGAGGGTTATGATTTTGACCGGTATGTATGTATGTATGGATGTTCATCTGTTCCCTCCTATCTTCTAAACCACTCATCACAATTTGACAAATGAGATATCGTTGGAAGCGTCTTGATCATCCGCTATGAGATGTGTTATAGGCTATGTGACGTCACATTAAATGGCGGCCTCTAGAGGAAATAAAGTAAGGAACTAAAAATAAATATTGTTTAATCGTACCATGTTGGGTATCAAATAAAAAGGTTTAATGAGCACATTTCAAAAATATATATATTATAACCACAAAAGAATTAAAAATCCGGAGTCACACGTAATCTGTTCGATTTATGCCCTATCACGTGTGACTCCGGATTTTTAATTTGTCTGTCTCTGGTGTCTTGTTTATACCATTTTAGTCGTAGTACGGTTTTAGTTTATATTACTTTAATTTTTTGATGTTATTCGTAAAATCTGACAGATATCTTTAGTACGAATTTTTGTCATGTATGTCTGACATATTGTCATTTCCGAGCCAATATTTGAGTTTCTTAAATAGCTAGTAGTCAGTAATGAAAGGATACATTATTAACGCTCTATCAGGAGCGCAGTGTGTACAATACTCGATAACGGGGAATTGTCCCGGGATTTGGGGAGTTTTCATTCCGTGAGGTGGCCACAATGGAAACCACGGATATCGAATGGAAACAATGTAAACTACATACAACAGGTTTAGGTAAATTATGTAAAAGAAACCTTGAAAACCCCTGAAACATTGTGCTGGCTGCAATATTCTATAGTGAACGTGTAAGTAGGATATTAATAGTGAAATATAGAGTGGCCAATCCCCCATAAAAACAATTTTGAACTTACCATTGGTGCTGCATGAACGGTGACGAACAGCAAAGCTAAGCTGGCGGCGACGATGGCCAGGTAGACGTTGTACGCGCTCGCTTTCATTGTGGTCTTTCCAACTGCAAAATAACTAATTAGATTAGCAAATCAGTCAACTTAACTTGCCTTACAGTATAGCTACTTCATTTTCAGTAGTTGCTAGCGTATTTGTTTAAACGACCGTCTTACGGATCACTTCACAGAATAAGCAGGGAAGTATTTGCAGTGATCTACACCAATATTATTAAGAGGAGTATTGTTTGTAAGTTTGGATCTCCGAAACTACTTATCAGATTTCAAATATTCTTTCACCACTATTTCCGAGGGCATATTATGCTCATGGCTTGTCTATTTATTTGTATATTTAGTTAGCTAGTCATTTAATTTACTACCTAGTGTAAATTAGAAATAAATTAAACCTCGCATGAAAAAAAAATCCCCCAAGGGTTAGCCATAAGTGTACCTACCTAAAGTACTCCCACATTTCGCCAGTTATGTATACAAATAATAATGCTATAATACGATAACGGTTTTTCTATCTATCCATTAAAAGATTATAATAATATTTAGTAAAAGTATTATGGTTTCCTGAATATCAGGTATAATAGTCAGGTGTATTTCGGTACGTATAGTAGACATGGCTCACTTGTCCCTCTTACGCAGCTAATTAGGACCCTAATGAATACTCGGTTATAGCAATGAAGTAACATTTAATCATTTACACAAAGTTGATTTAATTTTCAAATATTTCTATATTGATTTTTCTTCCCTTTACGGGTTTTAACGGGTTACGTGAAAGTCAATTAGACTGATGCCAATTATCTCGTTGCCTTGGCACTCGAACTAATTAAAAAGTTGGATTTCAAAAATCCTTTATAAATCTTTTTTTTTTTTTGCTCAGAAAGAACATTTTACGGCAACTATAAAATTGGAGGACGTGAAAGTATTGGGGCTAAAAAGGAACTTCCCTTGTTTTTGTGAAGGGCCTCGTCACGTCAGTAGCAGTAGTAAAACCACTTACTTAAGGGTCGACCCCATAAAATCTTTAAGTGACGTGATGGTTTATGTCCGAGGCCTTTGACGCGATATTCTCGTTAAGATAATGGAAACAAACACAGCTGATTTTTGCCGCCCAGGTAGCTTTATCAGCAATAAATACGCAACAGTTTCCGATCATAAACTTATCTTTTTATCAAAGGACCGTCTATAATAATATTTAGTGGTGTATTAGTGGACTATCGTTTGATACGTTATTAACTACATACAGTAGACACTTTAGATGGAAGTATTTCAAGGAATCTACTGATATTAAATAACAGCAATGATCGTATAAAATACGTGATTAAAATACCGAACTATAACCAATAGGTACTTTCATAAGTACCTGCAAACGTTTAAATTTCACGCCTCATTGATAGAGGTGATTGATTTGGTAATTAATCAAATTCACCTGGATAAGAATATCTACCACCTCACTTACAGACAAATACCTACTACTCTGCCTAGCCTTTTCCCAACTATGTTGGGGTCGGCTTCCAGTCTAACCGGATGCAGCTCAATACCAGCATTTTACATGGAGCGACTACCTATCTGACCTCCACAACCCAGTAACTGGGTAATACGATACCCCTTGGTAAGACTGGTTGTCAGACTTTCGGGTTTCTGACGATCCGTACCGACTGTCAAAGATCTACATGATAGCCGGGACCAACGGCTTAACGTGCTTTCCGAGGCACGGAGAAGTCTCGATATGTAAAGATGGTCAGACAAATACCTATACCTATTTATAATTTCAACCTTAGTGCACACTAGTTCATCAGATCTGTTTAGAGTATCTTAACAGTGATAGACAATTTTCGAAGATAGGATAGTGATGCTCCATGGATAAATAAGTCAAGCCTTAAATGTCAGGCTATAAGTTTATGGAATACAGCAATCATCAGTACCGTTGAAGTGGACCAAATGCTGATATAAGGGGTACATACTGGGGCGATTCGTCGTGTGACGCGACGCCGCCGTATTGTTCGCCGTGAAGTTTTCTCAGAAATTGTTTTGTTAAAATTCGCGTCGCGCGGCGAATCGCGCCAGTATGTAAGAGCCTATAATAGCTTCCATTCCTGTGTAGGTACCTGACTTATCTAAATAATATTCAGCTTAAGGGTTAAAATAATTTGTACTAGAACCAAGCTCCAAGAGAATTGGAATGTACTATACTTTATCGAAAGTAAATGGTATTTCCATTTAAGCAGTCCGCAAAGCAGTATTTCAAGCAGATAATTAATATTTCTGCTCTGAATATTTTAATAATAGGACTGTTATTATTATCAAACACACCTACACCACCGTGTTTAACTCAAATAGCTTAACGAATCTTGGCCAATTTGTAGGTAAGTCATCGGTCTGAATTTCGTGGATTTTTAATCAGGACTGTCATACATATATTACATATATTATACTCTACATATATTAGGTACCGAACCTCACTCAAAACTCAAGCATTACCTTAAAACTCGTTTAAAGTCTTTTGATTGGTTGAAGTGCTTGAGTCTTGAGTAAGATTCTGTAATACGGGCTTAACACTGATATGTAATCGTGGCATTCATTGTTTTTTTCGGAAACGTTGAACGCTTTGTAGCGGCGACCGAAGGTGCCTTCCGGTTTTCTAAACAAATGAGTTAGTGACATAAATGATCGCGACGTTCGCTTTCGGGCACGGGATAAAGTACCACTGTGATACATATTATAAGCATCTTTTGAACACGTTTTCTTTCTGTCATATGGGTTTATAGGCACCACGCTCACATACCTTCGTGAACAGGAACACCCGATTACCAATGCGTAATTCCTATCAGACAATATGTCACCGGTCGCCCTCCTGTTTATAGCTACGTAATTACCCACTTCTTTATTTTATTATTTCATTTTCACCTGGAGTGTTACGTAGACAATATGAAGAACACGTTTACCTTGCGCACGCAACACCCTCATTGACATGGACGTAGGCCAGGGATGCTCCGTCTGGGCCGGACAGTCAGCCGATTACACACATTGTTTTATTTCACAACCCAGATCTCCTTCACCGGTGTCAAACACGTCATATACACGATAAATAAACTCATATGCTACAAATTAATTTTGCTTTATTTACGGGAAGGACGTGTTTTTACTACTTCATTGGGTTTATTTTTGTTTTATGTACTTATGTAATTGAATCTGAAATATGATGTTGGAAATAAACAAAACATGGGTAAGTAATTCTAATATGCTTTCAACAAACAAGACAGGTACAGAACTAATTTATCCATGAAAGATTACACCTATTTAGAAAAGGTTCGGATAACGTTCCTTATTATAATTTTTAAGTAATTAAAGGTTAATCTTTCGTTTAAAATTAATTTGCTAGTTACTCAGCAAGTTCTTATGTTTGACCTAGCATTTTATCTTTACTGCCAACATTATTAGGCGTTCTCATATCTGAAATCTTAATACTCCGATCCAGCCTAATATCTAGGTAACTAATAAAACTGTCAAAAAGGCTTTGAAACCGCGGCTACTAATATTGAAACCTGGAGTTACTAAAGGTTAAGTTTTGTGCAAATAACATGAAAGGAATCCATTATTCACTTTTTCATCGGGTTATGAAAAATCAAAAATCCCGCCTACGATCAACTAAATTGATCTTTTTATACAGATACATTGAAAAAAAAAATATTCGCTGCCATTATAAAGGTTGGGGTATAACCTTTCTCATACGTCTTCATAACATCCCTGTGGGGGTTCGTATCACAAAGCGCGCAAATTACGGTCACCCTAAGGATTTGGAATCGCCTTGACAAATAAATTGGATATGTGAGACACTATTTATCGATACACCGCTCGCTTTTTCGTAAAGATATGAGTTAACATTGTGTCACTCCATGAAAAGGGGCAGTGTACCAGAGATCTCGAATCTGTGCAAAAATAAAGCTTTTGTTATAATTCCCATTCGCAGACTCTCACTGTCTACTGTGAAGACAATAGATGTGCCTGCAACTACGCAAATCTCGGCTCTTACAAAAGACTCGACACACAAAATGCAAAAATAGTATTGCTTTTAGTTTTTTTTAAATGAATATCTTAATATGGTAAAATGGAATAAGTCGGAAAGTTAAGAACTCTTGTGACTTGTCTAAAGTATTTTTCATAATCGCAAATATAAATATTATGCAAATTGATCGAAATTCACTGTTCTTTTACAGTTTATTAAATGTTTTTATAAATCGCATATAAACAAGTACTTAATAACTACTACTACTAATTTCTGTGAAATCAAAAGCATGTAGCCGAGTAGCCAATTTCGTTCTTCAAAGCCATGTAAATTGCCATAATAAAAATTGTAGGTATTGTGATGACAAAACTTACCTAACCTTTTAAAACAATTTCCAATGTACCGAACCGATCTACTTGTGTATTTATTATCCACCCTTAACTAGTTTCGTAGAACTTTTGCCGATATTTAATTAAATTGTCCTACATACATAAAACAGGTCAAAGTATTTGGGAAACAAAAAGAGCGCATGTTATTGAATCTCTTTGACAAATCCCTGAAAAAGTTTTTTCGCCAAGAATTTACTTATCTAAGTAAGGATTGATAAAAAGGCGCATGACGATCTTTCCAAGAATCACGTGTTTTCAATCTGCGAAGAAATAAGGCTTCGAACTACCTGCCTTATCGAGTAAAAGTTTTGCGAGCCATGAATAACGACTGTTCTGTGAAGAATGAAAATAATATAGTGTTCTCTTATTACGTGCGGTATGAACACCGCGGCTAAGTAATGCGTTATTGCGTTGCTACAGGATTGCACGCTATTTTCTAAGTATTATATCATCACATTTATAAGGCTCAGAATTACCTAATGTAGTATAATATCAAGGCTTCTTTTCTATATACTTTTTTTGAAATACATTCTCAGATTTAGTTACGTAAAATTACCATGTCAGATTTTACAAGGTTCCAGGTACGTAACTACGTACTAAGTTACTTTTAGTTGTAAAAATTTGTACGAGCAAAGGCTTAAGCGAAGACGTAACATGTCTGAATAAAGTATCTAACTTACAATACCTCTTACTTACCATGTACAAACTTTTACAGCAGTTTAAAGCATTTTTTCACAGAATTATTTTGAGCGAAATTAGACAGAAAATAAACATAATTCATTATGGTAATAAGCCAATTTCCGTAAACGACACAATTTCAATTTGATTACCTCGTAAGGATAACAAAAGCGATCAAGCTGAACGAATACGATGCATAAAGTAAGCGCTCCCGTCTTGCATGTTGTTAAATATTAGTATCTTGGTGCAATAAGCTTTTTAGCGTTTTTTAATGACTCGTTTTAAAATCTCATTTAAATAATTTGTTATTGAATACTTACTTAAGTTTATCTGTGCATGTTTTATTACGTCCATCTTTAAAACGTTGTTAGGGTTCCGTGGTCAACAAGGAACCTTTATAGTCTTTATTTTTTTTTGTTCGTCCCTATTTCAACTAAAAAAGATTGAACCTTGAATATGAGTAATTGAGTAGTTAGGTCACGTATCTCGAAGTTGCGCGAATATTGGTGTGAGCGAGTGAAGGCCTATCCGGTCTCACAAATCACAAGTCACAATGCAATCGGGCCCTGAATTGTCATATCCGTTGCTATTGCTATGCTAGGATACTGTTAATGTGATTAGGATGTAGTTGTTATTTTCAAAATGTGCAATGGAAAAGGTTGTTGGATTGCGCTTTTTAAATAATGTTCGTTTCTCGCCCCAGTATTGTCTCAAACAGAGACTGTTTGCAATGGACCAGCAACCCCCTACAGCAACCCACGAGCGATTCTTTTTGCAGAAAAAATATAAAAGGAAAATACTTCAATTCGTAAATCGAGCATAAAAGCAGAGATGGGCACATTGTGAAATTCATACGTCCCAAAAATATTAAGAAACGTTTACTTATTGATAACGGAACACTACACATTATGTTAAATGCAATGCAAGCAAATGCAGGCGTGATGGACAGGCTACCTATTTTCTTTTTATGTAATTCGGTCATTAGCCAATTAGTTTTACACAATCAGGAAATTTAATACAACACACTTTTGATAATGTATTGTTACTTCATAAGAGCTATTAAAATAATAAGGGTGAAAAACAACAAATTATATTGATGATCTACGCCGTATGGTTCCTACCTTCCAAATTAAATAAACGGTTGTGAAGGAAATAGACTGACGACGTAAACAAGCTAGTTTGTGTTTATGGTCCGTGCACATCTGTGCAAACCCTCCTGAAGGACTCAAAGACTCAGAGTGACACGATACCTATATTTTTCTCAGAATATGACCCTTCTTAGTTCAGTATACATGAACCTTTTTCACTCGTATTCTATTAGCTTTCAGGACTTGAAAAGGTTCCTAAGTGCGATGTTTGGGATACGCACATTCTGATTGAATAATGAGGCAGTGGTTTGTCCATTTCTCTCTATTATTTCAACAGTTGATATCATATAGGTTGAGAGTTATTTTAGGTCTTCTCTGGCCTTATAAAGAATAATATGTGCTACAAGGCACTGACGTAATATTTTTAAAAGGGTAAATAAAATAAGATTTCTTTTTCTGAAATACCTACATTGTTATTGCTAGAAATTAGAAGATGAATGTTCGTGCTTATTTCAAACACGTAGGCGTTCATAAGACTACTATTTGATTTTAAATATAATTCGTTATAATTATAAGATCATCTGCCTAGCTTTTTCCCAACAATGTTGGGGTCGGCTTCCAGTCTAACCGGATGCAGCTGAATACCAGTATTTTACATGGAGTGACCGCCTATCTGACCTCCACAACCCAGTAACTGGGCAATAAGATACCCCTTGGTAAGACTGGTTGTCAGACTTTCGGGCTTCTGACGACCCGTAACGATTGTCAAAGATCCACAAATGACAGCTGGGACCAACGACTTAACGTGCTTTCCGAGGCACGGAGAAGTCTCGATATGTAAAGATGGTCATGGACCCGTCTACGGACCAACCCCGGCAACGTTAGCTTAACCTAATGGATCGACCCGTGCGGCTGTTATTACTTAGCCACGAGCTCCTCATAATTATAAGATAAGATTTTAAATAGTTGAATATTCTAAAAACCCGTCAGCATTCAAAGCAAGAGAACAGGCATCTTCTGGGTTTGCTCGTTCCATCATGGACCTCATCCATCGCTTTCCACCAGGTGAGATCGAGGTCTGGCACAAGACATTTCACAATTAAAATAAATAAATTTTAAAAAACTTTTTCGAGCGAAATGATCTTACTATTTTATACATTCGTGACCATTGGGGAGCTTAATATATTCAGAGAGTATATGTATTGTAAGTATATAAATCACATCAATTTAGGGACATAGACATATTTCACGGGTCTACCTTTTGTTTTGCTTAAGTCAGCAAGTAATATTATATACGAATTCAAAAAGACCCTTTCTGCTGTTTCTCGCCGTAAACGTATTATGCTCAAGGACTTACGGTGGATATCGATGGGAGAAAACAGATTTATCCAATTACAGGTCGAGTAACCCACTTTGAAGGGTACTTGATTTATTTTCTATTATATTACGTAGGCATAGGTAAGCCAGTTATTTTATCCGAGCGAATGAAGAGTTCGTCCTTCCTTTAAAACAAAGAGGGAAATAAATGAATAATAAGCCCCTTAATAAAATATACTATGCAAAATGATATCTATAATAGGGACGTTGATTTTTTTTTGTCCGTCAGATATTTTATTAAAAAATATTGGACACGTATTTTTTCTTTTTTTATAAAAACGCAATTGATCCGCAATATTTATTTCATATTTATCTTTATTCGATATACCTGCGATGGGTATAAATACCATTTGTTCACTCTACACCTACCTACACAAAATGCTCTAATCATTCAGCAACATGGGTTAAAAAACAAGATTACGTGGTTACCAAGGCATCGTATTACACGGTTATTAATTACATCCTTTGCATGTCCAGACGCAAGCCGGAAATTACTGGAGGCAACTAGGTGCAAGGCAAGGACGGGTCCTCCACAGAACTTGTAGGTGATGAATTAATTTTAGTAGTAATACCTATAAGTAGAGTTGCGTGAAATGGGGAGCAGGCAAACCCATATTTGTGACAACCGGCTTCCTGTAAATGACGGCGGAGCCGCAGCGGCGCCGGCGCGTAGTTTTTACACTGATTCTGAGTTTTCTGATTCGGTTAAGAATAAGGTAAATAAAAAAAAATAACTCCTTTAAGTAAAATTGCAACATAAAACGCATGTCATAGTTATTATGTTCAAAAAAATATTTTTACATGCTTCATCTGAACCACGTCATTAAATGTAAAACCGTTTAACTAGTGAGTGAATCGACAATTTTTTGGTTGCAGCGACACGTTCGTGCTAAAAAAGGGAATTGTCGGTTTTGCGTCACCAGCCGGTGATCGGCCGTCGATTTTTACCCATGGAGAACGTATGTAAATAGAATTTGGTTTTTGGTACAGAATTGTACTAATTGCTGTATTGTTTTCTCAAACGTTTTTATTTTATTTTGAAGTATTTGATACGCATTATAATTACCATAATGGCGTGTTTTCAACAGTCGTATTATACATACTTGCTAAGCTTTACTGTCTATAAAATAAAATTTTATTAATGACATAACACATACCATGACGCCTGTTTTCCACAAAGGGTTAGGCAGAGGTGTACCTATAGTACATCCATATTTCACCAGTTGACAATGACGTCATAAAATAGAAATAATAAATCAACGGATATTTTGAAAAAATAGCAACATCCTTTTTCCTTCATTTGTAGCAATGATATTATATATTATTAACAGATATGTTATACACTCACAAAACAACCGAAAAAAGTGTTCCGCGCAGCAGCGGCACACATACCCACGTTTCATTCATTTTACATTTCACTTCAAGTAAAAACGTTACAATTGGAATGTTTTCGAGTCTTCACGATTGCGCGCTTATAACATATCTGTTAATTTAATATCATTGATTTGTAGCTAATGTTTTCTTATACAACCTGTCCTTTTTACATCCTTCGCATGGGATTTGAATTTCATTAAAAGATATGACATGTTTAATTTAGAGTGGGGTTGTTTCAAAATAAGATCTTAATATTTTCAAGTTCATATTTTGATATAAACTGTTTCCTTTTGTTTATAAGCTCATACTTGCATACCCAGTTCGAGGGTTTAAGGCACTGGGTGCTGAAACAATCCTATTTCGGCAGCAGATGCTATGTAACGGATTTACTTTTAAGCAAAAAATATTATGTTATAAATATTATTCATAATTATGCATGTGACTATAGCAATGTAATGTGAACAATATTGTAGTCGACCAAAACGTGTGAGACACTTTTAAAACAGGATTGTGGACTTATACTGATAAGTCCTGGTTAAAGTCTAAACTTTAACCAGGACTTATCAGTATAAGTCCAGTTTATGTGCCAGTTACTAATAACTGGCAGATATTTTGATACAAATAATGTTCTATTTTCATATTAATCTGATGAATAGTGCCTATCTGGAGCTATGAAAGAGGCCTTTGATCATTCTCTCATATAATGTTATGTCATTTTCAACTTTTAGTTAGAAATAGAAGAAAAAACGTATAATTGTTGGAAATATAAGTTTATGTAAATAAATTAAATGGAAAAGGTTACCGTGTGTTTATATTAGGATAACGTAAGTGGATCCATAACGTCATAATATATCAAGTAGATAAAAAAAATATTAATCTTGAAAAGAATAATCTAAACGAGGTTTTACACATATTAATATTTAAACAATATGGAAACATTTCAAAACAACATGATAAAGTTTTATTATACAGTGAACACTTTGAATTTTATTATTAAAACTGAAATCTGCACATTACAGGAAGCTGTTGTCATTAACAGTGTCCAAATCAAGTGCTCAAAGTAATACCTGTGTATCGAAATTTTCCCGAATAAATATCATAAAAGGATTTTTTTTCCTTTGTCGATTTAACCATCAATTAATATTATTCAGAATACCTGTTATGATGAATGTTCAATTCACATATAATGAGGTTACTTTTAATATAAAATGTATTAATTTAATCAAAATGCCGACGTAATTATAATTTACACGAAGAAGCTAACCTACTTTGTACGAGCTTTTATCTTTCGAGGATGTATGTCGTTTCTAATGACTACTCATACACTAGACTCATTATAAAGGGAGACCCATTCAAGAGAGAATTTTAGCCATAAGTGGCATTTGAAGCCGTAAAAATAATATGACTCGCGCTTTTTCCCTAAGGGTAGGCAGGAAATACAGAACGCCACCTGCTACAATCCTTACATAGTCCTTTTGCTTCGTCATAATCTATACCTACTATAAATAAAATCGAAGCGAAGTCAAAATTGTACATTGAATATTTTTGAAAAAAGTAATTGCCGAACGATTCTATTGCCGAAAATATAGGTATTAGAATTTTTGTCTGTTTGTCTGAATGTATGTTCGTTAAATATTACCAATAAGTCTAGTCAGTCTCTTGGCTATAAAATATCACGCTATTTGCTACGGGGGATGATTGAGGAACATTGTATTATGTTGGTATTTTTCTATAGTTTACCGCAAATTGTAAAAAAACGAGCCGGAAAAACATGAACTTTTGGCTTTTTCTGTCATTTATGGTCATAATAAAAATAAATGTCTATGGTTAAGTCAAGCTAAAGAGATTTCCCTAAAATATATTTTTGGCTGCTCAGACCAAAACTACAAACGTAGTGTACAGGGAAGTTTTATAAACATGTGCAAGGCTGTAATTGTGGTATCAAACGACTTCGACGTGAACGAAGTTGCGGGCAGAAGCTAATAAATAATATGAAACCGCATTTAGTACTTAGACCATAGTCAAATAACCAAAAGAGATACACTAGTGTTATAAGAACAATGAAATAACATGAGGTAAACATTAGCGCGTCCCACTTAGATGTGTAAATTGTATTAGATTAACACAGGTGTGCACTAAATTATCTAGTACTATCTAGGAAACTAAAATCTCTCCTTCTTTCAATCACGTACAGTCGTACACAAATCAAAAGGTAATGAATTTATCTAAAATCATCGAGTCGATGTCTCGAAATAAGCCAAGAAAAAAGAAGAAAAGAGAATAGAGAGTGTTTTTTAGAGCAGTGTTTTTGTTAAACAAAACTTTTATACGATCGGTAGTTACTTTGAATACTTTTTTGTTATTTGTACAGCATGTTGTTTCCCGACACTTTCATTTTTCTGTCCAACCGTCTCAAATATTAAATAACTTGATGTCAAACATCACGTATTTCCCGAAAGGGTAGGCACGGGCCTATAGTCTGATTGATATCAAATAGTTAATTATTGTTGATTTACTTGCAAAGGAAAAAAATATTGTTTTTATGTATTAGAGGTTAACTAACGAAAACCCCTGGGTCCCTGGAGGTTTACAAGAACCTTGGGCCCCTGGTCCTGGGTTTGATTCCCAGGTCGGGCAAAGTGTTATTGGGTTGTTCCATTTGGAATTTCTCAGTAGCAGCCTCGGATTTGTGGATGTGTGTTACATGGGATTTAAAACGTTACTGGTGAAATGTGGATGTACCCACTATATATAGGTCTCTGACCTCTGTCTAACCCTTCGGGAATTACAGGCGTGTAACAAGAACAATGCAGCTGAATAAAGCAATTTTTTTTAGTAAACTGTTAACTGTATTTAGATATGAAAATTTATACAAAAGACAAGATGTAATAAACGGTTTTATTAATGATTATTATTTATAACTCGCGGCGTTAGTTTCCTAAGTGTTTTATGTGCTTCTGAAAGTGCCGTAAAGTGACGTTACCACGGAGTTAAATTACTTTACCATTATATTAATAAAGTTTTCTCATTGTTTAAATTAACAGTCTAGTTAAGATTTTAATAGTGCAGCTACACTTTTTAATTAGGTTTTCAGTTGTAAGAATATTGTGTTTTTACTTTGTGGAACTTCAGCTACACGAACGGAAAACACAGTAAATTGTTATTACTGAAATGTCAATTTTTTTTTCTCTCCCACATTCAAAGAAGTCAATTTTCGATAACATATTCAAGATTTATTTTTTTATTAACTTTACTTAAAACAAACTTCGACCTCAAATGGTATTCAGTTGTGTGTTTTTCTATTTGAAAATAAAATTACGATGATATGAATTACAAATAAACCTACAAAAGTTTAAAAAACTATTTCCTATTACAGAATAATAATCTGCAAAAAAAAACTTACCTTTAGAATACAGTACGTGGAAATAAATTCAGCTGTTGACTGCTGAAGGTTTACGTGAAACTAGTAACGATCACTTTTATAAGTAAGTACGGGAGGCTGCGAGTGCTGCTTCCGTGGTCTCTCTCGATGGTTTTTGAAAGCAAATGAACGGTTCGAAGTGCCGGCCCGGTTTATATAGCGATGCGGTACTAAGCTACGCCGTGTGTTTCACTTGCGTAGGTGCCGTAGAGCGCTACGCTGCTACGGCGCTACGACGGTGCTACGAAGCTACGAATTTTAACTGGACTTTCAAACAAGCACAGATTTGCAATTTAATTAATTACATTAACAATTCAATTCAAATTGAAAGCATTGTTTACTAACTTGTTAAAATATACGTTTGGAGTACCTAACTACCAACATAATAAAAAAAAATGACTTTGTTCAAAGTTTGTAATTATGTAATTTCTTACCAATAAAAGAGATTAATGATTGAAATTATAAATTACGTTTGAGATTTTAGCAACGTATCCTACGGTTATTAAATCAAAGATGGCCTTTGTAATGTCACTTTTCCGATATTTCGTGAATAGTGTTGGTATTGTTACTCAGTAATTTTGACTAGGAAGCATTCTACAGACAGTTGACATCACGTATAATGATAATGAATAAAAGACATTATCTACGAAATGATCGATTGACATCGTTTGAAAAATTTAAAAAGGTAACAGGTTTTGTTATTTGTTGTCGAACAAAAATTGAAAAAGTTACAAAATTAATTCGATTTGATAAAAACAATTAATGTTTTTATCAAATTGTACTGTTTTTACAAATAACTTTCATCAAAAACTTTAAAGTTCATTCCATTGTGTATTCCAACACCCGTTTATCTAATTATCCATCAATAACAAAATAGTTATTAACCAATTTCCGTACGGTCAACATCCAGTTAATGGGATTGTTGGCAGCCATGAGGCAATACATCAACACTTTGATAAAATTATCTCTCAATATGTCACGATAGGCTTTAATAACAATTTGGGGGCTGAATGGCGAGCACCGATTAAATGCTTGTGTACACTATCAAGATAAAAATGACAAATAGCCTCAATCGGACAAAGCTCTCTTAAAGCTTTTATCGCTTGTGAATCACGTATGGTTATTTCCTGGAGAGAGTTATTAAACATGATGCGAGGTGAAATAAATACTGATAGCGTGTCGCACGGTGTTCATTATTAACTGTCTAGGTGTTAGTAATAACACATTATTGTGTCGTTTGCTGGAAAACGTTAATTAGGTGAAACAGACAAATAGGTCTTTATTCGGTTGATACCTCTGATATTATACCCGTCTAGTAATTCAATACTAATGAGTTAATTAGTGCGTAATACAATAGAAATGGAAAGCTCAACTGAAACATTTCGTAAATTCATAAAATTCATATTTATAATGTCCAATAGTGAATGATGTTTCATTTTGTCATTAGTAGATAAACACAATACCTCTGCATTGCATATTTAGCCTATAATGTTCCCACTGCTGGGACACAGGCCTCCTCTTTTCGAGAGGGAGTGGGCTCGCGTGATCTACCACGCGGGTGCAGTGCGGGTTGGTAGATGTCACTTGTCTTCGATATTGTTTTTGGTTCTAGGACGAATCGGGGTTCCTCACGATGTTTTCATTCACCGTTTTGAGAGCAGTTTTGGTGATGAAAATATTTGCACAAAGTAAAGCGCCTGGCTGGGTAAGAACTCACGACGTACAACTCGTAAGTCGGGGCTGTTACCACTGGGCTCCAATACTTCTACATAAACATAGATTATTTTAGTAATAATGCCCAACACATAAGCATCGACTTATTGAATACTGAGAACTTTTTACCTCTGTGTCACGGGCCGCTTTCCAGGCCAGATCGTGCCAGGCCGACAGGCCGTGGTAACTGTCGATCCGATGAGGCATGTGGTGGGAATGCTCGGCACGGGCCGCGGCAGGCCTCGACAGGCCGTATCAACCAACATTACATCAACCCTGCATTCCTAACATAAATGATTAAATACACCGCTAACACACGCATACATAAACGCACACCTTGTTCCTATGGGGGTAAGCAGACGCAACAGAACGTGACTTGCATACTCCTTTTGCTACCTTTACACCGCTCATTTGGTACAAAATGGTTTTTTTTTCCTTTTACTCGATACGTATGTCTATGTCTTATTATAATTTTGTATTCCAATGTAATTACTTAAATGAATCACTCAACCTTCAATTTCTTTAGACGATCTACATAATACCTTCCTTTAAATTCCAATTAAACAAATTAATGTATTCTATTGAATATATTTGCTGTTCACGCATTTCAATCGATGGTAACATGAATGGTATATAGAAACTATTCAAATGTCAATGCCTCGTTTGCCGTTCTACAAAATATTCTTAACGGTTGGACGACATTTTACCGGTTTATTTACACAACACTGAGAATTCATGTGCACGACAATTTTACAATTTCCTGATAAATTCTGACTTGTCTTTTGAATGAATTTTCTAAGAAATTCTGACGTGCTTCAGCACTTTGTACATAATTAAACAATGGCTTTGATGTGAAATAATTTTAATTTAACAGAAGTAATCGGTTTAAGTAATCTAACCTAAAAACTTACAGACAAAAAATTCGTCCGCATCGCTGTCAACAGGAAATGTGCCCAAAAGGCTGGCAGCATTGCCACGTTGCATAGCAATCCTGATTCTTTGGCCAAAAAATTGGCCGTGAAGAGTCTACCAACCGCTTGGCGATGTCTAGAAAAGCTAAGTGGGCACTCGGACCCCATTCGACCCTAGGGTTTCAACCCCAAACGGCTCGAACATATATGTCCCAATAAGATTGGAGTATTTGCGCCGTTTGAGGAACACATCTTGAGGATACCGGCATGTCCTAGAACCAAAAATTCGAAGGCATGTGACATCTATCAGCCCACACTAGGCCCGCGTGGTGGATTATGACCCACTCCCTCTGCCAGACAGTAGGCCTGTGTCCCAGCAGTGGAAAAATAGCTGAGTATGCTATTGTGCATCTACAATTGACAGACACAGAGCTCTGTTTTAACGTATTTAGCGATTTGAAGTGCAAGTGGACCTTAGTCTTTTTCAAGTAACGTTAGTAAAGTAGGTATCTTCGAGTACAGGTCCTAGTGGTCCTCATCATCCGTAGCATGCTTATTTTGTAGCTTATCACAGCTGCCTCGATTTTCTCTTCCTGAGTTCGATCCCCAGGCAGGTCGGGCAAAATACTAATGGGTTTTTTTCCATTAGGAATTAATCAGTAGCGGCCCGCTGCCTGGATTTATTGGCCGGCTTGATTGGCGAAATGTGAGTGTGCAAATATACCTCTGCATACCGTTTTGGAAATCACAAGTGTGATATTATGTTTTAAACAAAGAAATTTTGTGATAACGGTGTTGTGGCGTAAACAATACTCAAGAGACTGTTGTGTAAAATACAAATGTGACATGTATGAACATCCATCGAACCTTTTATATAGGTAGCTGCTGCCCTAAATATGAATTTTCAATGATTAATTTTCTATGAATTAAAGTAAAATATTATTTGTGGGTAGAGTTAGGTATGAGTTTTAAGCCACATCTAAGTTTAGCAGACTTAAAAGCGGGTAATCTTTAAGGTTTCAAGAGTTTGAGTTTGTTATGCCCGTGGTATACCAATATATTTTAGTCTGGAGATTTTTTTTATAGTAAGATAAAGTTGTTGATGGATTCATCGATAGGTATTCAGTTAAAGAAAGCTGTTACGGCGGTTCTTGATTTAGTTTCACTTTTTCGCTTTCATTGAATGGACAGAACATAAACCACTCTCGTGTTATAATATGAAACAATTAGTCTGAGGCTTGAAGATATCGAGATTGGCTGTTTAAAGGTAGAAGACCTCTAATCAAACATCTGTTTATCAACATGACGCATGCCTACGATGTAACTTGTATAGTATTCTCTAGTCATTCTTCTCATATAACTGTAACAAAATATCGGTAAGACGTCAAAAGAAAAATAAATGAAGAAAGTTTCCGTTCTATAAAACTTTACCGTGTAGGCATAACAAATAGACGTACACTACGCACAGTCTCATTTGCAATTTAGGTACCATATGCATTGTAGAACTAAAACTGTATGTACTTTAAAAAAAATGTATTGTAAATACTTAATCGTTGTTTAGAGTTTAATTTGTATTGTAATGACGCGGACGTCACGATTTCTTAAGTTCATCCTTCGCTAGGAGGCGTATGTCCAGCAGTGGACGTCTTTCGGACTCGGTTAAAATGATGATGATGATCCTGATGGAAATTTGCTTTACATTTGTTATACCTACATGTACTCTAAGTAATTACTTACAGTGTTGCATTTTGACATTCATGCTCGTTTGAGAATGGGAATCTATCTGAAAATGAATTTACCTGAATCTATCTGGCTCCATGCTACAAGTTAAATATAAACTCGTTCTTTGCTCAGTGGTAACATTTGCACTATGAAAATCGTCCTCAGGTAGGTAATTCTAAGACATAAAGAAGACGCTTGAATGTCAAAATTTTCCCATTGATGTGCGGGTGACTGTACTTATTGTATTATACTTTTATATCAATAGTATTCAAATATGGCAAAGGCCCGCCCCCTATTACATCGGACTTCAACATAACTAGCAAAATATGGGAGTTCTGTACACGTCCATTTACCGCTTCTAAGAATAAAGGTGTGATGTTATGTTCTACAGGGTGTTAGTGTAAACACCGTTATCCTTGAAACCAGTGGTTTGGTTTCATTTATAGAACGCAAAATCAATGCAAAAAACACAACTTTTTTTTTTAAAAGAAAATCTAAATTTTTCCACAAGAATATTTCACCCTACACGCAAAGGCAACGACAGGCCGCGGCCGGCGGTTGGCGGGGGCGGGCGGGGCGCGCGGGACGTTACATGACGGGCCGTCAGCTATTTCGCGGCTCTCTGGAACGCGTTTCCATGAGTATCGGGACATTGACGGATATTTACTTTTTAAAATCTTTTTATGAAAATAAGGTTTATTTTGTTGTTACTGGGTCATTTATTATTATATTTAAGTCAACTACCCATGGTTTGAGTGACAACGGTGTTTACCCTTGCATACTGTATAATAATGTTATAATATGAAAGAATAAAAAAAAATATATAAACGAAAACATAAAAGGAAAATACTCACTGACTTTCCGTTATCTGATCAGAACGATCGACTGATTGGATAATATTGACGACAAGAAATACGAGGAACTGCGGTACCAATGATTGTAGGCGGCCGCTGTGCCTATTACATTCAATTGAAAATAAACAGACAACGAGCTTTTTCCGAGAATCCTTCGAGCAAAAGTTAACATTACCTCGAAATTTTTTGTATTTTTCACCGCAAAAATAATTAAGAAATTAATCCTTTTATTCTCTTTTGATTAATCCAATCAAAAGGCTTTTCCGGAAATGTTAGACTATTAACTTTATAATTAATCAACTTAATGGAAGGGTCATGTATGATTATAGTATTTAAATTTTCCATGAGGCGTATGCCATGGGACTGTTTGTCTTAATTCGATACCCAAAACATGCTCACTCACACTTTGTAATGACAGTTCGTTGACTTTTACTTTAGCTAAACAAATGGGTACAGCCACGAGCAAAAATATGTATACACTCAGCAAAAATCAATAACGATTTTCTCGTGGAATTACGATTGTAACTTTAAGATGATACCTATTTCATAATAATAGGGGTTCCAAAATACTATGTTCGTAATATCATAACGTCACAATCAATACAGTAGGAGAAAATCACTTTTAAAAGTTGCTAAGTGTATACATATTAGTGCTCGTGACTGTACTCGTAAGTTGTTTTTAACAGTCACTTACTTTATTTTATTTTCAAAAATACTTATAGATAGGAACCTACTACGCTTTGGAATTGCCTAGTTACATATTTGTTATTGACCGACCCCTTCACAATTCAGAAGTGCCTGCAATTGGTTTTGAAATAAGTGCTTGAGTTTGTAAGTGACCTTATGCAGAGTGCTGAAATTGCGTCAAAACCATAAATCGGTAAAATAAAACATCTATCTTAGCGAAACAAACGCCTATTGCTGGGCTTGGGATTGCTGATAGTGAGTTGATTGCAGTAGAGTGGTCTAAAATTTGACCCGATATGATCGTTAAACGACCTATTGGAACACGCACTGGACAGTCGGAAAAATTTATCACCTGCTCGAATGAGAATTGAAAATCTGACCAAATAAATCCAGAAATGGCGTTAATTTTGAGGCCGAATAAGGATTGCTCTACCAATTTGATCAAATCAAGTTGGTACTACTTAGATTCTTACAAGTTGCGTCACAACTTCGCATGCAGTTTAGGAACTACACGCAAGAAATCTGCATAAATAAGTACCTTGACTAAACTGCAAATCTGTGAACTTACCTAAACCGGCTGCTCATTTGAGATAAGGGATTTCTGTAAAATATTACTTTTACTGAAACGCCTTTTAAGCTAATAATTAGAACTAGATTTTTTGTACACACGATTCAGACGAACTTGACTTCTGAATGAACTGGTCCGCATTGTGGTAGAATACACATGTTTGAAAAAGGCAGGGAAGGAAGGAGGTTTCATTTTTTGTGGAAAAGGTAGAGACTTCAGGCCTTTGCACAGCAGTGTGACGCTACGGGCTAAATATACAACATTATTTATTGTTTATGCTAAACCTGATAAGGGGTCATTGTACTCATCATTTTAAACAACTTTTTCTATGGGAGCAACCTTGAAATCGCGAATAAAAAATCAGCTGTTCCATACATTTGTGTTCACTTAAATCGACAAAATGTATGGAACAACTGATTTTTTTTCGCGATTTCAAGGTTGCTCCCATAGAAAAAGTTGTTCAAAATGATGAGTACAATGACCCCTTTTCGGGTTTACAATAAACAAAAAATAATGTTGTATAGATAGATGGACAAATCCAGACTACTAGAGAAGTATGGAATAAAAAGACATTTTGCGGCGACCGACATTCAAAACGCAGATTGTATATAGGTTATTTCTTCATGAATCATATTTTAGTTACTGCCGATCTCACAGGAAAAAGCTCTAACCCTGTCAAAGAAAAACATCTCTTGAAGATTTAAGTAATACAATATTAAACAATACATATAATATCTAATCGTATTAGGCACACAATTGTACATAATATATGGAAGAAAGAAAAGCTTCTTCAAGAGCCAGGATTCATAGATTTTACTTATCGAGATGACACGAATAAATGTATGTGTACATTTTTAAAGAATTCCCTTTTTGTTGGTGAAGCTTTTATCCACTTACGATTTTAATGGAAGCCAAACAGAAGGGATATTAAAGATAACTTTTGTTTTCCGACATTGATTCTATAATGATCTCAAGATAACGGGTACTTTCTTCAAGATATTTTTAATCCGAATCGAATATTATTTTATTTTTATTATTTTTCCCTCGACCTGCAAATCTAAATTATTACAGCTATTCTATACAATCATAAGTAACGAAGAATTTGTGACCGGTTGTCTGGATGTTTGTTCCGGATTAGTGCAAAAACGTCTAAACGGATTTGAATGAAATTTGACACACAGATAGTTTATATTCTGGATTAACACATAGGATACTTTTAATCCCGGTAGTTCATTCCCGTGGGATATTTTCTGCCATCCACATCAAAATCAAAAGCTAGTTTTACATAAGCTCCATCCAGCTGAATTGGTACAACTTATAATAGGTACTTACATCTCCAAGATTGCTCGTCGTAGCGATATAATGATGCAGCCAAAAGAACCTCACGTCAAATCGTCGTCTCTAGAAACACAACAAGTAATACATAGTCCATTAGTCCTACAAACATCAAGTTAAACCGACCATACAGTCCACAACACGTAGGCGTTAGCCCAACTGTCATCGTCTGACACAGTAACTATTAGTCAATTAACTAATTGTACAATTTTACTAGTGAAAATATACAACATTGTATTCTCGCTGTTTGCGGAGTGCGAAGACTCGTCACTCCCTTTTGTGTATATCCGAGTACACGTGAAACCCTGTACATATTTCATTATAAGGAATATCAACGTGGGTACCGCTACAACACAACCGAAATGATAATAATAAATGACAAAGTCAACTGTAACACAAACAATTCTTTTGTTTCCATTTTCATTCTACACTTTTTTGGATTAAAAAGTTAAACGGAGATGCAGTTTTGTTTGCTTCGCTACGAAAAATTATTTTGGCCCTCAGAAGAATTGTTTGTTTACCAAAATATTAGATACACAACATAACAGTTATCAGTATTTGCGAAACTGCAAAACAATTGCTATGAGTTATGATAAGTTTTTATTAGCTAACCGTAACGTACATAATCAGCCTATAATGTTTCCACTGCTGGGAAACAGGCCTCCTCTCTATGAGAGGGAGTGTAACCGTAACGTGACTTCACTCATATAATAAACAAAAGTAAGCAAAACCAAATGTAAGTGGTAATAGTAAATAAATAAACGATACTAAGTACTTTTAATAGCTTTTACAAACCTATTTCTGCACCATCTAACCTATGTGGGAAAGTTGTGCATTAGCAATGGCGCGATAGGCTTTTGATGGAGCGTTAGAATAGTTTTGTTTAATCCCAAATATAAATAATGTTGATACAAATGTGCTTTGTTCGTATTTTCATCTGTTCAACGTCACATTGAGTCCAATGACGGGAATATCCACAGAATATTTTTTCAGTTCCGTGAGAATATCCAAGAACTATGAATAAATGAGAAGACGTCTAGCCGGCAGCTCCTGGCGGTCCCTACCAGGTCATCTGCGTATATACATACAGCCATCCTACTCTCCATTTCATTCCAGGCTATTATGTAGCCTATCTAAGAGGACAGTACCCAAACCATCCATTGTAGTGTACCAGTGTTTATATTTATAAGTGTAACTGTTTTATTGTATTTACTACAGCTCCTTTTACGTAATAAAGTTTTTTATTTATTATTTTTTTATTTTTATTTATTTCCCGGCTTGTGGTCACCACTCCAGAACTTTTCTACCTCAGACTATAGAAACTAACACAAAAAAATACTATTAATTCATAAAAAAAATACAAAATTTAAGAAATTAAATCAATGATTGAGCTACCAACATAAACTAAGGTGTCTGTAATATCTCAGTTCGAGTCACGTTTTTGGCTCATATGAATATAAAGCTTAACTTAAACAGTTACACCACAGTCTATAATTTATAATGGATCGTAAGTGGTTTAAAAGGGTATCCAAGGGGAGGCACATTAACACTGTAGGATAAAATATTAACAGCGTGATTGAAATAAAATTTTAATGTAAACTTATAGATATGGGCGATTTTATGACGGGGTTCACTGCAAAGAAACCTTGGGTGCCGTTAAGTCCTACTTAGCGATTTCATGTGTAGAGGTTGGGTAGGTCATCCTGGCCACTGACAGAGCAAAATGGCCGAAAATACTGATCGCAGTAAGATATGGGTGTAATGGAAAAGGAATATATATATACTACCCCTTTTATCATCATACTATCTTTGCTAATTCATGAGTTATGACAGAAAGGCGACTGCAGATCGGACGGGTGTCCTGCCAGGGACCTTGCAGGAAAGTCCGAAAGGGAAATCGGGACCCTTGGCAACATGCAACTGAAAGAACACTGGTGGGTTTTAGTCAGTAAAAGTCTGACAGGCGCTCCCGCTCCGCCCAGAGCGGGAGAAGTCATTTGATGATTTCCCGACCTCAAAAAAAAAATTATCAGGCGGCTGTACTATGCAAAATCAAATGCCAAATAATCGAATATCAATTGATTATAACAGTTGTGTTTTGTATCTAGACAACATGTATTAGAAACGTGTGTTCATATTTGAGGGTATCCATCAAACTGAACAATTTTCTCCATCGGACAAACATCCAAATCGCGAAAAACTAATCACCTAGTAGATAAGGAAGTTTTGTATGGGACAGTTGATATTTTTTTCGCGTTTACGATGTTGGTTTGGTCTCTTAAATATTACCACACCTTTCTGATACATGCTGTAATGCTGGGGCTACATTGTCGCATTATCGCGAACTATGCTTCGTGCGCTCTCTGTTGCTCAGCGTTACGCCGAGCGGTGTATGAGAGAGTGCGCGCGAAGTATAGTTCGCGATAACGCGACAATATAGCCCCAGCATAATAGATAATAAGGGCTGTCCGCAACTCTACGTCATTAGCGCGTATTTGCGTACAATACATGCTGTATACCTAACGTAATTATATGATCCAAACTAATAAATATTAGTTCAACTGTCATTAACGAGACACAATAGAATTTTAATTGTTATATATCTTAAAAGACTTTTCGACAGTCGGAAGGATAAATGCCAAAGCTCGTACCTTCTTAACCTCGGTGTCCTAATTCGTTCATAGGATAACTTGAAGAATCAGTTCGTTATTCCAATCACGTGGACTGAGTCGTGTTCAAAAGCAAGGTGACCTTATTAGAGGTCCATTTTTAACACGTGTGTTACAAAATTGAGTTTTTAATTAATGAGGATTTGGTGTCCTGAAGCCGGGTAGAAAAAATGGCTTAGTGAACATTTCGGAACAAACTGCTACGTAAAATGTTAATTCGTTTTTGTTTTCGCTGTTTTCGAGATCCTTTGAAAATGTCAAAGGATAGTTACACGGAAAATGTTTGATGAAGTTAGTTCGATTGCTTTTGAAGGTAGGGTTACAAATTAAACTGCAATCGGCCTCTACCTACTTGTCGTCTTAACGTCACAAAGGAAGTCAGATTTAAATGAATTGTTATTTTGTGAGCAGCACACACTAATTCAATTGATTATCTAATTGTATGCGTAATAGAGTTGTTATAATACTAATATGATATTATGAGTCTATTGAATTTTACAATCTCATTATTGGTTCAAGCGATGGTATGATACTGATGGTATGATGGTATTTGAATTAGACTAAGGCTTCGTTGAGACTACGGTTCAAATTGCGATGGTAGGTATGTACCTACATGTTTCCTGTCAGGGTTGCGGGAAAGTCCGAAAGGGATACCGGGACCTTGGCAATAGGCAACTGAAAAAACACGGGTGGATTAGAATCAGTAAAAGTCTGACACGCCCTCCCGCTCCGCCCAGAGCGGGAGAAGTCATTTGATAACTTCACAACATCAAAAAAAAAAAGGTCATGTTTTCGTTGTAGATACTTATTCAATTCCTCATCCTATCTAGGGCATCGAATTTTGCACAAAAACCATGTGGCGATACAAATGTGCGTCATTATAAATCGATATTACTTCAGTATACTTTAACTCACGTGTTTTGTTGTATGCAAAGTTCCTCAACTACCTATTTCATTTTGCTACTAAACTAACATTAAAACGGATGCTGTATAAGACTTTGTATCAAAATCTTGTGTTTTACCCAGAATATTAGGTAAAAGTGCCTAAACTAACATTGTTAGTTTTAAGAAGATCTTTAAATATTTCATATTTGTTCAGATTCATATAAATTCCACGAAGCTGAAAACGATTATTTAACTTTTTACATTTTCCAAGGCTGTGTGCATTTCGCAGTGCTCGCTGCCGGCCGCGGTTGAATCCAGGAAATGAACAAAAAAGTTGAATAAATGAACTATTCTGCTACTCGTATTATTCTGGCAATTGCTTGTTTTACTGTTGTGAATAGTTGATGGATATTTTTCAAAATGTGAGCGTGAATGAAAAAGGATTTTTGATTGAAAACTAAATAATCTACAGTGCGATTATTTTGGATGTTTATTATTAACAATTCAATCTATAGTAATATAAAAAAATAGTATAGGTACCTACATGGGCGAATAGATGTCATAACCCTTAATAAATAACATTAAAATACTCGAATACCTCGTGAGTCGTGTGAGTGAAAGTAGTAGTAGTAAATATGGGTGTAAAAAAAAACCACTGCCAACCTACTTTGGGAAGATGTTAAAGGAGATGTACCTTTAACATCTTCCCAAAGTAGGTTGGCAGTGGTTTTTTTTTACACCCATATTTCCCCATTTTTGTTCAGTATAGCATGAGGAAGCCTACCGCCCTTAACTACACGTTTATAACTATTCCAAGACAGTAAGAATTATTTTGTTTATTTAAATCAATTCATTTTGGTCTAATTAAACATAAAAGTAATATAAAATAAAGAAGTTTTGTTTATTTCAGTCAAGACTCCGGCTTACTAAGAATTTCCCAGAATACTGCTAATAAAAGTCCAAAAACACTTTGCCGGACTCGAGTACTCGAATCCAGGACCTCAATCACACATAGTCGCGCTTTCGACCACCAAACCGGCAAGACAGCCCGTAGTAAACATTAACTTATAGTATAATTAACCTGAAGCCCCTCTGAACACGGACATTTCATAACAAGCCGTAAGAGTAATTCACGAGAGGAAATAGCTTTGCATTTCTCAATACAAAATGGCGCTACAAATCTGACGTATTTTATCAACTGAAAACTGGAAAGTAATTCCGCACGAAGAGTTTCATTTCTAAAATTGTTTCTTTAGGTAACTCACATGCACGTGTATTTGTTCTAGAAGACGAGTTACAATCGTTTTAATGTTACGTGAGACGTTATTACGCGTTTCTTATTTGTAAGCTGTGAGTCCAATATTGGATTGGACAAAATCAAAATGGTTGCTAATCTAGTTGTATAATTTATTATTTGTATATCATAGATTTTTTTACATTTTATGATTATTAAACTCATACAGTGTCCTTTTAGTATTACTTGTGTTTGTAGGAATATTGTGATATCGTATACCTAACCCCCGACGGAAAAAGAGGGGTGTTATAAGTTTAACGTGTGTATCTGTGTATCTGTGTGTCTGTCTGCGCCATCGTAGCTGCCAAACGGCTGAACCGATTTTGATTTTTTTTTGGTTTTATTTGAAAGGTGACTTAATCGAGAGTGTTCTTAGCTATGATTCAAGAAAATCGGTTCGGCTGTTTGAAAATTATCAGCTCTTTTCTAGTTGATGAATGGATGTGAGCATCTTCCACAGGTCTAATCGATTGGAAATTTAGAATTATCTTATTTCAATGATATGAAAAGAATATATGTAGTAACCTTGAGCTGATGCTGCAGCATCACCTGGAATTTGCAGGATACCTAACTTCCTCACGAACTTACAGCAGAGGTATCGTGTTTGGACTCATTGGAAAGGTCTCAACAAATAGGTTACAGATAGATGGTGATCAAGGTTTGATGATGGAGTAGGAAAGATAAATGAGAGTAAATTAGTAGGTAACAAGCTTCACTGTGGCAAAAAACGTACAGCTACGTAGATTTCGGCGAGCTGCGTGTTGATCGTAGCGTTTCTACTAGTAATATAATATAAAATTTAAAAAGCTGGAAATAAAAATTAAATTAAAAATTTAAAAAAACCCCCGACAAAAACAAAGCGTCTAAAAAGTAAAAAAATAATATCATAAAAGTTGTAGGTAATATTTTGATCCAAGCGTCGTCGTGTCGGGGGACGGCCATGTGAGCACCATGTATCTATCACATACTTAATTAATTTATTTGTCATTGCTCCATTTTTAATTCTTTTTTACCTATTGTGGTACAGTAATTGTATTCTCGGTGCATCGTCTTCACATGTAATTATATAATTGATATATACCAAATATTGTAAAACATTTTTTTTAAAGAGTAACTGTGGAGTTCTTGCGCATTCTTCTCCATACGAAAACTACCTTTTGGAAGGGGCAACTAGAATCAGTTCTATTTCTATTTCTATGTATTTGACGTTCAAAATTGCCTTTAATGTGCCTACTTGAAATAAATTATTTGACTTTGACTTTGATCAATATATAATATATTGGAGCAATATTGGATCAATATGAAATCCCATATTGGATCCAATATTGGATCCCATATGAGATTTCACACCAGCAAAAACGACGATACAAACTTTCAGTCCCTATTTAATAGCAACTGATTTTACTAATAAACATACAAGAAATAAACAGTATAGCCAAGCACTATGTAAACAAACTTAGTATCTAAATATTTTGCATATACTATGTCAATTTTAAGATCTACTTATTAGTTTACAGAAATCAGGTTCACTGCTTTGTGTTTTTTTAATGTTTACCTTACATATTGTTACTTCTGCTGTAATTTGTTTGTTGCTAGGTTATCAATAACTAAAATACTTTAAATAATCATTTTTGTCGCAAGTCTGCTACGATAAGTATATTTACAGAGAACGAGCAAACTGTTCCACCATAATACAGTTTAAACTAGTACGAGGAACAGAGTGAATCAGTTCAGTGTTAACAACCAAAATAAGCACCGATACTTACCGAACAAAAATGTTAGCTACCTCTACAGCTTATTTGTAACTTACTTAAATTGTGCAAGGTTGTTATGTTGATTTGGGTAAATAAAGTTTTTTTTTAAATACTTGACTAAAGCTCACTTTCATTATGTGCAAAATTTCACTTTTCAAGACCCAGCGGCTTAGGCTGCGCGTTCTTTCAAAGAACGCGCAGCCAAACAAAGAACTTCTTTGTCAGTAAAAAGATTTTTATTAAGAGAAGATTCGCAATAATATTTTTAGTTATCAACTCTTGCTAATCTTATTATGATTTGAAGTTAAGATTAATCTGCCCTCCAGAATATCATTATCATCATCTTTTTGCCTACATTGGCCTAGTATGAAACCTTCAAAGGTTTCATAGCTTCAATATCTTCACTACTACTACAGGTACTTTAATTGGCCACATCATATTATATACATTTATTAGTAAGTAGTTATCCTAATAATAATATTATACTGTGCTCGTCCTACAACTACTGATATATGTTCAAATTATAGGCGAGGACGCTGGCACCCTAAACACAAGTTAAATCTTACTTTGGGTGCGAAACACTCTTTCCCTTACTTGAAACGCTGCATAGTGTTTAGATAAGTGTTTTTATAACTGAAGGTAATCATCTTTTTTTTGTTTTTTTTTTCATGACATCTAGCACACTTCCTTACAATTTACATTCACAACTTTTTAAGATTTTAAATATTACCAAAAACGTCTAAACATAAATCTCACAATAATAACAATGCGATGTAATTCATAATCCCTTACTTCGCTGGTACACTCACTGAACGACGTTATGTAGCTGTCTATTGCTACCGAAATTCATTAAAAGTTTAAAAAAAATATCTTTTTCCATCGTTATCAAATATGATTAAAATCGAGTCACTTTTTTGTTAACTGGTGTGACGCACGTGTAATTTATATTACCTATTTACTGTTTCTAAATCTGGTTTCAATCTGTGAAACCAGATTTAGAAACATTAAATAATCTTCATACAAATCGAAGAAGTCCTCTTTGTGACTTTAGTAACACATTTAATCATAAATATGTATAGACGTTAGGAACTGATCTTTTTCCGGCCTCCAGGAGGCTTTGATTGAGTCCATTACAATCCACTTACTATTTACGACTTGTAAAAACGATTCTCACTCCGTAACTTTTCTGCGGGATACCATTTGGTTTGTTCCACTTACGTGTTACTGGTCAACATGGCAATTATTGATTAAGAATTAGAATTATCATTATCCACAGCCCAATATTACTCACTGCTGGGCAGAGGCCTCTCTTTAATGGCGTCAACCGCCACGCTCCAGTTTAAAATACCATTTTTATAAATAAAAATATCAAAGTAAAAGTAAAATTCACATTCATTATTGGTGAACCGTTGCGCAATTTCCACGTGTAGCTAAAGAAACTGATTTATATGTGTGTGCAAGTTCTATAAATAACATGAAAAATGCAAATACTACATTATAAAGTTAAAAGTTCTGTTTAACCACTTATGTATAATAGTTATGATCACATAATTTGCTACTCTATTTAAGCGTGTACTATAAGGATTTAAACAGAGCCCACCGTATTGCAGCCAAGTCCATGTAGGTACCTTTTATCGATGGCCATAGAGAATTACGACCAATAAAAATAAAACGCAAGGGTCATATAAATAAACCTTTTTTTAAATTTTATAACATAATCATCTGCTGGCTGTTTATTTAAAAGCGTTCGTAACTTAAAATTAATCTTATAAGCCTCGGGTTAATTATACTGCATAGGTAGTATCGGAGGAACTCGTGGCTAAGTAATAACAGCCGCTCGGGTCGATCGATCAGGTTAAGCTACGCTTGCCGGGGTTGGTCCGTGGATGGGTGACTATTTTCACATATCGAGACTCCTCCGTGCCTCGGAAAGCACGTTAAGCCGTTGGTCCCGGCTGTCATTTGTGGATCTTTGACAGTCGTTATGAGTCGTCAGAAGCACGAAAGTCTGACAACCAGTCTAACCAAGGGGTACCGTATTACCCAGTTACTGGGTTGTGGAGGTCAGATAGGCAGTCGCTCCATGTAAAATACTGGTATTCAGCTGCATCCGGTTAGATTGGAAGCCAACCCCAACATAGTTGGGAAAAGGCTAGGCAGATTGATTAAGGTAGTATCAGAAAGGTGTGGTCATAAAGGGTGTGGTATAGACCATCAAAGTGAACAAGTTTCCCCATGAGACCAACATCGTAATTGCTAAAAAAATATCTATTGTCCTACACAAAACTGCAATTCCTACTCGACCCAAATGTATTGGACAACTGATCATTTTTTCACGATTACGATGTTGTTTCTACAGAGAAAGTGGTTCAGTTTGATCTGTACCAAACCCTTAAATATGACCACACTTTTCTGATACATTTTGTGTACCAACAATCCTCTCAAGCATATAAATATTACCTATGCTGCCAACGATAGATAAATATAATTTCCAGTTAATTCTTCACAAATTGCTAACCTAATGTTGTGCAACAAATTTGTTTCTTTTAATTTGCATGTAGTAGAAACTATTATTGTTTCCTTTATAATACGAAGGAGAGTTTCCGCCTGCCCGCTTGTGCCGGAAGTTAAGCCGCCAATGCAAGCAAATAGGTTTCCGCGTTTGCAGTTTATTACGTATTCAAATATAAAAAAACTAAATCATTTTAGTTTGTTACAAATTAATATTTGTGTATTTTTTTTGTTGATTTAAGTTTTTAAGTGTATGTCTGTTCAACAATCGTTTTTATTTAGGTTTACTCGCTGATAAGTTTGAATTATATATCTAAAACAATAACATTTCTAAGGAAGTTGAGCAGACAGCGTGCTTATCATAAGTTTTTAAGGCCAAAACAACAGAAGATTCGACTCATACGCTTCGTTAAATGTAAAGACTCGAAACGGACAAGTGAGACGTAACCACAGATAATTATAATTACATAAACAGGATTACTTTAAATAATCAAGGTCCGTCCAGAGACACGAGAGCAATCAAGATACGAAGGTCAATATTTGAATTCGTACTAGTTAAGTTATCTAATTTAACTGCTCTGACTAATATAAGTTTAGCAAATTATCCAAATTGAATTCCCCGAGGTGTCCAAAAACGATTTAGATAGAACTGGTAATTTGTGTAGTAAATAATTATGTTAGGTAACCAAATGTGCTGCCTTGCTACTTACTACCTATTAGGCAATCAGACTGCAAGCAGACCAAATCATATGTTAACAAGTAGGTTAATAAAGTTTATTAGACGGTTATAAGGCGTGGGCGGCAGGCAGGGCACCATTTCTCGCGTTGGAAGGTGGACCCCACAAGGTGGACCGATGACCTGGTGAAAGTCGCGGGAATCCACAGGATGCGAGAAGCACAGAACCGGTCGAAGTGGCGGTGCTTAGGGGAGGCCTATGTCCAGCAGTGGACGTCTTTCGGCTGAAATGATGATGATGAATAATGACTGCCTATCAGACCTCCACAACCCAGTCAGACCAGTCACCCACCCACCAGACCAGTCAGTCAGTCTGGTCGTCAGACTTTCGGACTTCTGACGCCCCGTAAAGACTGTCGAAGATCTAAGAATGACAGCCGGGACCGACAGCTTAACGTGCTTTCCGCGGCATGGTCACCCATCCATAGGACGACCGTGGCAAGTGTAGCTTAACCTCATCGATCGACCCGTGCGGCTGTTATTATTTAGCCACGAGCCCCACCTCTAGATACTGCATAATATATTGAAAGATAAAGGCAATAGAAGTGAGAAAATATCGATGACATATTTGTATCCCGTACTGGTACGAAAGAGGTAAGTTGTACGTAAGTTAACGAGCCATTCTGTAGTAGGGTGACCATTGTCTACATACATCAATGGCAATTCTTTTACTTTCACAAACTGTATACATGTCTCGTTCCTCAAGGATTTCTCAAGAAACGTGGACTGGAACAATATTTTTTTAGTAATGCAAAAGAGTTTTGGTTCTACAAATAAATCTTGTTTTCGTCCCCTGAAAATGAGAAAGGTACGTGTAAAAACTAACTTACCATTATTTGTTTTACTGGTCCATATATCATCAGACGTAGTAAGGGTCACTTAAAAACATATTTTCTCTTTATCTATACATCTTAAAAACAACACATATATACATACAAATAAATAAAATTGAAGGGTCTGTTTGTAATGTCAAAATAACGGCTTTTCACTAAATTCAGACAATTTTTTTACACGAATGTATATTTGTCTGTCTGTTTGTTAGTTCCGGCTAATCTCCGAAACGGCTGGACCTTTATTTTAGAAAAATAATTAGGGTCCACGTGGGCGAAGCCGCGGGCCTGCAGCTATTTGTAATATTAATTATAGCTGCTTCGGTTGTTCCTATTCAAGGGGAACATGGGACTTCAACATATTTGGCGAAATGTAGGTGTACGACAAGTACACCTCTGCTTAAAAATGTTCATCACGAAATCAAAAAATTATATTTTTCTAACTTAAATATGACATGAATCGCAAGAAATCCGGATTCCATACAATTGGCATGCGTACCAGCCCTCGGCGTCACGTGGCAGCTGTGCATCCCAGAGTATCGCTTCACTCAATCAGCCGCGCGACGGTATCATATGACGCGTTTTTATGTCGCAGGATAATTGATACCAGTAACCGGCAAGTCGGCACGGCGTAATAGACAATTCTTCTTTTTCCTCGCAGATTGTACCTACAATATTGAACTTAGACATATCCCTTGGTTTACTAAAAGGCGCTAAAGTAAGGCCATAATAATATACAAATATCTTGCAATAGGTTACCAATTATTGCAAACCATCATATACCATCTTATCTTATTATCGCTGCGTCTGACGAAATGGATCTGTTAACTGGCCACCTATGCTGTGCCTCGATTGTGCGATTTAACGCCATTATCTACATAATTTTTTGGGGATTGTAAATTCACCTACGCCCATAAAACAAAAACAAATGAGCACAGACTGATTTACTAATAAGTCGATATGATTTTTCCGCCGTTGCGAAGAGTGTGTGAAAAAATAACCTACCTATAAAAATAAACCTATTTTCAATACACCCTGTCAATTCCTAGATTATACTAAGTGTTATAAAATATGACAAATAGTAGCTACAATAATGACACTACATTAGTGAGTTACATTTTTAACTTTGCCTGGGCCGAAAGGGCGGCTTATTGTCCACCTTAAATAGCATGTACTTTGCGGATAATAGGGTAGCGGTATCTATTTAATTGTAAGTACCAATAACGTCTCGCGAACACCATCAACGTGTCAGTCAAACTTAGTGATTGATGACGGCAATATCTTCTCAAAAACATGTCTTGTAACGCTCTGCTGATGTTAAACATCTTAGTTTGTTACGGTATGTGTATGGGTGTCATATGAATTACATACTTACCATATCAGCTGTGGTACTGGAAGCGTATACCTACTAGTTTTGAACTTGTTATTTTATGAGGGGGCTTATGTTTTCAATTGACGACGACAAAAATGTGATATCATTAAATGAGGCAATAAATTTTTTACCTTCCAAAACTTTCATAGGAACTTGGCAAATATGTTTCGATATTATAAAAACTAAGTGCGATAGGTAATATTAAAGATGTAGTCAAACGAATAACCAGGAGTGGGTAACACGAAAAACAAATACGTAATCTTATGTATATGTGTACCGACTATCTGTAAAAGATATGACATTTTCATATTTATCTTTTGTTACAGATAACCTTTCAGGTGCGACGCAATATTCCGCATAACATAATACACCACCTCTCACTTCGCGCCTGCAATTTATTACTACGACGCGGAATCATTAATTTCTCATATGATACAGTCACGTACAAAAAGATGTACCCACTTTGCGAAGTTTTATAATGGGGGATTACTTTTTAAACAATATAAAATCACGTCTGTTTTCCCCGGTGGGTTAGGCAGAGGTGTACCTACATAGTACAACCCCATTTCGCCAGTTGTGTTTAACTCCCATGTAATAGGGGGCGAGCCTATTGCCATCAACCGGGCATAAATCAAGTCTTCGGGCTGCTACTGAGAAATTCCCGCTGGCAAAACCCAATATCACTTTACTCGACCTAGGGATCGAACCCGGGACGTCATGCTCAGCAGTAGCGCTTGCGACCGATAGACCAACGAGTTTTTTTAAATATTACCTTAAACTATAAATTGTAGGTACCTATGTGTTTTCAGGTGCTATGTATACAAGATCTTCTAACTACGGTAGACAATTTAGAAGAAATTCACTTCAACATTTCGTAAAGTGTAAACATGTTTCTACACAGAACTATACCGTCTTAAAATAAGTAAGGTGTGTAGGCAGACATCTTACAATAATACTGTACTCTATGTGTCATTATATAGAACATTTTACTGCTGTCTGGTTTATGGAAATGTTTTCATAAATTGTAAAAATTGTTGTTGTTGTTGGCATTGTTAAAAATCTACCTACAAAGGTAGATTTTAAAAGTAACTTATTCTTGTTTATTTCTTCCTATGTAGGTATGTCAAAACGTATTGCATATGCTTTTATTTCATGATTAAAGTTTTCATTTTATTTGGGTAGAAATAATACAAACTTCAGAAACGCCAAAAAAGAATGCCTAAACGTGCTGTTCCATTTTGAAGACAATTCTTATTATTGTTTCAATTATTTCTGTCCAATTGCAAATTCCTATGCACATTTAGGGCGTGTGAGTAAATCGCAGGTCACACTGGGAACGTGTTCACGTGTTTGCATACTTCGATTCACACCGAGAACTAACTATGAACCGAAGTATGAAAAGACGCGGTAGCTACATGAGCGAAGCTAAACGAACTTAGTTTTGTTGTTTAGTGTGGCCTGCGATTTACTCAGACGCCCTTGTGCATAGGAATTTGCAATTGGACAGAACTTTAAACTCCCGCAACTCATCTTCTTACCTCACAGCATACCTATGTGTGTAGTGTCAAAGCTACACTTTTCAAAGCACACGTTTAGAAGAAAATTACAAACTTTGCAGTTCTTACTTATTAACAGCTTAAAACTAATTTTCTCTGAAACGAAAACGTTGATAGTGCTCATTGTGTTGCAACTTTACTAAAAGTTTTGAGTTTGACGATGGCTCACCCTCCGGTATGGTTTTGTACTGAATTTTCATGGAATTGAGTAATTTCCCTAGAATTTTTTACTTTTACAACTCAATATTAAAGTTGAGTATGTTTCGAAGCAGGTAGGCTTTCGTGGTATAGGTAAATATTGTCGACTAATATCGTATTGTTCATTTCTCTGGCCACGTTGCTATGACTACTTCCAGTTTAGTGACTCGAACCGTATTGACAACTTATTTCATATTATCCGTCGTGTGCTTCACATAATTTTAATACTGTTCTGTGAACTGATAGCCTGTAGATATTGGAATGATGGAAAAGGGACATGAAAACTATTCAGTGGTTACTAAACAGGCTCATTATTATAAAACATTCTGTTGTTATGAAAAATATACAGCGAACGTAAAATAATGATTACAGGAGAAGTTGTGAAACACGTTATCAAAGAGGAAACTTTGGTTTATTGAGAATAGGGCGATAATAACCCTAAAAGTTAATAAATGCACGGTAATTTTGTTAGCTCCAGGCCAAACCGGTCGCGAAGACGGTCAAAGCCACACCATTTGAAACATACCCTTGTAAAAGGAACAGGAATTTGCACTAATTTCTTTAAGAGTCGATAGTCAATAAGGACTATTTATACCACCTACTTTTATACAGGACATCTCGTCATCAGCCTATAATGTTCCCACTGCTGGGACACAGGCAAGACAAACTGAACAAATACCCCGAAAATGTAACACAAAACCGCACAAAACGGTGACCCGGCTACCTACGTACCTGAATACCAAAATCAAAGGATACAAAAAATAAGCATAATATTAACTATCTATGTAGTTCGCTGTAATCATGTGACCCTAGCTTTAACGTAGGTAGGTATATGCTATTCGATCACGCGCCAGGACCCATTCAATGGCCGGCAATTACCCTAAACTAGTACAAGCAAAAACACGTAGAAGGCATAATCGTGACTAGGGAAAGTTCTCTAGCCTTATTGATGTCCAAAAAGGCAAGATATTGGGCAACTTTGGCCAATCAACTCGTAAGTTCACGACGGTTTGTTAGAGACATTACTAAATTACGGTTTGATTATATTATTCTCCCCCAATTCTGTGTACATCGATTAATTTTCACTTACGGTTACATGTTTCTTATAGGTTATAGTTTCCGCTTTACTTGTTCCTGTAGAAACCTTATGTATTAAATGATTTATAGAAGTCATATTTCATACTTTTGGAACAGTTAATGTGGCAACGATGTAGGTTCTTGGTCAACGTAAAAAAAAACTACTTTATACAGACCGGTTTCCAAGCGGTGGATTGCTATACGAAAACTTTTGAACAAAAGAAAGATATTTATTTTCTACTCTGCGTTGGTAGCGCAGGGGCACCGCAGCCGCCAAAATTGAAAGCAGTCTATATAATTATAATTGTTCCGTAATTACGTTACGTCCCGGCTTGGGCTATATTTTCATATAAATTATGCTAATTAGCAACTCCAACACGTTAATGTCAAACAAAACGTAGCGACCCAATAATTTCGTCGCTGTACTGCAGTTCCACAAATGGAAATTTAATTAACTAATTTATAGTCCCGTTTGATTTAATTATATAAGTTGTTTTCTATCTTAAATTTTCAGCTGTAATAGAATGGAATGACTTATTGATGGACTTTACAATCCAATGCAGTCAGAATTCTGCAAGTTTGAAGCATTCACACTATGAATATTCAAACATAATCTACTTTAATTACTGACTACAACGTATCCGAAAGGCTTATTTTTTCAAGTCTCACGATTTGACTCGCAAAACTGTTGTGGTCCCCTGAATTAAAACTCGTGCAGTTTAGTGGCTATCGACTTTTCAAATGAGCGAGTATCGATGTATCGCAGACGAAGCATTTCCACAGTACAGCCACTTTTGTTCGCACCGTAAAGAAAAGACACACTGTCGGAGCATGGAAGCGCTCACCGCCAGACTCTATAGAGGTGTGCTCTTCAAGGGTGACTGCTTTTATTCCATCAGACACCTACGCGATAAAAAATCTATCTCTAGATAACATTGCATGACGTTTCTTTAGTTACACCTTCACTCAGATATGAGAAGGTATAAATAAATATGGAAAACGGAACATCATATTCACACTCGGTTTATAATAGGCTCAAGGCTGATGTGTTAAAGTGGTATCACCTATGAGAACAGACAACATTATTATCGATATATCTTTTCAGTATAAACTAAAACTACTAATCTTAACTTTATTTAATTTAATTAATTAATAATAAAATAAATGCGAAAGTGAGTTTGTTTGTTTGTTACGCTTTCATGCTAAAACAGCTGAACGGATTTGGATGAAATTCACAGGGGTAGACCATGACCCATAGGATACTTTTTATTCCGATATTACCACGCGATCGAGACTTACGCGGGTAAAACCGCGGGGCGCAGCTAGTAAACTATAACATTTTCATGAAAATTAATACTTGCGTATGGTATTTGAGTAGGCTTCAATGTTGAATACACATCGTGAGGGATATTCCTCGACGGCATGTGAAGCCAAGTTAGAGGCCCATGGGCGGCTTTAAAACTCTGACACCACGTTCCTACCCACACGAAAAGAAGAATGTAAAATGTTGACCGAAGTGTAAGTTGAGAATACAACAAAAAAAAAAAATGGTTATTTAGTTTACTATCGATTGTTCATTTATGTTAAAACAATTTATGAACGAACATCTAAAGAGAAGGAAAATAAAAAACCGGCCAGGTGCGAGTCGGCACTTGTCCCTTCGGAACACAAAGGGTTCCGTACCGTATTAAGATCGAGCAAAAAACGCCGAAAAAAACAAGTTTCTTTCTGTCTACGTATTACGGTTCATGAGATACAGCCCGTTGACAGACAGACTGACAGCGGAGGCTTAGTAATTTGTAGGGTTCCTGTTTGGCACCCTTCAGGTACGGAACCTTAAAAATAACTGCGGCTAGAAATATAAAGAGAAGGCTGGACAGGACCATACTATCAACAAAATTAGGAGACAAGTAGGTACATGTTCCAATAAGACGTTTTTCTATATATATAATAAATAAATAATAAAACAAATTATTATCCTGCTTGTCGAGCAGTCGGGTACAAAGCACTTAATACATTGTGTCATCACATGTTGTAAGGATATCCAACCACTGTAACCAACTGATTACATACAGGAGAGGACACCACATTATACAATTATAAACTAAACAAGTAAGTAATTAACATCAAACGGCCACGCAGGTATCATCTTGTTTACTTATGTAACTGAAGGATACCTACCTACTAACATGAGTGAAGCAAAATTAAAACACCTCAAGGTTACGCGTTCAGTTTCATCAGGAAATCTTAAGCCAACTAAAAAAAAGGGTTACTGTAATAAAGCGACTAACCAATATTGACAAAGCAATGTTGTGAGAAAAAATCTCGATTAGATTTTTTCGAACAAGAAAATTATTCTAGTGAGTGACTAGTAGCACCATCTAGTTTTAGCTCAAAATTTCGGCAGAAGAGGCTGTTACCTATTGAACTGCACTGCGTTTATCAGCTGGCTGTAGGTCTCCGGGTTCGGATCGGGTTTACTCTCTTTTCTGCAGTACCGAGATTCGACGCTAGATGTCAGATGTTTCGGTGTCAATCGCGCAGCCCGCTGGCACCGCAAAGTACCGAATTTGAATTTTATTTCCCACCTTCGCCCACCTAAAATCTAGCCATCTGTATTTATTTTTATTTTTAATTTCTTTGTTTTGGGTGTGCGAAATTTTTCGATTCAATTATTGCTTCAATTTTATGGTTAAACCGTTGGTCCCGGCTGTCATTCGTTGATCTTTGACAGTCGTTACGGATCGTCAGAAGATCGAAAGTCGGACAACCAGTATTACCAAGGGGTATTGTATTCCCCAGTTACTGGGTTGTGGAGGTCAGATAGGCAGTCGCTCCATGTAAAATACTGGTATTCAGCTGCATCCGGTTAGACTGGAAGCCGACCCCAATATAGTTGGGAAAAGGCTAGGCAGATTTATTTATTTATTTTTATTTTAAGAAGGGTAAACTAATAATAATATTATCGTAACAATAATACATAACTTGGTTGCTATTTACAATCCTCCATAGATAAATACAATGAAAGTAGGACATTTTCATGGTTACAGGTTATTCTTACAGTCATTGTTCTGAGGTTGCTTTAATGGTCATTACAATTGGCGAATGGAAAGTTATAACAAAGTCAGGAAAGCAAAACTTTTAGTTTTTTAGTGAGTCTAGATAAAAAGTCTATGGTCAGTACCTCAGACCAACAAAAAAGGAAAGACGGAGCGCGCCGTACATCAAAAGTGAAGCCACAAAACTATGCTCCTGCAAGTAATCACACAGGCTCACGCACACACCTACACTAAAACTATGCTCATCGCTCCTAGTCCGTCACGAGTCTTGGTCTAGTAAACATCAATAAAAAAATAGAATTATGCCTTCTTGTGTAGTGAAAACTCGTAAAAACAATAGAAAATCACATAAAAAGTCTGACGGAATCACTTTTCACTTGTACGTACTGGAAATAACATCGTTTTTAAATTTAATTAACTATGAATTTTAGGTTACTTGGAACAAAACACATCAACGAATGAACGAATGAAAGCAGTGACATAACGTATGATATAAACCGATATAAATTATGATTTCTTATTTCGAGTAATTATATTCCTGGTTTCTTTTTTTATGTATTTATATTTTAGATTTCCAAGTAATACTGAATCTAAAAGAAAATGGATAGTAGCTATACGAAATAGTGATGTATTTTTTTTTGTTTTTGTTTCGGAATATTAAGTCCTTCTTAGCAATCAAGTTATAATACCATACTCAACAATATCTTACTTGTACAATATTACTCTACCCATACAATATTATTCCCCAAATTATAGGGAAAAACTTTAAAAAATGACAACCCTGTTTACACACACATAGATAAAAAGGTGGCTTCACTTTTGATGTACGGCGCGATCCATCTTTCCTTTTTTGTTGGTCTGAGGGTCAGTACATCATTAAATGGCTGCACTCTACATTTTGGTTTTGTTTTATGATCGATGTTAACAGTTTACGACATAAGTGGTTGAATTTTATCGGTTTTATAAGTTCAATAATGGAGTTAAAGTTTTATTTATTATTGCGAGGGTCTGGTCAATGGGCCCACCGGTGGACATCTTTTGGTAGAAATGATGATGATATTGAGAAGTAGTTACGATATGAAATATTGTTCCTTTTGACCTTATTAACTACAAGGTTTACCTAATTTTACCATGCATTAAAATTATAATAGTACATTGTGATACGAGTGTGCTCTTTTGGATATTACAGTCGAGGCGGTATTTTCGCGTGAGCCACAGGCGAACGCGATAAGGTAGCCGAGAGTGTAATAATCAATACACACGCGTTTCATACGATGTTTTTCAACACACTTGCGAGGAAAAAAACAGACTTGTTGTAAGAACTTATGCTACAATAACGTACCTAACTATAGAGATGATAGATTTATAAATTTTAACTGACCTTTGTTGCCAGGTACTGACTATCCGGAGTTTCTTTTAAAAACTTCTATGTCGGTTGGTGGCAATACTTTAGATTTTGTATTTTTGATAGGTAAAACAAACCACGCAACGAAAACGATAGTAAATATTTAAGGAAAATGGCGCGCTGGCCGTTGGCTGGTTTTGTTTTTCCATAGGTGTAAATGAAGACACTGGCAAAACCGTTAGACAGCCTATACAAAAAAAATGATTTGAGAAAAAAAAAAAAATATCACTAAACGTACCATGGCGGAGTCAAATCTATTTATTATTATTTACGTTCTTCTCCCCTACGTGAAATCGACATTTTTAATAATGATTACAAAAATGTTAACAAATATTTATTATAATTTATTAATATTTGGCGGCTGGTTTAGTTTTTTTCGCTAGCGATGCGCACGCGGTAATACCGCTGAACAGCCTATATAAAAATATAATAATGTTAATAATACATAATACGCAAATGGGGTTAGGGTAGTGAACAATATAGACTGAAATTGCCACAAACGATATAAACCCTTATTTAATAGTACAGATAGAGTTTTATTCCGCGCGAACGCGGTGGTACACGGGCAGGCCAGCGCGATTAGTCTAGGCGGGCAAGTGGCCTGCGCGCGTACCACCCGCGGTCTTACCGGAAAAAAACGCAAGTCTCTGTTCGGGTGTAAATAGAGAATGCTCATTTATTAGTAGGATAGTTCATACTAATTATTGTATAGTAAGTATCCCACTGACATTTAGTTATGGTAAAAAAAATCCCAATTTTTTTTTACCATAACTTAACACCACTGGTTTGCTTATGGTTCTTTTTTTTAAATAAAATCTTGCTTTTAAGCGCTTGTCTTTGGTAAAAAGCTTCACCAAAACCAATTTCTATTGGATACAAATTCCATGCTGCCATGATAGTACTTGCTAATTCCATACTGCCATGTCATTACTCCGACTAGTAAATAGTTATCTGTGGCGCACATTACCGCACTAGTGCGGTAATGTAAAGTAAAAAGCACGCTTCCATAATACACTGCATTATGAACCTAAAAGCAGTTCAATAAGAGCCACTTTACGAGCAAGTGTGTTGAAAAAGCTATTAAAAAATCTCTTCGCTTCTTTTAACAACAACTTTGTATACATGCCAATTTCAATACCTACGAAAAGTCTTTATACCTACTCAATTTCATTATAATGCATGCATAAATGCATTTGGGATCCAGACGAGCTTTTTATCGGAACCTAAGGTACGCACTCAGGTAGTCAGATACAAAAGGATCCGTCCATCTAAGGTACTTGTTGGTCCTCGGTACTTTACGTTAAATAACGGCGGCGGCGGACTGTCCTGTAATTCCTAAAATAATATGGGCTCATTACGTCAGCTTTGCAGTAAATTACAGTTGGCGTTTATGTTTTAATAAGATTTCGTGTAGGTGTCGTAATTTCTTTATGAGGTTTTGTTTAATTAGTGGTAGGTATAACATTTTGCTAAAAAACGTAATTGTAAAGCACTAGGAAGTGGTAATGGGACGTTTTGGGGACTGTTTTGACGTTCGACAAGTGCTGATTCTCAACCTAGTTTGAATAAATGACTTTTACCTACATCTTCTGTAACTATTGATTAAGTACCTCTTCTGCTAACTTTTAGATTGGTATATTAGGTAAGTACCAATTTTTATTTTTATGCATGTCAAAACAGCAGTGGGACAACATTGGCTAAACAAAATTAGGTCATCCCTTTAAAACCCATAACAACTGCCACTGGAACCTGCTGATGGAAACATAATTCGTTTGTTTTAGCACAATTACTATCGTATAAGATACCAACTGGTATCATTTTGTTTACTTACATGAAAGAAAAAAGGAATTTGGTAAGTAAATAAATAAAAGTAACAAATAAAATTATTATGCGATCATTTTGCTCACCTTACGTTCCTGAATACCTTATTGACATACATCTAACTCCTCAAAAATGGTGAAGCAAAAAAATATTGTATTTCTAAATTCATATTATTATTATTTCATCAGAAACCAAAATAATCAATACCATAACATTCATTATTGGTAGAAATAATTAGCTCTCCAAATAAGTCCTTTCAAAACATGTACTGTTTTGTCTATACTTTGAAGTTATGTGATGCTTGGGGCGGTTTCTATGTGTTTGTTCTAGCCTAAATATTAGAATATTGAATATTCACGTGTTTGAAACACACGTGGGGTTGTGCTTTCAGGCCATGTATACAGGACCGACTCAATTCATTTATGCTTGACTGATATACCATGAATACGTAAATATTAATAAGAATAAGCAGCTTGTTATTCCGAGTAAACGTTACAACAAGCAATACATAATTTTTAAGGTAGAAGGTACCTAATTTATTTATTGAAATCTGGTCACGTATTATTTCCATAATTATTCTAAAGGACGGTACTCACTGCGAGCATTCGCTTCGCGTACTTGTTTTGCAAAACATTCGTTACGCAAGCTTTAATTACACGAAACAAGCATTCGTTTACGAGCACAGTTATTAGAATTGATTTTTCATGTTTGGATTCGCATACTCGGCAAACCGTTCATTAATGTTCGTTGCGTACATTCGTACTCGCACACCAAATATTTGTAGAACAAATTCGTGTGGCGAATGCACACGGTGAGTACGGTCCTAGATATAGTTATTATAGAAAATACTTTAGAAACTCTACTTCGCATGCATTTGAATCACGTCCGGTACCCTAATTGCGTAACGCAAGATCGGTCAGAATTGGAATCGGTTTGTAACAAATGTCTAATCCATTGCTTCATAAGTCGAAAAACAATCTACTCAACAACGTAATTTACGAACATAAGAAGCAATGGATTAGAATTTTCTTTCGAACGGATTCCAATTCTGATTCATCGTGTAAAACGCAAGTAGGCTTACCGACAAAATCAATTTCACAAAAATAAGGCAACGAGTTATTGCAACAAAATTTTTATTATTGGATATTTACAGGGAATAAATTCGGAGGGCAAGAACAATTAATTTAGGACATAACTAAACAGTACGTTCTATAATACAAAACATATTCTGTTACCCCTTCATACATAAAATTAGACGTTTAGAAACAACACTATCTGTCTTTATCATTTTCATATATAACAGAGTGAGAGGGGGGACTTCAATGGGGAGCTCCATTGAAGATAAAGGATGTTGAAAGGCAGGTAACTTACATTTTATAGGTATAGTAAATAGTAGTAGGTTTTTGGCACAAATGTATAACTGGAAATGCTAAGATAATTTTACTTAAGCTTAAAATTCCCAACAATAAATACCTATTTTACATTTTAAACATTAATTTAGGAGTTATATGTAGGTACTTATACAATATTCCTCGTAGTTTGCAGTACATATCCTTATGTATAATTACACTATAGTTTGGTTAGGTTACTGATATACAACACGTAGTGGACATAGATATGGTTAGAAGCATGTGACCGCGTTGAAGTAACATCGGAGGACGCGCCCCCGGCCGTTGCCGCTGCCGCGCCGCTGCAGCGCACTCTGTAATCAAAAGATAATAATTATTGTTTACTGCACACACATCCGAATCCGCTGGATGCGAGAAGCACAGAACCGATCGAAGTGTCGGTGCTTGGGGGAGGCCTATGTCCAGCAGTGGACGTCTTTCGGCTGAAATGATGATGATGCTGATGATCTCCGAAGGGTAGGGTAAGCAGAGGTCTACCGATAATAGATACACCCACATAATATTGCCAGTTATGTTTAGTGTTAGGCAGAGATGTACCGATACGATAGAAGCTACACCCACATTTCGCCATTTATATTTAAGGTGTTGGTTATAATTCAATCCCAATTGCATACTGATTTATTTATTTGAAAGGTACACCAACGACGTGTTCACTGGAAATATTAACAAAAAAAAATTACATATGTATTGAGTTATGGTGAATTAGTCACTTACAGGCGTACACAGCACTAACATAAAGAAATACAGCTTCATAAATATTCGTTTTAATATAATACTCTTCTAATAATTTTAATATAATATTCTTCTAATAAATACTACTCTTCACTCGTAAACCGGAAGCGGATATAAATACTGGATAAGAATTTGTAAATATGTATAGCAAGATTGTATGTTAAAGTACCTTCTCCGGGCAGCAGGCGTAGCATGAGCACCGTTTTGTCGACGGAAGAGTAGACAAAAAAGACGTTTCCAGCAAAGTAGAAAGAGTCAACTGCACTATTTACGAAATTCACTCTTTTACATAATTCGACCTAGAATTCTTTGTTTTGTCATAGGATTTATCGGTTTTCAGTGTGATTTTGGCAGTAAGGATAGAAAACTTTCTTCCGAAATAGTCTACCTACAAAAAGACCTAGACAAAGATCGTTAGAAATGAAAGACAAAATGACAGTAGAAGGATTTCTACGGTGCGATGTCAAAAATGAAGAAATGAACTGTCACTTTATATAGAAAAAGCTATGTCTATTCTTCATAGAGATAGAAAGCGCCATGCTACGCCTGCAGGCGTTACGATTACAAATAATATTTGACACTATAACTGACTGTCATCCAACCACAATAAGCAACTATCACAGCTGTTATCATTCGGCTCATTATAAAACTGAATACTTGCTGATGACAACAAGTTTTAAGAATGACTCACCGTTCAAGTATGAATTAAAGTTCTTTACAATAATTTTGCCTCATCACGTAGGCTCGGTCAATAGATTCATTAACCATAGGCCTCCGTCCCCGGCTTCTGAAGGACGGAAAACGAAGTCATATATGTGTAGGCATCAATGATGTTTGAAGTTTGTCGGACATGTTGCTCTAGATAGTAATTGAATGGTTATGAATTGGCCATCAGTACGCAAACATTATACCTTTTGAAATATTGTCGTTGTTCAAGTGATTAGGAAAATAGGTTACGGTTAAAAAGGTTCTATTTAAGGAACTATACCCATGGTTACCTGTAAACAAGGCACTTAGGTATAATTTTGTAGTAAATGACTCGTATTGCTACCACCCTACGAAACCGTAGAAATGCTACGCGGATACTACGAATTTGGCCACTTAATTCTTATAGTTCATAATGATTTACAAAATACTTAGAATTCAACTAGGAACAACTACCTTATTTTACATATTTCTATATCGGATAAAGGCAACGAGTTCATGACTATAGTAGGTCATTCGTAGAAGCCAAACCGGGGCTACGCGGTTTCTACGAATTTGCGTATGCATGCTACGTAGCATTACATTACAAATTACAAACAAGTATTTAAGTAGTATCCTCGCTTTTAAATTTTGTCAACATGACGTACTTAAAATTTCGTAGTAATTCATTAGATACCAAAATATTCTACGAATTCATAGCAAGCCTACGTCGCTGCTACGAAAACGTCTACGCATGCTACGTGCGCGTAGCACATAAAGATTGTCTACGCGTGATATTTTTTTGAAAGGTTTGTGATTAAATTAAGTTATCATTTAAGTCTCCAAACATTTTTAAGGATATATTTATGAAAGTCGTAATTTCCAATAAAACCGTTAAACGAATTTATGTTTACGATGTTTTCGTAGCACTTGACTATTGCATTGCTAATATCAGTTATTCTTAAGGTCATATCGGTAGTAAAATGTGTTGGAATAATAAAGTCCCGTTAAATTGAGTTACACGTCTCATCACGTGAAGATAAAAATGTATTTCTGCGACCTTCAATTTATGGTCAAAACCCTCTATAGCGGCCCCGCTGGGACTCGAAGTATAAAGCCAAAGATATAAACTTTGGTGTCTGTATACAGTCGAAAAACCTATTTGGTATAAATAATATTCATTTTCCGCTACATGCCAAAATTCGTTATGATTGTGTGTGTAATTTAACTTTTTGAGCTTATGTAACTGAAAACACTCCCAGAATTGTTTAAATTAGTTGCAAGTTATCTGCCTGTATACCAAATCGCTTCTTCGACTGTACGACCTAGCTAGGTATGTGGAATCTTAAGCATGGTTATTATTTTAGTTATTGAGTTATGTAATGGAAACAATAGTAAAAGAAAATGTGTTGCGCCGACCCCAAGTAACATAGGAAAGATGATGATTGAGTTATGTAATGAAAATGGGGGATTGTAATTTTCTACAAACTACCAAACGCATCCTGTGTAAGTATTTACTAGTTAAGCTGCGTTTTCACTTAGCGTTCCGAACAGTTCTGAGTATGTTCGCGCGGTTCGAAAACACTTGAAAGAGCGAACACGATTGTTCAGTAATAATCGGTGGGACTCGGCGAACGATTGCTCTCTCGCTCATTCATCCAGTGAAAACGACGTCGACGCCAAGCTAGCAGTTGCTTTGTGTATTTGCTCGACATTGACGATCTTTTTCTAAATATACGCGAACATGTAGTGGAATCAAGAAAAAGCTTTGCAACTAATTGAACATTATAGAGCCCATTCATGCTTATGGGAAAACAAAACTAAAGATTACAAAAATAACGCAATAAAAACGATGCTTTAAAATACAATTTGACACCCATACCGAAATTATCGTTTCCGTTTTTTTATTTAGTAAAGTGCCAATTATTATGCATTCCATTACAAACGCTGCACTAGCCAAAAGCAAATTAACGTCATGGCCCTTCATACCTACCGAGTGAGAATGAGAACGCAGCTGCACCAGCGAACTGTTCAGTACGAGTTTTTGTTTAGTGAAAACAGATGTTTTCTGTTTTGAGCGAACATTGGCAGAACAGCAAAATTTTTGCTCAAACCAATATGTTCGCTCGGCAGGGTAGTGAAAACACGGTTTAACACTCACGGTTTGCGCAGTGGCTGAGTAGTTCGTGAGTATTTTTTATATAACTATGAATACAGAATTATTTATATTTAGTTTCGTGTTGGCTATTTCTAATTGTAATCGCACCCACGGTATATCATAAACTCTTCAGAAGCTTTTATAGAAAGTTGTAAAGAATTTTCCCTACTGCTTCGATATGACTAACTTGTTTTATACGAGCATACAGGAAGGACTTTTGCAAATTCAATCCCTAATGGTGCTAAATATGGAATGCAAGTTTGTATGGATAATATCGCCATTTCTGATAATGGGAATACCAACGAAAATGTGTCTTATCTGCAATAAAAATGATAGTAGTTCTAACCAGATCGTTCATCTCATCATCAGCAAGCCGGAGCGGCGCCGTTCTCGGTCCAATCGGATCGATGCGCTCGCCGTACGCGCGCGAGGGTCCGTTGTCCTCGTGCAGCGCTTTCTGCAGCGCCACAAGCAGCCGATCCAGTACTAAAGCTGCTCGCTTCTGGGGGACCACCTCCTGTGACATGAAGGTATAAGATATAGACCATTCATACAGAAAGCAATACAATTGCCATTGACATTTGATTGATTGGGACAGAAAATCATCGTCTTATCAGTTTGCAAAGGCTATCTGTTGAATCACGACCCTCCTAATCGATTATTAAAGTGAAATTGCATCTTTTTATAAGCTATAAGCCTAAAATGAAATAGAAGTTGCCTTAATCGCCAACCTTGTCAGATGAATTGGTGATTGGGATATTCTTACTAGTCAAGAGGACGCTCTCCTCTTGTTGCTACATCCTAGACACTTTTACGTCACCCATGGTCAATTTTGTCTAATTATTTCATTGCTATCGCCTGTGGTAGACATGGAGGTCCCTGTTTAGTTAATTGAATTTAGTTAATGGAGTCCTTAATTGAGTTTTTTATGAGCTCGGATCTAACGCTTATGTCCTTTATTTCATTTCGAAGTCGGATCTTTAAGTAATGCCATGGAACATGTTTTAGTACCTTACACGTGCCTAGTCTATCTCAGGTACGTGCCTTTAAAAGTATTTTATCATAAAAAAACATCGAGTGTAGAGCACAAAGTACCTCACATTCCATTTTTAAAATAGATTGTTTTGTATTTTTTCTTGCAAAGTAACTACGAAGCGGCCAGTGAGATAGTCGGTGGGGCTGCTGCGCTGGCCGCTAGGTAGCTATTGCCCTAAGGAAGTAGACATGCACAACTACCAATTTACTCTCTCTCACCTACAATACAAATCTATTTGCGTCCTAAGTTAATATTCATCTTAAAATATGTATGTACTAGCTTCCGCCCACGACTTCGCCCGCGTGGTATGTCGATAAAAAGCGGCCTATGTAAGGACATAGGCTACTTTTTATCGATATATATGATGATAATATGGGTTATAGTAAAGTATAGGTTATAGTATAGTAGTATATAATATGGGAGATAGATGGCATCCCGGGGCCTTCCCCGGGATTTCCTTGCCAAATTTTATCGAAGTCCGTTCAGTGGTTTAGGCATGAAAAGGTAACATACAGACAGACAAACAGAGTTACTTTCGAATTTATAATATTAGTATGGATTCGTGATAGCTCTCCAAGGAATTCTTCATCAAGCATTTAATTATTTTGCGAGCACTTCATGTATGTTTGTTCTAGCATCCTCAACATACCTACAACTTGGCAAAGACTTCTTTTGTTTCAAGTACCTACTCGCACGTAGTAAAATAAACTATACAAATTAGTAGTTAAGTCATGTGAGTTAGTTAATTTACCAAACGAATGAATGTTTTACCAACTGTATTACAGACGGCAAAACCTTCGGCTTTTTAAATGCCATCTAACGAAGCGTATTCAGTTATCGTAATTATGTAAAAAATACTTGAGAAATGGCTGTTTATGTCCTAATTTAGCATTTTGATCTTGTTCTCCTAATTATTATTATGTACAACTTGCTTTACTAATTTGGTTGTAATTTCCGTAAATAATACTATTTTTTAATTTTGTGCTATCAGATGCAAACAACATTTTAAATGTCATTTTAAAAGTATAAAGGCAAAATGGGACGAGCTGGATAAGTTCCGTCAAAACTGGAAGGAGGTCGCGCGGGCTCGCGAAAGATGGAAGGAGTGAAGGAGGCAGGAGAGGGCCAGCGTAAGCTAGGAAAAAAAAGGAAAAATGTGTTTTTTCAAATTTCGTGCGGAATGGTGTAAAAGGTTGTACTATACTGTCAGTGGCCATTATTTTAAAAACTTGTCCAGTTAATGCAGATCCTAAATAAAATAGTATAATATTAAGTAATAACTGATTCCATTACCTATTTAAACAAAAGTTATAGCCATTTCTATTAAAAAAGAGCTGACTTTATAACTGCCTAATTTAATTTATATTCATTACAGGTACCTAGCGTCACGAGACTAAATCCAGGTGATAAACCTATAATATGCCCTATGTGTAGCAATACTAATAGACAGTATCACACATCAGCGAAACTTCCGTCAAGCCGTTTTTATCTGAAGCCAACCTTGATCCGAACGATCTACATATTATAGCTCCCACACTAGCAGTGTGTGAACAAACTGACCTAGTTAATTGCAGGGCCGAGAGAATCCGAGGAACAACTCTTCATTTCTTCTTTAAATACAATGACATTCTTTATTTTCCTGGCTTCCAAGTTAGAAAAAAGTCAACAAACCTTTTTAGAAGAATTATAAAAAGTAGATGATGACAAAAAAATCTCAATTCAATTTCACCAATTCTAGGTGTCAATAACTTCAAGCATGTGTCTGTTGGAGTGAAGAGTAAGTACCTCAAATTAATTCGTTCGTGTTGCTAGAGACAGATTCAGCAGAGGTGGATAGCATACTTGGGTCGCTTGACTCAGGAAGTGCTTCGGGGTGGGATCGAATACCTGTGAGTTTCCTCAAATTAGCTCGAGAACTTGTTGTTCCTCTTATTAGCCAGTTGACTAACCTCTGCTTCGAAACGGGCATATTTCCTGACGCGCTAAAACGTGCTATAATTACGCCTGTGCACAAGGATGGGGATAAGAGCGATGTCAACAATTATCGGCCCATATCTGTCTTATCACCCCTTTCGAAAATAATTGAAAAAATATTAAATAAAAGATTAGTCAGTTATTTAAATAAATACAACATTCTTTCCGATTCACAATACGGTTTTAGACAGGGACGGTCAACTCAGGACGCGGTCATTGCTTTAACATCTGAAATCACTGAAAAGGTAGACAAGGGTTATAAATGCGTCACGGTGTTTCTAGACCTGAAAAAGGCTTTTGACACCGTGTCTGTCCCCATCCTTGTACAGAGACTTGAGGATATAGGGATAAGAGGTAAGGCTCTTTCCCTCTTTGATAGTTACCTCAGAGATAGGAGACAGCAAGACAAAATAGGTAATTCACTTAGTGGGGAGGAAAACATTGTTTTCGGTGTTCCGCAGGGGTCAGTCCTCGGCCCACCACTGTTTCTAGTGTATATTAATGAACTCTGCAACCTACGAAACGGTGGGGGCAAAATCTACTCTTACGCGGACGACACGGCCATTGTTTATTTTGGGGACACGTGGGAAACCGTCTGTAATAAGGCCCAGAAAGGATTGGCTGCTATAAATAGATGGCTCAAAGCCAATCTTCTAACCTTAAGTGTTCCTAAAACAAACTACATTTGTTTTTCTCCTAGTAGAAGGTCTAAACCAGGCCTAAATTTTGGAATTCGAATACACACGTGTACGGACCACTGGGACCAAAATTGTAATTGTCAAGCCATCAAACATGTAACGTCCACAAGATACCTGGGAGTCATAGTTGATGAGTGTTTAACTTGGCATTCGCACATAGAGACTGTCACATCACGGGTGCGAAAATTTATATGGATCTTTAAAAACCTTAGATATGTGATGCCCCAAAATACATTAAATAGCATCTATATAGCGCTCACACAATCAGTTATTACATACTGTTTACCAGTATGGGGAGGAGCCACCAAAACTAAATTCCTTGAGTTAGAAAGAGCCCAAAGGTCACTCATAAAAGTAATATACTATAAACCATACGGATACCCCACAGTCGATTTATATAGAATCAGTGGCTTACTTACTGTAAGAAAATTATATTTTTTAATTACGACTCTATACTTACAAAAATCTATTCCTTTTAACCAAGGTAGTCAGGAGAAAAGACGAAAGGATATAGTGGCCTACTCCCCGGGGGTCCGAACCGCTTTTGCACGGCGTCAATACGCAACCCAATCAGCCTACATTTATAATAAAATAAACCAAAAATTAAAGTTCCACCATGAGGTCTCACACGTTTGCAAAAAGGTAATAACCGAGTGGCTTAAAACCTTAACATACGAGGAAACTGAGCAAGTTTTGGTTAGACTTGGTTAAATCATTTCTTTTATTATTATTATTATTTTATTATTCCCTCCGTAATCCAAACACATCGGCACTTTAAAGAAGATATTCACATTCACACACACAAACACATTTATACACACACACACACACACACTAACACATACACAACACTACAAACAATACGCACATACATACAGTTTTCTTAGGCATACAACTTCAGCTACACAAAGAGCTGCTAATTAGTTTATAAGTAATTTACTGTTCATTTTTCAACTTTTGTTACGTTACCTATTGAAATATTTTGTGCATTAGTCTCAATATTGTTAATATTATGGGAAGGAGCGAGATGGCCCCAACACAGGTATTATCAATTACCTACTGGGGATGTCTCATTATGTTATCCATGTAACTGTTTTGGGACAAATAAACATTTTTCATTTTCATTCATATAGAAAAGTTGAAAGTGAACTCACCGTGTAGTCGTCGTATAAAGCGGGAGCCGCGAGTGCGCTGGTGAGAGCCAGTAGCAACAGTGCCACGGGACTGCACATCATCGCTGGATGGACATCACACACGGGACAAACCTATTGAGGATATAACGTAGGTTAGAAATTTCGTATAGACCTCGAGCTCGGCTTAATGTTTCAGAAAGAGGAATCGAGCATCGCATTTGCATTGGGCTTCAGTGAGAGACTGTCACACAGATATCAGTGACAGAAACGACACGCTACAAAGCCGAAGTATTTCTAAAACTCGATATTTACGAACTCTATATTTTTCTTATAAACATTCGGAGAAGTACTGTAAAAACTAACTCATCCACAAGCTCTATAGAAAAGGGAGGATCCTCCGACTAGACGGTGCAGGATTTGTATGACGTCAGGTCTTTGATGCGTAGGCGTTGTAGATAACAATATTTGAGTCAAATTAACCATATTGGTTTCTTACTTTTTACGTGATACCCATTGAACCGAATCGTCACAGAAAAACAAACCAAAAAACCACAACTAGTTTTTTTTTACATTTTTGATTTACAGAAACGCCTCATCTAAAGATTTAAATGTATAGAATATAAGGAAAATTACTGTTGAATTTCGGAAAACTCGCGAGTACCTAAGTAAGTAAGTACTTGGTATGAAGTAGTAATATGTTCCTGATGCTTTGGAGATCAATTTATAATTTATTCTGTTTTTTTTAAACCGATTGGATCGAGGTCTGTTCTGGTAGTTCACAGACTGCTTACTGTTGCGATTATCATCATGACATTTCATATGCAGATTGTTGACTCAAATAAAGGGATGTCGGAGCAAGGACGCGAGTCGTTGAAGCTCCATACAATGGGCTTCAAATTGGCGCCAACGAGTCGCGTGACTACAAGAGATATCAGGGATAGTGTGGTCTGTGAGATATTTTTAAATACCGTGGGTCATGCTTCTGTCTAATTATGACATTTGCATGATACATGCTGCTTTACTACACTTTGCTTGGGTTTGGTTAACAAGCTTAGTACTTAACATAGCCAACCCTTAACATTAATCTTCGTAATAGATGAGTCACAGTTTATACACTGCATACATGCTTATTGCATGCATAATATGAATGCTCATATTTCAGACAGCCACTGAAAGGAATTTCTAAACCCCCAAAAAGTCCTACGACTAGATCTTTGCCGCACTCTATATCTATATACCTGACGGCCAGCTATTTATGCGAAAGCACGGAGCAGTCGTATCACATCCGGAGATTGAAAGAGATGAGACTGATCAACTATTGTTTGACGAACCGAAGGTTCGGGACTGTAGAGACCATGGGTAATAGAGATTGTTTTTTTATTTTTCAGAAATCTTTTTGTTTTATCGAATAGGTAAACTTAAAGATATGTTATTTTAAAACTAACGAGTTACTTGCACCACAAATTGGAACAATAGTAGCCAGAAAAACAAAAAGAAGATCAATAATATAATCATTAAAACTTGTTTTAACCTTTCTGATGATGTTACAATCCTTGTAACTCTCAGAAAAGAAAATAATAACAGTATCGATATCAATTTGATGGGTCTCTAAAGCGGTGATCCTCTTTGCCTCGAGTTAAAGCCTGCTTGATGAGCGGATGACAAGTTACGTATTTCTATTTGAACGGGGATAATAATCGCCTCGTTTCTTACAATGTTTATCTCTTTCTGACATCTGCGGATAAATTTTTCAATAACATGGGTAAATTATGGGGTTATTTAGGTATACCTAGGCGGCTATACGGTAAAATAGAGACAGAATTATGCTCTTTGGGATGCTCTCTTCTTAATATTTTTATAGAATAACTTTCTATATAAATATGTTTTATGTTTTTTTTTTACTTTATTTTATCGTTCTCGGTTTTTGTTTTCGTTATATGTTCCACCGCACTCACCATATAATATTAATTTACCTTTTATCGCTCTTTAAAGAATGTCCAAGATATTATTAGTAGCAATAGTTTACTTATTAGAATATTAGGTCGCCACCTATGAAAGCGGCGTTTGGTATGGGGAATTTTAAAGTTGCATTTTTCATCCTACTAACATTTTCTTAATTAATATAATAACCATGAACACTAATGTTTTAAAACTTTTATGCATTATGTTTAAACTAAGATAACGTAATATTAAAATAAGAATAAGCGACAAAAACAAGTTCTGGCTAAGTTAAAAAAATATAGTGGTCAATTCTGCTAACAAAATGATGAGTTTTATATGTTTAGAAAACTTAAGTAATAAGGTTTTTTTACTATTGGTAGTTGTCTATGATGGTCATTATTCGATATAATACCAAGTAATTGAAGAATATTTTAAATGATAGCAGTGACGCGGTTCTCTATTTGTGAGAAAAAAAACACCAATTTCATAGGTCCCAATAGTTTGTATGATAATTATGCATTTTACTAAGCCACATCTGGGGCGTATCAACCATATTTGAGGTTGCTACGGCTACGACTATTAATATTAATTTAACTTCTAGAAGTTTTTTCTGTTTGGGAAGTAATCAAAACCATCTAAGTAGTAACATTGTAGTACAGTAGTCATGCAAAATTGGGTTAATTTTTAATTGTACGAAAAAAAAACGGAAGCCAAGAAAGGTTACTTACGCTAATTCTTCACAGAGCATAAATCAATCGTTAGTTTTAATTAATTAAAGTAAATTGATATTAATATTACTACTATTGAAAACACGTTTAACGAACGGCTAAGAATCAAAACGTGTTACAATATACTATTGTCTTTATTTATATTGACATGAAAATGATGTTGAAACTATTTATATCAACGCTTCATTCATAAAATCGTCATCGGGAAGTATAAATATAAATAATAGTCATCAGAATAAGGGAAACCCTTTATCCTTACTATATGTATGTATGTGCACTGTGTCACGATCTACTTATTTACCTTCTGGATAACTTAATGAATCATCGTTACTTAAAACACATTTTGGGATTACAACTTTAATGTAACTTAGAAAGTTTTTTTTTTTGGTACAATATAAAATATTTTGTATTATTTTATGCCATTCTACATTGTGTGAAAAACTTAACTCACATTTTATTATTTGTTAAAATATTAGGAAAAATCCTTAATGGTTACAATATTTGTAATTATGTGAGTACTAGCTGTGCCCCGCGGTTTCACCCGCGTAAGGCTCGATCCCGTGGGAATATCGGGATAAAAAGTATCCTATGTCCTATTCCAGGTCTACCCCTGTGACAAATTTCATCCAAATCCGTTCAGCCGTTTTAGCGTGCAAGCGTGACAAACAAACAAACGCACTTTCGCATTTATAATATTAATTAGGATGCATGTACCCCACACCTTCATTACCCCCCATGCAGGCTTACCTAGTGAGGCCGTAGCCTTTCACTTTGCTTATTACTGAGAATCATTAAGCTCAGTGAAGCATGCAAGCAATAACTTACTGCAATTAATTTATATATGATTTGTGTTTACTCTGTTTGCTGAAATTAAAATATTTATCGACTAATAGGTTATTTGCTGTACCTATAATTTATTTTTGATATAGGTACCCATGTTATGTAAATCTGTTGGTTTAAATATAATAGTCCTATGATGGTAAAAGAAAGTCGATCACAGCTTTGAATTTGCAATGTATGAACTTTACCTAAAATATCACAAAATGAAAATAGGTCGCTAAACTCTTCATAAACTCCTATTAGAATTTAGTAGTAACCACAGAATTAATTTTGCATTTAACCAACCATTAAAAATACTTTATTTACACTCGTTTATACAGAAAAGTTCTCACTTTTATATTGTTTTAAAAATAAATACAAAACCGACGTAATCTTACTTTAAAATAACTATTAGGCTATTTAATGGTAAATAAGTTAAAAATACTCACAAAATATAAAAAACGCGCGCGTTATTAACAACTCGTTAACAAACTGCAATATTTTCACTTATTTATAACAAAGTTTGTTTATTAAACTTTCGTCTTAAACAGGTCTGTAACCGGAGGCAGTAGCGGAGCGCGAAAGCTCTAGTGATAATATAGGGCGATAAGCGCGCCGTCCAAGCCTTTATACGGCCGCCCAGCGTGTGCACCTACACAAGGTTGTTTGTTTTGAAAAATATTGTTGTACGCACACAGTATAAGAGTTTATTAATGAACGTACTAGTAGATTAGGCTTGATCTTCATGTCATTTAGTAGGTAAGGTAAAAAAAAAAACAAGTAGGTACATAAAATATTAATTCACGTCTTCTCCATTCAGCTTTGGTGTATTCAGAATTGTAATTTACTAATTTGAACATTAAGTACTCATTCGTCTTGTAAATTCAAGTTTGTAATTATTTACTCGTATTAGCTGCGCCCCGCGGTTTACCACCCGTCGAAATTTCCCGATCCCGTTTTTTTCGATCCCGTGGAAATTTCGGGATAAAAAGTATCCTATGTGTTAATCCATCCATCCATCCATACTTCCAAACTATCGAGTTTATAATATTAGTTTAGAAGTTTAGATAATTAGGTACTCGAGAAAATGGAAACCAAGTTTTATTCATAGCCAAGTGAGGTAAGTAAACAATAAGCAGTTTTATGCAAGAATAAGATTTATCTACTTAGGTACATTCGGTATTTACTTTAAGTATATACTATTAATTCACTACTTTTCTGTTCCACGAAACGCTTTACAGTTCGAATTTCGTGGAACTTCTATTGCCTAGATTTTATAGACATTATTTCTTTTACAAAAGCATGTTTATATTTGTAGGCGAAATAACTTCAAACCCACGACGAAATGTGACTGGTCATTAGAAAACCATTTATTATGTTTACAAAGAGCGTCTCATCAATGAAATCCCGTGGGATACAAGTACATTGGTGGACATTCACACAAGGCGTACGCTTTTGTTCGTGTACTGTCTCGGTCATGCTTCTTTTTATAGTTAGTTTTTATTTGGAGCATCACAGCAGCAGACATATTTTCATAGATTTTTTTAACGTTTTCCTAAACTGTTCATCCCCCGTCTCATTTCATTTTTCGTAATTTATGAGAATGAAATACTAGCAGCGCCTCATAGTTTCACCCGCATAAATCTCGATCCCATGGGAATACCGGAATAAAAGGTATACTATGTGTTAATCCAGGTTATAAACAATGGTTATGCCAAATTTCATCAAAAAGTTTTTGCGTGAAAGAGTAACAAACATCCATCTATCCATTCCTCCTCACAAACTTTCACATTTATAATATTTAGAAAATATTCGTATTTGTGCACATGCAAGTACTATTATGAGCAGTGGTGACCCAGTGGTAATGGCTACAACTTACGAGTTGTATTAGGTCGTAGGTTTGAACCCAAACAGGCTCTTTACTTTGTGAAAATTATTTCATCACCACTGCTGTCAAAACGGTGAAGGAAAACATCGTGGGGAAACCGGTAAGTCCGAGAACCAAAAATACGATACACATGTAACAACTACCCACCCGCACTGGGCCCGAATGGCCTCTCACCTCGGTGAGAGGCCATGCGGGCCCAGTGCGGCACAGACTTCCACGGACACAGACCTCCTCTCGAGGAGGTCTGTGTCCTAGCAGTGGGAACATTATAGGCTGATTGTGATGATGATATGAGTATGAAGTACTTTTCGAAGGCGCCCGAAAATCTGTTTTTTGGATGGTGGATGGAAAGAGCTCATCATCAAGACACCTCTTTGTTTCACAATGCACGATATACCGTTGTTCCTATGAGCCACTCCATACTGACAGTCCGATAGTCTTAAAACCATGCTATCCTTAGCATGAAGCTCCTATTACAGCTACCCTGAAAACTAGGTATCCATCCTTTCTCACAGAAATAAGGACGTAGCGTAGTCCTACACTATCAGAACTCTTGATCCTCCGTGTACGCCTCCGTTCATAAACATATAGGTATTTCAGGAACTCAGTTCCTGAAATACCTGTATCTTTGAAGCTTTATCTACCTGCAGTTGTGTACATAGCTATCTTAGAAGATGTGTAAGGGCATGTACACGTCGCAGACGAGTCCTGGACCTGGAGTGGACCCGGGTCCCGACAATCGTAGTGTAGGACGCCCCGGCTCGATGGGCCGAATGAACTTGCGTGTATGGGTAGCTCTATAAATATGTTGACTATGTACACAAGTAAGACTGTAATTTTTCGACGCCATATAAGTTTATCTTAAAAGTTTTAGTTAAGTTAGGATATTATATTAATTTGTTTATTAATTACGCATAAGATGTTATTTATGTATATATTTCATTTTAATTCTAAATAAACACCCAGTAAGAAAGTTCTAATTCTTATTTATAGCTATTGCAGATAACAAGGTAAGGATATTTTATGCTTCAGACCTGGAACGAATTCATCATGATAAAATTAGTATATACTCGTACGTGGGTGGCTCAGTAAAGTAATATTAGCCTTAGAATGAACTATAAGGTACGAGTTATAATACGTTTACTACCTCCTTAGCATTATTTTTACTTGGGCACGCCACAATTGCGGCGATAAGTCCCCTCTTTGAGGAGTGGCTGGAGAGGCGCCACGGCGTCCTCACCTTCCGCCTGACGCAGGTCCTCACCGGACATGGCAGCTTCGGGAGGTACTTATGTAGGATTAGGCGGGAGGAAACGCCCGGGTGTCACCACTGTGCGGATCGTCCGGAGAACACGGTGGAGCATACGGTGGAGATGGCCCTGCTTGGGCGGAGCACCGCCGTGTCCTCGTGGAGGCGATTGGCGGCACTGACCTCTCGCGTCCGGCCCTGGTCCAGGCCATGGTACGGAGCGAGAGGGCATGGGAGGAGGCGGAACGCGTGAGGGAGAGGCAAGGCCTGCGCCCTCACGCCCCTAACCACCGCCGCTGGAGACACCCTGGGCGTCGGGAATCCCAGGCGGATTCCCGGCCACCATAGGCGCGGGCTTGCGGACGGCGAGCAATGGGTAGCTCGCCGTCCGATAAGGACCAGGCCCGGGTCGATGGCGCGTCGTGTTCCACGCGCGCCTCAAAGAGATGTCAGCACACCTGACGGGGTCTGTTAGGACCGATGCCTGCCAGGGTTGCGGAATAGTCCGAAAGGGATACCGGGACCCTTGCAACAGGCAACGGCAGGAACACGGGTGGGTTTTAGTCAGTAAGAGTCTGACACGCCCTTCCGCTCCGCCCAGAGCGGGAGAAGTCATTTGATGATTTCCAACATAAAAAAAAGCATTATTTTTACTATTTACGAGAAAAGTAACGAATGGTTTTTATTTTTATTACGATTCAAAACTGCGCTTTTAATTATAATTTTAGGCGTTCTTCTCATTCGAATCATAGAGGTACATTACATACTATGATTTCAGTAAGTAGGTATATAGATAGTTACTTATGAAGGTAATTATAGTTTTTAAGAATATTCTTGAAATGCTTTATCTACTCTGTATAAGTACTATATATATATATATATTTTTAGAAACTTTGCCCCACACTAAGAATTTCTTCCTGTATCGTGGGTGCGTTTACAAACATAGAAATTCACATACACTAACACCCAGACCCGGAACAACTACTTGCAGATCATACAAATATTTGTTCCGTGCGGGGATCGAACCCGCGACACGTTGCGCAGCAGTTCATCGCTCAGCCACTGCGCCAACCGTGTCGTCAAACCATATATCATACCTACTCTATATACTATTTACCGCATATTAGGTACTCCCCGTCCCCGGTAGATAAATACCATAAAATAATTCTAGGAGGCAATAGTAATAAAAACGTATTGTTATCAAATCCAGGGATTACCACCAACTATTTATCGGCGTGAGGTGATCATAATATAGTTTGACTATCAAGCCTTTCATGAGCACGCCCGGAGGCTATTGATATACAAAGCTAAAAACCCATAAAGGGCCGCCATCAAATAACCGATAAGAATAACCGTAATAGTGAATTTATCGTGAGAAATACTTAATCTCACACAATGTACATATATTAACTATATACTTACAAGTGGCGCTGTAAAATATACGATAGGGTAATAGAAGCAATAATGCCGACACCCCCACACGGGTTTTAATACGCAGCCGACAACAACGTCAACAACAAACTACGTTTCAATTAAAGTACGTCGTCACTTGAATTTCTGTAGAAAGGAAATCATTACCTAGTACCTACTCTCCTGCTAGGGCAGTCTGGTAAAAATTAAGATTTATTCATTCATGTATTTACTTACGAAATACAATACAGACCTACATATACTTCATTTTAATCTATAATTTTTTGAACTGAGCATCTCGGCGTTTTAAACACAATAAACATTAAAGTTATGTCATACATTAAATACCTATGTACTGCTCAATTTTCCATACCGCCTTTAGCAAAAGTTTCAATGTTTACTTAGTTTTTCAAAAAAAGTTACCAAGTTCTTCTTCGGAAGTATGATCATTCTTTTCATATTGGCTGACGTGACGTGCGTCAATTACCAGTGAAATGGACAGCAGCTTTATTTAAAAAACCTGGAATTCTCGTATACTGTAAGTTATGGAATCGGTCTGGCGTTACTTAGGTAATGGAAATCCATGAAATTAAAATGTTATGTAAAAATGCAAAACTACCAACCCGCATTGGGCCCGCCTGGTAGATTAAGTACAGCCTACTGAGGCCCACTGAGGCCTGTGTCCCAACAGTGGGACAATTGTAGGCTGATTATGCTACCGCAAGATTATGCACATGCAGCAGATGCAGTTTTTATGATGCATCATGCAACCCAACCCTATGCTCGACAAAATTGTTTCCTGTCATTTTATTCATATTCTCCCAACCTTTTATGTTAATTAAGGAAGGGCTGAAGAGGTCACAATGGCGAGGGTGGTCGAACTATCGTAAATGCAACACGGCCTTCCCATTGCTCTAATGTGCGACCCATGTCGGTCAGCAGGAGGGCTATAGCTAATCATTTCGGTCACTTAACGGCTACCAGTCTCTGAGAGTGATTACCCAAGTACGTAATCAATCGACTATTTACTTGCTTTTAAAGTACTGGTCTGAAGAATCTTTCAGTAGAAAAGGCCATATTTTGTGTTGAAATATTGCTGCACCAAAAGTGCTCTGCAGATTAATGGCCGATATATTTTTGTAAACAAATGTAACATTTACGTCTTGTATGTACCTATAACTAGCGGTTCCTGATTTAGGTACACAATGCACGTCCAATCCTCCATGCAATATTTTTCATTGAAAGCGTGTGTTGAAAGGGCGTTTTTTTTATTTTCTGTCATTTATTTAGGTAATATTCATTTCATTATACATTGTCAAACGTTTTATTACAAACTAGCTGCTGCCAGCGGCTTCGCCCGCGTGTAATCTTTATAAATTATAGCCTATGTTACTCAGGGTGAATGTAGCTTTCTAATGGTGAAAGAATTTTTCAAATCGGTTCTGTAGTTTCGGAGCCTATTCAATGCAAACAAACAAACAATCAAATCTTTCCTCTTTATAATTTTATTACAAATAGACTGGATACAAAATAGGAGCAGGAGGTTTTTAATTTTTTTTTGTATTATATTATAAATCTCTGGTATTTCTACCTACCCCGAAATAGATGATTCTTTTTTATTTGAAAGAGCTTACTTTTAATGTGGTCTCGTATTAATTAGTGAGGATCTGATGAAGATCTTTGGAGATAGAGTAGGGTAGGTATGTTTCAAATGTGTACAAACACACTTCCATACAAATTCTTCCCCTATTTAAACGCCTTCGGGGAAGAATTTCCATAAACGGAAAAATACGTCACCGAGACGATGGTTATAAGTACCTAATCAGAAATTCAAATATTTAATTTCATGAGGTTAAGAAAATGACGGATTTCCATACAAACTTATAAACCGCCTATTTAACGCTCTTAGGAGTAGAATTTTCAAATATACTTTCTTAACCTGGGGACCTCAGGATGGAGTCCAAAATATTGGACCGGTATGGTGTGGTGCGTGGGTATGTAAATAGTTCGGCATCTCCAAAACAACCCTATTTTGAGCTATCGGGGATTATTTCAAGGAATGCACCCAATCAACAATCATCATGTAAAAGTTCCTGCAGACAGGCGTGACGCGACTCTGGTGGAAAATTTTCTATGAAAACTTCACGGAAACTATGAAACTTCGGCATTTCTGCGGGAGCCTTGATTCCTGTATGTATATGTATAGATAGATTAACATATTCGAGCAAACGAATAGGTAGATAGGTAACTTTGTTTATTAGGTACACCTCACTGCATACTATATATTATTCAATAGTACACAGCAAAAGAAAAAGGTAACTAATGCAACTATCTTGATTATGCCACCCCATAAATGTTTATTGCTGGGGAGCCTATTAGGCTGTTACAACGAATCGTCTCGGTCGTGAGGAAATAGACGGTTAACATAACCTCACGTTTAAGCAGAGTTGGGAGGTAAAATATCTACCTCTTAGTAGGTACACCAATCCTGTCTTCAGGCTACTACTAAGACGTTTCAGAACGAGTGTCCGAGGAATTGAACCCAGGATAAATAAAAAGATTACAAAAAAATCCACAGAACTCATGGCCCATGACCTTCCGGCGCATTGGAAATGACTTTATTTCATTAAGGCACTTAAAAATCAGAGTTATAAAAAGGGAGAACATCAATCAAACATTTATATTATGAACTAGCTGCCGCCAGCGGCTTCGCCCGCGTGTAATCTTTATAAATTATAGCCTATGTTACTCAGGGTGAATGTAGCTTTCTAATGGTGAAAGAATATTTGAAATCGGCGCAGGAGTTTTTGAGTTTATTCATTACAAACATACACACAAAAATACAAATCTTTCCTCTTTATAATATTAGTGTAGATTAATGTAGATATAAGAAGAATAAAGTAACTTTTCTAAAACATGCTTAGCAATTCGAGTATTATTTTGACGACCTTCTTCGAGATAAATCTTAATTGACATGCGAGCGCCCGGCCGGCAATGTTTGTGTGAAAATCCATGTCTGTCGTGCTTAGCGACCGAATAAATTACCATGGAAACTCATATCTGTCGTGTTAGGTACTTATTTAAAAATGGAATGAACTTTTTACTTGCACATGCCAGTAAGGTAAATTTCAAAGATTTTATTTCGATATGGCTTGCAAATAGAACTGTTTAAAGTAAAGAAGAAACCAATAAAAAATATCGTTATTCATTGATTCTGGAATTTATAATTAGGGAGTGAATTAGGGAGATTAAACACATCGGCTGCCGGCACCGCCACTACCCCCAGCTCCTATATAAGTGTGTGATAGTCATGCGTACTTAAAGCACTCGGTCTTTAAGTTCGCGACCTTACTCGGCTCGCCGTCGGTTACACACGTGAAGCTTGCTGTCAAATTGGCTCGCGGCTCGCTGCTCGCGGCGATGATAGACGGGCGAGTAAGCTCGCCGAGCCATAAGTACGCGTACTTGCTCGCACGTCTATCACTCACTTAAGGCTCCCACAAAGTGACGCGATATCGCGGGCGCAACAGGGAGCGCTACCCTTGTCGTGCCCGCGATATCACGCCTGTTTGTGGGCGCCTTTATGGACACCGGCTCGGCAGCGCGGCAACAAACCCTTCCAGTATTCAGTAAAGTACTACTTAGTAAAGTTACATGCTCTGTGCTAGTAGGATCCCAGCTAGGGTATGTCACTTAAATATTCAAGTTGGGTTTATTGTGGAAAGTTTGAATACATTGTTAAACAAAATTACCAATTTTTACTATAAAATTATTCGGAATATAAAAAGGAATACCATTTTTGTGAATCTTCTTTAAGTAGGTAAGTTGTTCCTCTTCTTTTCACACTGAACAAAACGGTGTTTTTCTTCGGCATCTAATAGCCGGTCCACACACTCAGACATAAATCTGCGTACTTCAAACTCTACAAATGGTTGTGCGAACTTTTGTTTGCCTAAACACCCAAATATGCAGCGCAAACATAAGTTTGTGTGTGAAATAGTCATTATCAAGGAAGTCCATGAAAGATATTTTTAGACCCGATTCAAACAAGATAAATCAACTCATGTGGATATCGAGAATACTCTTCCAAAAAACAAATATTATTCGTTATCTGTAATATTCTCAGTAGACTATCTACTGTCTTATTTCATTCATTCAATCGCACTGCCATTCGTTCATTCACTCATTTCAGATCACGGCGACGCTAGAAAAATAATTTGTTTTGTGCAGAAAATAAAATAATATCCATCTGATTGCAAAAACGTTTGGAAATGTATGTATTTGGACAGATTTGATTATAGTTTTTTCATTAAATCAAAGTGAGCTATTGTCATTAAGTGAAATTTGCTTTCAGGGCGCGAACTAAATCGCCTTCGGCGGTTTCTGATAAAGACAAAAAGAAACCACGGGAAAGCAAAAAGAAGAAAGGTGATTCTGGATCTAGCAGCAGCGAGAGTAGTGGCAGGTATGATGCCCTGCACTGATAATCCTAGACTTAGTTTTTAGTAGTTTGATAATAAGTAGGGTTATGTACCTGAGCTGTATTTTTATATAAAATGAATACGTAGGGTATTCATTAAAATTCATTTTCTGTAGCCCTCATTATCTTTAGAGTCTACAGATCTATCTTTTTATGTTTTTGATCTTCTTATCTTACCTAGTAAATAAATGTTGTTGTATAGTTCCTCAGAGAGCAGCTCATCTCGCTCATCGTCACGGTCGTCGTCGAGCAGTTCGGGTAGCTCCTCTCGCTCCTCCTCATCATCCAGCTCGTCCAGCAGCAGCAGTAGCAACAATGACCGCTCCAGACCAAAGAAGAAGTAAGTACACAATGCCAATATTAATAACATTAGGAAATAGAATTTAATACTTGAGGGACACTAAATGCCCACAGGCATAATGACAATAAGATTTCTATTGTGTCTCGTAGTGTCCTTCAACCAATTAATTACTTATAAATAAACATGTTGTGGCTAGTGTTCCTGATCTTGATCTATAAAGGACTATTATCAACTTAAAAATATTTAACTACTGGTAATTGATTTCAGAACCTCCCCGAATAAGAGCCCTGTCAAGGATCGTCGTGAACCTGACCGAGATAAAGTAAGGGACAGATCACCTCTTGATAAGAAGAAATTAGCTGCACCCTCATCTAATGATAAGGGAAAAAGCAAGGAGAAACATGATAGGTAAGGTAGTAGTCATGAATGTTACTTTTATTGTTGTGTACAGATTAGCTGTAACTTGTAGTAAGACCAGTAATATTTTCCATAACTTTCTTTCCATTTTGTAATACTTAGTCTGCTTCAGCAATTAATCAGAATGTTTCTATTCAGATCACCTGGCCGCAAAAAGCGTGAGCGCTCCCCTCCGCCACGCCCCACAAGAATTCATATAGGGCGTTTGACTTTGAATGTCTCCAGAGATCATGTTCATGAGATATTTTCAACATATGGTACTGTAAAAGCAGTTGAGTTTCCCATGGACAGATTACATCCCCACAATGGAAGGGGATATGCATATGTTGAGTTCAGTAATGCTGATGAAGCAGAGAATGCCATGAAACACATGGATGGAGGTAAATAAAACAAGGCTTTCTTAAATACTTTTAGCATATTAATCTGACTAAAATCCATCTAATATGGTCACAAAGACATGGTAATCATTCCTGGTTTTATTGAGAATCGTATCCCACATTTGTATAACAGAATGCACACTTCTATTGTTATAGGTCAGATCGACGGCCAAGAAATTACAGCGGCGCCGGTGTTGATACCGTCTCGTCCTCGTCGGCCCTCCCCGCGCCCGCCGCCACCCAGACATGCCCCGCCTCGACGACACTCTCCTCCTCGGTTAGTATTAGTATCTATGCTAAAATAGATTTGCAAGTGTTGAGTTTTGGCTAACCATATTCAATAGCCGGGTCTAAACCGGCCGAACCGCCTCGCGAGGCAAGCGCCCAGACGCGTAAAGAATGTGGAATGCCAAGCGCGTCTTGCACAGACCGAGCGTGTTTCCTCGTGAGACAGCCCCTCCAGGCCGGTCTGGTCTCTGGAACCGGGTGAAACGCCAACCCCATTGGTATTGATAATATCATAATTAAATTAGGTAGAATGTGCTAATAATGTTATTTCGTTGTGTGCAGGTACCGGCGCCGCAGCCCGCTGCCCCGGCGCCGCTCCCCGCCGCGGCGGCGTCGTTCTCGCTCGCGCTCGCCCCGCGCGGCCCCGCGCCGCCGACGTTCCAGGTCCTCCTCCTCCTCCTCCCGATAACTCCTCAACACACACACACTCACACACACACTACGCACCCTTGCATGAAATACCCCAACACAACAGATTTTTTGACCTACTAAGTTTAGGAGGCTCTCAAAGTTACCAATCAATCTTACATGTTCCAGAAATAACACTGAGGTAAGTATAAATCTACTTCCCATATTTATGGTCGATTCCAGTATAATAATTGTATTGTAGACTTGTTGTAATAATGGCGATATGATGTGCAGGTAAGTATTTGTGTTATGATATGACTTTGCACCATTTATCTGAATAAACTTTTAACAAGACATTTCTTGTTATAAAAGCTTGCAAAATGGAAACAACTGAGTGAGTGATCAATGCAGATGAACTGTATCAAAATATGACTTTAAACAGTGTGAAGTGTAATGTAATAATAATGTATTTGTAATATCCGAGGAATCCTTACTTTTTTTGCTAATAAATTGTATTAGTAATCAGACTTTAATTTTTATTCCCAGATCCAAAGATCCGGTATCAAATGCCAAGTAGAAAACTTGTTCTACGATTCAGAATGTATCTCATCCTAAGTTACAAATAATAATATTTTAAGGATCTTGATGTATTTCATTTAGTAGCCTAGCTATTATGTACATATAATAACATTGCTATAAATTATCACGCTATTTGCCATCCCCTATGGCAAATAGCGTGATAATTTGCATGAGCAATATTGCATTATGTTCGTATTCTTTTGCAGTTTACTGCAAATTGTAAAATGACGAGCCCGCTGAGTGTCGCTTCTATATGTAGTAATAGTAGGTATTATTTGTGTGGAGGCTGGTTTTCAGGATTGTTCCTTCCTGACAAACTTATCAGGATAATTATTATAATCAGCACGCTTAGCATGACCCTCGGTCTAACTAAACGAGTTTCGTCGACGAAAGAATAGATAAAATGACAGATAAACAATCTTAGTCCGTTTTGTCTATTCTTCCGTCGATAAAACCCGTTTTTACGGTGGTCATGCTACGCGTGCAGAGCAAAAAAAGTATCTTCTTTTCTAAACAGAAAGAATTTAGACAGCAATAGGAAGTGTAGCAAACATCTAGGTATTTTCAATGTCCTGTCGTATTGAATGTTTCCGAGACTATTTTCCGTGTTTTTTGACTTAAAGCCATAAAAACAGTCACGTGATCGAAGCCGCGGGCACTGCTAGTCGTAAATAAAAAATCCAAAATAATGTACAAATTATCAGGTTCCAGTTTTATTTCCAATAATTTTACAATATGTTTGGTAATCTGAGACTAAAATTTTTCCTTTGTATAAATGGTTTTCTTCTAGCAACAGGAGCTCACGTACAGAACTAAAACAAAATTGTACATCAGCTATTGAGTTCAAGCAGATAATATTTCTGTATAGACCTTGTCCTAGGTTGGATAGAAGTTATAGAAGTCACTTGCACATCATAAAAGGTCAAAGGTCTATGTGGAGGACATGTTGTGTCAATGTGGTACAACATAGGGCAGAATTCACCAATGAAATTGAACAGATTCAGCAAATCTAAACTGCATTCAAGGGCTGTCAGTGTCACAATTGCTGTGGACTGGCAGCTCTTGAATGCAGTGTAAAATGCTGATTGCATTGTTTCATTAGTGAAATCAGCACTTCCTTTCTGGTGAAGTTTCAATTTACTGGACTTTTGTCGAAAACTGATAAAGTTATTATGAGGTTCACTATGCTTAAACCTCCAACTGTCATTAAAGAGACACAATAGAATTTTAATTGTTATCGGCCATTAGGAGGCCAATCGACAGTTGAGCGGATATAGTTTGTTCTTCATTTTATATTATCTACTTACGGATATTGTATCTTCATATTTTTTGGGCCCCTCACTGGATTCCATGCAGATATAGGTGCTTTATTTGCAAGCATCAAACTGGCGACTGCAGTATACAGACCATATTCTTGGCACATTTTTTCCTGAAACAATAATAAAATTCAAACATAAGTAAGTATAAGTGCAGCAAACACATTAACCAGTTAATTCAATCCAGTAAAAAGGGTCAGTTATCAGTTACCTACCCTCCACTCGGCGAGCATGAAATCAGCGTCGCTGATGGCCGAGGCAGCTTTATCAACGTGATCAATATTTGAGAAATGAGGCAAGTAGTTCTCTTCCAAAAAGTTTACAAAAGAAATGGGCTGACTTATGAACTGCTCAATGATGTCTTCAGGAGAATGTGTAAACTTTTTACTGCCAGTTTCTGATTCTATTACTGTAAACAAATAAAATTTAGCTTTAAATGGCTTTTCTAACAGTACAAATAAACATGTATCTATTAGAAATACCTTTAGGATTCAATACTCTGCCCACTCCATGTAAGATGCTTACTGTCTGATCCTTCCCTAATGACATAAATTTACTAGTACCCTGCTTTTTCTTTCTAATGGTCTTGCTCTTTGATTCTCTTCCTTGTACTATGCTTGTGTCCATGTTTTGCTTAGATCCTCCTAAAACAAGCATTGATTATAAAATAATTACGCTTCAACCTTGGGCATGTAGGCAAAGAATAAATATAAGTTGGGAATAGAGATTCGACTTGCCTTTCAAGCATGCAAAATGTAAATTCAATACTGCCGACCTCACATCCCCTGCTGAAGAGTTGACCACACATTCTATCACATCAGCTGTTGGGCAGTTATAAACTGTGGTGTGCTTCTTGCTTATTATGCTTGCAACTCGTTTTAGAGCACTTTTTAGATTTGTTGGTGCTACACTGTTCAACCTGTAAAACCGAAATTTTTGACTAAATTAAAATTAGTACATACCAACTATATTGGGAATGCCAATACTTCTCATCAAAAGGGACACCAAAGCTTAGAAGTAGAGTGCTAATACTTACGAAATATGGTGTATGTTGAACTGCTCTTTCAAACCTTGGGTGAAAATGTTGGTAGCGGAATTCTTATTATCTGTATGAGTTTCTGAACAAATAAATACTATTGGTGATTTTGCCCTTTGCCTGTATTGCCTGTTCATAATTAAAATAAATTACATGGTGTACAAAAGTTATACCTTCTGATGGTCAATTATTAGAAACAAAAATAAAATAAATAACTTACTGTAACACTTCTGTAAATTCTGAGGGTGTTCTCAAAAAAGTATTGGGAAAATCTTCTACCAATACCAATTTTCTACTATTATCATCTAACAGAGATGTAAAATTGGCAGCATTCAATATAAAATCCAGGAATCTAACAGATTGTTTTTGCTTATATTCAAATTCTCCTGAAAACGAAAATACAAGTATAATCAAATATTAATAAAAACCAGCCAAGTGCGAGCAGACTTGCGCATAAAGGGTTCCATACCATTATCTATAAAAATGGCAAAAAAATCACTTTTGTTGTATGGGAGCTCCTTTAAATATTTATTTTATTCTGTTTTTTAGTCTGAAATTTCAACTGTCTCACGGTTCATGAACTACAACCTGGCAACTGACAGACTCTCAGGGGGTCTTGTTTTACCCTTTAGGTACGGAACCCAAAAAAGGTGTCATTTTCATCCTGTCTGAGTAAATTTACTTAATATTACTTGGTATGACATTGGTATGGATAAATAGATGATCTCCCTTTTATTCAGTGAAACTAAAGAACTGACTAGAGATTACCATTTTCAGAGGGAATGTCAATATCCACAGGGGTGATCCATTCAGTAATTCTAACATTATACTTAATTGCCAGAACACGTAAAGTTATGGTTTTCCCACAACCAACAGGTCCGGTCATGAGGAGCATATCACTGTTATTATTATTGCTCACAGCTTTGACCCATTCTTCTACTTCTTGCACTTTCTTATTGTGTACAGCTAAATCTTCTACATTAACAGGTTCAAATGTTTTCATCCAATGTTTATGATCTGTTATAATAACAGGTTTCCGGCTTAAGGTTGAATCCAACACCTTGAAGTAAACAAAATTATAAATTGGCAGAGTTTTTTTGAAATCTCACCAATTTCTTTTGTAGGCAGGCATTCAAAAACATACCTCACTTTGTACTGGCTCTAGGTCTTCAGGTACCTTCCGACTATGCGTCTCCTTTTTAATTTTTTTTGATGGTTTCTCTTCATCATCAAAATCAAACATTGGTTTGAACCATTTCTTCTCCTGTACGAAATAAAATTCATGATTATGAAGTAGATACAGAAAAACCTAAAAAATTTACCAGCACATAGTGCTCTGTGAATTTTACACTTGAAAATTAATAACTTACCTTCCTTAAATTGTTAAGCATTTTGACAAAGGCTGTAGTTCTCTAAATGACTAGAAGTAAATAAAATTGCAACAAACGAAATCAAATTCAAAACTTTATCAGTTTTTGAGTGTTGTGCACAGATTACTAATATGCACAGACTAAGTAGTACTCAGACGGTAATCTCCCATAGAAGAAAAATCGCATTAGGAACTGCTGGCTTCGATTGTGACGTTTACTTTTTTTTTAATTTTAACCGTTTTGTCGCTCGCGTTGTTGTGAGACCGGGCCTTTTTGCCAAGCTTTTCCGAGCCCAGAATATTTTAGAAACTAGCCTTTTAAGCCTTTAACCGACTTCTAAAAAAAGAGGTTCTACTGTAATTCAACCTGTGGTTGTGATTGTGTGTAGACAGGTGTAACTATAGCACACCTGAAGTGTATGTGTATTAGAAAAGGAATATTAGTCATGTGATGAAAATAAAAAACCTTCATTATTATTTATTAATATTTTTATTTTTTAATTTGGTTTTATATTTTATAAATGCTTTCTTTTGCATTGGTGGCAAACGTTTGTTTTCCAACCTAAATACATCTGTGCCCTTTATGATCTTATTTATAACATTGCACCAATTAAATACTGCTAATCGAAGACTTAATTCTAGAAAGTATTCCTCAACAGCATCCCTGTGTATCACACAATCCAGGAAATCAAACGAATACTTGGATCTTATTTTATTTTTTATTTCTTTTTTAATACCAGTTTGTTGGGGCGTGATTTCCAAGAATTCGTTTGTTTCCTGAATTATATAGCCAAAAGTTCTCACGGCGTTTTCAGAAGGGTATGTCAATTTTCTTAGGTTATTTGAGTTTCTATACTCTCTTCCAGATATCCAGTTACTGGTTGAACTTATTTCACGAGAAGTGAGGTTTGTTTCACATTGCTTACAATGGTTTTTGCCTAAAATTTTTCTTATAACCCACCCTGTGGTATAAGCCCTTGAATGAACTTTTAACTTTTCTTGGATTGCAGTTGTGGGGATATTTTCTAGGACTGCACTCCGAAGGTTAGAGGATCCAGCTGAGCAAGCACTATCGGCATTTGTTTCAGTATTTTGCGTGGTTTTAAATAAAGCTTTGAGTTTTACTAGTTGCTCACCTGAATCCTCTTCACAATTGTAACCATCGGAGTGAAATTTTATAAATCTTGTGATTAGAAGTGACTTAAAGGTGTTTTTAAAGGTGTGGCAATTTGGATCATTATTTCTAAAATTATAGGCTCTGACTTGTCCAAAAAAGTTTTCTATCGGATCAGAGTTGAAATATCTTGGTCTTAAGATCCTTATATTTTTATTTTTGAAAAATTGCCACAACCTTTGGTAGCTTTTCAGCGTAACTATCCAGTTTTTTAGCGAGGGCACTGATGTCTCTCTATTATTTTTATTTTCTAAAAATTTTATAGCTTGCAGTTTTTTTATAGCTTCGTTCCAAAATCTGTGGTGATCAGACGAGCCTGTTACAGCATTCCGTAAAGGTTTACCTTTGTTCTTCTTACTCGAAAGACTGGCTCCATTGACCGAATCAAATAAATCGTCAAAAAATGACACCATTTCTGCCGTATTTTTTAAAGTTGGGCTGACTTGTTTGCCGTCGGCATATTGAGCTGCAACAAAAAGGTATCGTTAAGTTTTAGAATACTTATTTTTATGTGACAAAACTTGCAGTCAGTGACAAAACTACACTGCAGGCAAAATACTTACAAAACTGAGCAGTGTATGACAGAGTAGCTGCCACTGTTTTGCTGAACACTCTCACACAATTCTTAACCTGAAATAAAATAGAAAAATATGAGTACTCAGTTTTCAACACCTTGAAATTTTGATAAACAACACTTTCCCATGACACAGTACAGGCGTTTAAGCATGATTGATTTTTGTGAATAAACCAAACAGACTAGGTATCCATTTATATATCATCTTCAGAAACATTCTCAATTGAAAAACAATAATTACCTTCATCTTTTTAATTTTTTCTGGAATTACGTGTTCATCGTTCAATTTGTGTAATAATCGCATTTGTGCATGATTGCAGTCTGTTTTATACACATCTACGATGTCATTCCATTTGGATATTTTATTCTGATATTTTATATTTTTTGTTAAGAAATTATTTCTTAACCCCTTAATTAGGTGGGGTGGATCATGTATCACGCTGACTGAGTGGCCATTGATGGTTATTATATCATGTGAAAATAATGACAGGAATGTAATAATGATAGCAATAAGCAATAACTTTTAATATACACCTTCAATATTCAATTACACTAGAATAACATAACATCACGCCTTTATTCCTCGAAGAGTTAGGCACAGTTATACACCCTCATTTTACCTGTTATGTTTAAGTCAGGTAGTGTGTAGAATGTGAACATTATTAATCAGTTATTAAAGGACACTAAACAAGACACAATAGAAGTTTTATTGTTAGTGTCTGGGGGCGTTTAGTATCTCGCAAAGTGTTAATTATGAATTAGGAAAATAAATTATCCATTATACTCACCAATTCTTGTGCAACCTGATCTTATTTGTTCCCTCCGTGTGTCCTCTTGAAGGCTTTTCAGAGCTGATTGAAAGGCTGTACCTTGATCGCATGCTAGAGCTATAGGTAACAAGCCTGTGTTTCCCACAGCAGTTACTACATCCTTGATAATCGTTTTTAATTGAACTCCCGATGTTGCCCCCTTACAAAAATAGAAGGCTATAGGTTGTTGCCACTTATAGAGGGCTCCTCTCAACATGAAGACGAGTGCATGGTCAGCAAACTCAGCAATTTTTTCGGGAAGTTCGACAAATCCAGTGATGGAGTCTTTTTTTTTATTGTAGGTTAAGGCTGCTTCTAGTGCAACCTCATCAAACAGCACTGAGCAATATTTTTTATTTACTTCCCACGTGTTTACCTGAAATAATTATTTAAATATTATTACTATTGCAATATTCACACCAATATTAGATTTTTAATGTAACATTAACTTTCTTTATAATTATGTAACGTTTTAACAAAAAAATTATGTTACATTTAGGCCATATTGCCATGAGAATCTGAGTTAAAGTTTTAAAAAGCCATGTAATAAGTACCTCTTGTTTAACTGCATCAAATACTTGAGCACTGATACCAGCTTCAATATTCAGTTCAGAAACCATTTTATTCAGAGTATGTTTTGTGGGGAGGATAAATATTTTATGTAAGAATCTGTAACATTTTGGACTTTGCTTTGCTATTGATAAAGCGATAAGTTTCTCTTCAGTAGTGAAGCGTCTCCCTTTTGATTTTTTGGTCCATTGCTTAATTTGCATCCACATAATTTTTTTGGCCAATGGGTTCATTTTTTCGGTCAGTTTCTCAAAGGAGTTTTCCTTTGAAAACTTTAGTGCCTTTCGTGCTCTTTGACTGAAATCGAGCTGTTTCCGGGATTTTAAATATTCACGGTAGAGCCTGGCACATTTGGGCGAAAGAGACTTTTTGTTTAAAATAACACGCCTTCTTCGGACACTAAGCCTCGGAGTAGAAGGAATAACTGCATCTGTAAATAAAAATGGATGATAGATAACTCAGCAAAATATGAGTGTGCTTTGCAGATTGTAACGTTTCATGCCCCATGTTATGTATCGTAGTACCACCACAGCAAATTTTTTTACATTATTTTTTAATTGCAATGTTTAATTACTCAATTACTTCGCTTTTGTACAAATATATTAGGTACCCAAAATATCGTTAACAATGAAGTTGGTTTAAAAAACCGAAATGCAAGTGTCTGCGCACTAACTGTTCCATACCGTCCACAACTGTCATGGTAGAGATCATTATTCGGTAAATACATATGTGTCACTAGTGCTGAAATATAATGTAATGTAATCAATTTTATTACCTCTTATGATCTGGTTTTGTGAGGCTTCATTTCCACAGCCTGAAGTGGAAGGCACGTCAACTAAGGATGTTGTGGTGTCCACAAAGTTAGGGCTATTAACAATAACATCAATACCTAGAAAAAAAACTTTAAATTAGAATAATAATTCAATCCTGTAGCGATTGCCAAAAAAATTATGTAAGGAAGTGTTTCTTTGCAATTGGGCAAAAATGCCATCAACAGACAGAATACATTCAAAAATTATAAAGTATTTATTAAGATACATTATATTAAAACAAAGAATAAGTTAGAAACTGTGACTTACCAGTTTCAGTCATTCTATGTTTCTTTGTAGGTTCAAAGGTACAGTAGGTATGATCCTCGTGCTGCCTTTTCTTGGCATAGGTGTGATCAGAAACAGCATTGTCTGTAAATAAATATTTAAGCTTATCAACAAAACAAAATAATTATACAGTGCAATTGCTCAAAATAACTAAAATGTAAAAACCTTCCAAATGGGAGTCGGACTCGCACACAAAAGGTTCCGTTCAAACATACAATATTGAACCCTACATATGTTTTCGCTATTTATATCCCCTTAAATTTTTAACATTATATTATTTTAAGTTATAGCGGCCATTGTAGTACATGCTGTGAAAATTTCTAGTGTCTACTTATTACAATTCAAAAGATAGAGCCCGGTAACAGACGGACTGACAGATGGACAGCGGTGCTTTAGTAATAGGGTCCCATTGGCATCCTTTGGGTATGGAACCCTAAATAATAACTATGTTTATGCTTTATAAAATACTATGGAATAATATCAAGTTATAGTCTTAATTTACTGGACGGAAACATAAAATACATTACTATAGGTATGAATTTTTTGTGTTTTTTTTTTAATTTTGTCCAAGTTGTTGTGCGTTTAGTGCCAATTTGTCTGATTTTCAAGACAGAGCAACATAGATGGACATACGGTGCTTTTTATTTTCTTTGAAATCTCTGGCTTCTGTGGGAATTTCCACAGTGGAAAATTCATGTTTTGAAACTCAAATAGCAAATATTTTTTTAAATTTCCATCCATGATCCATGTTGCACTTGTCATTTGAGTATGTAAAGAACACATAACATAAGTTGTTATCATTTATTATTATTGAGGTACTTACCAGTGGTGTGGTCAGTGTCCATAGTTTGAAACCGAGGAGTGCCACTGCTGATTTCACTATCGGAAAACAGCGTGGGATAGGCGCCAACAACAAGACGAGTCATCGCATTGGTCGAGATGATGAACTTCTGTTCAAAATGCTTTTGGCAGACAAAACGCTTGCGCAGATCCTCTGCTCTCATGTTTCGCAATTCTTCACTGTTAATACACTCTAACCACTTGAGTCCAACTATCTCACGTCTGGGAAATTGAAATAGTTTAACGTCCTTTCGTTTACTAGCGCAATTCACAACACAGCAAGTGCGGTATATAATGCACGTAGTAATTACACTATTACAGGTTTAAATTTGAGAGGATAAGTTACGGAAATTAATCAACGTAGAACTTCACTCGATCAACTTTAAAACTGTAATGGCGGGATATAGACAACCACAGACTACGATAGACTTACAACAAACAAATATGGCGCTGATTGCACAGGCGACAAAGGGGATCGGGACGAGGGGCGGCTGTCACTTTCTAGAAATCACCCATAGACAAATAAGTCTATTAATGCCAGGATTTTTTGTTCTAAGATTACCAGCCGTGCTAATATGTAGCAAGGTGTTGTGTGCACAGACTAATTAGTCTTGTTGTTGTGTGTTGATGAGTTGACCACAGACCATATTATTATTTGTAATTTAATTTTGTTCTCTGTCTACGAATTTTGTAGTATAACAATGTACTCTGGGGTCTGTGCTGTGCCATATAAAATGTACTCTTTGGTCTAAAGTTGTTTTTTAGCCGACTTCCAAAAAGGAGGGGATTCTATGTTCGTACCTACCGTAGACAGAGAAGGCTACCTACGTTTTTTTTTAATATAAAATCTCGTCATTGACTTATAAATCATATGGACTTGAAATGTTTGACTATAGAAAAAACAGTTATACAAATATGAGGCATATCGACGCCCAAATCATAAAAATATTGCCATCTCTTTTTAACTTTCATAATTTTGCGTAAGTGAAAAAGGACAAGTGTTTTTGACAGTTACTTTATTGGCAACCCTACATTTCTAGAGTCATTGAATACCTATTTGCGGCCGAGTCGCCATTTTATCCTCTCGCTGTTTGGTACCAAACTTGAGTATGTCAACTGTCAAATGCTCTTGAGCTGTGGTTATAATTGCAAATTTTGGAGTAATTTGCAGTGATAATGCGTTTAAACTCGGTCCTCTGGTAGAAATCGTCAATAGCAAGATGCCCAATTGCAATATAATCGGATGTGGCATCAAAAGAAGCGGAAATCTCCCGAACATAACTTTGCACCAGTACGTACATAATTTCAGCTGAAATATCTTAAGATTTATATGATAAACAAAAGATTCTGCATTTGTTGAAGAGCTTTAACAGTAAAGCATTCTTATTTTCCCTTTTGCCTTTATTTTTAATAGTTTTTCAACATGAAAATTTGATTTTGTTGTTATTGAAGGGATAGAGTAGTGCATTTAGACATTTTGATATTTATCGATAATGCTATAATATTATATTTTATATCGATATTTTATGATTCTTTATTGGTTTTATGTTTTATTTTCAAGGCTGCCTGATGAACGAAAAAGAAAATTTGGCTGGAAACAATCAGTGTTGAAAATTTAAAGATGTCAACAAAAATAATTCACATATTTTGTTCTCTTCACTTTGAAGAATCATGTTTTGGACACTGAATAAAGTAACATTACGTGACGATGCTTTACTATCACGAACCTTATTGGTAAGTAACATTGCATGTTATACATTTTTCCAACATGATTGTGTAAATGATGGTGATGTCCTCAATTGCAACAGTTGTCTAATGTACACAAAGAGTGATGTAAAGAATGTGTTGGAAGAATTAATATTAATTAAAAATCCTATTCATAAAATCAAGAAACATCAAGAATACTCATCATTTTATTGCTTGTTTACAGGGTAAGATTCGAACAAATATGTCAGGCATTTTAATTGAGAATGATCAAAATCAGACAAACTCACAATCAATATCTGGATGTGGTGCTCCTAATACGGTAATTGATTTTTGTAATTATAAACAGTAGGATCATTACTGTTTTGAAAAGTCATAAATTTTTTTACTATTCAATTTTTAATAATATTTATGTTAATGATAAAGAGTGGTTTTCAGGTCCAAGCTGTTTGTGTGCCTACCACTCAAAATCAACCTGGAGAAATTTCAAAGAGGAGTGGCATAGATTTAGCCCCTAGCACATCCGCTACACTAGATTTAGTCTCCGTTGCACTACATTTAGCTGCTAGCACCTACGTTGCGCCAGATTTAGCTGCTAGCACCTCCGCTACGCCAGATTTACCGGTATGACCAGTTCCGTTTTTTTTAAATCTAATTGATAACATCTCATTGATTGAATTGAGACTGGCTGGGAGATATCTCTCGCTTCTTGTCTTAATTTTATTTGATTTCAGGTACACACATTTAAAATGATAAAGAAATTAAAGGACAAATGTCAAAAACAGTCCAAGAAGATAAAGAGACTGAGAAAGTTAGAAGACAGACGAAAGGAATTGCTCATTTTAGTAATATTATCAAAGATTTTGAAGGATATAATAATATTTATTAATTAAAAGTGTAATAGAGGTATACATGAATTTGAGATACAAATATTATGGGAAGAAATCTACTGAGAGAATATCCCATAGAAATTACCCAAACTAAATTGTATTGTTCAGAAATGAATAAAATTGATTTCTTTAATATAACTTTATTATAATTATTGTTGATTTTTAATTAAATAATTAACCCTCGATCATTTTCCTTTTAGAAACTTAGCATCAAAAATATGAATTATGGTGAATAAAACCATTACAAAAAAAGTTTTTCACTGGTTATCCGTGAAATTCAAATTTTCATACATTTTTTGCAAATTGCAGCTCTGTATCAGGTCGATTGTACTATTATAACGGATTTCACTCCATTGTAAACACAATGGAGTGAAATCCGTTATAGAATACTACGTCGATATAAAGCAGCATATATCTGTCCTCCAGTTCTACGGTTTAGCCTTGAAAGAAGGACGATCCAACTAACAACTTAACGGCGCGGTACTCTATCGGTTAAATGAAAGACTCATGCATGTTAAAGAACTTGGGGTATTTTTACCCGTACATATTATACCGTGACATTATGAAAACATTTCACAATCTTTTATCGATGTTATTTTAAAGAAGTATCGATAAGGGCTGCTGTAGTAACCGCCATTTTATCCTCTCAGTAGTGCGTACCTAGGTATGCACGTTTTTCTTGTAGGTGTGCCAAGTCCATAGGATTTATTAGTCATTGAATCTCGTAGACTAAATTGACAAGGGCAAATGTCAAACTTGAAACTGTGGCCAGCTCCAGCTTCAACGTAGTGTTGTTTCAATAATAGTAGACTCAATAATAGATTAGACTGCACTAGCTAGACGCTGATAAACCGATCGTGTAGACACCTCCGTGAATTTAGCCGAACGATTTCATTATTATGAACTTTTGTTAATGCTAATCGTTAGAGAGAATAGAGAGAAAAGAAAAATCGTTAGAGAGTAATTAGTTTTTATGTAAAAACAATTTTAATTTTTCGTGTGAAGTTGGCCCCCCTTCCCGTAAAAATGGACTTAGACGTAATTTTATTTTTTAAATCGTTTGCGAATCGTTAGAGAGAGATTGAGAGTTACACAAAATCATTAGAGAGTTAATATTTTATTTGATATTAAATAATTTTTAAGAGCGTGAAATTAGCCTACCTCTGTGAATTTTGCCCCCGATATAATTATTCTCAACTTTTGCTAATGCTAATCGTTACGGTTAGAGGATCGTTAGAGAGAAAAGAAAAATCGTTAGAGAGTAATTAGTTTTATTTATCAACGATTTTAATTACTTTTGTGACATTAGCCCCCATTCCCGCAAAAATTGACGTAGATGTAATTTTTTTTTTTATAATTTGAGAATCGTTAGAGAGAGATAGAGAGTTAAAAAAAATCATTAGAGAGTTAATATTTTAATTGATATTAAATTATTTCTGAGAACACGTTTTAGATTAAACAGGCTCGCTCTTATTATGGGCAACATATTCAGCCGAACGGTACTTTTACTGTACCTAGAAGTTAGTGAAGATACCAGGCATTTCGTCATCACATGAGACAGCTTTGATCAGAGGACTCACACCACTATAGTTATAGATTGTATTACATTATTGTCTGGTATCTTGGATGGGCCGGCATCAAAATTATAGCCTGCTCAGTTTCTCGACAGTATTTTAATAAGAGAAGACATTGAAAATGAAGAAAATTAATAAATCATTATTTAAAACTAAAAAAAAAGTTTTATTTCATAAAAAATCTGTAAGACTTGCATTCAAAGCATATTATTCAGTATTTAAATATCATAATTTTCGAAAGGCTTTTCATCCACTTCCGATCTCGATTCTAAGTCATAAAACAGGAATTCTCCATCGTAATTAAAAAAATGTTCCTGATCAGTAGGTACTATAATCATTTTACTCCTGCTAAGCTATGTATAAAACATTAAACTGACTATGCTGAAACATGCACTTCTTGCACTTATAGGTAGATTCTTATTAGCTATAATCTAAAGAGAGGTCTAAAAGAATTATGCTACACATTTTTGACTGAAAATATCCCATTTCATCTTATTTCAGAATATTACATAAAGTAAATAACTTGATTATAAATTTTGTTTGCATTGTCATATTCTTTACAACAAAATATTTTGTTTTTCTTTCTTTATGGCAATTGAAAAAGAATGATTGATTGACTGTAATGACAGTACCATGCGTCAATTTTGAAAAGTTTGTTATTTTCTGGGGTGTGTTCACTTACTTTATTAGCCTATAAGCCTAGATAATTAGAAAAGTTTGTTCGTTTTAGGAGTAAATTAACACTAAATTAATTATTTCTTAAGAAATAAGCAGTACCTTTGTACTCATATTTTACCTGTCGTATCTATTTTGTATTTTATTGTGTGTACATAAGATTAGAATAAATAAATAAATTTAAAGAAAAATCTCAAAATTGGTAATCCTTAAAAATGCATGATACAGTTAGAGCTACTACTTTTTGGGATGTCTATCCAAATATATTTAGCTTATCCTGGATAGAATTATTGTTGAATAATAAAAAAACATTTTTGGACACGTCCTTTCGAATCGATGTGACCTATGGAAGATGCTCACATCCATTCATCAACTTGAAAAGAGCTGATACTCTTCAAACGGCTGAGCCGATTTTCTTGAATCATAGCTAAGAACACTCTATCAAGTCACCTTTCAAACAAAATAAAAATATCAGAATCGGTTCAGCCGTTTGGCAGCTACGATGTAACATACAGACACACACGTTAAACTTATAACACCCCTCTTTTTCAGTCGGTGGGTTAAAAACGACCCGACAAGCAACCACCTTTTGTGTGTTTTGAGCATAAATGATGCACTATAATTACCGAATCAAATTGAAACTACCAACAATATTTTGTATTCTTATCAAGTATCACTGTTAATTGATCGTTGATCAAATACACAACTTTACCACTCATAACTATAACGTTCCTCTGCATCATGTCATGTATCAGTAGTACCTACTACTCACGGTACTACTCGCGCTCACGGTGCACAGTGAGAAATGTAAGTGTGGCCGCTTCATTCAATGCAATAATTCTCGCGGTAAATCTCTTTGATCTGCCTAAAATGCCGCCACCAGAGTTATCAATCACCCAACGTCAAACGCCAATGTAAATGCCGTTGACAAATTCTCGAGGTAAGTCGTGATGAAGTACACCCACGGTTAACGTCTACCGCGGTAATCCGTTGGTGTCGCCCCAGCATATAAGAGATTTGTCATATTTAAAAATCATTTAAAAAAACTTTGTACCTCTGGCAGGGGGGAGTGGGGGGATCTACTAACCCTTCCCCCCTCTCCTCCTTCCCCTATATCCCCTATCGAGGCGGCACGTTTCTAAATTTTAACCTGCTCAGGTCCTAGGGTAAAACGCGTTCTCAGAAATAATTTAATTTTAATTAAAATAATAGGTCTTTACCTATGAAATTGCCGTTCTGCAGTACTGGCCATTTCAAATCAAAATAATTTTTGTTTGGCTAAGAATTCTAATTTCAAATTAATTTTATTTTAAAAACATGGAATTCTTTTTTCAAAAGAAGTCATTTGTTTAATGATTAGTGTTACATTTTCATCGCATTTCAATCTTTTTCGTCAAAAATGAAATGAAATGAAATGAAATTGTTTATTCTGTAAATAGGATATTGGAATCACTTTTACACGTCATATTAAAAAGTTGTAAAAATAAGCTAGATGAGCTCGGCGTTTCCTATTATGTATTCCTACTCTGAGAAGAAAGGCCCAAACAAACTCAGAGGTCACCGTCTCCTTTAAAGTCCAGACATAATCTTTGTCAGGCCATATGAGGACCATGTAGATAAGAGTCTGAAATGGTCTTTTGAGGAAAGAACCACACAGATTTGAGTGGACCTGTCCAGTCAGTGCAAGCATTTGTCAGTAATAGTGGAGCTCAACTCGGAACTTAAGGAGCTCAACGACTCGACGAACAATACCAAAGAAAGGACGTTTGGGTAGGTCGCATACAGTTCTCAAATTGCCAGACCTTCGCTAAAACTAACAGAACGAAAAATAAATATCCACATAGTCCTCACATTCACAATAAAACAATACTTATAAGTAATCATCATGTCATTTTGTATATAATATTCAATAATGTCAATTTGTATATAAAACTGGTAGGTATATTTTTATGGCTTTCCATAATATTCAATATGTCACAATGCTTAGCAGAGCGAGCAGCTCAATCCCATGCATTTTTGTCTTCTAAATAATCTTTTTACAAAGTTTGGTTTTCATACAGCTTTTAAATCGTTTAATGGGTAAGTTTCGAATGTCATTGGGAAGTTTGTTATAAAAGCGTATACATTGACCCATGAACGAGTTGCCTACTCTGTGGAGACGAGTGCGATGTACAGCAAGATTGTGTTTATTCCTGGTATTTAAACTATATCGGACATTTTCTTAAACTTTGATATGTTTTTGTGTACATACAATAGGTTTTCAAATATATATTGTGAGGCTACAGTCAGAATATCTATTTCTTTGAATTTTTCTCGAAGGGAATCTCTTGGACCTAGGTTGTAAATGGCTCGAACATCATCGTCATCATGGATACGTTAAAAATTCGAGTAATTATGGAATATGAGTACCGTCGTGGCAGCAACGCGGCACAAGCGGCACGCAACATCAACGACGTTTACGGAGCTAACACTACAAACCAACGCACCACCTGTTATTGGTTTGCTCGCTTCCGTTCTGGAAATTTCGACCTGAAAAATGAACCTCGCGGTCGTCCGAAGACTTTGGTCGACAATGACGAATTAAAGGCGATTGTGGAAGCTGATGATACACAATCTACGGCTGAATTAGCAGCAGCTTTCGACGTTAGCGTCAAAACAATATTGGTCCATTTGCGTCAAATTGGCAAGGTAAAAAGCTTGACAAATGGGTGCCCCACGAACTCAATGATCGCCTGCGCGAAGTACGCGTCGAAGCGTGTCTTGCACTGCTCAACAGACACACAAATGAAGGAATTTTGAACCGCATTGTTACCTGCGATGAAAAATGGATTCTGTTTGATAACCGCAAGCGCTCAGCAAGTTGGTTGGATCCTGGTTCAGTATCTTTTTTTTTTTTTTTTTTGTGGGTGGGAAATCATCCAATGACTTCTCCCGCTCTGGGTGGAGCGGAAGGGCGTGTCAGACTTTTACTGACTAAAACCCACCCGTGTTCCTTCAGTTGCCTGTTGCCAAGGTCCCGGTATCCCTTTCGGACTAACCCGCAACCCTGGCAGGCATCAGTCCTAGCGGACCCCGCCAATTGTGCTGACATCTCTTTGAGGCGCGCGTGGAACACGACGCGCCATCGACCCGGGCCTGGTCCTAATCGGACGGCGAGCTACCCATTGCTCGCCGTCCGCAAGCCCGCGCCTATGGTGGCCGGGAATCCGCCTGGGATTCCCGACGCCCAGGGCGTCTCCAACGGCGGCGGTTAGGGGCGTGAGGGCGCAAACTTTGCCTCTCCCTCACGCGTTCCGCCTCCTCCTTCGCGAGCATTACTGCGTCGCAGAAGGAGGTGACTGCTTCCCATGCCCTCTCGCTCCGTACCATGGCCTGGACCAGAGCCGGACGCGAGAGGTCACCGCCGCCAATCGCCTCCAAGAGGACACGGCGGGGCTCCGCCCAAGCAGGGCAGACCTCCACCGTATGCTCCACCGTGTCCTCCGGACGATCCACACAGTGGTGACACCCGGGCGTTTCCTCCCGCCTTATCCGAAACAGGAACCTCCCGAAGCAACCTTGTCCGGTGAGGACCTGCGTCAGGCGAAAGGTGAGGACGCCGTGGCGCCTCTCTAGCCACTCCTCAAAGAGGGGACTTATCGCCGCAATTGTGGCGTGCCCACTGGTTCAGTACCTAAACAATGCTCTAAACGAAAACTTACCCCTAGAAAAGTGATGGTCACTGTTTGGTGGTCTAGCGCCGCACAGTGGATCGTCCCCATACAAGAGGTGTGACATAGCATCAAAAATTGAAAAAGTATTTAATTTAAAAAAAAACAAAAATGCAGTCGCATTCCTCTATTAAAGAACAACAAAAATTGTTACTACGCTTTTTTTATTTGACCAGCACTTTCGGAGCGATTCGATGAAAACTGTTATTTTTGTATGGAAACGAACACAAAAATGTCTGTATCTCATGATTCCCTCCTTGTTTCGATTTCCGGTTTTCACTACTGTTATTTACCCATTTTATGCCACATTTTCTTCAAGGACACATGGTGCCCCTTGAGTGCCCCTTCCGAGATATTTTGCCATTAGTAACTATCTTTGTTATTGTATTCCTGATGGAATGGAGGTACATTAAGTATACTTATTACTGGGAATAAGTCATCACTAAGTAGTTCCTTAAATAACAGGTGCATTTGTGAGTACTTTAATGACTTATGAACGCTTTTGTTGCAAAATAACAAAAGCGTTAATGAATCATTAAATAACGACTACCATCAAATTAGTTATTGTAATTACTATGTTAACAGCCCTTAAACTCTGCATTGTGATTGGCTCATGTCATCATTAGCAAATCAAATTCATTGCTAGTTGCAAACTTGCTGCCCTATATATTTTAGTGTGTTTTGCAAATATAATTCAGTTGTAATTATAACTTCTACCAAGTGTTGTCATTATGGCTTTCCTTGGATTTTCTACTTATCTAGATCTTTATATCTTTGCTCTTAAAGATATTCGTGACTATGAAAATTTATTTAACACATTGAAGTCGAATAGTATCGTCCAGGATGTGTCAGATCTAAAGAACTGGTGTCGTCGATTTTGCTATCGGATTTACTCCAAATGGGTGCAATCAAGAAGGACAGTCGACAATTTCATGGACAAGAACAGAGAGTGGTTAAGTTCAGATATCATTTGGCCAGATTGCTTTAAGGAAAATATTGTTCACACTGAAGAAGCTGAAAATGAGTCAGAAGAGGTAATCAGTCCATCAAAATCGGATGCATCAACTTCAACATATAAATCTCCTCGCAAACGCTTTGAAGATTTATCGAGTAGACAGAAAAGAAGGCGTGTTGATGAAAATATTGCTAGTTGCAGTCGTCCAGATGAGCTTTTACATACTGTTACTGAAAGTGCACTTAAGTCTGCCGGAAAAAATGATGTGGCCAGAATAATGAAACATTTGCTGGGAAATCCTGAACACGTCTCAACAGTTTTGAATGCCCTGGAAACTAAAGAGAATACTTTGCTTCGTGAAGTTCCTACTCACAAAGCACTTGCTCTTTACGTTTACATGCAGTTATCCAAGTGGCGTTACATCACACTTAGGGACTTTAGTTATAAAGAAGGTCATGCGAAATACCCAAGCTATTACATGTTAGTGAAAGAAAAACTTAAGTGTTACCCGGCAAAAGAAGAGGTAACTGTAACTGATACTTCCGCAAAGATACGGCTAAGTAAGTAAGTAAGCCCTCCTTGATCCCACAGTTAGGAGGCTGATCGATTCACTTGAATCGAATTTTGATGCTGGTGAACAACTTGTGCTTCACAGTAAATGGGGTTTTGATGGAGCTTCGAGTCAAAGCATTTATCATCAAAGGACAACAACAAGTGAACAAGATTTATCCAGTGTATTTATGGCAAGTCTTGTACCTCTTAAGTTAGTGACTTCTAGTGGAAGCACAGTGTGGCAGAACGATCGGCCATCGTCAACTACATATTATCGCCCGATTTCATTTACGTTTATGAAAGAAACGGAAGCAAATGTAAAGGCTGAAATGGATATATTTGAGACCGAGATTCGTGCACTGAACCCAACTGATTGCGGCAATGCTACTATTACGCACAATCTGTGGTTAACCATGATTGATGGCTTGATGGTAAGGTGCATTCAATCATATCTGGAACATCGGCAGCACTGTGTGATTTGTGCAAAGGTCGCCCAAGTGAGATGAATAACTTGGAAGAAGTGAGAGCTAAACCTGTGAATGAAGATTTATACAAGCATGGATTTAGTTCGTTGCACGCTTGGATTCGTTCTATGGAGTGTTTATTACACATTGCCTACAGAATGGACATAAAATCATGGCAAGCAAAAGGTGACGACAATAAAAAAATAGTTAAAGATAGGAAAGAAGCTATTCAAGCAGCTTTCCGAAGAAATATAGGCTTTACTTCTACATACACGAAAGCATAGTAGCATCGCCACTAATGAAGATATCCTTCATAATCTTCTGTTATCTTCCAATCCTCTTCTAACGAGCCTACGACCGAAGATGACCAATTAAGTAAAAAAATCTTCATTTAGAGAACTGGACGATTTGCTCATACATGATCGGAGCTCCAAATCAGAGCTCATTGACATTTCAACTGATACTGTTGGAGCAGTTTCGGAATGTAGTGACATTGAAGAAGATGACGACAATAATGATTATGATGAAGATGAAGAAAATATAGTTTAAGTCTTATAGTACCTAATATAATTTTTAGTAACTAAATGGTAGTATTAATTTATTTATTTTTTATAATAATTAGTATTTATACCTAATTTAGTTATTAGTAGTTGTTTTATTTATATATTATTATAGGTTTAAATGTAATTTACTTTAAGATTTAATGATATTTTACAGTGTTTTACAGTATTATATAAATAGGAGATATTACTTAATACATATTTTCTTATTCTCCATAAAAAATGTTATTGTTAATGCGATGTCACAACTCATTACCGATATTTTTTTCAATATAATATAGAACTCACTAATGCCTTTTCTTCATTTAACTTCTTAATTTTGTGTAATTCTCAGTAATTACATGAACTAAATAAATTAAGCAAATACTACTGGTAGTCGTTATTTAATGACTCATTAACGCTTTTGTTATATTGCAACAAAAGCGTTCATAAGTCATTAAAGTACTCACAAATGCACCTGTTATTTAAGGAACTACTTAGTGATGACTTATTCCCAGTAATAAGTATACTTAATGTACCTCAATTCCATCAGGAATACAATAACAAAGATAGCTACTATAGGCAAAATATCTCGAAAGGGGCACTCTGGGGGCACCATGTGTCCTTGAAGAAAATGTGGCATAAAATGGGTAAATAACAGTAGTGAAAACCGCAAATCGAAACAAGGAGGGAATCATGAGATACAGACATTTTTGTGTTCGTTTCCATACAAAAATAACAGTTTTCATCGAATCGGTCCGAAAGTGCTGGTCAAATAAAAAAAGCGTAGTAACAATTTTTGTTGTTCTTTAATAGAGGAATGCAAATGCATTTTTGTTTTTTTTTAATTTAAATACTTTTTCAATTTTTGATGCTATGTCACACCTCTTGTATGGGGACGATCCACTGTGCGCCGGTGTGATTCATCACAACTTCTTACCAAACGGGGTGAGCATTACTGCAGATGTGTACTGTGAAGAACTGAACACAATGATGGAGAAGCTGGCACATCTCCAACCAGCATTGGTCAATCGCTCGTCTCCGTTGCTCCTGCACGACAACGCGCGACCTCATACTGCACAGCAGACGGTCTCCATGTTGCAAGAACTGGGGTTGGAAGCTCTCCGGCATCCGCCCTACTCACCAGACCTTGCGCCAACAGACTACTACTTTTTCCAGAATTTGGATAACTTCTTGGCGGGAAAAAAATTCAATACCCGAGAGGCAGTACAAAATGCCTTTGAAGAATTTGTTGCCTCCCGTCCAGCTGATTTCTTTAAGAAGGGCATCAATAAACTGCCACTGCGTTGGCAAAGATGCATTGATTGCATGGGTGATTACTTCGATTAATACAAATAAAAAATACATGAAAAAAATTCGTTTAAATTTTTTCATACAAAACGGCAATTTCATAGGTAAAGACCTAATATTAACAATCTAATGATTTTTTTAACTCTCTATCTCTCTCTAACGATTCTCAAACTATAAAAAAAAAAAATTACGTCTTCGTCCATTTTTGCGGGAATGGGGGCCAATGTCACAAAAGTAATTAAAATCGTTGATAAATAAAACTAATTACTCTCTAACGGTTTTTCTTTTCTATCTAACTCTCTCTAACGATTCTCTAACGATTAGCATTAACAAAAGTTGAGAATAATTATATCGGGGGCAAAATTCACAGAGGTGGGCTAACGTCACGCCCTTAGAAATTATTTAATATCAAATAAAATATTAACTCTCTAACGATTTTGTGTAACTCTTAATCTCTCTCTAACGATTCGCAAACGATTATAAAAATAAAATTACGTCTAAGTCCATTTTTGCGGGAAGGGGGGCCAACTTCACACGAAAAATTAAAATTGTTTTTACATAAAAACTAATTACTCTCTAACGATTTTTCTTTTCTCTCTAACCCTCTCTAACGATTAGCATTAACAAAAGTTCATAATAATGAAATCGTGCGGCTAACTTCACCGAGGTCGTGTAGACACCCCTTTAAATATTGCGTTTGACTTTACACTGTTCGTGTAGGAAGTTAGGTAACAGGTAATTTAGTTAAAATTTAAAAAAGTACAAAATTCTGATGTATCACATTAATTACATTTTTAGACTAAAATATATATATTAGATATTAGATTATTATGTACTTTAAACTTTTACTTGTACTTTTTAACAATAGAGTCGTCTTTATTATTTTCGATAGTATAACATTGTTTTCTTTGTGAACGCACCACAAATTACGTAAAATTGGCACCTTCTTCTATAGATTTTCATTCGTATAGTTTTAAGTGAAATTGCGTATTTATATTCTACACGATTCATAGTTGATTAATGCGTTGATATTGTAAGTGCACTGTCTATACCAATTCTAATAAAATTACTTTGTTGATGTTTGATGACAATAATAAAGTGTGCTTCTGTGTTTACGTATTTTTCAGGCAAGATGCAGGCAATTAAAGCTTTAGGAGCGACAGCTCCTTCAACGCTTTTGTCTGTTGTTAAGAAAGGTGGTTTTGCGCCCATCGTAGATCAGATAAGGGAAACCCATTTACCCGCTCCCAAGCCAAATGAAACAAGACCTTACTCGCCGTTCCAAGATGCTAGCAACATGGCTGAGATGGCAGTAGCTAGGCTTGACGACTTATTGAATTGGGGAAGAAAGGGCTCAATATGGCCCATGACCTTTGGGCTGGCCTGTTGTGCTGTGGAGATGATGCACATTGCAGCTCCTCGCTATGATATGGACAGGTATTTAGCAAAACAATAATAGTATGTACTCAAAGATCATGGTTATAATTTTGAATATTTCTTTGTAAGTAAATTCATCATTATAAACCTTCTTATCTATTCAACACATTCATATCAAACAAAGGGCCAAAAATTTACCCTGTGTGTTAGATTAGAAGGTGTACTAAATGTCTATATTTTTTTTTACTTTGAACATTTTACTCAGTTTTGTAAAATCAGCCAAGGATTAGTAGAAAGTTGTTTGTGAAAGTTTCACCAGTGTCACACTTTATTATATTTTCAAGGTATGGTGTGGTGTTCCGTGCGTCTCCCCGGCAATCTGATGTGATGATTGTAGCTGGTACTTTGACCAATAAAATGGCACCTGCTTTGAGGAAAGTCTATGATCAAATGCCTGACCCACGATGGGTAATTTCTATGGGCAGCTGTGCAAATGGTGGTGGTTACTACCATTACTCTTACTCAGTTGTAAGGTAAGAAATCTACTTATTTAATGAAAAAAGAAACTACCTCCACCTAGTAACAGTTGTAGTTTTAAAGCATAGTTCATGACATAACTAATATTAATTTATTTATTTTCTTTATTTGATTCACAGAGGTTGTGACCGTATAGTTCCCGTTGATATTTATGTGCCTGGATGTCCACCAACAGCTGAAGCTTTGCTCTATGGAGTTCTTCAATTACAGAAGAAAGTAAAACGAATGAAAACACTTCAAATATGGTACAGGAAATAAATGAATTCAATCAATAGTAGATGATTTTATATTTATGTAAATTTAACGCTCTGTTCAGTAATAAATGCTATATATAGTACAAGCATATATTATCATTGTTTAATTTAATCCAGCATTGAAGGTTTGAATTGAACGTCCTCATAGCCATGAAGTTCTTCTAAAAACTGCACAATGGATTTTGATGGCTTTCAGTTCCCCATAATTTAGGGAACTTATTCCAGAAGTTTTGTGTATAATACATTAATATATTATATACTAGCTGTTCGTGCCCGGCGTTGCCCGGGTGTAATTCCGACTTTTCCGGTGGATTAACAAAAAACATTTTTCATACAAATACAAATATACGATATATAGTATTGCAGATACGAATAGAACAAAAAAGTGAGTGATGTACTTAAAATAATCTAAACGTGAATTCATGCAAGCCTAGTACTTTTTGTCAGTTATAATTATTTGATATCCTATTAGTTAATACTATCGTGAATTCATGCAAGCCTAGTACTTTCTGTTAGGTTACAGCTCGGAAACTGCACAATTTCTTGTGAACAGAATACCGTCAAGCGCTGCACGTAATACCCCGATAAAAAAAAAAAACATAAGTGTTAAATCCATATATCTTTTGATTCTGCAGGTCGATTTTGATGAAATAAAGACTAAATGTTACTCACAATAAAGCTTCTTATTGTTCAGTAATTCAATTTGGAATCCAATGAGGGGATTTTACGTGATGCGCTCACAAACGAACAAACAAACAGACAAAAATTTCAAAAAATATTTTTTTATTTTCTATTACTTATTTGTCGCGGCTTCCAGTACTTTTTTTGCAAAAATCTTTAATGTACAGACACGGACCGTTTACGATTTTATTATATGTATAGAAGATATAGAATAAAGAAATCTCTGTGTTTTCCAAGTTGAAGAAACTGTGCGATGTAGGGGCACAGAATAAATAAAAATCCTTATTTAGCCTTGTAGTAGGGGCGGGTACAGTGACCATTCTCTTTGGGCGGGTTTGAGTATTCTTGTGAAGTTGTGATGATAGCGTACGCGAGCGCGCGCGTATCCTCGAAACGTCCGGTACGTTTTAAGCAGCAATTATATGAATACCTACGCATGTGCTGTTCATCATAAAGTTGCTATCTTCGCAAATAATGAAAATCTAAATTGCTAAAACTGGCACTTCCTTTGATTTTGAACCTAGTTTTAATTTGCAGTATTTGACCCTTATCAATAACACTATCGCTCGGTATACTTACAGGATGCTATTTAGGGTTCCGTAGAATAAAAAAACACAACCCATAGGATCGAGTGTCTGTCTGTCCGTCTGTCACAGCCAATTTGCTCAGAATCGAATGGGCCGATTAACTGTGACCCAAACACATCCGTGTTTTGTAAATAAACGAATTTTGAATTTGTGTGATATAAAACATGAAAGGGCTTACTGTGTGTGAGGGTCTCATATTTTTATTATAATTTAAAAAAAATGAATAGTTATATGAAGATAGATAGTAGTTATAAGAAAATATATTAAAAAATACCATTCCCCCATAACTCCGAAAATAAAGAGCCAAAAATTTTGAAAACAATACAATTATTTAAAAAACCCGACTGCATAAACAGATAACTGAAAAGAACCGGTTTTTACAAAAGTGCCGATTCCTATCTCAGACAGTAGAAACTTATCTACTGCTACCAAAACTGTTGTATGGGAGCCCCCTTAAATATTTATTTTATTCTGGTTTTTAGTATGTGTTGTTATAGCGGCAACAGATATACATCATCTGTGAAAATTTCAACTGTCTAGCTATCACGGTTAATGAGATACAGCGGGGGCCTAGTCTACTAATTTACAAACGTGTCAGTGGTCGCACAATGATCAGTTTTTGACAGATTTTGTATGGCATATCTGTCAAAAACACATCATTGTTAGACCACTGACCCACTGACACATTTGTAAATTAGTAGACTTGGCCCCCTGGTGACAGACGGACAGACAGACAGACAGCGGAGCCTTAGTAATAGGGTCCCGTTTTACCCTTTGGGTACGGAACCCTAAAAATAGGCTATTCAAATGTGTGTGTGCATCATTAGAACCCCAAAAAACTCGAATAAGTTTTAAGAGGATCAGCAATATATATCCCAAAAAGAAATTTTTATTATCCCGGGAACAGAGTAATGTGATTGTATTTACTCATTTAGGCAGGGCGCAAACGTGGACACTTTTGTGTCTTGTGTCAGATACAAGCTACCGCATATTAGATCAAAAGTGTTCGGTGTCGGTAACTGGAAGCAAAGTGTCTACGTTTGCGCATGGCCTCCCGTATTTCCTCTTTGATGACCGCGTTCTGCACTTTTACGTCAGACCAACAAAAAAGGACTTTTACTTACAAATTTTCTTTTTAGGGTTCCGTAGTCACCCTTATAGTTTCGCCATGTCCGTCTGTCTGTCCGTGGCTTAGCTCAGAGACTCTTAGTACTAGAAAGGTGTTATTTGGTATGAATACACAATGTATACTCGTAAATGTCATATAAATCACGCCGACCACTTATATTTTTGCAACTGAGAACAAGTTGTTCAATTATAATGTTATTGTTAGGTTTGTTCTTGGGATAAATTCATCCCACTACGTAACCCTACCTTGTGCGTGGTTCGACACGCACTTGGCCGGGTTTTATTATTAATCGGTCGGCCCATTAGCTCTAGATCTTGATCTCGCCTGGTGGAAAGCGATGAAGTCTGGTCCCAGATGCCTGTTCACGGTTGCTTTGAAGACCGACGGGTTTACGTGAAGGTGAACTCAAACGCTAGCAAGAGAGTTCCACACCCTGTGCACGTCTGATAGTGAAAGCACGGGAGATAAGGACGGGTGGGATCAGGTGGTGGAGCTCCTCTCCGAAGTCAATCTATTTATTTTGTTCTATCTTTTCGGGAAATAACTTGTACATTATTTTGGTGGAGGATAGGTGTGTAAAAAAAATCTTATTGGTATAAAAATCAAAAGTTTTAATGGTATTTTCTGAATCGCACCAAGCTTTCATTTACTTTTTAGTATACAGAATGATTTGGAATAAACTATAATAATAATTCTTAGTCAATCTTGAGATTTTAAGAACACAAACCGTCAGATGTATCTGTAATGTAATGACAGATCCTAAATCCAATTTTGTCTGACTCAATGCCCTTTTAATATTGATTCAATGGCACATAAGAGTTTACCAGTACATGTCATGATAAGGTCACCAAACAATTATTTCCAGAAATATTTCGCTTGTTCACAAATACAATTTGAAATAAAATCAACATGATTCATGATAAATACAAATCCAACCATTATTGTATTACTGTTACATCTAGATACCTGAGAATAGACACTACTTTGAAGTCAGACAAAATGTATTTCACAATACAATAATATCACATATTTTAAATGCATTAACATGAAATAACTGCTATACCTGAAATTGTGTTCACTAATAGGAGTATAAATAAATAAATAAAACTCCACTGGTACAATTGAAAAACCATTGAGATTTTTAACGGAAGTGTAAATTAAACTCCCGATGCAATAATAATTTATGGGATTTTCTTTTGTATGACGTTAAATAAACCAATTCTATATTTTAACGCTAATTTACATACTAATATTTACAGTTTATTTATAAGTATATATAAATATGTATAATTATATCGATAGCGATTCCGATAATCCTATCCTTCACAATAATCAGCAATTTTCATGTATAATTAACTAATAATGGTCACAATAACAACTCGATAGATATTTTCATGTAAATAAACAAGCAGTAGTGTACAGGCCGGCGGCGACGAGCGCCGCGTGTTCTCGTCCAATATTGCACATGTCGAGAAAGCGTGCACTCGCACCACCCTCTCCGAGCCGCGTGTCCGCCTCGCGCTACTACACTGTCCAGATACCGGCGAGGCGGGCGGCCGACGGAACCGACAACCGTCGTTCTGTAAGCGACGTTACAATAAATAATTCTCTAAACCGATACTGCGAAACGATATACATTAAATTAGTCGTACTCTCACTTGCGACGTCGTTTACGCTACTCTATGTACACACTCGGCGACACGGCGGTTCCGCCGCATCGCTATCATCGCGGCTCCTCCTTCTTGAGCAGGTCGAGAGGCGCGAGGGGCGCCAGCGGCGGGGCCAGGGGCGCCAGCGGGGCCAGCGGCGCGTGCGAGCCGAGCGGCGCATGCGGGCCGAGCGGCGCGTGCGGGCCGAGCGGCGCGTGCGAGCCCAGCTGCGCGTGCGCGCCCAGGGGCGGCAGCGGCGCGTGCGGCGGCAGCGCGCGGTGCAGCAGCGGCTGCGCCTTGAGCTGCTGGTGGTGCGCGTAGGCGCTCAGCATCTTGGCGCGGTCCTCCTCGGCGCGGATGGCCGCCTCCACCAGCGGCGCGAAGCGCATGTGTTGCAGCGGGTCGAACGTGCGGTACGGGTCCCACGGCGGCGGCGGCGGGTAGGCGCCCAGCGACGGCGGCGCGTGGCGCGGCGGTTCCTTGCGCTCCTCCTTGATGGTTTCGGGCGCGCCGTTGCGCAGCGGCGAGCGGGCGCGGGCGCGCTCCAGCTCGCGGTCCCGCTGGTCGCGCTGCTCGCGCGCCTTCCGCCGCTCGCGCTCTTCGCGCTCCCGACGCTCCCGCTCGTCGCGCTCGCGCCGCGCCCGCTCGCGCTCGTCGTGCTCGCGCCGCGCCTCGGCCGCCGCCTGGGGTGCGGGCGGGCGCACGGTGCGCCAGGCGTCGTGCAGCGCACCCAGCGGCGGCGCGTGGTGCACGCCGTGCAGCGAGCCGGACAGCGCCAGGTCGCGGCCGTACGCCGTGAGGCCGAAGGGCGGCGCGCCGGGGTAGGCGCCGGGCCCGTACCGGCCGAAGGGCGACACGCCTGAAACGCGCACAGCTCGGTGAGAGGCGGCGGGCGCGGGCGCGGGCAGGCCGGGCTCGTAGCGGCGGAGCGTACCTAGGTGCGGGTGGTGCGGCAGGTAGGGCGCGGGCGGCAGCTCGTAGGGCGAGCGGTAGCTGGGCGGCGGCGCGGGCGCGGGGAAGGCGCGCAGCTTGTCCTTGTCGGCGCCGCCCGGCACGGCGCCGCCGCCGGTTTTCTCTTTTTGCTGGTGGTTGTAGATCTCCCAAGCGATCCTCACGTGCATCGCGTTCCATTTTCCCGTTTTCTGTTCGAGAAAGATCATGTTAACAAATTGCCATAGAATAGGAATTCTTTATAGTAAAGGTCGTTACTGTCCTGGCGTGCGAGCAGGTCGAGTTCGACAAATATTTATAACAGGTGCATGCATAAAGTAAGTAATGTAGTGCTAAGAAGGAAACCTACCGCGACAGCGGGACGTGGTGGTGGTTTAGAGTTGGAGTCGCTTGCGGCTGACACTACGGGCTGTTAACATTATGCGATGCAGGGTTAATGATTGGAGCAAATTATAACATAAAATAAGCGTAAGCAAGTATTTCAAGAAAATTGTCAGTAAAGAAATGAATTATTATGGCATGAGAAAGATATGATTTTAATTGTATAAATCTGTAATACAAAAGACATATTGAAAGATGGTTGATTATAAAAAAACTGATACAGAAACAAGAATAAATTATGCATGCATCATTAGTTGGTGAAAGAATTTATATTTAACTTGCTTTTATTTGAAAATTTACAAAATGATAATATTGATATAAAAAATGCAATTCACCTTAGGAGCATATGTGGTAAGCGGCGCGGGAGGCACGTAGGGCCCGCTGGGGTGCAGGAGACTCGACGCGTACGGGTAGCCCAGCCCGATGCCGCTGCGGTACAACGATGACATCTTGCTCACATCCTTGAACTGAAAACGATTGAATAAACAATATTATTATTTTCATGTAAAAAATTCTAATGGCTATCAATATTTATCTATGTAAAGCAAAATTATATGATATGATGTGGCAATGTTTTGATGAATGCTTATTAAGTGGTAAATTGGTGAAGTTTTATAAAGTAGAGTAAGTTTGTCATGTCTTGTTTGGTGAACATAAGCTAACATAAGCTGTTGTATGGGAGACGAAAAACCACTCTGCGGAGAGCATTGTTAAGCTGTTTCTGCAGTTTCGCGTGGCCTGTAAAATTGGCTTCACCATGCGTCTCGAGCGGCGCGAGTTCACATAAAACAACTGCAGACCAATTCAAAATTTAGTAGAATATCACGTCAGACAAAAATTTTATTCCACTGATAAAACATGTCTGACTTTGATAAAATCAGCCCTAAATGTCAAAAAAATTAGAATAAATTAGAGGTATTTCTGGCAGATTTAGACTGAGATTAGAATGCGAACGTTCTTAAGACTGCGGGAACTGCCCCTCTGGGGCCATATTATGAAGAATGAATGCTATAATTTTTTTAGATACGGTGCTTTGTAGATAAATCGCTAGATACGTACGAGAGGCGCGTGCGGCACCAGCAGCTGGTGCGGGTGCGGCGCGGAGTGATGCGGCGGGTGCTGGTGCACGTGCGTGTGCTGGTGCTGTGTAGATAGAACATCGCTATATACGTACGAGAGGCGCGTGCGGCACCAGCAGCTGGTGCGGGTGCGGCGCGGAGTGATGCGGCGGGTGCTGGTGCACGTGCGTGTGCTGGTGCTGGTGCTGTGTAGATAGAACATCGCTAGATACGTACGAGAGGCGCGTGCGGCACCAGCAGCTGGTGCGGGTGCGGCGCGGAGTGATGCGGCGGGTGCTGGTGCACGTGCGTGTGCTGGTGCTGTGTAGATAGAACATCGCTAGATACGTACGAGAGGCGCGTGCGGCACCAGCAGCTGGTGCGGGTGCGGCGCGGAGTGATGCGGCGGGTGCTGGTGCACGTGCGTGTGCTGGTGCTGTGTAGATAGAACATCGCTAGATACGTACGAGAGGCGCGTGCGGCACCAGCAGCTGGTGCGGGTGCGGCGCGGAGTGATGCGGCGGGTGCTGGTGCACGTGCGTGTGCTGGTGCTGTGTAGATAGAACATCGCTAGATACGTACGAGAGGCGCGTGCGGCACCAGCAGCTGGTGCGGGTGCGGCGCGGAGTGATGCGGCGGGTGCTGGTGCACGTGCGTGTGCTGGTGCTGTGTAGATAGAACATCGCTAGATACGTACGAGAGGCGCGTGCGGCAACAGCAGCTGGTGCGGGTGCGGCGCGGAGTGATGCGGCGGGTGCTGGTGCACGTGCGTGTGCTGGTGCTGTGTAGATAGAACATCGCTATATACGTACGAGAGGCGCGTGCGGCACCAGCAGCTGGTGCGGGTGCGGCGCGGAGTGATGCGGCGGGTGCTGGTGCACGTGCGTGTGCTGGTGCTGGTGCTGTGTAGATAGAACATCGCTAGATACGTACGAGAGGCGCGTGCGGCACCAGCAGCTGGTGCGGGTGCGGCGCGGAGTGATGCGGCGGGTGCTGGTGCACGTGCGTGTGCTGGTGCTGTGTAGATAGAACATCGCTAGATACGTACGAGAGGCGCGTGCGGCACCAGCAGCTGGTGCGGGTGCGGCGCGGAGTGATGCGGCGGGTGCTGGTGCACGTGCGTGTGCTGGTGCTGTGTAGATAGAACATCGCTAGATACGTACGAGAGGCGCGTGCGGCACCAGCAGCTGGTGCGGGTGCGGCGCGGAGTGATGCGGCGGGTGCTGGTGCACGTGCGTGTGCTGGTGCTGTGTAGATAGAACATCGCTAGATACGTACGAGAGGCGCGTGCGGCACCAGCAGCTGGTGCGGGTGCGGCGCGGAGTGATGCGGCGGGTGCTGGTGCACGTGCGTGTGCTGGTGCTGGTGCTGTGTAGATAGAACATCGCTAGATACGTACGAGAGGCGCGTGCGGCACCAGCAGCTGGTGCGGGTGCGGCGCGGAGTGATGCGGCGGGTGCTGGTGCACGTGCGTGTGCTGGTGCTGGTGCTGTGTAGATAGAACATCGCTAGATACGTACGAGAGGCGCGTGCGGCACCAGCAGCTGGTGCGGGTGCGGCGCGGAGTGATGCGGCGGGTGCTGGTGCACGTGCGTGTGCTGGTGCTGGTGCTGTGTAGATAGAACATCGCTAGATACGTACGAGAGGCGCGTGCGGCACCAGCAGCTGGTGCGGGTGCGGCGCGGAGTGATGCGGCGGGTGCTGGTGCACGTGCGTGTGCTGGTGCTGTGTAGATAGAACATCGCTAGATACGTACGAGAGGCGCGTGCGGCACCAGCAGCTGGTGCGGGTGCGGCGCGGAGTGATGCGGCGGGTGCTGGTGCACGTGCGTGTGCTGGTGCTGTGTAGATAGAACATCGCTAGATACGTACGAGAGGCGCGTGCGGCACCAGCAGCTGGTGCGGGTGCGGCGCGGAGTGATGCGGCGGGTGCTGGTGCACGTGCGTGTGCTGGTGCTGTGTAGATAGAACATCGCTATATACGTACGAGAGGCGCGTGCGGCACCAGCAGCTGGTGCGGGTGCGGCGCGGAGTGATGCGGCGGGTGCTGGTGCACGTGCGTGTGCTGGTGCTGGTGCTGGTGGTGGTGCATCTCGGTGCGCACGGCCGACACTGCTCCTGCCGCCGCCAGGAACCTGTTGTCCAGCTCGCGCCTCAGCAGATCCGCGCCCGGGCCTGAAAAGCACCCCTCTACATGTCCAACGACCACTTTTTACAATATTTTAACTAATCGACAAATTAGATTTATCGGATACAATGACAGTTCGAGTGAATCGGTCGGTTAACTTTAATGTTTTTATTGTAAAAATTACAGGTAATGACACTAATGACTTACTGCTTTGAAAGAGCGATTCGGCGGAGAATGGATTAGGATTAGGTGGCGGGAGCGGCGCACCGAACAGTGGAGGAGCGGGTGCGAAACCGGAGGGACGCTCCGCACCGGTGGGCCTGCTGAAAGATATACAAAAAAAGTTATTAAAGATACATACACACACACGTTACAAATAAATTCGGTCTTCTCGCGACTGGCTGTTATCGGTCGAGTAGTTATCGAGAAGGTCGCGCGCAAGGCCGCCAACATGTTGTACTCACGTCACCCCCCAGTGCGCCGGCGGCTTGGCGCTGGAGCTGATGCTGGGCACGGTGGGCACGGGCGCCAGCGAGTGCGTGAGGTGCGGCGCCGTGGGCGCGGCCGGCGTGGGCGTGGGCGCCGCCAGGGGCGCCGACAGCGCGGGCGCCAGGCCGGGCGCCAGCCCCGCGCCCAAAGGAGGCGCCAGCGCCGGTAGCGGCAGCGGGCCCGGCAGCGACACCGGCAGCGGACCCTGAGGTTTATACAGTTCATGTCTTTCTGTCCGAACCTTTAAAGTATAAATGAGATCGACTATATTTCGCGTTTACAGAACGAATGAACAAAGCGCAAGAATGAATGCGTGTCTTCGCTCGCATTTGTTTTACGTTAATTCAGCGTTTCGTGATTCACCACGACGATATCTGTCGATAGGCTTCCAAATTTATGTCAAACACGAGGTGACCCGGCAGACATTGTCCTGTCCAAACAACAAATAATACAAAAATCGCATCCCCATACAAAAAGGTGACTCAGTTTTTCTCGAATTTGTAAATTTTCCGGAAACTTTTCCAATTTTTCTTTCCATAAAAATCGAATTAGGACTTATTACACACAAAAATCACATTTTAACACAAAAATTAATTCATTGGGAGTATTACCGGCAACGGGGCAGCTAAGGGTGTGGCCAGCGGAGCGGCGAGTGGTGCGACGAGTGACGGCGCGAGCGACGGCAAGGATGCCGCCGACGAGGCCGGCGTGCTGCGAGACAAACTGCTGATGTTGCTGCTGAAATCAATCACATCGTTGTGTGAGATAAACGTTCAGTTCAATCCATCGTGTGATAGTACACAGTGCCCACGAAAAGTAGTCAGTACTAACAACACGCATTAAATGAAACTTACCGAATTTTGAAGGTGTGCGAGGGGGAAACTTTCGGTCATTGGACGATCTCCGGCGTACAGGTCAGCGTATTTCCGGTCGGCGAAATTAATCCAAATCCGCGAAAATACACAAAAGCATTTAGATTTTATTTTTAGAATGGGATTGTCTTTGTTATAATTTAGTTTTGAATGGGTATTAATAAAGACGCGTGTTTTGCGTACCTGAAACTCTCGCGTTCCCTGTTCGGACTGTGTCCGCGCGGAGAGTACGAGTGCGCCGCGCCGGCCGCGCCCGTCGAGCCCGGCGTGTGAGGCCGCACGCCCTTAGGTGTTTTCGGTGCAACTAAAGGTGACGCAGATAAACTTGTTCTCTGCAAAAATGTACACAATACTTTGAGTAATTAAAACTATTTGGATACGAAATAACAATGACATATTTTGACGATAGCTAATTACACATAATAAGATTAGGTACATTTTATAGTCATTCGTACCGTGTCTGCCGAGTTCCTCGGCGAAGCCGCAGCGGGTGGTAGGTAAGGACTGTGTTGCATTGTGGCTGCGTAAGGTGTGTACAGCGGAGGATACGAGGATCCTGAGTACACAGCCGGAGGAGGATAACTATTGGAAGCAAGAGTTGAGGATACGATTGGACTCTCAGTACGCGCAGGCAATTCGCATGATGGTATCGGGGCTTGCCTCGAATCCACGACGGGAGGAGCGAGGGGGTGGTTACTGTTGCCACTGCTAGTCGTCGACACCGGCGTCCCGTTTGTGGGAGTACAACTTGACGTGGGTAATGAATCCACATGACTGCTCGGTAAATGAGAAGAAACGGGCGTGGCAGCAGTCGGCTGTTGCGGAATATTGACGCCCGTGTGTGATTTAAGGCTGGGGGTGAAAGAAGACATTGTGGTACTTGTAATAGAAGCTAAAGTAGATGGAGGACCAATGTGATTTGGTGTAGACGTCGCTAAGGAACTGGGGTTGACAACAGGAAGGTGACTGGAGAGACTTGTCACGGAATGACTGTTTATTGGATGGTTCATATGAGGGACTGGAGGTTGAATCGCTGCAGAAGGCTGAATATGACTGGATGAAATGTGGTTCGATATGCTGAAGGGTGCAAGATGTGACGGTCGGTTTGCATACACAGATTGAACGGAATGTTTCTGTAAACTCGACTGACTCTGGTAAGCTATTGAGTGACCGTGAATACTGGAACTTATACTGGAGTTTACATGACTAGACCCGATCGACGGGGTAGGGTAGGGGCGAGAGGTCGGCGCGGCCGGAGAGAGCGACCGTCCCGTGAGAGTTTGACTCGGAAGACAGCTCGGAATTGAAGACGGCGTCGAATGTGGTGTTACGCTTTGCGGCACACCATTGACGCGGTTCGAAAACGAGGTAGGAACGGAGGGATGAGTCTGAGCTGCGACCGCTTGATTTCGAACGTCATGGCCTGGCATCACTGGGTGCGCCTGTGAGTGCGGGACGCGGCTCTGTAGACTAGGATGAGGGGCTTGCGCCGGGCTGGGCGCGAGGTGTGGCGGCCGCGGCGTGTGGTGCGCTGTGTGATGCGTGTGCAGGTCCAGGGGCGCTGGAGGCTGTTCCGGAGGTTCCGTTCGCGTTTCATGATTCGTGTGACGGTAGTCGGGCAACGCGGCGGCAGCGTGCGATTGAGACTGAGATTGGTAGGCGGTATGCGAGGGGAAGAGAGGAGAGGGAGCAGGGGGAGCGGGCGGGGCGGGGGTAGGACTGTCGGCGGAGGCTCTCGCGCCCGGCTGCAGCTTGCTGTTGCTGGCGGGTCGCTCGGGCGTGTCGGGGCCGGCGGCGCCGACCAGTCGCGCCGGGATTTGTGTGGCGGCGTGACCGTCGAGAGCCGGAATGTGCGCGCCGTTGGGCCGGTGCGGCGTGTCGGCGCGGAAGGGCGGCGGAGGCAGCGCAGGCGGCGGCAAGGCGGCGGGCGCGGGCGACGGCGCGGGCTGCGGCAGCGGCGCGGGCGCGGGGCTGGCGCTGCCTCCCACCGGCGCGCGCGACAGGGCGAGCGCTCCGCCGCTGCCGCCTCGCGCGACCAGCTCGTTTTTGGCGCCACCACCTGTAGCCGCCGCGCCCGCCACCCGAAACAGAGAGCCTGCGTCCGATGCCTGCAAAAAATTCATGTTAATTTATCACTCTTTTAGTTTCATTTGAATTTAAATTAATACTCTACAAAAACTTCGTGTAACTTACATCTTCCATTGATGCATCGTGATACCTTGGAGAAGGATTTCTGCTGTTTTCGGGACTCGCCTGAAACAAAAACATCAAGAGTAAAAAAAAAATCTCAGCGCAGAAACAAAAGAATTAAATATTTACAAACTTTTGAAAATCATCGCGAAGGGTAGGTAATAATTTATGGACCAGCGCGCTTGAATACAAATGTCGCCAAACGTTAGCGATTAGCTAAAATCGAGATCATAACATCGATTGTGATGTATTTGCTGATTATGGTGGTGTCTTGTGATTAAAATAAGTTATTTACAATACTTAAGTATAAATACTACTTCAATAATATATTGTTCACGAGTGAGCCTTCAGCCTTGTAGAAAGCACATCTTCAAATAAGCAGTAAATAATATATATCATTAATGAGTCAATTGAAAGCAACAATGCGTCTTGCCTAACTTAACACACTGACTGTACTTATAATAATTAGACCAAAAGTTACAAAAATAAATCTAATAGCGAACAAAATAATAAGTCTCTCATACATCGATCAGGACAAACAAACGGAACTTATAATTGACATCAATTACGTAAATGACAAGTTATTATTACAACTGTTACGGTAACAAAAGAATGCGCAAATACGCTAACTTATTAACCGCGAGTCGTCAAAGGGGATGGCACGTCGCGGTGGACACGCGTGTGTTCACGTCGTTAATAAATTATAAGAAGTGGCCACTGACGACAGCGGACCGTTACAATATTAGCGCTAAGCCGTCAACTAGCGACAGGACGTCGACGACGCTTTTGAATGAGCTACATACCTCCGCGAAGCGCGAGTAGTTGATGCTCACTTATATTTTCATTCAATCACTAGCTATTACCCGCTTTTCGTCCGCGTGTAAGTCGGAAATTATCACACGGGAATGTACTACCGAGATAAAAAACTATCCTATATCCTAACCCAGGTCATGGTCTATCCGTGTGCCTTTCAATGTTATCCAAATCCGTTGAGCCGTTGAGGCGTTCCGCAACCGCAAGCCAAGTCCAGTGAAAGCCATATTTTATTTGATTTACTAGTAACTTTATGATTAATGTATATTATAATGTGAATGTTTATTTATGTTCAGTTCCTGATTTAATGTGAAGGTACTTTTGGTAGAGAATCACGTAAGAGGCAATCGTATAAATATGACACACGTATCCATGTCCGGATAGTATAATTCGGAACGAAACGTAGTTTAATAAAGATCGTTCCGTCGTAACTCGTACGTAATTAGTCATTTACAGCGTTGAACTTTTCCATAAATTCCAAAGATAGAAAGATGTAGCTGTGCAAGTGTGTGGCGTATCTGTATGTACTCGCGTTTAGTATAGGTAGTAGAACAGAGGAACGAAGCGATGCGAGTGCGACCCCGTTGGGCCGTCCGTCTGTATGTACCGACATAATTAGTATTCACAATATGTATGCCTATTGTTCAAACCTAACACAATAACCGCCTTCGGGTTTTTTGTATTCATTAGATGAAGATGAAATCACGTCTGACACAAAGACATGCTAATAAGAATTATAAGTAAAACGATCGCATTAGATATACTAATGTGATGATATATTATAATCATACAATTAATACATTATTTTTTATATGCTACCTACTTGTTTGGGGTACTACCAGCAGTTACCGTAAGTTGAATATAATGATTATATTGTGGTGTTTGGAATGTTATAAATACAGGATGTAAGGGTAAACACTCTTGTCATTGAAACCATGGGTAGTTGACTTAAATATAAAACAAATGACCGAACACAACGAAAAAAAAACGTTATTTTCATTAAAAGATTTTAAAAAGTTTCTATCTGACACCGTGCTTGCTAGCGAAACAGCTGACTGACTAAGGGAGGGATCGCGCTCGCTGCCGGTCAGGTCACATCCCGTACCCCCCGCCCGTGTTGAGACGCAAGTTCGTTGCCCTAGCGCATAGGGCAACGAACTTGCGTCTCTTGTGGTAAAATTTAGATCTAAAAAAAATAAAAAAAAAGTTGTAATTTTCCATTGATTTTACGTTCTATAAATGAAACCAAACCACTGGTTGTAAGGATAACGGTGTTTACCCTAACACCCTGTATATAACATTTTTTATTTCAAATTAATAATAGGTTAAAGCAAGATTATGTTATGGTTTACGATAGGTACGTAATGAATTGTATTATATTGATTTTAAAAGGCTATCAAATATTTAGTACCTATTGAAATACTTCTTATTCAAAACCGGCTAACTATCCATTGTAGTGGGTTACGTAATGTGATCATGACAAAACCAGCAAAGGGAAAGACTCAAATAAACAATCGACCCCCTCAAAGACAGCGCCGCGGATAAAAGAAGGAAGTTAAGTTGGTGGTAGATCGTAATCATAAAAGGCTCTTGTTTATTTTTATTGTAAAATAATAATTAAAAGCAATTCATTAAAGCTTTACTACTTATTAAATTATCTTTTCACAAGTATTTAACGGTTTGATGATGAAAACATTCATTATTTTTTCACTCGATAATCTTAAAGCCTCCGAACAATGGAATTGGAACAGTCCGGAATCGGAAAGACAGTATTTTATTCTCTCTTTATGAATGCTTAGTGATGATATTACCTACTACTACAACGACTATACGAGAACAAGCTAGAATAAAGCAAATAAATTAACAAGAAAAATGTTTCTAATCCTCTAATTGAGCATTAAAAACATGTTAAACACAACACAGCGTGGCACATGACAACCTAATGTTCACTCAATTACAAAAATAATAGTTTAAACAAAACGTAATAAATGCTAACAATTTCTGAAACAATAAAAGTTTATTTATTTTACGGCGCGGGTTTCAAGTATTTAAAGGGAATGGAAAGTAATTACCCAGTGATATTTACGAGCTAGCGCCGAGAACGGCTCAATAAAACTAGCGGGCTAACCGCGCCTTTTACGATGGACACAATTTAAGTAGCATTGTCTCTTAAATAAATCTGATTTGCCGCATTTGATTTAATTTTCTATTATTCAAATTGGTTTTATTTTATTGCATGTTGATGAGGAAATACTTTTCTGTTTAGCAAGTCAATATAGCACATTCAATCATTGAGCAATGCATTCTTTCAAAAAAGCCTTTTTTAACAACCGGGATGAATAGCCACCTGTCATAAGATATTTTGATAACTATACATTACTAATAGAATAATAAATAATAGTAAATTAACCGGAAACAATAAGAACATTAAAGTAACTTATTGGCGCCAGCCAGACAGCAGGCAATATACTTATTCATTTTTGGTTTGAGCATTATTGAGCAGAGAAATCTTTCTCATCGCATTACTTTCTTCTAACACCCTTTAAATACTGGCAGCCGGAAGAAATAGTCAATCGATAGTATGGGGGGAACAAATCGTTTCGGGTGCGTTCCGGCAATTGAATGTTTAGCCTTATCCGGTGGGGGTGGGTCGTCGCTCCGCAACAATGGAGTGATAAATCAAGTATGGGCCGCGCGTGCCAGGCGGGCGACGAGTGTCGTGCCGCCAGCCGGCACCCGGCCCGTCGCGGCGGCTTTGCGTCCGGCCTCTCACTACAATAAAGACATTCAAAAACACCGCCAACCTATTAAAACATTTTCTGTCACCTTACCACCTCGTTTAAATAGAATATCAATATCCAACGAGGCAAGATATGAGGATAACATTTTTTCAGGTAATTCTGAAAGGTCCATAAATAGACTAACTTATTTGATTAGGAATTTATTAGTAAGATCCTTTTAACCTCGCGTATGTTGGAAAATAGGTCCCCCTAACTGTCCATCAACGTTGACAAACGTTGGCTGGCTGTCAAAACTATGTTACATAAAAGATAATAATAATTCAGCCCGATTAGCGCGATGACTGATGTCGTGTCGGCAAGTAATAATAGTTCTGTTGAGCCCACCTCCGAAGAGAAATACACGCGACTCTAAATAAATCAGCCATAAAAATAAACGACCGCATTAGTCAACGTTGTCAAAATAAAACTAAGAATATTTACACAACTAAAATTTGAAGTTATTTCTTTGCGTTGCTGAATTATGTTTCGAAATTAGTTTTTTTTCTCCTTATCAAATTCCATTAGTAGAGTCGTTAAAGCAATTAACTCAAGGTAATAAAATAAAAATAAAATAAGCCAACGGCAACGTTTGGAACGTTGCACACCCACACAAGCGTTTATAAAAAGTTAATAACTTTTAATATGAATGAACTTTACGATTCTGAATTAATTAATTCGTATTCTGAATTCAAAACAGCGAAGCATAATCTGGCGATCCCAGCCTCAGGGCCGTTTTGCCCGCCTCCTCCTCACCCAGTGTTGGAAACGGGGAGAGTCGGAAAAAATGGCGTGATAGCTTTTCGCCCCTCATTCCAAATTCTAATACTTTCACAAACTTTTAATAGGATGGGACTTAAAATTCAAGGAGAATTTCATCTCTCTAAGCAAAGTTCAGTCATACCAATCTGGCAATCTGTGACCCCCTGCGATCTTTAAAATACAATATACCTTCCTCGTATTTTACAAATAATACTGAAATGCGAATAGTTTAGCAAGTATTCTGTTTCTGGTTTGCAGATTACCTTATAATAGACATAAACATACAAGATTAGTCGCGACAATAGTCATCTATAAATGTATCCGACCAAAATGATTTGAATAAAACACAAAATTCTTATTGTTATTATTATTTCTCTGGCAGGTTTGCTATTCTTGTATTGTTGAAAATATGAATAATTAATTATATTTTACCAAATTCTGACAGATTGCACACTTAGTAGATTCGAAATTTTAATTAAGTATCTATATTTTATAATTTAACTGCTAGAAATAATTGATTATATCTATAACAATTGTAAATCAATTAAGTGAGCGTGTAATAAGTAAAATATCTAGTTTTCACTAAGTAAAACCAAAACGTTAATAATTCATTAGAGATTTGTTCTTCGCTTATAATTGAGTAATAAAATGAATGTGTCAACACCAGAAGTTAGGCGGATTAACATAAGAAGTAAGTAATAAATTATAATCTCGCACATAAAAAGTGGAAAGCGTAGTCGCTATGTATTCACCGCGCATATTTAGCTAAGAGTTGTTTGTTCATGACCTGAATTTAATGCTGCATACCAATTTTTGTTCTCAGTGACATTTAATGCATAATAAAAAGATAGATTTATTTATTACTACGATTGCAATACGGCTTTAATGTTCTGAGCAGAATAAAAGTAGGTTTTTGTAAATATCATTGGTAATTTTATTTATATTATTGGCTTACAAAAGCGACAAGCAATCGCTAAAGTAGTTTGGGAAAATAACTATCTAATATATAGCTATAAAATCTTTTGAAATAGTTTCCTAATAATTTCTCATTGCTGTAATCTTTGGATACTTATTTAATTTATGGAAGTCTAGAAGTTAACAATGATTATTTTGTAATTATAATCAGAATACGTAGTCTTTTATTCACAGTCTGGTATATAATTGGATGTAATTTTTTGAATTAACGACGCGATCATTGTTGTTAGACATCGTAGGTTAGGTACTGTTCAAAGAATAATTAACAATAAATTATACATTCAAGTTAGTTTCAAATAGGTTTCGTAATGAGTATTTCAAGGTGTTTCTTGACTTAGAAATTAGAAAGAAAGTTGACTACTTGTGTAAACTAGTTTTCATTTTTGGTATTACCCGTATACCAAAAATGAAAACTGTTTACACTAGTGTACTAGTGTCTTTTAATGATAAAACTAAAACCTAGGTCTGCATTTAACACTCGTTAGTAAAGGTATTGTAGTTATAAAAGCAGTAAATAGACTTTTATAGTTCGGTGGTCTTATAAAAACAAACAGTAGTAGGCGAGTTAGCTGATTGGCAAGTGGAAACTATAATTATGTCGTTCACAGTGCCATAAACATTTGGCCGGAATTGTAAGTACTTGTAGTCTAACAGTAGTAGTAAAAGCAAGTCATGTAAACTTAGCATTTCGGTAGTTCGTGACCAAGCGCAATAACCATTCCGTTAGTTTTTCAATGCGAATATGTGTAAATTAAATATGAATTCTATAGCAGGTTGTTTCCATTGTTCAAGTTAATCTCACCAAAGTGGGGTAAATGTTAACGATGCCGGTCACGTAAGGCGTTATGATAAAATATGCGCGTTGTTCACAAGGAATTAAGAATATATTTATCTGTAGTACGAAATGGTTATTTGATTTATAGGACAGCATTGATATCTACAAGATTAAAATTAATAAATGTTTATTAATAAAGAATCGAGTTGTTTACATATTTTATTCTTCATAGCATTTTTCCTCAATCTATTAGACATCTTGTCGTTAGATTTTACCTGTTGTTCTGGGACATCCTTGGTCGGCGACGGTCTTTTGCCGTCCTTGTCCGCCTTAACAGTAGCAGAAACTGTCTTTTCCTTCTTATTCCCTGTCACCGACCCGTGACCTTCCGCCTTTTGTTTATTATTTTTTTTCTTGCTTTCCTTTTTGCTGCTGCCTTCTGCATTGTTCTTAGGTGAATCTTTGATCCTCACTATGGTGACGGTAGTTGACTTTTGGTGAAATCCGAAACTTTAGAATGATAAAAACGTACACCATTTATCTTAAACAATCATGCCTTTGCCTAGTCAGTAAGTCACTAACCACTTTTCACTGTTCTATAATGTTGTCCCAATCACTTTTAAATACTATAAACACCTTGTTATAAATGACGGTAAACTTTGTTAGTGTACTTGACATATAAACAAACTCATCAACAAAAACTCATTTCCACTATGTATCACTGCAATCCTTTTGCACTGAAATCCAGAGAACTGTAGGTATCCAAGGCAGGTCTAGATGTCAGTTCAACTGAACAAAAATAACGATATATCGCGATCGTATGCAAGACAAAGAAAAAGATGATCGACGGGCGGCGAACAGTTTGCCCGACGTGCGGGGCGAGAGTGCGGCGCGGCCCGCAGCCGGTCGTCGGCCGCTATAACCCGCGCCCCGCGCCTCGCGCACGCGCCGCCCGCCGCCCGCCCAACATACCGACTCTTGAATATATCTTGCTACACAGATGTAAAATGCCGACAGATACCAATATGCGTGGGAGAAAATATGTCAAAAGAGACATTATAACTAATTTAATTTTAGGAGTAAACTAAACTTAATATATTACGGCTGGGTTCAGTTTATAGGAAAGAAGCAGTGACGTCCCGCCCTGAAAAAGAATAGCTTCTTGCTTAACGTGTTAAGGCTCTTACATACTGGGGCGATTCGTTGCGCGACGCGACGCCGCCGCATTGTTCGCCGTGAAGTTTTCTCAGAAATTGTTTTGTCAAAATTCGCGTCGCGCGACGAATCGCCCCAGTATGTAAGAGCCTTTACGTTCTATGTGTACCCTTTAGAAATTCTGTTAGTGTAAAAGAGATGATTTATGTCTTTCGTGTTGTACTATAATCAAATTATGTTGAAATTGTTTGTTTTCTTTACTAATTGAGACAATTTTCACTTAATGTTATGAGCCTACCTACTTATTCCATGATAAATCGCATTTCGTTAGGAACTGCCGTGTCTGCTAGTGAAAAGAATTTGATGAAATCAATTTGCCGGAAATTCAGAATTCGGTACCATAAAAAGTTACCCGATAACCATTTTCCAACATATTTTTGGTAACAGAATTTCAATAATTAAAAAAAAAACTAAGGTATGCTCGCTCTTTTTAGCTTTTGCTCGCGCACATCCGAATACTGACACACAACTGACACAACCTCTACGCATATAATAATGGAAAAAAACCCAGATCATACTTATTTCAACAAAATATTATTCATTCGAGATTAAATCAAGATTCTTTATTAATTGCATCAATTGCTTTGCGTAGTTACTAATAGGTCATCACTCATCATCTTAGTATGAATGGATTTATTATTTTGGCTTTTACAGTACGTGGATTTCTTTGCACAAAGCAATAGGTACAGTTTTTAGTACGTGGGTAGGTAGGTACACTAGGTACATGAATGCTGTGAAACGCATAGCGTCCGTTCGTTCGTAGCAATAACACATTCGCGAAAAGCAGTAAAACGGCCGTAAACCGATTTATTTATATTCGTTTTATAACTTATTGCTTTACGACTGCGATTAATGCAGTCGTTGTAGGTAGGGTACCCATAATCATCGCAACTGACTGTATATTGATAAATTTATTAATACTTCATGTTTTTAGTTAATGATATAGACCATGTCTTTCAGAGAATTCCGTTTTTGTTGAAGACTGAGACGAGACGACCCGCCCGCTCCTGCTTCGCAAAGTTTTTACGACTCGACAAAACATCGGTATTTATTTATAAGTAAGTTTAATACTAATGTATTATACACAAATGTTCCGGAATAAATTCTCTAAAAAGTAGTGATAACCACGTAACAATCCGTTGCGTAGTTTAGAAGAACAACGTGGTCTGGTCACACAGACTGACACAAGAAAACTTAAGTTTGTAGTATACACCTCCTATACTATGCAAAAGAATTATAGAAAACATTACATTTGATTTCTTTTATATGTACGTAATAAAAACAAAAACCCTTGAACTTTAACATTGCTTGTTTTTGTATAGGCAACAACAGCCCAGCATACCCTCGGGGACCACTAATATACATATATTTGCAATAATAAAACAACCTTCTTTTGATACAAAAACAAATTTACTTAAGTACTTTAGTATTAAAAGCTTCTCCTCCCTTAGAAATTAATTTGAAATCATTTATTCGGCAAGAAAAACGTATAAAAGACCTCTTAATTTAGAAGGAAACAGTAAAGCGGCAGGGATAACCGAGATAAATCTCGACTTGTCTACAGTAACCGTCTCCAAAGAATAATCTATAAATATAAAAAAACATTTGTAAGAGTTTCCCCAACGAGAGGAACAGATTATTATTGCGAGGAGTTGTGATCTCACGTAAAATATTAACGTATAATACCGAGGGGAAATTAAAACGATATGAACGGATCTCTTTGTATAAATAGTGACGAAAAATACTGAAACGAAAGAGAGATAAACAGACGACATTTATCGTGCAGTCATTTGGAAAAGTAATTTAGTTTGGATATTTGTAATTATAATCACCGTAACAACAAACGCGGTCTGATATCTGCTTTGTTAAGGCATGTATTTAATCGAACAAAATTAAGATTATTGAACTCTAATTAATATAATGAATGCGCCTCTTTTCGTGAACCTTATATGATTCCTATTTTGATATCCTAAAAATAATAAAAAGTCAAGTACGTAAGTGCGACATACTTGGATTAAGGGGTTCGCTCGCCGGCTGATGCCGCGACACCCCTCGCTTCGCTTGATCGGTCCGCACGCGGTTGGTCACAGTTCTAACCTAACCCATATGGTCGGGGTAACCTAGCTTAGTTACTGTGACCAACTATTATAGGCTCGGGCGTGGTTGATCACCGTTGTAATCTAACATCACCCGTTTGTTCGAGGAGACCCTTGCTTAGTTACTGCGACTAACCGTGAGAAAAGGCCAGAAAGTATACAAAAACGCAGTGTCAAGATATTGAACCAATAGCACTATTGAATAAAAGATAAACACTTGTTAAGATACCTCAGACAGAAGTGGGGCACTAGTTGTTCATATTAAGATAAGTTGCGAAATTGCCTTGAAGTTATAGTAAGTTCCCGTGGAATGGTTTCAGACCGACACGACATGCGGACGAAGCCGTGAGCAAAACCTAGTTATTCTATAAAAGAGAGGGGAAAATGTATGGGGCTTGGTCCAAATATCCTCTACTAACGAGACCTATGAATAGTTTATTAGGTAAAGAAGGAGGAACTTTCATTAATCACTCATTGAAAAATCTGTCAGTGAAAAGCTATAGCAATTTTTTTTTTAGTTTTTCAATACTTTTATAATAAGTATCCTCTGCCTAACCCTTCGGGGAGTACATGCGTGATGTTTTGTTTAGTTATACTTAGGAACTTATATTTTTTTGTCGTTTACTTTGCCAGTAAAATCCAAGGGGGATCGGAGAACAATATGGTTCACAGTTATTAAGATGTACAGTATCAATAAATTAAAGATCTTACCCACGCCATATAATTTCAATTATCCTTTTACTGACACATTATGATAAGTTTATGTCCGGGATTTTAAAACGTATGACTATTATATCAATTTGTTTGTAAAGCTACTAATATCAATTTTATTACGGTACTGAAATTATTAATAATAAATATTACAGTAATGCAATGCAAAACAACGGTTTTTCAGAAAATATTTTGCTATAGTACCCGTTTAACACTAGGTATATAATAATTCATACGTTCATAACAAAACTTAGATTACTACATTCAATTTCACATATGATAAATTGAAGTGAACCGATTGTTACGAGCCAGAGGGCAAAGTTTATATTTTGTAAAATTGAAACGTCCCGAACGGCAGTGAGCCGGAAATTCGCTCGCGAGCGACAGCCGCGCTGTTTATTTTTTCCTCTCGTTTTCCCCCTTTCGGTAGCAATAAAAACGAGTAAAGATTTTTTTAACCCTAACAAAATATACTTTTCAGTATTTGAATCCAATAAAATTTTTAAACCAAAACCGGAATTTTTATTTAATTGACATGGAGACTAGTTTGACTTTTTTTTAATTACAATTTGGAATACTGTGATTCGTAGAAACTAATGTTTTCAGCTTGCTATGATTGTTTGTATGCTCGTTGACTGCATCAGGGAATTAAAATGAGGGAGTTGCGGGTCCCCGAAGGGATTAGTTTGCCATCAATCTGTCATGGTTATTAAACTCAAAATTCAGCGACCTCGCTCGTTCCATATAGGCGAAAACAAGGGTGGTATTTTAATTGTGAGGCACTGATGCTTTTTGATCATCTGAAAGTTAAAGAACACTAGCGGAAAATCGGAAATGTCTAGTTGCCAAACCATTGTAAGTGCTCACTCTTACATTAAAATAGGGTAATGTTTTATCTGTAATACCAGTAAACATATCAAATAGTTGAAACATACGTGGAATGGCTAAGCTATGTAAGAACGCGCGTTTACTAATACCAGCATCAATGAGTTTGATTTCGTTCAGTGCGAACTGTGTGATACAGCATTGATTACGCAGATTGAAATCAGTTCGCCCCTCACACTGCTTGTTAATGGTGCAATAAAAACGACGCTTATCGATTTAGCCGCCCGTTAAGAACGCTTCAAGGCATAATAATTTATTATCCAAACAATGTTGCGTCAGTCGATGTAAATTACAGTTCTCAGCGGTGGAATTATATAACGAAGAGATTTGTTAACCGCCCAGTTGCGGAGTGACAAAAGTAATTAACACTTACGATACACTAGAGTGCTTGGTTTACGACGCTTGAACCTTAGGGACCCCTATTTGGTCGGGTCTTAAACGAGGGAGAGAAAATGGGCCCTCGATAACGATCAAGCTACGTTTCACGACCCTTAATTTTTATAATATTTTTAATTTTTCTCTCTGATCTATCTTAACTTTTTACATAACAGAGAACACAATATAGTATATTAAAAAGACCGGTTATTGTATAAAAAATAAACGATATGCGTAGAACAATACGACCATATGTATATTTTTATTTTATTCGTCGAATGAAACCTCAGCAACGACAAACAAGGGTGAGAGATACGAACGGGAGGTACTGGTATTGAGAGTCAGACAACGACCGCAGGATTTATTTCGAGCCTCATTCAATTTGCGGTAAACGTATTGTTGGATTGCGTTTTTGTATCGTTCCCTCACTGTATAAACGTTATGTTTGTTAAAAATAAATTTGTTCTAGACTGAATATGTATTTTTATTTTCTGTTTTCCCTCAGGTCTTAAGTCTGAGTACTTTTATCGCTCATTTAGAAACTATGTTGTTGGCGAAGTTGTTAGTATGGTAAAAGAGAAAGCGTCGGCAAAAATTTGAAAGTGTTTCTACAGAACAGACGAGGACACACAACAAAGCGAATGCAAAGTAACGTACTAGACATACAAATGTGACTCGTATCTGCTCAATCGGAATAGTGATGAGGAGAACGACAACATGTTAATGAAACTAAACGGTATTTTTAGGACATGCACCATCGAATTTAATTAATTATTCATTGTATAAATTGTATGTTACTGTATTTTAAATATTGGCATAGAACGATACCGAAGAGAAAAAAAAACAACTACAAGCCGGAAAATACTTCTTTCGAATTTTCCTTGTCATCCGTTTTCCCCTTACAGCATTATAGCAAAAAAAAAAAAAAAAAATATATTATTACGCCTGTTCGTAAAATAATTTTGTTCGGTCTAAGTTTAGTAAAGAAATTGACTTTTTAAATGAAAAAGAACGCTAACTTCCGAGTTGGATATATAGGAGTTAGCTTCATTCGACAGACTACGAAATCGATAGAACAAAAATGTAATTAAAACGTAGAATTAACAAAATCTACGTACCGTGTGTATACCGATAGTAAGAGCGTTGAAGAGGGTGTAGAATTACAGATGTGGTGGGGTGGGGGCTGCAGAGGAGGATGCAGCGAGAGGCGACATAAAATTTTCAACGACCACGTTGAGTATCTGACGGCATTATCTAGCTGTTTGCAAGTGCTCCGACGCTTTTCATATTATCTTTTGAATAAAATTTAGTGTAATATTACTTTAGAATTTGCAAACGTAATTCATATAACATTTTGAGACGTATGTTCAAGAAAAACTACGTTCTTTTGTGGTTTCTTATTTGCACAAGTATTATATGATGTGGAAGTCTCCAGAAATTCACACGGAAATATTTATCGCAATAGACCTGTTTAATAGACGTTTTCGATAGACAAACTGAAGTAGCGGTCTATAAACTTCGAGATGAAAGTTTATAATAACTAAACTGGTAATTTACGTACCAAAATGATAACATATTTAATTAATTTATAGATTTTATGTTATGAAAATATCTATATTATTAAATAATGCTGCTAGACGCTGTATTCAGCAAAGTAGATACACTGTTCAAGAACGTCATCATATCGAGTTTTCAGAAAATACCAACGAATGTAAATAAAGCAGTATTTCCAACGTCGGAAAAATAAATTTCAATAAAACCGTACCGTATTCACGAGGAACGTACTTACAATTCAAGCGCTCTGTACTCGATCGTAATTTTAAAGAATGAAAGAACTTTGAGAAAAATTGTAATAACTTTATAACTCGAGGGAAAAGAAAATTATTTAAGTATGAGCGAGAGTAAATAATACGAAGACGAGTCTACAAGTAGAGATAAAATAAGCGGGGCAGCTGTAGAGAAGCGGGCGGGGACAGGGAGCACTGACAATCTCGTTATAGATGTGAATAAATAATGAGTAAGCATTAAGCTCGCCTTTCCCGCGCAGGGGCGGCTGCCGAGTTGCCTTTGTTGTCGGCGCTGTTTACTGCGCCGGAGATTGTGCCCGCCGCAAGCCCAATTTATTCCGCTAATCGAGCCTCACCTCGCTCGGCTTAAATTAATTAACAACGACTTAACCCTACCATATTAAATTTACATACGATTATGTTTTAATTTTTTTACTTCTTTGAACATGAAATGTTGCCTTAACCTTGCCTTTCGGCTGTTTTAGTTTGCAGTGAGTTAGATTATCTAATCTTTTTAAAATCCATCTAATGCATCTACCAACAATAAGAGCCTGAGTGAAGACAGGTATGCCATGTATGTACGAGACAACAATTAGCGGTATTACTTTCTTATGTAGGTTGATTGCATTGCAAGGTATTTGTTTTGTTTATTTATCAGAAGCTGACACAAAGCATGTGTGTGTTCTTTACTTCAAAGGGAGGCGGTGATACGAGCACGCCCACGGACCAGGTGGACACGTCCGACATTCCGCAGACATAGCACACTGCCAACAAAGTTTAGAGTAGCGCCTAAACTCTTCAATCTGACTTGAAACATTCACCGATTCAAATTATGTAACACCACACTAACATTCAGAATTAACTACAAATTGGTGTAACAAATACAGCAGCACATGTTGCACAACATGCAGAGATATATTTCCAAATATCATCAAAACGTAGGCTGTTAACTTGAAACTACATATTTCGCCAACAAAGCGTTGTTGCATAAGAGGATTCGGTCAAAGAGAAAGAGAATTTCGACGCGGGCTTTGTGCGCCAAATTGAATTGAATGTCATACATAACGCATTCCGCAACCTCAAAGGGAGTGTAATTGCGATCTGGCGGCTCCATTTAAAATGTATCCGTGCAAATCTGAGCTAAGCACGGCGTGCGAGGCATGAGGCGACATGGCTTCACGACGCTAGTAACCAGTGTTCGCGTTGCAAATCGCGCGCCCATCCACTCGTGTCGCTTTGCGCGACTTGGTCGTTTGCCAGCCGCTTTGTTTTATCGCTCTCGCGAACTATTTGGCATCTAAACAATGTTTCTATTTAATGATACAGAAAAATCGCATCAGATATTTCAATGTGTCATCACTGACAGTTTTAACAATGATTATTTAATTCCAGCCTGGTCATTTTACGACTCTGAAAGTTATTATGTTCTCTATCTGTCAAGGGGTCAAAATACTTTACTTCATGTCATTTAGATTTCATGTTTTTGTAATAATTTAAATAAAAAGAACTTGTTTTTTTTGTAGTTTAATCGTTTAATAATTATTAAAAACAAAAGTATTTTTGCGATCATTAATTCATTACATAGTACAGTAGAAATTCACTACGTAATTTTGATAGGAATGTTCTTAAAATATCGTGCTAGAACCTATATCGATATTGGCAGTAGTTAATCACGGTTGACTCTATTATTTGCTTTATTCCCTAATAAAATAATAACGTCGTAAAAAGGAGCAACAAACCAAAAGAGATAAAGAGAGAACATAATAAAAACAGTGCAATTTTAGGGGTATTTTGTCGAGGTTATATCCATAAAGCGAGTGGAGTGAGGGTGGGCGCCCCCACCGTCGACCCGACGTGGGTTGTAATGAATAAACTCAACCGGGAGGTTCTATCATTTTATTTAATTCCGCAATGGGAACGATCATACCTTAAACACTTAACAAACTGATTTGGCAAATTGTTGGGCTTTTTATTACTGTATGTATCCACTCCTTTTTGCATTTAACTAATTGAACTAACAGACATCATGTGAAATGTTTTATGCATAATGAATGTATTTATTGACTGTAACGCTGCGCGCTGATTTATGAAATTATGACACACTGAAAGAAGTGAATTGCATAACATTAAGAGAACTGGCCAGTCCAAATTTTATTCAGGATTGAATTGTACACATGAAATCTTTCAACAAATTAGGAATGCAATGAAAGGACCTCACTAAAACATTACAAATCGATGTCTCGAAAAAAAAAATTGAAACAAGAATATTTAAAAGGGGCGAAATGGAGTGGAGAATATTCGCACATAGGTAAAGTAAACCTGCGCTCGGAAAATATTTCTGCGAAACATGAGAGCTGTAAAGCCCTGTAGAACAAAGGTATTAAAGCGAATTTTCAAGCTCGCTCGTTGGAAATACCAGGAAAAGCGACTCTACGGCACCACTAACTCATTTTGTTTGCTCTCCGTATAAAAATGTAGTTTGTTTCTGAGCGTTTGTAAACGGCGCGCCAACAATTGTGGGGTGGCTTGTGTTATCAAGTTTTTCGCAATCGTATTTTGTTTGCGTGCAAATCATTAAACGGATTTTATCTATTGATTTTTCAGTTTTGTTTATGTTCTTTTATTATGTTGTTGAGGCATGCAATACAATCGTTGGTTTGCAAGTTCTACAAAACTTATGATTTACCTTCGATTGTTAGCATAAGGAATGCAACAATGATTTATAAAACATAACAATTGCATTTCATGCCATTCTGCTATAAATGTAAACAATCATTTTATACGAAATGGGTGAAGTCACAAATATATAAGTATACATTAGTTTGGTAGGTAAGTACTAGGTACTTATATAGAATTCATATAAAGAATGATTTTTATTAGGTACGATCTCAGCAGATACTTTTGCTCAATATTTTTGGAAGGTCAGGATGATATTAGTGCATATCAGAGACTGATAATCCGAAACATGGCTGACAGACACCCAATCCGTTTGTCATTTTTTAGACAATCGTCTTACGACCATCTATTAACATAATACACTTATGCTAAATCCTAACAAAATTACCATAATATCTATTTAGATTTGGCCGTAAGATGTTGCAAATGTTGCAGTTGCTTTGCATAATAATAATTTATTGTTTTAGTATGTACCAATACCTACGTCATAAAACGACAACATTAATTTGGCTAAAACCAACACAAAGAGAAAATAAACATAAATAAAAAGCAAAAACGTAGTAACGTACATATAAGGATGTCGGTCACTTGTTTCAAAATAAATTTACGTAGTAATGCGAGCTGAAAATAGAGAGGGGAAACTAAGCGAAACGGCGAAGAGCAATGAGGCGATGCATAAAGTCGCTTCGAGACGAAGCCGGAGTATAAAACAACAAAGTGGTCGACGCATCTCGCTCGGCATAAAGAGGGAAATAATCTGACACGACGAACACTAAAGCGTCGCAGAAAGGTACTTTAGAGTGCATATATATGTATAATAAATAATGATGTGTCTTAGTCTTACAAGTATATTTTATGATATGTTGTAAAACAAAACCATTGGCATTGGCAGTGCATAGTAAGAAGCTGTTAATATTAATAAACATTTATTCTACTAAAACAGTATCAATAAAAAGAACCAAGTGTTGTATTAATGCTTTTAACGACAAATTACTATAAACGGTGGTCGTGATCGTAGCCGTGGGAGTCGAGTAAAAGTAAGATGGGGACGATAACGGCGTGTCGGCATCGATAAGGAAAATAATTTATGATCCGACGTGGGGTAAAATACAATATAAACACTATTTGGCACTTTGTAACAAGATAATCACGCTGTTTAGCATTTTTATGGGTTTAGAAGAATGAAATACTTATTTACTTTTATTAGCAGTGAATTATGAGTAGACTATTAGGTACTATTCTAAGAATTTCATTTTAAGACTTCTCAATCAGAAAATACTTACATTAAAATTATAATATTTACATTTTTATTTTACCATTGACACTGAATCATAGCAACATTCTAAGACATGCCTGGATTAAGTATGGATACGAACCACAAAATAATTGAGAAGCTTTTACGGAGCTTTTATTGGCCCGTTTCGTTTACGTGGATTTAAATTCAGAATTGTTTTAGCGATACTTTTGAAATTCAATGCTGTGTCAGCTTCAGCTGTGCTAGTGCTGGGATATCGAAAGCAATGATCTGATCACAAAAATATTATCTCATAGTCATATCTATTCTCTATCTTAATGATTTACAAAAATAACTTTAACAGAAAATTATTCACATTTGAATGCTTTATTAACTTCCCCAGGTTGTAAATTCTAAAATAAACGAAACGAAAGTACCGATCGTTCATCCTGTCAGTTTACGTATCGCATAAATAAACAGTTAATCAATCTAAATAAAATAAACATGCAGCTATAATGTTAAACATTAACAAACCACGCTTGAGTTGGCAAATCCTCAAGGCAGACAATGCACCTAACCACTGAGATATGAAATGCATTCCGAGTCATAACAAGTAATTAGCGTGGCAAGTTCAGTAAGCTCGGGCGACAGCGAGCTTCAATGACTGCGTCTTGGACGTAATACAATCTGTAAGCGGTGTGGGGCAACGTTGCGGTATATTTAAACACCTGTCATCCCCCTCGTCTCTCTATGGGTCGCCTAACTTAGATTACTTTATAATAATTCCTTGAAATTTCACTCCAGACGGAATGTATAAATTGGGTGTTGTCGCAAAGTTAGCGAATTATTAATGGACATGGAACGGTTAAAGTCAGGCGGGACGGTGTATTCTACTGCTTTATCACATTGTCGTCGCGTAACATGTTTGTTTTCCCGGTTCCTCGGGCCACTAACGACCTAGAGCTATTTACGACGAAAATAACGACTGCCGAGGCTTTAACCGTTAGGTGTTATCTTTTCGAAAGCTTTGAACGCTTGGTCTAGTATTTATTATAACTAGATTCAATAATACTTATTGTGAATAAAATTAGTTGTATAGAAATGGTATGTAAGTACGTAGGAAATTGGTTATAGTGGTATGGCCGACATACAGGTTTTATTTCACGTGCAGGTTTAGTTTATATTAAAATTAGCCAAGGGGCGACATTTGCAATGTCAATGCAGTCCATTTTGACGAATAAAACAATAAAAAATACAATAGACGCTGATATATTTAGTAACCTATTCCGCTTGACTATTCTTCAAGAGTCATAAAAACCCTGTAAGAAATCGACACGTGTTTCACCTCTCAACGAGGCATCTTCAGGATGACGATTGACCAATTGCAAACCAGAACGCGACGTGTTACCACATCGAGCGCTGGACGCAGAGTGAATCAAATCGCCCGACACCCGAATTTAATGGATTTCCGCAAAGTCACGCCTGAATCAATTAACTGAATAAAACAATATTGATTTTATTGTTGTCGAGCAGCTAAACTTTTCAAACAATGAAACTATGGAATAGAATTTCTTTTGAAATCCTTCAGATTATGATAAATAGTAAGTTACGCAATTGGGGCGCTCCTTAGATTATTTCTTACTAGTAGCGCCCCGCGGTTTCACCCGCATATTTCTCGATCCCGTGGGAATATCAGGATAAAAAGTATCCTATGTGTTAATCCAGGATATAAACTATCTGTGTGCCAAATTTCTCGCAAATCGGTTCAGTAGTTTTTGCGTGAAAGAGTAACAAACATCCATCCATCCATCCATACTTACAAACTCTCGAGTTTATAATAGTAGTTAGATTATTGGCCATCCAGGTATACTTGGAAATTTCACCCCGCGTAGGTGTATGTATTTTTGGGGATTTATTGCTTGGGTATTTAAAGGTTTGCTGGGAGAAAACTCCACTTTGAGTTAAGCTCGCCTTTATTATGGATTTTATTTATCATTGTTACTTATTATATTTGGGGTAAGTACAATTAAGAATCCAACTAAACCTGTAAAAAAGAAGATAGATCTTTAGCGAAACTTGATAAACTAATGGCTGATTTGTGTATAAGGGAAACATGTGAAGTCGCCAGTCCAAACAAACAAAGTAACGTCACAAACGGACAAAGCTCATCGGTTCCAAGGGACTTGTATAATTTGCGTACGGCAGCGTATATTGTGTTAGTCGTGGGCTCAAGGGGTGTTCGAGTAACATTCCGGCGAACTTTGCGGCCGGCTAATTACGGCCGGGCCGGGTCGCACACACGACTACGACGACGTGCAAATAGCCGGGCGGCTTATCTGCGTAACATGTCGTGCGCCGCGCCCGTAGTACCCTGCTCCGCTTGATATATTGTGGTTCGTGATACATTAAAATTAATTCAGCAATTCACAGTAATTTTTTAAACATAATTATGTATGTTCTGCCACGCAAATAGCTACAATGTCGTCTTTTATGTTCACTAGCTGTTGCCCGCGACTTCGTCTGCGATTTAGGATAAAAAGTATGTCCTTCTCCAGATCATGGTCTATCCATGTGCCAAATTTCATCCAAATCCGTTCAGCCGTTTTAGCGTGAAAGCGTAACAAACAATCTCACTTTAGCTAACAATTAAGTAGTTTTAAATATTTAAGAAGTTTTTTGTAACCAAGAACCTACTCAACCTACCTATAGCCTAGTCAATGCTAGGTATGGTAGCAGATACATTATTAGGAGCTAATAACACTGCGATATATTAGCGCTGAATTATAATAGCGCTGAATTATACCGTACGCAGTAAGCTTCTATCCGGCTTCAGTGGTTAAATGCGCTTGGCATTCAAAGCACGTTGACATGCGTTTATCAGAGCGGGAGCTCAGACCGCAGTCGGGTGCAGTGACAAACGGAATCGCAGAGTGCATCCCGAGTGAGCTGCTGATCCGTCGAGAGATATCCCGACCTCGGCGTCGAGTGCTAACACTCGCCTGGCTTCGGATGATTACGGCCCTTTGACGACGCCTCTTTGTCCTACACGTTTCGAAAGTAGCAACAAGCAACAACGCTTTTTCGCTTTCACTTGCAATAGTTATTTCTAAATATACCAAGAGCTGATATTTATTTTAAATCCTTACATGTTATAAAACAAAATCCTCCGCCGCGTCTGTCTGTTCAACAGACAGAACAAGACGTTGTTCGCGATAAACTCAAAAACTGCACCGATATTCATGCTGTTTTCACCAATGGATAGAATGGTTCTCGAGGAAGGTTTTAGTATACATAATAATAACCGACATCCACGTGGGCGAAGCCGCGGGCATCAGCTAGTAGACTATAATATTATTCTATTCCATGAGTTCTAATAATAGGAGTATGGCTCTATATTACTTGTTTACATGGCCAACCGATAGGAATAAGTCTACGTTTGGAATTTAACAAAGGCTTGAAATGTGAGTGATTTAAGTAGGAGGATTTAAGGTTCAGTTTACATCGTAGTAAGTTAGGTCTTATCTAAGTCAAGCCGGTTAGACTGGAGCACGGACGGAGTAATAGGAATCTCCGTAGAACTTTGCGAGCGGGTGAGCCTGCGGGCGACTGAAGGGTGGCGTGGCGGGGAACGGGCGACTCTTGTTATTACACCCTCTCACCTACGCAAGGGGTTTCTGTTCTCGAGCCGTACTGTAGCGCAAGATTAAGACGCTCCTCGCTTTGCTGTTAACACTTTGGCTTCCGTTCTGCTTGTTCTGAATAGCTTTAAGTGTGCCCTAAAGTTTCTTTCAGTCAACGTTAATATACTTTTATCATGTCATGTAATGTAAGTGTATAAATGAGCAACCAATTTATTAGTATCGGTCTACTAGATAAGTATCCACTATCAAATGATTAGGGTAACAAGGAGGATCTGTAGCCTGCGAACAAATCTATTATGGAAAACTAGGAAAAGTTACTATGGAACAAATCTAACTTAAATACATACTTGTTATGGTCTCGAATTATTTTGATCAAGATACAACCTAACATCGACCTGTAAATTGCAAAAAACGTAAGAAAAGTTGAATTTCGCGGGCGCTGGTTTCGGTAACAATAAATTAAGCAAAATAAGTGTTCAACCATTAATGGTAAATGTAGAAAAAGTAGACGTCTATATAAACAATATGCCTGAATAAAAATAACAAAGCAACACAAATAAACCTTTAACAAAAAAACAAGATGTCAAAAAGCAAGCTGAAACCAAAATCGTTTACTTCACGTTGTTACATTTCACCACTTCGGTTATAAATAAAAGTGCCGAAGAAAAGCCAGATAAGACGGCAGAGAAATAAGTTTAACCGAACGGGAGAAAGCATTATCATTGGCTGCGAGCGAGGAACAAAAGAAAATGGTGGAGAGCGAGCGTACGAGAGTACTTTATAGGCGCGTAAATATGTTTTATATCCCTCTACTGTCTGTTATACACTGGCGCGCCGCCGAACCCACCCCCCAGAGCCAGCCCACCCTCGCCCCGAGGGTTGCCGCGCTCTCGGAAATGCCGAGCTTTAATAAAACATATATTTTTCCGAGCGAGGAAAATACTGGGGAAACTCGCAATTTGTTCTTTCACTTTATGCTCGTTTACAAGACAAAAGTAGAACATTCTAGAAACATTATGTTAATCACGCAGTTATGTAGTTTATTATAATTACAGTGTTGTATTAAATTAAAATAACACCGGTATGTGCCGAGTAAACGTTAGTGATTCGTTGATGGATGAAATGTTAGTAGGTGCGAGTTAGTCGTAAAGCTTGTAGTGGGCGGTGAGGGGTTTATGTAGTTGATCGGCGGAACTGTGACATTGTAGTACTTAATGGTGTTGCGGTGACCCTTATCTCGCGTGCCGCACCGCCGTCGCCGTGGGTGCGGCCGATTTATTGCGGTACATGTGGGTACCACACTCGGCCTATTACTGCACTAAACATCTTTATTTTTTTCTTGTTTACACACATTTCACACTAATAGGTACGCGGGTATTATAAAATATAAACAAAAGTTCATAAAACGAAATATTCCCGGAATGAAATCCTAATCTACAGAAGCCCACACAATTTCTCCGTAATTCAAATCAAATTTTCACCATAATTGCTGATTTGAAAAACTCTGAGGGCATTCTACGCAAAGGAAATGAAAGTAAAAAGAATTTTAAGAAATAAGCCTACGCTGAGAGATGATAAAAGAGAAGTAGCGATTAAGATAATTTTGAAAACAAATTTATGTTTCGATTCTGTGGAGTAGATTGAATTATTTTCTTGTTGCTTCTAAAACGAGTTCTAAAAGGAGTCGTAAGCGGCCGCCCAAGGAGAGAGCACTAAAGAAAACTGGTGTGTCGGAGCGAGACCGTTTTGCTGTTACCGCAACGAGGCACAGACTGTGCCGTAAAATATTACACCAAACGAAAGAAGCTCTTTCAATTAACCGAGGCAACTTTGCGTAAGGTAAATTTTGCCAAGTGGCACCCCATGCAGCATAAAAGAAATGAATGCATCCACCGAATACAATAGATAAAAGTTTTTGCTATTTTATTTTTAGGGTTGTATAATCGCTTTGTTTTTATCAACAGACACAAATATAAACGAGATTAGTGTTAATAGCACTTAAGGCTGGTGGCAGCCGATCAGTATTCATGAGCTTATTAATGTGAGCTCTAGACAGCCTCCCTTTACGGCTGTGGCTGTAGGCACAGATTACCCACCACCCGCTTAAATCGACCAGAAGTGATATGCTCACCTGATGAATGATGATGAGCCAGACTGCGACACAGATTTATTTATAATATACTTGTCAAAGTCTACGGACATCAATAGATAGCTTATAAAATGTGTGGGTTGAAATAATTATGATAATGTGAAAATTATTCTCAATATTAAAATACCTGATCAAAATTATGACAATGTACACGGGTGTGGTGTGTTAGTTGCATTAACTGTAAATGGCAAGTTAGGTACGAGTGCGCAACTCGACGGATTGTGGTTATGCAGGGGCGGGCCGGTCCACCGCCTGCATCGCCAGTTGCCGGCTCCTGTTACTACTAAGCTAATAACAGAGTTTACCGAGCTCGGAGAGTTTGCCCAGATTCATGTTCAAGCTATATTCATAACCTCTCCATTGTTTTCAGGGAACTTTAAGAAGGAAGTTCAATTTGCGTAACTAACTTAACTATAACAGACACTGAAGAACTAGTTTTCACGGAACTTTCTGACAAAGTCTAACATAATTATTACAACTTAGTGAGCTATTAATCACTTAAAAATAAGATAATATTAGAATAATATCATATTTCATTTCTAGCAGTACGCACACGTCTACGTGACGTAGGTACAGTAAGTTGACGTTTGAAATGATGTTACGGAAGCGTCTACGTAATTAGCCAAACGCGACCGGATTTGCATATCAAAGTGGAGGCATAATTGAACTCGGAGTGCAAATAGCCCAAGTGGAATCGGATCGAGTTAGTGGCGCTCTCTAGCTAAGTGTAGCGAGCAATGGCAGGCACCCGCTCTCACCTACACATCGCTCCCAGCTTGCGATGCTCCGAGCGATGTGCTCAGCGCTGTCAACTTCACGGGATAATTTAATTAATCGACTACGGCACAACACAGACTCGGGTCTGATTTCCTCCTCAGATATCCATTTACTGCCATTATTGTGCCGTTCAACTTCATAATTCGATTATGTTTGACAACTACGGGATTATGTTTAAACTGGATTACTTACATTTAAATTGGCCCTTCGGGATTTCTTCTTTGCTTTTTGATAAACTGAACTTAAATAAGTAAGAACAGGTTTTTAATCCATTCAGCTTAGGTTTCATGGAATACATTTGGCCTAACAAGCTTGTATTTATTTACTTGAGAAAAGAGTTGATAAAGTGGCCCGAGTGGCGAAAGTTTCTGAAATGGCTACCTCATGCTGGAAGGCACAGCGTGGGTAGGCCATACGACGTGGACTGATGACATGGCGAATATCTTTGGAGTCATCAGCTGGTTGCGAGAAGCAGTCGATGTGGCGATGCTTTGTGGAGGGCAATTTCCAGCACCGGACGTCTTTAGGCTGCATGATGATGGCAAGGTAATATCATCAACATACTGTAATGTAATGAACTGACGTATTTGTAAAACCTAACCAAAGTATTAATTGCTTCAACAAGAAGCTTATACAAAAACGAGATTACATTACACTTCAAGGGATAGATTGTCTAATAAAACACTTATACTTAGTTCTCCTGAGAAAATTGAGAGAAATTGAGGGTGGGGTGTTTCGTCCAGAGCAGGCAGCGAAGCGGCCAGATAATTAGATTAAGGGGAACGGTCGAGTCGGGGTTGCGGTCGCTCGAACAATGGTATCAGTCTTTTAAAGCTTTCGGATTTGCACGACTGCTGTCACAGATTGTTCTACGAGGTTGTTTTTTTAGACTGGGCTGTATTTGAAGTGGACAAAGTCAGTGTTAAGACATTACCAGCTGCTGTTACGATCGATTTCAAGTTACTTTGCAGTATTATTTTGTTACTAATTAATTAATCAAAATAACACGATAATTCTAATTCTAAAACGTGAGTAAAGAAAGAGTTTGAGATAAAATTTGAATAAATACATAAATCAATACTAATTCAGCAACACTCAATCTTTATAACGTAATAGTTTGATAACAGGTTTAGTATAAATAGCATGAAATGTTAAAGCGCAACTACCAGTAGTTAGTACCGCTAAAGGCGGTGTAATGTATTTAATTACGGGCACTTCCAGACTGCGCCAATCTAGTAATTACTGAACAGAGCGACGGCGCGTAATCAGCGCCCTTTGCCACGTCGCACGCGTCGGAGAGCGCTCAACACTCAAACTCTGGCCGCTTTTGACTAGCATTTCACAACCTGTTGACGAGTTAGTTACGCCTCTGGAGCATGTACTGCGTACAGTCCGTACAAAGCGGACATCTTGCACTACCTACATTCGATTAGATTATTTTATAACAGCCTGCCAGCTTGTTTTACCTGTAGTATAGTTAAGCTAGTTCTAAGTACAAAACGTTAAGAAATCAGGTCCAATTCATTAACAACAATCCAACTAAACAATTTTGTAAACAGGTGCTTAGAACGTGTCGTTCCGCCCCGCGAGATTAATCACTGTGTACTGGCAAGTCCGTCCGGGTAATAAACCGGGAACGAGCAACTTCGCCACTTACATTACACGGACATTTATTTCCAACGCTCTGTTTCAACTTTTCCAACTCTCAAAGAGTCGAGGAGTTGAAGACTGTTTTAATTAATTTACGCGATTCGTAAATATCGTTTAGAAACATTAACTGCGAAGTTTGGAGAAGTGATATTAATATTAAAGTACTTGCCTTGTCATCGTCGCCTTCGCTATCACACTGCAAAAGGAGAAAAAAAATATTTGAGTAAAAATGTGGCGTTTAGAGGAAAATGGATTGGCTTTGCTCAATTCATGCATGTTGATTTTAATTAGATACATTTGTTACTACAATCCGCAGCTGAAGATTAAAGCCGCAATTATCTGAAAGCTGCCAGCATCATTCTTACCACAAAATCGAAATCATTTATTTTTTAAGAATAGAACTCACACCTAAACCAAGCGTGCAATTTATTCTAAACAGTATGTTAAAACAAATTGCTTAGAATTTTAAGTATGCGAATAGTCTGCATAAAATAATGAGGTGATTTTTAATGTAGCCTATTTATTGCTGTTGTCAGCACATATGATCGTACTGAAGTGTTTGGCAGTAGATGAACGTATTCTATAATTACCATTAAACAATCTCGGAAAAGTCCAATTCATATGGGAAAAGAAGACTATTATCGTAACATAAATCGATGAATGCGTTACGCGTTATTTATGAGGTAAGTTCACACTGCCGGGGGAAACAACAAGGGATCTGGCTGAGATATTACAATTTCAAATAAATACAGAACATGAAGTATTCAGGACGGGCGCAGGTAATGTTATGTAGTACGGAACGGCACCGCCTCGACAAATCTCGTGATTTAGCTACGATACGCGCCGAATATCGAACAGGGTCTATGTGTGTTGCGTGATCTGGGTAAATTTGCACACAGTAATAGAGAATTATAGCTATTACATGTCTTTTCCAACAGACAAGGGTTATTTCGACTTTAATTCATTCAATTTATTCATAGACCGTATTGATTTATGGGTTAGTGTCATATTAGATATTCATTATGACAATAATTATGATATCTATTTAGCATAATTATGTTTCATATGATATCTATTTAGCATAATTATGTTTCATATTCTGAAGAAAATACATCTATTCATTCCTACCTCAGCCTATCATCATGCATGCAGCAAGGGTTCTACTGAGTCGTGCGTGGTGAAATAGAAGAAAAATAATAAAGAAAGTTCTACACAGCAAACGGACAACATTGATAATACTCACGATATAGCCTTTTCCGGAACTACAGCGGCTACTGGCCTGTAGGCAGGAGAGAGAAAGCGAACATATGAGTGGATTGGAGTGACTAGGGGTGGTGAAGTTTGTCCCGTCTCTCCTAACACTCGTCTTAGCCACAATGCTTTCAAAGTAACATAGCAAACAGAAAAAGCGTTCTTCTAAAGATAGAATTGTATCTTCAATATTGCCAATTATAATAATAGGAGAGACGAGAAGATATGCAAAAAAATAGAAGACATTTAGGTATACTTTTTATTTCACGATCTAACACGCATTACAATCACAACACTAAGTGAATTCGTACATGCACCTCATTGAAAGTCAACGTATTCATATTATTATAAAGCACGACACAGATAGACGATATTTGTGGCGTAGAGAACGAACAGGATGTAAATGATTTCGGTAAGAATTTTCATACCTACGTGAATTTCTTAGATAGAGAAATAATATGAAAGGGCTTTGCAGAGAGTTCATTGCTGAAGGTTCTATGCACTAAGACACGACTTGCTTTTGGTAATGGGCACAAGGGCGTAAAGTGATGTAAGATTAAAATACTTACGTCACTAAGACGATCACGGGAAGAATCGGGATCGCGAGGCGCCACGGAACTACCCGTTAGTCTTTCTGATGCCCGTCCACTGTCATCCGACGTACCAGCGTCTTGAAGCAGCGTAATACCCTGAATAAAACAAATGCAGGGTCAATTTAAATATCAGGCCCGCACTCAACAGGGCAAGAAAATCATAAGCTTTCTTACACACTTAAGTGATAGAGACTCGTGTACAGACAGATACCTTAAGATCAATTCTTTTGCAAAGAGGGGAGTAGAGGAAAAGCTTTTTATATAAGGCTCACAAAATTGAGCGGTAACTAGGATATAAGAAAACTTGATAAGACGGGCCGGGAAAGCGAGGGTGCCGGCGGGATGAGTGGAGCCGACCCATAACGTAACGTGCCCCGGGCCCCGACAGTAAAAAGAGTTTTCCATTTATCACATTTCGCGTCTATTTTACGGTAGGGTTCGAAAGGCGCTCGTTCAAGCGGGGGAAGCGACTGTGATGCTCAGCGACGAACACTGTACAGAACTGCTAAAAGAAAATAAAACGAGTATAGCTCTCCGTAAATGGATAACTTCGACGACCCTTTCGCAATGAACTTCCAAATCATTATATAACTTTACGGATTGTTAACTTTCAATTTGATTTCTTATTCATAAAATATGTATATGTTTTACTTCAGTTGTTAAGTGCTATTTCCGTTTCAAACTTTGAGATTAATACTGGTCACATCATTCTGTTGCTTGATTACAAATTACTCCCTTACATATTATCATTGCATAGAGTGAAGTAATGATTAACGTCAGTACAGTTTACCCCTAACTTTTTGACGTTTAAACTTGTCTTAACTTAAAGCAAGGTATAAAAAGGTGTAAATGACTAACAGGTACCATTTCCACTAAATTGAACATGCTATACCCTTGCTAATGACCGGATACTTGATAGCTGATATATCGTTCTTTAATTAAGTAATTTTTAACTCTGAGTGTACTATAATGACATTAGTGGAAGTGGGTGCAAATCAAATAAAAGGGTTCATGCGAACAACGGATTGTGACCAATTAATCTTGTAGGTATAATTTAGGTTTGAAACACAATAATAATCATTCGTAAGCAAAACCAGAATGAATTACTAAGTCCATTGCAATTCAAGTCGTATCTCTGAACCGTACAAGTGTAGAGGCCATTACTAGCGGCCGGTTTAGGTTTATGTAAACGACACCATTTCCGGGAACGGTCGTCGACCGGAACAAAATCCTTATTTGGTGAAATTCGCATATTCAGAACAATATCTATTAAAAATAAATAAATAGATTTATATCAAGAAAATAAAATTATTATTTATTTATTCCAAAATCTGTATTCACAATAACATACCTAAAGTCTGCCAAACTGCATAACAGTTTGTCGGCAGTAATACATCATGACACATAAAAGCATGATTGTCAAAATACTAAGCAGATGTCATAAACAACCCTTCCTAAATAGCATCCCAAGTAGGTTATGAAAATGGGAAAAACAATAAAAGTTGAGACGTTTAGCTTCCATAATAGCCAACAAAAAGGCATACGCACAAGATTATGTCTCCACTTCTAATAAAAGGGATTGCTTTCCGACCCTTTACATAAAACGAGTTAAGCAGCGTCGCACATATCAATTTAATCCGTCGTAGGCGAGCGAGATCCCTCTAATCCCTGAATGGGTCGTGTCTCTCGGAGATGTAACGGGGGATGTTGCCACATAATTACTTTCGCTCATTATCGTACGCCCCAATTATAGGAATAACACGGGACTCACTCTTATTCATGAGGTTTGTTCAAGTGCAAAATGTTGAGTTTTGTTACTGTTTACTGTTTTAGATCAAAGTATTTATTTTAGACTTCTTACCTATTTAATAATCATTTGTTTTTATATACAATCTAACACTAAAATTATATACAAAGCAAAATAAAAATTATTATAGAAAGTAGGGCTCATAGGGCGTCAAAAAATTCTTCTGTTTACTTAGTAGACCTTGATTTAATGCCAGTCACTTCAGCAAAAGCTTTTTGTTTATCTTAATAATCGGTCATTTAACATAATTAAAATTATATTATGTCAAATGACCGATAGATATGCCAAGTATTGCCAAGAGATATACATATATGTACATCATACATATTGCCTTTTCAAGGATGTGATCATGAAGCTAAATATGAACAAAGGCGGATTCCAAATCCTGAAAGTGGGAAGATAAAACAGGCAGCCACGGAAAGGACAAGGACAAGTTTGCAGAGGAAACTGCCACGGAAAATACAAAACTAATTTTAATTTGATTAAAATTTCTATAAAGAATACGGCATTCATTCGACAATAGTTTTGATTTCGGTGTAAGCTGTCTGTGGCGGGTGGTTGGCGGGAGCAGTCGTGCCCGACGGACGACCGTCGACACAACCGCTAATTGAAACAACGACCGCAGCCGAACATTACTTATTCATGAGAAGTCCATATGGCGGCGAAACGTGACCAACGAGATAAATCATTCAATTACATTTTTCATGAACACACTCCAGTGGATATGCACTCTCGAGTTCAGCTTAATACTGGATGTCAGATGATAATTCATATGTAATGAAATCCCTCCGGGTGGAAGTATCATATTGCTACCGGTGCAGACCGGTTTGTTTAATTTACGTTGTGTAATTTATTTTATGGCAACGTTTTGGTAGTAAACTGCTGTATTGAAATTCTGTTGTTGTTTTAAAATATAGTTTAAAGCACTCCATAGTCTAGTCACAACTCACTACTAAGCGAGGTATGTCTACTGAGGTGCAAGGGTGCGGTGTCGTTAAGTGACGTATTGCATAATTTATTTATGTGGTAGCACGTTACTCCTCTTGTTTCGTTGACATAACACTAGAACCGCGCTCTAATTATGCTGCGCCAAGGTGTGGTTTTTCGTTGTGTTCGCACAAATCTTCGGAAATTGTGGCGAGTTTTCTCCATTTCAGTATTTTTTTTTTGTGTGTACGGAGGAGTAAGGATCGTAAGAATAAATCAAATGTCTTAAACGCACTAGAATAGCTTTAATTTAATAGATCAGATATAAATTATGCCACAGTAAGATAGTTAATGCCGTGATATAGTTATATCCCTAGGGATATAGCTATTTACCGTAATATAATAATTATATGAATGCGGTTCATAATTGTAGGACTGACCTAATTGTGTTACTGCGACCAATTTTGACTTTGCGCTCGCTCGGCTCGCGTGTAGTTACGACACAATATTCTAACCTTACTTATTTGGTCAGAGTACTGATTCCTAGTAAGACATTTATGTTATGAACTGCTATCATATAACTATATTACGGTATATTGCTATTTATCCCTAAGGATATAGCTATATCACGGCTATAAGCATCTTACTGCGACAGATACATATAAACATTGTGACTGGAATACTAGGATTTGAATAGAAAGCTTTAGTTTTAGCGACTGACAGTCATAAAGTCGCCAATATTCGCACTCAAATATGTCAAAACACGACTGAAGTTTTAGCTTCAAAGAGGTATGGGGGGAGATTTCAGCAAAAATACGTGGATTAGGCCTAGCCAATCACAGCGAACCAATCAGATCTGACGCGGACATCAAGCGGCGTTAGCCCGTGGTATTTTGCGACAGACCGTTCTAGAATTAATATAGTGCGGCAAGCCGGTCGAATGGATATGTGATTGAATTAATATTTCCAGGGTTCCGTGGGCGTTCCATCAGACATTTATATCGGAATTTTGAATAGTTGTATTTGGTTACATAGGAATATCAATATCTATTACAATCAATTCAGTTAAACGGAGTTCGTACCTACATGAAACTACTACATACATAGGTATGTTTCTTATTTTTGTTTACCCACACCGCAGTCCGCGTTTTTACGTTTGGCAAATGTTGGATTAAAGATCACAAAGCCATTTTTTCCCCTACACGGATAGCAAAACAAAAAATAGCTGCATTAAACTGTAATGAACCATTATACTGAACGAAACAAACTATTTAATTGCACATAAAATGTAATGGAGTGCAGAGAAGTACGTAGGTACTAATAATTTCAGCGTTTTACATGAAATGAACAGCAAACATAATAAGAGTGTATTATATGTCAAAGACAGTTACGAAACATTTTCCGTGGTATAATCGTGTAGTGTAGCATTAATATGCTGTCAGGTTGCTAACATAATTTCCAGCTGTAGTCATGTCGTTATGCATTAAATAAACTTGTTTGACATTTTATTTCGTCTGGGGCTCAAGTTCTCGGAACAAATCACACCGACTTCTCGGCAAACACAGCCAGAATACTTGTATATTGGAACTTTATACAGTAGTAAAATACATTCCAACAGAAAACTTTTCTAGACATGGTTCTCAGCGTTGTTGAGAAACACTTTTAGTATTAAGCCATTAAAAAGCGAGATTGTACTAGTTTGGGCACATTATCCAATTACTCTCGGAAGCCTAATTTATCTCTCATATACACACGTAATATATGCAAAATATAATAAACAACTATGCAATGTTGGACTCTTGTGTTTTATAATTCATAAAATCAACGGGGTGGGCGAACACAATCATATTAACGTGCATCATATTCATATGACATTATTATAAAGTTCTCTACGGTTCACTGGATGTTACGAATTGTTAATTTACGAACCATTGTGCAATTTCAATTAAAGTTCAATGAAGACATCATTTACCAATAAATCCATTAAATTGGCAAAGCGCTTTGTAAATAAACGTATCAATTCCACTGCTGTGTTTAATGAACGTGGAATGGCTTATTTCAATCGAAATCATTGTAATATTTATTAAGCCTTCTTGATCCATTTACATTATATTTTAACTGTATCGTAATTTAGATTAAATAAGCGATCGGTAAGTATAATAGATACTAGCTAAAGAATAGATGGCGCGCCAGGCAGCTCTACCCTTATCGCGCCAGTCTGTACGACACTTAAATATTCCCCTTTATATTACCCCGAAAGTCATTGTTCATTGACAATAATTTATATGTAGTTATGGTATGCAAAATTCGGAAAAATTTAAACGTAAGCAGCTCTATTGAATTGAACCATGAACGATGCGACCCGTTTGTCGTTTAAGATAAGGCAAGTGAGGGCGACGTAAGCAAACGGCAATATAGTCCAGAAAGGGGGGAATAAAAAACATTTGGCATTGGCAGCGTGTCGCGTCCATGGCGATACGCCAGCTTTCCCGGAGACAACACAATAAGGACGCTCTTCTGTCGAAAGCAATCCATGTCCGCCGCAACCAATTTCATGTTAACTTACAAACACAGATACATTATATTGGTATGTGTGTAAAGTTAACTGTATAAGTTGGTCAGGTAAAAATAAACACTGACTTGTGTTTTGAGACTCGGGGAAACCATTCTCAAGTACCTAGGTGTACTAGTAATTGAACAGGTAAAGGAAAATGTGATATGTAAGTATAATTATTTATTTGGGAACAATCCGGATATGTCTATTAAATTCATTTACTATAGAAATTCACTGCCTATTTGTTTGTATTTTCATTTAATCATAATAATTGATCCCTAAAGAAAATTTCAAAAAAAAATAACAAGCACTGAAAATCTTAGAACTTAATTATGTTTTTAACCTAAGCGAGGTCACATTAAGTCAATTACTTGCTCAACTAATTAGGAAGCGAATTAAATTAAAGTTAGGAGCTAGTTGGCTTGAGTGGTAGGTGTTTGAAGCAAATTTTACTGGCTCGTCGTCGGAGACGAGAGCGTAACTTAATGATCGCGTAGTGCGCACCGGGAGGCTATATTCTATTCGACAGCAAATTGAATCTGCGAAGAGCTATTAGCCGACACCGCAGCGGCGCGTTCCCAGCTCGTGCCAAACGATCGTGCTCATTCCCCGCTCAGTTCTAGATATTGTTCAAACCGTGATATAGTCGGTAAACTGCAACTGAGTGGACTCCTAATAAAACAACCACATTGCTGCACTGCACCATTCTGTATGGAGATGAGAGTTTGTAAATATTGGCTTGATTTTCTTTTTAACATCCACCCATACGTTTAATAAATCTGCATTTAATTTCAGATAAGCATGTTTTTATTAACGATTAGCTTTAAGCTTAACGTTTTATATGCGCCCTTCGCTTCCGACAGTTTCATATTGAAGCTGACATAATTTATTCCGTCGGCGGCGCGCTGCGGAGCAAGATTTTCCGCTTTATTCGAGCAACAGCACGAGCGGCAGGAGGCAAATTGGATGGGATTGCGACATATCTTGGCTGGCGTCGGCGAACTGTCGAAATTCACGGGGGAGCACACAGGGTAAACTGCTCACATTCCGCTCAGAGTGCTCCTTTCGAATCAGAAATGTGAACCTATTTAGAACTCAAGCACACGCGTCGTCGAGTGAAGAAATAAATATTCGATTCTCGCAAACCGGAAAGGCATACCAAGCAGGTCAAATACTTTGTTGTTTTTATTTGCAATATTAAATTATATATTAAGGCGATGAAGCCTAATATAAACAGTAAACACGAGTGTTAACCCCACCAGAAAGTGCAGTGAATCTAATAACAATTTCATAAGAGCCAATTAAATACTTAGTCGAGAGCTAGTGCCGTCGCTGGACGGACAGCCACTGCCATTGCCGACTGGCCCGATGAATAAATAATTTCGCATTCGACATGGATTTCGCAATGATTTTTGGCATGTCTATTTTCGGTTTAAACTTTCCAAGGAATTTACACGATTCCAGTTGCCAATTTAATGTAATACGGTATTCATAATAACAGTTTATTAGTTCAAAAGGCTTTTTAATTTAAGCACTGCCAATTTATATTAATTGGAAACACAGATCTCCAATCAGCATCAGGAATAAATTGGGTTTTTTTTTTTGATCAGTTCTTTTCTGATAAGTTTCCACGCTAATATTAAAAACAACAGTAAATTGAAACTATACCTACATAATGATCCAACACAATATCACCAAAATGAAGTATTTGAAAAAAAACAGGTGCAGTAAAGTCGGGAATTCAAACAGTACAAAATGAACAAGTTTACTCTTGCGGTTATTCAATGGTTAATGGTTTGGCAAACTATTTAAAATACGAGTAAACAAAGTATGCATTTCGCAGAGGTTTAAAAGCCAACTTGAAGATGAGTCGAGACGCGTTGACAAGTCGATTGGCAGTTTGCATACGTTTTATGAGTTTGGCGAGAAAGCGGATCCCGGAAGAGGCACGCTCGATGGCTTACAGATTTAGATTCGCTGCATTTAGACGTGTGAGATCACCAGACACATTTAACTTAGGTGCGGATGTAAGAACATGGACGATCACTGTTAACAAAGCTCGACTTTGTTTTTGAGAGTGAAACTATTGCTAAGAAACAATTTGCCGCTATTCGCAAGAAGTGATGTACGTTGCACAAATACTGTGTTATGTCTACGGATCTATTGAAAACAAACACGAACAACACATGCATTAACAGTTCTACATTAAATCGCGTTTGCACACCATTAATTCGGTAGTAGGATGACAGCAATCTACCACATTTGTTTGACATATACATCAAGTCTAAGACAAGATAATGGGTGTTACTTACATGAGAGTTGACGTTGTTGGGCGGATGATTTCGCCCAGGGTCGGCCGCCAGCGCTGCCAAAGGCAAGCGAGGCTTGGTCGACAGGGCATTTGTGCGAGGAGAAGAAGCGCATTTTACAGCAGCCTGTTAACAAAAATACAAGCATTTTAATATTTGTTATAATGTTTAGAAATTCTATATTATGAATTAACAACCAACTTGGGGCGATAATGAATACGCGGCTGTATAATATCTTAATCAAATAACTGTAACAAGTCAGGAGCTCATTTGTGCTCAACGCGGAACTTACGTCATATTGTTAGGACGTGGAAAGCCGCACTTAGTAGCGTACAGATTTTCTCGTCTAAGTTATATGGACCCACTTTATCATAGTCTCGTGTACGCCCGTTTAGCTGAATACGCCCGAGAGCAAGAATTTGCTGACTAAGTATTCCGCTTCTTAATAGTTACGACTTGAGAAAACTACGACTTTGCGAGTTTACGAGTATGATATCTTTTATTATGTCGTTTAAGCAATTGTAGGTTAACATTATAACATGTTTGTAGACTTTGTAGTATAGATACTATCATTTCAGATGCTATGGCGCCAAATAATGTATTTCAGGGTATTTGGAGCAATTTTTTAAGCTGTATTCCGATTTAAATACCCTGAAAGTTTTGTAAGTGCATAGTCTATAACGTTGGTATAAATGAATAGGAAACCTTGAAGTTATGCACGTTATGCCAATCGATTACCTTTTACACCCCGATACGGCTGGTTGAGGTTCGCGGCGAGTATTCCCTTTGATCAAAAATATCCGTCAAACGTGTCACAAAACGAAAATATTTGACATTTTCCGTAATTTCACAAAATCTTATTTCTCTGCGATACGGTATACACAAGACAAAAACACAGGTTTCAATATAAGCAATAAAAAGCCATGGTTCGATATGTTGTTTATGCTACGGCTACACTAAACTAAACTATCCATTTCTTTATGATTTAATTTCAATCTGCTATGTTTTATAGATAATTGTTGTTTGACATTCATTCATAACCTAAAAATTCTTTTTTTTCCGGCTTTCTCAAATGAAAATGGTCTCATTTATAGATTCTGGAGCTAACGCCAAATCTTTTAATATATTTTTCATTACGGGACGCTTCAATTTGATCCCAGACAATTCTTAATAAGGAGACCTGCCATTGTTCTTTATTATAAGACAAAATATACAAACAAAATGATATTATTTTTGTAAACTGACTGATTTACTTTCACACGGTTTGTAGATTTTGTGATACTGCAAAAACCTTCATATCACACACAACACCTAAATTAGTTATCTATAAATGCAATGATAACAAAAACATCACACCAACACTAAAAGAGATAAACGAAAATAACCTCGTGAGTATCAAACAAATGATATCCTTGTCGTAAACTCGGTGCAGATTTCTTATGTAAATACAGAAACTGAAATCTTTTTTTTATTCATACAAAAATCACAAAGTGAAATGCGCGCGAGTAACACGTGCTACCGCGTTTAAACAATTTGTAGGGGAGATATGTTTGGCAGCGGTGACACAATATGGGCCCCACTGACATATTTTTGAATGTACACGAAATATTCGATCGGCCGGTCAGGCGAGGGTGACGCGTATCGCGTTGGGGTGCTGATTTGATGAGGAAAAAATCAGAGGGATCATTCATCGTCATAACGGTAACAGTTGTGTTCAGTTTTAATCTCTGTTTATTTAGTTTTGGTCGTCGATAGTTAACTGTTTTAAAACGAAGAAGACCTGTAAAAGTTATTTACATTAGATGCACAGCACAAGTAGGTACGTGAACCGCCGAGGTCGTTTTTCGTTTCTAATAACAAATTGATCCATTCCTAAGTCTGTACTTGATACATTTGTTACAATAAGGAACAAACGTTTTTTGAGTCCTTAGCCTGCAATCCTCAAGGAGAAATCAACTGTCATAATGGCCTTAGTTTAGTTGTAGGTACCCAAACAACAAAGAGGTTCTTTTTAACCGACTGCCCCAGAAGGAGGGTAAAGTTTTTTGTTTCTAATAAAAAAAAATTCCATTCCTGATCAAAGTAGTTTTTAAAATAGGGAACCAAAGGTTTTTGAATCCGTAGACTGCAATCGTCAACAAGAAATCGACTTATCATAATAGCCTTAGTTTAGTTGTACGGTTGTACCCAAACAACACAAAGGCTTAGCTCTTAGAGTGAATTAACAATAGTACACGCGTAACCCCTTCACCCTCGATTAAATAGCTCGAGGGTGTGTGTTAAATTGGTGTGAGAGTGTTTAGTCAGCTTCTAGTACGGGAACAAGACGTGCGATACCGAGTACTAGTTGACGACCTAGCTTATGATCTATGATGTAAAGTGGCTCGTGCCACCGAACAACACGTGTTACCGTGACCGCCCACCGTGATTATATAATAACAATAAACTACACGCTCCACACCCACTGATAGCTTACACCATTTGTATTAATAACGACACGTATTTAACATAATAGTACGGTAGCAGTTGCTGCGTTAAAAATGTTAAAATACCAATAGAAACAAATAAAAAGCGTTTTTTTTGTTGTCTTTCGAAAACACTATACATTTACCAGCTATAGCTTTGTTAAGATTATTCATAGTTTATAACCTGTTCAATACTTATGAAGTTGTATTTAATTTATACGGATAATATCTATATGTGCATAGAAGAAAAGTAAACTCCTACACAAGATAATAAAAAGGAAGAATAAATTTCATTTTACAAGGAATAAATCTCTTTAGAACCGCGACGAAGGCAAAATTCTCTGTCGAACTTTGTGACTTCCACAAAAGATTTTATACAATTCATTTCAGCCTCATAAAAAAAGTTATCACGAATTCTCAGAAATCGAGCAAGCTATTTTTCTGTCGACGGCGTTGCTCCCCGTGGGAAAGGCAGCTCGATTTTCGATGCCCGCAAGCATAACATAGTTTCAATTTACACTGATAGTCTGATACCCCACAATTTGTTATCAATGCTACTTTATAAACGTTAAAATAACAAATTAGCTCCACTTGTTTCGTGATTCAGTAATTAGCATGTTAACACAGTGTAAACGTCAAGTTCTGTGTTTACAAGACGCTGTCAAATAATTAGCATCGGTCAATAACTCAGTAGGCCGTAGCCCGCAAGGTAATCGCCTACCTACGCGGTCACACCTCGGCGAACGGCTCACCGACAACGGTAATTTGCTGTAATTGCCTCACCAACAACATTATTAATCACTAATGTGACAGTACTGATACCACCATTATTAAGAAATAATAACATCATAATGGGCAGTTACAGTAATTTGTATCGTTCAGCTCATGAATATTATTGCATTAATTAAGCCACTCATATCGAATAAACAACAAAAACTAGTCGTTAGAATTTAATTATTTGATAAATTTACAATAATTAATGAGACAACGTCGAAGCAGCTGTTCATTTACTGCCGATTTTTAAATTAAATTATGATTCAAACTTTTGATTTATTTTGAAATGTCTTAGACGTATGGATAGTATCCATAGTATAGTCCCTAACCACCAACTATTATCCCTTTAATACTTTTTTACCTGTCTACATAAATGGCTGATTTTATTTGATTTATATTATAAGATTGAAAGCAAATTGCCAGATGCGCAGTATTTTATTAAGTAATAATTTGTGTATTAATAACGTTATTAAATCACGCTTGTTTGTGTTCCCAAATAACCTGTCAACCGCACAGTAGAAATTACAGTTCAGAATTATTTTCCGTTGGATAAATTCGAAATTATATTCGGAGATGAGACTGGAAATGTTCACTACATGCTCAATTACCTCGCTAAACAGGCAGCGCGAGCGGTCGCCGCTCTAAGAGTACTTATTAGTAATCTAATTACAATTCTGAATTTATGCAGGTATTTTCTGCTTTCGAACAAAATAGATTAACAAATCTGTAACAGCAATAAAGTGTAGTTTAATTAAATAAATGAATACAACACGAATATCATCAGTCATAAACATAGAATTCATAACAACCACTAACAACTCTATATCATTGGCCATAAATTATTTACGTGTAATTTACATGACAGGTCACTCATGTATTAATTAATTATTTATGTATGATTAAGTGTTACTGTTCCAATATTTGGACATATTTTAACGTGAAGTACGAGACACCCACATTCAGATTAGTTAATGGAGTGAATAGGGAAATTGTAAATATCGAGTCCATAACATTATTAAGCACTTCCTTCTTCACTGACGATATTAGCGGCCTTGTGCGTTAATCACACTCGGTCCGGGCCGCGCGGTGCGCACCAAATTGCATTTTGTTTTTAATCTGGAGCAGCCGCGGGCACAGGCATGAGCTTCAATTTGCCTGAGCTGTTTAATTAACAGCGACACGGCGGGTCATTAATTAAGTCATCAGACAAGCCGGCGGCGTGGTAGCACGGCGCGGATTAGATACTGAGCTGCGTGATAATGAACGATTATACCACTTTTCTAATAGGTTGAACAAGGTGTACTTTTATAGATAACATGAACCTGGGTCTTGGAGGGGGAGGCACAAGGTGTTTAAACTTTAACTCTGAATATAAGTCCTCCTTACGAAATAAATTAATGTCATCGAATATAATTTCATGTGTTGACGTTTATATTCAAGTTATTTGTAGGTATAATTATAAACTCTATTCATATTCATATTTTATTTGCATTCCATAATGTAGATAAGGTATTACAATGGCTTAAAGCTAAAAGTACAATTACGGTCCCTGTAGGGCACAGCAAAAGTATAAAATTACAAACTCTTTATATAAAAATAAAAGAAACATATTAAATAATTCAAACAATTTTTAAATTTATGTTCTTAACAATAATTGAGATCTTATAATATTTTTCTATGTACGACTAACTGTAAATAAAATCGGGGTATTTGAATGAAAGGTTTAAATGTCGTAAAAGGTGGCAGAAATGCCTCCACTGAGCCAACACGGTTATAAATAGTGAAATAATTAACTCGCCCTAGGTAACAGTATTTTCAGCAGCAAATTAATCTGTAGTAATAATTTAAATCATCCACAAGCAGCGCCGACCGCGCCTAATTAACTGCGAATAATCAGTTCAACAGTAATTAGGTACTGACATTCAATTTATTATTACTCTTTTATTACTCGACTGCCCAAAAACGGAGTGTAATGTTTTCAGGATTCATGTATGTGTGTAAGTTTCTTTATTTGTAGGTCTGATATTCGTCTTTTCTTTCAGGATGAAAAGTTTTACATTACATACTCACACTATTTTGTAAAATGCACATTGGCAAGGATTTAGAAAAAGGAAGGCAAAAAACGTGCTATAATAAAGGAACAAGTGGAGCATCAAAAGAAACCACACCGTACCTACCGGATATAAATGATGTTTAGAAAACAATTATTGTTATAAGAATACGCCGAAGCCATGAGAAAAAAATATTTTTTGTTTAACATAGCTTTACAAAAACTCTAGCAAAAACTTTCAACAAAAGAACTATTTCCACTGGGTAGTCATAGACGACTATTGTGCAGGTAAACGAATCATGAATATCTACTTAGTTGACGGTTAAATAATCATTATTATACTGTAGAACAGCGGATATGTATTATGTATTCGATTTAAATTCAAAGTATGACTCGGGTGAAGGTCAAAATACAGTGTTTTAGTATTAGTTTGATTAATAAAAAACAATACCTGTTAAAACCAATCTCAAAACGAAAAATAACAATAGTGTTATGGGTAGTAAATAACATAAAATAAATGTACGTATGAATATTTAAATCAAACCGCGAGTGAAACAGAACGCCCCAATAGCTGTATAATTGAATGGGGCGAAATAGTAGCGCGTGAAAACAAATATGAAGGGATGTAATCGAAATGTTTGTAAATGTATGTCGCGTGCCACGAACCGATTACCTGACTTGTCAACTGCCACACGCTCAAATGTCCAGGGAATAAAGAATAGTTTTCATGTATAGTATTTTGTGTGGCATTCTATCTAATAAGATCCGTGGTTTATGACTCGCTATGGTATAATTAAAATCCTTGCTTCCTGTTCTAAATAGGAATCCCGCTGTGTTTTGAATTGCAGTTGTAATTGAATTTTTACTTTATTAAGTAGTGTTAATAACAGTTAAAAAATATGAGTAAATTCCCATAGAAAGTGCAAAAGACATAAGATTTAATTAATGCGTTGTTACTAAATACTGAGAGAATACAGTTGTTTATGACTGTGACTTCCGATTGTTACAGGTTTCAATGATCAGGTGATAATTGTACCAAAAAGGATGATAATGATAAAATTCACCGCGGCTATGCTTGGTTATTTGCAATAGCGTAATAGAAACAATACATATTATATCAAAAGCAATATCTCAGACAATTCACTGTTTATCAGTCTGAATCAGACGGAGCGGGACACGTCCGCTCTCGACCGACACCGTCGCATAGCTAACAAGTAACAACTTCTCGGTAAACATTTGCTTTAGTGACGTGTATTTAGCGATAATGGAGTAATATGTTACTAATGTTTATATTATGTCGCGCACTCAACGCTAATACACGGTTCACGGTAGATAATCAATAAATAACAGAATGAATAATTCTACGCCGCAAAGAGAAATTAATATTTCAGTACAAATAACAGTTTATGAAATATAAATTTATAATGAAGTTATTCGTTGTTATAATTAATTGATGTTGTGAGAGAGCGAACCCAATGAACATATTAATATTAACAAGCTTTCAAAAGCCAACCAAAGCTATGAACACAAAGCAAGTTAGCATTCTATTGTTGGAATGATATAGGAAAGTCTAGTTAACGTAACCAAGCAGAATATTATGAAGTAAATAGAGAAACTAGTACCTACAATAACTTATTGCTCGTATACTAATCAAGCAAGTTACTTCAGTTCGAGTGAATCTATCGGTAAGAAATTGTAGTTTACAAATTAGAAATAGCACGAAAGTTACGCATATAAAGCGCTAAATCCGATAAGGGAGCCCTGAGAGCGGTTCTCGGCGTAGTCAAGTAGCATCACAAGTAGCGGCAGCCAGAGCGACATATTCACATTGGCCCTTGCGACTCTCTTCAGACTATTAGATCGCGATGGCCGAGAGGCTGCTCGGTCGATCGCGGGCAGATCGCCGAGATACGTTGCGACCGCCCCGCAGCGGCCCGCCGCCCGCCGAATATCCCCTGACGTCGGCGCCACTCTCCACCGACATCGCGATTCTTACCACTTGGGGCACTTGGCACATCTTATAACGAGTCTCTCGAGTGGGTAATACATTTACCATTAAAATCTGGATTGAACGACGTTTTATTTCCTTTGATCTGTTAAACTTAAAACCTTCGTTTTATTGCCTTCAGTGATTCTTGGAAAATACCATCTGACATTTAAATTCAATGCTAATTTGTTTGTAAAATGTATGTGTTATGTTTCATAAAGTGAAAACAATGAACCGGCAGTTTTCACATCACATTTTTATAGCAGAAAATACTGTGAATTGTGAATGCATTTTTGGATTTCATTCGTTATTTTAGGTTGCGTTTATTGTTGGACGTTGAAAGTTGAAAATTTTATAGTCTGATGTTTTCATGTTCGCAAAAAATACCTGTACTGGGGGAGATCTATGTAACCAAACAAAATACAGATACAGGTTTCGCGTCCTTTGGTGAATGGTTATATCTCTTCTCTCTACAATGTGTGCAGTAATGGGTAATTAAAATCACATACAGTATTGATTAGCATTGTGTTCCACTTACTACTACATTTTAATATTTAATAGCTATGTATCCTGTTTTGTTTTGAGATTGTGTTTTTTCACTTTGTCTACTTTACTCTGGATGGAGAAGTGTAATTTGAGTACCGTTTATCTTTTGAGCTCTTTTATTTTGTGAATAGTAAATAAATATCAAACATAAATTGAAACAATAAACGTCATGGTCATTATAGCTGTAATTCCTAAACAGCAGCTTTAGATTGAAAGTTTAATGCCAAAATAGAAAATACCAATTTCAGTTAGTACATTAGACCTGAAACCTTCAAAAGCGTGTACTTACGTTTTTATTTAAGTACCAAATCTTGGATAAAAATTCATACATAAGCAATATTTTTATTCAATTACGTAGAGTAAAACTGTACACAAGCCAAACAACTTACCGTAGCTATCAAAGGGACGTAGATTTGCTGCGGCAGTAGAGATCTTTCACAAGTAAATATTGCTGCCAGATGCACTGAAAGACTGAAACTACCCGTGGAGTGGGGAACGAAGGAGGTAGAATATAAGAGGCAAGACCATAAATATTAAGAACGCCAATAAAGTGTTATATAGTACCACTTGTTGTAAAAAGGTTCATGTACATAGCTTATGCATTGTGTTGATTCAACCTCCAGACGATCAAAGGACTTACCTACCTACTTTGTTTATGAATTGAATAGTAAATGAGGCATGACATTTATTTTAATTGTAGCGGCACGTTAATAAATAATGAGTAAAAATGTATCGACTTTATAAAAGGGAATATTATATTACATTATTTTGAAACATACTGTTTTCCTGAAATTTATTTATCGTCAATACGTCATTTTAAACACTAACATAGTTTTCCCTTTTTGCAAAGTATTATAATTTTGGCGACATGGAGCATGTTGTTACGCAAGCATTTTTTCTTCACTTCTTTTTAGTCTCAGGATTTTTAAACTTGTTGTCTTGCTTTTTGAAGTTTCCGTATTATTTTTTTAGTAGAACGAAAATCAATCACGGCCTCTCCCTGGAGTTGATTTTCAACTAGATTTGATTTGAGATTTGTATCAAATCCAAGTTTTAAATCAACTTGCAGTCTTTGACTCATAAATAAATACTTATGATACCTGACATTATAATGAAATGATATTAATTATTTCCTTCTCAGTTACAGGTCAAGTATCTGGTAACAATCAACGCATTATCTGTTCAACTACGGTCAAGGTCGAGAATTCCCGCACCGTCTGTCGGGTCATCGTCGGTTCGGTTCAATTTGTACAATTTACTACCCACACCTACTGTCGCTACCTAGTAGCTACCTACGATAAGATCTGTAGTCTTCTGAATAGTCACGAAGTCAATATGTTATCTTAGAAAAGAATGTGTAAATTACTGTGTATTAAACACGCTTTAATTTATTACATAGTTTGTTATTTCGACAGATAGCAATGCGTGTTAGGTATAAAGTATGAATGGGCAGCCCGTGTTACGAAACTAAGCAGCCTATTCATTGCCTACACAACATAGCTATTTGGGTGGTTACAAAGCACAAACATAACTAATAATCTTACATCACCGTGCTGTGCACTCGAATCAGAAATCAAATTGGCCTAAATAAAAGCTAAAACGTGGTTTCATTGAGTAGCAATAAAAGCGAAACGATGTAGTTTAAAGTTTACTCAGGTAAGTATTTATGTCGCAACGTGCTAACATTGTGCTCAGGGGAATACTACAAGGGGTTGGGTCAAAGGGGTGTCGGTGTCCCCGAGACATCGGTGCTCCCGGCCGTTGTGGGCTTGTGGCTTGTCTTGTAAGGCAAACAGTTATTGATTTTATATATAAATGTTTGACTTATCAGAGTGCATTCAACGCGATTCGTGCGTTTAACTTATTAATTATTATCCTTTTATCGCATTTTATTGTGTCGCTCACGTGGAGCTTAACGACTTCTTTGAAATGCAATCTATAGGTAAGCTATAAACAGTATTTGCAAGGTTTTACCAGGTTATTCCCCTAATTTTCTCAGTGGTAGAAAATGATCGAATTTAATACGTAGTAGGTATGACCCCATTTTGATTCAGAGTACTACTTTAGGAAAGCTTAAGAGTTAACGATGAAGAAAACTAATTACTATACAAATTACGAAGGTAGGTAAATCCCTTTGTCAGCTCTGTGGCAAAATTCTCGCAGATTAGCAATATTAATGTTTATTACTCAGTGGTTTACTAAGTAAGAGTTTGCAGTAATACCGTCGTGATTGCCACGTAAAAGCATTTTGCCGAGTTTAACTTTAAACGTGACTTGTTCATTTTGTAAACATCCTTTTGAATTGAATTTGAATTTGTGTAAAAAATACTCATTAACACGCATGAATTTAAGTCATTAATGTTTTTTTTTGAACTTGTAAAACTAACATAGATTATAATGTTACACGTAACTTTTAAATTACGTTTTCAAACTGTTAACAACAATTTTCAATATAAAACTGCGAAGAAAATTAATTCGAAGCAGGCTTCCCTCAGCAAATCCGATGTCTACGATATTTCACGCCGGCTAACTTCTTCATGCCCCATCCAATTTTTCTCGATCGCTTATCAGGTAGATGGACCCTGTCAAACTTTTCAAATTTAGTTTTTACATTCTTTTTTTATTTAGATAAGTAAGAATTATAAAGAGTGTATTCTTTTTTTGTGTCATGTGCGGCGAAATATCAGGATAATGGTCGGATCTAGTTGGTATATTTGGTGAATAAGTTGTAACGTCTTGTTATTTATTGCCAATAGTGTGTATGATATTTTACATGGGTACAACTACATTGGGTTTTAATTAGAATCAGTATTAATATTCAGCATACTTCCAGAGTTATATCGTATTCTAGAGAGTTCAAAAGACAGAGTTATGTTTAAATTTATAGAAGCTTAAAAACTGGATTAACTTGGTCACTTTCATAAGTTTTAGGTAGTAGAGTTCAAGAAACTAGCTCGTGTTAATCTTAAAAAAACTTACATTCTTAATTTATTATCCTTTAGTTTCAATGGTCGTCTTATTGAAATCCTATTAATGACACTTGTGGTCAAGTAGCTTACTATTCAAACTTAATTGTTTATGAATAACAATACGAAATGGGAATTCAATACATAAATCAATCTTTTTATACTAAAATCCGTAGCAACTTGACGTACCTATACCGTGGGAAAATAATAAGTTAACGCCAAGGTAGGTACCTAATTGTTGATATTCAAGAGTCGTCGATCGTCTCAACAGGCGTCAGACGACATCGTCACGCTCGACTGTGTTTCTATCCGATTAACTGTACTTTAATTCACCATAAATAAGAATTAAAGTTAAATCGATAAAGTAACATTTAAAGAGGCTATTATTTAATTAAAAAGTATTTTAACTACATCATATTTCATTAAGCTACGCGATTGCAACTAACATTTCAAATTACTTACTATCAAAGTAAGTATCTACAGATATCGTGTCGATAAGTTTTAATACGACAAATTAATTATTTATTATCGTGATGATAGCTCCGATTTAAAACGATTTAGTACCGTTAATCCATTATTAAATTCCTGAATTTTTACCAAGAACATTAAAAAATAGTTCGAAACAAAAAAAAAAAACCTTTAGATTGAAATGCTACGCTCCATCGTATAAAATTAACAAAACATGTAAGCGATAATGTTTCGTTTTAACAATAACCTTTGTTTTTTTGTCAAGTCGGGCGATGGTTCAGAATTAAGTTCAGTCCTAAGACATGGAATAACTTTGATATTGGTATCGTGAAATCGGTTTTATTTGCACTTTACGACGACTTCAAACCTAAAAACAAATTAAGTTTTACCTACCTTTCTACATTTCGTTTCCTTTGAAACGAAACGATAACGATAACGTATTTACGTTATCGTGGGACTGTTGTATGAATTCGTAAGTAAAAGAATTAGTTTTGCGATTATAGTGCATAAACACGGTTTATAATCACATTTTAACATGCATGGGTGGAAACGTCGATACCATACCTACTTTGTTATGTTTATTTACCTACGATCTTAGTGTACCCACCTATTTCTTTCGTCATAGGTATTTGTTACTTTGTTACATGTAGTTATACCTGTGTTACCTAATGTACATGAAACAAGTAAATGTCACAGAAAATCACGTTTTAACATAGCGTCGTAGGTATAATTAATACTATTCAATTGTCAATTACTTACAAATATAGCTTACTAATGATGTAAAGGTATTATTAGTTACCAAATTAATTTACTTTTTGCTTGTTTATAAACCTTACGGCATTAACATGGTTCATTATTTAGGGGCATTTCTTGTATGCCCTTATTTTAATCAATCAGAAGATGAGCAATTATTTGAATTTTATGTCATTTGGATTTGGAAAAATAACATTGTTAAGGAGAAGTGCGTGCCTTTGCCAATAATAATATAGCTACATGTTCAGTATCTAGATAATTTAAAGTAGGTGTATAATATACCAAGTAGAAAATTAACTTACAGTCATTGTAAGTAGAAATTGCATAAGCATTGCACACCACATGTGGTGAATTAAATAGGAGCAAAGGAACCTGTTCGGGCCTATAATATACGCGCGCGCCGCTCCAACGAGCCACAAACGGCAAGCCTGTCGCCATAATTTAAAACGATAGCGGGGAATGTAGTTTTATTGTGCACATACGAGACTTCAACGTACACAACATATTGCCATTCGAGGACGGCGCGATAAATGAGCACAAACGAGCGAAAGCCACTTAGACCAAATTTACACTTTGTGGGAGACCGCGGCTGCACCTCGCTTGCCGAGCACGGCGCTCTGCGATCCGACAGGCGCGCCCGTCGACAGTCAGCTGCTCACTACATAATACATAACCGCTAAATACTTGTATCTATAGATAATACAACACTCCATGAATACAGGTTTTATTTTTATCAAAGTATAAAAAGACCTACTTTCATTTACGTAAATAACAACTAAATTTCACTATCTACTTTTTACACGTAGGGTTCATTCGTTGGGTCAATGCACTTCCGAGGCGACGTCCAAAGCGATTACAGAGCGCCGTTTTTTATAATGGGATACAAAACTCTGAACATCCTAGTAGACTTATTTTGTTCTATTTTTCTTACGTTTTTAGAAAATCTATCAGTTTTGATGGCAGCGATTGCATGACGACAATAGATGTCGTCATCAAGTTACTAGATAATTATCCAATTTTGACATAGAGATTAAAAACGATAATTGCAAGGTTGTAGGTTATTATGCAAATGTAAACAACCTTTAGTGGCTCTTCTGCAGTATTTGGTATATAAATGCAAAACACAAGGCAATATCTTAAAATATACATTATCTACTGCTTGCCACTTTGTTATCAAAGTTATAATTGTTCAAAACAGGGTACAAAGCTTTTCAGACTATTAAGTACTCACCTCGAGATCTTCATATGTGCGAAATGCCATTATGGCGAAACCATCGATGATGTCCTCTTCCCCCAGCGGCTCCCGCGACTTCTTCCTCCTGGCAGGAGGACGAGGCGGCTTCTCTCTCGTAGGAGACTCGTCCTCGCCGCTGTCTCCATCCTTAACTTTGCTCTCTCGCTGTGCTTGCATGCGCTGTGCCCGCTCCCTTCGCCTGTTTCTCTGATTGCGCTGCTTCACTTCGTTTTCCATCGTTCACACATTATTCGAAACACCCGACCACCGTGCTTCACTACACTAAAGTCCGCACTACACTTTTATCACACATGGTTATCCGTTGTTTCTACGCCGCGTTATTCAACAAAATACAAATCTTGCACTCAGAAAAAGACACTGGCCGTTTCCAATGGCGGATCGTACACCGTTGCCGCATTGCAAGTAAAATGGCCGCGTAGCACTCCACGGGCTGCTTTCTTTCACATTCACGTAAACGGAGGCATTATTCCACTTAAACTAAAACATACTACTATATATTTTAACAAGAACTAAGACAATAATACGATAAATTAACTTTATACATTATTCTCTGTGTTCAGAATCAGTCAATAGTCAATACAATGAAAGGTGTTACACGACGCCAACGCTGCGTTGCGGTCGCGATGGTGAACTAAAAACAGAGCTGCCAACCTTATGCACGGACATTCCGCGATACTGGGCGTCATTGGCAATGTGGCGCTTGGTCGTACTCTTCTAACTGGTAAGGTTGTCCCTTTTATGTACACAAATATTAATTTTAAATCGTTGATATTTAGCAAGTGCCCACATGAATCAATTAATATCCTAATAATATACGAATAAAATAATTAGTATTTGTATCAGATACGCCACATTTTCTTTACAAGATACTGCAATCCATATTACTGAGGATATGTCTAATTTTGATCTTTCATGTTGGCATTTCGTGAACGAATTTGTTTAGAGTACAAGTTTTCCAACTATTAATACTCTGTGGTACACAGTGTTTCAATTTCTTATCTATTTTACTCTAGTTTTACGAACACTGTGTTACAAAATGTCTCACAAAAACTGGTGTTTGAGAAGAGTATAATGAAGTTTGTGCATGTGTTGATTTTGACGTTTAGGTAATAGATGCGTTCCACAGCTGCGTTCACATTAAAAAAATATTTGTTATCTGTGAACTTATAATGTAAGCATGGAGTTTTTATTTTTAAATAAATAAATATGTGGGATGTACCTATTTGGAATATGGATACTATCTATAAAGTTTGAAATAATTCATTAATATTATGAAATTATTTAAATTTCATTGGCCCTGGCATGGGCGTTCCCAGATTTTGGCCTGGGGGGGGGGGGGCAAGTCAGATACTTTAGGTCGGATCGTCCTCGGCTGTTTTTAACCTACTTCTTCAAAAAGGAGGAGGTTCTATGTTCGTCTGTATTATATTTTTTTTTTGTGTATGTTCATCGATATTTTCGCCAATTATGAACCGATTTAAAAATATATTTTCTAGTTCGAAAAGGTATACTCCCGAGGTGGTCCCATAATATAAATTTTATTAACTTTGCTTGCGTAGTTTTTAAAGTTAGCTTCAATATTACACATTTTTCCTACTTAGTCTATGTAGACGATATAATTATTTGACTCCGTCACTGTTATTTACGTAGCAGGTAGTGGTATTCGAATTTGTGCGGGGTAGATACCACAATTAAGTTAAAAATAAACAAAATAAAAATAAAAACTTTTTACAAAAAAAAAAAACAACCGACTTCCAAAAAAACACTAAAAAAGTGAAAAATAACTTTAATTTGGGAAGTCGGTGTCTTTGCTTTTCAATTTTCGTTTTTTGCCATCGACGTCCGAAATTAAAGTTATTTTTAACTTTTTTAGTGTTTTTTTTTCATTTTTCATACACACTACACAAACACAACACATGAAACATTAGGTATATGTAGTGTAGTGTGCTCCTGCCCCCCCCTGGGTACGCCCATGGGCCCTGTCAACGAGGGGCAAGGTTGGCGCACGTTCTGTATGGTTTTATACCTATTTTATTCAGAATAATAGGTATTTGTTTTTCGAATAAAAAAATCACACATGTCACCTTTGTTAAGATCGAACTTGAATCAATTCATGACGATAGCGGCAGCGGTGGGCGAGTGTACGCTACAATACATACCGTACCATACCACATAGAATACACAGGTAATAAGAACCTATCCAAAACTTGCTCATTATAGCACGCAAAAGTTTTATCCAGTTTCAAAAACACTGGATAAACTTTTAGATTAGAACCAGAGGCGGGAATCATTTTTAAACAATATTAATTATTATTTTGCAAAATTTTGCCGGTGCGATAAGTTGTTGTTTATCTATCCTGCTCACTGAAGTCATTATGTATTAAGTGACATCGACAGTTATCGGCTTGACGTTCTGTAAAGGTAGTTCGATGTTTTTGAAATAAGTAGGTACTTATATAATTTATTTTATAAAATTTAATATGTATAACTGTACAAGGATACTTTGGCGTGTGGCCAAAATCGTAATTAACGCCGTCACCTTGTTTATTCAATAGATTTCATCAGAAAAATGCACTAAATGTTTACAGCAACAGTGCCACCCTGTCAACGTCATTGGGGCGCCAAAAGTTCCTTGTAACGGTGTAGGTAGGTACACACGTCTACACATCAAGCTATACTTTCCAGTTTATGCTGATCTCGCGTTGTATAGGATTTCCGTACAATGCGAAGTCAGCTTATACTTGAAATGTATAGCTTGATAAGCGAGAACTACTCTATCCATTGGTGTAAACAGCATGAAAAAAAAAACCGGTGCAGTAGTTTTTGAGTTTATCGCGAACAGACAGACAGACAGACGCGGCGGAGAACTTTATAATATGTAGTGATATTATAAATGCGAAAGTGATTTTGTTTGTTTTTTACGCTTTCACGCTATTTCATCCAAATCCCTTCAGCCGTTTTAAAACGATTTGGATGAAATTTGGCATATGGGAAGACCATGACCAGGAATAGGACAGAGGATACTTTTTATCCCGATATTCCCACGGGATCGAGACTTACGTCGGTGAAACCGCGGGGCACAGCTAGTTTTCTATCAAAACAGCTTATCGCAGTCCCCTACTGGACATATTCCTCTCCTAGGCTGCGCCAGTCTTCCCGCGTTGAGCGCCGAACGCAGAGTAAACGCGAATGCGGAGGCTCTGCGTTCGGCGCTCGGCGTGACAACACGTCGCGTTCGGATTCGCGACTGGTCAATCGTCATCCTGAGACACATGTCGATTTCTTACAGGGTTTTTTTATGACTCTTGAGGAATAGACATTTAATTAGACATTTAAATAAACCTTTTTTACAGTCTGTTCAACCGATTTTGACTTCTATTACGTTGGTGGCATGACAAATGGCAGCTGCAGTAGACTGTTGGTATTGTGTAACGTTTTTTGCTTTTAATGCCATTCTTAGGCCTGAGGCATAGAAGTCAAATCCCTTGAACAAACTGTTAAAAGGTTTGTTTAAATGTCTAATCTTATTTCAAATGGAGTATACGTCTATTGTATTTTATTATGCATCTGTCTATGATGCGTGACGATTTAACTATGTAATATAGTTACCTAAGTGCTCATAAATATAATGAACTACTTACAATGCAACTGATCCTGTAATTTACTGTAGGTAATCATGTACATTATCCTTCACGTTATTTTTACATTTTCAAGCAAATTAAACTACAAGGTAAGCTCTTGTTGGGACTGACAGTACCTAGTTTTCAAATCGCCAACTTCGATTATAACACTAGCTATCTAATTGCGTAACTTACCGATTAAGACTAATATGTTTCATTTTGACAGTTCAACAACATTCATTGCGTTTTTTACGCAGTTTGCTGAGCAGATTTTTTTTTCCAACCTATGAAGCAATGGATTAGACCATTGGTTAAAACTGATTGATCGTGTATTACGCAATTAGGGTGCTGAACTTGGATCTCCTCTTGTTTATGAATGAGAACAATATCAACTCATTAACCACACAGTATGAGACAGCAAATGGTCCATCCGTAGGATTATAGGATGAGTGGCCTTTCACCCACGCGGGGAAAAGTACCTAAACCTAGGCTATGTATGGTTTACTAGGAACCCTATTGATTTAATACCTTTGTATTTATATTTAGTACCGTGTATTAGAGATATTCCTATAAACTTGTGAATTTGTAAAGGCTCTTACATACTGGCGCGATGAGCCACGCGGCGCGCCGCCGCATTGTCCGCCGTGAAGTTTTCTCAGAAATTGTTTTGTTAAAATTCACGTCGCGATACTTACATATAAATATTTATTGAAGACTAAATAAAAAAAAGTAAGTCTATGTACCTACTTATTATTATTTTTAGTGTGGATTAATTAGGTATATGTTTTCATACGTTGAACGTAAGCATATAAATAAACTTTGAATTAAGTATACTTAATTATCTTTTTTAAAGCCAAATCTAAATTATTCTTCTCTTTATAACCAGTTTGCATCGGCTCAAGTTCATCTAGTACGTTTGAGGCGTGTGAATAAACTTAATATACATAGGTAGGTACAAAATACCTATTTAATCATAAGAAAACGGTGATATAGATCCAGTTGAGCACGAGATATTATGAAAGGAACTCGTGTGTTATCAATTAAAAACGTGATTTCGTTGATATGACAGTATTTATGCAAACATATATCATTAATGTTGTAGTACTTATTATGAACAGAATTATCAATTCGTAGCGTGACGTGGACATTGATTTTGTGAGTCTTATCGGTCTGTGCAGTTAAGGTATGTTGTTATTGATTAATAATCTTTTTGTGGTTATAATAATTATGCACCTCACCTTCACCTTGCCGGTCAGCCGTCAGTTCTTGAATGCCACCTTAATAAAAGGATGTTGCTAATTACATAATGGTATCGTATAAAACAATATCGTGATAATAACTTTCCGACTGTCGAAAAGTCTTTTAAGATATATAACAATTAAAATTCTATTATGTCTCGATAATGACAGTTGAACTAATAAAAACGGGGTTTTTAGTTTCCTCCAGTACGAAACTTTTATGTAAATGTTTCGCTATTATTTTAAGAACATTTTGTGGGCAGTTTTGTAAGTGCTAACATGATTAGTGTTTAATGCTTTTGTGGTTTTATGCTAATAAAACGTTAGACCTCCGGCTGGGCTTGCATTGTTTATTTTCTTTATAATTTTTATACCGTGCGGCCATAATGCCTTATGTACACGAAGGGGTGGCGAAACGAACCTAGGACTAAACGGCGGAGCTTTTTAATTTTCTTTTTTTTAACCGCCGCCGTTGCTGTGTAGAGCTTGCGGTCTCCCCTTTTGAAATAATTACATCGCTAAAGAACATGTGAATGGATTTAGGTAATATTTGAATAATTTCATATTTTATTTAAGTAAGTAGGTACTTATTTTGTTTTTTTTTTAACATTTGGCTTATTAATAAATGTGTAATAGTTTTAATTTATTAATTAACACTTAATTTATTGTTATGAATCATTACACACAATTACACGATTAAATTAACAAAATATCGTAAAATACGTGGAAAAATTTAAATTCAGTTTCAGTGATCATGAATATGTATGAAGTTAAAATAAAATAGGAGAACTTTATCGATACCTATCGAAGTATCGAATAAATTACTCTCACTGCGTGTATCGGTCGTTTAAATATACATGAATTAATAAAGAATTAAAATAAAATCATCATTATTCAAATCAATTATGTGACTCCATTTTGTGTACCTACTAGGTACCTACTACTGCATTCATTATTTATCAAATAATTCTACCAACTTAAATAAAGGGATTGGTACTTGCAGGTGAACGAAAATAGAAATTCGATTTGTGAATAAATAAGTACATTATCAGAATATTATTAGATTCGTACTTGGTTCTCGTTCTCGTATAACGTATTACGCGACCGTAGGCACGGACAGCCTTCACTACTGACCTTTATATACATACGTATATGAGCTTTGTCTTGATGGAAACTACATAAAAGCAATGGACATAATTATATTTTCCTTCGTCGCGTGTTGATTAATACTCCAAGATGTTGGGCTTATGTAGATATTTAGATAGAAACTCTTTCTACCTAGGTACTGATATTTCGGTATTGCACTACAACGCAACTGCCTGGGCAAAGAGCCGAAGTCCCTACAAAAAGGTCGCGTCGAGGGTATCAATGTGGAGCTCAGCACCCTTTGGTTGACACCCAGAAAAGACTAAGGTATTGCCGACTGACTCCGGTGTTATTGGTTGATTCCGAGAAAATATGTTAAACTAGCTGCGCCCCGCGGTTTCACCCGCGTAAATCTCGATCCCGTGGAAATATCGGGATAAATTAAATAGGTTATAAATTATCTGTTTGCCAAATTTCATCCAAATCCTTTCAGCCGTTTTTACGTGAAAGAGTAACAAACATCCATCCATACTTACAAACTTTCGCGTTTATATTAGTTAGATATGGCAAGCCAATGTTCGATTTGTTCTGAGGATATGTATAGGTAGGTAATATGGTTTGCTGCACTATTGAATAGTGCGTACTTAGGTACAAAACGAGCCAGAAGTGCCATAGGAAAATCAAGACAAAATTATGATTGTGATGACTTCTTGATTCCACCCAGAATACCCACACGTTTGCAGTATTTTGATCCCTATCAACACTATCGCTCACTGCAACAGTCTACACCTACAGATTGCTATTTTTTTCTTGCAAAACTGTCTGGTTCAATTTCTGGCTACACCAGGAGCTCTCTTTTATAAAACTAAAATTGTTTTTTTTTTATTGAACTCTTGGTCTTCTTATTTATCATAGAATAGATATATGTTTCTGGGGGCCTACCACCACCACTTACAGCAGTATTATGGTGGTATTACTTCAGTGTAGGAAAGAGATGCAGCTCTACAGGTCGTATAGCTCCATGTTTTTCCCCCACTGAAGTTAGATTAAAATAATACTGCTGTAAGCGGTGGTCGTAGGCCCCCTGAAGTCCAAAACTTGACCATGTAATAGGTACTACTTATATATTTTTTATTTTCTAGATAATCATGGAGCCGAAACGTCTGAACCGTGTCATAGTGCTGGCCAGCATCCTGGGCATTCTGCTATCCACTTACGCGTTATACGTGGAGTTGTCTGTAGAGGCGAATCCAGGGTACGCTGCACTCTGTGACATCGCGGAGTACGCAAGCTGTTCTCGGGTTCTTTCTTCGGAGTAAGTTGACATAAATCTAACTAAGTAATATTATAAACTTGAAAGTTTGTAAGTATGGATGGATGGGTGGATGGATGTTTGTTACTCTTTCACGTTAAAACTACTGAATGGATTTGGATGAAATTTGGCAAACAGATAGTTTATAACCTGAATTAACACATAGGATACTTTTTAACCCGATATTCCCACGGGATCGAGACTTACGCGGGTAAAACCGCGGGGCGAAGCTAGTACTAAATACTTAATATAATTTGTATTTAGTTATCGACGAATAAGAGATTCTTCATCTGTGAACATAAAAAAAAATTTGGTTACAACAAAAACATACTGACATCACTTACCTACCTACAACTATGTGTATTCGATAAGCTGTTGTTGTTATGTAATATTCGAACGAAAATTTAGATTATTACCTACTAAATTGTCGTTTGATTGAATGTTTTGCTACTTATATACATTCATATTCAGCCTACAATGTTCCCACTGCTGGGACACATACCTCCTTTCTTCGAGAGGGAGTGGGCTGTAATCTACCAGCCAGGCCCAGCGCGGGTTGGTAGACTTCAAATGTCTTAGAATTTTGGTTGTAGGACATGCCGGTTCTCTCACGACGTTTTCCGTTACCATTTTGAGGACAGTGGTGATGAAATTATTTACACAAAGTAAAGCGCCTGGTTGGTTTCGGGCCATTACCACAGGGCACAGCTGATTCATGTTTTGTTAAGTTTCTCATATTTTAAGTGATTAACTATTAATGTTCCTCTGAGAAATAAATTATTTAAAAACCGAAGCGCTGACTACAGCGGCCTGGGGTGCAAGCATTTTGCGTTGCCGATCCTTACATAATTGATGGAAAAAATTGTGGGTTCGACTACTGTTATTGTACTTATTTAGTACTAGTTAAGTAACTAGTAGATATGGGTCACTTACGGAAATATTTGGGAACAAGGAAAAGTTCGCTATTGTTTCGAAGGTTACATAAGTATATGATATACTTTGACTACATACCGTTTATAATTTTGCTCTCGAATTAAATTAATTATTTAGTTGAAATAGTAATAATTAAGAATTGGAATCCGATATTTATGTAATGTTTATTATATATATTTTATTCCAGGTACTCAAAAGGTTTTGGATTTATACCAAAAGAGTCATCCCTGCGGATACCCAATCCCGTCTACGGAATAATGTTCTACTGTCTCTTAATATTTTTAAGTACGTATAAAAACTTATATACCTACTTAATTACGTTTATAGAGCTATCTGACCCGATTTTTGTTTGGCAGAATTTCACAATAAAACTGTAGTAAAGTTAACGACGTTAACCCACTCTTTTAAACATCTGCGTGAGATATCTAAAGCACATTAATGCAGTCGTTTTTCTTAAGATCTAACCGAAACCAATAAAAATTAAATGCTATCCACTTTTACGATGTCCAGATGGAATCGCCAGTAAAACTGTCATTTATACTCAAAAGAAGAAATCCATCAATTAATTAAATAAAGATGTCAACTATATAAAGCTGTTTTTAAGCTACCTAAGTCTTAATATAGAGGCGCGAGGCAGCTGATAATCGTAAAAGTCGCATAAAAACTGTATCCACAGTTGGAGTTACTGTATTAACGAGTGGTGAAGCTAGTAGTAATTACAATCGCTATGCCAATAATCGACATAGCATTACGATGCACCGTCGGCGTCGGTCGGCGGCGTGCAATTCGCACATCAATGCGGTTCGTGGTTGCCTTGCCGACTTCGTGACTTTACCCACGAGAAAAATATTGCGAAACTCCGCGCTTGTGCTCACTCTAAGCTTATTTGGTAGCTCACGAGCCGTGAATAACTGTTATCGTAATAGGCTAACATTGGTACACACTCCTGGGAAGTGCTAAATGTTACGTGCCAATATGATTTACACGTTTAGGGAAAATATACTCGCACCAATTGGAGCTAGTTAGTTCCATTTAACTTATCATTGTTAGTAGAGTTGCGATAACCGAAAGTTATACGCAACTTAATTAACGTTTGTGTTTAATCAGAATCTATCTGAATTTGTTAAATTAGCCACCGTCCTCGGAACGAATAAGAAAGTCGAGTTAGAATTAGGTATTTAATATTCCCAATAGCATTAAAGTCTATAACAATAAAATGTTTCTCTATTTGAATATTTAGAGGGTTTGCGTGAGCTTTTATTGCTTCGCTAAAATGTTAATTCCGTGAAACACGCTCGTAAATGCTCGGAATTGTAGTGGCCATTGTGTTGTTTCAGTCTGATATTGAAATAAGCCACAGCCGCTTTGTTTGATCTCTTTTGTTGTGTTGAGTGGTCATAATCTGTCATTGTAATTGCTCTATGCTTGATTTGATTTTATGACCCATTAAATAATGTTAGAGCTTAGAAACTAGTCATTGCGCTTTTCTAAGTTTAGGAACTGTGTTTAGTGCTATATTAATTAACATTTGAATTGCATAGGTAATATTTATTTGTCCGTTGTCGCATGGTTTCTTGCAAATGGTCAGTTCTCGATGTTGGTAAGATCGTAAAAGCACAATCATTTGATCTTCCAAGGAAAGGACTCGAATCGGGTCAAGAACAACGATGGGACTAATGGTGCTACAAATGCTCTTTTATAAAGGAAAATAAAAATTCCCTGGTTCACATTGGGAAGGATTTAAAACTGTTAGAAAAAAAAAATACTAGGCAATCATTTACAATTTTCAATATAAATATTTCGATTTCTATAGGTATTTGTACACCGAGACTCCCAATAAGCTATTACGTTGATATATTTCTCACGACTTTTATTATCTAGACCAGATAACGGTACAGTAACATCCAATTCTTATTTATTTCAGCAACATTCGACCAGCTGTTAGTGGGCCGTATTCTATTTCTGATCGCTGCTTCTTCGATACCGATGTGTTTCTACCTGGCATACCTTCTGGCCTTTGTTCTACACGACGTGTGCATTGTCTGTATTTCCACCTACATCGTAAACAGCACCCTTGCAGTCCTGACTTACAAGAAAATGAACGCTATGGCTGCCAAGAGAAAGTAAATGAAAAAAGATTTGAATATTTTGATGTTTAATTTCCAAAGTACCTACAAGTTTGGTTGTTTTAATTTACGAAATACTTACCTCATAAAATATTAATTAAGACTTGCCATTCCTGTAACATGCATTTTTTTTTGTTAATAAATACTGAACTGAACTGTTAAAGTGCAGGTTTCATTTTATTTCAATGTTTATCTACAGCTGATTCAACTTTCTACGTTCAAATACTCGTACGTCAGCGGGAAAAGTAAAATACAACTTAGGTAACAAAATGCACTCAACCGCGCGTTGAATATCCGATGTGCGGAATAAAGTGTTTATTTTACAACTTTAGTTTGTGATTTTACTCAACTACCGCTGCGAGGAAAATGATTATTATTGAGTTTTGATGATTTGAAGTACCTATACCTAAGCAATACTTCATATTTTTTATGAGCTCTCTGGTACCTATAATTTTAAAACTGAATTAATTATTGTAACCAAAACTCAGCACATACCTACGTTACCATGGAAACAGCTGAGAACTAGCAGTGCTTCAATAAATTTTCTATCAATGCAAGCATTTTTCAGAATCTACAGTGCTGATAAAAGTGTGTTAGTACGTCTAAAAAAGAAACTAAACCTTCGGTCGCTTCTCTTATCGTAGCGCTTGCATTTATTTCCACGGCATTTTGTGCTCGTTCGTGGTCTGCATAACTTTAAGCTCTGGCTAAATCTGCGGTCACATTTAACTGAGTCCCGTGCTCCGTCGTAGGTGTCATTTCTGGAGTGTTTCAAGTGGCTGAATAGAAACTCGTTTTCGAATTCAGTTGGTAAATAATATGGTACCTACTTAAATAATAAACTATTGCGATATTTCAGTTGTTGTTTGAGAGATGTTGTATTGAATGTAAAGGTTTTTATGTTTCTTTGAGAACTCTGTTTTTTTATCTACAATGGACTTTGAAAAAAAAGCTAACGTTACCAGAAAAATGTTACTTTGCGGTAGATTTAGGGTTTCTTTTTACCGTTGTTACAAAAATAGGATATCATTTTGACTCATGTAGAAAATTTAGAGGTACCTATGAGAAGATCATAAGAAATAGGATCCTAGAGCTAGCGAAGCGAGCTCGAAAATTTTAACACCCCGCCTCGGAGAGATTAGGTTTTCTTTTGACCATTATACAGAAATCGGAGATATTTTGTCGATTTATGCAGAATTGTTTGAAAAACAAGATGGCAAGATGCAAGCGAAGAGATGCATTCGAGCGGGCGAAGTGAACTCGAAAATGTTAGCACTCTACGGTTATATTTTGCATACGTAGCCGCCTCCAACTATAAACTGCCGTTTACCTACTGCTATTATAGCCTTTTCTATGATTTTATTTACTCACCTTCGAGAATTGGGGGCCCGAGGCGGACTGCCCTTAGTCCACCAGCTAAATAATATGTTTAGAAAAAACACAACACAACTACTTGCCTACTTATTTATTTAATTAAAGATTATAAATGTTGATGTAAGTTCCTATAATAACTTGCATTTAATATTGTAAAAAGCTGTGCTCTTGTCAAGTGTTGGACACTTAAAACTGTAATAACTTTTAACCACATGAGGACAATCAATATTTGAATTTGACGAAAAACTTGTCTACCTCCAGTAACCTAGCCTGCCTGATCATCACTCGCGTTTTCCCCCCATCGGGCTGCTAGCGCCAGGTACCTAAATAGGTTAGCTGGTATAGGTACAACCCTAGTTCCGGGTCATAAGTAATTATTATAAACAGATGATAAGTTAGGTGTGATATGATACATTTTCATAATGATCACAACATGCGTTGATAATAAATTGTGAATGATAGATACAACCCTAGTTCCGGGCCATAAGTAATTATTATAAGCAGATGATAAGTTAGGTGTGATATGATACATTTTCATAATGATGGGTACATTTTATTATTTAGCTTTAAGTAATGCCTTTAATATTGCAAAGATATAATGAGTTCTCTTCTTGTTCTGCATATTCTAAGTTACTTGGTGTTGGGCAAAATGTTTGTCTCTCTTTTTCATTCTTGTCATCTTTCACACAATCCATCTTGATTTTCTATGGACTCCTATGTCCCCATTCCAAAATTCTTTTAGTTCTAACCTAGTAAGTAGATACATCTTTCCTATCACTACCTATGAAAGGAAACATGTCCATCCATACTAAAGACAAACAATTCCCTTTCAACATTTCTATGGCACGATTTTCCAACTTACTCCATCAGCCTAATTTCTTACTCTATCCATTCTTTCACTCCGCACATTCATTCCATCATTCTCATCTCCGCTGCATGCAATCTTCTTTCATTCGAAGTAATCGTTAGTAATTATCTGAGTGTGAAGTTTATGAGACGTTTGTAAACGGCTAATTGTGGTACCTAATTAAAACTCGCAGTATATAAATAAGTACCTAATACTTATTATTAAAAAAAAACGTGGGTGTTTTACAGTTACACCTCTGCCCAACCCGTCGGGGAAACAAGGCGTGTTGTTATGATATGTTTGATTATTATTCTTCTAGCAATTATGAACGCCGATTTCTGTACCAGTAGGTAGGTTACCTATCTAGGTAGGGTACCTATCCAGTAACTAAGTGAGTACCTAATAAAAATATACTACCCTGCGGAAGAGCTACAAGGTATATCTTAATTAAAAAATCTGCGGCTCGTTTTAGCATTATAAATTGCTGTCATAAAGCCTACAAGCTAGAGTTCCAAAACACGTGCCTCATGCGGTTTTACTTACGAACTAGCCAACAGGGTATACCACTGACGAGACACTTATTTTCTTAGCTTGAATATATGAATCATGTAAATGATAGAAGTAGCGCCATCTCTTAATGAATAGCCAAATTACTTAAACTTTTAACAACGCCATCTATTGTTGAGAGGTTTCAACAAAATATTACGATAGATGGCGTTATTACAAACTTTTAATTTGGATCCGGCGCCGACTTAAAAATTCAAAATATTTGGTAATCTACAGCTTGTATTTGGCAGGGAGTCAATAAGTCAAATTTTCATTTTACTTTTATTGGTTGAATACGAGGCTTTTGGCTACTTTTCTAACAGTCCATAACATGTCTATTTCTATCGTGTGTGTGTTTTGTTTGTGCAGAATAAACAATTTTTCTTTCTTTTTTGTAAAACTATCATTTCAGCCTCCAAACGTCTTTCTAACATGGACCTTCACATATTCGGCTAGAGCTAACGGCCCTAATCCTACTAATATTATAAACGCGAAAGGTTTTTAAGTTTTGATGGATGGATGTTTGTTACTCTTTCACGTAAATCCTACTAATATTATAAACGCGAAAGTTTGTAAGTATGGATGGATGGATGTTTGTTACTCTTTCACGTAAAAACTACTGAATGGATTTGGATAAAATTTGGTATTCAGATAGTTTATAACCTGGATTAACACATACGATACCTTTTTATCCCGATATTCCCACGGGATCGAGACTTACGCGCGTGAAACCGCGAGGCGCAGCTAGTACTGAATATTGTATCGTCTTCATGCTTGCCGAAATCAGCAGAGGCAGGCATCACAGTAGCTACATAATAATAGGTATTTGCGCACCTTCTTACGATAGTGCGTGATAGCATACATCTTGTATTGTTCTATTCTAAGATGTAAATCACGCGATCTTTAAAATATATAACGTGGTTATGATATGTAAGAATACCTTACCTACCTATTTATAATCCACCGACGTTCGTGATTGTAAAAAAATCAACACAAATAAGCGAAAAAAAAAAAAACGTTTACTTAGATTGAGTAAGTTTTATACTGCCTTGGTCAACCATAACGTCCGGTTAACGCAAGAGATTAAACGTCGGCAGTCCTAAAAGGAAGCACTATTATCCCTTTAGTGTCTGGGCAGACATTTCCTTGTTGAGCTTTACTGCGTACATAAGTAGTACTTACATGCCTTGGTGACGTAATGACCGTAGCGATCACAGTAAAGTCCTTTTAGTGTCCTGCCAACTTTACTTCTATAGCTGGCGTGATCGTGGAGTTGTAGGGCCTAAAGAGACTATTTCCATAAAGTACTGGTCGGTAGTAGCTTCCTCTGTCAACTTATTTAGTAGGTAGTGAGTAAAGTTAGTAAGAATGTATCCACTCTACCTTTTTAAGAAGACCTTGTATTACCGCGGCTCACGAAAGTTTTCATTGCAGACCTCATCAACAGGGCGAGGTCTGGTCTGGTCATTTGGTAGGGAATTGAACAAGTTAGTTTTTTTACTAGAACGAAATTAATCATGTTTTTTTCCACAATTTTTTCTCCAACTCCCGCAAAAACATTTGTTTCAAAGCTCATAATTTGTTAAGCAAATTGATGATTTTCTGTCTTTTGCAAAAACGACAATACAGTGACAAGATGTATGGCCCGTCAGTGGTAACGACCTTACATGAGGACGCACGCTTTGTTTGCAGACGATCAGATACAGCTGTCGCCTGGATGATGGCCATGATGGGCCATACGCTCCGATTAAAAGCCACTGATTACGCGCAAGTAGCGAACATGAGGTATTTGACATTGTTCAAGTATGGCGGAGTCAAGACCGCTGCGAGCTTTTGAACATTTCCCGACGAGATCATTTACTGTGTTTTTGCGGATACACGTTTTAGTCTCGTGCGTGATATTTCTTTTAAAATTTTTAATGAAGTGGATGTGGTGGCTGGATGCGAGAAGCACAGAACCAGCCGAAGTGGTGATACTTGTAGGAGGCCTATGTCCAGCTGGAATGTCTTTCGGCTGAAATGATGAAGTGGAAAAGACTTTCGTTAAGTATAACCTAAGAGTGCGTGGGAGTAATTCCGATAAAAAGCAAAGTAAAGTAAAGTTAAACGTATCTTTTGTAAAAAGATATCCATCAGTAGACGAACAATTGTTTGCAAAGTATCAAGTACCTAAGTTAGTATCACTGGTTCATTAATTTGTACATATAACAATTCTACGAAATCTGTAATAATTAGCTACTTAATGATGTTCAGCGTTAACGGAGCATTTAAAGAAGGTCTACTTACAACATGCGATGAGACTCTTAAACATAAGTAGAACGGAAGCATATGCATGCACGCGGCGGACATGGGCAGTCGGATGCTACATCAGACACAAGCTTGAATAGTTTTTGATTGTATGCTTCAAGAAGAATCAGTTTGTCTCATGTCCTATTCTTAAGCATCTACTGCAAAACATTAGTATGTCGATGACCTCTTGAATTAAGGGTCAAATAAAAAAATAGAACATACTAAAAATCATCACGTGTTTTCAGATAGAAGAATCAATATAGAAGAAAGCAATACAGAATGAGCAGACAGAAGGAAATGAATTGCTTTTAGAGGAATTGCTAATGGGGCCGTTTTAGGCCCCCGGAAGAAGTAGTCAGGCATAATGACGCTGACCATGGCCCATTTTGTTTCAGGAACAGACCAACAAACCTTATGATTGCTTCTGCTGAACCTTCTGCAACCATTTTGCAGCACATCGTCATAAACTTTCGGCCATAAACTTGGCAATGTGGGAGTGGCGAAGAGAACAATAATACACACATAATTGTGAAGATAGCACCCGTCGTGTTGTCCCACGCTGTTTATGTAATTATGTTGCTACTTCACGCGGTTGTAACTGCGCAAGTAAACAGTCTTATTTGAGGAGGGGAAGAATTCGTAGACATGTCGTGTGGAGACATGACTTTATTATCTAGTTGTAATATCAGAGTATTCAGCTAGATAAGGGTAGTATTCGTGGAATCGTGATAACAAAAATGGGAATTCAAGTATTTTTACTAAAGCTGCTACTGCTGCTTTTGCTGCGCCTGCTGTTAGCTTTTATCTTATTTTTGGTAAACCTATAAGGGGCTTATGGGGTTTCGTCTTAATCAAGAATAGACTCTAATTTCTACGTTGAGAGTCCGAGCTCGACTACTACAGTATTTTCGTAACATTGTACTTTAGACTGCTCTGTAGACGGGGCGCCTAGTTCAATTTTTTAATTTAATAAATGTTAGTCTAATAGATCAATACTCCGCTATAAAATCATAATATTATTTCTAAATGTAACAAAACAGTATGATAATTGAGTAGAACTACCGGTTGGAGTGACTAACGTTTATAATATTTTTCTGCCACAAGTTGTTCCCAATTTGCACACAAAGACTGCCCACGCGCATCGGACTACGTTTTATCTCCTGCGTGCATTGTTTATGCTGCGACATTGAAAGGCTATCAAACAGAACTTTGTTTATACATCATCAGACAGACGTCCGAAACCTCATAGAGCTTTAATGCCAAATTAATGCACTTTGGCAGCCCTACTTTTTGGTTCAGATAAACTGATACTTACAATCCTTGCAGTGAGCAAGGATTGTATTCAGCTGCATCTAGCATGGGCTAGTAGTAGACCATTTCGATATGGTCATCCCATATCTTAAGATCGTAGAGGTAAAACCAAGTAGAAGCAGGGTGCTTGCAGAAGACTGCGATTGTACAAATGAAAAAAGCTGATTCTGTTGATTTACTATTTATTTAAATATCTCACGATTGACGTCCTTGTCATAATATTAACGAACTGTTCAAGCTTGAGGCTTGTTCCATGCTTCCGGTTTGTCACGTTTTAAAGATCGAAGTAGCATTTCTGTCAAATGTCATTCATCTAAATGGCCCTCACCATTTTTGGCGCGCGGTATTGACCTTACACCGTCGGCCTAGTGCAGATTGTACCATTTAAGGAACTCATGAAATGCGACGTGTTTTCGACATGACTACATTATCACAGCTTAGTTAAGGACTCCTGTTGTAGGCCATCGCAGTCTGCTACAGTAACTTGTTTATGCGTGTGGGAGTAATGAGATCATTGTCATATATTTATGAGGTGTGTTTGTATTTAGGTGGCTGTCAATTGTTTGAGGCGGTGTTATAATTGTTGCATTTGTTTTGAGTTTTTGCATAGTCACTGCAGACGATGTCAATGGTGCAACAAGCAGTAATATGTTGTGTATTTCTTTCGTAGCCTTACCATATGCATATTCCAGCCTCAGACCAAATAAAAAACCAAGACAGAGCGCTGCGAACAATACAGTGAAGCATGCCAAAACTACACCAACGCTTTGTGCGTACACGCTCAAACGCACACATTGACAACCATTTACAATCAAACTACACCAAAATATGAGCACACATGTCTACGAAACCGGCTTCACGTCACTGTTGACAGCGCTCTGTCTTGGTTTTTTATTTAGTCTGAGATTCCAGCATTGACTCTTTTGGTGTGAAAGTGTTTTATTGTATTTTTTCAATGTATTCAAGTGCTATATCGATTTGTACCAATAAAAGTAGTCAAGGCCTATTGCTAAGTATATGATGTATTCTTCCATCTAATTTTGTCGTTGGTGATCGGTGGGCGGGCAAAGGCGGTTTCACTTTCCTTCCTGCGCATACCCTCGGGCATTAGGCGTGGCATATGCAATGCAGTATAACATCACTCGCTATATTAATTTAATCAAATAATTTATTATCAATAATTACAGCCTAATGTGAGCAGCGTAAGAAATAGATACCTAACGGCCGTTTATTGCCACCAAACGGATATTAGCAAACAGTTTAAATATTGCAAATACTGCAATATTTTGTACCGACCTCATTAGTATTCACGTCCTAAGTAACTAAGTACCAGCTTAACGATGTTTATTATAATTTATACGAAACTCGATCAACGATAAGAGTTTATAGGAATTTGTCTGAATGCCCTGAATTTTGCCTGTCCATAAAGCAGCCTGAGCGACGGCCCACGCAACTCAAATCGGGACACGGTGTAATGTTACTACAAGTCCCTAATTCACTGAAACGCTTCTAAAACTAAGTTATTATCCATTTAATCAGACGTTTGATTTGGTAATTGAATAATTAATAGGCGGGTAAAATGTTGGTAATTTCGGTTCCAGTGAATTTAAATGCGGTGATACTGACACGCACGGTTCTTGCACACGGAATTTAAGTGTTTTGTTTGATAATAAATTCGTTAGCTTTTCTAATGTCTTAATAGCCGTTGGTAATTAATTAAATCAACTCTCTTGTGCCACTGTAGGTGTATACAAGATTGACGATTTTACTAACGACGATTTTCTTGTTCCATTTCAAGTGCTGGGCTTTTAAAAAACTGTGTCATGAGTGTTAGCGCATACGCATAGTCACTTAACAGTTTAGAAATTGAACCAGCAGGTGATTTGTCAATAGATATCGTTACATCATCTGTTTTTGAACTGTTACTCTGCTGCTGGATAAGCCCATTTCTCGTGTTGCGCCATTGTCCATTGTTCATAATTTGTCGCTCTCAAACAAAATTCTTGACTGAACTGTCTGTTGTTTTTACGGCTCAGTGGTGCTCGTGCTAACACAAACGCGTGGAGTAAACGAAACGTAAATACAAACGAGTTAAAATTAAAAATACTCCTTTATTCATTAGCTAGATAGCCTATGGGGGATAATTGGGAAGTGATTGTCGCAAAAAAAAAAATGATACACAATTAAGGTATTATAGATGTGTAACATCATTCGTCTCGCTTTCCTGCAATCTGTGGGAGTGATCTAGTGACAAGGGACGGAAGTGTGTCACAGCCGGGGAAGCGCGCGCTATTTGATCTGACCAATTCGCTCATTGGTCTTAGCTAGAATTGGCCGTCAGATGGTACCAACCCATTTTCCGAGAGGTAGGTACTGTCAGGCAAGATGTCAGATGTTACACATCATATTTTTTTTAAAGAATCGTTCGAATTTTCTTTACGTTTAAGGCGTTCTTTTTCAGGCTTCAGGACACTTCGCTTCACTCACATACACACTTTTTGCTGCTGCTGCTCTTTGGTTTGTATTACTGTCATCAAGTAGTATCTATTTTATGCGTTAACAAGGATCTGTCGGTGAGTGGTGGCATTTCAGGCACAGGCCTTTTAGATCTGCAGTTGACGTGAACGTGACGCTGCCATAATAGGCAAAAGTTACCGTCACTGGCAGTCTTCCAAATCTATCACTTACCTGAACACAAAACCTTTTAAACCAATCGGTGAGCGAGAATTGCGTGAGTTATTTCAGTAGCCCAGTTTCTTCATGTAGGTACATGGTGGCAAAATGAACGGTTATGAACGAATACAAGGCAAGCAATTAGGCCTTAACAGGTTGCAACGGCGTTAAGGTTGGGAGCCAATCAAGCGATTATAAATTATGTATGCATATCGGTGTGGTATTAGTTAAAATTGACTATAGAAGTAGGGCAATGAATTTCGTCATTTGAATAGCTGGGCTGTAAATTATTTGTAAATCAGTTGTAGAATGTACAAAATGGGATTTTTTTTCTTAATATATGTAGGTACACATTTTTTATTGTTTGTTCAGATTGATTCACATAATAATAATTGTAAGAACACAATGTAAATACTCAAACACAGAGCAAATAACCCAATTACAGACACTTTTGAATTGTCAAGAGGTCGGTCAGTTATAAAGATGAAGCTAGTTGCCCATTACAAAGCGTAGTAGGTTCCTTTGAAGAAGAACGGCCAAGAAACTCCACGGACATTCAATCAAAATATTGTTACAAATTGAATTGGAATTATACATGTGAGAACAATGTAGAAAGACGTACACGTTAAAAGCTTCCGTAATAAAAAGATAAAAACAAAATCAATTCAAAAATAGGACTGTTTTGCATTAAAACAAAACAGTTATTATGTGTGTGGAAGAACACACAGCATGGTTGAAGAGACGTTCGATAAATTAAGCCTAAAAGATCACACAATTTCATTTCATACCTGTTCCTCTTCATGTTACCTGTCTGTTTCACTCCCAGCAGAGCGTTGCAGTTTTCCTGAACTGGAACGCACCTGTCAATGTCAACTCATAGTCTTCTACAACCACCAGCAAGCACCTTGCTGCCATGCTGTGTGTTCTTCCACACACATAATAACTGTTTTGTTTTAATGCAAAACAGTCCTATTATATGTGTTTCCAGAACACACAGCATGGTTGAAGACCTGTTTGATATCTGCTGGTGGAAAAAACCTGTAATGGGTACAGGTATAATGAACGCTATGTGAAAATAAATAAATCCATTAATAAATTTGAAATCATCTATATTCCAGATTATAACAAATTTAGGAATAAAGTATAGTAGTAACACTACTAAGTAATAATTCAAAGAGAACATACTTATGAATCTCTATAAAAATCAATAACAGAAAAACAAAATTAAAAACAATCTATCAAGGCACTCCTACCTCGTTAACCTAATCAAGTACTTTATCAAGCATATAAAATATTATGTAAGGTAATTACTTAAATGAGATCAAAAAAGAATCACTACAGTACAACACAGTACCTTATGTTCATTAGTATTTTAATAAACACAACCTTAACCACTAAATAATTTTGAAGTTATTGGTGAGATAATCACTATTATCATTACTAATAATTCTCTTTACTGTTCGACAGTAGAATTTCCTGAAAGTGTTAGAGCTCTTCCAATTTGCTCTCTCTAAAATTTCTTCTACTGGCCTGTTTTCCAAAAAACTTCTTGAAGCCACTGCTGATCTCACACTACCTGGTGATGCATTTATTCCAGCTTCTTTAAACACATTCCTTATCCAACCAGCTATAATTGTACGAGTAGCTGGTCTAATTTTCCCTGTGATTGATATAAATAGGCTCGTCAAGCTACCAACTTCAGAACGCCTAATTTCTGTAGTCTTAATTTGTTTCAATAACCATCCGGATTGCCTACTGTTTGCATTATCTGTTTTTGAGCCAAAGCTTGGCCACAATGATACCTCATGTCTGTCGTTATCCATAACAAGGTTGTCTCTAGACAACTCTAAAAGTGTCAAGTCATGGATTCTTCGACCTGAAGCTAGTAATAAGATTATTGCAGTTCTTCGAGATATGTCGAACAATGTGTCTGACCTTGGGGTATCGTTGAGCCATTTGAACAGTAACTCAGTATCCCAGATAGGTGTTTTCCTTTCTGGCGGTTTAACTAAAGAAGCAGCCTTCAGGATCTGTTGCACAAAAAAAAATCTTAGATATTGCTTCGCCTGCTGCTGTATATGTTGATATCGCAGATTTATGTAGGAGTATAGTCCTATATGCAAGTTTGTCCTTGATGCACAACTTGGCCAAAAAACGAGCAAAATTATTGCTCTGAGGACAATTAGGATTGATGTTGTTTTGCACACACCATGCAATCCAACGCCTTATAGGAGCTCTGTAAGTCGATAATGTAGAGCTTCTCCAGCTCTTGTTTAGGAGTTCTCTTTCCTCAGGAGACCAGTGAGCTACTTTATTCGCCCACCCCCAATTTTCCATGCTAGAAGTTCCAACTTCTGCACTTGAGGAGGGCTCCTGCCCGTTGTCAAGTCTATCAGGTTGTTGTGTAGCTCCCGTATTGGTACTGGCTCCGATAGAGCTCGCGCCTTGAGATCTGCTAGCCAGAAGCACTGTGTCCAATGTGGCGCTATCACGACGTAAGTCCCGGTTGCCGTGTTGAGGTGGCGCAGCACTCGAGGAATTAGATTCGGCGGTGGGAATACCCACGCCAGATCGAAGTTCCATGGTCGACTGAATGCGTCGTAAAACATTGCTGACCCATCTCTGGAGTCCCATGTTACATAAGAGTCTACGACCGTGCTTCGCCTTGATGCGAATAAGTCGACGTCTGGTAGGCCCCAAATTCTGAATACGGCCTCCGAGGCCGGGGGCAACAAGTGCCATTCCGGCACTGGTCGATTCCTGGACAGGCGGTCGGCTATGCCGTTGTACCTCCCCGGGAGATAAGCCGCCGAGAGCGTGACGTTTAGGTGCTCGGTCAGCTCCAGAAGCTTGGTCGTCAGCTCTAGTAGGGCTAGGGATCTCGTCCCTCCCTCGTTCCTGATATAAGCTACGAGAGTTGTGTTGTCTGATTGTATTAGAATGTGTGCATTCTGCAGGAACTTTTGACAACGAACTATGGCACCGTACACTGCAAACAGTTCTTTTATGTTTGAATGCCAAGACCTCTGGTGCACTGTCCATCTGCCTGTGAGATACCTTTCGTTTAGATGAGCGCCCCAGCCTACATCTGCAGCGTCTGTGGTCAAAAAGTGGGTCACCTCTTTTTTGTGCAAGACCACTGAACTGTGGTCTATGGCGTTCCGCCACCAGCGTAGTTCTCGCTGCACACAAAGAGGAAGATCTTTCTTCTGGGAACCTCTGAGTCGATTGAACCTTCTTAAGAACCTTTGTGTTCGTCGACAATGTAAGCGCCCTCTCAGTGTTGTCAAATTTGCGAAATTCAATTGACCTAGTAAGCATTGACTCTCCCGAAGAGTGCAACGACCTTTCTGTAGAAGTCTTGTTATAACGGTCTTTATTTTTGTCACCTTTTTCGGTGGTAAGGCCATGGTGTTGTTCTTGGTGTTCCATAACAGACCTAGATACTCCAGTTCTTGAGAGGGTGCTAGCACTGACTTTTCTTAATTTACATACCAGCCTAGACTTTCCAGAATTTTTAAAGTCTCCGAGACCTGATTCTGTAACATGTTTCTGTCTTGACTGACTAGGATATAATCGTCTAGGTAGACCAATAGTCTTATTCCCCGAGCACGTAAGATCTCTGCTATCCAGTTGGACAGGGTGGCAAATGTTCGGGGGGCAGAAGACAGGCCAAACGGTAGTGCTGTTAATTGAAGCACTTGGTTGTTGTAACAAACCCTTAGAAAACGACGGTGGGGTTCTGATATCGGCAAATGAAAATATGCTTGTTGGAGATCTATTTTTGCCATCCAATCGTTCTCTTGCAAGAAGTCTGCGACATCTGTCTGAGACACTAACTGAAAGTGCTTGGTTGCTATATGTCTGTTGACACCCCTGAGGTCGAATATAGGGCGAATGCCCCCATCCTGCTTCTTTACAAGAAACATCTTTGAAAGGAAACCGGAATTTAAAACTGCCGGCACTTCCAAAATTCTCTTTTCTTTTAAGTCGTTTATTACAGCTGTCATCTCTGGGGAAATTCTTGTGCTGAACTTTCTCAATAAATTTGGTGTTAAATGTTGAAGAGGTGGTCTTACCTTGAAAGGTAGGCGGCCCCTGGTAACAATATTTATAATAAATTGGTTTGCTCCAAGTTCCTTCCATGTTTGTGCATGACGCTTTATGCAGCCCCCCTGGAAGGCTTGGCAGCGTTGTACATAGTCAATTTTGTTTTGAGTTCTGATCTGAGTTCTTCTTTTTAAAGTGATTTCTACGAAAGTTATGACGCTTTTGGGGAGCCTGAGTGCTATCTTGCTTCGTCTGCTTGTTGTCAAATCTAGAATTTTTATTATAGGTGTTGTGGCCTCTTTTTTCATGTTTGCCTCTAGGGGTATTGTATGCTCTCCCTTCCTTAACATAATCTGGCTTGTTTAACCATGACTGAGTTCCCCCTAAAGATTTAATGACAGGCTGCAGAGCCTCACGGCTAAACAAATATTCACTACTTGGAGGAATCCCTCTCAAGGTCACTTTTAAATTGGGATTATTAAGTTCCTTCATTATCCTTTCTCTCCTAATCTCAATTGATTCTCCCCTTCTACCACATATAATCTGCATGATGTTCTCTGAACATCTATGCAGAGGGGAACCAGGTCCCAGCAAACAAGTTATTTTTTCAAAAAGAGAATTAGGGTTTAACTCTTTAGGATTTACTGCGGCCCAGTTTAATAAGTCCTGCAATCCCTGTTTTAACAATTCCTGTTGTTCTAATTCTGCATTGGTCAATCCGGCTAACACATTCTCTGCAGAAGCTAAATAATCCTTTGTCCTATTTAAGTGACAAAATTCTTCATTAATTTTTAATGGTACAAAACCTGGAGTTGCTAAGTAAGTCTGCAAAGTGGACTTGTACCTCATTCCTTTCCATGCCTGCGTATCAAAATGTTGTAGTTTGATTAGTTTCTCCAACCTTTCCTTTTTGGCAGGAGGAACAACTTTTCTATGATCAAAATCTGTGCTTAGTTCACCTAAAGTAAACTTATTGGAGTTGCAAGGGTTTATAAGGAATTCTGAATGTGCAGTTCCCTTACTAGTACCAGGAAGGGTTAGAGCATCAGTACTCTGAGTATGATTAATGAAGGGTAAAGTTTGTTGCAAATACCCGGAAATGTAACCTACTTGGCTTATCAGGCCTTCAATACGCGGGTCAGAAGTAGAAATATGTTTGTACTTACGACGTTTGTTTGGCGGAGGCGATGCATAGCCCTCCTCATCTTCCGAAAATGAGGAAAAATTGCAGACGTCACCGGAGGATACTGGTTGACGCGGGCGTCGAGAAGTCTGTTCCTCATCCGAAGCAACAACTGAACTACCAGGTTCACCAACGCCCCTGTCCTTACCGTCAATACCATTCTCCTTGCCACTATTAATCACTGACCGAGTGCTCATACTCACTAAAGTCACTAATAATAATCTAAACAATCACTTATTTTCACTTTCAAAACGATATTTATTACTATAATATTCATGAGAAAATTTTGCCTGTTTTCGCGGCAAAATTTATGAACGCTATGAGTTGACATTGACAGGTGCGTTCCAGTTCAGGAAAACTGCAACGCTCTGCTAGGAGTGAAACAGACAGGTAACATGAAGAGGAACAGGTATGAAATGAAATTGTGTGATCTTTTAGGCTTAATTTATCGAACGTCTCTTCAACCATGCTGTGTGTTCTGGAAACACATATAATAAAATAATATTTATCCATTCTGAGACGTTTGGCAATTTGATTGGCAATAGAGCGAGTTTTGTATGTTCCTTTAATGGCGAAAGAACATAATATATAAAACGACTTCTAAGTACTGTAACGCCTGGGGGCGTTACCTGGACATGTGAGGGTGTGTGGTGGAGGTAATTTCAAAGAGGAGGTTTTCCAAGGGTTTATTAATCAGAAGGCACGTTTATACATATTAAGGATCCAGCCTAATCTCTCTGACTAGCCATAAAGACACACCCGTCAATATTCAAACAACGACTGCTGGAGCGTTCGCGCTCCAGTCGGAGTCAAGGCTGCGGTCCTACCAGCCAGCCCAATGTGAGGTTGCATATCGCATAAAACCTCTACACTACAATGCGGTTTATTTGACACAAATTCAGAATCATAATATCTTGTTATATTTTGGACCACTTCGATTTTAGGACCAAAAAAACAATAAATGTTTTGCGTGTTAAAGTCTCCTTGTGTCATACTTTGTGGAAACAATTGCCAGTCATTATTATATTGAGAACCCTAATAATGTCGTGGGCGTCCCGCAAGGCTTTTGCCAAATGAAGTAGGTCGATTGGCATTTTCGATGGCACTTCATATACAGGCATATCTACGTAGCTCCAAATTAGTTTCCAATAAATACGTAGCTCCAATTTAGTTTCCAATTCTAATAAATAGTATGGAAAATGAAATCTCGATTATACATCCTGAGTCATACCCCGTGTCCTAACCGAAAGCAACAGTCGCGCTAGTACACGATCGTTTGTATGAATTATGACGTACAAACGCGACTTGTTGTTCGCGCGTGTAAGTCATTATAATAATATGTATAAAAGAGCGTGACAGCGGCGCACTCGCTCGACAACCACCTTCGGTTAGGACGCGGACATGGACTGGCCTTCTATTAATATGTAATTATTTATTAGCGACCCATATTAGGCGCTTATACGCAATTTGGATTTCGGCACATTATTGGCAAGGCAGTAAATAAATTAATAAATAGCTCAAAAGGAAATAATGAGTATATTTTTATGCAATACCTATATAATTTGTCATAGAGTTTAATTATGCACGTTTTAAAACACCTAATGAGCAATTTAATGTTTAGTATGATTTCCCTTGAACCAACAGAATTAATCACAGGATTTCATTAATATCCTTAGGTTCTTCGATCATGCAGAGTTTTTGCAGCAACACTGATTGATAGCTAAATTAGTTGCGCGATATATTTTATGTTTATCGGTATCAATTTCCTCTAATACGTTTTTTTACGTCAAATAAAGTGAAATAAACTCGGAATATGATTGAAGCCTCACGATTAGGTTACCAGTTCTGTTACGAGTAATAACAATTACTCGTTTTTGATTAACCTCTACATACCTACGTCAACTTTATGGGATTCTGCTTCCTCGTCATGGGAATCAATAAAAAATCTAATGGAGCAAGGTTCTAGAAATAAAATGTTTCTTTTTGGTGTTAAATCAATTAGATCATTATATTTATTCTACTTTTCGGAGTCTTTTTTCTCAGAATTACATCACGACCAACGTTTTATGGTTCTTGTATTTTTCAGTTTCTTAAATTATTTTTGTTTTGCACTTTCCTTCACATGAAGTTGTTATCTAGATTTAAGATCTGCTGAATATAACCAAACCTTCTCATTCTTTAGTTAAAGAAAAAAAAAACATAATTATCAGACCGTTATTTTATTCAAATTGTTTACAACGATACCATTTTTTAATGTAAGTATTACATTAACAAACAGGAAAACTCTGATTATAGTCATTGTGCCAAAGCGTAGACTTAACGATAACGTCTACAACCGTTATTAGAATATATTACCAGCTCAATATAATGGATGGTTTGCTCTAATCATTATGTCAAAGTAGCACAGAGTATTTGCTCAACGGATCCGATGAAAGGTACCTGTTAGAGTTTTGACAAGGCTGTAATTTTGTACTCGTTGTTGTCTTGCTTGTCATTGGTGTTGTCATTGTGACCAAGTACTGTTGCTGTTGCTAAGTGGAGCGCCAGTGAAGGGTGGGCGTCTTTGGGGAGCTGCAGCTGTCTTAAGCGATGACGAATGTCATGAAGTGATGAAATATATATCTATTAAAAATACTAAGATGGGTTTTGTATCCAGGTTTCGCTGGAGTTATCCTTCATTACCAAGGATCGTGATTATCCTGCTCCTGTGGCACTTGAGGCCTGTACTTACCATTTTAATGAGGTCTGCCTTTTATAGTTATTTCCAGTTCAAGAATATGCATCTTTTATAGGATTTTAATTTTAGTGAAACCTATGTGATCTACCCCACCACCACCCTACTCGTATTAGGTATAACGAAACCTATTACTTTAAGGAACTTACCACTAACTACATAAACCGTGGTTTGACGACAGTTCCCCTTCACCTACTCCTACATTTAATATAGGGGTAACAGTTAACGTACCGAATAATTGTACCTATTTAATAGGTTGCCCTCATTATTATGCTTAGTGGTTTTGAAGTGTATCGTTATACAGATTTGATAAGGGTATATAATTATGAGCGTTGAAACCTGTTAATCCACTAGGTAGTATAACTATATTACCTACGTATTTTGTATTATGTTTATCTGGTCTTATAACACTGGTTTTAGGGAACTAGTTTGAATATTTATCTGTCAATATTTTATGAGTTGTCGAGCCTATTGGAGTTTATGTTCAACTAATTTGTAAATTATGCGCGTAGGGGTGTAAAGGTTTTTGATTTGAATACTCGGCATCTTCTATATTTAGTGGTATATGGATATCATGAAAATTTTAATTTATTTAGTTTTCGTCATAAGTATTTATATAACCTTTCCAAAAAAACAGGACTGCCAAACAACCAAAACTTTAATAGGTAAACCCAAAATCTTCTTGTATGGTAAAACCAACTAATAAGCATACAAATAAATAAAAATTAATGGATTATGTGAGCCAAAAGATTTGCCAATTATTTGATTACTTCAATATCTATAGGTGGCAGGATTTCGTCCGTCTATCCAATTTTAACACCTCGTCTCTCTATTTGGTAACGCAAGGACGTGAGCAAATATTAAGTTATGACATGATCGTTAATATAATAATAGGCATGCGAACGGATGTCTTCTGGTTTTTAACGAGATCACAGAGGTCAAGTTCTTTATAAAACTTAGATTAGAATATGTAGTTTAATCAATATTATAAAGGCTCTTACACACTGGCGCGATTCGCCGCGCGACGCGAATTTTAACAAAACAATTCTCAGAAATTGTTTTGTTAAAATTCGCGTCGCGCGGCGATTCGCGCCAGTGTGTAAGAGCCTTAAATCGTTACTGAATCTAGGTAAGATTCATAACCAAGCTATGTTTATCCATTGAAATTGATATGGATAAGTGTCAGGTGACAGATTCACAAAAAGTTATTCATTTTCTTCTTAATTTGTCTACATTATACCATTCGTTCAAGTAAATCGAACAGACTTCACACGATAAAATAAATATTTAACTGACATTTTCACAACACCACACAATAACTCAATAATTGAAAATATTCACGAAAATAAACTCGCAAGTTTAACGATACAAGTGCACATCAAATAATAAAATTATGACACGTTACTAAAACAATACGAAATACAAACATTACCGTGCTTCTGACCTTTAGTCTGTCACTACCGTGTTGTCACACTCGTGCGCATCTCACTTTCGACAGCTGATCAAACACTCGTACGCAATAAACTATTGTAACTTACACTTCTGAAGGCCAGAAAGTAAGAAGATTAAGAAGTAAGGAGGTATACACACTGAGGAACTAATTATTAACACCCACTCTTAAACTGTTAAGTCAAAAGGACCAGAGGCCTTAGTGCGAGTTTCTTTTAACTATCTTCACTTTACTCATCGACCGCGTTCGGCACTCCGATTGGCCCTTCACTGGCCTTCACTGGTGAAGGGCCAGTCGGAGTGCCGAACGCGGTGGATGAGTAAAGTGAAGATAGTTAAAAGAAACTCGCACTAAGGCCTCTGTATCATTCCGTGTCTTGATACGCACGTTTTATAACGTAAAATATACTTTTGTTATAACAAAAGATATCATTTTGAAATTAATATGACAATTTTTTTCGCATTTATTTCCAAGGAAGAAAGAAAGGCTAATATCTAAGAGTGATATTGAATATACTCGTCGCAAAAAATGTAACCAAAATGCTGTAGGATATTTAAATTTTCAATTCAAAATCGCTCGAATTTACGTTACGTTTAAGTACATCACGCGTTCGTGGTAGGGCCCTCTGTAGTCTGTAGTGCCACCTACGTTGTTCTTCAATTAGTAGTAGATACAAAACTAACCTTCTATTTTTGAAGTGTCTTTCGAAAGTGTGCCCGAGGCTTGCGGTATCTGACCACTTGTTACTAACAGTAGTTGTTACGATAGTGATGTGATAATGAATCGTTTTAGAACTTGACATACCTAGTGTTGGAGCGCGTAGTGAGGTAGTGACAGGTGATGGTGAATGTCAAATGGACCATGAGAAAAATTTATTGTATTTGAGATAAGATACTTGATTTGCGAGGTGAGAAAATGTCTTCATAGGCTCAAAATAGAAGTGACATACGTCACACGCGGCCCACTAAAAGATTTTTGCATAATTATTGTATGTAGTATAAATCTAAGGTGGCGAGACGATCTAGACGCGTACCGCAAGGGTTGGATCGAGGTGGCCCTGGAAAAGGATGCCTGGAAGGATTTGGGGGAGGCCTTTGCTCAGCAGTCATGGCACTCAACATGTCTTCGGAAAGTGCAGGACAGCTGAAAAAAAAAAATAAGGCTCTCAATGAAGGGTGAATCCCTTCATTCAGAGCCTTATTTTTTTTTGTCTTGCTTGACTCAGTTAGCCTTATTAAGCGAGCTATGGGCTATGAGTGAGATTTTTTCTCTTATAATACCATGAATGAAGGCTAGGCTGTATCAAAATTCAAAGTTATCTTGAGAATTGGGCAGGCGGGTGTTAATGAATAAAATACTACTCTTTTATTAGGTACAAAATGGTGAAGGAAAACATTGTGAGGAGTCCTAGAACTAAAAATTCCAAAAACAGGTAACATCTACTAATCCGCACTGGGCTTGCGTGGCCCACTCTCTCTCATAGAGAGGAGTCGAGCTTCCCAGCAGTGGGAACATTATAAGCTGACTATGTGTGGGTAGGTATGATAAGTGGTAATAGTAACTGTATATTGTTAAACTAAGCTGTTTAACAATGCACATTTACCGTGTGATTTTTAGTAACTCATAATAAAGCTTTCAACGTAATGAATTTGGGTCTGGGTGTTAGTGTATGTGAGTTTCTATGTTTGTAAACGCACCCACGATACAGGAAGAAATTCTTAGTGTGGGGCAACGTTTTTTAAAAAAGCAAAAGCAAAAAAAAAAAGCAAAGCACTAAACAATTTTAATCAGAAAAGTTATATTATAAAAACATTATCATTGATCAAACTTGCATAACCGTTTTAACTTTATCTTTGATTAATAGAAAAGTTTAATAAAGCGGGGAATTATAAGTTATTGCTTTCAATCGACTAGACTGGAGCCTCGGGCACTCTGTGGGCGTTTAGATGAAGTTAACACATAGATATATATAAACAGATATGTTATTTTTTCGAGAATGTCTCATAATTATAGACATGGCTTCGAATAGAGGATGTAGGAGCATTGCGAAACGGTTTTATTAGTTAGGTAAAAGTAGATTGTGCACAAATTGTGCTCGATTGTGTTAAAAAACGAAAAGTTAATAACTTTGAATATTACTATTTCATGTGTTTAGATATTATCTAACTTATCCATAACCTAATCCTAACTTTATTAATATTATAAATGCGAAAGTGAGTTTGTTTGTTACGCTTTCACGCTAAAACGGCTGAACAGATTTCGATGAAATTTGGCACATGGGTAGACCTGATCTGGAATAGGACATAGGATACTTTTTATTTCGATATTCCCACAGGATTGAGACTTACGCGGCTGAAACCGCGGGACGCAGCTATTAGTATTTTTATGAACATGTCATAAAAATACCAGGTTTGAAATCAAGTATTGAATTGATTTAGGTGAAGCAAATGTTTACATTTAAAGGGAACTGCAATACATATTACAGGCTAAATAAAAACACAAATTAATGATACACACACACGTAATGTAACAATAATGTACCAGCTACATACAATCCACTTACAAGCAAGCCTGATATTATGTGAGATTAGATAAAAAACGCGACCCACGTCCAATTAGTCGGCAGACGTCGTTACAAGCCCAAATTATATTTAAAATGGTCATACACCGGAAAAAATGTAGCTTAGTGCTAACTTACTTTGTTTGTACGCCTGCATATTTTGAGGAGACAGGGGTTACTCAGTAAATGGAAGGTCATCAATATTCTCTTGTGCTTCCGCTCAACTGTTGATTGGCCTTTTAAAGGCCGACAACAATTATAATTCTATTGTCTCTCGATAGTGCCAGTTGGAGGTTTATCCCAATTTATTTGGGGTCGGCGCAACATGTCATTTTCTTTCTTCAGTAAATGGAGGGTAACTTTGATAAAAAGCTGTGGCGATATTCAAGCGATGAGGAGCAGGCCCAAAACTTCTACCGATTATGACCACCGCTGTCAGAGACTATTTATCTTCTTTTTCCCTCATTTTAATCTGTATGAAAATGGTTCGTGGAAATAAAAAAAAAACTTTCTTTCTTAGACGCACATGAATCAGATCGCCAAAGGTTCAAACTCAAATATTTTATTGCACTCGTGTGGTACGTAGGTGTTAGGATGTTACATTCAAGGGTCAAATCATGTCCACAAATGTAAATAAAAATTGGTAGAAAGGTGGTTGCAACTAAAATGACAGCTGTTATAGATGTATGAACGAAGATATAAGATATGTTGTGACGACACGAATTGAGGTAAGGCACTAGTATGATGATGATGATAATGTACAATCTATTCAGAACTTGTGTGACAGCTGTCTTTACAAGTTGTAATAAAAGCCCGATGATAAATGAATGCTTTAAAAAGAGAAACGTCTCCTATTGGTGTCAATTAACAGAATAGTCAATACCTTCTTAAGATTTATAGTCGCAGGAAGTCATTATGTCCTTTTAAAACTGAAGCAGTCATTAAAACTGTCCCATTCTATGTTTCGTGTACCGTATTTTGAACATGTTAGATTACGGATGTCGACATTAATATCACAGACTAGAACATTGTACTAGCGGCTACTTTAATTTTATAAGTGTCGGAATTATAATTACATAGAATAGGTGATGTACCTTTTACGAGAAAAAATTGTAAGTATGATTAAAATGAACCCTGCGTTCTGAAAAGTCTTAAGCGAGGTATATGATGAGTACAAATCTATTCTCCTAGAAGATCCTAAAGATGATACAAGTGTCTACAGATAAAAATGACTGACCGCAAAGGAAGATGATTCACAGCCTCATCAAATTAATATTACTGCTTTTTACAAGATCCCTAGCAAAGCAAGACGAGATCCCTACGTTTCAAACCTTACAGCAATTTATTACCTACTTACACGACCAGTTGGGGAATTCCGCAAAAAATATCTTTTGTCTTTCAAAGCTTTCAGATATACTTCATATATGACTTCTAAGGCCAACGTGTTATTTATTTAAGTCTGTTTCATTATTCAACAATGGATATGTGTCCTCAATAATCGATTAGTGCGATGATGCGCGTTCATTGCTCATTGATGTGTATAGGATTATTATAATATTTCTATTGTTTTATATATGTTTATGGTTGTCATGCAAACAGTTCATAAAACAACTGTATAAAGGAGATTAAATTGGTCATTTGATTCGATGATGATTTGTATTTATTAATTTCATAATTTTTTTTATTCATGATCTAGAATCCAACCATTACGATGTAAAAACTGTATGTTATCTAAATTCACACAGTAAGACATCAAAATAAGATCATGCTAATGTTTATTTGCTTATTTATTTATTTACATCTCACAAAGCAAGAAAACATTCAGCTTCGTCACCATTTGTCGGCAGATTGCCATAATCTGTAAGGGAAATACAAAATACACATGTGTGTCTCGGAATAGCAAATGAAATGTTTTCTCAAGCTTATCGCTTAGCTACAGTCCATCAAGATATGCCTGATGTCCATTTGTAGGACCAGTAAAAGGACCACGACAAAACAAAATGATCGCTGAGTTAGTTCAGTGATTCTTTGTTGTTATAATGGATGTTTGTGGTAGGACGTTTTGTCACTGGACGTTTTTTTTTTTTCATATTTCCGTTTTTAAGGATGAGGATAGATATTATTGACTATCATATTTTGTAGAGGTAAGACTGAAGGAACTCTTTAAGGGTGAGTGGCTTGAGGCAATGAAACGCAGGTTCATGGACATTATGTGTATTCTTCCCGTCTTAACGTATGGTGCACTAACAATTAACGGTAGACTAGTAAATTATCTTAACAGATACAAAACTATAGCACTCAACCAGTTTGATTTAAAAAAAGGAATTTCTACCGAAGACGCAGTTATCGACCTAACTCAGTATGTATCAAAAAAACTAGACGAGCAGCAAAAATGCGTCAGTATTTTCCTGGATCTAAAAAAGGTGTTCGACACAGTCTCTGTTCCCATCCTTCTCTACAAACTGGAGTGTATAGGCATTCGTGGCAAACCTTTTGAACTTTTCAACGATTACCTTCAAAACAGAAAATTGGCCGTAAAAATCAATTCATGCCTAAGTGATGAAGAAACTGTCACATACGGAGTCCCGCAAGGCAGCGTGCTGGGCCCTACACTTTTCCAAATCTACATAAATGACCTATGCACGCTGCCCTTACATACATCTCAAATCTTCACTTACGCAGATGACACCGCAATTGTGGTTTATGGTAAAACTTGGAATGAGGTAAAGAGTATTGCGGAGCAGTCCTTAAAAACTGTTACTAACTGGCTGCTACTCAACCTACTCACCCAAAACGTGGCCAAAACTAACTTCGTTCCCTTCTTTTTGAATTATAGGAACAAAGCTCCACCAGAATTTGTGATCAGGGCACATTCGTGCTCTGATCACAGTTCTTGCTCATGTGCGACGCTTACCCGTGTTAATCACACGAAGTACCTGGGTGTAGTGATTGATGACGAACTGAAATGGTATAACCAAATAGATAACACTGCTTCAAAGGTCAGAAGACTTATCTATATTTTTAAATCGCTAAGGCATTGCGCGGACATCAACATCTTAAAAATGGTTTATCTAGCTCTCTGCCAGTCCGTCATCACTTACTGCATCCCGGTATGGGGAGGGGCTGCTAAAACCAAGTTTATGGTGGTGGAGCGAGCACAGAGAGCTGTTCTAAAGGTGATGCTTGGCAGACCTTACAGATTCCCTACTACTGAATTATATGCCGACTGTAAATTACTTACTGTGAGACAGCTCTTATTCCTTCGAGCCACTCTAAAAACACACAAACAAATTCCCCATCAGATCCCTCTAAGCGCAAAGCGAAAAATGTATACCCGACAGTACGCCACAAAACTGCATTTGCTAGGCGCCAGTTTTACGTTGTAAGCACAATAATTTACAAAAATATAAGTAAAGCCATCCGGATAGCTGGGCTAAATCACCACGAAGTTAAGATTAAATTGCAAAATTGGCTACAGGATCAAGACTACGCTCGAACAGAAGAACTGCTGCTCCACCAGCAGTAGGCGTATAAATATATACACCTATTCTACTGTGGATTGCAATTTTTCACCTTAATTGGATCATATTAGCAGCACATACACATAATTTCAAACACTTCTACATCACGCAAACGAAAAACACTACTAAGTACACACACTCCTACATACAAACCCTCACTCTAACATACTCAGTACACACACATATACACATTAAATATCGTTTCCAACATCTCATGAATTCCCTCGTTGTTCATTTTAAATATACATACTTCGTAACGCATTGTAAATGACTATTTTTTGTAATGTAAGAACACAACACAAAAGGATTTTTGGTATCACAGTGACAGCAGAGCACTGACTCCTAAGTCACAGGATCACCTAGTTTAGGAGTCAGGGTTTACCTTATCCGTATGACCTTTCGTTTACCAAGTTATGTACCCTAGTCTTAAGCAATGTTAAAGGTTTTTGTATCAATAAAGATTTTTAATTTAATTTAATTGCAGGAATTGTAACTTCCTGATTAAGAACTAATATTACATAGTGCGCATAGTGGGCAGGGTCGCGGCAGACCACGTTGGAGATGGCGGGACAAGCTGCATAGGTTCCATCAAAACTGGAAGGAGGACGCGCGGGCTCGCGAAAGATGGAAGGAGTGGAGGCCTTTGCCCAGGAGTGGGACAGCGTAGGAATAGAAAAAAAGACTGATGTTGCTCTCTTGAGTTGATCCTAAACTCAGGCGTACGATGCACACATCCAAATGTGGACAATTTTCAAAATAACTCATTTGAATATGAATTCCATTGAATTCAAGACAATTGAATAGTCGAGAAACCACGTAGGTGGAGGACCGGAAATGACATAAGGTGGTCAAGAATTCTCCTGTGTCTGTTAGTGGGCTGTAAAGGACCAACTTGATGGATACTGAAAACGGGACCTAGAAATTTGATATTGCTATTTAAGTCTAAGAAATAGTTTGACCCCGGAAGACGTTTACAAAATAAGCGCACAATTTATTTAAATACATAGAACAGTATTCGTATATATTGTAATTTTATGTTTTAGTGTGGGTGGACGCTAGACGCCAATTTAGCAGACACCAAGATCGAAATTCTCGGCGACTTTACAACATTATCATCAATAAATTCCATTACATTCCTCGCATAACTGAGTCCTTTCCGAAGTAATATTGTTGCTGCTGCATACAAAATTTCTGTGATATGAATATGCTATTGGATATACTGTTTATGAATTCATAATAGTGAATTATACAGCGTGTTCTTAGCAAATCATATCCACTGGTAATGTTTATTGCGTATTGGGGCTTGTGGCTAGGTAATAACAGCCGTACGGGTCGATCGATCAGGTTAAGTTTTGGTCCGAGGATGGGTGACTATCTTTACATACCAAGAACCCTCCGTGCCTCGGAGAGCACGTAAAGCCGTTGGTCCCGGCTGTGATTTGTAAATCTTAGCCAGTTGTTACGGGTCGACAGAAGTTCGAAAGTCTGACAACCAGACTTACCAAAGGGTATTGTGCTACCCAGTAACTGGGTTGTTTAGGTCGGATAGGCAGTCGCTCCATGTTAAATACTGGTATTAGCTGCATCCGGTTAGACTGGAAGACCCCAATACAGGGTGTTAGGGTGAACACCGTTATCCTTGTAACCAGTGGTTTGGTTTCATTTATAGAACGTAAAATCAATGGAAAATTACAACTTTTTTATTCTTTTTTTTAGACCTACATTTTTCAACAAGAGACGCAAGTTCGTTGCCATATGCGCTAGGGCAACAAACTTGCGTCTCAACACGGGCGGGGGTGTGGGATGTGACCTGACCGGCCGCGAGCGCGACCTCTCCCTCAGTCAGTCAGCTGTTTCGTTAGAGAGCACGGTGTCGGATATAAACTTTTTAAAATCTTTTAATGAAAATAACGTTTTTTTGTTGTTGTGTTCGGTCATTTATTTTTATATTTAAGTCAACTACCCATGGTTTGAATGACAAGAGTGTTTACCCTTACAGGCTGTATAGTTGGGAAAAGGCTAGGCAGATGATGAATCCATAAAATGAAAATATGATCATTTAAAATGCTGAAAATATACTCCAGATAGAAATTCATGACTTACTGTGTAAGTACCCTGTAAGTCATGAATTTCTATCTGGAGTATATTATCAGCATTTTAAACTGAAAAGAACACTGGTGACCTATGATAGCAATGTAGTTATTTAAATGAACTAGATAAATATTAAAAAAAAAACTTTGTATGAGAAGTAGAAAGAAAGAAAAATAGGTTTATTTGTCACAGAAACACGTGCATACAAAAAGATACAGTACTTAAGTTAGTACTGTATCTTTTTGTATGCACGTGTTTCAATATGAGATGAAGAGTACATAAAAAGAAAAAAAAACAGTGGGCTGCTGCACGTCATGACTGTGACAAGAAGGCTTCACTCAGCATGATGTTGTGCTATGGGGCACAGCGCTGATTTTCAGTGGTCACCCGAAAAAAGACGTACGGGAAGAAGTAAGTAAGTACGGAAATCAAGTCTGGTTAATGATTTGTACCTACATAGTAAATAGGTAAAAAAATAAAATAAATGATTAAATAGGTGATGTAAAAATTCATCCGCAGGCATCATTATGCGTACAAAAATAATGTAAGTACCTACCTGTAACATGAATAGACGAAACAAAACCATTCCAGATAAAAACATAATCGTAACAAAGCTAAGTGTACCTACGACTATATTAAGACATGGCGATTGAGCGAAGCATTACTACGGTGTTGGCGACTTGGATTATGACATAGTTGGTAATGTTTATGCAGAAGTGCGCCCACGCCTCATTGGCATGCATCTGGGGCCGCGGCGATAAACATGCGCGGTGGGCAGCCGTCCCTCCCACCGGACCGTCTTAAAGCCAAGCGCACATTACAGCAGCAACGGGCCGTAGCGCAACGCATTTTCATACAAAAAAGTCGAGTGCGGCCCGTCGGAGTGTGCGATGGTTTATAGAAAATGTAAATGATAAAGGAGAATTTTTGCATTGTGTTGCGGTGCGGTGCGGCCCGCCCCAATCTGCGCTAGCCTTTAATGTACCTCTTTTGCAAGTTTCCTACTCCATTATAAGTTTACTAAATAATGGTAGATATTACAAGTAAGCATTTGACAATGTTTGGCGTTAATATGAATAATAGGGCTTAGTAGCGCCTTACCACTTAATGTTGGCGAAATGTGGGTGTTGTAGATAGCCCACTTTTATCGTAGGATTTTTAAGGTTTATGAAACTGACTAATCTTCAAAAGTATTAATAAATCTTAGAGCTGCGATTTAAAATTGAGAAGATCTATTTTGAACCTAGATTACCTTGCTTCGTGCTTTTCCTAGAAATCCTGGATCTTCAGTACCAAGACCAACTGGTTTTACTGGCTCATCTTTTCTCTTTCCCTCGGGTCTCCTGTCTAGTATTAGTCAATCCCTGTCAATTAACGTCACATTTACGATTCATATAGCTCCAAACATGGAATTATTGAGTGCTAGGTTGTACACACGGCTACACATCAAGCTATACATTTCCAGTATAAGCTGATCTCGCATTGTACGGAAATTCTATGCAATGCGAGATCAGCATAAACTGGAAATGTATAGCTTGATGTGTAGCTGTGTACGTAGTATTCACTAATTCCATGATTCTATATGAGTACCTGTTATGTTCAGAGATACAAGTTTGTATGTCATCGACACAATGATCACTGCTAATGTTAAGATTAAAAGAATAAACATCCGTATTAGTGATATTTAATTTTCTTATTAACAGTTCCACCTCCAGAAATCACAGCGAAGTTTACCGTAGCTAGCCGTTCTGTTTCTATTGAAAATTCCTGATTTATGCAGTTGCACCTAAAACCTGCATTTTCGATACTGTACTCTCACTATGTAATTTTTTTTTTCTGGTCTACGCTGTCCCACTCCTGGGCAAAGGCCTCCCTCCTTCCGTCTTTCGCGAGCCCGCGCGTCCTCCTTCCAGTTTTGATGGAACCGATCCAGCTCGTCCCGCCATCTCTTACGTGGTCTGCCGCCATCCCGCCGAAGTTCCAATTGCTACTACAAATAAATGTTTTAAGAACCACTGCAGACTAATGTTGCGTTTCGACCTCCTGTCGTTTTAATGTAAGGTAAGACGTCTTTTTTTCTCAGTGCGTTGTCGTAAGGCAAAACAACATTTTTGCTGATTCAATCGGAGGCGGTATACAGGACCAATTATAATTTTTTTGCTACCGACAGAATTGTCGTGTGTGTGGGCCCTGTACTTTTTAATTATAGATAACAGATGTTTTGTCATCTTTGTATAACTATGTATGCTCGTGTACTAATAATAGACACTAAGCGATTTCCAAAATCCGAATACGTTTTCGAATCAATAAAACGTTTTGAGGTTCCCTCAGGCAAGCGCGACGCGACACCGCAAACACCGGTAGAAAAAAATCCGTGAAGTTTTCATAGAAATTGTTCCACCAGAGTCGCGTCGGGCCGTCGCTTCTTGCCTGTCTACAGGAGCCTTTATACATGTGTAGAGATTTTTTACTATATAACTGCACGGCCCTCCACTAAAATGTATATACAAACATTTGAAAAGCGTATGCAACAAGCAGTGGACGTACATGCAGTTTTATAGTAAAAAATCTCTACATAGAGTGCGCGCCACGAAAGAAGGCCGGCGGAAAATTGTGGAACTACATTTTTTTAAATGCAATTGAATGTGATGCAATGACGTAGACACTAGCGCCGCCTCAAATGGACTTCAGTGGTGGCGCGGACTCTACATGAATATAAATAGATAAAGACACTTTTATTACTTACTAGTAGTAGCTACTTACGTATTAGTATTTTAGGAACGATGAGATAATCACCATATTGACGCAATTAATTCGAGCATCACATGTAAAGCAAAAACCTATAAAGGTGTTTTTAAACAAAACCGGTTTTAAATGTAGAATAACCAGATTGTTCCCCATAGCAATACTTAATGCGAAACACCGTCGTCGGTTAATTTAAATAAGATATTAAAGTTGTAAACCAGGGCCGGATTTACTGATTAAGAAAAGTTGATAAACCCATGGATTTGTACTTTTGGTCCTTTTGGTCAGGTAACAAAGAGGGCTCTACAGTTACTATAACTACTCATTTATAATCGTTATTTTTGACAGTTTGTTTTATCTGCATTTTGGGAAAGCTTTAATAAGATATGGAAGCATTAGTACGTAGAAAAATCATATACTTAATATCCCAATACGACTCAGACTGATTAAAATAATATATTTTTCCTGCTAAACCGATTTTTTAATTCCAAAATTCAAACTAACATCTTATAGACCTCTAACTGTCATTAACGAGACACAATAGAATTTTAGTTGTTATCGGTCATTAGAAGGCCAATCGACAGTTGAGCGGTGTTGAATAAAAGCATTATTTCTGTGGTGAAAGTAAATCAAAGCCGCACCGCTGTTAAAAAAAACAGACAATGAAGAAAAATCCAATGCAATTTGATACCCAATTTTCCGGGCTCGTAGCTAATACGTTATGCTACGGCACGGGCCGCGCGTTACCTTAATCCGTCACTGCTAAGGCTGCGTCCACGCAGTTTTCCATGTTGGTCCTCGCGCCCCCACTCTTGCGCACTACACGAGGCGCGGTACCGCCGTTGTCATAGTGTAGTGTCTCCCTCTCGCTCGCCACCGCGTGTGCGATCGATCAACACCATCGATTTCCACCAATACGTTTCAAACATTTTTCTGAATGAAAAGTCCTTGTAAAACGTAAAACAATAACCCGTACATGTCGGAATGTTAGTGCCATCGTTAACGTAGTTTGTGTTACTCCATTTTAACTAATCTGTGAATAATTTTCATTGTTTTCAGTGCATAGTGACTGAAAGTTTATAAAACTGTGCCGCGGTTTTTTTGTGTAAATTGTGAAGTTTACGTGTGGTTTTTTTACTGAACAGAGGTTTGTAACTACTTAATTATACATGCGATAGTATTATGCTACACGGTGATATGAGTCTTTACACATTTTTTGCGGTGTGAAGATGATATCAATTACACATGTTGAGGTTGATAATTGTATTAAATGGTGGCTTCGTAGACATTTATATGATGGAGCAGAATTCGTAATAAGTCGTGCTGTATTATTTGGACATACACAATAGCTATAGATAAGTAAATAAGGAATACTGACGCATTTTCACTTAAGATTTTCAGGCTCCGTTTTCGAAGTTATACTTAGCAATGATATAACATATTTATGGATGGTATGTGAGACATAATGTTCAGTGACGTAGGTGTCGCTTAGGCAGGTTAGGTGGAAATATTACCATAATGCCTTCACATTGTGTATGTGATTATGTTAATGTTTGTTTCCTGAAGCGGAGAATAACAGCGAATTAATCAGTTTGTTTATTAGTGAGACGATAAAGTGGTTACGTTTGTATGAGGAATTAAGTAAATTGTTAATTGTGAGATTTACTAATGTTTATTGAGAATTCGGAAAATTAAGTCCAATAAAATATTACCGGGGTCCTCAATTTAGTTATCTTTGAGGAGGATCCTTCTGAATATTTTCAGAGATGAGACGCTCTAAATAATAACAGGTTAACAGGTTGATTGTAATAAACAGGAATTCCGCTGGGTATTGCTGGTGTGGGTTCAGGGTCAGGTTACTTCTTTATGTTGATTGGGTTATCAGGCTATCAAAATAATGTTGAATCAGGTACTTTATACTTTTTAGCAATCGCTGAAGAAGTTTATTTTTAGGAGTAATCGTCATTAGAATGATATGAGGATGTTTATGAAACGTCTTCTAAGATCTCATCATTATGCAAACATCTACGAGCACATTTTACTAATACGGCCTGCACATTACTTCATTTTCCTACTGATTAACATTCATACCATTTAATATGCGTTTATAGAACGTCTTTATGTGCAAACACATTTACATGTATTAATTAGTTAGTCAATTAAATAGCTTTAGAAGCTTTGTATGAGGAGTTTCCTGAAAAGGAAGAACTCCTCTCTCTTTCTGTGGGCATCATAAACAGTTTTAGTACATTGGGACTAATGATTAAATTATTCAACTATCAAGCAACTAATAAGGCTGTACGATTCCACTTGTTTGTACCAAAAAATAAACAAACCCTCGTTTTGACGAAAATGAAAAAACCACTGCCTGCTAAGTTATAACCAGTAATTACTCTGGCTTTCACTAGTGACGACGCCTGTAGGATAATACAGAAAGTGTGTGCAGCAGAATCGATTGACAATAAAACCTACAACAAATGTAAAAACATACATGATCAGCCTATAATGTTCCCACTGCTGGGACACAGGCTTCCTCTTCGAGAGGGAGTGGGCTATAATCTACCAGGCGGGCCCAGTGCGGGTTGGTAGATGTCACATGTCTTCGAATTTCTCGTTCTAGGACCTGGTGGTTTCCTCACGATGTTTTTCTTCACCGTTTTGTGAGCAGTGGTGATGAAAATATTTACACAAAGTAAAGCGCCTGTTTGGGTTCGAACTCACGACCTACAACTCGTATATCGGGGCCGTTACCACTAGGCAACCACTGCTCCCTGCTACCGTACAAATATAAACTCACGTATTCTTCCCGTGGGGGTAGGCAGAAACTACAGAACGCCACCTGCTACGATCCTTACATACTCCTTTTGCTTCGTTCATAATTATATCAGGGGGCCAAGTCTACTAATTTAAAAACGTGTCAGTGGTCTCGCAATGATCAGTTTTTGACAGATTTTGTATGGCATATCTGTCAAAAACTGATCATTGTGAGACCACTGACACGTTTATAAATTAGTAGACTTGGCCCCCTGGTCGTACACGCTTGCGAGTACAATAGAACATCACCAAAACGTATATAAATACGGCAATATACCCGTATAACCGTTCATTGTCACAGTCTATTAGCAGGCCCATATACAGGTTGATAATTACAAAGTCAATTAAAGCTTATGCGGCTTTCGTCAGCGCGTACGACGGAAGTCGCGGCCCTTCGTCGCAGGCGCAGGAAACATACCAAACCGACCGATCAGCTAGCCTAGGAATGAATCAAAAGTATCGATACATGTACTTACATCGTAATAAAAGTTACACCGAACATAAACACCTAGAAACCGAGTTTCAAAAAGCTGAAAAATATAGCTCAGGAGTTTGTCAACCCGCATAGAAGTATCGAGTATTGGATATAGATATTAATCGAGCATCGTTTGTAAAGAACAAGGTACAAATTAACTAAATGATTTAGGTATATTACAGTTTAAAACATTACTTGAGTTTTTAATTATTTATTAAAGTTTGAAAATGATCGAGTACCACTAATAACTATCGTAATAAGAAGTATCTCTTCACTAATATCGATTCAAAATGGACTCGGTATCGAGTCTAAAGTATCGATACTTTTGGGATCCCTGCGTATGCACAGGAAACATACCGAATGGACCGATCAGCTGTAACCGTTGCGTTATCCGTGTCGGCCATTGTCTCTGCGCATACTTTGTGCTAATGCTTTTGAAAACTATTTGTGAACAATTGTGGTACGAAGACGAATGTTTGTTTTATTGTTTGTGAAGTAAGAAGTTATTTAATTTGTAGTATATTGTTTTAGGAAATGTTTCTGAAACAAATTTACTGTGAATAGGCTCAGGATGACACGGTGTGTAAAGAATTTTCATCATCTTTCATCAACCATTTTTTTTTTTTCTGTTGGGCAATCATCCAATGACTTCTCCTGCACTGGGTGGAGCGGATGGCGTGTCAGACTTTTACTGACTAAAACCCACCCGTGTTCCTTCAGTTGCCTGTTGCCAAGATCCCGGTATCTCTTTCCGACTAACCCGCAACCCTGCCAGGATCTTTCATCAACCTGAAGCGAATGAAAGAAGCAATAAAGTTATGTTTTTTTAATGATCTGTGTTAATTCCCTTGTATAACAAATAGGTAAATAATCCACCAACTAGTACTAGCTTTAATGTCCACATTTCTTAATCATTACTTCGAGAGGTCATCGAAAAATATCATATCCACGAAAAACCATTCAAGTTTTCGCAATATATCATGAACATTAGATACATAAATGAGCCATTATAGTAACATAATAATCACGAACACACGCTATTATTATTATAGAACTATTATTTTTATTTCTCGACATAATTATTAGTCATATACTGACAAAAAAAGGGACACAAAACATTTGTGGAGGCGTTATTATATTAGATTGAAGTATAATAGCCAAGTTTTGTTTGCCAGAAGTGCGTAGGCGCATTTTTGTCGATCACACTGATATTTGTTACACAGATAATAAAATAATTCTTATTTCAGATCATTGATCTTTGACATTAAGTGTGAAGTCAAGAGCATCGAGATCGCTTTGGGTAATTAAATTTTTGTTTTCTTTTTGATACCTGTGTCTTGAGATAAATGAAACTCATCGTGTTTTAAAATATAAGTAAGCAGTACATTAATAATATGTATAGTATTAACGTAAACAAGGCAAAAGGAGTATGTAAGGATCATAGCAGGTGGTGTTCTGTAGTTAGTTTCTGCCTACCCCCATGGGATGAAGACGCCGCCGTGAGTTTATTGTATGCAATAAAATCCCACAAATCATCCAGATAATCTTTATGAGTTTAACTGTCACTAACGAGACACAGTATAATTTTTATTGTTATCGACTTACCTGACCTAAGGCAAATCGACAGTTGAGCGGGAGTTAAAATAAATAAACAACTGTTAATACACTATCAAAATAATCCATAAAAGGTGAACCTTTATTTACGTAGCTTTTTATAGATTATCACCGAACAAACCGACAAAAATATGCGCCATATTTGTGGAGGTAAATAGTTGTTCTTGAATGTTTAATTAGACTGTTCGGCTATTTGATTATTCAGATAATACCAAACGATCGAAGGTATCGTTTTTCTTTACCTCGTAACTTCGATATCGAAGTCAACATCCTTAATCAAACCGAAAACTTCAGACTACTATAATCTGTATTTTCCACGAAATAATACCGATAGTCGTGTGCCAGGATTTGACACAAGACAACAACATGTGGTGGTGTATGTACATAACTACGAAGTAAGACTAATAATCGTAAAAACTCGGCCAGGATTTATGTTAGTCACATCCGTGCATGATAAGCAATCGTTTTCTAAGAAACTATGTCATACTAAGCTATGTTTCTTTACTTAGCTCGTTGGAGGAAATAAGTTCTTATAAACGCATTAAGTTGCCATGCTGTGTGTGCGACTGAACTAAGTTAAAACTTGGATTTTGTTTTTGAATGTGTGGGGCGAGATTATATCGCAATTAGTAAAGTGTATTAACAACATAATTACTACACATAGATTTACTTTGTTATGATATGTTATCACTTTGATACGATTTTGCGGTGCTTGTTGGTTTTCCCTGTACTTGTAGAATGTTAGCTGTTATTGCTTCATGCCAAAAACCCAATCGAAAGCAGAAATACCTCCTCTAAAAAGCGCCACAGTCGAAAATTCGAATTACAGCAACATTATTGGAGAATTAATCAAACTAAATTGATCTTGATCTGAGCTTTGTAGGTATGTGCTCACCCACACAGCTATCGTTTAAAAAAAGCCACTCTAATACGAGTAATAAATCTCTGATACTGAAGGCGCTTTTAACTTCATAGGAAATGATATGAGATATGTCATCGACATTCAAAGAATGTTTTCATTCAGGACGCGTTTAGATGAGACACGCTAATTACTGGAATCACCATTATCGCTTACTTTGAACAAATAACTAGTAATTGCTTGTCCAACGACCTCTTAAAATCATAGTACTTTCTGCTGAATTAAGAACTTTTAAATAATAAACGTAGATAGGTAAATAAAGCGATATAAACAAACTTATCATCATCTGCCTAGCCTTTTCTCAACTATGTTAGGGTCGGTTTCCAGTCTAACCGGATACAACTGACCAGTATTTTACATGGAACAACTGCCTATCTGACCTCCACAACCAAGTGGTTGTGGAGGTCAGATAGGCAGTTGTTCCATACGATACTCCTTGGTAAGATTGGTTTTCAGACTTTCGGGCTACTGATGACCCTTAAGGACTGTCAAAGACAGCCGCGTTCTCCGATATCACCAAACTGTTTATATAAAAAAAAGATCCAATATTTCACAATAAACTGAGCCTATAAAACGCCAAAAAGATGCTATAAAACTTATATTGTACTTATATCTTATATTGTATAAAAAGTCGCACAGAAGAAAACGAAAGTACCTAGGTACATATAATTATGATTGTTGAAAATACCTCATATACCTAAGCTGCTTTAGGAAAATAAAAAATTGCGGCCATTTATTCAGTTAACGAGTGAATTGACCTGCCGATAATTTCTGAATCTGAATTATAAATGAAAACTTTCTCCAAACATAGCAATTGACCGTGAAGAAGTGTCTAATCTTAATCGAACTTTCCGACATATTGGTTCACACAGTAAAAGAATTAGCATTTTTCCTCCAACTACCGCAAACTTAGAATTCCTAATTTACCGTTCGAGGTACCTTTTAAAATGCTATGATCGGCCGGTCGTCCGGTGCTCGGGGCGTCGCGCGCGCATTTGAACGCATTCCTTGCAGGGCTAGGGTTACCAGTGACCATTTCGAAATTTGAAAGTCCTGCCAAATGCCGGTCATCTTACGAAAAATATAAGACATCTTAGCTTTTAATCTTTCTTTTTTGATGACTCTACTTTCATTACTTAGTTTTAACTTTTAAATATCTCCTGTTTTTGAGAAGTCTGGACAAATGACAAGGCCGGACAAAGTCCGGACGGGGGTTAAATAACCGGACAAATCCGGATGGATGGTAACCCTAGGCAATGCCGATGTTAGCAACTAGCTGATTATTTACTAGCAGAACCTAGCATTGCTTACAACGGCTCGTTACTCGGGGAGAGAATGTATTATACCCTACCGAAGAACCGTGGATTTCATTAACTTGGCGGCAGTTCCGGTTTGCCTTGTGAGTTGTGGACTGTGCTGCTAGGAAACTGAGGCGTCGTTAGCTGTTGTAAATGTCGAACCAAAAGCTGCTACAAAGCTTTATAAATAAATGTATTTATTTAAAAGCAGAAACGCCGATTACTAGGAGACTGAATCTACAAAACATCTGACGAAAAGCTGTCGTATACAGGTATAGCTAGGTGTGAACATATTCTTTATTTGAATATGTATCTACATAACTAAGAAATTCAAATGATAATATGAGTCAATACATCGCGTACCTGCTGTAAAATTATTAAACAAATTACGTACCTCGTTCTTTGATTAATGATTCAAATGCGAAATTAATTTTAATTGCACAACCCGATGGTATCTTTAATCACCAGTAAAAGTTCCGAAAATCGATGTTCCAACTGATTGTAATTAATTACGTAGGTATACATGTATAGTCTTGCATAATTTCGGCGCAGGTATGATCCTAAACTATAAATGCGGACAACGAGCCGTATCTATTTAAGCGTGATGACGGTTGACCGCAAGAATTTCCTTTAAAAATAATGGGCTAGCCGTTTTTACTGGCACTGTCTGTTTTGTTTTAGTAATTACGGTGCTTAGCGGCTATGTACACAAACATTGTAATGACCTGCAAATATTAAAATATTTGGTATGGTTTAAGAAAGGTTTTTTTTATTTTTGTGGGATGTAATTGACCTATCGATAAATTCGCTTTTTATTCACAACGGCCTCCTGAGATATTTTCGTGTTCTTTAAAAAGAAACCCGTATTATTTAGACGTTATTAGCGTGCGAATGTTCGATTCCCTAGGCGGCAAGGGCAATATATTTTTTGTTGTTCATTGGAGTATTACGAAGCTTTGAATAAAAAATACTTCGATTTGGAATACTAATCCTGCGACAAATATTTCTTAAAAGTCGGTTCTATTGTCTGTGTGACCGCGTTGTTCTTCTAAACTGCACAATAGATTTTGATGTGGTTTTGACCATAATTTAGAGAATTTGTTCTGGAAGGTTTATATTAAACTTAAATATTACCCCAAACCGTGCGAAGCAGGAGCGAGTCGCTAGTAAAGCATAATATGAAACAGCAAGTGAAGAAACACAAAGAGGCTTGGTGTAACACTTGTGAAAACAGATTCTGTTCAATTTCTTCAAAGATGATTTTACAGCACATTTTATATAAAGTTTCCTTTTACGTACAAGTACTGAAACGCTTCCGTTGAGCATCCTGCGGAAGTTGGCGGAACGACTCGGGAATCTGTTTTGAAGCGGATTTTCCTCGTAGGTTAGTATGAGTGGGAAATAGTTTAAAATTACTAGGTTAACTTACAATGTAAGTTTTAGTAGTGGTATCTGGATTTTACTAGGAATGTATCTTGTTTGTAGAATGTGTTGACATTGGCTTATTTTAGGAGGCAAAATATTATTATGATTTGAAATTTTGTTGTCCTTTCCTTGATGGACGCCATTGAGGCTTTCCCCGCGTTAAAAATTAGAGGCAATGAATTTTGTAACGGTGCTCAATAGTCGAATAATGCATCTAGTCGAATACATTTTGGTCGTCAGGAAGCCTCTGAATACAATCAGGCTAAATCTATTCTTTGAGAAAATCCATATATCCTTTTTCCAGCTCATAGGCCCTTTTCTCTCCAGTTTTAGACGATGTAGAATAAATAATAAATGTATAGTTACATGTTGGCGTTGCGAAGTTGCGGATGCAAAAATCTATTATTTATTTTATGACGAACAGAACGTCTAAACTATCTTCCTATTTACTCATCTTTATTGTCTACTAGGTACTTTAGCACTAAGTTTTCCTGGTGACATAGAGACCTAAGCTGACCTTCAGAGGATGGTCGTGCAGTGACCGCGCTGACCTTGTCGTTGTTTTTGCTGCTCAGCTACTCATGCGCATCGACGATTATCAATGTGAGATGATTAAAATCTTTAATCATATTTCCCTTTTTTGTAACATAAAATTAACTAGGAATAAAAGAAATAGTAGTGTTGAAAAAAATTATCTAAGTTTTTAATGAAAAAGTCTCTCAATGACGGTTACCGCAAGGTATATTTTTAGGGTCCACAAAAACGTAGACACTTGTGTAACGCGTGTCTAATGTCAGTTTTTATGTCAGACTCCATACAGAAATGTCGTGTTTAAAAGGGCTAAACAACTGATAAACACGGTTTTGTGTTAATAAGGTTAGGGTCTAAGCAGGGATCTTGGGATTGAGTTCAATGTGATTATTTGATGATGTCATTAAATAATGATGGAGAAAAGGTGACAAGTTTTACAACGTTTGCAGCACAACGAATAGTGCTTTGCTGACAACTATGGCTGAAAACAAACAAAAGCTCTAACACAAGTTTTGTTAACATTTTTGTAATAGATTCTCTCTAAATCTAAACCGAGTTTAAGAGCTGTCAGTGTCAATATTCCTAAGAAAATAATGACACTGACAGCTCTTAAACGTGGTTTTTGTGTTCATCGCGTTCACTTTCATTGGAGTGGCTTGAACTAGATTATCTAATGGCTAGCAGTAACTAATAGCAAGTTTTAATCATAGATACCTACGAGGACGTATAAAAAAGTTTTATTTTTCCTTGACACATTAGTAGCTGTTACCAAGTCTAGAATTACCATAATTCTTAGGAACACCTGTCTATAAGGTCGGTTATGCCATGTATCATACCGACACAACTAGGAATGTTTTCTTAAAAATAACTTATCGCAAATCAAGGAAAAATCTCCCATAGTTATTGTGCAAGACTTTTGCGTCATGCCAAGTGTTGGCGAATTTCATGGTTTCTGCTCAAGGGTTCGTTATTACATGGGTGAGTCAATCACATTAGTCATTCTTTAATTAAATGTTCACCTTTGGCGTGTTACGTCATCGGATTTACTTTCATTTTATTTAATTTAAATAATTACCTATGACAGGAGATTTCAAAGTTCTCAGTGTGTAACTGAATAAAAGTTTTACAAAAACTGTATTACTTTGCTCTACAAGAAAAAGAAAGGAAGGATTATAAATTATGTACATATCAATACCTATGAGATATATTATGATTCTGGGTATAAAACGAACTGACAGAATACGAAACACGACTCTGCGCTCCAAAACGAGGATCCTAGACGTTGGCAAAAAGACTGCCAAAGCTAAAATGGAGATGAGCGGGTCATGTCAGTCGCATGCATAGGGACCGCTGGGCAGCAGTCTCCACACGGTGGGTGCCTGAGAATGGACGGCGCCGCAGCCGCCGGGGCCGGCCCAGGAAGAGGTAGCGAAGCGAGACGACCCAGACGCATATTACCGCAAGGGTTGGATCGAGGTCGCCCTGGAAAAGAATGCTTGGAAGGATTTGGGCGTTGGCCTTTGGTCAACAGTGGGACAGTGTAGGCTAACATAAAAAAAACATATATGATAATACACCTATTATATAATATGTTAAATAAAAAAGGGCGTTGCCGTTAACCCGCAATAGTATCTATGTTACTATATTTTTTTTTTTTTACTAGTAATTTTTTTTCCAGCATTTATGCACGCTATACTATTGCAGGTTAAAGGGAACACCCTTCGTTAGATAACATACTGTATAATCTTCTATGTTCAGTTTTGTCTCTCGATTATCTTCTTGTTAATTCAATAACTATTATCAAGCTGTATTTTAAGTTTCTCATTCTTGTTTTACATATCCGTAAAGTGTTTTGATAGTATTCAAACCTTTGTACGAGCGCAGACATGTGTAATAACTACTAGAACTTTACGCAAAGCTCATTATTACGCTGAATGAAAGACAAACAATGAATGAAAATATTCTACGGGTAAACCCATACAATGGCATTGAACCGTAGTTAATTCGCTTTATTATGTCTATATTCGCGGCACGCGCTTACGTCGCGACAGTCCTCGGCATTCCTCGGCAATCCTCGGAAATCGTCGGCAATTGTCGGCAATGTCGAGGTTGACATGACCCTATGAGCTGAATTAACCCACGTAATTCGCGAATTGTGAAGGTTTTGTTGTGCTCAGTGTCAAACTACGGATGGAATACTAAATGAGGTTAATGAGCTATGTGGGTTTTGGAGAATATGTTTTATTGCATTGCATTTAAATAAATTAACAAACACATAACCCTCCTTTTTTGGCTTCGCCACAGTGGGGTAACTAGCACCTTTTTTGTGCGAACTGGGTCTAATTGTCAAAACGATTTTACTTTATTTTTATGGGTACTTAATTGCATTGCAAAATAGGTTTTACTTTTATTGTAAAGGTTAGGTTGGATTTAACATAAATTACTTTCACGTTTTATTCTATTTATTTAACTTAAAGACTTTTAATATCTATAATAATAATTATGTACAAGGGAAAATTATCAAAGGGCATCAAAAAATTCGTCTGCATCGCTGTCAACAGGAAAAGTGCCCAAAAGGCTGGCAGCATTGTCACGTTGCATGGCAATGCTGATTCTTTGGCCAAAAAATAGGCCCTCTGGTTACGTGAAGTGTCGACCAAGTGTTTGGCGATGTCCTACATAAATTAGGACAATCAACCTATAATGTTCCTACTCCTGCGATGGACGAAAGCCTAATTGGGCTATAATCCCTTGATGTCACATTTCTGCGATTTTTTATTCTAGTACATGCCCGTTCCCTCGCGATGTTTTCCTTCACCGTTTTGAGAGCAGTGGTGATGAAATCATTTACACAGAGTAAAGTGCCTATCTGGGTTCGAACCGCCGACCTACAACTCGTTAGTCGCGGTCGTTTCCACTGGGCCACCACAGCTCGTCAACATAAATGAAGCCTAACATATTGCCTAGGCATCCATCAACCGATACGTAACAAAATTTCGCTCGTTAGGCTAAGCTTCAACCAATTATGAAATCTAATTGGAAAAACGTGTGTAGCCGACTAACCTGTATCTATTATATCTGCATAAAACAGTGTCGAACTAGTTATACTAATGTCATATGTTTTTCCCACGAATAGAGACGCATCTATTCCACTCCAAGACGACCTTAGATCGTGCAGAGACTGTTAGTTACTTTTGAACGTTGCAGGGGTCATGGTAGGCTGGTTTTAAATCTACATAATAATTATTAATAGATATGACACGACTAGGCTTGTCAAAACGTTTACATAACCGTGATGTAATGCTAACGACATGTGTATATATGTGTTTTACTCGAGCGAAACAAAGCCCGGGTTATGCACACGGCTCTGCGAATAGGAGATGGCTAATTAAGTACAAACTCGGAAACTGCTGTACCTATTTTCATGCTCTCGAAAAAAGGAGGCCTGTATCCCAGCAGTGGGAACATTATAGGCAGAATCCTATTCTTATTCTTCTAGATGCCTACGTTTCATAATTTATGTAACCGCCTTACAAAAATAAGTAAAAAAATATTTCGTAAGTAAAGAGTTTCGTAACAAAACCTGTCGTTCATACAAAAAGGGTGCCTATGATGCAGTGCTCTTATCCCCATAGTAATCAATCATACATAAGTGTGTTATGTATGGCAACATAAATCATATATTTTATTATGTAACAACTTTACTGAATAATGTCCCAATTATTTGAAATGATAGACATGTTTAACCATAATGACAACCTCCCATTACTTAAGTAATCAAATTAATAAGAATTTATAGCAAAATCATTAAGAATTGACATGAATAAATTGAATTTAGATTAGTAATTTGTGATTCTTTGATGATTTATTGATATAAATTATTATTTTTTTTGTTGATCAATGGTAGATTTATCGATTATGTTTAAAAGTCATCGTAATAATTATATATAATACAATTATCTACAAATACCTTACCTTTTTGCCTTTATAAGTATGACAATGTTACAAATCAATAAGTACTTATATGCATATGTGTTATAGTAGAGAGAGAGCGTCGAAACTTCCCCAAAACACGGAAATGAAGTCAACGATCTGCAGGTCCTGCACAAAAGCGTTGCTAAACGATGCCCACACACTAGTGAAAGTAACATGAAAATAGGTACAGCAGTTTCCGAGTTTGTACTTAATTAGCCATCTCCTATTCGCAGAGCCGTGTGCATAACCCGGGCTTTGTTTCGCTCGAGTAAAACACATATATACACGTGCCTTAGGTGTCTCAGTTCGCACGTCCTTAGATGTCTCTTTTTGTAAATTCCGTTTACAAAAATTGATCAGAAAACAATACAAATTAACCAAATGAAAAAAAACGTTAGCATGCTAACGTTTAAACTTATATTGAGCATACAAATTAAAGTAGTTTTTTCCCTTACTACCCCGTCTAAAAAAATCATATTGAATACGAGATAAGTTCAAGTGCTATCACATTATGAAACTGTTTGTGACGCTGAGAAAGATGCGCTGAAAACCATTCAATTTTGCGTATTGAGTAACACAAGGATAAGTTTAGTATTACGAAAGACAATATTACTTATTGTAATTATTAGTCACTATCAATAAACATGTCTGCTATTTTTTAATCTGCAGCCTTAACAAGAAAAACACGACAAGTTTTTACAGATTATAATGTCTAACGAACTGTTGAGCTTTGAATATTCTTCAAAAGAATTAGGTTTTGAGGTTCTTCTCGATGATTTGTCTCTAATTTGGTAAGAACGACCGTCATTGAATATTTATTTAGACATTTTTTAACCGCACTAAAATCGATAAATACAGATTCTGCAAACTCTATTGTGCGATCGAGAACTCATGCATTATTTATCGATACCGAATGCGGTATCGAATATCGAGTTTGGCGGGATTTCGTAAATCGATGAACTCTTACAAGTGTTCTGATACAGTATGAAAGCTTGGATGACAAATTGAGCATGGGATGACTGTTGCTTCTATTGTATGTGGGAGATGTTGAGATATGGATGCAAAGATACATATTTATCTATCGCTTTGAGAGACAGAACAGGTTGGTAATATGTGTCAGTGCTTTGATGCTATCAAAAACAGTATGAACGCGTCGTAGTGGTATTGCAACAAGCCTTGTATTACCAGGTTATTGCTTTGAATGAAATGAGTTTATGGTTTGGATTTATATGCTTCAGATAAAGTCAAAACAATATCTCATGTCATGGAGACGGATCTTTATTAACATAATCCATTTAAGTCTAACAAAGCAGAATCCAATTAATATAGAAAACAGGCGAAACATTTAAACCTAAGTTTTTTTCGTTTGTTTACAAAAGTCGGCGAACGCTCGCACAAATTCTTGGTATGAAATCGAAACAAACAATAAACAAAATCTGTTAGCCTTCACGCTTAATTAGTCTGTTGAATCGAATAATTAACATTGGTTATTTCACGGGAGAATACTACACCGATCGGAGGAGTTTTGTTGCGCAAACACAGCTTTTGGTACACTCCTACGCATGTCTGTGAGAACTGCAAACCAGTCATGGTTCGTAATAGGGACACGCCTGGACAGACGATTCTTAATACTTACGGCTCGCGTACACTTAATCCGGCATCGGCCGAACTGTGCATCTATCGTCACTGACTCGTCCTCGGGCAAAAAATCTGTAAAAAAAGTGAATGCGCACAGTTAGTTACCGGACATCATCGGACGATTTCGGTTGAAGCAGTGTATCATTTTCTTTAACATATTTTTGGTCCGATCGATAATGTTCGATCCGAGTGCGGCCGGTGACGTACGAGTATAATTCGGCCAATGACGGATTAGATGTAGGTACGGCTCGCGTAAGATGCAACACCTGAACATTGTTATTGCGAAACGACTTGATAACCACTCGTAAGAAGTAATTGTACATGTTCCGTTAAATTGGATGTGCGTGAGTTAGGTTTATTTAGAATCAAATTCTTGTTTGATACTAGTGAGTCGTGTTCGTTTTTCTTGTGTATAACATCATCAATAATAAGTGGTTACCTAAATCGGTCGATGAAATTTCAATTATCACATAACTTCGCCAAATGTGAATCAGAATAGAAAATGTGTTACATTCGATTGTAATGTTTGTTAATTATGTTAAATTAGTGTAGGTATATGAATTCAATTAAAGGTTGATTGATTGCTTCATATAATGGGTTTGTTTAAGTTTTGTGAAGGTAAGTATAGAATAACACCGTTTTGTTTTAGGGTTGGAAATCTTCAAATGACTTCTCCCGCTCTGGGCGGAGCGGTAGGGCGTGTCAGACATTTACTGACTAAAACCCACCAGTGTTCCTTCAGTTGCCTGTTGCCAAGGTCCCGATAACCCTTTCGGACTTTCCCGCAATAGAATAACACCCTACAATATAGAACAAAAGTAACTTAGTACGCTTAATCCCACGTATTAAAAGGAAATCTACCCTTTAAAGTGTGCTTTTTTTGTGCACGTCCACGTCACGATATCACGGTGAAACAGAAACTAAAAAAAAAAGATTTTATTTCTCGCTTTTTAGTGGGTCAGTTTGTAATTTATCTCAGTTACAATAGCCTAATGTCAACTGCTCATCACCTTTAACAAAATTTTGCTTTTCCCGATGCAGGGACGTTAACCGTTGAGGAGTTCTCCTGGTACTTCACTATGAGCTCCACTTCACCATATGCAATGTGACGAGCATAAATTGCTTGGCAACCATATTAAAGTAATCGAATCGCAACCCGTGAAATACTTATTACTTATCGAATAGTTCCGGTGGCCATCTGTGGTCTGGCATGAGTGCCTATAATATTTGAAGAGTTCCCTCGATTTCTCCATGATCCCATCATCACATCCTGACCTGATGACAATGGGACTATCTCGGAACTATTCCCTTTCAACAAAAAAATAATTTTGCCAATCTGTATATAATTAACGGAGTTACGCCCGAACAAACATAAAAAAAATTATATGTATAAACATCCGAATTGATAACCTCCTCGTTTTGGAAATCGGTTAATGAATGGAAATATATGAAGACGCTTTTAAATTACCGTCAACGATAACGTTAATCACGTGGACGTACACGTCCACGATAATATCGTGACGTTAGAAATTATAATAGCACACATTCACTTACTATATTTTATGAATAATAATGAAAGCTATAATCTATTAAAATGAAGCTTATTCTCCTTAAATCCGCAAAAATATCACCGATACCAAGAGATTTATTTACTACCATTGTTACAAAAATATGTCCCAACAGTTACTTATAACCGTTAAATGGCTAAACACATAAGTATCATAGCATATAAATAAGGAAAGGAGGTCGTATGTGTGACTCTATCGACGATTCCGAAATAGTAGCGCCATTGGCAGCTCTTCAACTGTTTAACCTAATTAAGAAGGCTGTCAAATGGCTGTCATTATAGTTGCTGATAGTTGATTCTTATGCGTCCTGCATGTTAGGGTTAACTTATTGAAGGCTGCCGCGGACAGGCGACGCGACGCGACGGTGCGATGCGATTCTGGTAGAACAATTTCCATATGAAGTTTTCATAGAAATTGTTTTACTAGAGTCGCGACCCACTCTAGTAGAACAATTTATATGAAACGCGCCTGTCTGCGGGAGCCTTGAATCTAATAGAGTAGTCGCGAATACTTTTTTATATTTATTTGTTGAGTTTGTGTTGGTTTTATTGTCGTTATATAACATAAATCGTCATAAAACATAGATCGTCATAAACTTAGATCGTCATAAAATGTAAATGAGTACAGCTTTTACAGTTGTTTAAGGTTACATTATTAATAAGTTTAACTGCCTTGCCACTTACCTATTGATTTTGTTGACCTTCTAGCTACTACGGAAATCATACAAAATATATTTTTGTTTAATAACAATACTTATTTTGACAATCATAGGTACCTACATCATACATAAACCTACCTTAATGATAAAAATAGCAGTTGAAAATACCAACAATTAAGAATTATTATGCATCGAATAAATACTCCTTATGTCCACAAAGTTGAAATGCAAGCAAGTAATAAAGCAGTATCGAAACGCGAAGAAAGTATTACTGAACAAGTTTCCTTTCCGGATAGAGTGAGGTCGAATGATTCATGATCAGCCCTTGTATGGACTAAAAGGTTGCACAGCTTATTTCTTTATTATCGATCGATAAATTAAGGAGATATCCATCGAATGAGATACGATGATCATAGCCTGTATTGATACCGGGTAATGAAGTAGGTGTAAAAATGGAGAAAAACAATCTTTATAAAAAAACAGTTTCCTATAACTATATTTTTAGGACTCCGTACATCAAGGGTGCCAAACCCTATTACTAAGCTTAAGGTAGCTGAAATTTTCAGTTCTATTGCTATAGTAACAGATATAAAAAATAAAGTTAAAAAACAAGGAAAAAATAATTCCCCATACAATAAACATGTTTTTTTCGGCATTTTTTCCAAATATTCCCTTCGTGTGCGAGTTCAACTCCCACGTGACCGATTTTTTCTGAAACTGAAGTCAACCTACTCTATAATTTTCATTTATATACCTACATGATACAGGAAAAATAAAGGTAGGTGAAGAAAAAAATATAGTTACTGAAAAATCTGGACACCATTGTTTACAGATACACATCTGACATGAACAAACACCCAGGCCAGCCCAATTACCAACTATACTCGCTACTGGTGAGACCAATATTTGTTTCCTTATTCCCTACAGGGATCTAACTGACCCGAGATCTAAATTCGTAGTACAGAACCCAATCAAGTCTGCTGCAATAAATCGTTCCAATAGTTCAAGATGTACAAGTAAATTCTCAGAGGAATTGCTTGGCATTTAAGACCTAGTTGGTCAAGTGGTCCACTCTAAGTTAGATTTGTTCCATGATATTTATTCATATGGAACAAATCTATGTATCTAAGAGAGATGTATTAATAATTCTAATGACGTATCTGCAATGTTATAGTCGCGAATCATATTTTGATCAACCTGACTGACTGATTGCAACGTAAGAAAATTTGAATTTCGCGGGTAATAACTGCGGATCCACTCTAATCCAATTTCAAAAGTATACACCCTACGGAAACATAATCACATGAGAATAATGTATTATTTTAAATAGTCCTAATTGACTAAAGCGCTCACAGCGCTAATATTAGGTAGATTTTGTTGTATTCAGATTCTATTGCCGTTTGCGATTGCCAAGGCATTCTATTAATTAAAGAAATAAAGATGACAAATAGGTAGGTACTGAATAAATAAACAGACTTGGTTTTACATTAAATCTCACATCTTTTTGCGGTAGACGAACTGCGTTTGCGAGATTTGCATTTTTTTGTTATGTTTTAGATGGGGTAACATTGTTGCTGCTTCAGACAGACGGAGGCTTAGCTAAATTACCATGGAACATTCCAACATTAAAAGTATCGACAATTTCATCAAGTTGAGAAGTGCTTTTCTTTTGTTCGGATACAAAGTATTGATGTTAAACTGAATTTAAAGGGCTCCTTGGGAAGTCTCCCGCTACCACCTTGCTTACTTTTTAGAATTTACTTCTTAAAATATCACGGTGGCAAAAACTATTCTCATAATTCAGGCCGAAACGAGAGAAGACAGAGTAAATTCAAATCCAGTAGTTAGCATTTACACAGTTCATTCACAATTCAAGTCATTATTATGTCGTTGTATCGTGAGTGAGATACTAATGAGGAAGCGATGTTTGCGGAATGTTGATGCGAGATCTAAGATACTCTTGATGTCATGCCAAAGGTGAGCAGGTTCCCTTCAGGTGATGAAGCCTACTTGGACCTTAATCAAGGATGTCTTCGTTACTCGTGTACTTACGTGTTTAACTTGAAGAATTAATTAGGTAGGGCTGTATAAAATTCCTACTTTTGTAAATGTTCTAGGTAAAATCTTTTGCTTGTCTGACATGTCCCCCATTGTTCGTAACGAGGTCGACGTTAGTAGATACTCGACAAAGGACATAGAAGCTAAATGAGTGGGATTAACTGGGTGACGAAATTAGTTCTCAATTCTCTAAAAACGAATGAAAATCTCATTGGTGTTTACTTTGTGGTCACCAAACTAATCCTATCCTAATCCTAACTAATATTATAAATGCGAAAGTGTGTTTGTTTGTTTGTTACGCTTTCACGCTAAAACAGCTGAACGGATTTGGAGGAAATTTGCCACAGGGGTAGACGATGACCTGCAATAGGACATAGGATACTTTTTATCCCGATATTTCCACGGGATCGAGACTTACGCAGGTGAAACCGGGGGTCGCAGCTAGTTATCTATGGTTCCCCCTATTAGGTATAACCTGACACCACTAGTTAGTGCAGTCTATGGTTCAAGTGAAGATTAGAGTATTTTGAATCTGAATGTAAAAACATAATAATATTATTATCCTGTTTTTGTGTATACATTTATTCTTCCACTGTCGCTTGGATACAAATACACATCTATTACAATTGGACCGAGTTTCATTAAATAAACAGGGTGCCCTTAACGCACCTTAAACTTAATATACTACAGTTTGACTATAAGAAATCTCCTTAACATATCTGGCGAAATGTGGGTGTACTACCTATAGGTAAACCCTTGCCTAATCCTTCGGGGAATATAGGCGTGATGTTATATTAAATCTCTTTAACTCCGATGAAAGTAATATTAATTGTTCCTAAATTCCCATCGGCAGCTGCGTTTGCGACTTCTAGAGTTCTAGGTCAATGAGCTGGTTTTCTTTAGGTAATTTATTTAAAACTTCGAATATCTATTTCGTGATAAACCATTTCTCATGAATGATGAAAACAAAAAAAGATATCATCCGTAAGCAGTTTCATATGATATTCTGTGATTCTTCTTAATTTATTTGCTTTTGCATAGTTTATCTCCGATGTCCATCTGTTAAATTATTTTATAAGGCGATGCACCGTTGGGGTCATCTATTTTTAATTCCAATTGTTGAGTGGGTCAATTGAGACTTGGAAAGATGTGGGTTTATGACCTTGCTAAGTGCTATCTTGCATCGTAAAAAATCTCTGAACATAAATTCGATGTTTTGATTGAAATATTGCTTTAATTATTTCCTCTAACTCTGACTTGGATTATTCGATGAATAAGTTGATTTGAAACTAAAGATAAAAAAATATGTTTATAACGTACTAAGAGAAACACATAAATTATACAGTAAAGATGATTGTACAGGTGGTACAAAGATACTCCCATGGCAGTGCAGAATATATCAATTAAGTAATCTGTATGTGGCTTTTTAAAAAGTTCTAGTTGGAAAAAAAAATTGCAGTCCCTATGCTTAGGTATTATTATTTATTATCGTTATATTGTGATTGCTGATGCGCTTGCTCAGACATGGTTATGTTTGTTAATAGTACTATGAGTCCGTACTAATGTAACGGCTAGGGCTTTGCAGGTAGGCTGCGCAGGCCGTTAACGGATAGATAGGTAGGTAGGTAGGGTAGAGAGAGGAATGAAACCAGCTGGGTAGTTTGATACATATAATAGGTAGTAGATCCACAGCTAGGTCGCGGGTAAGGTCACTGATCTCTCCGAGCACCCACACACTTAGGTAGGTAGAAGGGTACCGTCCTTGGTCATCCGTTGTAGTAGGAAGGGGCCTGCCAGCGCAGGCTCAGCTGGAACGGTAGGGTAGCACACGTCGGAGACACGTGGCAGACGAGGCCTGTCAGCACAGGCCTGCAGGTGGTACTCGGCGTTAGGCCGCAGGTAGCTCGCGGCGGTAGGCCGCAGGTAGGCCAGGCCTCGGCAAGGACTCGGTAGCGGGCATTGGCAGTATGCCAACGCGTCCTGTCCTTAGCCGGGCGTAAGAGCCGGGACGTAGTAGCCGGGGTGTAGAAGCCGGGACGTAGTAGCCGGGGTGTAGAAGCCGGGATGTAGAAGCCGTGTAGAAGCCTGAAAGCGCGTTAGGGAGCGCATGTCAGATGCGGTGCAGATGTCAGCAAGCCGCGTGCGATGTGCTAGCTTCCTTAGCGACCAAGAACGGTAAGGGAAGCAGGATAGGTAAGCATAATACATCGCAGCGGCTTAGATAGGCAGAGATAGAGTGCAATCACAGCGTGGCAGAATGACAGGTGATTTTAGGTTAAGTAGTGACAAGCCAGGCTTAAAGAGCATAACCATTGCAGATGGCACAAGGAGCACACAGTACAGTATAATAGGTATAATAATAATGGTGAACTCACCCTAGACTCGGGGCACATGGTAAATCTAGGGGTTCTACATAACGAACCGCTAGTATGGCTGGTTGCAGATGAAATGAATGAGTAGTCTGTCAAGTAGTGTTGGGCATGTAATTTAGTGTTGTGCTCAACCACTTAGTATTATACTAACTACTCGACTAAGTTCAGGTGTGAAGCCACAACGTTACACTAATGAATAATAAACGAGGGTATGATCAGCAGTTATCTCACTTATCTATCTAAGGAATAACACGCCGATAATTTACGCAATGATACGAACTGCGAATATTTTCAAAGGAATAAAACAATTCCCAGCCCTATAAGCTCCGGTAATCGAATACAGTACACAATTTTATTTTTAGTACGAATGACTTTATCGATCTCACGTCTCGCTGTTCACATGTCTATATCGTTCACATCAATTCGCCACAGGGGCGTATTGTCAAATCACTCGATACATTCAGCCGTCCAGAGGGTAACGGATACCGATGCCGATGACCCCTCGTATCGTGTAGAATTTCATTATAATATATTTCAGATTATAAAACACCATTTATTTGCATGTGTCCATCTTTTGGAGTCACTCGACAGGTTATTTGACAGTTGTCACATAAAATATTCAATGAGATATTATTTATGCAAAAATTTAAACTCTTTTTTTGGTGGTTCTTGGTTTGGTGAGGCATTTTTTTGTGTAGTTTTACCACAGTTCTTTTTTCTTTACCTTATAAACAATAACTACTGTGTGCAAGCGCAGGATCGTTTGCTAGAACCATAGATTATTGAGCTTCTGTTTGCTTCTATCACCTGTATGTTTATGCTTATTACTTCTTTGGATTTTTCAGAATATGTGAGGCAGGTGTCAGTTTTTTGTAAGGATAAGGACACTTGTGACCAACATAATTATAATACAGAGTTACATGATCCCAATACATGAAGAAGAAATCGAATTAATTTAAATAAATCTGAATAAAAATTGGTCGAATCGTAGTAGATCGTTCGGAATGAGAAGAATGCCGAAACAATGAAGCATTTGATTAATGAATTGAGGTCTTCGGATTCAGCCTTGAAACGGACTGACTTAATCGATCATGGACAATTAGATCCACGCTAGAAATAGATGGAAAATGTACAAATAGAGATTCATTACCGTGTTACGTGTGGGGTACTGAATTAATCGGACTTGTCTTGAAATTCATTAAAATAGGAAAACTTAGCTTTCCAATAAGCAGTTAGGACAAGAGTATACGACGATAATGGTTCTGCTTAGGGACGCATCAGAATCATTGCACTCCGGGTCAAAATATCATGAGAATTGAAAAGCTGAAATCTCCGAACTCTGTTGTTACTCGATCTGTGTTGTAATTTCCTTTTTTATGCCCATTACAACTGAACAAAAAGTAAATAACATAACCATAACATGACATTAGAATACACCCCTGTTAATGTCAGTACACGCTTAGTCACGGTGTCTTCGAGTATGGTAATGTGTGTTTACACAGTCGTCACATCGACGCCACACTTGAGCCAAGGTCAAGAGCCATTGTGAACCAACACACCAACGTTTGATCAACAGCCAGATATTCCGAATTTGCAATACGATACATTGTTATTCTTATCTCATTGCCCGCCCAAGATTTATGAGCTGGAGTAGCAATGTATGCCAAACTATTGTTAGGAGTCTCTAAACATAAATTATTGGTACAATATTGGATTGAACAAGTGTCGTTCTTACTGTCATTCTATTCTAAGTAGATTTAATGACTACAAGTGGTGTGTTTACTAATAGGTATTAAATGAATGCGTGAAATCCGGCTTTACAGTTTAAAGGATTATTCAATTACGCGTAAGACGACTATGTAGTGCAATTATTAAGAGCGTTATCATGTTAAGATGTCAGCACACTCAGCACCTCAAGATCTAAAGATTTTTCTACGTACTGCTAATGAAACAAAAAAATAAAGAGAGGTCTTGACACTGAAGATTATGTAGATAGACGAATTGGGTTAGAAGATGATATATTATTAGACACTATAGTGTTCATGACTGAAAAATGCTGAAAAAGACAGCGGGAAAAGGGATGAAGAACAGAAAGGACAGGTGGAAGAATGATGGAGGAAAGGTGGTGATGAATTGAATGAAAAGTTAACGAAATACTACGAATATCATATCTCTTTACATTGTAGTGCTGGCAATTCTAGGACTATAATAATACATCAACCACCAAACAACATGACACTGACATGATCACCTACTACCAAACATGACATCAACCAACACCATGATCAGTGAGCTCGTGAAAACAAACATACATTGAGATCACAAAATCATTTGAAGAGCAAAGTGTCACACGCAATATTTTATCCTAACTATTTGAAACCTCTTATATTAACGCTATTATTTTGTCCACAGTTGTCCAGTAATGTGCTGACATGCCGATAACAGCCGTGTCTCGTGAGACGCCGCCCGCGTCGCCTCCGCTGGACGCCGTCACATATGAAGAAGCTTTAGCCACCGTATGTATAACTGAAGTATTTACTATGTACTGTATAGAGTATAATAGCAGGTATTGCACATACGATGGAATAACTAAAGGGGTTCAATTACTCGTCTAATAGAATCAGAAGAAACAGGACCGGGGTACATTTAGGATAGTAGAAAATACTTGATTTTTTTAAAGAAACTTCTCACATGTTACCTAGTAATATTTTGGAAGTTGATCCCTAACTACATAATCTAAGTCTAAAGTTAAAAGTGCGTAAAAAAAATCTCGAAATTCATTACCTCTTCTCTCAGAAAAGTTAAATATAGCGAAGAAAACACACTATTGATTTTCTGCAAGTTCCACGCGTTATAGGTAGATGGCGCTGCTTGTCGCAAAACAAAACAATAAAACTACCTCAACAATGATGAGTGTCAATTATGTATGTTTACATGTTTTAGATTATCATCGCTGGCGCCTTTATCTTAGTAAATAATGTATATTCAGTGAAAATAGGAAAAACCTTCGTTTAAGTCACAATATTCACACTTAGGTTTGGTGTTTGCAATTATCTATTAGCAATTAACTGAGGATTTCCCCGAGAAAATCAATGACAACATAAATTCTTTACTGATTACCTAATTCAAGAGTGTATAAAACGACACGATGACGTGCGAATCCAGAAATATATGAATTTCCATATATGATTTGTAGCATAACAGCAGAATACCTTATTAAGGTTAATATAATAAATAAATATTTATCTCACATATCTCACATGTAGATTAGGAAATGTAGGACGGATATGGAAATAAATCGGCCTTTTATGATTAATCTATCGCGCAACAGCATCAGTAGCCTTTTTGTGCTACAAACAAAATGTTTCGATCACCAATTTATCTGTTAATCCTATATTGCAATAATATGATCTACTACGATATATCAATAACTGTTGATACGTACTATTACTAATTTGGGTTGGTCCGTGGATGGGTGACCATCTTTATATATACATACAGAGACTACTGCGTGTCTCGGAAAGCACGTTAAGCCGTTGGTCCCGGCTGTCACTTGTGGAACTTTAACAGTCGGTACGGGTCGTCAGAAGCCCGAAAGACTAACAACCTGTCTTAACAAGGGGATCGTATTACCCAGTTACTGGGTTGTGGAGGTCAGATAGGCAGTCGCTCCATGTAAAATACAGGTATTCAGCTGCATCTGTTTATACTGGAAGCCGATAGTTGGGAAAAGGCCTAGCAGATTGATTTTTGACGTAGCATTACATAAATATTCATTTTCACTTTTTGCAGTTTCCTTGAGGTAGCGTGATTACTTAATATTTGTATGACTTAGCATCGGCGTTTCGTGCCAAATGTGAGGTTCCTTTTGTCGTAGGTACAAAATATTAGGCATGTTTGTGTTTATTATTTACGCACGAGTGGGTTTCCTCATCGTTTCAAGTTACTTTTCGTGTTTGAAATCAGCACTTTGGATCATTAGTAGCGAAACTTATGCGATCGGCTCGGTTACAAGAGCGTCGACGTGGGAATGTGAAGGAACTAAAAATCAGTTTTGTTAGTTAATACTGGGGAGCCAATTTATTTGAAAGAGATCTACATACACTATGTGCAGCAATAAAAAACGAAGCAAACACGGTTTGCCATAGCAATGCAATGCTAAGGAAAATCTTGAAATGTCAAAAGTGGGTAAAATGTATGTGACAAATCAATTTTGAAGTACAAACAAAATTTCAAGTACCTATATTGTAGAAATAGCGCAAAATCACACATAACACGGAGTTTAAACATCGATTCGCTATGCTAATTCCTTATCTCCTTGACACGCGATTTGCAGACATTGGCGAAGCCACCGAAACGCTACTGTGCGGAGTGTGTAGCACACTGCGACACGTATTGAAGCGAGCGGATTGCCCCACTGTGCACTGTGTGAATGGAAAATGGCCATAATAAGGCAAACGGACGTACTACAATCCACCTGCATACAATAGCTTGATAGTTTAGTTTGTTCACAGCTTCCGACGCGCGGCCTTCTCGCCGATGCGTTTGCCGCGAGTTATCACCGACAAATTAAAAATATATATAAATCAGTCACACGTCATATTTGTCGTAAATGACCACAGTTAGCAGTGTGTGAGTTCGATCGTGACTGCATATGTGAAGTGATGATAGAATAAGTGGCGAATTTATGATGCAAACCTACTATCGTGATTTACATATCGTTGGATTTATGGGATCGTTAAAAAATATTTGTTTTTACAATTGAAACGTTACCGTGAATCATTTGCGTGTGAAACGCTTTGGGGACCTTGGCTTATTTTTTTATTGAGATCGATCTAATTATATGTATAGCTAAGTTGTGCGATGTTTGGGTGCGATTTTCTCACGAACACTGAAGTATTGGATCGGTCACGACAGTGATTTACTCACGGAATTATTTTTTACGCTGTGGGCTCGACTTCACGCTTGAGATTTTACGCTACAGTTCTTTAAAAGGAGATCACTTCATTTAACACAAGTAGTAGGATTGATCACTCACAAAAAAATACCTAAACGGTTATGAACTAGTAGGAATAGTGATTATGTGCCGATTACACAATGCTTATGTGATGAAAAGTTATACCTATACGTTGTTATTATACGACTGCAGGAAAATATAACTGAAAATTATTCGGTACGGTCGTTGATTTTATTATGAGGATATGCAATTATCCATACATAATTTTATTGAAAAATCCATTAATAATAAAAGGCTTTTTAAATGAATACCGAGCGTAATAAAGCAGCTATATAAATTACATATTAATTACTTAAAGTTATTCATATATTTAAATGTAAACTGGCAAGCAGTAATTTACGGCTGAACTCGGAAGTTATCAAGTGTCCGTGTATTGTTTCAACAGCTGGATATAATGAAACGGAAGCTTTATATTGAAAGACGGATTGTTTGAAGAATTTATCTAAGAAATCTTGAAGCAGGGCTATTAAACAAACACCTTTATTAATCTGAAGATAATTATTATTATCTTCAGATTAATAAAGGTGTTTGTTTTCCTCCGTTCGAGTCAATCTCATCAACTATTGTTGATGAGATTGACTTGAACTGAGGTACCTATTGTAAATTCTTAGTACATAAGTAAATACTAGAATGTGATCTAGTGATGACATAACTCCTAATTAGTTATAATATGAGACTCATCCATATAAAGTCAATTCATATATATTATAAAAAATCTGAGAGACTGTAATGTAGATATTTACTTGCATCTAGTAACTGAATATCAAACCCTAATGCCATTACAATACAATAAGATAACTATATATATATAACTAAAAGGACATCACCAGATGGTTCTCTGCATAAAGATAAAAATACTTTTACGAACCAACTACTCTGAAGTAGATAATGATATGACCGTTCACTCTACATAATTATAACGTACAAGAATAGGTCACCAGTTCACGATCAGAGCCTTTCATAATCCTCCAATCTTAATACCGCAATACTGCACTATCAATGAAAAAACAAAATACTTTTGTAAAGCTGTGTTTGTACAATCATGTTTATTGCTTATGATAATAATAATTATTAACATCCTTTTTCCCTTATGAAATTTATTTGTGGTCGGTGCAGCATGTCTTTATTTTACTCTCATCTCAGTATACTATCTCTTTCTAGCCATATATTTTTCCACACATTCCCACTCACTCTCTTCCTTTCCTCTTCTTCTTCCTTTTCCTCTACACATTGTACATCCTCTCATAGCTGTCTTTGTAGATGTTTATTAAGATCATAATCATCACCTTTATCTGCCTTTATGTCGGGTCAGCATATTACGTCTTCTTTTTCCATATATTCAATCTCCTTTTTAGCCATAGGTATCATTTTTCACACACTTACATTTGGTAGTATCCTAACCTTATAGCAATATGTAGTATGTGTATTACGGTCGTTATATCACAAATAACGTTCAGTGTAGCCTTGGTCGTAAATCCATCTCACTTAAAGGTTGGTTACTTAATAACTATAATGTATGGTATCATCTTGCCACTTCAGATGTATTATTATTGTAAAACACACACACATTATGGGTAATTTATGTTAGTGTGTATGTTGTAATGTGTCTATCAAGAGATGGGTAGAAGTATCCTTTTATCTGTTTACCAGCTGTTGCCTGCGACTTTGTCTGCGATCCAGGATGGAAAATAGCCTCTGTCTTTCTCCAGGTCAAGGTCTATCCCTGTGCCAAATTTCATCCAAATCGTTCAGCCGTTTTAGTGTGAAAGCGTAACAAATAAACAAAGAAACTCACTTTCGCATTTATGATATTATTATATTACATTTTAAGTTATGATATCCTGGGATCTTTAATAAAAAAACATGAAGAACATTCCTAAATCGCGGGGGACAAAAATATCCTTAGGACGACCTTATGTACCACAATTGTCAGATTTTCTGAGCGCGGTAATTTTAGCTTCCGACCAAGCATTACTCCAGTAGTGTTGAGCTCTCCTGAAAATATGGTTAAGTTTATTCAAGGTCGTTGATTACATGCTACTCTTCTTCTGCTTGGTGATATGAATTACGAGAATTGCCAAGACTGCTATCTATATATGTATATAGCAATAATAAAGGTCAATATTTACCAAGGGGTGGTGAAGGGATACCTCTAAATTGTACCTTAAATAGTCGTAAAGGTAAAAAATTTCACCCTGGTTACCAATCGGCGTGTCTAGTCTAGGCCACAGCTACGGAAAAATATAAAATTTTCTGGTAAAAAAAAATTGATGAACTCCACTAAACTAAGAAAATACCATATGATGGTGTGTATGTAGTATTACACAACACCATTCACGCACAACGGTTCCAACAGCGACAAATTAAGAATAGCCAGTTCACCTTGCGCCCGCGCCGCCCGCGTCGCCGTGGGAGCGCCGTTTTATGTAAATTCCAACGAGATAACTACCGCATTTCTACATCACCTCGAATTAAGTAAATTTGACTAGATGAAAGGTCGTTTGTAAGTTGAAAAGCCGTCAGTTTTCGTGAGAGATTTCACGCGGTTTTTATAGCTCAATGAGTAGTTTGCATTCATGAATTTTGGAGAGAGGAATCACGATTTTCGATGTAGCTTTAATTTATTTTGTAATAGTATCCTTCTTCTTCGTACCTACTATAGCCAGTGCCTACGCTATTAGTTGTTAGTGTAAGAATCGTTTACACGATTTGAATTTACTTAATTTACCCGCGAGCATTTACCCGGACTGAAGGCATTTGAGTACTTATCAATTAATCTACATACATTGCTTCTAATGTGTTATCTATTAACTGTTTCACCAAACTAAGTGAGAACGCTTAGTTTACAAACGTTATATTTGTAACTAGCTGATGCCGGCGGCTTTGCCCACGTCGATGTCGGTTATTATATACTCCTCGAGGATCACTCTATCCATTGATGAAAACAGTATGAAAATTGGTGCAGTAGTTTTTGAGTTTATCGCGAACAGACAGACAGACAGACGCGGCGGAGAACTTTGTTTTTTAAGCACACCCCAGTGGTAGCCACTACGTACAGACGGAACTCGTTCATGTTGAGAGCGAGTCGTATGTACAACGCAACCTGTCAGGAAGCTGATATCGACATTTTCAATACCAGTGTTGCTAAAATGAAGAAAATTCTATCAAATCGCTTCTTCGAGCGTAATTAATAGTCATTTTTCTGTTTTTGTGTTAAAGTCTATTAGCAAATTCTAATTCAAACTCAAACGTTTGAAAATTTTCTGTTTCATGTGATTTTTAAAACTACTTGTGGAAACTTGTAATTGGTCATATTTTGTTTAAACTTATACTTACTGTACCTATCTATTTAGCTGTAAGTTTTCCTAAAAAAATAATAAATAAGTAAATATGTAGTGATTAACAATAATTGCAATTGTTACATAGTTAAAAACACTAGTTAGTGGTGCATGGGTTAAATTACACCATGTGCGTAATTTAAAAAAAGTGTAAACTATACATTAATTCTTCAATGTCTAATATAGAAGTTCCCATGCTCGCTTTCACGACAAAAACGGCATTCATAATTGAATGTATTCTTTTCCACATGATGCGTCTTTTACTCACAGCACATAACATACATATTTAAAAAAATCTGCTGTTCGCTTTTGACGAGCTATGCCTACATAAATGTATCGCGATTTCAGGGTTTATCCCTTAGTGAAAGTTGTTTATAATGACGATAAAAATAACCCCTCAAGAGATTTCGTGTATGAATAGATATACCATATCCTTCCGACTGTCGAAAAGTCTTTTAAGATATATAACAATTAAAATTCTATTGTGTCTCGTTAATGACAGTTGAACTAATAAATAATACGATACTATTTAACTTAGATCATCATCATCTGCCTAGCCTTTTCCCAACTATGTTGGGGTCGACTTCCAGTCTAACCGGATGCAGCTGAATACCAGTATTTTACATGGAGCGACTGCCTATCTGACCTCCACAACCCAGTAACTGGGTAATACGATACCCCTTGGTTAGACTAGTTGTCAGACTTTAGTGCTTCTGACGACTCGTAACGACTGTCAAAGATCCACAAATGACAGCCGGGACCAACGGCTTAACGTGCTTTCCGAGGCACGGAGGAGTCTCGATATGTGAAAATGGTCACCCATCCACGGACCAACCCCGGCAAGCGTAGCTTAACCTGATGGATCGGCCCGAGCGGCTGTTATTACTTAGCCACGAGCTCCACTATTTAACTTAGATAAAGCACAGAAATCTCGATATTTTTACAAGTCGCCATATTAGTAGATTACACCCGTGCGAAGCAGATGCCACATGGTCGCTAGTGGATAATAAACAACAGATTCACGTTAACTTTACCTCCAGCAGTAAGAACTCTTATATAATTATGTACGTCTGTCAGTATCACGTGTAAGTCATAGATCACGACAGAAACCTGTCACGTGGAGTCGCCAGCATTAATACGCGGTTGCATCATACGCGGTAATGTATCCAAACCGCTAATAAATTACTACTTCATGTTTATATTTAGTTATTTCGGAGAGTAAACAACTTTTGTTAAGTAGTTGTGTTCTGGTAAACAGAGATTAAAGTTATGTGATGAATCTGTATAATATGAATCTGTATATTAACTGTAGAGGGAACTTCATGGGGATGTTGAACTCCCTTTGATCCTCAAAACGGGAGAAAACACGCTGGGAGGCAGTCTATGCTACGAGTATCAGAATCATAATCATCATCATCATATCACCATCTTCCTGCCTTTGTCCTTGGGGTCAGCGTAACACGTTTTTTCTTCCATCTTCCCCAGTAAACCGTCAGCATAATCCACTAACACACATATAATGTTCCCACTGCTTGGACATAGGCCTCCTCTCTGTTAGAGGGTGTAAGCCCATACCCGTAAACCGTCATTAAGTCCTTTTTACAAGCTTTACATCTTTTTTATCATGTATGTTATGAGTAGTAAGTACTAGCTTTTTTTCTTCTTTTTTGAGTGTTGGAAATTATGAATTGACTTCTCCCGCTCTCGCTCTCACTCTCTCCCGAGCGGGAGGGCGTGTCAGACTTTTACTGAATAAAACCCACCCGTGTTCCTTTAGTTGCCTGTTGCCAAGGGTCCCGGTATCCTTTTCGGAATTTCCCGCAACCCTGGTAGGCATCGGTCCTAGCCTGATAATATAGTCAAAATACCTCTTACCATTCATTGAATTGTTTTCCTTTTATACAATATCTACCCTTAGGTGTGCATGTGCTGTGTGTACATGATTGGCGAATCCGTCAGTGCAAAAATCAGTAACTTGATGATAATTATGATACTCGATCATTTGTAGTTGCCGGTTGTTGAATTTCGTTTTACGACAAAAAACGTGAAGAAAAGGGTTTTTATATATCAATGGAAGAAAAAGAAAATATCTCGCTCCTTTTTGCGCTATCACACAAAAACTTAAACCTATCAATTTGTCACGTGTAATCATCATACCGGATTCTGTGATGACGAATTGTTTTAGCTTCTAATGCTCAACGGATGTATGATCATATCCATAAGTCAGGCAAGTCATTACCCTCATTTTTACTGCGCCATAGTCTGGTAAAAACGATTGTTTTACCAACTAATGACAACTATGTTCTAGAGGCACTTTAAAAGGTCGGTCGTCTTGAGTAATTACGATTTTTTCTGCCCTTTCCCATAACTTAGCAGATTCATCTTGACTTTATGGATCTTCCAATCTAGATGTCCTGTAACAAAATAGTTTATAAAAACTTGAGGTCATGAAGCATAAGAAACAGTAGGTATGAGGTCGATTCAAATTCAGTCAAGTTTTTTAGAGGTCAAGGCAGCTTATTCTTTCAAGCTTTGGATAATGTGCGAGATTTCGATTAAAAAAAAAAATCGTTGCCAAGGAGATATTTATGAGTTAGCCGTTAATTTCGAGAAGCAGTTGCTACGGAACGTAAAATTAATAGAAACAATTTAGAATTTACCATTTACTATTAGCATTTTACTGCAAGCTCTTTTATCCTGAGTTTTCATTTGTCCTCTATAGATTCCGAATACGTTCTATACGACTACCAGTAGCAGCTCTATTGGTCGTAATCCAGATACCTTTGTAACTTGGATTAGATTTCTACAGCACACCATTCGTGTCCATGGCGTAGGTACGGCGACTTATTTGGAGTACACAATAGTGAGTGAATTAAGGAGCCTGTCATGAGGGCCAGGTCGAATCATCAGTCACTGTCCCATTAAGATATATACCAGTAACACTACTGAACACTCCCTAGCTTATAAGGAAGTATTAGATTACAATATTGCAATGCAGTGTAAATTTTGATCCTATTCAAAATTTGATAAGGTATTGTGTGCAACCTGAATTACTTGCTTGTATTTGCAATGATAAATGTATTATTTAGGACTTCGAGGCTACTATCATTTATTAATGAATCCATGTCATCATTTATAAGACTTTGGCGGATGGTTCAGCTTAAGTATATTATAAGTCTAAAAATAATTAGCACTTGCTCTCGAATCATTTCCTTCCAGGAAATCAAAATGTGACTAAGCAGTACAGCAGTCTTAGGGTTTTGTGGGGGAAACCTATTCAGTATAGTCATCATTGGTCCAGTCATGTTACGATAGCAATACATTACAAACATCCATTGAAGCATGAAGTCAATGCCTCAAAAAGTGTCATAATCATTCAAATTCATATGTTATTTAATACGAAATGTCTTTGAAAAGTTGAAGGTTTGTAATGTACCCGTATTAGGCAGTGCAGTCACCTTGCAACTGGGATCGCCTTGCGGTGACTCAGTGCGAAACTCGATACGTATGGCCACTCAAGCGCCACTTCTGACCATATACGAATTGGTTTGCTTGATAGCTGTATTGACATATTCTATTTTTGATTCTGTGCCTAATATGTATCACGTTTTGATTGGGCATTTTTTTTAAAGAGTGAATGGTCTTGCGAGATATGTAACTAAATATGTATGTGCGAAGTAAAGAGTGTATGTATGTATAATTATTGACCAAAAGACGTTTTAGGATTTCGATTTTATTCTACACTAGCTGATGCCCGCAGCTTCGCATGCGTGGTTGTCGGTTATTATATACTAACACCTTCCTCGAGAACCACTTTATCTATTGCTGAAAACAGCATGAAAATTGGTGCAGTAGTTTTTGAGTTTATCGCGAACAGGACGAAATACAGAGGTGGCGCGGCGGAGGACTTTGTTTTATAATATGTAAGGATTTGAGAGTTTTTGTAACCTTCCTAGTTAACTGTTGTCACTATAGAAAATGTATCTATCAAGATTGCATCTAGGTTAGTTATACTAGGTCCAACATTCCATGCAATGTTATGGCTGCCAGTTTGATGCAGCCATAACAGTATTTTAGTGCGGCCTATACATTCCACACTGTTGTCTGCAAACAATTATTCACACGCACACAAAAACTCGGAAAAACACTCAACAAAGAATCTAACCCATATAAGTCCATCAGGAAAAACAACGAAACAAAAGCATTTGTAATCGATAGAATCGAATGCATCATCGATGTTTGAATCGATTCATCGAGTTACGTAGAAGACAAAGCGAGTACATGCGGCTTGGTCACGTAATAGCGATCTATTAATATTGTTATGTGCAGGCGCACGGTGCATTGTCTCGAGCTGTTAGCTGTTAGCTGCACATTTGTATTCCGAACTGTCGGTGTTATTTTGATAGCTACGTTGATATGGCGCGGTTAGGGTGTAGTTTCGATAAGTGGTTGTTGAATTCGATTTTGGTAGCCGATATCTGCTCGATATATTTTGTTGATCGAGTTGAGGTAGGTATGTATTTGTAACGAATGGTGGAATGGCATCAAAACGATGTAATGACTTTTGAATGTGAACTAATCAAATAAGACTTATGTACCTCATAGAGTTCTAAACAAAACATCCCATGTCAGTGTGTAGATCATCTCTTTCAGATAGGAAAATCTAGGCTGAAAGCAAAAAGTCAGATTAAAGTACACGGCCCCTTTTAAACTGCTATTTCCTGATAATGGAAGGCCCTGCAATAATCATGTATAACCTATTATCCGCTTTCCAATTCCACTCAATGTTAGATTATTGTCATTTGTCTACTTGACCTAAATATTTTGTCTACCCATAAATGTATGCAGCTCATGAAGAATTAATTCAAATAGTTGCATATCATACATTTTAAACAAACAATATCCAATAATATCAAGGCTTAAAACTAAAAACAAAGAAAATCCAGATTTCTAGGAATAAATACAGTTTCCTTCAAAGCGCAAATTCTCGTCTGTACTTCGTTTGTTTACAGTCAAACGGTCAAAAGCTTCAATTTTACGGGTGAAATGAAATCGTAGCTCGAGTGCGTCAGTCACTGAGCGAATGACTGAACGGCCTTGCTTTACGAAAGGGTCAGGTGTTCGGTCAATGGGCTAGTTCGTTCACAATATACTCTCGGTTTCAAACCTGCTTAGAACTATTTACGAGGTAAACTGTTGCATAAATGATTGATCAATCATTAAGTACTATCAGGAAAATTCATTGTTAAGCAAATAGATAACCAACTAAAATTACATCTGTCATTCTTTGACAGTTGTATAAAATGGCTTATAATACGGATTTACGTAGGGTGTCACTTTGATAAACAATTCATTTACCTGACGGTACATAATGATTGATCAATCATTTATGTAGGTAACAATATTACATCAAAATAATTTGCTCATTCAATTAATATTGTTGATGGTTAAATTAATCCGTTTTGACATTTATTAATTTAATGAGTTTTTATTCTTTATGTTTCCGGTGACGCCAGGGTCATGCGTATGAGTTGATTTGTAACTGTACTCGTAATTTGAATATAATTATGGTATAAGTTATGCATAATGAGCGTAGGTATTGTTGATGTGGATGAACCTTACAATTTGTTAAAGACAATAAATAGTTAGAATATATACTTTTTTAAGTGAAACAGATTGCCTTTATATAAGCTTTTTCTAAGTAACTGACTAGCAAATACGCGTTAAATTGTCTAACTCTATTTGAAAACACAATTCCTTTGGAATCTCTTCTGAACATGTGAATAAACCCTGTCACTAAATATAGGTAGAGGTGCCTAAGTTAGAAAGACGTTCAACTTCATACATAATAGATTTGTTCAAACACGTGTGAGCTTTATATACCAATAACCTTTTAGTAATATTACTCACGATGATCCATAAATTTTGTACAGAAACCTTTACAGTGTTGCCTTGAATTATCTGAAAATTGTTACTTGAAACGTGAATATTTTTGCGTTCCTGGAAAATCTTATTGACCTATTTTCAGGTCAACGTTATCAAAATTTTCACTTACAGAGTAACTCGAACATTTACTTTTGAATAATAAATAGGGCTGTGAACTGAAGACCAAAAAGATTATTGTCGGATTTTATTTGAATGTTGTCTGGAAATCAAGGTAGACACAAGTCAAAGATATAAAAGATAATCAAATAACGGCTTAGTCAAATAAAAGAAAATGTTTTTCGTCTCGTAGACGGTGCTACGGTTTCGTAGAATGAGGGTAGCGTCTTCTGGTAATTTTCTTGGAATTATTTCTATTCTCACTGAAAGGTTCAGCGAAGTCAGAAAATTCAGGACACTAATATCTCAAACACTGCCTTGTTGGTATAATGTGCGCAAGCACTACTGCTGAGCATGAGGTCCTGGGGTTGATTCCCAGGTCGGGCAAAATGTTTGGGATTTTCTATATCTCAGTAGAAACCCGGAGTCTGGATTTATGGCCGGTGGATGGCAATAGGCTCGCCTCCTATTGCATGGGACTTAAACATTACTGGTGAATTGTGGATGACCTCTATATGTACACCTCTGCACAACTCTTTGGGGAAACAAGACGTGATGTTATATAATATCTCATACAAAATATCTGTTAGGTACTTCAAGAAATATGGCCTTTTCTACCATCAATTTGACGCAACACTAGATATCAGTCTACCATGTAGAAATATTTTATGACCAAACAGAACCATCGACCTTTTGCCAAGAGTTAAGGAACCATGATATCCACTTTGTTCTACAAGTACCATTTTGGCAATACCTGGCTATATTTGGTGTGACCTTTTGGGCATGTTTCATAAATCATAACTGAACTCGTATCAGACAATGAAGGTTTGTAAAGAAAAATTGTTTATCAATGCAGTATTTATTAATTGACTTCCTTGTGGAGATATTGATGGGGGCATAATGAATATTAATTAAGATGTTATCTTTCTTATTCATATGTTATATTTCATGGGTATGATATACCTGTATATGATAGGTAATAAATACACGCACATATTTCTTGCCACCTTAAATAGTTGCCCAAATAAAACTGAGAATATATTACTCATTAGATCATCAATTAAACTAATCTACGCAAAAACAATAAACATTAAATAAGAACAGTAAATATCCTAACACTAGGTATAATAATATCTTTTATAAACGTTGCTTAAGGTTTAAACATAATAATGTTGTGAAAATGATCATTTCAATTTCATTTTGATTTTAATTTAGTTTAATTTAGACTTACGACATTTGTTTTTATCTTTTAGCTTTGAATACTTTATTTACCTTTTATTATATTCCTTATTTAATTTTGTTGCCTTAAGTGCGAATATTTTTTGTGATGTATGGTTGTGTTGCTCTCATGCAATGTGACGAAATGTAATTTGGTATTATTATATTATGTTGTTGTTGTTTATATAATATTGTAATGATTCAAAAATATAATTGAATAGTTGTTCACCACTTAATAAGAATGTTGTGCATGCCTATAAGTGATGTATTTACACAGTATTGAAGACTAGTGATTACCTATTGTTACTATCCTTGTAAATACGTCGTTGGTGTGCCTTGCTCAATAACTAAATAAATAAATAAACATAAAAGCAACAAATTTTTCGTCATCATTTTCGTTTGTCATTCCTGAACAATGAATTCTTACAGATTTACAGATATCGCGCAATATTTTGTCTAAACAAAAACCATATCACACTATCAGTTTAAAATCAAACAGACACACAAAAAAAACTTAAACACGAACTTTTTTTTAAATCCACGTAGAACACTGATAAGAATCAACGAAAAACAAAAAGCTCGCAATGAAACTAAAACAATTTCGAAATTCTTTTGTTTATATTGCGTTGTTCAAGTACCTGTAATACTTTGATTGATTACTTTGAAAAGAGAGCTATGTAAGTAGGTAGTTAGTGGGGGACCTTGAGTACTTCTGCTGTCAATGTTTATGATCTGTTACACCGCCCCCGTTCCATTACATCGGGTGGAACGCCGAGATTGCTCTGCGATAGCTCCCATTGTGTGCGGCCCGTGCCTGTGTGTAGGGCTGCCTAGAGGTCGGGCGTGTGTGTGGTCTCTTTGTGATGGAAAATGAAGGACGGAATTGTGAAAAATATGGCAAATGTGGATTGTTTTTTTTTTCTGGAAGATGTTCTTTTTTTGATTGATACATAATGATTTCTGTTTACAGTTGCTGAAGCTTCCAGAAATGAATAGTAACTAGTTTAGGTATAGCTATCATTGTTATTAGCAAACACATTTCCCACCATATACTATACCTATAAATAAAATAAGCCTAGAGGTATAAAAGTCTGTATACATATGAAAGTTTTTCACGAAAAATAAACTTAAAAAAACTAGTTTGTAAAGCAAAAACTTCATGAATCTACTTTGACTAATTGGGATTTATTCGTTCAGAAAACTATTTTTTTATTTTCTTTAATTATTAAGAAAGTAAAATTTATCTTACAGCAATATAAAATGAAACGAAATTGAAACTTACTTTACGAAAGCAAAACATAACAAAATCAATTAAACTTCAATGACCACATCCAAAGCCGACAGCCCTATATACAAGGCGATACCCACCATTAGCGGCAGTCTAAATATTGTATTGTACGCAGAGTCCTAAACACCACATTGTTTCTGAGAGGCGTATGTCCGAATTGATGGCCGGGCGCGATACAAACGATAGCCCCAAGCAGCGAGAGAAACATGGGCCGGTTATTGTACCTCTCACCCTGTTACCAAGTCACTAGGACAACGGGGAAAACAATTTTGTGGTGCCAAGTATGGTTATTAGGGTTGGGTGTAGGAGATATCAGCAGAGAAATCTGCCAATCATGACTCAAAATCAGTTTCACTGCAATATCCCGTAAATAGTCTACTGCCAGACATGGTTAAGCCGTAAAGACAGTTATTTGAATGATGGTCGTGACGACGATTGATTGACACCACCATTATCAATACACTTTTCAGAGTCACGGACTATCACATCAAATCACCAGGGGGCCAAGTCTACTAATTTACAAACGTGTCAGTGGTCTCGCAATGATGAGTTTTTGGCAGATTTTGTATGGCATATCTGTCAAAAACTGATCATTGTGAGATCACTGACACGTTTGTAAATTAGTAGACTTGGCCCCCTGTTGCCATGCTGCATCTTTTGCTATCGTCTTTGACGACCAAAAGTTGATCCGAATCTGAAGAATTCTATATACAAATCGTTTTCAATCAAGGAATCTTTATATACATCGTGTTCCAAGAGATTTTGTTTCTTTGAACTGTCTACAAACGGATCTTCTTCGGCAGTTTTTTACTTAATTAAAATCTATCCCAAAGTTATTGCTAACATAGTTGAAGGCAAATGCACTCTGTAATAATTCACACCCAGCAATTTGTCTACCGAACTTGTAATCTTAAGAATATCGTGACGATAAATCAAGGTGTGCTACATGCTTTAGGCACCGACCGATAAGTTCCTACTGTAGGTAGGTCATTCCACTGCAACATTGAGGTTATTAAATGTATTAATTGAACAAGTTGAACGAACTCGTTTCCAATAAATATAATAAACTTCTGAAAGGTTAAAGGCGTGCATTAGAGAAGCAAACAGGATTTATATTTAATTAAGAACCTTGGATTGAACCCAAAATGCTCTAATACTCAGCAGGAGGTCATAGCTCTTGTTTATACCTAGGCACCTTATATTTCTCACTTGGTTAATGAGATACAATACGGCCGTTATAACTTGGTAGGTCTGAACATAGGCGCATATAACTTTCGCGCATGTTCTCTCACTCACATCACTATTTGTTTCCTAAAAAACGTTACTGCGCAGCCCTCTGCGCAAAGTTCGCAACTGCCAAGTTATATCGGCCGTATTGCACGACATTCTCCAGGGAAGGGTTTCCCGTTTAATATTTTGAATACGACTCGTATGTAGATCCACACTGCAAGTGTGTTTACACCTGCACAAATTATTGTCGAGCACACCTGCTAGCTAGTGTAAAAATCAAATATTACCTATTTTATTTCTATTGGCATTTTTTCATTATATACATTTCTTAAATTCGTACTGTTTATATACTGGCTGATCCGGATTTACCGACGAAATCCATTCCGCTGTAGACAACTTGGAAGATATTTTGGGCATTACCACGGGTTACTTAATGATGTAGATATTTGCCTATTTAGATATCATTAAAGGAGCTATCTAAATGATAAATAAACAAGTTTTATACAGAAACTTGTTCGGAAGGCAGAGGTGCTAAAACCATAAAATCCTTAATTTCGCAGCTTAATACTTAATTTAATTTATAAATAATTAAAAATAATATTTTATTCACTCAAACCTAGTATATAATGCAACGATGAATTGGAGGGTCCATGTCCAGGAGGGTAAAAACCTCCTAATCTTGAATACGTAGTAGATGCATTGAAAAACGCAGGACCAAATAAAAATCACACCCCAATAACAAAACACCCATATCAATTTCTAACACAATTATCTTACAAAAGCGGGTGCAAAAGCCATGACCGAATTAAGTCAGAACCAAACAATACGGTGCAGGCGCAGAGGCGCGGGCGCATCACAATGTGCGCAGGATTGCACCGACCTCGCTCGTCTCGCTGCGGTGAGCACAAGGGCGCGGCCTCCGCAGTGACACCTACTAATGTGTTAATTTGTTAACGTGCTGATTGGACACTGATAAGGGGCTAATTAATTGAGTGAGAGATTGGTGTTAAATAACGGACAGGAGTTAATAGATGACAAAAAAAAACATGTATGGGGGGACATGATGTAGCGCGTAACTACACGGCATTAATTAGTGGGTAACGTGCTTTAATTTCATAGTATCTACGTGATTGCATAGCCGCTTCATGTAAAATACTCAGCTGCATCCGGTTAGACTGGAAGCCGACCCCAAAATAGTTAGGAAAAGCCCAGGTAGATGCCGTTGTTACCTACATATTATATTGAAAGAGTTTGTAATCACAACCTGCCAGTTGTATCCTACGAATATTTAAAATATTTATCATAAGGGTAGTCTATATTTCTTCCCACGTATCAGTACGAACATTATACGAGAAATGCTCAATTGAGGTTATTGTTTTGGCCTAATTAAGTACCAGCCTGATGTGTACCTTTTCATTTTTTCTCGACATATCATGGGCCTGTGACACTTACGAATGTGTTAATTTGTTTATATGTCGATGGATCAGTGACAAGAGGTGAATTAATTGACTTTTAGATTAGTGTTAAGTAGCGGGTCTTTAAGTTCTAGGGTCAGTTGGTGTGTCTGAATTTATGATGGGTTTTTTGGGTGCGTTCAATAGTGGCTTACGTGTTATTAATGCCAATAAAAGGCTTTAAGACCAATTAACAAAAAGAAATGAGAGATTTTCGAATGTAGGTAATTCAACATCACGCCTGTATTCCCCAAAGAGTAAGGCAGAGGTGCCCCTTTACTGTGACCTATCGTACACCCACATTTAGTCAGTTATGTAATAAGTCCCATGTAATAGGTGGCGAGCCCTTTCTAGTCTATAGCTGTCGACATCGCCCCCAATAACCTTATCCCGACAAATTGGCCCAGTATTGATAACTTTGCCAAACAATATTTGGAAGTAACTGCCGATGTATTGCCTGCCACGTACTTATTATGTTACCATCAATGGCGAGGTCAGCACAAGTGCTTAACCTGATGTCAGAGCTCATGACGATTGATTGGCAATCGACAGGCACACGTCAGACCGATACTACCTACCTGCCATACAGTGAGTAGTTGTCATGAGTCAGACACAATGGGACATACACGGCTTGACAAATGACAATCATCGTTCTTAGAAGGTTAGGCGCATTTAGGTTTCTGATACCCTTTGACGTATTACTCAGGAACTTTGGACTGTACTGAGTGGTTCGTTAGTTCCATTCATAAATGGTCAGTTATTCATAAATCTACGAAGGCCTTTCACGACATTCAGTAATGAAGAACGCGTCCAAGAGGAAGATCTGCTCGCTAATTCCAAGTATGATTATCGGATCCCGGCCAGTGCAAGAATAGGCAAGTTCCTGATTAAAGCTTACTAATTTGATACGAAATGTAATGATTATTTTTATTGCATCGCCACAGATAGAGCAGAGTAAAACCTAAAATAAAACGATACACCCAATGGTTGATATTACGTAAGATAGAATCATCAAATGAAATTCGAACATAGTCGAATCTGTGTGACAGCCATGTGTACACTCCAGTCCAAAAATAATATTAGCTCAAAATATAATCAATAATGACGACAAAAGATAAACATGTCATAAAAACTAACACAAACGCCTGTGTAGTCATCTAAGTGCACATCTATCCATTATCCTCAATAGAGTAGTGGAGACGCGATACCGTCGACACGTGTACCCTTGGCCAATAAATCATGACATTTGACAGCGGCGCTGCTTACAACGGCTAACGTCAACTATCTGTCAAAATCAGTACATTTAAATTATAGTTCCAAATTCGGTCGTTTGTCAAGTTAAACTGGCCACGTGTAAGTGGTAACAGTCGCCATATATCATTGTGCCGTAACAATTTGTCAATCAGGAACGTTTTGTACGGAACACGGGTCAATGGTACGAGAGATCTTTTCGATGTTATCAGATGAATATGTAATTGGATTTGAGTGACATGTTTTGGGAGTTAGTTGACGTGTTGAGAGGAATGATTAGTTATGATTTGTGTCGCAAAATAAGATTTGTATGACGAAATGTATAGTATGCATCAAGACTAAGAGAATTCTTTCCGATGTCCTGTCTAATGACTGGATGTAGTAAAAGACTTAAGGTAGATGAAATCTGATGAAGACTGATGAAGCCTCTGATCAGTAGATATGAATTAATAACCAAGCTGTCAAAGCTCGCTTCAAATGATAATAACCATTTCATCAAAGTTGCCACGAGATTTGACGATTGATCAAATCGAGGCTTTCAGGCCATGCAGCATTAAAGTATAAGCAATATTGGTGAAAAATAAAAATGCTGATCCTGTTACTTTAGTCGTAGCAATTTATACTTAAGAAGAAGAAGAGTCTTCTTAAGGCTCACTTGTCTATTTATACTCCCTCGTGTTAAAACACAGTAAAAACGAACACAACATCATTATTGTATGCGCTACTATTGTGCAATGCAATCTTGTAAACCAATAGAAAAAATAAACAATGTATTTAACTACCTATCTTACTAACTACCTAGTAACACCTATCTTTATATTTTCCTGACGACAGTCGCGTTTGGCAAGCTAATAACTTTTGCAGTCACGTGCAATATTTTCTACTTCCCCCGGTGGAACACAAATGGAAAAACTTTCCTTGTCGTTAATAATCAATGTGTTTCATAGACTATGTAACTTTGTATAGACCGTGTTTCACAGACCATTATTAATGTAGGAAAGCTCGTGAAAAATAGACGTTCCGTGAAATTCAAATAGGGGTTAGGGTCTCAAGTACTTGAATAGGATGTAGATGAGAGGTTCTATGATTTTGTTAGACACGCCTTGTTGGCCTTTAGGAAACCGCTGAGCAGAAAATATTAAGAGGAAAACTGGAATCAATTTCTTTCGTGGAAATGAAAAGTTTGCTGAGTATTTTTGATCGTTATTTGCAAATAGTGAGTCCCCTACGTATCGTTATATGGAACTTTATTTTTCATACTAAATTAAATCGAGTGAATTTCCTCGGAAAAACGCTTGATTCCTTTAAATTGTATGAAGAGTTCAATATAACGCTTGGTCCCAACGGAAGCAGAAGCGTATGGACGGAATACTCAACGCGTTACTACAGCATTGTGTGCCAAAAGAAAATGTTAATCCACGGCTCATTAATTAAATTACAGCTAAGCCTTGATTTTCCTTCAGTCGATTATTAACGCGGCGCTAGAATACACGGTATTCGCTACTTCAGTTATTACACGTTAATAGTAAATAGCTCATAGAATATTGTAGTTCATATTGTGTTTGTTTGTGTACAGGTAAATCGTAATGTTTTCCAAACATTATTTATTTATGAGTGAATTGTTAAATATGGTGAATAAACAATAGACGTGTACTGTGACTGAATTTGTGCAGTGCAATTTTCCGCGGATAGTGCGAAATTTTATGAATTTTAATGGTGACAGTCTTTACGTTCAGCGATCATGGCGCCATCAAGCGACGGCCGCGAGTACTATTACAGTTCATGGCTGACCAACCTACTAACTACGATTTATATAAGTTCAGCTACTCGGTAAGAGATGGCGCTGTACGCAACGATAACAAACTACCATTCTGATTTCTTATTTCCATCAATTTGTTTATTTTATACTTATGAATGGTTTTTCTTTGTTACAGGCCGAGCCGGGGGATACAATAGCAACAACCAAAGAAGGTTTGTATATTTTTCTTGAATTAATAATTGTACCTACTGTACCTATTTGAACTATGTATTTCTTCTGAGTCAGATTTTATGTTTTCTTGTTATTTGTGTTATATTAATGTTTTGCTTGTCTTTGCAGAAGAATGGGTGACGCGGAAAAAAAGCGAAGTGACAACGACCCGTCAGATCGCGACCCGAGTCAAGCGCGAGCTGATATTGGAAGATGGACGCATTCTGAGGGACTCGGGACCTAAGATATCTACCTCCGTTAATGAAGACACGCATACCACCAATTATCAACAGACAGAGGTAGATTAATTCTATTTATTTCGGTTTAGTTTTAGAAAGAAGGTTTTCATGCTTTGCTCACAATGTTTCCAGGCAAAATTGAGGTTTAATACCAGGCCCATTCAGAATCTAATAAAAAATCCAATTTGTTGTAGAAGAAAGAAATGATTTTATATACCTATTTACTCATTTTATTTTGGCAGCATCGGGTACCTGACGGCCAGATTGATGAGGAAGCGGAGGATAATGAAGCCGGAGGAGCGATCGGGGCGCCACCTGATGGTAAATATTAAATCATTAATTAATGTCCCATAATATTTTATAGAATTCATAAATTATACAACTTCTTACGTAGAATAAAAACCTTCAAATCAGCTTTCTTTATTTGACTGACGTAAAACTACTTTGAAAGTATGACAACATTTAGTGATTATTCAAATAAAAATATTGCACATGTAGGAAAATATAGTGGGTACAAGTTTTATAAAGGGTTGGTCTCATAGCAAGTCAACAATATTCTTTGCTTATTAAAATTGATATCTCCTTAGAAGTGGATGGCCCCCTCATCGGCGGGGTGGTAGCTCCCGCCGGCGCCACGGTGCATGTGACGTCACTGGTGGTGGCCAACCCTGACGGCAAGGTGCGTGAGAGTCAAGACAAGCGAGTGCTGACAAGGAACATCACGGAACGTGTGCAGGAAACGGAGGAGCGCATACATAAGGGGGATACTACTCATGACGTGAGTACTTGAGCCTTTTCATTGTTTTTTTTGCAGTACAGCGTACTTACGAGATACGATATCTATATTATGTATGTTCGGTATCCGGACGTTTAATATGTAGATTATGAAACATCGAGCTTAAGAAAAAGTCGGTCGGTGAGGCTGACTCTCATAATACTCGCTGAATTGCGTATGAAGGCTTCAGTCGTAAGTTTTAACTTCTATCGTGTGGTCAATCGTGTGGCCTTGAAAATGTACCATATGTATAATTTCGGAGAAACCTATGGTTAGAAAGGATTCCGGTGCTTTTATTAATAAGATTTTATTTAGATTTTCCGAATTGGTGTAGCCTCTGTATGCATAGGTACCTACATGAATAATATATTCTTGCATTAATAATTACAGTAGGTAAGTATTGCGTATTTTAATTATTTCAGAAGCAGAAAAAGTTATTTATTTTGTGTCCAATTTGTAAGTTTTTTATTATCGTGTTCTCGTATGAAACGCAAAAAGTAATTTCAATTATTTTTTAATGTGCGAAATATTAGGAGTAAGTTCAAAGTCAACATTATTCAGCCTGTACCACCATAAATCCACCATAAATAGATAATCCTAAAATCATAGACATAAGAACTCCCCGTTCCCAAGCTTAGGACACACATGCAAATTCCATAACCCACGTCAAACTCTTGATTGCTGCAATTTACTAGCACTCTTAGCTTTTAGATGACGTGCCTTATCTCGCCCCGTAAGATGCTGGGGACATGTCGAGGTGTCGATACAGGCAGGCCGGGGGTTCGATACCAGCTGATACACGCTAATGGAGTCATGGGAAGCAGTACTCGTCTTATTATGCTGAAGTATTTCTGTGATAAGACCTATTTTTAGTTCGCCTTATGTTGTCTATTCGCCTAATCGTGTATGGAATTTATGCTACTGAAGTTGGCAGTGGATGTGTGATAGTGGGTAGTTTTGAAAAAAGAAACGCTTACCTACAAGGCTACACGGTAGGTATATTAAAACCATGTGCAGTCTTCTTAGACTAATGAGAGAAAATTGCTAGTATAAGAATATGTAGGTACATTGGTTCGCTCTCTAAAACATAAATGTTCAGAAAAAAGAAAAGGAATGACAATTTACATCAATAAAAAAAAAATTGTCATATCAAGCGAATTTGTTCGGCTTCACCAGCCTACTGACTGGCATCAAATCTAATTATAGATCACATAAAATAATGTTACTTTAATTGTATTCTGTACGTATTAATGCTTCAAACATTATTACTGTCATGAGAATTACATCAATAATGTTATACTCATTTATGTCATTCTGTATTCGTAATTGGAATGCGTTAGGTGCGGCTTGGCTGACAATAATAATAACGTCTTGGCATAGCTGTAGTCTTTAAATCAATCACATTTGATAGGTAGTTCTTTTAATCGTTTTGTATTTTAGATGACCTAATAATCTAATTGACTTAATGAGGACCTAATTGATGTTGTTTTATGCCTGAATAGTTATTAAAAAGTATGTAAACTCAGTATGAACACAATTACTAAAATTAAATATGTATAGGTACTTGAAGTTATTTTGACCGCATAAACAAGATGATTGCCACATTATATTTTTATTACGAAGAATACATAACCAATGGATTAGGTCAAATTATTATATAGCTAATTAACAGCTTCCTGTTAATTAGCAATATAATAATTTGACCTAATTCATAGGTTATGTAGCTTACACTTCTGTAAGCTCGAGCCTCAGAAAGTTTTTACTACTAATCAATTATTAATTGTATGTAGCTCTGTATTTGCTTACATATAATTTCAAAGTTCAATATATGTTATGTTATAATTAAGCATTGTTGAAAGCTTTGACAAGTAATTAACGTAGCGAAACTTTAATGAAATAATAGTGCTATTGTGTTGGTTTTACAAATTAGAATAGTGATGTAAAATGGAATGTTTCTTGTTCTAAGCTTCATCATGGACTTAAAAAAGAATACCTAGGTGTAACAGCCTAAATGTTTCGAGAACTAATAATTAGACTTCATACTGCAAATTAAAACATTATAAATATTTGCAATTTTAAATTTTAGATGAACATCAAATTCAGCTATTTAACTACAGACATTAATTGACATTAATGGCACTTTTCAATGATCTTCTATTCTCGTAATTTAGATCGGTATAGCTTTTAGTGATAGCTTTAATTGCCTGTAAATATTCCCTATCAATACAATACAAGCTTTCAAGAGCTTACAAGTGTTAAGTAACAAGTGTGCCTTCATGAAGCTCGCGACCTCGTACTACGGAAATCACGTAACACCCATAATGTATATGAGTTTTAATATCACTAGTGCACAACACGAAGGAATGAGTACAGGTCGGACACAATCAGCGATTGGCACACTTTGATTGGTGATTAGAGACGATGAATCGGATTCAATAAATGATAATTGAATCTTTAAATGGGATACTTAATGGCACGAGAAAGTGGAACTATAAAATTGTTGGTTTAGAGAACAGTTTATTCGTGCATAATGTTAAAACTGCTCAAATTCATAAACAAATTAAGTATTATTACACAAGTACATAATATTCTGCATTATGTAATTGTGTAATAATACTTAACACACTAGTACACTACCCTACTGTTATTTATACTTCTTAATGCAGGAACTCTTCAAATTTATTTATAGACAAATCTTATGGTTAATTTTGTAATTAGCTAGTACAGATAACTAAAAAAACTGCAAGATGTAAATACAATTTATTTGCAGCCTGATCGCCAATACATTCTACAACCTGAACTAAATACAACATTTAAAAGCTCTACTTTTAAATTCCCTTTTTAGAATAGTCCCTTTTAAACCAGCCAGTTGTCGATGGTTTCGAATAACAGCAGTCGGTTCATACGAGTGATTCACGGCTTGAGTACAACACTAGCTTATTTTTCTCTTAACGCCTACGATGGGATTTTTGTTGTTCGTATAATGAGAAAGTCTGAACACCTATTATTTACGTGTTACATAAACTTTGTTCTAAATGCTTCGTACCAATGGTTTTGTTATTTTGTTTTCGCGGTTTTGGATATAGAATTTTATTCTATTGTGGAATGTTTGTTTCATGTTGAAAAAGCCGCGTTTTCATTATTCATTATTAGCATGAGATGGGACTTGTTTCATAAGCGTCATCCAAAATACACTTCAGCCAAAATACACTTAAAGCCTCATCCAGACTGGCGCGACGCGTCACCGGTATTACCGGTGTCGCGGTTATAAGTACTGTGAACCGATGAATAAATTGAACTTAGGTAAACGCAGATCAGTGAAAGATGACAGTATTTGCATGCTTCGATCGTAAATAGACCACATTACAAAAGCTGAGTCTTTGACATAATACGTGCTTTGAAAAGACAAATGCTGGCACGAAGTAATTTGTATTAGAAAACAGTTTGAATTTAACCTCTTTTCGCCTAAAATGCTCTTTAGGAGGCCATTAACAACACCACATAATGGTGTGCGGTCTCAGGATAACAGGCCACCCAGTTTGCTGCCGTGGTTGATGTAATAATCAGGCATCATCAAACTGTAATTAAGGTTCACCACGCCACAGATATTATAATACTACGTACCACGCCATGGATTATGATGTTGGTCGATTCGTTTGTGTTTTCTATGATATTATTGATCGAAAATGTATGATAAAGTGACCAATAATAATCGAAAAGGTTCTGGGTTGAATGGAAGAATATAATAAAAAAACTTTGTACAAAATCAGAGAAGAAATTATATGATTACAAAACAAACCATTCTACTATTGGAAAGTAAAACTATCAATTTTTAACCACAGGACAAGCCTTATACGATGAGAAAAATATGTCTTTAGCATTTCAAAACAAAAAACGTTTGTTATGCTTTCAATGCGTGTACGCTATCTCCGAACGCCACAGGACACAAATATTCATATAAAATATGGTCCGAACATACCCACACAAAATAATCTACCTAACATAATTCCGCGCAATTTTATTACACCTTAGCGACATTGTTAATCCTAGATAGAACTTGTCAGTAATATTTTTTTCTTTTCGAAAAGAAAAAAAAAACAATAGTAAGATACAGAGTGTAAAATAGAGCACCGGTTTCTTCAGATGAGCATCCACATAAATCGATGGGGATTTTGAAATTATAATTTGTTCATGGAGATAGGTCGCCCGGGGCGCCGCGCCCACGCAGCGTGTCTGCGCATCGGAAAGCGCTTTGTTCTGCGTTTGTTAGATGATTTTCTTATGGTGGCTTTGTTTTAAGGATTTGTTGTAGATGTTATTAAATGTTTTTTTTTATTGGAACGTCGATAGGAGTTATGGGACTACATTAGAGAAGTTTTGTATGAGCTTTGCCCGAGCTTTGCCGTTGTAACGCGCATGCTATTTTCCACCTGCGTATTTTATCCAGATGAAGCCTACGTGGCAGGCCCACGTATTTATAATTATTTTGTTTTTAATGCTGAAACGCCTGCATTGCTTTTATATATAAAAATCCTAACTTTTGTTGTCATGTTCTGCACCACATTTACAAATAAAAGAGTAATTTTATCACTTTCTAAAACCCCATGTAGGGTTATTTTGGGTTCGCACCATAAACTTTAACTCATTGAGCCCGCAGGTAAGGCTCGAAAGGACAAATTCGGCACCCGTAACATCCAAAGCTTTTTTACAGACTGTTTGTTATTTTCATGTCCCAAATTAGCACTCATAACAATAAGCTAGTCACGCTACAAGTGTTATATTTTGTGACTCAATATCACTAAGCAGCTTCACCGCTTTAAAACCGCTTCGCTCACAAGTCCGTGTTTTGCTCCGTGACCCATACATGTTGCAATCGCTGAGTAAACTGCACTTGCTGCAGCGGTGTGCCCGCTAAAATGATCAAATTATTTATTTATGAGCAAAATGCGTCTATTGCTGCAATCCCAAGTGCAGATTGTCTTGACATTTTCTCGGCTTTAGTGTAGAACTGTAGGTAGGTGAGAACTGAGAAGATTTTAGAATGAAAACTGGTTAGTATAGTGATAAAAACAATAATGTATTCCAAATTATGTATGAATAATAAAGTAGCTGGTTTTCGAATGTCATAATCTTTTATACGCAAGCTTGTAGCTGCAATCTGCAATATGTGCGAAATGAGTTACTAACCCGTGAAGACACTAATCTAGAAACGATCACTGATGAGATAACATCGGACTGAATACAAACGCAGTCTTTGTAACTTCATTTCAATAAGTAGGCAAGTAAGCACATTGTATACAATCAAAATTAAGAGCACAAACCAAATTACAAAACTGCTAAATCAGTATTACAATGCAGCTAAACCCATCAATGCAACCGCGCAATAAGGATTCGGACATTCTCGGAATCACAATTCGGCCTTTATTCTGCACATTCGACCTAGATAATGTACTTATATATAGGAGGCTATTGCGACATCGAAAGTGATGTTCCAACGAAAGTGATCGCCCATTTGCGGCCGACCTCTTTGCGTGTCGCCCGAAGCAAACGTCCAATAACTCCACACTTTTAACGAGTCATCTCGAACACTTATGCCCTTATTTGTATTCGGAATTTCGGTCTTCGGTATCGGTATAAGGCTGAATCTTTCGTACAGTAATGACGTCAGTGCCTGTAATGAAGCCTTGATACAGATCATTCATCATCCAGAAATTATTTACTATTTGATACATAGCTGCAACTACCTCAAGAAAGATTGACTGATATTAATGTCTATCGAATCTAATTACAATAAAGCTATGCACTAATGGTAATCACGATTTCACGAATATGATTTTTTTCTTCAATTACAATACGAATTGTGTATCAGAAAAAAAAATTAAAACTACATATATTCCGATTGAATAGGGCTCGTTCGAGTTCCCAACGTAAAAGTCAATTGGAAACGCTTGCAATCTCACTAAACCTATTTTTTATTCGACGCAATTTGAACAGTGCCTATCTAAGCACTCGGCTTTGCAACGTCGGCTAGTAATTTGACCTTACGCCGAGCATTAGTAGGAGTGCCCGCCGTGCTTTCAACGCGAATAGCAATAAAACCACAAAATATGTGCTTCACATTTTCAAAATGCTGCGAAACTTCTTGGATGTGGCCGATTTTGTACATGAGAGGCTGCTGTTGTGTATCTCTTAATGAGAGCTATTTTTGGCAACACTCATGTCTTAAAATTCTGGAAAAAGTATGCGACGTTTAACATCTCTAGCTGAGCTCAAAATTACGGTGAAAATGTTTAAACTCCCACGCATACCGCAGTAGTGCAGTGAATGCGCTTTAAACATGTTTACGAAACAGCGACTATCGTGCATGCTAATCAAATGTTCTAGATAAATTGAAAAGATGTTTACTATTTGACGTTTTATACTATCGAACATGCATCGATTGCCTCATCCAACGTCAGGTGAATTTTCTAGTCAACTCCGCGATTATAACGCTAGATGAGAGCGGAGTAGCTGCTCTCAGGACAATAATTTAAGATGTTTAGATAACATCTACAAGCCCTGTGCGGTGTGCCCAAGAATTCATGTGATCACCTCCAAGATCCAATCTTAGATATAGCCTCTACGAGGTGATGTTACGAAAAATTATCTCCGACTATGGGACCTGTTCTTTGTCAAAGATTATGAATCCCTGCGCCCGCGTTGCGTGTAGCCGCCGATGTGCTCAGCATTCATATTTATATGGACGATTTGCACGCTAAGCATATTTAGAATGGACTTTTGAATTAATGGATTTGAAAGTAAGGCTGTCTTTATATTGTATGACGTGTCAATTCCATAAGAACACAATTGTGATGTTTAATTTCTTGTACTCAACCTTGTTCTTTATTGTGCTCATAATTAAGCATGTACCTATTTGTTGCACTTCCATTCTATGAAAAAAGCATACTTCATCAAAGCTCATTGCATCACAAGATTTATGATATCCTGTGTTAATATTCTGTTGTGCTGACCGTACTGCTCGTTTGCAAATCTTTGTTCTCCGCGATTGTTTTGTTTTCAATCGTCAATGAATAATATTTTCAAAGTGTATATTATCGACCTTGACCTTTTTGAACAAAAGGGACTGGTCAGCCATTGTATAGATTAATCAAAAATGTGGCGATAGTGCCCTACAATTTAGAGTTGAAGTTAATTACGAAATCCTTTTGGTTTTACATTAAACAGCAATTGTGGTTTAAGTTATAGACTGTTATTCGCGTATCAAACCGCATTCACATTCGATTAGATAGAAGAAATATCGTAGGATTTGGTACTTTGTAACTTTAAATTGCTCACGTTTATGTAACAAAGTAAATGAAAACGAGAATTTTATTCTATTTCTATGTAGCAAGTCGCCATCGTACCTCGAGATAATAAGTAGTTTATTTCTCACATATTATTAAATGTAGGTATTGAATCTAATTGAATCAATGCACATTACTTCGATACAGTTACGTGCATAGATATACGGGGGAATTGTTTTATCGATTTTACCGTTAATCGAATGAGTTCTAGCAACTGTAATGTCGGTGGAATATTTATGGGTTCCATGGTTGTTCCGCAGTCGACAGTACGAATAGCGTTCGTTCTTGACATTTACTGTATCACTGACGTACCCCACAGGTTCAGTTAGCGGATAATAATAATGTTTTATTTTGACATTTTGATTCAGTGCAGTTTGTTTGAGCGCATTCCGAACAGGTTCATTTGGTAGTGAATGTTGGGAGCGTTTGTACTAGCTGGGCATTGCATTGCATCGTGTAGGGGCGCGGCGAGGCTTAGAGTCTATGCGAAAATTCGTACTGCATTGAACGCTCTGTTTACACTTGATTGTGTGGCGTTTTTCGTGTTTGTTTTATTTAATGCAATACGTTGTGTTCGGAGCTTCCTGTGATAAACTGAATAGAATTTATAAAATCATTGACACTTATTGGAACCAGCTAGGACAGAGCTTTAGTCTTACTCGGCTTTATTAAAGTCACCATAATGTGCAGCGTGACTAACTTATACATCTATTCTATGATTGAATTGTAGATTGCAATAGTTTCAACTACTATATATTGAGTTCATGATTTGTCTTAAACTATTACACTATGTTATGTTGTTTACACTGTTGTTGCCTAAGAAACAGGTCAATTGGTATTTGTTTACATTTCTATAAATTCTATTGATAATAGATATTCTATTTATTGTCCCTTTGACCTCTGTGACTGGTGGAGTATCAGTTTAACCGCTTTACGCAAATATCATATGGATATAATATAATTTTCATTTCTTATTGAGGTATCCATTGTATGCCCTGATGTGATTCATTCGATTTTGGGGCAACGATATTGCAAAATATTATAGATAAAACAGTTAGCGATAAGTCGTCAAAAACATGAAATTTAATACTTATTCCTCGTATAGAGGTCTCACTATAGGTTACAACTTGTATATTAGGGGCAAAAAGTCTCGTGACAAGTGTGACAACACAACAACATACTCGTAACTTTTATAAAACAGCAACACAATTATCCGAAGATACAATTACAATAATACAGAAATACATGATACAAATACACATTAACATTTAGAGACAATTGCGTGGCAGTTTATAAAGAACTTTTTACTCGTTTCATACAATGTCTCGAACTCTCGATACAAATTCATTCGCATCGAGAATGTTATCGAGAACAAAGTAAAAAATATACAAATCGATGATTCGCGTGTGTCGAGCAATTTAGTGAGCTATTCAAATGATGGGATGATGAATGTATCGGACCCTGCTTGAGGTGTGGGTATTTCTTTAGATTTCGTTGTTGAAGTCTGAATTTAATGGTATTGATGGTTATTTATAATGTTAAGTATTTACGCTAATGATACTTGCTTGATATGCGCCCGAAATCTGGCTACATTGTTACGTTAAATAACGATGTATGTGATTATTATTATTGTACCAATTTGAATATAATGTTGTTGTTGTACACACGGCTACACATCAAGCTATACATTTCCAGTATAAGCTGACCTCGCATTGTACGAAAATTCTATAAAATGCGATATACACGCAAACAAAATCAAAGACTGCTTGTACGGTGTACACGCAAACAACATCAAAAACTGCTTGTAAATACCTACAATAATGATTATCGTACTACCTATCTAGGTAATTGGAATCCTAATTTAAGAAAAAAAATTACGAAATCCTTTTATGAACTCTACATTATATAAAAACTTATTTTCTCTTTTCTATTTAAGTTTACAATATGTCCAGGATTTTATTCCTAAGCACATTACCTACATTAGTATACACCATTTACTACCATAAAGGAGTAGGAGCCTCTCCTTAATGGTAGTGAGTCCTGCTGGGTTACATTAGTTGATATTAAAATTAAACGAAGTACCAACGCCTATGAATGAATATCGAGAAATTATGTAAGGCTTGCCGCTCCCAGCTCGCATGCAACTAATGTTAATTTGATACGTTTGGCGTAAAGCGCCGACCAATAGAGTATAGCAGCTTTAAGGCTTTAACAGCCCTATAAAACGGCGAAATCAGTCGAATTGCAAAAACACGTAAGCAATTAGAGTTAAGCGCTGGGTTGAATCCTTGTTGGCAGGGCAGGGGGCGGGAGTGAGGTCCTATTCGTAATAGAAGAGCCGGCCGGACCCCGCGTTATTATCCATTCAGACCCGACAGATTGCAAGATATGGTCTATTTAATAATATAGGCACCGACTTACAACCACAGGACCGCACTACACACGATACGTTTTACATTTTTATTAGCCACGTACCCGTTAACTATTTAATAAAGAAGATAAGCATTTAAAATACGCACATTACTACCACAGTTTTTTATTGTAGTGCAAAGCAATTTTCTGCGTGTAATTTAATAACTACAGTTTTAGATAAATGGATTAACCAGTTGAGAATTTATTTAATTATTTACACTTGCCGATTAATTTATTGTAAAATTATGTTTTTTAATAAATATTTCAGTTTTAACGTATATCGAGTTGGCATTTGGTAATCGAAACTTTATTTTGCATTTAATATTATTTGCTATTCTACTTTATGGATTTAGGTCTTATCTGAATAATCTTTAATGTATTGTTAAAATTAGCATAGTTCCATTACCTCATATGTAAGTCGCCATTTTGGATTGTCATTTTGAAGGTCAGAGGTCTCAAGTCCAGTCCCGTGTTAATGTCAACTGTGTATATTTTTAATGTTCGGGAGATTCCATAATGTGTGGCTCCATTTTAAAATATTAATAATTATGAATAAAATGAGAATGCTCTGTTACAAGGTTTGTTTACTTTTGTGTGATGTGGAAATGCTCTTGATTATCCGGGTGATCTTCGTTTGTTTATGTCCATATGTTTCTTACCAAATATGTAGAATTGTAATATTAATATTACAATTCTACATATTTGGTATGGATTGGAGAGCGAGAGTACACAATGTTAGCTATTATTCACAATAAGAGATTGCCTTTTTACTGCCAATATTAAGATTTTCATTCTCCATTATCATTATTTATTTTGTAAGATTCTGTGTGGTCATATCAAAGTTTAAAAAAAAAAATATATATATATTATATTCATCATTCGCCAAATAATTCTATGTTGGCCAATGATAGCTCCAACGAAATCTATGTTTATCTAAATTCCTAATTCAAATCCAGTCCTGCGCAGCGAAAACTAGCTACCACGCCTATTCGTAAGCGTGCTGCGGCAATATATTCCGTGAGGATGTACAATACTTTGTGCGTTAAATCCCGCTCCTTTGTGCGCCGCGGCGGCGTACGCGCATCGCTAGCGTTTCCGAGGTGTCAGGGCTGCCTGCAGTTAGAAAAAAAGACAGGCTTTTTCTTTTAAACGCTTAGAATGAGATTAGGTTTAAACGAATTTAACTGAAGAAAGAAGACTGAAGAATGGGATTGAAGACTGGGAAACCTTTCGCCTTTTCCTAGTGTGAACATATTTTTGAGGAACTTATGTGATTTTCCTCGCAAAACAAAGTTTGAACTGACTTAAAACAAAAAAAAAACTTACAGGCTGTAAATACAATTAGTTCCATGTTAAAATTCAGCTTTTGCCATCCACAGAAATATCTTTTTACATAGTTTACCTAAACAAACATTTTCAAAGAAATGTTACATGTCATCCTTGTCTAACAAGGCAATATCGCTTCGAATAAGCGAGTGAACCATATAAGTTGTATCACACAATTTCTTAGGCCGAGATCTATATACTACGTAACACGTACTTTGACTAAGCATTATTCCGGCTGTGGTCATGTTACGACCTGACAAAACATGGAGATTTCTCTATTATATGTAAGTTTAATATTAATAATTTATACAAATTAACATTCCGGAATAAATTCTTTAAATGGCGATGAAAATCGCATAAAGATCCGTTGCGTAGTTTAGAAGAGCAACAGACTCGAAGAGCGAAATTAATTTATAATAGGTATGTATTGATACGGAGCCCGTGGCTAAGTAATAACAGCCACCCGGGTCGATCCATCAGGTTAAGCTACGTTTGCCGGGGTTGGTCTGTGGATGGGTGACCATCTTTACATACCGAGACTTCTCCGTGCCTCGGAAAGCATCTTAAGCCGTTGGTCCCGGCTGTCATTCGTGGATCTTTGACAGTCGTTACGGGTCGTCAGAAGCCCGAAAGTCTGACAACCAGTTTTACCGAGGGGTATCGTATTGCCCAGTTACTGGATTGTAGAGGTCAGATAGGCAGTCGTTCCATGTAAAATACTGGTATTCAGCTGTATCCGGTTAGACTGGAAGCCGACCCCAACATAGTTGGGAAAAGGCTAGGCAGATTGATTGTATTGATACATAAAAATTCATTTGTATTTCCAAATGTTAAATCCCTGATCCAACACCCACATAAGGTAGCAACACCAACATTAACAAACACAACAAACAATAAATCGTTTGTCGATCGATACTTCGAGATAACGATCGTTAGCTCAAATGTTAGCCGTCTATCCATTGATCTGTGTCAGTCACTGACTAATACCTAAATAATCTTGGGAACGTTCAAACGATGTTATTGTTTGAATAAAATAATATCACGGTTGTATTTCAAGAAGGGATAGGCAAACATGTTTAATGTAATTCGTCAGTTTTGCCTTATATGGATGACTGCCTATTGCCTTTAACCACTCACAAATTAAGACTCTAGGCTGGCACTAAGAATATTGTAATAAAAAACCATACACATACACTTAGCCATCGAACCCGGAACACCACCATCAGTAATTGCACTTGCGACCATTACACTTAAACAAACGAGTCACTCAGTCGGCCTAGCCTTTTCCCAACTATGTTGGGGTCGGCTTCTAGTCTCACCGGATGCAGCTGAATACTAGTATTTTATATGGAGCTACTTCAGCTGACCTCCACTACCCAGTAACTGGATAATACGATTCCCTTTGGTAAGACTGGTTGTCAGACTTTCGGGCTTCTGACGACCCGTACGGTAACGACCGTCAAAGATCCACGAATGACAGCCGGGACCTGCTTAACGTGCTTTCCGAGCCATGGAGGAGTCTCGGTATGTAAAGATGGTCACCCATCTGCGGACCAACCCCGGCAAGCGTAGCTTAACCTGATGGATCAATCCGCACGGCTGTGATTACTTTGCCACGACCTCCTCTACGTGAGTCATTCAATTCTAATACCAAAAACTAATATCACTGGTATTTGTTTCAACTCATATTTATTTTCTATTCCGAACGGATACAATTGTTTGAGTAATTCGAAATAAATAAAACGAAAGTACTGTTAACAATAGACAAACGCGTGAAAAGGAGACCGCCAGAATACGTAGGAAACTTGGCGCTACAGCTAACCATTCCTAGTCCAAGACCTAGACCAAGGGATACATAGCTAGGAAGAGAGAGACTGTTAACAATAGAGTTTTGTTAGCAGGTAAGAATGAGCATTTTTGCATTTATATTAATGGTTTAATTGAAATAAATGCTTTGAGTTTGAGTTTATCTCAGAACGTCTCAGAAAGTCTCAGACAAAAGATTTTGAAGGCATATTAGCTGTGATATACCTACATACTCATAGCTAAAAATTACTCATCAAACACTCTTTTGTTGTCTGTCCATACGATGTTATCGTTTCAATTAAATATTCAATTTATTCAAACAGTATCCTTATAATAGAATGCGGAGTTTTATGATGTGATAACTACGTGAGAGTATTTTTGTCCGATTCCGGTTATAAATAAATATGAATGTAAGAACGCAAGTGAAGTTATGAATAAGTTTATGGAAGGTACAGAAAAGTGGAATAGTTCTATGTTAAACTAGTATTAAAACTAGTGGGTACGTATCACCCGTAGTTACTTTAGATTGCTGTCGCTGCGATCAAGTCGCATAATGGCGACTAATTTCATTTTGCCAATGAAACTGAACGCAATCAGCACATCTCGAGAGCTGTCACTGTCATCATTGTGGAATTTTGCCAGCTGAAATTTGACAGCTCTTGAACGCGGTTTAAATGTGCTGATCGCGTTCAGTCTCATTGGTGAAATTCGCCCTTAGCTTTCCATGTCTAACTATTTACAAAAACGAATAAAACCGAACAATTATCGATACTTCTTCTTACGTATCAGAAAGATTTATATGAAAACTACGCCTGCCTGCGACTACGTCTGCGAACCAGGATAAAAATTAGCCTATGCCCTAACCCAGGTCATGGTCTATTGATGTACCAAATTTCATCCAAATCTGTGCAGTCGTTTTAGCGTGAAAGCGTAACAAACAAGCTCACTTACACATTTACAATATTAGTTAGGATTATATTATTATATTATATCATATTATTTATTATTATGTATAATATAGTTAGGATATTAATTAAGTATACCAGGCTGTGCTAAACAGACACAGTGGCGGTTATTGTTATAACTTCTTGATAACATTAAACAAAGAACAATAAAGAACGAGGAATATTATTAAATAAAACATTCCCTGACAGTGATAATTTCAATTACCTATTGATATTATGAATTATACAAAAAAATAAAATAAAGAACGAGCAGTATTATTATATAAAAATTCCTCGACATTCATAAATACAAAACAACCAGCTATTGGTGCAATTAAACAGAAACGTAGACAATAACCGTTCCACAATGAGCGACCCCGATATGTGGCGTGGAAACTGTCACGGCTTTCTATTGGAATCGCTTTACTTAACCTCTTCTGTACTTTGATGGCACTCAAGTGCGCCCATTGTGGATGTGTCAAAATTATTGTCTGATGATGATGTGTTTTTATAATTATTGCTATGCTAGTACTCCTTAGATCTGGATTATGATAGGAAATAGAAGTTTACTCCTTAGATCTGGATTATGATAGGAAATAGAAGATTACTCCTTAAATATGGATTATGAAAGAAAAGAATGGAAGTTTACTCCTAAGATCTGGATTATGATAGGAAATAGAAGATTACTCCTTAGATCTGGATTATGTTATGAAATAGAAGTTCTAGGTTTAAAAGCAGTGCAAAGAGGGTGATGTGTTAGCCAGATAGCAAAGGTACCAAGTAGAGTAGACTGGTTGCAGATAGTAAATAGTACTAAGTAGTCAGTTCATGAAGTCTAACTCAATCTTTTCTTAATTAAAAAAATACTAAACGGACTCTTCTTTGGGAACGATTTTTACATACCGACACTTTCGAACCTATTCTGATAAAATTATATTTTTTTCACAAGTTAAGTAAAATCAAATGAATTTCACAAAAAAGGGTGACACCGGTGTTATATCAGTTAGGCAGTTCTGTGGGACATAGGGTCTTCCTAACAGGGGCAAATTAGACATTGATGAAAAACGTTTTCCTCTTACTACTAGTCGAGTATTTGCTTACATTGTACTTGTAGCATGAAACAATTAAAACACGAATAAGCTTTAAAAATGTACTTCAAAGTTATGAGACGACTTCGTCCTCATTACAAGGTTGATGACACGACGTATCTCAGATTAGATAGATAAGGGTGAAGTGGAAATTTGTTAAGATTTAAGCACACGCCACGTCCAGAATGTTGGTGTGTGCCACAACATATAAGTGTTACCGTCTACTTCCCAACCAGCACATACCTCTACCTATCTGTATACTTAGTTGCTTTAGAGCAGTGTTTTTCAATCTGTGGGTCGCGACCCCTTGGGGGGTCGCAAAGCCTTACGCAGGGGGTCGTGGACAAAAGAAAAAAGGCAAGTGTTTTTAGTCCTACACTTCACACTAAAATACAAATTCAGTCAGAAGGTTAACTCCTAAAGGAGTCACGTATTCAAAAAGATTGAAAAACATTGCCTTAGAGAATCATTATAATCCTTATACATATAAAACAAAGTCCAATATAAAACAAAGTCCTCCGCCGCGTCTGTCTGTCGTCCTGTTCGCGATAAACTCAAAAACTACTGCACCGATTTTCATGCTGTTTTCACCAATGGATAGAGTGGTTCTCGAGGAAGGTTTTAGTATATAATAATCGACATCCACGCGGGTGAAGCCGCGGGCATCAGCTAGTAGAATATAAAACTCTTTATCATGTGTGTGTGTGTGTGTGTGTTTATTTTGTGTCCTTTTGGCTTTACCATAGTCGGGTAAAAAGAGGAAATCCGAAAGCACAAACCACTAATACCATGGTAGGTATTAGTGGTTAGTGTTAACTTAGTTAACTACTTGTCGTGCAACTGATAAAGACTGAGAGAAATACGATGTTGTTTACCTAAAGCATTTATGTATTTTTTTATAGTCGTGTGTTGAAAATGAAACTTGTTAAACAAAAGCTCCGTTGATACTTTAGAAGGGTTGGTTTATAACAAAATTTAATAGATTCCAACGTTTAAATTCAACATCCGTATAGAAACCGCTTCATCTCTTAGCTTGTACCACACGCTACAATATTTCCTCAGTTTCATTAGCTACGTTCGCGATAACGGTAACGGGCCGTGGGACCATACGCGCATTACGCTCTTTTAATTATAGCTCCTTCCCCCCTCACCTCCCCCTCCCCCGATACCCCTGTTTCCGTCTGTTCATTGCAACTTTTATTTAATTGTTATGGATCTATCGTTTGTCTGAATGCTAGTTAAGTAGTTAAGCACTTTTTATTTGTCCGTTATATATACTAGCACTTACATTTAATTAAAATTGTAAAATGCGTGTTTTTTTTCATAATTTATTTTCTTGATTGACCATAAAAAGTTGCTAACAGTTCATGTGAAGCAAACAACGATTAAAATGATGGTCATAAATGACATAACATTTAACAAGTTATAATGATGATGAATGCAAACAACGATTAATTTTATTTATGAACGTAATTTGTTATTTTTAACATTCCTGATTTTATCTGCATTTACAACTACAACGTTGAAAAATGCGACATTATCTGAACAGGCGCAGTAAAACATCATATTAATTATAAAACTTGCAAATAAAAACTAGTAGACATTGTTAATAAATAAAATTAATTACCATTTTGTAGTACTAAGTCGGCGGGATAAGATATAGATATCATCGACCACAGTTTCTCGGTAAAACTTCTCTCGGTCCACGATAAACGCACTAGGTTTAATTATAAAATTGTCCCTTTAAAAAAATACAAAATGTAATAAAAAAAATAGAGATGGTGGCAAAAAAGCTTTACGCGTAGGCTCGCACCTGCCAATGGCGCGTCCAGATACGCCGTTTATATTTAGAAACCACTTTATTTAACTCACCGCCGAGCTTAAAGCTCCCGATAAAAAGGTTAACGTAGTGCACTTGCGGTGCATCGTTTATTAAGAACCATTTACTTTTCGCCCATGATTGTATCAATCGGAGGCGGCGACCGCACTAGTGCTGCGTGAATACTATTTGGTCAAGCTGAAAAAAAAAATCTCAATTCAAATATGAGTGTGACTGAATAGAAAAAAAAAACAATACTTTGAAATAAGAAGGCAAAGTATCAAGATGGTTGTTAGGTATGCGTTATCAGGTACGTTAAGTTGTACGAGGAGATAGTGTACGGCCTCGCGAGCGGGTTCAGTATACGACGGGCCTGCTTAGAGAGAGCTCGCGCGTTGAACTCTTTTGCACTTTGGTGTGCTACGAAAACTACAATTTTCAACCGTATTGAAGTTTCTTTTGTTCAAAGAATATTATTTTTTTATTCTGTAGTGGAACTGGAATTTTAATAAGTGAATAGTGTTGTGTCTGTCTGGATTTTTATATTTGTGACATTTGTAAATAATTATATATTTTTGGTGCAGTCGAAATTAATTCGCAAAGGTGAGTGAAATTTTAACTTATCGTAACGAGTTTTAAGCTAATTATAATTTTACTGGTTTTATAAACGTAAAAGTATATATCTACACTGCTGTAGGTAATCCTTCAGTAGGCCTACAATATTTACATTACCTGTTGCGTGATGGGAGGCAGTTAATAAGTATAATTTGCGAGGATAAGAATACATCAGGCAGATAACCGGATGCCTGGCTATCCTGTTTTGTAAATCATCCTTCAGGTTTCTAGGAAGTTGTGAAGGATGTCCGTGTCTTCTGTTATTATTGCGTAGATGTGAATATAAAATAACTTCTTAATCTATTTTGTAACGAAAGAACATTCAAATCAATTTGATTACATAATTGGTGCAAATCGTTTTAGGAAAACGTTTTTATTTGATCCAAAATTTATTTCAAGTAAGCTGACATTTATTTTAAGTGTCAATTTGTTACAATGATTTGAGCTTTTAAAAGTTCAGCTCTATTGAGTTTCCTCGGTATCGGGTCATGTAAAGGTAATTCTACTATTCATCATTACAAGAACTTTAATTTTAGTAATAAATTACTTCATATTGTTAAATAGTTTTCTCGATATACTAAGGTGCTAATTAAACTTTTATTTCAGTGATAAATTACTTCGCATTGAAATAATCAATAATAATAATAACAAAACCGTTACCTATTTATATTGGAATGTTTATTGACCTTCGATGCAAAAAGTTTGATCAAAGAGGAAACAATAGTATCGAAGGAACGTGATAACATTCGAAATCTTATTTCAAAATCAATGAACACGTTCCGTATTAAACATGTTAAAATAAATATAGAATAAACAATAAAACAACTTTATCTCAGGTATCGAAAAACTGAAAATGAAAATCTGAAATCAATTTATTTAAAGCTACTTAAGTTAATGAAATGAAGTAAATCTTTGGAAAAACCGTGTTTATTTTTAGCTAAAATTTTGCTTAACTTATGCAACATTTCCATTATCGTTGACTAATAAACATATAAATAAATGTATACATTAACAGTTCTAAGCACACATTCATTCAATTCATTCATTCATTTGTGTTAACCCGAACAACATTCAAACTTATCTAATCCTACGACTAAAAGCTCAATGAACCAAACGGCTAATTACCTTTACAAACGATTAAACTAAAGTAGTGTTTACAAAAATTACGCGACTTTAACATCCAACATGAAAGAAATGTTAGCGAGTGGCGAGTTATTTCGAAAGCGAAGCACTGGCGTGGACCTGCATTCTTGCATCTTGGATCTCGTCGGACCGGCGGGCGAGGGGTGAGGGATGCGTGGTGCGGGGAGGGCGAGACGTCCTTAAGGGCCATCTCTTGTATTGACAAAAGAGAATATTAGCATTGCGAGCTCCTATGTCTTTCTCTGGAATCGCTTCCTATGATTGAGGCTCTTAAGTCAATCCTGATGCAAGTGATGAGTGATTTCATTTCGTTGAAAACTTGTTAAAGGACCTTATTCCATGGTCTTATAATTTAAACCCACATTTATTCGTTCGACTCGATTATCGGAAAATCAAATTAAACTAAAAACGATGTAGGGAAAAGCTTGAGGTAATAATGTATGATTCCTACATTTTTCGTCGAGTTTCAAAATAGGTTCGGTAAGTCTTTAAACAATATACAATTATTATACAATGTGTCTTAACATTTCAGATTGTTCTATGTAATATGTTATGGTGTTTCGTACTAATAAGTAGGTAATTTTACGATTCTAATTTCATGTCATGGGTCAACTTATCGACTTTCACATGACACATAGGTACTTACTGATAGAGTTATAAACCAGAAAGTACTTTGCGGACGTTATAATAATTTTCAACTGCACAAATTATACGACACTTGGTTGTAAAATTTTATGACCACTGATTTGGTGCTTAAAGGAATTAACATGAATGAGCGTAGTTGCGTTTGAGCAAGTTCTGATTGAATTATTTGGCAATAAACTCTTGTTATATAATTCTGTATTACCTACTATATTTCATGAGATCAATGGGCGGATCGATCAAAGATGTCTTATTTAGATAATATAAGTAATATATTGTGAAAGTAAATAATATATTATGGAAACGACAATAATAATACCAGCCTATTTGTCCCACTGCAGGGCAATAATACCAGCCTGTTTGTCCCACTGCAGGGCAATAATACTAGCCTGTTTGTCCCACTGCAGGGCAAAGGTCACTTCTCATTCACAGAAGGCACGAGCATTGATCACCACGTTTACTCAAGGCGGGTTGGCGATTTCAGAATTATAATAATTATTAACTATAGGTGGAGTTTTTATTAGGTAAAATATATTTTTATACATTTAAATTGGGTAACTTATTATACTACTTAAATGAACTAAAAAACTAAAAGGACTAACTAACTATACCAATAAATATAAAAACAAAGGGGTCGGTTAGGCGTCGAAGTATTCGTCCGCATCGCTGTCATCGGGAAGCGTGCCCAGAAAACTGGCAGCATTGCCACGTTAAATGGCAATGCTACTTCTTTGGCCAAAGACCAAGCCCAGCCCTCTGTTCCTTAAAAAGGAGACTGTAGGTCCAGGTTTCCAGGCCCTTCCGCTCCGCCCAGAGCGGGAGAAGTCATTAGAAGATTTCCCAAACTCAAAAAAAAAAAAAAAGGTCCAGGTTTCCTCACGGTGTTTGTTTATATATTAAGTTTCCTATATATCGACTACATTCAAAGCAAGAAAGTAAGTGCTTGACTCTAGATAACTCGTGAACTGAATTAAATGTGAACAGATGTTCTAACCTGGATAACTAAATACCATGAAGAGACAAAGCATGTTGTTGTTAATAACAACAAAATTGCACACGGATGACACAAAGGAGGTTTCGACCGCGTTTGTTAGTAGGTACATCTGCTTCGTTATAATATCTGGAAACTGCTGAAATTGTTTTTTTTTTTTTCACTTTACGGAAATGAAGTTCTGTTTTGCAGTCTGACCATATAAATTAAAAACAGGAACGGAGTTTGTTTCATTTAAACCGTCAGATAAGTCTGGGTCTTATCAGGAGATGGTGAAACAGGCCATAATTTTCTTAAAAATTTTACTTGTTGATGATGCTTTTTGTAAATGATTAAGGACAATTTTATAATTAATAGATTTTTCAGATGCAAATAATTACTTAATTAAATAAACGAGCTATCAGTAGGCTGTGCCTTAAGTGAGCCTCCTTTGTGCTGATTTACCAAAGGGCAGCTGTTACGCTGAAGCGCTGCGATATTTTCGGTTAAATGCTTGCTTACTTAGAGTAAATAAATATTATATTAATCAACGTAAATTAAAAATTGTAGTTCTATTATTAACATGGTGGTTGGAAAGTTTATACAGCATTATGGGCCCGTGACCTTTTCAATGTCATTCGTGGTTTTTGAGACACTTGGATGACACATGTAAAACTTTGACAAAAAACGTCCAAAATCGAACACATAGGGGTAGGCAGAGGTGTACTTACTTGTGATACATGTAATAATAAAAGTATTTTGTTGTCCCACTGCAGGACAAACGCCTCTTCTCATATACAGAAGGCACGAGCATTGATCACCACGCTTGTTCAAGACGGGTTGGCGATTTCAGACTTAAAAAAAAGAAAGAAAAAAAGAAAAAGAAGAGAAAGACTTATATTAAACTAGCTGATGCACGCGGCTTCACCCGCGTGGATGTCGGTTATTATATACTAAAACCTTCCTCGAGAACCTCTCTATCCATTGGTGAAAACAGCATGAAAATCGATAGAGTAGTTTTTGAGTTTATCGCGAACAGACAGACAGACAGTCGCGGCGGAGGATTTTGTTTTATAATATGTAGTGATATAAGTCCAGGTTTCCTCGCGATGTTTTCCTTCACCGATGTCGGTATTATCCAAGATAGTAAATAAATACATATGAATTGAAAAGTCACATTGGTGCTTGCTCGGATTTGAACTCACAACATCTTGCTTGAGAGTCGAGGCCTTAACCAATAGAAATGAAATGAAATTGTTTATTCTGTAAATAGGATATCAGTCTCTTTTAAAGTCCAGACATAATCTTGTACAGGCCAAATTAGGACCATGTAGATTAGTGTCTGAAATTATATTTTGAGGAAAGAACCACACAGTTTTGAGTGGACCAATCCGTGCAAGCATTCATTTATTTAAGCATAGTATTTCTAAATTCTAAAATTACTCCGCCAATTATGAATTGACTTTAAAAATACATTATGCGGACGAATTTTTTGATGCACTTTAATGATTATTTCCCCCCCCCCCCTTTTTATAAACTTGTACATGTATTGTAGTCACCACCATCATATTGTAGTCGCCTAGCCTTTTCCCAACTATGTTGGGGTCGGCTTCCAGTCTAACCGGATGCAGCTGAATATCAGTATTTTAGATGGAGCGACTGCCTATCTGACCTCAACCAGTAACTGGGTAATACGATACCCCTTGGTAAGACTGGTTGTCTGACTTTCGGGCTTCTGACGACCCGTAACGACTGTCATAGATCCAAAAATGACAGCCGGGACCAACGGCTTAACGTGCTTTCCGAGGCACGGAGGAGTCTCGGTATGTAAAGATGGTCACCCATTCACGGACCAACCCCGGCAAGCGTAGCTTAACCTGATGGATCGACCCGTGCGACTGTTATTACGTAGCCACGAGCTCCTCCATTTTTATTAGTATTGTAGTGTTAGATGTATAAAATTCAATTCAAATGCAGTAAGCCAGTGAGGTGGTTAATGGCCCTTCCTTGTCTTTATGGACACGTACCGCCTTTCGCCTTTACACCGCTGCGAAATTAATGTCTTCGCCGTTTATCAAATTCGCCAATGATTTTATATCATAACACCTTAGAGAGAAACTATAAAATAACGATGAAAATGACAGCTTTTATCATTAAAATTATCTAACAATGACTCATCAGTATATAACAATATGATTTTATGTGCAAGCGCATCACTAAAGAAATCTTCCGACAGAATAGCGAATAGTGCATGCAGTTTCACAACTTTCTTTAGGAACAGTGGAAACTCGTAAAACTAAAACTCAGCGGTGACTCTATGGTTCTTGAAAGTTAAGCGTTTGAGCACGTAGGTCTTAACTCTCAAGTAATTTCTTGGTGTCTGCTAAAATTGGTGCTATGTGCCATGACAGTTCAGTGAAATAAATGTCTACAATACCGCTTCAAACGATAATATAATATAATAATGGCCTGGCTGAATCCCCAAGGCTGCAGGAGGCTTTTTTAATGCACTCTGCTGAAACTATACGTATTATAAATTAAAGTTACTTTTCTTGTTTGTCTGTATGTCCGCGTTGTTCTTCTAAATCACGCAACAGGGTTTGATGAGGTTTTCACCATCGTTTAGAGAATTTATTCCGGATGGTTTATGTGTATATTTGGCAAGTCATAAAAACCGTGCAAACAGGAGCGGGTCACTAGTTTGTTTGTAAATAAAGCCTTAAAACTTGATGTCATGATTGTGAGGGATGCTAAAATACTGATCTCTAAACCAAACAATAAAAAAAAAACAATAATTGTAGTTTGAAAACACAAAACACTTGTATGACACATGTCCACAATTTACTTAAAAAACGTAAAATGAAAGCCAATAAAATTGTCAGTAACAGTCTGTTTAACATCTCGCCGACGATGTGATAATGACCGTTGACGCGGCATGACGTTGCTTGACGGCGGATTACGTAACCATCGACAAAAACGAACGCATTGCTTGCCTCGCGACTCGCACCCGCTCTAGAGATAGAAGAAAGTTACACAATAAACTTTATTTGCTTTTAAACCTCTTTGATAGCTCAATGATCGATTGCGTTTTGTTTCGTTGACATAGAAAGTCTTGAAGATCATTATTTTCGTTTCAAACAAGGTGTTCTGTTTTTAAATTAAATTGTTACATATCGTCGAGCTCTCCCTATTACATGGGAAAAACTTATTTTTCGTTTCAAACAAGTGTTCTGTTTTTACAATTGTAATATTTAGAAGAGCTCCCTATTACATGGGAAAAACTTATCTGGCGAAATGTGGGTGTACTAGAGGTACATCTCTGCCAGCCCTTCGGGGATCACAGGCGCAATTTTATGTTTTTTTGTCCTATGATATAAAATAATAATAAGTAGGTCGTAGGTGAATTAAGTTTTCTATATATAATTTATGTTATGTTACGCATTAGAAAACGTTACACTTTAACAATAAGTATTGTTGTCGAATCTCCTAGCGTGTGATGTTTCAAATAAAAACTGGTTTGCAAAATAATATGGTCTGTACCTCCCAAAGTAGTTTGAATCAGTAGTAGGTTCTATAAGTATCATCGTTTATTTTGAGGTTCATGGCCATGTAAATATAATGGTAATAGGCAATTTGTCTACTGTCTATTCTGATGAATCATAGATTTTGACCAATTTAATATGGACGAAGAAGTCCATATTAAATTGGCCAAAATATCAATGCCAAAATCTCTCTCAACTATGGCTTTTTGTAAAAATTGAGAAGCCATAGTCGGACCGTCTATGTTAAAGATACCTACTTGTCTACTTTTTCATTCGTTATGTTTATTAATTGCTATATAATTTGATGATTAAATCATAGTTCTAATAGCAGTTCGATCATAGATAACAAATATCGAACAGTGTGACATAACATTTTAATCATAATTATTTCATCTAAAAGAAGTTGATTTGCGAATTTCAATCTTAATTTAAAAGTTCTTAGCCATATTTATTAGAATCGGCTAAATTAATTTTATGAAAGACTTAACAACGTCTATTAATTATAGGATAAAGGATTATATAAATGAATAAAACATTTTACGTAATAGTGTTTCCATGTTATGATTAATTCAAATTAAAATAGACATAACTATTCTTTATGCTGGTCGTGGCAGGAATACTTATGTTTTAATTTTGATTAATATCAACGAATCGTGGTATGAATAATAATTTAGAGAGATTTAAAAAAGCGGAAAGAACTAAATTTTTTTGTTATGTGATGTTGTAGCCTTAATCCTTCATGAACTCTATGAATTCAAATAAGTGTTTACAATTTTACATAATTGTGTTAAAAGAGATAAATAAAAGAAATTGGACCACTGCATACTTGTTTCGAGTGTAGTTTCTTGCCCATTCTTCTCCATATGAAAACTAACTTTTATTATCGTTGAAAAGTGCCTAATTGAAATAAATTTATTTGAATTTGAAAAAAAAAATGAATTTGAAATTGGCAAAATCTTGGTAAGTATACGAAGTTTATTATGGCTTCAGAACTAGGGTAGTCCTTGAAATAGCTGCATAAAAAAGTTTTAAGTTTTTTAATCTTTAATTTACGATATACTTAGTATATTTTCTGGCATATACATAAAATAAATATGGTACGAGGTACTCCTTTGATCTCCTTCATTAAGCTCCAGAACTCACAGAAAGATAGTCATCATCTAAATATAATTCCAGCACGAAGTTACACAAAAAAAACGCGTAATAAGCGTAGATTATATTAAAAACGCTTATAATTGGCCGTCACCTGGCCTTGAATGGACGGCGGTCAACGAACGGAGAAAGGTACATGGCTGGTGATGTTATGTAAAAGTAAACAAGTTAGAAAATAACTTCGGTTACGAATTACGATTATTTTGTTAGGCAGTCATATTTTGAGGGCACGTTGCTTTTGAATGAACGATAAAACGGAGAAAGTAAAATCGCGGGGGAGTATGTAAATGTACTCGTAAGATTTTAAAGAAACCTACACATTAACGTTTAAAGCTGTAATAATGAAATAATAGCGTTTAATTTTGAAAAAAAAAAATTAACTATTGCTTCGAAGATATTATATAAATATATACTTCGGTTTGGCTACAGGCGTTGTTTTAGCTACAATATTTTATCATAGTAAAAAAAAAAACTGATCGGGCTTTGTTACATAATTTTCTTCTACAATATTTATTAGAGACTAGCTATTTCCCTGCAATGCGTTGCAATGCCTTTGTCATTTTTTTTCGTTTACAAGTTTCCGTTTTGCACACAACAACTTACCAAAGTTTCATTTCATCACAATCGGTCGAGCAATTTTTGAGTTTTTGCGAGACTAACGCACGGCAATTTATTTTTATATATATCTATATTGTCTTTGCCATAAAGCGTTTCGCCGGTCAGAAAAGTAATTTCCCTTCTTGTCTTGTGCATTCTCAAACTTCGTAAACAATCTCGCAATTTCTACTTAATAAACTAAACAGGCATGCCAATAAAAAAGTTTCTTCTCTGTAGACGAGGTCCATTACAGCAGTCATTTCGTTCGTACGTGTCTAATAAAGAAATACAATTTGTAACACAATAACAAACGTTCGGCCTCCATGTCAATATGAGTCCGCAAATAAAAGAAAGGTTCATAATATTTTAGCTGGTATATTGCGTATAGGATTGAATGGTAGACGTAGCCGTAGGTACGAACACTGATTTTTACGATATTGTAAAAAGAAATAACATAACATCACGCCTTGTTTCCCCGAAGGGTTGGGCAGAGGAGTACCTATAGTACACCCACATTTCACCAGTTATGTTTAAGTCCCATGTAATAGGGGGCGAGCCTATTGCCATCAACCGGGCACAAAGAAATTGTTTTTAAAATATTTCGTAAATTACCCTTCCCTGAAATCAAGACTATTTTACGATGAAGGTCTCTCTGTGAATTATGGAGGACAAGACACATGAAAATTATAATTTATTCTATAATTTTCAGTTTTTATACTTTTCATATAAGCTTTTTCAGGGCTCATTTACATAACGAAACCTTATATCACTTCACGTCAGGCGTGAAACACACCGTGATATCGTTACAAACGTATATTATCACGTAATTGCACAGTTTAGTTGCGAGCGACATAGGGTTAGATCGTATCTCCCTGATGTATAGGGATGCGATGCCCCCAAGCCGACGCTTATCGATGATACTGCCTCCGACTTCGCCGATTACGTATGAGAATAACGCATTATCGATATTCATAATGCTGTCTCTCGTTACGAAGCTAGTAGTTACGCCTGAGATAAGCAGCCACCATTCATCTGTAATAACGTTTGCGCTTAGCGAATGTGTCAATTAAATCCTTGGCAGAGACCGTTGTTATCTCGATATTGTAGATAGAAATACGTAACTTTCGATTTAACTCGAGAAATTGTTCGGTGGAGCTGAATTGAGATATTTAGAGAGTATAAGCTGATCTCGCATTGTACGGAAATCCTTTACAAAGCGAGACCAGCATAAACTGGAAATTTATAGCTTGATGTGTAGCCGTGTGTACATGTGTCTTGTCATTGATTAGACTCGGTTGTCTAAGTTTTGCTATCTGTATTATTTTGCTAGACTAAAATGACATTTGGAGTCGACATACAAATAACCTTGTACAATCCACTGATCATTATATGCAGGAGCACCTTCACTGTTATTGTGTTGTCTCTGCAATTTAATTATTTGTCGTGTTATTTACAAAAAAAGGTTGATCGCAGCATTCGCAGCTGTCAATCCGGTCTAGCAAATTAAAAATCAGAGTTTAGTCTAAAACTTCGAAAAGACTGCTCCAAATACATCAGTAGGTAATTATGGCTGATAGATGATGGTTTAAATGATTAAGTTTTCTTATAATGAGAAGCTGATAGTGATGATGTTCAAAGTACGGACGGTATTCTATGTACACACGGCTACACATCAAGCTATACATTTCCAGTTTAAGCTGACCTCGCATTGTACGGAAATCCTATACAATGCGAGATCAGCATAAACTGGAAATGTATAGCTTGATGTGTAGCCGTGTGTACAAGAAGGCACAAATCGGGACCAGCTTTTTAAAAACGAATATTTTAATACACAACGTGAAATCTACACCGTCTGCAGCAAAATTAAGTCGTTTTCTATTTATTTTAAACAATCTCCTAACAATCTCCCCGTGTTTTTGTAACTTAAGACATCGTTAAAATAGTTTTGAAACCCAAAAAGCAAAAGAAGCGGTCGCGGACGAGAGTTGGCTTCGAGATTTGTATAATAGTTGTATCAAACTTAATTCCCCCAGTTTCCGTGGCACGTTTCCCATAACGAATCACGGTTCACACGTATTAACAACTTTTTTGTTGAACTTTGGAGGTACCTACATTTTTTTTTTCTATGTCTATGGTCAATGTATCGTGCAAGAATCTCTTGGCACTTTGACAAAATTTTAAGAACTAACGCCGCCATCGCCATATTGTTGATGTTTCGTGGTACATTAACAAAAAAAAAAATTGCACAAATGTGTTCTGACAGTACCGTCAACGTCATTCGAACGCTAAATATCCTTGTAGGTGTTTATCTACTCGTATGTATCTTTCAGCGTACTTCCGATTACAGTTAATTCTATCCGAATATACGAAAGTCTAGACATCCTCCACATTAAGGCGGTTTCTTAGGGTTTTGACTAGCCATGTCATTCAGTTGTCTTGTTGACGGTATATCAATTGTAACTTTCTTTATCTTCATCGCTGTCATCTTATCTTACGCCATGACAAGCCCATCTCCATTTTAACCTAATGATCCGTACAATTTCAACTTTGCCATCCGTATCATCGAATCTTTTCTATTCGAGATTCAAAGTTTCGAATGGTTTGCAAACAAAAAAGCGTTGCCCAAACATTTAGTAGGCGTGCGAGAAAGTTACTCGTGTTAGAGATTGCTATCTCGGTGGGTGTCATAGGTAAGTGCCTCAGATACTATCGTCCGTTGCGTTGCACGTTGCGTTTCCATCATCGATCAAGTTGCGTAACAAAGCGATAACGTTTAGCTTAATGTGTCTATTATTAATTTTGGTTTATATAATACGGCTGTTGAAGTCACAAAGGGGATTCGAATTGGATTCGTTGATTTATTGCGATAATTACTGGTCTATTATATCATTTATAAATTCGTGAAGTTCGTCACGTTTAATTGATTGATTATGTGCTAAGTTTAATAAAGCATATTGATTAGAAGAACAGCAAACAGGAGAATAGTACCTTTCATACGTACATACTTTATAGTTATACATACTTACAACAATAATGGAATACAACTTTAATGGAATCTCAAAAGTCTGATGTTCATTATCGAAACGATAGACTAACTTCGCAATAATACATAGTACTATCGACACAAAATAAAATACGATCAATTTCTAAGCAACCAATACTCGTTACAATTAGATGTTAGAGAAAACACGATCGCTCCACAAGTCGTCGTCGGCTCGAAAAACAAAAGGCATGGAAGCGTTCGCCACGGTTGATTAGCCCCCGGAGCGAGCGATGTTACCACCGGGACGCGACTTATTGCGTTTGTAACTCAACCTAAGCAGCGCACGGGTTGAGAGAAACGCCTACGAGTGTGAAGTGAGGGTTGGATAGTGTAATCGTTGGTAATCGAATGAGATGTTTTGCGGTGTCGGAGTAGTTGAGAATATGTGGTTGATCCGATTGGTGCTGAAAAGCTTAAAAATATTGAAGCGGCAGATTTTATAAACGTTTAAAAATTGTCGCATAAATAGGTACTCAAATCAGCCTTTCTTTCTTTTCGCTTAGTTATTATTCTTATGTCTAAAAAAATATGTGATTGGACGATCTTATTACTATATGATCTGTCTATTAAAGTCATTTTATTTGTACCAATTGAGATTTATTGGGAACAGCCTAGCCAGAAATGAAAACATTTCTTTAAGGTTATCAATATTACCGTTCACAAAATATTTGCTAAGCTTTTCTCGTAGCTACGTCGTAGGCTAAAGATTCCTCGGCTATCATAACTTCCAATTGAGTGACTTCGTGGGCGTCACGTCACACAGTGGAACGAATGTATGGGAGAGGTTGGACTTAGGCATTTCTGAGAAAAAAAGTCTAATTTTGGTAAACGAATAATGCCATCGTATTAAGTTATCAAATGCCTTCAATACTTGTGCTAACAAATTTCTTTCTACCTCTCGTATTACGGGAGTTAATTGAGTAAATGTGAAATTTTACTATGAAAATGACTGTATCGAGCTCTCTGCCGTCTGATTCCGGTCTCGTTTCAAGTTGTGGGATTTACTATCGTATTACGCATAGCAAAAGCTACATTTACTGCTAAGACACATGGTGCGCCAAACGTGCACCTTCTGACATAATGGGTGATCTATTTTTTAATTGTATCGAGCTTTCTACCTCCTAAATCTGATCCTATTTTAAGTTGTAGTCTTTACTATAATAATACACATACCAAGAGCTGCATTTAGTGTTAAGACATCTGGTGCGCCAAACGTACACCTTCTGAATTATAGGGTGATGTATTATTTTACTGAATCGAGCTTTCTGCCCCCTAAATCTGGGTCCTGTTTCAAGTTGTACTGTTGTAGTTGATGCTACTGATTTAGCAAATATAATTCAGAATCTGAATCGAATATTGATGACAACCTGTATCTCAGAAGGTGCACGTTTGGCGCATCATGTGTCTTAGCACTAAATGCAGCTCTTGGTATGTGTATTATGATAGTGAGGACCACAACTTGAAACGAGACCGGAATCAGACGGCAGAGAGCTCGATACAGTCATTTTCATAGTAAAATTTCTCATTTTCTCAATTAACTCCCGAAATACGAGAGGTAGAAAGAAATTTGTCAGCACAAGTATTGAAGGCATTTGATAACTAAGCAAGGGATGATTTAAGAACATTTCAAAATCAAATTTTAATCATCCTCCTCATCATCATCTTTGTCATCAATATTCGATTCAGATTCGGAATTATATTTGCTAAATCATTGACATAAACAAATTCGAGAAGAAGAAGACAAATTCGGGGTCATTATTTTCGGAATCCGTTAGGTCATAAAAAGTAGAAGAAGAATTGTCGAACGAATGCTTGTATGTCTGGCCCGTGTATACCAAGTTTATTAAGAGAAGAAGGCAATATCATGGGTACAAATCTGCGTAAAGTTTAGCAGTATCAACTACAACAGTACAACTTGAAACAGTACCCAGATTTAGGAGGCAGAAAGCTCGATTCAGTTAAAAAATAGATCACCCTATATGTCAGAAGGTGCACGTTTGGCGCACCATGTGTCTTAGCAGTAAATGTAGCTTTTGCTATGCGTAATACGATAGTAAAGCCCACAACTTGAAACGAGACCGGAATCAGACGGCAGAGAGCTCGATACAGTCATTTTCATAGTAAAATTTCTCATTTTCTCAATTAACTCCCGAAATACGAGAGGTAGAAAGAAATTTGTCAGCACAAGTATTGAAGGCATTTGATAACTAAACACGATGGCATTATTCGTTTTTCAAAATTAGACTCTCTTTTCTCGGAAGTGCGTAAGTCCAACCTCTCCCATACATTCGTTCCATTGTGCGTCATGACAAGTGCCATTCTGCGTATTGAAGTAGCCAGCGCTGGTAGTTCATGCCATGACATAGCATTCTCGATCACGTTCCAAATTCGATTTGATTTACTTTTTTACCAGCCAGTAACTTGCGAGGAATGTTGCCTGCTTCGTAATTTGTCAAATTTCGAATGTATACGGACTTTATGGAGAGTTTTTTATTTCGTTTTTTGGATGTGATTGCCAGTGCCAGTAAGTACAGTTCATGATTCTGTGTAGATCGAATTTAAAGCTTAGGTTAGCTAGGCTTTGTTTGATTTACTGTTTCCGCTTACCTAAATGCAATTAGAGAATAACAGAGTTATTCGATTTTATGCATTTTCCCTCTATCTCCCTTGTTTCCGGGTCAATTGCAATACTGTTATGTTATTGCCTTGCATAATATACCTTGATTGTAGGTGTAGCCCGGATTGTATCGTAAAATAATTCTACGTAAATCATAAAACGCTTTAAAATGGCCTCACTTTGAGAATCTTAAACAATGGGTTGTTTTCTAATTAATAGGTAGAGAATTGACGTGGAACATATTTTCATTGAATTATATAATAAAAGCAAAAACAAGAACGATTTTGAAATATTAACCTTTAGGTAGTTTATACTTAGTTAAGCGATGGGCTGATTTCGAAAGGTGTTTAATTAGGAAACAAGATCCATCATAGGAGTCTCAGTAAATAACACGTTGTCAAAGACATTAAACTGATTTCTTCTTAACCTACTGAACCTGCATAACTGCCAAGAAAAGAGGGAAAAACGACAATCTAAATTATGTAAATAGTATAAATTCGTTTCGTTTAAAAGAACCACTAATTTAAACAAATAAACCGGTAGTTCTTTATGTTCTTAATCAAATATTCCTCTTATTTTCCGAAATAGTTTTATTTGAGGCAGGTAGAACGTTCCATCTTCAAATTCAGATCCAATGCCAAGAGGTCGAGGTTCGCCTCGTGACCCTGTACACTCACCGCATACATTATTTTAATTAACCGCAATCAAGTCCAACATAAATATGAGTTTAATGTGCTCTTCATAGTTTAAAGGTTAAAAACATTACAAGCTTTATTTACAAATGGTTATTCATTCATTTATGCTGGTTATTCGTTCTAACTTCCTGGCATGAGTTTTTTGAGCATTATAAAAACTTAACTAGGTATTTTGTCTATGACTCTTCAAAAAAATCGTTTTCAAGTTGAAAATTAGTAAAATACGCTATATTGTTAAGCCCAGTAGCATAAGCCATGGGTTTTACGACAATTATATCAGACTGTAGAAAAAAAGCAAGAATATACAATTATATGTGTACCAACAGCCACCGAAATAGGCTTATTCCGATCGGATCCCACAATGTGGGATCCGATCTGTTTAGAACGTGGAAAAAATTTGTTGAATGATTATACTTAATATACGAACGAAATGATCTTCCTTTTAGGGTTAGTATCGCGGTGCACTTCTTCTTTTTATAATACTTACATCGCCACAAAGTTTGTCTTTTTTTAGTGTATTGATGCCCAGCACGTAACAGAACTAGACCACCATTTCTGTGTATAAATTTTACTTCTTTATAATTATGAGGACCCTGATGGATTTTGATCAGACATATCTATACCGTAGAATGATCTAAAATAATAAATTAGGTAATACGACTTCTCTGTCACTGGTGTGACTCCTTTTTTATTAAAATTAGTGTTAGTCTGACAATCGACGAAACATATTTTTCACCGGCCACATAACGTGAAGGTTGCAATCTCTACTTCCTTGTGAAGCCACACGATGCGTTGCCGGTACGTAAATCATGCCACACGGTGCGTTCAGTTGCCGCGACGCAACGCACCGGCAGCGCTAGCGGGCCTCTCTTAGAATAATATTATTGAAGTGACATTCTTTTTATTTTAATATTTATAATCCTGTTACCTACTTTACTATTTATCTCGATATTATGTAGGTACTCTTAATTTTCATATATCGATTCAAGTAGGTGATAATTTCGTTCGGATAATCCATCAGGGTCCTCATAATTATAAAGAAGTAAAATTTATACACAGAAATGGTGGTCTAGTTCTGTTACGTGCTGGGCATCAATACACTAAAAAAGACAAACTAAAGAAACCAGTACGTGGCGAATGATGCGATGTACGAATTATAAAAAGAAGAAGTGCACCGCGATACTTACCCTAAAAGGAAGATCATTTTGTTCGTATATTAAGTATAATCATTCAACAAATTTTTTCCACGTTCTAAACAGATCGGATCCCACAATGTGGGATCCGATCGGAATAAGCCCCGAAATACTATGCACTGTATTAGTATTTTATTTGAACCTGCCTGATCGTATGTATGGTGTAATTTAGAAAGTGGGTGTGTAAGATAAGCAGTCACTCCATTTAAAATATTGGTATTCAGCTGCATCCAGTTAGACTCGAAGCCGACCCCAACAAAGTTGGGAATAGGCTAAGCAGATTGATTGATATTGTACCAACAGCCACCGAAATACTGTGCACTGTATTAGGCTGCCTATCCACTGTCCAAAATTAACCAATGGAATCTAAACTCAGGAGCGGAGTTTTGTTGAGTTATTGGTTAATACAGGGACAGCTCCGCTCCTCTGCTCTCGTCTCCGCTCCAGTGGACGGGCAGCCTTAGTATCTTATCCAAACTTCCCTGACATCGCAACGCCCAGTGTGCCACGTTTCGCTAACCGACGCCAAAAAAGACAAATTAAAGCGTGCAACAGTCGAGACAGCGGTCATCTATCGGAACGAACTTCGTGTTCATTTGCAAGAGAGCTTTGTATTAGTGAATGGCTATCATTTTTTATGACCCCTTCTATAATGATAGCTGGCCATATCGAATAACTGAGTTCTCGATTAAACTATATTAAGTTTCTCGCGATAATAACGGGCTTTTGTTTGAACTAGCGATTATTGATGTGTTGAATTATTTTTGCGTCAGATTTAGAAGTAATAGTAAGAGATCGAAGTTATTGTAAAACAGTTTATGCAATCGTTTTTGTGTTGTGTAAATATTTCAAAGAGTTTCAAAAACATATCACCCGGTCTATTCTGTACGACACTATTGACAGCTCACTTCACCTAAGTGTTCAGTTGTGCTATTCTGTAAAAATCATACCGTGAAAAATTAGGTGAAGTGAGCTTGGAGTGAACTGTCACTGCCTTAGCATCAGTAGTTATCGATAACAATGACAGCTCACTTCACCTAAGTTTTCACGGTGAGATGGTTACACAGGTTTTCACGGTGAAGCGAGCTGTCAATAGTGTCAATCCCTAGTATCAGTCGATCTATTCTGTAATAATCTCACCGTGAAAACAAAGGTGAAATGAGTTTCAAGTGAGCTGTCTTCCATCACCTGTTACTTATAGGGATTGACACTGTCTACAGCTGTCAACAGTGTCAATCCCTATAAGTAACAGGCTCACTAGACCTAAGTTTTCACGGTGTGATTTACAGAATAGGTGGGAAGACAGCTCACTTCAAGCTCACTTCACCTAAGTTATACAGATTGGCAATTAAACTTGTTCGTTGGTAGGCAGTGGTATGCTCTTCCATACTACCAGGTTAGCTTAGATTTAAGCATAAAACATAAAAAAGCAATAAAAGAGAAATGTTACACTAAAACATCGAAAGTATAGCAAATGCACTCTTAGAACAATACAATAATTTCTCCCGTAAAACTGTGACCCCGTTTCCGAGAACACGCAAGTTATAAAAAATATGTAACGCTCTGAAACCATGAAATTAATTTCACATGTAACTAAACAGAACACTGAACGAGACTGACCAATCGGCGAGACGTATTTGCCCGACTATTGACGAAAAGTGACGTAAGAAACCGAGTTTTGAAAATAGAATACCTAGTGCTACTTTTTGATGCTAATTGGAATGAGCAAATAGTAGAATGGTGTTGCCAGTGAAAGTGAATTACATCATGTTAATTTATACACACACTGACTAATCATTCTAAAAAATGTATTTGGTCGTAATATAAAAATAATTACAAACGGTATTGAAATTATCAGTGCCGTCAATCTAAAACCGGATAAGTTTTTAATTTTGTTAAGACATTATTTGAATAATTAAAACACTTTTGAATGAAAGTGGTCATACCATAAATTGAAACAGGTATTACTTTGTACGCTTCAGGTTTCAACAAAAGTTTTATGGAAGACTGGCTTCTGCCCGCGCCTTCGTCCGCGTGAAATGTCAAAAATCATACATTGACTAAAACTGAAAGACGGTAAATAATAAATGTTTATTTTAATCGAGCATTGTTTTACCAACTTCAAACAGGATCGACTAGCGTCAAAAAAAGGTTTTTGTTAAAATTGAAAATTTTTTGCTCACAGGTATTTTTTTTTTCAAAATATTTGAGTGCAGCTCCAAATATCCGAAAAAGTTAAGGGCAGTCTCTGGAGACCGTTTTCCTGTAGCTACAACGGTAAAGGTACCTGCCCTTACTGCCCCATGTAAAAATTCCACCCTATATTTGATTAATATTGAAAGGTGTTCAAAAAAGTAATTTAAAAAATACAAAACATAACATCACGTCTCTATTCCCCGAAGGGTTAGGCAGAGGTGTGTACCTGTAGTCTGTAGTACACCCACATTTATCCAGATATGTTAAAGTCCCATATAATAGGGGGCGAACCTATTGCCATCAAACGGGCCGAAATCCAGATCAGACAGAGAAATTCCAGATGGAAAAATCTAATAAATAGCACTTTGCCCGACCTGGGAATACAACCCAGGAGCTTGCGCTTGCGACCACTAGACTGACGAGGCTATGATTATTGCCACAATGAATTAGATAATAATTATCTCTTGAAATTATTCCTACTTATGTTACTCTCGGGAAGTGGCCTAGTCGTGGTTTGAAACTTCTGTAGGCAACGGTCTCAGTTTTTCTTACATATATGCAAATCACAGTGCAAGCACGACCATGTGTTGTCAATATTTCCCTACAGTTTGCACTGAAATGTGTCTAGTTCGTACCGTATAATGCACCTAACTAAACAATACCGTTACTCGGTGCCATTGACCTCTAATCTACTGTAAAGTTAACTGTAATCAAATATTTAATTTGAACAATCGTTCGTTTTCCACGTACGAAATTGACCTGTCGTGTAACGGATAATTTACTATTTTAATTTAAGAAATTAAATGTATTGTTGTTTGATACCAGAAAATTGCTGCCAGACGTGTTAATTGTTCAAGAACGAGTTTTTGCAGTTTTCAGCCATATTTGTTTAGGTATTCGTCGGTGTCTACGTATTTCTAAAGATTTAATAGGCTAGTGTGTAACGCACAAATATTTTATAGGTAATAACACCTAGACGTTAAAGTTGTGGAGTTAATTGAAGTTGCGAAATTTTATACACATCTGTGTGGTCTGAACACTGCGCATTAAATTGGAACGTATAAATTTTAAAATTGACTTGAAAGTATCAATTCATTTCTTCGATTCAGTGAATGAACAACCGCATTTGTATGGACGATTGATTACTTAAGCATTCAATTTCGAACAAAATACAGACAACCCTGAGAAATGAACTTGACGATTGCGCGGCTCGGTTGCGCAGGCGCAATAACCGCCGGCAGAGCAATGAGGAAGCGGCGAGTTGTCGCCCGCAACCCGCGAGCGCTCGGGCCCTTCGCCGCTCTGTTAATCACAAACCCACGTAGATCCGCTTTAATCGCTTCATATAAATAATAGTTCTCGATTAAAACTCGATTCTGTTATGAATGATGGAACACGAGTGGCGTTTGTTATTCGATAAATATTCGTATTGCTGCTGGTGGTCGTTTGGGGAGTATTTATATTATTGTCTATGCTGTCGTATTTGCTTGATCTATAGAGATGCCTATTTTATTTAAAGTACCGCTAAGTGTATGAATTGTGGAAGCGCGGCAAACTATGTTTAGGTTTATCGTTCTAAATCGGCATTAAACATCTTTATCATTATGATTCAAACATTCGTGATCACATTTAATAATTAAACAAATAAGAAAACTAGTACACAGTTTCATTAAACGATCTCACACTCACAGACTCACAGTACATAGAATCGATTGGTTATATAGTCTGTCAATTGTAAACAAATAAGGGAATGCATTGTTACGTTTTTTCTCGAGAACCAATTGTACAGAGGTGTTAAGTAAGGTGAGGTGTTTTGCCAGAGCGAATCATCGAAGCGGATATTATTAAGTCTTTGAAGGAAGTTCCCACATGTTGGTACAGTAGGTAGCCCCTTAGCCTGCATGGCTAAACTCGAGTAAAAACTACTCGAGGAGATGTTGCATTGAGAATGCAACCTCCTCGAGTGGTTCCTAAGTTGATGATTTGATTTGATGGAATGTATTAGGCGCGGGACATACACAAGAGGTGAGTGGCGCGGGTGTGGCGACAACGGTACGTGCGGCGGGGGCGCTGCGCTGCACCGTCGCCGCCACCGTCACCCCCGTCGCCGTCTTTTATTACGACGCTGAATTTTAAATAGAAAGCTCACATTGATTAAATCGAATTATGAAATAAGTGAGTGGTTTTAATCTGAATCAAAGTATCTAATAAAGAAAATGGTCTAGTAGTTGCAAACGCTACTGCTAAGTATGAGCTTTTGGGTTCGATTCCCAGGTCTGACTAAGTGTTATTGGGTTTTTCCATCAGTAATTTCTCAGTAGCAGCCCGGAGTGCCCGGTTGATGGCAATAGGCACGCCCCCTATTACATGGGACTTAAACATAACTGGCGAAATGTGGGTGTACTACAAGTACACCTCTGCCTAACCCTTCGGAGATTACAGGGGTGACGTTATGTTATGTTAAAATTAAGCACTAGTTAAAATAATTACGGTAAAAATGAAACGGTTAGTTAGTGATTACCCGGGTCTAAGTTAATAAAAATAAACGGGAAAAATCATAATAAGCTTCATCGTAACTTTGAAGGATATATAGCAAAGGCACCTAACTTTCTACCGAGTTCAATTTACTAATAACTTCGGCGGCATATAGTTTCAAACAGTTCTCAATGCTACAGCTTTCAAACAACAACATTTAATTTCACGTTGAAAGTTAACAAGTTTGAGCAACAAGTTAATAACGAACATACAGGCTCGGTTGGGTTTACTTCAGTATACCAGCTTCAGTTTATCAGCTTCCAGTCTGACCGGATGCAGCTTAATGGCTGTATTTTACATGGAGCGACTGGGTAACACGATATCCTTTGGTAAAACTGGTTGTCAGACTTTTGGGCTTCTTACTATCCGTCAAAGATCGAATGACAGCCGGGACCAACTGCTTAATGTACTTTCCTAGGCCCGGAGGGGACTCGATTATGTAATGTATGATCACCCATCCACGAACCAACCGCGGTAAGCGTAGGTTAACCTTCTATCGACAGGTGCGGCTGTTATTCTTTAGAACGAGACCCACACATACCACACTATAACCATATTATAGTTAAGTGCGGGTTAAACAGCCGTTAAAAAATAATTTAAATTAACCGTCGAACCGCGGTTAACTGTAAACATAAACCATGATTTAGAAACGGGCGAAGCTAGAAAAGTTACGGGTGTGAAACAATGTAATCGCAGTTTCAGCTATCGGCTAAGTTAAGCTCGTAATTTTATATATTGTGTGGTTTAAGTTTATGTTTTATGGTGTTATTTTCAATACGACAGGTTACCTACAAAATTGGATGTTGTGAAATAAAGTTTATTTATGTGCAATAAACAAAGTAATCCACCATTTTACACATACACACACATTACACATCCATACATTTTGCACAAAGTATTGCACCCGGACTGCACGTTCAGGTACTTATCAATCAATAAAACTTACATAGCTTAGGGTTTATTCAACGTAAACTTCCGTTACCTCCAAGGATCAGATTAAATCTTCAGTTAAGTCATTAGGTACCTTTTTTCTAAAATAAACTTATTACTTTTTCCAATAGAAAACATCAAATCAAGAGTCCTAGAGTCTTCAAACATGCTTTCTCCAGACGAATGAGCAACAATACACCTTAGCCTCAAGTCAGCTCGGTTCGCAAACTGCATATTTTAGTTGAAACAATCAATTGAATGGTCGTACGGTAATTTACGGTAATTTTAATAGGCTGTGGTGGCGAAAGTACGAAGGTAGCATTTGACACAGTCATTGTTTACCAACAATTAACCGTTGGCGCGAAATGTTGAGAACCGATGGATTTGATGTAATACCTACTGTTATAGAGAGTCTTTTGTTTCTCGAGGGCTATGCAGTTCCTGTACCTTACCGAGCGTTATTGGTAGTTAAAACTCGTCTTTAAAAATTGGATCACAGTGTTCGTAAAGTAGTCAGAAAAATAGCGTTATGTAAGTAGATGAGAGATGTCAATAAACTAGAGTAGGTTAGGTTTTTTAAATCTCGATACTGGGAAGTACCTTAGATGATCAGCCGGTTATCATCATCATCATCAGCCTATAGCAGTCCACTGCTGGACATAGGCCTCTCCAATTGCTCGCCGATCAGTTCGATTCTCGCCAACTCTTATCCAGCTGCCACCAGCCACCCTGCGAAGATCGTCGCTCCACCTAGCCTGAGCGTTCCACCTTACGTTTGCCGATTCGCGGTCTCCACTCAAGAACACGTCTACCCCAAAGGTCATCGGTTCTACGGCTACTATGACCGGCCAATTCACCTTGCTTATTCTGTGAGCTATGTTGACAATTTTGGATCAGTCGATCTATTCTGTAAATATCTCACGAGGAAAAGCAAGCTTGGAGTGAGTTGTCATTCCACCATAAGCTAGATAGAGGATTGACTCTAGTGACAGTTCACTTCACCTAAGTGCCACGCAATATAAATTGTGATTGGCCCGGACATCTAGCAATAGACAAAATTGACAAATTTAGTTCTTTGGAAAGAAAGTTTGAGTTGACAATAGAGTTTTAAATAGGTAGGTGTAGGTGTGTCATTATCTTTCCTCGAGCCCAAAATTTATATATATAAAAGGCAAGTTCTTTATAAACTGTAAATGAAACGTAAAGAATTCCAAATCGATTCTTAGTTTCTGCAATGAGAATGAGACTGACCGAGTAACGAAGCAGGTCTATTGAAATAAGTTTTAATAGCTATCTTAGTAATTCTCCTCTTATTGAATTACAAAAAAAAATGTTTCAATATCCGGCCAACCAAGGTCTTAGGGCTCGTTTATATTCAATCAGTATGTAGCTAAACAGTGCAGTAGCAATCAGTGTGTGTATGTATAAGCGCAGTAGAGTACCGGTTTATCTAAAATAAATATTTCAACCGTCTGGATTGACGAGCCACCTTAAATGCCCTGTAACTTTTTAAGGGTTTTACTACAAATTCCAGGATCGGGGCTACAAATTCGGATAATTTACTACTAAATATTGGCAGTACCCACGTTTAAATATGAGACATGGCTCCTCAATCCATACGGACACTATTATTTGGGTATGTATTGTTACAAAATGTAGGTACGTAATAGTACGAATTGGGTTTTTATGGTGGTTCATAAATCCACCACGCGGGCCCAGTGCGGATCGGTGGATGCCACATGTCTTCGAATTTTCGGTTCTAGGAAATGCTGGTTTCCTCACGATGTTTTTCTTCACCATTTTTGAAGCAGTAGTGTTGAAATAAACTACACAAAGTTAAGCGCCTGCGGGGCTCGAACCCACGACCTACAACAACTTGTAAGTCGGGGCTGTTAATACTGACAACATGAAAGCTTCCAATGCCAAATAAGCTTTCATATTAGGGTAGTAATATTGATATCTAGCCGCATTTAGTCCGCATTTAGTTTAGCCTAACGCAACCTTGTTGGGAAAAGGCTAGGCGTTATTGGACTAGCAATTCATACTCCACCGTCGTCCTAGACAATTCACTCGCCCAATGTATTCCGGCCTTTAGTATCGATGCTTCGATACGCTTGCATTTATTCATATCGTATTTAAATTCCATTATACGTTGTGAATGGTCGCATTTACATAATACGAGGGGTATTAAATCTACTATGTATATTGTATAGTCGCTATCTGTAGATTGCATTGAAGATAGCTACCGAATTTAAACTATGAATATCATGGTAGAAGGTTATGTTATGTGTGTATGGTTGAGCCTTTAGTTGACATTATTATCCTTTAAAAGCTTTTGATACTGGCCCTAATGTAGATACAGTCAGTAATTCATTCTTTCTTTTCCTCATCATCTGATGATGTGAAAAAGAAAGACTGAATTAATGAAATGAAATCAAATTGTGTATTCTGGAAATAGGATATTGGAATCACTTTTACACGTCTTATTAAAAAAATATTAAAAACAAGCTAGATGAGGTCGGCATTTCCTATCTGACTACTCTGAGAAGAAAGGCCGAAACAAACTCAGAGGTCGCAGTCTCTTTTAAAGACCAGACATAATCTTGTTCAGGCCATATGAGGACCATGTAGATTGAATGATGAGGAATGATTATAGATAAACTGTTCAATAATTTCATTGAACAAGAAAACGTCAATACACGCGATGGCAATTTCGCAAAACAAAACACTAAAATATTTGAGAAATGATAAGCCAGTTAGTAAACTAGGTAGTAGGGTGAAACCCTTCTCCCACTCTGGGCGGAGCGAGAGGGCGTGTCAGACTTTTACTGTCTAAAACCCACCCTGTGTGTGTTCCTTCAGTTGCTTGTTGCCAATGGTCCCGGTATTCCTTTCGGACATTTCCGCAACCCTGGCAGGCATCGGTCCTAGCGGACTCCGCCAATTGTGCTGATATCCCTTTGAGGCAGGGTTGACACCCTGGGTGCGGTTCACGTTCATATCTGTCGTCACTCGTAAACGCTCTTTCATTATCTCCAATAAGGTGCATTAAAAGAGTCACGCTTCCACTACCCGCTGTGAATGGTCCCATTTACATAATACGCTACGAAAGCACTCAATCTATAAGTATGTCATGAACGTCATCAGCAGATCGTATTAAGATAGCTTCCGAATTCAAACAGGCCAATAATGTAAGTTAAGAAATATTAATATATGCATGATCTGTGATCTCTAGGCAACATTTTAATGTATAGTTATTAATACTCTTGTTATTATTCATAATTGAATGTGTTATATTTGGACAGACTGTTCATGAATTATTTATATACGAGAGGTAATATTTAGTATATTTAAATAAACGCCGAGTAGACTAGCGGCCAGACGGTTGAATGATGTAATAAATGTAATTTAGAGCCGCAGAGACTTGTTTAGGAACTCATGGTTCACGTACTCTATCAACTACCTCTAATAATGGTCTTTCTCTTATTTAAATTAATAGAAAAATACTAAGCAGCGTTCATAATCGCATTTTCGGAGGAGCTCGTGGCTAAGTAATAACAGCCACACGGTCCGATCCATCAGGTTAAGCTACGCTTACCGGGGTTGGTCCGTGGATGGGTGACCATCTTTACATACCGAGACTCCTCCATGCCTCGGAAAGCACGTTAAGTCGTTGATTCCGGCTGTCATTGGTGGATCTTTGACAGTCGTTACGGGAGCCCGAAAGTCTGACAACCAGTCTTACCGAGGGGTATCGTAATACGCAGTTACTGGGTTGTAGAGGTCAGATAGGCAGTTACTCCATGTAAAATACTAGTATTCAGCTGCATCCGGTTAGACTGGAGGCCGACCCCAACATAGTTGGGAAAAGGCTAGGCAGATTGATTATAATCGCATTTTATTATAGCCGACGACCTCCTTGAGCTTGGAAGCCCGCCTCTTTCATTTTGGTTGCAAATCCAACAGTGCAGTTGCTTTTATTAGGTATCATCGCGTTATGTTAGTGAGAACGGACTTATTAGTTAATTTTTTCGTCACCCATGCACACAAAGTAATATTCTCGATAAGTATCAAATTCTAAATTAATTAATTAATGTAAATATCTGTTATCCTTGATATTTTCAAACGCTATTATATAATATCGGCTGCGGTTTCGTAACAGGTCGACAACCTGTCATGTAATGTTATCTTTTTTGCTAAATTAACCACAAACTGCGCCGATGCCCACTTTGCGGTCGTATTAGAAGTTAGCCCTTGGTATTTGATGGGTGCAGCGCACTTATACCTGGTTAGGTTGTTACTTGTTATATTTCTTATACGCTAATGGTACTTTCCGGAATCAGAAGTGCTATACACTATTGTTCGGGTCGGCATTCGATTCGGCTGTATTTGTTGAACAACAAATCCGAAACGAAGGCATGAATTCGTCGTTTTCATTCGGCTCGTGCCGATTGTCAAATCCGTTCGGCATATATCATCGCTGAACTATTTATATGTATGTCGGCTCTGGACCATTCCAGCTAAGTAGAGCGGATTTTCCGGAACATTATATCTACATAATTATATTAGGAGATTAGATTTAGTTTCCCGCCCGGGTCATGCCAACCAATATTTGTCATTAAGTGTTAATAAGTACCTGCTTAAGGTGTCATGTGAAGCGTCAAGCAATTTTGACCTATGTGCGGTGCAACTATATCCGTCACGTCGACTTGTCCTGTATTTAGACTGCCCTGCAAAAGGTCAGGGCACGTGCCCAGCTCTGTAGGTGTTCCGATGCACTAATAATGAAGAAGCGAGACAGAAACTTTATGAAAAGATTACAAAATATTTTGTGTAGGTACCTATGTATGCAGATTACCTAACCTTCGTGAAGCAGGTCAGTCACAGGATGATGTCATGAGCCTAAAGGTTTTACTGCTTAAATAATACTGACCGTATTTAAGGTGGATGCGCTAAGTTAGCCCACGAAATTCATTTTTTTTTACGTTTTTTGCAATTTGCAGGTCAGTATCACAATGATCAGTTTTTGACAGATAAGCCATAAAAAATCTGTCAAAAACTCATCATTGCGAGGTCACTGACACGTTTGTAAATTAGTAGACTTGGCCCCAGGTTGTATGTTGATCTAAATGTTATTTGCGAGCAACCGTAACAAATATGGATTTACAGAATTATATTCATTAGAATTAGCAATACAACTCATTAAGTTCATGTAAGTGCATTGAATGACTATTTCAGAAATCGTCATGCACTTACATTTATACCACCTTAGCGCATCCCCCTTAAATGAAAATGAAAATCGAGAGACTTGTATAAAACTACACGATCTTTTCCCTGTATGATTAGAAATATTTTTCTTGTTTTCCATGTATAAAAAACAAGCAAGCAAAAATGCTACTTATGGTTGTATTTTTTCACGGTAAATCGTCTAAACATAACATCGGATTTGCTTTGCGTGTTAATTGAACAAGTCAACAAGCTAATAATCTTTTAACACCACATAATTTAAAAACAAAACAGGTGTTACGTCACACTCGAAATAATAAACCAACCAACATAATGTACAAGTTAATAATAGGGTGGAAACGTCACGGCATGTGGCGACGAGAGTGAATGAACGCGGTCAGCCTCCGGAAAATCGTTCACTCGTTCATGAACTATCGTTCAACGTTGATGAACAGATTAGAGTATTATTTACACGCATTAGTAACGCTGTTTACGCATACACCTGTTTCTGTGATGTGTAATTTAAGGATTTGCATTTCTATTCCTGTCGGAGTGTTTATATTGAATTTGTTTTTCGTTTAGAAGAGTTCAACTCTGGTCTGAACGCTTGACCGATTTTGAAAATTCTTGCACACTTGGGAACTCAAACTTTTACAGAAGAATAGCAGCTATGATGTTAGCCAAAAATTTTAGATTTATAGGAATCCTTCTTTTGATGCAGATTGTCATAATACTATAGGTACACCTCTGTCTAACCTTTCAGGGATTACAGGCGTAATGTTATGTTGTTATTTAATCAAACCATGAGAGTTAATTAAAGGTCTAAACTTAACGAATCGAAATTGACTGTTTTTAAAGCTCAATCATTCCAAAGCCTCTGGGAATCTCGAATGTTTTAATTAATTCGCACTCTACCGGCTACTGAATACTAATAAACTATTAAACAAGATAGTTATACACTTAATTGACAACTTAATTTATGTGGTCCAGATGTTAACACGTCGTCTAGTGTTTTGTAAACAGTAGATATGTACATGGCACGCCCTGGTTGCCAGCATTCCGATATTCGCGTTCAGTTGGAATGTTGCGTTACCTACTCCAGATTTGGAACATCGACCGCTTTTAATATGATTAGGACTATGAATATATTAATAGTAGAAGGTGTGCCATGTAAAACGGTTAATAATACCACCACCTTGCCTTGAGGTTGTCACGAACATGTCTCTGGAGAGTTTAAATAGCAGTCGTAAACGGCGAATCATTTTTCGAAGACTGATTGTTTTTCTCACCAGTAACAGAAAACAGTGTGCCTAACTGTTAATTACTTTATTTATCTATTTTTCTCATGACCTAAGCTCGGATCAAAATCCCTACAGGCCATAGCACAATCATTTGTTAGGAGTACTTTAGAGCAGTAATCGAAACTGTGCAATGTACCACAGAAAGTCAAACACTCACCCGTAGTGCCTGCCGGGTCGTCTATTGTTCAGCAGCGAACAAGCACCGCCTCAACGTTCATTGTATAACTTAGGACAGCGAAATGTCCGTATTTATCATCAATTAAAAACACCTTATACACTGAAACAATAACCCGTTAAGCCAATTAACGAGTAAATAAAACTTCTTTAACATCAAAATAAATAATAGATAATTTGTCATCTTCCACAAAAACCATGTGACTATACTATCACTATAGTTCAATTAACAATAATGCATAATACTATAGAAATGTTTAATTGTCAATTAGCTGTCACGTGATCAAGTTGACGAACGCATGTACTTTATAGAAGACATGCAATATCGTCGAGTACAATCAGTTCTAATTATGCGACGTCACAGTATTAGATAGTTGCGGTGTACGAAGCCAGCACAATTGAGGTGAGCAACCTCGCCATCCCATTGTCACCCGTTGACATGTGGGAATGTAAAGTGAAGCGCATATTTGTGGAGAGTGACTACACCAGACTAGTTTAATGCTCAAGAAACTTAATTAGTTAGTAAACAGGATCGTAAACAGAGCTTGGGTTTACGATTTCTGCGGTGATGGGAAGTAATTTTTATTTTTATGGCTCAAAATATATCAAATAAACTTGTTATATTGCATGATCTACAAATGCGAAAGTTTGAATGTATGTTTGTTATTCAATCGCCGTAATAGATCAACGAATTTAGATGAAATATGTCCTAGACACAAGAGGTAGAATTTCACGCCGACGTATTTTAAACTAGTAAAATGAATATGTCAAAATCTAGCTCGAATTACGCTTTCAAGCGTCGGTGAAAGCTGTAACTAAATTTAGCCAGGAGACAATTTATAAGATTGGGATTAGATAAGACAAATAGATAGAAAGACTCCGTAGGAAATGTAGGAATGTAATTCGTTTATATAAAATTCCGCAACAGTCAAGAATTAAGGTTTCATAACTGATGATAAACTCCTCAGTTCCGTTACTCAGTAAATTGCTAACGAAAATCAATTAAAGAGCTCCAAATGTAAACAAAGTAATAAAGTAACGATAAATGATTATACGTTTATGTTCGTGAACGCAGGCCCAACCTCAGCGTTAGAACACAGTTCAATAGCTGAGATCGTAATCGCAAAGGCCATTCAATACGTAATTGATACTCGAGTTATGTTGTCAATAGACATTGTAGTCAAGTGTATCGTGACAGCTAAGGAGAACTGTTGCATTAATTATTATAGAGAGTGCTGTGCATAAACTAAAGCGATTGCGATGACGTGTAAGAAAATCTGATTTTAATGCAAATTGAATTGTAAGCCGCTGAAGATCCTGAGCTAATAATTAAATGCATTACTCGCATTATTCTTGTAGAAAGAAAATAAACGAATCTCTTTGCTAGTCACGGCGCATAATTTTATAACTGGCAACTTTGTTTGAATAGGGTCTTGTTCGGTATGCTCGGTACATTGTTACCTTTTTGTTCAGCAAGATTGTTAAATAACGAGTTATTAAATTTTTTGTCGAGTTCCTCTGGAAGTTTCATTCGGAAGTGCTTTGCGCGTTTCCCTGTGAATAGTTTCTTTACAAATTGATTTACATACTCGAGTGCGGTGCGTTTAACTATGTTACGTATAGTTTTAAAGACAATGGGGCTATAATTTTTGTAGCTCCATTAGAAAGGTGGATTTTCTCAAATTATGAATTATGTTTTTAGTTCTGATTCGTGTTTAATCTTAGTTAAATGAGTTTTATGTGGTGATAAAGGGTTTTTACGAAGTTATGATATTGAGCTAATTAAATCGCACGCGTAGAGCTGTAAGTATACGTAATTTATACTGATTATAATTTTTTTAAATACTTTCGAGAATACAGTAAAATATCGACTGCATTTGGCTGGAATTTAAAACACCAATAACTCGATTGATAATTCAAGAATCCAAGTACCAAATATCAAATTCAAAACCACAATTCGTATGCAAAGGGACTGCAAACACATGTTCTCAGAGGCAAGTAATTCAAATCATTTGTATGACAATATCGCCATTGTATGGAGTTGGCGAAGTTATCACATATTATCGTGTCCGCACCGGGAGCTTGCGACACAAATAACTAATAGTCCGGGCTCCGAGCCTACTGCTTGAATGTAAATGTTTAATGCACACTCACGAATTTATGAAATAGATATGTAGATTACGTAGGGCGGATATTCTCATATTTATTATGGATTTCGGTGTTTTAAAACAGTATCATTTTGATTTCAAATTGCTAGGAAGATTTGATCTAGCTTGATTTAAAAACTGCGAAAACAGGAGCATTTTCATTTAAAAACTGCGAAATGTATTTAAATACTGTGAAATGTGCTTAAAGACAGCGAAATGTTAAATCAAGCTTCTGATGTTCTTAAGGATACGCACGTCAAAATATTTTCCCTGAACTCGTGCCAAGATTCTACTAGCAGTTGAGTGACAAGATTTCTTTATTTTTAATTAAAAAATAAAGGGAGTTTTATGTTAGCCAGCCGCTTTTATGGACCATAGGTACACACGGCTACACATCAAGCAATACATTTCCAGTTTATGCTGATCTCGAATTGTATAGGATTTCCTTACAATGCGAGGTCAGCTTATACTAGAAATGTATAGCTTGATGTGTAGCCGTGTGTACATCTAGTATTTTCTCTACTTACCAATTTAAAATTTGTACTTAAAGATGGCTATTAAGTTTTCTATAAACTAGCTTTCAAATTGAGCTTTGTTTCTTTTCATACACTCAATGATCGAATGATCGTGTGTATCAAATCGCTCCCAGGAATTCACCACTGCAGATATTAGCTTCTCGCAAAACGTGTATTGGAATACGCATGAATGTCTTCTGAATGTAGCCTGCAATAGTTAACGGGATTGTTAACGCAATTGTACTTCCTATAGCACAGTTATGATGAGCGTGCGCACACAAAGAGATTCTCACTTGGCATTGTTTATTAATGCGAGTGATATCCATGTGAAATAGCACTGTGCACCGTGTAATTAGAAGAAATTAATTTGTATTTGTGTGTTTAAAAGGACTGGGACAATGCTTTGATAGGTAATCTTTGGGTATTGTTGTCACCCGAGTCACAGAGAAATTCCTTTTGAAAAGAAAATGGGATTTTCATATTTTAACTACTAACTTTCAGTACATGAGAATTTTCATTTTTCCGAAAGCAACGCCCTTTGTTTGAGTTTTTCTTACAGGATTTTAATACTCAAACTTGGCACTATGAAGTCGGTCAGTCAGAGATATGAACCTAGTTGCCCATTCCAAAGCGTAGTAGTTACCTATGGAGAAGAACGGGCAAGAAACTTCATAAGGACACTCGTACCTATGTGAAATCTTTTCCCATAAAATGAAACGTATTCCAAGTGTCAGCAGACTTGTCATTCATTGGTAGCTAAACCTCGTTCAGCCGGCATCCTGTGCCATTCCTTTTATTGTACAGTCTGGGTATGTACATTCGCATAATTCAAGAGAATCGTTTAATCTAATTACGGTGGCGCCTACAGCCTACCTCGGACCCTCAGTAGTCTCAATGAACGTGCGACTATTCCAAAATGCCTACTCTGCGGCTTCGAATTAATCTGAGCACGGGAATCAGAGCGGATACAATAAAATGAAATAAAATTGATTGACTTCGATCCGTGGTTTTTAGCGTCAAAGACGTTATTGCAACGTTGTAAAAAGTTGAAGGTACTGGATGTGCGTTTAATTAAGTTAATGTTAGTCAATTGTGTAGTTTTGAAGCAGAAAAGGATATTGATTTACTTCAGTTAAGTTATTTTCAGCACTTTGCCAGGCTTTAATTTAATGATTTGTATAGACAAGAGGTATTTGAAACCGACTTGAGTTTATTAACTCATCATCTGCCTAGCCTTTTCCCAAATATGTTGGGGTCGGCTTCCAGTCTAACCGGATGCAGCTGAATACCAGTATTTTACATGGAGCGACTGCCTATCTGACCTCCACAACCCAGTAACTGGGTAATACGATACCCCTTGGTTAGACTGGTTGTCAGACTTTCGTGCTTCTGACGACTCGTAACGACTGTCAAAGATCCACAAATGACAGCCGGGACCAACGGCTTAACGTGCTTTCCGAGGCACGGAGGAGTCTCGATATGTGAAAATGGTCACCCATCCACGGACCAACCCCGGCTAGCGTAGCTTAACCTGATGGATCGACCCGAGCGGCTGTTATTACTTAGCCACGAGCTCCTGCTTGAGTTTATTAACTGTATCAGATTAAACTCCCACTGAAGTTAACTTAAATTCTTAAATTGAAGAACTGATGAAGAATAGTATTTTCATTTCATAGGCTTCCATTTTACTTACTATTTGCACAACTATTTCTACACGAAGTGTATTGTAGAGGACATATTATAATGACACAATATAGTTTCAAAACTACCAGTTTCGTTAACTTTAATGCTGCTTACATCAAAATTTATATCTGTTTTGTATATTCTTGCGTTGGAACGATCGTAAAATACTCCGTTCCCAATAGTACTATCAATGGTGAATACAAATGATATTGTGTGGCGAGTGGCGACTCTATCGATGTATGTATGGAACTACTACATTTGCAATTATTCGAGGAACATACGTAGGTACGTGATCTAAAAGGACGGCCAATGAATACTGATTTGAATTGTATCGATTATGAATGATTCGATTCCACCTTTGACAATGAATTTTATGAACTTCACAAACACGGTAACAAAGCTTTTGTATATTATCATTATGTAGGTTAATGTTCAATTCACTATAAATATGAACTGGAATTTAACAAAGAATGATACAATTCGTGTCACTTTGCGGTAGTCATTAAAACCATCCAGTCAAAAATGCATTCAATGAAATAGCACTGTGCACCGTGTAATTAGAAGAAATTAATTTGTATTTGTGTGTTTAAAAGGACTGGGACAATGCTTTGATAGGTAATCTTTGGGTATTGTTGTCACCCGAGTCACAGAGAAATTCCTTTTGAAAAGAAAATGGGATTTTCATATTTTAACTACTAACTTTCAGTACATGAGAATTTTCATTTTTCCGAAAGCAACGCCCTTTGTTTGAGTTTTTCTTACAGGATTTTAATACTCAAACTTGGCACTATGAAGTCGGTCAGTCAGAGATATGAACCTAGTTGCCCATTCCAAAGCGTAGTAGTTACCTATGGAGAAGAACGGGCAAGAAACTTCATAAGGACACTCGTACCTATGTGAAATCTTTTCCCATAAAATGAAACGTATTCCAAGTGTCAGCAGACTTGTCATTCATTGGTAGCTAAACCTCGTTCAGCCGGCATCCTGTGCCATTCCTTTTATTGTACAGTCTGGGTATGTACATTCGCATAATTCAAGAGAATCGTTTAATCTAATTACGGTGGCGCCTACAGCCTACCTCGGACCCTCAGTAGTCTCAATGAACGTGCGACTATTCCAAAATGCCTACTCTGCGGCTTCGAATTAATCTGAGCACGGGAATCAGAGCGGATACAATAAAATGAAATAAAATTGATTGACTTCGATCCGTGGTTTTTAGCGTCAAAGACGTTATTGCAACGTTGTAAAAAGTTGAAGGTACTGGATGTGCGTTTAATTAAGTTAATGTTAGTCAATTGTGTAGTTTTGAAGCAGAAAAGGATATTGATTTACTTCAGTTAAGTTATTTTCAGCACTTTGCCAGGCTTTAATTTAATGATTTGTATAGACAAGAGGTATTTGAAACCGACTTGAGTTTATTAACTCATCATCTGCCTAGCCTTTTCCCAAATATGTTGGGGTCGGCTTCCAGTCTAACCGGATGCAGCTGAATACCAGTATTTTACATGGAGCGACTGCCTATCTGACCTCCACAACCCAGTAACTGGGTAATACGATACCCCTTGGTTAGACTGGTTGTCAGACTTTCGTGCTTCTGACGACTCGTAACGACTGTCAAAGATCCACAAATGACAGCCGGGACCAACGGCTTAACGTGCTTTCCGAGGCACGGAGGAGTCTCGATATGTGAAAATGGTCACCCATCCACGGACCAACCCCGGCTAGCGTAGCTTAACCTGATGGATCGACCCGAGCGGCTGTTATTACTTAGCCACGAGCTCCTGCTTGAGTTTATTAACTGTATCAGATTAAACTCCCACTGAAGTTAACTTAAATTCTTAAATTGAAGAACTGATGAAGAATAGTATTTTCATTTCATAGGCTTCCATTTTACTTACTATTTGCACAACTATTTCTACACGAAGTGTATTGTAGAGGACATATTATAATGACACAATATAGTTTCAAAACTACCAGTTTCGTTAACTTTAATGCTGCTTACATCAAAATTTATATCTGTTTTGTATATTCTTGCGTTGGAACGATCGTAAAATACTCCGTTCCCAATAGTACTATCAATGGTGAATACAAATGATATTGTGTGGCGAGTGGCGACTCTATCGATGTATGTATGGAACTACTACATTTGCAATTATTCGAGGAACATACGTAGGTACGTGATCTAAAAGGACGGCCAATGAATACTGATTTGAATTGTATCGATTATGAATGATTCGATTCCACCTTTGACAATGAATTTTATGAACTTCACAAACACGGTAACAAAGCTTTTGTATATTATCATTATGTAGGTTAATGTTCAATTCACTATAAATATGAACTGGAATTTAACAAAGAATGATACAATTCGTGTCACTTTGCGGTAGTCATTAAAACCATCCAGTCAAAAATGCATTCAATGCACTCGGCATTGAATGAATTTTTGATACGGAACTTTGATAATAATGCCGCATTTTCTTTCACTGTAGAAGTTCTGGACATAAATGAAAATGCATTAGCATTGCAACGCTTACAAGCATAAATGAGGAAGTACATAAAACCTAACAAACGTTGTGTAGCAAAATATGGAGACATAATAATCGAAAACCATTTATTAGGAGAAAGAAAAGACATGTCGTTGCATAAAACATAATAATAGCGACTAACCTATTTGTCGGAACGAGTTAGCGGACACTTAAATCTATTTGCTTGTCTGTTTAAGTGGTAAAATAAATAAATTGGATTCCTTTGCCTGCTAGGGCATAAAAAATCAATCGCGTTTACATCGGGCGCCGTCAATGTGATTGTCAAGGACTTGTGATTACGCTGTGAACGTTTTTGTCGCGGTGTTTTGTCCTCTGTGGGAAGTTGTCCGGTAGACAATGGACACATACCGGCGCGTTGTCTAATACGGGGCACGGAATCATGCGAGAATTGATGTTTGATTAATTAATGCCTTTGTCTTGTGGATTCTGTTTATTTAAAGAAGTATTTTTCTGTTGAGGGCTGTCAGTATCATAATTTGCCTATTGGCTTAGCGACAAAAAGTAACACTTCTTTTTGGTATATTTGTCAATCTCACTTCAAATTGTTTGTTCAATATATCAACGACAAGCTGTCGATATTATCTAGTTTAAGCTCGGCCTTCACTTTCATTTTTCGTATCAGTTCATAATCATTTTCATAATATCAGGTGCACACATACAAAAAGTTGCTCATTTAAATGTTTAGGTCTGCGTTAGCGAACCGGCGCGGGCGCAAACACTTGTCCATCGCACAAGTAATAACTTTCACAGACCATACCGGTGACTGGCTCACCTTGCAGACTCCCCGAACGAGTAATTTCTCCTCCAACTTATTGAACAAGGTCCCGGCAATTTCTTTTCTTCGCAACTTATGTAGGCTACCAGTAATGAGCGGTTTCTCCCTATTCAAGTTTGATAAAATTGCATGCTGCGAAAGGGAGCAGTTGACTTATGGCTTGTCTAGGGACCGATCGAGCCGCTGAGCCGCTGTGACTGGACCAGTCGAGGCGGTATCGAGTTTCATCAACTAAGGTCGCTAACGACTCTTGCATTTTATTCCTACAACTATTGCTAGAGGTTTAGACACTCGACTTTAGTTCCTTGTTTCATGTCTTTCAAGTTCATCTAATAAATCATGTGCCCGCCAATATGGGACCCAATAAATAAAGTTCTGTTGTTGATAAAACGACGGAGCTGCCACGAGCGGTACAAAGTTTAAAGTTGATAGTGGATCTTGAGAAGCCCGGACAAGTCTAAGGCCCAGCAGGAAAAGGCAACTATGTTTTCCAAGATGTTGCAACACGGTACGTACCGTATGGCGAAATTGATATAATAAATTGTAACTGTACCTGCCAATTAAGTACCTACGGGGAATGTAAATAAAGATGTGGAGAAACTTAGATCGGTTTAGTGCCGGTTTAAACGTTCACGAAATCGTTGTTTACATTTCCATGGGTTTCAATGCGCTCTACGTTAGTGACTGTAGCGTTTACGAAGATGCTTTTAAGAGCCTATATTTCTTTTCATTTCAAAGACTGCACCAGTTATGGATCACCTTTAAGACTCAGTACATCACACGGCGGCAGCCGACTGCTAACACAGAATAAATCAAAGCCAACAATAAGTATAAATCAATATTACGAGTGGCTATGACTGCATGTCGCCGCGGTTGTCATCGAGCGCTACTAAAGCAGCGCCGCGAAACAATTCGTTACTCATTTCGTCGAAGACAACACGGATGTACACGGCACAGATGCTGCGGATTTATCACGCGTTCGATAGCAATAAATAACCACGCTGGGCGGAGAGGAGCGGAAAGGTCAGCGCGCGGAGCGAGCGGCAGCAAGCGGCGGCTTTCTCAAGGCCGATGCACAACTTAGATATCTCGAGAATCGTGGCGAGCTCGACCCCACCTGTATACCTGTCGATTCTACCACGGAAAATGTTCATTTTTATACTGCTAATATTCATTTCTATAGCTGTATAGCAGAGGAATGCAAGGCTTTTTAGTTCCTTTTTTGAAGATTTTTTGCTGATGCTAAAGGCGCCTAAGAAAATACATTCAAATAAGTAAAAATATAGGCTTTAATTTTGCACGACCACCCTGCGCAAACCAGTTTCAACCGTCGTTTTATTATAAATTGCTATTTCAATATACATTGATGTTATAAATTATTCGTATAACATTGTGCGAAGAGAAAAAAGTCTGTCTGTCGGTGACTTCCAGCTGGATGCGAAGGTCGGTCGTTGGCGAGACGAAGCGCCACCGATTCGTGATACTACGTTAAAGCATACTCCGCGTAAACTTAAGTCTGGAAAAATGAAGCAGTTTTGTATTGGAGCAGAATATTAAGTAGATAACGAGTTCGAATTCTGAAAGCAATTGATTTAAATTCAAAAGGAGTGATTGGCGGAAATAAGACCTTGTATGCATGCCAATAAGATGACGCACCAAACAAAAATGAAGTACCCTGTATAACTAAAACTAAAAATTAATAAAGAAACTAAAAATAAATCTGCGAGGTTTAAATGAAGAATTTCCTCAGTGACATCATTTAACCGTGTGTCTGCAGCACTATCTAGCAAGATGTTATCTGCTTTATGGACGGGACAAAAACGTAGACGCTAGTTGAATGATTGTGAAATTATTTCTAAGTATTTTACGCTCGGTATCGCGTGTTCAATCAGGAGGCCCGGCAGATGTCTCGAGAAAGTCTCGGCGATACGCCGATTCATAAGATAAACTTACATATAGACTAGGCTCCCATTAAGAGGCGTGAGCTCGTGAGTATGACGGAACCTCAAACACGCTACTGAGCAGAAAAAGTGAAACTGTTTTGTTACTTCAGGGTACATACTAAAATGTATTAGTGTTGTGTATTTTAGTAATAAGTATATTGCAACACCAACATTTAATGTAAATAATTATTATATCTGTGGCAACATGCCCCTTCCAATTGTGACACTGGTCGAATATAGACGTGAAAATTATTAGTCCGCCTTTTTACTCATTTTTCCTCGGCACTACGCTGGTCCTTCGAGCCGGATCAATGTGCAGCGGTGTATTAGGTGGTGGTGGCTGATGAAGTTCCACAGATATAATAATTATTTACATTAAATGTTGGTGTTGCAATATACTTATTACTAAAATAGCCAACAATTAGCAGTAGTAATAACGTAGATGGATAAGCAATTCATTGAATGAAAATAATCGGAGATTCGTTTCAATGCTACGTTCGTAGCGCATGGAGATATAAATTCATGAAACAGTGGATGGCAGATCTATTCATTTGGGAAACTCTGCAGCCCTAGAATGTTTGAAAATAACAGTATCGCAATAGGGTTTCATATTAGTTTTCGGTCACTGATCTGAAAACATTCATAGCGACCTTTTTTAGCTCCTCCTCAAATTCAATTATCATTTAAAAATATAGTAGGTACCTGGGAGACAGAGCTCTGCTCGGGTGAAAATAAGGAGAAAATGTTTTTTTTTTTTCTAGCTAAATTGTTTCGCCCCCGTAAACCCCTATATTGCAACTTTCATCTAAATCCTTAAAGCCGTTTTCGAGAACGTGATTACAAAATGTATCCAAATATTGCTCATTAAATGGTATAGGATTGTAATAAAACTGTGATATGCGTAAGGACGGAAGACATTTTTTCTTACAAATTATGATGGAATATTTGAGCTCTGATAGTATAAATTCCAGGTATCCATTCCAGCCCACCTTAAGGAATTGAAAGCCAGATATCTCACACAATGACGTTATATCATACAATTAATTTATTCAATTGCAATAGAATATAGGCGAGAATCAAGATTAAATGCAAGTAATAATCCTAAGATTTAGAATATACCTTACGTTTAGTGGACAGTTTAATCGCTTGATGTTAAAGCTGATAGAATGAGGACTTAGACTTAGGCGGAGCTTGACAATCAGTTAGGATTTAATATCATTGTGAACGAAGTTATTTTAACGCACATCTGACTTAGGTACGGTGAAGGAAAGCGAGAGAATATCTGATGATATCTACTATATACATTGTAGCAGCGAATCCATTTTGGGCCTCCCCCTTAAGACCTAGGCCAAATATTTTTTGATATTCGGATAGCTCATGACGTCATAACCTAAAGAAGTGTCATAAAGAATATGAATAGAAAATCTCGTGAAGTTATGCCATAACTTGAAATTTCGCGGGTATTCTGGTAAGAAAACACGAAATTAAGTACAGTGCATTCAACACAATTTTCATTATTGTTTATAATTGAAAGAGAATCACATGATTCGGAATTAATGCTTGACCTGAAAATCAACATGAATAAAATTGCATATAAATGACAAAATGAACGTCATCAAAGCAGACGCGATGCGTCAATTATGTTAATTTATTGTTTTGAATAAGATTCGCAAATATTTAGTTATGCAAGTATGATGTTAGCTTTTTCCCAATTTAAAATTATGAGTGTGCCAATATCAAACTTATAATTAAATTAAAAGCCTTATTTTGAAGATATTGTTTACTTGCTGGCGGCAATGATAAATTAGAAATTATAATTATTTAGTTTATGTTCATAATGCGTTTAATAAAGCTCCGTTTAACTTATTTTATTATATAAATTCTTGAGTAATAGGGAAGTACAGTGCGTGGAAAAGTTAAAATAAAATTCATAAAAAATTAATGATTTTTAGTAATGTTTCTCTTTGCCTGATATCAAGTATAGTTTAGCTAAAAGGTATTTTTAACAAGCAATTTTAAACAGATCTACCATATTGATTTACATCTTTCACCCCTGTTTTGTTTTTTATTACTATTGTGACTTTATGTTGATTGAAAGTACTTTACTGGTACGTTTGCTCGAGCCTATAAAGAAATATTACTATATAATATAATACTAACCATAGAACCTATATCCGTTACTGGATTTATATTTAACGGCTGTCATAAAAATAGTTAGACGTTCAATTAAATTATAGCGATATTTCTTGATATCTCGAAATTCTTCGATACTCACTATATAGTCTGTATCCAGCTGTATTTATAGGTTCCTTAGATTCGTAGAGGCTGGATATGAATGAGTTACACGGTAGAGGTAGTGTGCGTGGGTTTTCTGTGAGATAAATACAGGGTACTCATTAGTGACTATCTTGTTTTATTTTATTATAGTTATAAGCTTTTATGGTATGTGATAGTTATAGTAGATATTAGATAGTTCGTAAAGCGGTCCTAGTTCTGAATGGGGCGGTTGTGCCAGCAAGAATAGTGTAATGATATTGCTGTTTTGCTATCGTTTGTAGTTTGTTAGCGGTATGTAATATACCTATATATATTTTGGTTAAATGTTACACGATTTACACGACTTACTCACAACTGTATTTTTGTGGAGCTCTGCTTCTGTAACTGCTAGCCGCAGATTTTGTTTACCTATAATTTTTTTTACGGATACGTGAATATTTTAAGTATCTATAAACAAACTCAACTTTACTAAAAGTCGGCGTTTAATTTATTAAAGTTAGCTACATCATGGACGAGGCAAAAAAATAATTGCGTTATGATTTATGATTACAAAATTGCTGTAGAAAAAAGTATCAAGAGCTAGCAAACTAGTGTTTATTTTTGTCCTAACGAGCTTTGAAAAGTAGAAAAAGCAGTTTGTAAAAAAAATATTTCTTAGAAAAATGTTCCTGTTGCGGTTGTGAAGTTCTAAAGAACTAGCGGATAGCGGGCTACTAGCGGCTTTTTAAGTTAAGAATTTGAAATACCGAAAGTTTCTTCGAATGTGGTGAAAACCGTTTTAAAAACATCCAAACAGTTACCAAGTTATGGCTTAATATGCACCCAGATGCGGTCAGCCTGGTTCTAAAAAATGTATATCATGAATCATGAAATTCATTTGTTTTTCGGGCAAACTTTTTTAGTTGCTAATTTTTAAGATTCCCATCTCTTTCCTCATTACATGATATTAAATTGTCAAAATAATAAGAGAACAGAGCAAAATTACGGTAATGTAAAACACCATATTAGGATGTAATCTTGCCTTCCCAGAAGTCAAAGCAAAAACTTATCAGCCTGTCAAATCTGTTGCCCGTTTAGTTGTCAAAAAACGAAACGGTTTTGGTCATTCTAAAAATAGACTCCGTAATTTTCTTTTAGTAGCTAACTTGACGGTTTTTTTGGTAGGATGGTGTAGCTGTTATGGGGTACAGCTTACATTATGGTTAATTCGGTTTGTAAAAAAAAACATTCATTTAAGACTTTACATACCTACAAGGTGTGTTTGGAATAACTGACACCTCTAATCAATGACTCATAATTATGAGAAACTTTTAAAATGGCAAGGCGCAAAAAAAAAAATGCTGTTCCATCCATACATTTTATATTCGCGTAACTCAACCAAAAAATGGGGAACAGTTGATTTTTTGTCCCGATTTCAGCGTAAGTAGTCCCATGGAAAAAGTTTATGACAGCAATTTAGATTTTCAGTTATTTCAGTTATACCTTGTAGGCACATCTTCTAGCAGTATGTATCCCAAGGCTTTGAATTTATCTAGTTATGAATTAAAATCCACATTTTATATTCGAAAGTGTGGCTAGTAGGTAATGCCTGAAAACAGCAGGTTAATGAACCCAGTAGATAGCTGATCAAAATATTGTAACATAAAAAATTAAAATGTCACGGAATGTGAACGGCGGAAACTTTAGGTATCTACTAATTAAATAACTTATACATGTCGTCAAACATATCAACTTGAATTAAAAAGTGAAAAAAACTGTGTTGCTTTATGTAATTACTTCCATCTTTTTTATAATTTAATTGGCAGCCGCTAATGTGTTGGACAACTATCGCGTGACAATCTTCGGACAGCTGACACATACGATATATCACTCTCTCATATCCTTTGCTCAACGGAAATAATCTTTATACTTCTACGCAAACAAGATCACTAAAAAAAACTGTTAATTATTTAATATTTTTTACTTTATTCAGGTTCATTTTTATGATTATGCAATTCGCATAAAATTGGTCGATTAGTTTGGCCGAAAGTGCATAAAGCTTTATAGCAGTCATTTTCATTATATCAACCCATGCATGTACACTGCTGGCTCACTTAATAGACCGATACAATGACCATTTTTATGCCCAAACTCAGTCTCTTTTTAGGACAACTACAGTCTAATCAAGTCAACTTGAAAATAACAAAAAAAAATTATATGCTGTTGTGTGGTTTACATGTTACACTTTGAGTGTTTTCTCTTGATTGTTATAATTTTATGGTAACATGGGAATGAAAAAAATGTCTTGTTCATTCTCGCAATTGTATCTTAGACGAGTCTATTGAGGATAGTAGGACATGGTAGGTAGCATTTGTAGGTAATGCTGTAGTTACAATTTTTAGAAATGATAGCAGTTAGTAATACATTATGCTGGATATACATAAAATGCTTAATGTTTCTCCCATAAAGTTATGCACGTAGGTACCTGCTTAAATTAACTAAGTACCGATCCGTAATTAAACTCAAGACATGAGGTTTTGTTTCACACTGTTCTTGTTTTTTGTGTGGTTAGAATAGTCGCTAAACACACGAAGGTCGGGTTTTTCGTTAGGTTAGTACTTTTTTAGTTTGGGTAATCATCAAATGACTTCTCCAGCTCTGGGCGGAACCCGTGATCCTTCAGTTGCCTGTTGCCAAAGGCCCCGGTATCCCTTTCAGACTTTCCCGCAGCCCTGGCAGGATCAGGTACCTGGTGTCAGAGTTTTAAAGCCGCCCATGGGCCTCTGACTTGGTTTCACATGCCGTCTTTTGATTATGATAGAAATACCTATATTTACTAATCATAATAACTAAATTCTAGCTCACCCAATTTAATGCACGTTAAAGAAACAATAAAATTGATTAAGACATAGGTTTGTTAAGTAAGCCATAAACAATAACTAATTATAGAAATAACTTGCCCAAGTAACATCAAAGTGGAAGCGACGCAGCACACGGACCACAAAAAGTACAATCGAATCGCAAACAGCTTCGAAATAAACAACACAACAACTGTTCCTCCAGATAAATTGCACTTAATTAAACATTGATCTTTTTACTACAAAGTTGAGTAGTTTGTAGTTAAGATACAGTTCGCACGATACCATCTTAATTCAGGGTAAGTTGTCACTAGCGGGTAGCAACTAAGTGGATTGTCGTGTCCTCTCCCACTGGCCAAGGTAAGTTAATGTTACTCTTATTTTGTAATGAGAAGCGGCACAATATTCAATTAAATCAATGTCATGGGACGTTCACATGTTAGATAAATCTTCGGCGCGGTACTGCGGATAAATCATGATTGGAAATAAGTAGCCTATGACGGGGAGAGCATGCACTGTCATTTTGTTAGCATCTGAGTTCAGCGTTTTGTGAGGTGAAATGAGTCGAAGATTATAATTATTATTGAGAGGGCAATTAGCTCAGCTTTAATTATTTACGAAAGATATCATTTTATGTTATAATGGAAGATAATATTTACATCCTAGCTAATATTATAAATGCTAAAGTGAGTTTGTTTGTTTGTTTCGCTTTTATGCTAAAACGGCTGAACGGATTTTCGGATGAAATTTGGCAAAAGGGTAGACCATGACCTCGGTTAGGAGACAGGATACTTTTTATCCCGGTAGTGCGGGCGAAGCCGTGTGCAAAAGCCCAAAATAGTAATATTATAAGCAAACAGTTCTAAAATAATAATAATATGTACGTAAGTATATAAAAAAGAAGGGGAAAGGAATAATTGAGTTAATTGTTTTTATTTTATTGTGAAAGATTAATAGATGATTCAATCATGTTTTCTAAAATCTTTAATTCTGTTACATAGGGTTTTGAGACGAATAAACGCGATGGTCATTGGACATGGTCACTTCTTCCCCAACATATAATATTATTACGGAGTAAAAGAGTTATAAGCCAAGGGAAGTATTATTTTTGTCGTCCTGGGAAACGTTTTAGAAATTACGTAATTTCACAAATTAATGACGTTCCTTGCATACGTTTAAAGCTTGCACATTATGCAAATTAATTGATTATAAACAGCGGCAGGGATATTTCATGTATATATATTATACTAGCTTCCGCCCGCGGCTTCGCCCGCGTGGTATGTCAATAAAAAGTAGCCATGTCCTTCCCGAGGATGCCATCTATCTCCTTGCCAATTTTTTTCGAAATCCGTTCAGTAGTTTAGGCGTGAAAAGGTAACATACAGAGAGATAGACAGACAGACAGAGTTACTTTCCAATATACGATAATATTAATAAGTATGGATTTACGCAACATTTGGCGTAGTTGAATATGTATGTATAACGATATTTCAATAGAGATAAGTCAGTGGCATGTAACTAGTCTTTGACAAGAATTATTTACAGGTGGCAATCGATTTCCGGTTCCTTGCATACTAAGTTTCACTTTCTTATGAAAGAATTGACGTGAACGTAAATAGACTGCATGTTGGATTTAGAATTTATATTTAGTTTAGATATTAATTATTTATTAAAATAACAAAGGGCTGTTTTCCCTGAAGGGTTAGGCACTATAGTATACCCTCATAATCGGGCACGAATTCAGACTCTGGGCTGCTACTGAGAAAAAAACCTAATAAGCTTTTCATACACGTTGATGCGTTGGTTTTTATTGAAAACCTCCTGTAAAAAAACTCGGAATATAAATTCCGCATATCAACTTATTTCAGTTTCACTTTAAATCATAATTGAACCATAAATGGCTTGTTCTTGTTCCAGAAGTATCCTCTCACCGAGAGAAGGCCTGTGTCCCAGTAGTGGGAACTGTAGACTGATTATGGTTATAACGTGCTCTCCGATCAGTGGCGAGGGGTCCACATAACTCGATTAAAATTCCTCCCGGCTGCCCTTCTAAACAACTTAGAGTCTATTAATACCAAATAATATAGAACACACAGTATACTGTACCATCGTGTCCACTATACCTACCTAATCGGTACACCACTGACTATCTGCAGTATTGTCTCTTCTGCTTACTTTAATCCATCCAAAGGTTGTCTGTAAAAGATCGCTTTTAGCGATAAGACCGCCCATTGTGTCACCCTATGTAAAATTTGTAATTTATGTCTGTAATATTTATGGTGTACATAATAAAGAGTATTCTATCTATCTAATTTTACCTAATGAAAACAAGTCTTCTTTGGTTTGTCACATTTGCTGCACAATTACATAGAAGACTGTCTTCATAAAATAAAAAAATCCAATGATCTCTCATATCGATGACGTTAAGGTATTAGATAAGTTATCGTGTTATCCACTGGGTTGTGGAGGTCAGTTAAGCAGTTGTAAAATACTGTTATTCAAATGCATCCGGTTTGACAGGAAGCCAACCCTAACATAGTTGGGAAAAGGCTAGGCCGATTGATTGATTTCCCTGTACCTGCATACCTACTCATTTACATAAGTTGTCTGTTTTTACTTTTTACCTTTCTCGAAATATTCTCACATAATAAAGCGCCAGATTATAATGTTCGCGGGTATTAAGATTTCGATCAATGTTATAAAGCAGATGTTCTCAACATTTTTTGGTTGTTTTCAAACAAAACAGTCAACGTAGTCGCAATTGGCAAAATACTAGCTGTTGCCCGCGACTTCATTTGCGATCCAGGATGAAAAGTAGCCCATGTCCTTTTCCGGGTCATGGTCTACCCATGTGCCAAATTACATCCAAATCCGTTCAGCCGTTTTTGTGTGAAAGCGTAACAAACAAACAAACTCAGTTTACGCATTTATTATATTAGTTAAGATTGACTTTACGTTTATCTACATAAACCAATAGGGAATATGCATGTATTTTTTTAATATTTTTATTCGATAGTTTACATCGTCAAATAATAGTAAAAAGAAATTCGACGGCAAAAAAGCAATTTAAAGTAGTTAAAAAAATGTTTAAAAATATCCAACCGATCCGGGCTATTTAAACGCCCTCCATTTGGCGCGCTTGGTGTGGTGACGTCACAGACCGTGAAAACAGACAAGCAACTGTCAAGTCAACGTCAAACACTCCTTTTTCTATGAGCGTTTGACATTGACTTGACACTTGTTGATTGACTTGATATTGACATTTTGATTGTTATCCCAGATTGTTACGTCACATCCGCTCTTAGCCTTTTCAAGTATTTGAATTACCCACAGTTTTTTGGGACTTTTTAAAAATTAATTTCTCGCTCAAAAAGAAATTTTATTCAAAAATATTGATGGAGGCATCATTCTGAAGTAACATAGTTTATAAAAAAAAATATTTGACCCATATTTGAATCACATGCATATTCCCTATTGAAGCACTTTTGTTTTCTCATTCAATCAAAAAAACAAGTGAGGTTACTATTTCGAAATTATTCAAATTCAAATTCAAAAATATTCAATTACAAGGCCAGACAGAGTCCGGGCCAAAAAGACGGACATGGCCCTAGTAATTTTCAGTCCACCTTTTTTGCAGCAGGTTGAGATTCTCTAGTTGAGAACCTCTGTTCTAAAAAACTGTTGAAAAATATGCGCGGACGCAAAGCCACATTGTCGACCGGTCGACGTCGACATACTTTGTTCCTTGTTACTTTTACTTATAAGCTTGATTGGCGATAATGCAAAGTAAATAATTATGTCATTTTAATTAACCGTGCGTGAGGTGATACTCGTAATTACGTTATGTTTCTAGAAGGTAATTAGTATTTTGATTGATGCTACACAAATTGGTCGTTTATATCTGTGTAATCAGTACTTTAATTGCACTGGCAATGGAGAAGGGACGACATGAGAACCACACTTTTTTAAGTCGTTAAAATATTGGGTACAGTCAGTCAAAGTGGCTTCATATATTTTACAGGAGAGTCAGAAAAATACGCCTGATTTCACAGAATGATTTAAGTTATCATCTGTGTCCTGCGCCTGCGCCTTAAATTCCGATTATTTGGGGTTGTTACGGCTATAGATGTAAATAAACCGTTTTATACCAAAATCCGTGGTTTTTAAACCGTTTTAAATTTGTTTAACACGGTTTATTAACATCTATACACGGCATTGTTTCCTTCCGTATTCTATAAGCATTTTCTATCAACTATCACCTCAGCCGTTCAATAAATCGTCAGTGTCATGCATAAATTCAATTGTAGACTTTCAAAGTAGCATATAACCTTATTTCCGGTAAAATTTCCCGCGACCCGCTCTGAACCCCACGTGATTTTACTTACAGTAGCGTAAATACCAAAAGTGGGGTTCTTGCTGTCATGCGTGATCTTGCAGGTTTGCCAGCCAACAGACGCTCTCTTTCGTCCCAAGTCACGTTTCAGCTTCGCTTATCTTTCAAACGCTTAGCAACCATTTTTTTGCGCGACAGAACGGATATGACAACCTGTTTTGGTTGCATTGTGTTAAAGGATTATTTATTTTAACGATTATCACATTTCTGTGTTTCTCTATTGGCTAGGTTGAATGTCATGGCTACATTATGTTATTAGTATTTATATAACATCGTTGGCTGAAACAGGTTAATGATGTGAAAAAAAAATTGGTAGATACCACTTTCCAACATATGTGTATACCTACTTACAAATATCTAGTCCATGTTTTCTTGTGTTTAAGTTAAAATGGCAAATTTTATTAATACTCTTCTCATTTTATTTTAATTAGCAAAACAAGTGCCATGGCAATAAAACGTATCACGGTAATTTAATCTAAGTTACGAACGCAGAGTCACTAAACGCTAATTACGTTTTTAATAAGTTTAGCCTGACCTCGACTCAACTTAGCAAAAAGACATCTATTCCGAGATTACACCGAGCAACGACCGCACCATGAGAATTCACATTATCTAAATACGAAGTAGAGTATCAAAATGTACGCTGTAGGTATATAAGCGAAGTTCAGCAATTACAGCAGTATGCGTACCAATCTTATTCTACAGTAAACATCAATAAATTTACAGCTAGTCGTGACTCGTAGATGGCTACTCTTATACGTAAAGTAACGTTATATTTTAACCGAAGTACGTGAAAAGAAATTGTAAATACATCTTGTGTTACAATCTTTGGGAACATCGATACGCGGGTCATGTTTGGTCATCGACAGAAATATCGTCACCGTCACTTGTGACATTTACAATTTCATCTACATTTCCATTTTGCGGCGACGGAGGTCGTACTTTACAGTTTTGTATCAAGGCGAGCTTAATGCTGATTAAAACTAGATAAGGTTTTAATCAGGAAGTAAAACGCAACTAGTTTCGCATGTGAAAACCGTATATCAAACCTACGGTCTGAACATTTCCCCGTTTCGGAATGTAACTGTAACATCAAATTGCTGGGCAAGGCTCGATACCAAGCTGTAGAAATTGACGCGGCCCTAATAATAGAGCGCGGTGCGATATTCATCGCTAACTGTTCTCTGATTGAACATCATCGCTCGTTCAACGGCTAATTATCAGAGATACGCCATCATTGCACGGATCTTACCTCAATTGAAATTCCATGCTTACAGGTCACAGTAAGCTATGATATTTGCCGCTTGCGGATGCAGGGACTCCATTGCCTCTTTTCAAAGGCCAAAAGACTACATGAATGACCTACTAATAATAAGATTGTTACTGAAAAGTATTAGATATCAATACAACCTTGTAGCTAACAGATCAGATTCCAAAGTCCTTGCGGCTTCTGACGCAAGTATTTCGTAACTTAACACCAAAACGGTGAATGCACTTGCGAGTAGGTTGCGAAGCCGCGGCACGCCCGGGATCCTACTTTATTAAACGACACAATCACGAATTCGGGCCACGATTCACTACTTTAACAAAGATAAACTCACTTGTATTAAGACGTGAATAAATATCCAACTTAAGTCGTAAATGAAACCTGTTAGCAATAGATTCTGACACTCAATAATAAAGATTTTAAGTACTGAGCTCTTTATTACTCCACAGCAGTTAAAGCAAATGAGTGTACTGTATAAATTTCATCTAGAATTACTTTTATTGAGTACCTACCTATCTCTCTTCAAAATTTTCAGTTTGGCTTGTTCTAGTATTTGAACAAGCCAACCCTTATCAGATTCTAATACCTGCTTCAGATGTTGCTATTTTTGTCTTTGATGACGATCACATCGTGCTTGTCCAGAGACTTTCGGTATCTCTTAAAGAAATAAATCAAATTACTATCCACACAACATACTACGGATGAAGCATTTGTTAGACGATTTCGAATAATCAAAAACCATACGGTAACAACAAAGAAGTAACAGCTCCATTTCTTTTGTTCCAGGCTCTAATAGCGGCTGTGAATGAGACTCCTGAGGAGGACATCCGCGATGCTCTGAAGTCGCAGACGGAGCACCAGCTGGCGCTCGTGCCGCGTGGCCCTAAGCTTGTGAAGGACACCACCGCATACAATACTACCATCACTACTGATGACACCGTAAGTTCTTTATCTCTTATCATTAAAGTTAAAGTTATTTCCAAGGAAAACATGTGTGATGATCTGAAGAATGATGATTAACCACAAACTAGCCCACGAATCCAATCCCGTTATAACGTGGACGTGCACGTTATAACATTAACGCGGACGGAAATCGTTTTCATATACATATTTCCATACATTTTACTTCTCGGTGGAAATAAAAAACGTATAATGGTTACTGCAAAAACATCACCTCGTTAGATTCTTGCATCCGAATATTTCAGAAATTTCTTTCGCAAGCTGTTATATGTATATTCAGCAACATGAAACTGATGTAACAAATCAGCTGCTACCATAATATGAGAGAAATCTCATACCACATTAATCACTACGTGCTGGACTGGGATTTCTGTTAGTTACTTACCAAAACTTCGTCGCAAAGTCAATCATTATGACTGTCTAGAGTTTAGACGTACAAAGTGTACATTTGTCTGGACCATACATATTGTTCGTCAAATACTAAGGTGAGTAGGTCAGGGATGACAAGAACTAGAAGGCATTTATCGATACAAAAGCAAACAAAAAGTGTATATTTGAAGAGCAACGGTCCATTTTTTCACCAATTTTGCGTTATTTACATAACGCTTGACACATACTAACCGAAATTCAAATTTTAGTTTGAATGCACCTCTAAATATAAGAACATACACACTTATTTATCTACATTCTACATACTCTTATACCAGTATCACTTTATATATAGACATTTATTAAAGTAACATGATATACAGGATTGAACTTTTAAATTAAGCATCCATTTCAGTCAGTCTGGTTTCGATTTTGCGCGAATTCTATGAGTAAATAGTACCCCCCTGTGAATTATATTTACTTCGCAAAAGCTACTGCCGGTATTTCTTCACAAATGTGTCAATGTGAAGCTTATTCAATTATTTTGATTTAATTTAAGTGTTGTTGTTGAGATGTAAAGAGTTTACAAGAATGCCAGAGTCCACTGCTAAACTAAGATCACGTCGTATAGAATAAATACAAGCTAACCAAGTTAAACGTGGTTATATCCACTTGATTGTGTATGTGTGCCTAATTGTTGTACTAACATAGTTATCAAGTAATTTGTAATACTAATGTGGGCCTTCGAAATTTTAATATATTATCAAGAAAGTTGGTGATAACCAACTACTGTAAAAACAGCCATGCTACTGTAAAAAACACACACCTGCTTGTAAAATTTAGCCTAATTTTAGAGTCCCTATAAAATAATAGATAATAAATGACAACAACAACAGTCCCATTGATCTTAAGACCTAACACGTTTTACATCGCGGCATTAACCGTTTCCTGGCCAATAATAACAATATGTACTTGTGTAGAGCCAAAGATCGTGATGTTGCATAAATAAATTGAGTAAGTAGGCCTTTCTATTATAAGTTGTGCATAGCTAACCGTATTCGTTTGTCGCAGGAAGAGCTGCGGGCGCTGCGGCCTGATGGCACGATTGTGACGGAGACGCGACACACCAAGGAACAAGAACGGGTCTGCGACGAAGAACTGTCGAAAGACGAGGTAATGTTGGAATAGTTAGTAAGAATGTGAAGCGAGAGCTTCAGGGTAGCCCGCGACATTCAAATTTTCTTACTTTTTTTTGCAATCAGCAAGTCAGTATCAGGGTATTCACACGGCTACACATCAAGCTATAAAGGACAATGCCAAGAATCGGCTCGAATTGTATGAAGCGTCCGACAGAATTTCTATAATAATGATAATTCATAATAAGAAACAGTAAGAATTATACAAAATAAATAAAATCTGTAGAACCACACCGTTGAAAAGTCATTTTAAATAGTTATTCAATTTAACAACACATTCCATAGCTACAATTTCAACTAGAAATGTTGCCAATACCAAAATAAAACAATATCGATACGAAATTGCACTTGCGAATCGATTACAATATTATCAATATGAAGATACGTAAGTGAATTTATTGCTTACATAATCGTTACTCGTAATTATAATAAATAGCGTTTAGTTATATTTTTGAATAAGTTTAAAAAATTTATAGTAATGTAATATTAAAAACATTTTTAATTTGATTATAGATACCGTTTAGAATAGTTTATTCCTAATAAAGTAATTATAGTGCTGGCAGCACTTGATGTAAAACTTTATCTGGCATTTGTCATTTTCAAAAAAGTTTGACTTCTCCCGCGTGGAGTAACGAAGTATTTCCGTATTTTTTTGAGTTTTGTGTTTGTATATTGCTGTGCTAATGGACTCCGATTTTTCTAACAATTACGACTACCTCGGCTGTTGACACTGAGGATAATATGCTAAAAGTCATTAATTCACATAGTAGTTTATCTCATGATATCGTTAAAGTCAGAAGTGTCAAGTGGTCAACTTAAAAAAAAAAAACGATATCTTTTTTGGTGTGTTTTTAATGGAAAACTAATTATACTATCTAATTCTATATTTATTTTCCTTTTTTATGAAATAAAGTTCATCTTTGTCGGTTCTGGCCGAGTCTTGTGGGAAGCCCTGGCATTCTTCTTTCCAGCTTATGCTGATCTCGCTTATACTGGAAATGTATAGCTTGATGTGTAGCCGTGTGTACCTTTGTTGATTAAAATATGATTCGTGACCGTAACAAATATGGATTTTCAGAATTATAAACATTAGAATCAGCAATCAGGACTGGCCTGCAAAAAAAAAAAAAAAATTAAATAGCAAAAAACGTAAGAACATTTGAATTTCGCGAATTACCTTATCGAATCCCCCTTATGTAAAAACCAACAGACTATGTTTCAGGTTATGTTTCAGTCCCATGCAGTAGAGGGCGAGCCCATCGCCATAAACCGGAAATCCAGACCAATAACACTTTTCTCGACCCGGAAATCGAACCCAGGACCTCATGCTCAACAGTAGCGCTTGTGACCCTAGGCCAACGAGGCATTCACAAATTTCGCTATCAATCAAAGCTTTCTAGTTTTTACTGAAATCACAAAGAAGCATCATTAATGATTTTGTAAACCTACAATAAATTAAAACATCAAAATGACTTGCATTCTGAGGTATCTACTCTCAAATGGCAAACTCATCATTTATCATTTTATCTGGGTAAGATTTCTACCTAAAAGACAATGAATTGATGAATGATTTGCAAAATACTAAGTGGAAATATTGCCGAAATGCTTGGACTCGATTGCTAGAATTCGCTTACATAAAACCTATGTTTCTGAACATGGTAACCAAGTGAATTGTTAATCTGACACAGATTTATCTTAGTAAATTAGGCTTTACGATATTTATGTGACTGTTTATTTAGTAAACTAGGCTGGTAAAATTTTCGTTTTTACTAATTATGTTAAAATGAGTTGGACTCTTAGGGTCCTGAAGTAAGGACAGGATGAAGTAATTTTACTATCAGCTACTGGACTACACCCTAGTTATGTATTTATTCGCTAAGTGAATAATGTATGTTTTTTGGATAAATAAAGAATCTTTAAACCCAATTTTGCTGGACGCGATTTAATCGGTTCAGTAACACTACATCCTATAACCAATCGTAATTCGTTATTTACTAACTCATGTTTTTCTTTGCCAGGCAAAATCCCTGCCGAGTGACAAGAGCGTGATAGAAGAAACAGGTGGCACCGAGAGGCGGAAGCGAGTAGACCTCGAGCAGAGTACTGATCTGATGGCGGGCGGCTTGCGGGTCGCTACGCATATCAACTCACGATCCCGCACTGAAGAAGGTCTGTATAAAAAATATGAATTCTGGTTTTTGCTTAGGTCATGATTAAAGGTGTTTTGACCTGTGTTATTTAAGTAAGCATGTTTCCGGTCATGAAAATAATGAACGTGCATCTTTTTAGTGAATCTACCAAAAGTGAAGGTTTACTAAACTTCAGAAAAGTTTGAGTTACCTTGAAATCTAGAAATCCCTTTGTTTTATGACTGAAGTTATGTGGCGTATTGTTGTTGCAGTGGAGAGAGAGGGGCAACCAAACATGGATGACGACTGGGACAGTCTATCAGTAAGAATGCGACGCCAACGCCGCCTTCGTCAAGTCGGTAAGAATTGTAACTAATTAGTTCGTTGTTTTCCCACTAGGTGGCTTTGAATTATAGTTCAGCTACTCGTTGATAGATGGCGTTATGCGTCATTTAGTTAAATCGTTATCTTAGTAGTGGGAAAGATCTTCAACAGATGGCGCTAAAATAAGATATAAAACTTTATTTATTTACTTTTTTTTTTAATAGCTTACCAAGCTGTTTTTTTTATAAAAAGGAATAATTGATAATTCTTTCCCTTTTTAAGTAGGTACATCGGTTTATGCCTTGTTTATATTTCAATTTCATCTTCATGAAGGTATTATGGACATAAATCGTTTATCCATAATTTGCTAAATTGATTAAATGTAAACCTACAACACCTTTTTAAGAATCATAACAAAATATCTGTTATATAATACAGTGAGGCGTTTTCTATAATTTATTGAGTTGTCATTACCAAATAAGTTAAATCACGAGAATCAACCTGTGTCTTCGATGCGATCGATATGTTATTGGGTCGATGGTCGAACTGTCGCCAATGGCGAATCGCCATTTTTGTAGGCAAGTCAGCCTTGGTGGTCAAATAGTTCCGTGTGGCAAAGAAAAAAAAGACCTGGCTTTCGTTCTTAAAATAGTATTTTTGAAAGTTGTGCTTTTGGATATTGTTGGATTTTTAATGATTAGCCTCGCCTTTTAATAGGATATTGTATAGCAGGTATCGTAAGGCCATTACACGAAAGTTTGTGCTGCAAGCCATGAATTGATGAGCTTGCCTATGTCAGATAGGTATCCTGACCTTCAAAGTACAATACGTTCCAGTTTATCTATGACATGTACCTACGTACAAGTTACAAGATCAAAAGCTACCCACATACTAGACAATAAATGCGCAATTTACTTCTTATACGCATACCTCATTCAAAATAGAATCTTAATTAGTCCGAACATTTACATCAGTCAATGATGAATAAAATGATACAACCGTTGTTATTGGTTCAATTAAATAAAGATATTCGTACCAACCAATAGGATTCGTCGAAGAACATGCAGCGTCACGGTAGTTACAAGCGTTATTCGCATTAACTAGTTGCCTTAAATGTTCATAGAATATATTATGGGCAGGCGCCGTGGGCAGATACCTGTCGTAGTGACTCGCAATGAAATAATTGTAGGTACCTTCTTTAAGCAGTTTAATAAATAACAACTCTGATATAAGGGTGGGAGCAGATAGGCGCGGGATTGCTTTAGCTCATGTCATAACCATACGGCGAAGAGTTGTTTATTCCTGACGAAGGACCGATGATCATTGGAGTCGGGCGAACCATTGATTGAAAATCGTAAAATGTAAATCAGAAATGTAGGTACGTTCCTAAGAGAGCTTCCACCTCAAAGCTAAATGGGCCATAGAACCAAATATCAGAAGAAAGTGGCGATCAGACTGGATAGACCTTAGGCCCTAGACAAAGTGACATTCTATCAGCGTGGATGACGATGGAAAAGGCATTTTTGCCTTTTCCATCATTGTTATGATGATGGAAAAGGCAAACATGTATAGGACTAACAATAAGCTCTCGATAAGCTTTTGTCAATCCTGTTGAAAGTCGTTGTAGAAATACGAAACGCTTTCGAAGCGATTGTTACTTGTCTAGGCCCTCAGGCGCGTTAGTTGGGGGCCTCAGGGGCCTCAGGGGCCTCAGGGGCCTTAGCTTAACAGGCTGATCTTTTTTTAATTTTCGCGTTTGCGCGTCTTATAGTGAGGGCACGGCACTATGATCAGTATCCGTCCAGTGATATTGCGCGGCATCGCGTCCATCTGAATTTGGCATAAGGCCAGTCAAGCTTGGGTACTTCTTGCAAATTGGATGGTTTATAGTTTATAGGCTATTAAAATTGATCATGTTATTAGTACGCTATAGAGTAATCAAGATTTTTTCCACTTTTCACTGAAGTTGATTGACATATTACGTGATAGGTTTATTTATTGTTTTGCTGCGTAGGTGATTAGATTTTTTTACTGTCTAGCCGTGATCGATAGCGAGTTTTGTAAATTAGCGTTTTAGCTATCAGGGTACTTTGGTAATATAGGTATTGTGCGTATTGGGATTGGCGACACAAACTGCTAGGGAGTTTGCGCCACTTCTTCTTACCAGCTAAAACAAATGTAAAGCATTATGAAGTGGCGAAGGGCGGGCTTTTCGGGGGCTGTCTAGTGTCATTTTGAAGTAAAAGTGGTGACTCTCAACCCAATTTGACTAAATGACTTATAATTTTGAAACCCTAACCAATCAGTTAGCTTCGGAAACTATACATAGGTAGTAGGTACTCTACTTACCAATACGGCAAGGTGGTTCACCACCAGTAAACACCGAACATTTATTTCACTTTATTAGTGGGGGTAAACGCTTAGAGTAGTTAAAGGTTTCTCGAGGGGCAACCGAGATTACGCGAAAGCACTAGTCTACAATCCGTATGTTCATAATTGTTCATAATAACCAACTGATAACTGAAAAGTAAAAACTATCCAACCTCAAATAGAATGACGGTAGACTGCGTAGTTAGGTAGTAGACCTACGGAGTTTCGCTAACTAATTTCATTAGACCTGTATAATCATAAAAGGATGTGCATGCATTAAACCTAATGACAGATAATCTCTTAAATCGTCACTACCAACTAACAAACGCTATCATTGATGGTAAATGCACGAACAAACCTAAAAAAGCGTACGACCAATCCGTCCTCATCATTAGTGCCTTTTTTCCTCAATTTGTCATCTCAAGCGTCCAAATCTGAGCAGTACATGCGATGTATACGTCCTTTGCAAGTAGGAAGAGCATTCACATACTCGTATATCACGGAACGAGTAGTCGAGTAACTCGATCGATCAACTTGAACGCAAACAATGGTCGAGTAGTCGAGGCGGGTTAACTGCGACAAGGTCGGTATGTGTACCACTTCTCACTGGCTCACTAGACTTGTGTATTTTGTCAGAACTATGAATATATTACCTGTTTCAAATGTTTATGATGAACTGTCGAAAATTGAGTTATTTATTGCACCTAGTTTTGCGGACAGATTGATATTTGGAATGATTTAGGGTGATTTCTGTAATCAAAATAATTATAGATTCAACATGTTTCTTTTTAACCTTCTGTCAAAAAAACGCACGAAATGTTTGTCATTACCAGAAGTTAATATTAACGACACGATATTCTACTTAAATAGTTATTTTAAGGATACTAGAAAAAGATTATGATAAACTAGGTAGGAAAAGTGCCCAAAAGGCTGGCAGCGTTGCCACGTTGGATGGCAATGCTGATTCTTTGACCTAATAGTTTACATGGCGCTACATAACCATAGACACAACTGCCATTATTCTTATGCAGTACCTACCTCACGGATTGCGTCTTCCTGCAACCAGTAAGTAACCTTTAAGGAAATGAATTGCCAGGACATTAGAATCCCACGCACTATGTAGGATGCCCGTAATAGGAGCGAAGGACACTTCCTGGCACATCCATGAATGCCAAGCCTTGGCACTTTTGTGCCTTGTAAGTCTTCAATTGTTTTCGAGAGCCGTTTAAACTGTCTCCTCTGACCTAGTGGAAGTAAGTAATAAGTATATACATATTTTTCGGATACTTTTGTGTCTTTTAATGATCGAATGTCGTTTCTGCTGATGTCCTTAGAAAATCTCTTCAAAAACCTTAAGATTTGGTTATTAGATAAATAGTCTTTCATTAATTCCAAAAAAAATAGATATTTTGCTTACGTGATTTCATCTCTATAGAACGTCAAAGACATATCGGTTCGAACTCAATGACGCAGTGTCCTATTCACTTTCCCTCACAAATCTGGTAGGTAAATCGTTTTGCGAACAATTAAGGAGTTAGTAAACACACGTGGCACGTTTAAACGAGAGTTTAAGTGGCCAATTTAATGCTACATGCCCATCAGCTGGCCACATATGGCAAGTCATTGGGCCTACGCTCTGAGTTCGGTTGTGACATGGCTGCGGGCTGTTTACCGTAATCTGTTATTCTTTTGAAAATTTTGTGGAAAATATAAATGGAAAATCGGTTTGTTGTTTTAAAGTCGCATCTTTAATAATCTTCATTCGCATATATGCACCAAAATCATCACCTATTTTCATTTATATTGCAAACCAGCTGCGCCCCGCGATTTCACCCGCGTAAGTGTTGATCCCGGGATAAAAAGTATCCTATGTCCAATGCCAGGTCATGGTCTACCCACATGTGCCAAACATCTAACTCCGATCAGCAGTTTAGGCGTGAAAGCGTAACAAACAAAGTCACTTTCGCATATATAATGTTAATTAGGATTAGGATACTGTTGAAAGTATGCATTGTCAAAATAATGAGCTTAAATTTGATTTTTCTGAAGGTCTGTTTGAATAGGGCTATGAAATTAGGGCAATTGATTATCCATAAAGACTAGTTGGAAAGACAGGAGAGATTGACGCAAATCGAGGAGTTATAATATCCAAACCCATTGAAAATGTGACAATTATACTGAAGACATTTTTGCTGTAAAAATAAGAGAGTTTATTCACCTCTTCAGACATTATTATGTCTTATTTGTGTGATTTTGTTGCGTTTAAAACATCATGTCGTAAATAACGTTAGCAGTGTTACACACTTTCATGTTTGTTCAGCTGTTATAGTATGGCCATAGTATGACTCATGCGGTTTGTTTAGCGTTTTACAGAGTATAGTTTATAAAGTTTAACGTTCTTTAGGAAATATCGCTGTAGCTACCGTTTTATTATTTATGCTTACAGTCATAGTACAGGTTCATGTTAGTTTTGTACCATTAAACCAGAAATGGTTTTACCTACATCTGTAGTGTCGATTTAAAAAAGAAAAATGATTTGTGAGTGCATCAAACGATTATGGCTATTAGAGTTTTCCGTGAGCCTTCTTCTAACCTGACATAAAGCCCATAGTTATAAAGTACTATGTTATTATATCAGCATAGCATTTTTATCATCTAATTCCCAAGGGATTCTAAGTAAAAGTACAAAAGCTACAAATCGTGCTTCGTATTAATATCAATAATCAGAATTTACTGTGACATCATTTACCACGCATTACAGTGAACGGTGCGGGTTCTCGTAAAATAACAGACCTGCAGAACAATAAGATTTTAGCATTGAATGCTGTGATAAAACATTAAAGTTCAGAAAGCATAACTTTATGGTTTACCTAATATAAATGTGATTCATACATCGTTTTGTTTAATGTGTCATTATAGTATTTAAACATGTGCTTTGAATGCTATAGGAACGTGATGTGTTGTCTTGGTTGTAAATAGGTCTGTAATTATTTAGATGTTATAAAATTAAGGTGTACCTAATGTTGTACTTTTCTTCCCACATGAGATTTGCACTACGAGTAGGCACATGATAAAAAAATATTGACTGGCGATGCACATAGTCATACTGTTCAAATAATCAAACTATATGCGGATAGATTCCATCCAAATAAAATGAAATACTCACATTCAACGAAAAGAGAAAATGTATTTTATTCCACTACAAAATCCAAAGCAATTTCCTCAATAGGTGACTTGAAAAAGGGTGTTAGAAATGATTAAATCACTTCGTTCTATATTTTATAACACATGGCGTTAGTTTCATAATAATAAGTTTTAGTTGTTCCAACCGGCTAACAGTTGCAGGAACGACGCAACGCATAAATCAGAGAAATTTACTCAAAATGTGTATTTAATCACAGTTTTTGCAATGACGTGAAGCTTATAGGGCGTGTAAACTTGATTGCGAAGATCGCCCGGTTCCGTACATAATGTCGTAATGTCAGCGACTTGTCAATCTTGCTGTAACAGCTTTATATATAGAATCAACTCAGTCGGACGGTGCCCTTTTAAACTTTTTAAGAACGAATTTAAAAGGGCGGATTGTTTTAATAATCAACAGTTAGCCATATACACGTCTTATTTATGAACTAAATAACATTTTCTGTTTGCGGGCTCTAAGATCTATTTGTCTATTCATAATAATTGCCAGTACCCACAATTTCACTCCCTCAGATATTACCTAAAATGGTCACTATGCTAAGAATAGAGATCTACATACAATAGTTGTACTACCATTTAAGTTAACTGACCACCAAAGCTGACAATAATTACATAACACCATAAACATAACGTGAAGCAATACTGACCTAGAAATTATCATTCAGTGAATAATAAGCACGGTAATGTCTCGTAGCGGTTAAGTAAAGTTGTCTCGAGTATACATCGCATTGACCTTCGATAGTTTGGCAAACTTATTGACTGAATGATTACGCCATAGCGTGTGGCAGAGGATGCGTCGCGGCGCCACTCCATCGTGAGCCGCAGCGCGTGCGCCCGCGCCACAGTGTGCCAGTGTCGCTCCGCGCTCATAGTTCACTCTGCTTTCAGAACACGACAAGGATTACAAACGTCCCGTCGACTACGACGTCGAGGAAGAAACACGCAAGAAAGAAACATCAAAGTGGCTCGAGAATCATTTCGGCAGTGAATCCCGCTCGTCACATGACTCCATCGCCGAAGAAATAGGACGAAGACCCGACCCCGCCTTCTACAAAAAGGCTGAAGACGAGGGATACTACGGGAAGACATCATCTGTACCTCCACCACCCGTATATGGAGATCGAGTTCTTCGCAAAACGAAATCGTCGACGCCCTCAGACGAACGACCGGCAGCACCAGTGAACAGGACCGGTGGTTACTTCAAGGGGGTTGGGGACTGGTCGCAGCGACGCGCCAGCAAGCCCAGGATGCCTGAGCCACGCAGTTCATCACCGTCCCCACCGACAGTGCGTTCACCATATGCTAGTGACGATCGATTAAACGGCTCCTCCCCGAGACATGTGTACGGGAAACGCGACTCGCCTCAGGGGAGGTCATCACCTATCGGCCGCCGCCACCCGCCTTCGCGCGACGACTCCGCCTACGTATCGTCGTCAACTATGCACAGTCCGCCGCGCGGCTCACCTTTCCGGCCGCTAGAAGCCGAGCGCTCGTTCCGCGAGCCCTCGGTCGAGGACGACTACCGGCCGATCGCGCCGGAACGAAAACGATCAACGAAACAAAGATTGTCTGAAGAGCACCGCTACGACAGTGGCTACAGAAGCTCATCCAGGAACGAAAATTCGGGAAGGTCACGTGACAGTCGCGAAGAGGGAGCCGTGGAGCCTCCGCCAGATTACTCTCCTCCCAGGGAGAGGCGTGAAAGTTCGGATAGGGATCGTACGCCTCCAAGGCGCCGGGATCGGGATGAGCGCAAGCAGAATCAGAAGACGCGTTTTGCTGACAATGGGCGGCGTCCGTCGCCGGCGCGAAAGTCTGTGGGGTCTGCGATCGGGAATTCGATTCGGAAGTTGGTAGGGAAGATTCGTTCGGCGTCTGCGGAGCGGCGTGCTAAGTGGCGCAACTCTCGGACGCCTTCGCCGGAGCACTCGTCGCGCACGTACAAGCAGTACGGCGGCGAGCTGGCGCCCCCCGTCGCGCCGCCGCACCGCTACTACCTCGGGGAGGACCCCTTCGCGCCCAGCATCTACGGCCGAGAGCACAAGTACGAGGGCAGTTCGAGACGCGCAGCCGCCGCCGACGCCCGCGACCACCGCGACAGGTGAGCAATCAACCACTTCCTATTGTCATCAAACATCAATAAAATTAATTAACCATTGTAATAAAATATGTGTCGCTACATATTTGGCTGTGATCAAAACCGCCTCTAGCGCGTTTATCTCTTTTGGTAGTCGAACACATTTAGCCATGATCTTAGATGATAGATATTCAATTTTCATAAAAAAAATGTAATCTAATGAGCCTTACATAGAAGCCTGTCCTACTACCAGCCGCGTCCACCTACATTAATATCTACCAAACCTTTAATTAATGCTTTGTGTTTATATTATCATAAAGTTACGGCGTTTTGATAGGAGTCGATAATAATAAAGGCGCGTTTGCTTAAGTCAGAGCATGTGGGCTGAACAAGGTTTTCGTGATAAAACGTAAACGTAACTTAAACGTATTTTCTAAAGAATATGTAAGTATTTGAGTTATGTATGAGTAGTTTCACCACACACAGTCTGTTTGTTCTATTGTTTACATGGTCAGTACATAAGGTAGCTAGATGAACCTTGCAGTCGCATTCTTGGGCTTAGTGTAGATTACAATGAACAGTTGAACTCATTAGTGCCATTTTCATGCAGCTATTGTGAGGTAAGAATAAGTTCTCGAGGTTTTATACACAAAAAAATATTCTTAGGATTTTTAAATTAGTTGAGAACTTCAGCTTCTTCAGTTTATTATGTTATTTTATAACTTACAAGTTACAATGTTGTTCAATTGCTTTGCAGAGACCTTAATACTTCCTGATATCTGCTTACATATAATTGATTTACAAAGTACCTATTGTACGCTAGAAATCTAATATCGCTTGATATTACATTGATACAGTTTATTTATAAAGGTCCTATATTAGGCCTTAGACAATTCGCAATCACTTCTAAAAACCGGCTAAGTGCGAGTTGGACTCACACACTAAGGGTTCCTTAATGTAGTACGATCGCACCACCAAAAAACATCTTTTCTTGTACCCTTTCATTATTAACTGCATGTAATTGTTCATTATTTTTTGTTGTTATAGCGGCAATAGAAATACACAATCTGTGAACATTTCAACTGTCTACCATTACGGTTCATGAGATACAACTCACTGACAGACAGACGGACGGACGGACAGACAGCGGAGGCTTTGTAATAGAGTTCCGTTTGGCACCCTTCGGGTACGGAACCATAAAAACAAATTTATGACAAAAATGGTTGAACTCCATCTAAAAGGTGGGGACGACAATATTACAATAAACCCGCATAATAACCCATTGTCGAACCATCACTACTATTTAGTTTGTTCGAAAAAAACACTTTTTTAATTACGATGTTTATTTGAAAGTCTAAAATACTCTTATGCATTAATATTGCCCGCGTTTTCATTTATTTATTGTCGTCTCTATATTGTAAAGTACAACCTTTTATGTATGTCATAAACTTCTGTCTGAAATATTATACAAAACAACAATTTCGAAAAGGGGGTTTTTACGTTAGTTCCACATTTATGTTTAGATATTCCTTAGTTTCATTATTATCACCTAAACATATTTCAGACGAATATTCTAAACACTATGCACTGCAGCTAAAACGAAACTAAATACGAGTATTATTCATGAAGAAACATTTAGAATTTGCGGAAACTTTACTTACCTATTCACATTATGCAAACTATGTCGACCGATTAGAAACAAAAGATCGAAATAGGGAATGCTAAGACTCGAAGGACCAAATATGAGATGTGCAATACCCGTGACACATCCCTCGTCACAGTAGCTTAGACCTGCAAGACCTGCAAAGTTACGCAAGGTTACTTATTATGCATGCAAATTCATTAGGTACTTCTTAGGTTTCAACATAAAAGGAATTATGTGCGTTAATTAAGCTAGACTTAATAATATATTTTAATTTAAATACATTATTATAATATTAACGACATCCCACTGTACCTAACATGATACATTATACAAGAATGCAATTATTTTTCAAAGGCTTGCCGAGGTCGGGTGGAAATAATGAATATAACAATAAAATCAGCTGTAGGTAATTGTCCAACTGTATGGAAAATGCCTCTTATCATACAAGCATCGCCATTGATGAATGCGTTTCTAAAATGTGTGACAACAATTTTAGATTAATACGCCCAGAACACGACATATAGCACGGTCGATCAATTTCGAGTTTCTGCCATTTGTCGTATAAGTACTCCGGTATTTTAATCTTTTGTCCTAAAACTGGAGACATTTGCTAATTAAATGTTTCGGCGGCCCAATAATGGAGGCAAAAGTATAATATCCAAAAAAAACTTGGTGAGTCCTTCCCTAAAAATAGCCTACTGATTAATAGGCTACTTTAAATGAAGGATTAATTAGAGAGAAACACTTAAATCACAAATCATCAAACACGATAAGGATCAATCAGGCAATCTTCGCAAGTGTTACAATGACACGAAACCACGCCGTTCAATTAAACTCAATCCCAGAACAAATTACGAGACAACGACAATTATTTCATTCACTATGAATAGACATGACAATCGTTTCTCCAATCAATCTCGGTAATCATGCTCTTTCAATTAAAACAACAACGTTCCGGCCATATCTTGCCTTTTTCATCCGTCGCCGTCCGTGGGTATTGCCTATTAAGGGTAAATATGCCTTTATTCGCAAAGAAACCCTTATTTAGTGCATGAGTCACTCCTGTTTGTCAAGTGCAACAGTGTCTTTATTGAGAAGTATGTGCCGATCCGCAATGACAAACGACAAATGACTCATGCTAAGGAAATGTTCTTAATAAACACCTGCCGTATGTTAGGTGGAGGTTGGGTTATGCAAATTAGTTTGTTATAATTATTTTTGCAAATTATAATAGACACATTTTTGCTTCCGATGTTTTGTTGAATAAAGATGCGTTTTAGTGAGGCCTCCAGATCTCTGTAAGACACTAAGGAAGCTAAACTAACAAAAAACCTTTTTGGTCCTAAATTATATTGTATACAATTTGTTCAGACCTTAACAAAGACGTCTTAAACGCACAAAAACAAAGCATGGTCGTTAGGCGTGTGGGAGGAGATTCCCCATTGAATCCAATTACCAGAACACCAACAAGATTATCAGTTTTTGCGTCTTACCTACAACACAATAATACGTGGGCCCGGCTCATTACACCATCACGAAATGCCAATAAATCTTATAAGCGGATTGTACAAAAAAATATTCAATTGTTCCTTTAATGATTTCAGGGGTCAATTCTCGAGCACGCTGGGTCGGTTCAGTCACTCGACAAGTCGACTGAATCCGAACATCGAGCCAGACGAGGAGTACACTCGCAGCGCGCAAACGCTACCGAGGAAACTGCACGACAAGAAAGAAAAACCCACCGAACCCCAGAAACCCAGTTCCAATAAATATTGGCACAGACTCACACCCAACAAGCGCTCCAATAGCGCCGTCAACATCTCAAACAACGTGACAACTGCACCGGACGGTAAAATCAACGGGTACCCACCGGGACCCGCGAAACCAGCGCGGACCTACAAGGCTCTCAACAGGAGCAAGAGTTTTGCTATGGGAGCTCCTGAACAGGAGACTCATCCACGTTACGTATCTACAATGAATCGCAATTACTCAACTATGTATAAATCTAACCCCCACCTGAGCCGGCTCGATGAAACTCCAGAACAACTTAAAAGCCCAGGAATCGTGTCTATTATTAATCGCAGTCAGCGCGATCTCGCCGATGCAGTATCTCGTGAAACAGAGCGCAGACGTGACGGCCTATTTGGAGCTAGATATGGTAAAACAGCCCCGGTGACCAACGGACATACAAATGGCTACAGTAAATCTTATGATGAAACTGATAAGAAAAAAATATTCCTGAAAGGGCTTCGTGAAAGAGCGCCAGAATTATATCAAACGCTTCACGCAGACGACGAATCAGACGGCAGCAGGTTATCGTCTCGATACAACACACCGTCGCCACATTACAAAGACCGTATCTCAGAAGAACGGAAAACACCATTGTATAAGACAGAATCGCTCAATAGGGAAACGAGTCCCTTCGTATCCCGCCTAGATTCAAGGATAAAGTCGCCGGCGATACGGAGAGGAAGCAACAGTAGCGATAACTATTCAGAGACGTACCGGTACACCACTCGCTCAGGTGATCCCGAACGTCCCAGCGTCACAGACACCGTTGAAACCGTTAGTAAGAAGATCGTGCCATCCAGAGACGGCCGCTCAAAAGAGATTATTGAGTCAAGGGAAATAAACTCAGTGACGAAAAGCAGGGGGTACAAAGGCGAACCAATAGCGAGCCCCAAGTATATAGAAAACGGTATCCGCCCCGCTCCGCACGGATATGAGTCCAAGAATGGTCCTTTGTATTCGGAACGAAGGAGTAGTAACTATAAAGTAATCGAGAAAATAAGAGATTATTAGTAACATGTATAACATTGAGAAAAGTTAATTTTAAATGTTTATTCTGCCATATTTTTTCGAATGTACTAAATGAATCAAAGTCATACACAGACTGAATCTTTGAAACGCTTTAGTTAGTAAGTTATCTAACTTTATTTTCACACACAGTAACTGTTGTTAATGTTCGTTTAAGGAGCTTCGTTTTATCATGTAAAAAGTCATAGAGCTTTACTAATTTAACTATAATATTGGTTTTTAATTCCGTCCAGTGTACTTTTAACGAATTTAAAACATTTTCGGGTACCTACGTAAGTTTTTACAATCGAAAGCGTTAACTTTGTGAATAGCTTTATATTTTTTTAATAACATTTATTGATACTGTTTAAGAAAATAATAAGTAAAAGTAATAATAAATTAGATAAGATTTTATAATAAAAATGTATCAATAAAATTATAATGTGTTAATACGCACTAAAGTTTTTTGTTTTATTTTAAAACCACTTGATATAGTACCTAAGGACCATTTTATCTGTATCAATTCATAAAGGCGTACTTAAAGACTGCTATTGGAAAACTTTAAGAACGGCATCGTTTTAATAATAGCAAAAATTCTTTTTCCGAGGTTATAGTGAGCACTACTTATGAAACACTAGGTGCTGCACAAAATGGATGCTTATCTAATTGAAACAGTCCTTCAATTTACGATGACTGTTGGGGTAGACGGGTTCTTGAGTGCAGTCCGCGAATCAGCAAACGTAAGGTAGGACGCCCTTAGGCTAGGTGGAGCGACGATCTTCGTAGGGTGGCTGGTAGCAGCTGGATGAGAGCTGTTGAGAATCGAGCTGAATGGCGTGCAATTGTAGAGGCTTTTGTCCAGTAGTGGACTGCTATAGGCTGATGATGATGAGTATTTAAAGAAACAATTAAAAAGCCATTCTGTCTCGCGTGGATCCATGTTAAGGGAAGGGTGGAGCGACTCAGAGGGCCTAGACAAGTGACAATCGCCTCGAAAGCGTTTCGTATTTTTACAATGACTTTCAACAGGATTGACATAAGCTTTTCTATAGCTTATAGTCCTATACATTTTTGCCGATAGAATGTTACTTTGTCTAGGGCCTCTGGAGTGGTTAACTGCCATTCAAGCTTGGAAATGCATCGTAAGATTTTGACTGATGTTTTTTGTAACTCATAGAAGTGAATATGTGCAGGTATTCTTGTGAGTAACTTAAACCGTAATCCGAAATTTCAATTCGATTCGTCGATGCTTATCCGAGTTACATGATGATCAAAAAGGATGCAATTAGTAATGTGTTCAAACGTGTAAACTAAACAGTACCTACTAAGTTATAAGAGGCAGAACGTTTAATTCCAAACAATGTGTTGTTAGTAAATGGATAACACAAAACGAAATAAAGTATAACAGTTTATATTATTTAGCAATAATTCCAACTAAGGATTGCTCTTATAGTTTCAAGAGGAAAATAAAATGTTCTGTCAACACATACATATTGGCATATTTTTGTCTATAGACAAAAATGTGCCAAAATACAGTACACAGTACTCCTAGAGTGCGTTTCATCAAATAGTTCCTATGCCGTAATGTTGGCTCCACTGTTGTAGGACCAATACAAATACGCTACACCGCTATGGCGCTACCTAATAGGTTTGTGTTTTTTTATTTTAACAGTGTCCAATATTACTGTATACTATGTATACTATACTATATTACAATACACACATCACATTACAATATTACTTTGTATTATTACTTTAGTTTTATAGTTTTATTTTTTTTGGTTACCTTTATCTACATAATAATTGCATGACAGGTACCAACAGAATGTCATCTTTTTACGTCCAGCTACTTTTTTGTAATAATTATTTTAATTTTAGTACATCCAAAAAACAAAGTTTTTCTGTCACAACAGGCTTCATCTAGCAGCTTTACCTAAACTATAAGCTGATATTCGATGGGATGCGATGCGGTGGGTCTCACGCGACGATGTCGCGGGCAGAAGTTAGTGTGAAATATTTCTGTAGCTTTTACATTTTCCAAATTACGAAAACAAAAACAGAGACTACCTCAGTACTCAGACAGTAAATTAAAATGTATTTGTTTATACAAGGTACCTTGAATAATCAAAGGCTACATGAACTGCTTTTATAAACCCTGTTACAAGTACACACGGCTACACATCAAGCTATACATTTCCAGTATAAGCTGACCTCGCATCGTACGAAAATCCTATAAAATGCGGCATCAGCATAAACTGGAAATGTATGTGTAGCCGTGTGTACAAAAAAAAAAGAATAGGCATAAATTGGTGTGTAATTGTACAAATAATTAGCTATTTGCACAAATGTTGATGTTGATGGATGACAAATCTACATTATTAACATTATTATCGAATGATTACGTCATTATTGAATCGATGTATTGTTAGAACATGTTGAATGTTAATGTTGGATCCGATGCCAACAAGTGTCGCAGCTTATTGAACTTGTAAAGAGTAATACCTCCTTCTGAAATGTCATAACAATGTAATATGTGAAAGAAAGTCCGCCGCCGCGTCAGTCTGTCGTCCTGGGGGCCAAGTCTACTAATTTACAAACGTGTCAGTGGTCTCGCAATGATGAGTTTTTGACAGAATTTGTATGGCATATCTGTCAAAAACTGATCATTGTGAGACCACTGACACGTTTGTAAATTAGTAGACTTGGCCCCCTGTTCGCGATAAACTAAAAAATCGGCCAAGGGCGAGTTGGACTCGCGCACAAAGGCTTCCGTACCATTATGGTTCCCTATCCATTTGCATAACATTTTAAGACATAATATAACATGGCATACTTTTGTTTATCCTAACAATAGCATACTAATATTTTCGCATATCAGCAAACGCATAATTATTTTAAGCATAATTTCACCAATCATAATAGTGTATAAACATAACATTCAAAAGCATAAATATATTTACGCATAATGACATTAAAACATATTTTTTAAAGGCATAAGAAATACGCATAATAATTAACTGCAACAGAATAGATACACGTTAATAGATTCTAGTCGTTTTTGGCACTCGCCGGCCGCTGCCGCGGCACCGCTCGCTTCGCTCGCTCGGATCGTGCGTAGGGGGTCACAGTTCTAACCTAACCTAACCTAAACTACCAAACATTATTTTTGTAATAAATACGTAAAAACAACTTAACTTTGTTTCCGTTATTCGAATATTTTTTTTATGCCTTAACACTATTATGCTAATAGTCATTACGCCTAGTAACATTATGCGAATAAAATTTTTGACAAAACAAATTATACAGCAAGATAATTATGCCAAAAAAATTGTATGGCAAATAAAATTATGGCAAATAATTATTAGACCAAAAGAAATATGCCAAAATCGTTGTGTCAAAGAATATTATGGAAAAAAAACATTATGCGAAAAAAAGGGGTCCCTTTTTTGTTATAGCGGCAACAGATATACATCATCTGTGAAAATTTCAAGTGTCTAGCTATCACGGTTCATGAGATACAGCCTGGTGACAGACGGACGGACGGACGGACGGACAAACAGACAGCGGAGCCTTAGTAATAGGGGCGCCTCGCTCGAGACTGCTGCGTTTTTAAACAGAGCGTAGCCTCACACAGCGCAGCACAGCATGGTTTGTTTGTATTCTCATTAAAATATTAGACGAGCGTGTTGACCAAACATAGCACAGCACAGTACAGCGCAGCATAGCTCGATGTTGATTTGTCACCCATAGGGTCCGTTTTACCCTTTGCGTACGGAACCCTAACAACTACTGCACCGATTTTCATGCTGTTTTCACCAATGGATAGTGTGGGTCTCGAGGAAGGTTTTAGTATATAATAACCGACATCCACGCGGGCAAAGCCGCGGGCATCGGCTAGTATGAAATAATTTCGGAAGTTGGTGCCGCTTTATAATGAACCACAAGCATGCTACTCATTGTAAAAAAAAACAATAATTATAACTCGAAAACTATCAAGAATCGCGGAACATACATCTAGTTTTTTTTTTTATGACATCATTATTTGGACCACTTTGTATATAGATATGGATTGATATTCACGAATGAAAGTCTTTAACTGATTTTCAAGCTAGCTCGGTAACTCCTGTTTATTCCGGATAATTTCATTCCTGATTTTATCTTTCAAAGAAACTCCGAGCATTGTACGCTCCATAGCTCGCTGACTGACCTTGAAAATTTAAACAAGGAATATAAATTTGTGGACTAGCCCGACTTTCAGTTTCCATGCTTCGTATGTCATAACGACTGCCCCGTTGGTCTCGTGGTCGCAAGCGCGACTGCAGAGCGTGGGGTCCTGGGTTCGATTCCTGGGTCGGGCAAAGTGTTATTGGATTTTTCCATTAGGAATTTCGTAGTAACAGCCCGGAGTTTGGAAGTTGGCGGTGTGATACCCCCGTGCCTCGGAAAGCACGTTAAGCCGTTGGTCCTACGCCTGATCTCTCTCCGGTCGTGTCGGATTGCCGTCCCATCGGACTATGAGAGTGAGGGAAGAGAGAGTGCACTTGTGTCTGCGCAAACACTTGTGCACTATAATATCTCCCGCGCCGATGGCTAGTCTCCGTTGAGATTGGCCGCCGTGGCCGAAAATACGGTCTGGAGGACTATTATGTCATAACGGGCAGGAAACACTGTTTGAAGACCTTAGTCTTCCAACATTGCGGGATAGGAGAAGACTTGACGAAATTTTCTAAACGCTGCCCAATCCAACTCAGCCTTTCGCATTACACTGCTGGACATAGGCCTCTCCCAGGCTGCGCCACAACACCCTGTCCTCCGCCTTCCACATCCAATCTGGCCCAACTTTCTCCGAATTATCCGAATTGCGATGCCTGGCCGAATTGCGTTCTTTGTATCTATAATTTATTAGAATTACGTTGCCTGTCTACCTGATGCAGGTGTGGATAACATTATATTATACTAGCATGTCGAATATTTTATTGTTTGCATTATTTTCATTACCATAGTGTGGGTATATAAACCAGTTCCATCGCGTTAATTCAGAATATTTTTCATTTTCGTTGCGATCGGTAAATACTTTTTTTTTGTTAGTAATGTTGGAAATTCTAAAGTTAGGTCTCGTTTTAACAATAGCAGGATGGTGTGATTCGGCAAATATTTTGTACGTCATCCCTTACTCAGTAAAGTCGCACTACATAATGCAGAGGCCGGTGGGTCTGGAGTTAGCTCGTAGAGGACACAACGTCACCGTTATCACAGCTCACAGGGAACACGATCATCCACCGACGTATCACCAGGTTATGGTAGGGAATGCAACCCTTTGGGATGTAGTTGGTAAGAATCATCTACGTTTTTCAAAGGTGTCTCTCGTTCATATCCGCATTACTCAGGTATAGTTTTATTCAACGACGAGGGTGTTGTGGAAATCCGTTTGTACTCACTTACATTTTTTAATTATTTTGAGAATTTCCAGAGAAGCGTAGGAAAGTGACACTATCTAATCTATTGCTTGGATAGTGTACTTTGTCCGTATCATTTAATTTCCAATTATTTCTTTCTATTCATGTATATGTTATGTAATGTGTGAGTGTAACGTGTAATGTGTTGCCACGTAGTTAATAGTGTCGTTAGGTTAGTTTGTAAGTTTTATTAACATAGTTTTTAAGTCTTTTTTACTAATACTTTGAAGATTGTATGAATCTACTTCTATGTGTGATCCGAAATGAATGAAATATAATTTATAATTATTTTCAGGAAGGGAACGACCAAATCTTTTTACTATGGCTGAATATTCCGCTGAAGATTTTCATAGAGAAGCTTTGTGGAAAGGTGGATTAGCTCTCACTGAAGGATCTTTGAAAGCCCCTGCAGTTCAATCACTTTTAGGAGAAAACCGTTCCTTTGATCTGGTCATCAGTGAATTGTTTTTCCAGGAAGCCACATACGTTTTGGCACACAAATACAATGCTCCATTAGTGCTTATATCTACTATGGTAAATTGTGCGAAGCATAACCTGATAACTGGAAATCCTTTACAATTGGCCACTGTAAGCTTCGAGTTTTTGGATGTGAATAATCCAACCAGCTTTTGGGGAAGACTGAGAAACTTGTATTTGAACGTTTATGATTACTTCTGGTGGCGATTCTGGTTTTTGCCAAAACAAGAAGAGTTGGTGTTGAAATATATTCCTAATCTCCCGCAGCCGGTGCCTAGCTTGTATGAATTACAGAAAAATGCGTCATTGGTGTTACTAAATGGTCACTTCTCCTTCCAATCTCCTGTGGCATTTCTTCCGAATATTGTGGAAATTGGTGGATTGCATTTGTCAGAGAGTGATTCTCAACTACCGGCCGTGAGTAATGTGTTATTAGTTGTCATTATATAACTTGTTGTCTTTATGTACTAAGGTTTAATCGAAAGCTTCAACGAATTGGACAAACATTATTAATTTCAATGAAATGTGTATGAATGAGGTATTGTCAATGTTTCGTTTTGTTTTTTTTTTCAGGATCTGCAAAAAGTCTTAGATGAAGCTTATCAAGGAGTGGTTTATGTCAACTTTGGATCCAATGTCCGAAGCTCCGAGCTACCAATTGAAAAAAAAGATGCTTTAATCAATGTTTTCAAACGACTGAACCAAACGGTTCTTTGGAAATGGGAAGCTGAGAACTTAAACCAAAAGCCGGACAATGTTGTTGTTAGAAAGTGGTTACCTCAAAAGGAAATATTGTGTAAGTTGACTACTTAGTTATTATGTTAAAATGTTTAACCAAAAAAAAAAAAACCAGCCAGGCTGAATTGGGAATGGGCCGGCCACGTTGCACGAATACACCCGGAGAGATGGGCGCCTGAAGGAGGACATCCGTCGAGGTAGACCGCGGCGAAGGTGGTGTGACGATCTAATAGGGAATATGCATGTGATTCAAATATGGGTCAAATATTTTTTTCTATAAACTATGTTACTTCAGAATTATGCCTCCATCAATATTTTTGAATAAAATTTCTTTTTGAGCGAGAAATAAATTTTTAAAGAGTCCCAAAAAACTGTGGGTAATTCAAATACTTGAAAAGGCTAAGAGCGGATGTGACGTAACAATCCGGAATAACAATCAAAATGTTAATGTCAAGTCAATCAACAAGTGTCAAGTCAATGTCAAACGCTCATAGAAAAAGGAGTTTTTGACGTTGACTTGACAGTTGCTTGTCTGTTTTCACGAACTGTGACGTCACCACACCAAGTGCGCCAAATGGAGGGCGTTTAAATAGCCCGGATCGGTTGGATATTTTTAAACATTTTTTTAACTACTTTAAATTGCTTTTTTGCCGTCGAATTTTTTTTTACTATTATTTGACGATGTAAACTATCGAATAAAAATATTAAAAAAATACATGCATATTCCCTATTATGTTTGCAGGGTCAACATGGCCAGAAATCGCACAAAATAGAGAGCTTTGGAAGGAAAAAGGCGAGGCCTTTGCCCAGCTGTGGGACACATAATAGGCTAAGAAAAAAAAAAAAAAAATCACGAAATTAAATTACACACACAATTAAATTATTACTCATCGCATACCATTTGTTTCAAAGCTGAAATTATTCAAAAGGTGAAACGACAGACGGTCGCGTGACGTTAGTACTAAAGGACATTTTATTTTAACAGCACATCCAAACATCAAAGTGTTCCTGTCTCACGGAGGTCTAATCGGTACGCTGGAAGCTGTATTCCATGGAGTACCAATCATAGGGATACCAGTCTACGGCGACCAATATAAGAATTTGCAAAAAGCAGAAGAGGCTGGCACTGGAACTACCTTATTATACCATGATATCAATGAAGAAAACCTTGAAAGACTTTTACATGAATTCTTAAAAGATGATACTTATTTGAATAGGGCTAAGGACTTATCTCGTAGGTTCAAAGATAGGCCGATGAAGCCTTTAGACACAGCAATGTTTTGGATTGAATACGTCATCAGACATAAGGGTGCTGATCACATGAAAAGTCCGGCCATTAAACAAAGTTGGATAACTTATAACATGCTTGATGTTTATGCTTTCATTATTGTCTTAATTGGATCACTTGTCTACATTATCTATAAAACTGTTAAAATGTTTAATGAATCCCAATTTCTCGTTAAGATTTGGATTGGAAAAAGAAAGCAGAAATCTCTGTGAGATGTGTGTACTTTTTTTAATATAAAGGCTCTTACACACAGGGGCGATTCGCCGCGCGACGCTACGCCGCCGCATTGTTCGCCGTGAAGTTTTCTCAGAAATTGTTTTGTTAAAATTCGCGTCGCGCGGCGAATCGCCCCAGTGTGTAAGAGCCTTAAACCTAGCAATATTTACATCATAAGTGGTAAACATTGAATACCTAACTAAGGTTATGAACTACATTTTTCATTACGTACATATCTACTTATCAAAAATAATTAATTAAGAACATCGAAATAAACTATTAATTTAGCTGTTTGTTTGTTTCATATGAGTAATTTTTCATGCACACATCTTCAACATGGTACCTAATAATGTGGAATTATAGATACGACGACGAAGAAGCAAACGTGTGCTGTTGATAAAACGAAACTTGGAATCTTGCGAATATCTTGGAATCAAGTGTTGCCCCTACAATGTTGTTTCTGAAATCCGAAATAAAGGCATGTAACTTAAATAAAAGTGAAAAATCATGAGCACAAGTCTGCATCCTTTTTTTTTTTGTAAAATCTTTGGGAGCCAACTTTATAAGAATGAAGTCTCTTCGTAGTTCGTCAATGCTATGGTAGATGGCGTTGTTACAAAAAGTATCTACGTTCGGTGTATGGTGGAACATAATTATGAAAAACCACAGATATTATAAGAAAAACAAAAAAAGTAATCTATACAAAAGCTGTTTTAGCAAAACCTTAATACTAACAATTTTCTAGTGAAATTTAACGTAATTAACATAGATATACTGTAAACAAAGAACTAATAGGGACATTAGGACGGTGTTTTGCATGGACAAGGGCCAAGGGAGTTTAAATACGAATATTTCTTACCCGAACCGTCCCTAATCTTATTATCATCTATAAGCAACAAATTGTTTCAACTAAATAGAGCTACCATTGTTTGCACACAATAATCCGGATATGAGAGTGGATAACAATTAAAGGGTATAATAAATAGGTATCTCGGACTATTCAATGAGGCAACCTTTACCCTAAAACTTGGGTCTATCTTGTAGAATTTGTTAGATAATTTATTTATAAGATCAGTGATTAGGGTCTAATATTTGAAGAGTTAAGTTTTTTTTGGTATAACATTAAAAAAAAATGGCAAATGAACTTGAACTTTTATCTATTTAAAAACGTAACGTACTTACCTACTTTTTTTGGGAAATGTTTAACTGAACCTCTAAAAACTATTTGGCCTTCTAATGATGCACACTTTTTAAAATGATTGAGCCTCTTTTATACTGTGGCCCATAGACTACTATTATATATGAGCTGTGGCCTTTACTCACTGTTGGTCGCAGTGACTAAGCTAGGATATCACAACCAAACGGGTTAGATTAGGTTAGAACTGTAACCAATCACGAGCGAACCAAATTTGCGACTGTGCAATAGCATGGTCGCGAATCTGTAAATTACTTAGGTTAACTGTAGATTAAATAAGAAACATTTAATCTGTGGATTTCCTTGGTTAATGAGGAAATCTTTACAACTGAATATTTTATGTACCTACTTAGATAACTATCTGTATTTTTACCTACGTCACAATTTAAAGGCACATTATAAAAGTCAGGAACTGGCATTTAAATAGATGAGAAATTGGCGAAGGGCTGCTAACGAGCACACGACTAGATTCTAAAGGCAACACGGAAGCAAAAATATAGGATATGGATATGAGACGCTGGGGAAAATAGCGGATTTTAACTATCCATTTATAAAACGGGGTATTTTAAATTATTTTTGTTATAGATTAGATTTTGTAGAAGGTCCAATATCCATAAAATGATAATGTTTTTTTTAATGAAATCAATCATTCAAAGAAATATGTATATTTCAAAGTACCAACGACATTTATGGTTTAAAAAAAGTTTAGGAAAGGTTTTCTAAGTTTAGGAAAGGTTTTTAGGAAAGGTTTTCTAATTACATACCTTTTTAAATAACAACTCAACCGTATTGAATTTATCTATTCATCGTTCATAAAAATAAATACTTAATATCAAAAGTGGAATTTATTAAAACGTTTGTAGTTCAAACTTGAGCTGTGACACTACGAAAAAAATCTACTTCGGACAACACGATCACTAATGTACCTTCTACTATGTTATTGTAAAGTATGCTCGTCAGTTTAGTATAATGTTTCTAAGCAGCGGCTAGTGTCCATTTAGAATAATTTAAAAACAAAATCGCTTAAATTTCGAATAAAAAAGTTTCATTTCAAAATGGTGCGTGTTTTTCTAAACTTCTTCATTTAACTTTTCTCTATTCGTGTAAAAAGTTTTTAAATGAAGTTTTTTTTTTCAGAATTCCTTAAAATTCGTTTTGTTTTTCTTGACCGTGGCAAAATATTGTGAGTGCGCGAATATTTTGTATGTGGTGCCTTTTACATCGAAATCTCATTATATTATGTTAAAACCTATTGGATTGGAGCTGGCTCGAAGGGGGCATAATGTAACTGTAATTACTGGTAACAGAGTAACTAACCCTCCGCCGAACTATCACCAATACATGGTGGATAAAAAAGAGATTTGGGATATTATTGGTAAGTCTATTAATATTTTTATGATAATGTTTTATATAAGTGTGTGGAAGAGGAAGATGGAGGCCTTTGTCCAGCAGTGGGCATCAGAGGCTACATGTACAGTTAAGTTTTACTTACGCCAATTCCGATAAAACTCGTTTTCGCGAATCTTACTTATGTTAGGAATGATCTAAGTATGATAATTATGTCATTACATAACATACTTAGATCATTCCTATGAGGAAAAATAATATGAGGAAAACTCTGATTACGAGTACTTATGGTGGAAAATTACTTCACGTTAGGGAGAGTTACATAAAGTACGGTATCCGCAAACAAGCCTGAGATATAAATGTTTGGAGTTTTAGTTTTAATTTGTAAAATGTAGGTAAGTATTAACATTCTATTTTTTGTGTTAAAAATTATATATATATTTTTTTTTGTGTTCTTACAATGTGTCCCAGAGCTGTCCCTCCCATTTCTCTTTTCTTATTCCAAATTAATTATTTTTATTCCTAGCAATGTCCGTTACATTTCTAATATGATTCAATTGATAATTATGTATGATGAGACGTTGAAACATCATTTTACGATTGCTGTGTGAAACATGAAGCGACAATGTAAAATGCAAGCCATAAATCGACATTATTTCTATTTCTAGGAGGCGGCAGACCAAATGTCTTCACCATGGTAGACGTATCTGCGGAGCAATTCCACCACAACATTCTATGGAAAGGTGGCATAGCTTTCACAGAACTTGTACTAAACTCAACTGAAATCAGAACCCTTCTCAAAGAAGACACAAAGTTTGACTTGATCATCAGTGAACAGTTCTTTCAAGAAGCGCTAAATGTTCTAGCCTACAAATACAATGCTCCTTTAGTCTTAGTTACGACATTCGGGAATTGCATGAGACACAATATTGTAACTAGGAACCCACTACAGTTGGCCACGGTTGTCTCAGAGTTTCTCGATGTCAGGGAGCCGACATCATTTTGGGCTAGACTGAGAAATTTGTATTTCACAGTATACGAATACGTTTATTGGAGATACTGGTATCTAGAAGAACAAGAAAAGCTTGTGAGGAAGTACTTGCCAGACTTACCGAAACCGGTCCCCAGTTTATACGACTTGCAAAAAAATGCCTCCCTGTATTTGATAAATGGACATTTCAGTTTTGATACATCAGCGGCGTACCTTCCAAATGCAGTGGAAATTGGAGGAGTACATTTGACTGAGGGTGGCACAAAGTTACCTGAGGTATGAACCCTGATTGTCCCATACTAACTTAATTTTAAGCACTAAACTCATCCCTCCAAAGATTCTAAACACATCCAAGCTAGCAAGGAGAATTTAATATTAGATATTACTATTGGTTATTAACCTTTGGATCTTTTTTGTATAACGTCTTTACTAAAACTTGTTCTATGCCTACATAAAAATAACCATAAAGGCTCTTACATACTGGGGCGATTCGTCGCGCGACGCGACGCCGCCGCATTGTTCGCCGTGAAGTTTTCTCAGAAATTGTTTTGTTAAAATTCGCGTCGCGCGACGAATCGCCCCAGTATGTAAGAGCCTTTTAGCTAACTTGACACTAACTGGAAACGTTTTCATAAAAAGTTGATCGAATGCCAAGGACACGCACAGGTCGATGGAATTTGAAATAAAAAACTGGAAATAATTATTATATCATTAAAATGTTGTTTCGCTTTTTACTTAGTAATCTGTTTTAATTTCAAGATAATTTATTATGCATATGTTGTCTTTATGGTGGAGGCACAACTATGCAATTTCTAACATTTTAGGCACGCTTCCAAACCACATGCAGTACTTCGTATTTAGTAACTTATAAGGCTTAAGTCTCCTATGTGCGTTTGCAGAGGAATTTATAAAACACTAGCTACACCCCGCGGTTTCACCCGCATAAGTCTCGATCCCGTGAGAATATCGCGATAAAAATTAACCTATTTCTCCAGGTCATGGTCTACCCCGGTGGCAAACATCATCCAGATCCGTTCAGCCGTTTTGTAACAAACAAACCAACAGATCACATTCGCATTTATAATATTAGTCAGTATAGGATAGTTAGGATTAGGATTTTGTACTTGTAACAGTTTCATATGATTTGGAATAGGAAAAATTTCATTAAAATCACTAGCCTAATAATGACATAGATACTGGAAATTTGATTGTTGTAAGTATGTACTTGCTATTATTTTCCTACAAGACGAATAAAAGTAATTAGATAGGATATGCTTTATTGTACACAAAAATAAATAATCATATCCATTCATTTTCCATTCATCCATAATTCATTTCTAAACCTTTATATCTTCAGTCGATCGTGATCAATAGTGATCACTACGATTAGAGATGACGACATTGCACGTGAGAATGCAATGCAATGTTGATATACTTTGGCCTATAAACTTATCACCTGTCCCGTAATTTTTAAGAACGTTCGCATTCAAATCTTAATCGCAATCTGTCAAAAATACAATCAATTTACCAACATTTTTGACAAGTTTCACAGATTGCGACTTGAATGAAACGTTTTGAATTGGCCTTCTGGTAGCCGCATGAGCAATACACGATTATACCTACCGAATCATAAACACTACTATTCGTTGTATATCATTACTACTACGTAAGTGGGTGTCTTTATCTCCCAACATAATAACTTAGGACAATTATCTAATGTTATTGAATTGTACAAATTGACATCTATTAAGTTGTGTGTAATGTTTCGTTCTACTGTTCGTTCATCGTCATTCATAATGTTCAATTTAGGATCGTTACTAACATTTGGTACGCATTGTTTTCTAGTACTTGAGTTGTATACCGCTTACATCGTCTACGAGTTGTTGATGGTACATTATTATTTTGGGCTGGTATTAGAATAGGTGGTTCTAAATTATGGGCTGTATTGTCTGATACTAAGATACATAGTTTATTAAAATCTACGTCATCTTAATATGACAAGGAGGCATCCTATTACATAAATCTACTGTGCTTATATTGATTTTATTTTTTGTCAAGATAATTCTACCATTGGTCATTCGCGTATGAATAAAATTGTTGCAGCCCACTTTTGTTACTGGTCCAGTACCAATTCTTATTATTTGATACAATTTGACAACATCCACGAAGTGCTTTATACAAACTCAATTCTGTTTTTTTTTGTTTAATTAAAATACGAAATTAGAATTATTCATTCCAAATTAAAGCGCTTTATTATGCCTACGATTAATTGAAAATGCATTTTTTCGTGTTTCTGCAGTATTGATACTGATAAAAAATATTGATTTTTTGCTCATATTTTTTTCAATATTTGTTTTTTGATAGTCAGTTAATATACATAATAAATATGTCAACACAGACTTTAAACAAACTGTTTCAACATTGAAATACTTTATACATAATATTACTTATTACTTAATAACCCATATTTATTCGATATGGCTTTCTCCTTCAGTAAACATTTCTCATTTGGATATTTTTTATAGGATCTTCAAAAAATATTAGACAATGCCAAACATGGAGCCGTGTATATGAACTTCGGATCAAATGTACGCAGTTCAGAGTTGCCAGCTGAAAAAAGAAACGCAATCCTCAACGTGTTCAGGAAACTAAAACAAACCGTCCTTTGGAAATGGGAAGACGACAAATTGGAGAACAAACCAGATAATCTTATTGTAAGAAAATGGTTGCCGCAAAAAGAAATCTTGTGTAAGTATTGATTTTAAATTGATTAAAATATAGAACAAAAAAATGCTGGATCAGAGATAGATACTGCGCATTATTTGAACATGAGATTGAGAGTATATGCTACTAATAATTTATTCTCTAGATCATTAAAAAAAATACCATATTGAATGCAAATGACTTGAATAAATTACACAAAGTCATATTTCTCAGTCTAAGTATGTTTCTTGCAGCTCATCCAAACATCAGAGTATTCATAGCACACGGCGGGCTAATAGGAACACAAGAGGCTACATTCCATGGAGTTCCAATTGTAGGCATACCAATCTACGCAGACCAGTACAACAACTTATTACAAGCCCAGTCTCTAGGCTATGGCAAAATATTGGAATACCCACATATCAATGAAGAAACGTTATCTCAAACGTTGAATGAAGTTCTCACAAATGATTCCTACAGGATAAAGGCTAAAGAATTGTCGGTTAGATTCAAGGATAGACCGATGAACGCTTTGGATACCGCCATGTTTTGGATCGAATATGTTTTGAGAAATAATGGAGCACATTATATGAAGAATCCAGCGTTGGAATTAAGCTGGGTCGCGTATACGATGATTGATGTTTATGCTTTTATTTTAATATTAGTACTGGTGGCTGTGTACGTGATTTTGAAAGTACTAGGGATTATAATAAGCTTATTGAACTCGAAACCAAATAAGAAGCAAAAGAAGAAGCGAACTTAAGAGGCGTTGTGTTATTATATACAGTGTGTAAAAATACCCATCACATAGCCGTCAACTACGTATTCTATACATAAAAATAATTGATGGGAAACGACTTTTATTTTTGGTGTAAAAAATCGCTGTTTACGGCAGTGGAAACGTAACCCACGCCAAACATTGCGTTTATACATGCAACGGTGAACCGTTGTAATTGCAAAGTTTTTACACGAGTAGATAATTATCTAAATAGTATAAAAAGTAATACTTGAGTAAAAATAAAAACCTGTTGATTTAGGTTTGAACTTTTTCAGTCATGGCGTCATAAATATTTTTCGTTTATTTCTATTGCCAGTTGTTCGTTTTACCTTATTATGCCCACAAAATAAAAAAGAAAGGAAATAAATAAATATATTTTCATTCTTTTCACACACAATATAAAAAATAATCTTAAAACTAAAATAAAAATATATTCTGTCTCCTGTCTCGCTGCTGCACCAAATAGGCCCAGTTCACCAAAATGACAAGTGCGTAACTCTGGTTTTCAACTGGACCTAAACATGAAGGTCCTTGCAAGAAAATAATTTAAAAAAAACTCAACTTTCCATTTTCCAATCTGAAAAACCCCTAAACATAGCCACACTACGCCGTAACACCGTACCTGAAACTACGTACAGTTTATAATTAGACAAATATTTGAACGGAACATTGGTGTTTGAATAAGGCACAGGTTGGGGCGAGTCTTTTGTCCAGTGCCGCGAGAGAGTATGCTGTGGGCGAGTGCTCTGACTGACTTATGAATTTCGAATGCGACAGACTGAGATTGCGAACCTCTTTCATGTGTACTCAGACTTTCATTAGTACGCACTTTGTTTTTATTTTTTCTCAGTAAGTACATACACTGTCGTTCATAGTTGCTTGGCCTCCTTGCTAAAAACCGTTAAATACTTTGCAGATAGATAAGTACCCATATGGATGGGACGATAGTAACTATTCAATAAATAAATATCCTTTGAGCTTTGTGCAGTTGACAAGAATGAATAGTACATTTTGTTATCAAGAATTATTATTTTATTGATATGTATCGCTCAGCTCATAGACATCACATGAGGAACTTCTTCTCCTATGCTGAATTCTATTCAAGTTGAGGATACTTAAAAATAATGATAAAAGCTCAGCTACTGAGTAGGAACATACACAACTTAAAAGTCACCTACCAATTAATTGGTAGCTACTTTTGTCTAGATAATATGTATCTTTATCCAATTCTCTGCAGCACAAAATAAAACCATTCAATGGATCGCACAGAAAACTTCCCAGCTCGTCGTGAAGTCCGTTCATTACACATCGATTTTCGTACAATCCAGGTAAAAGTACAGTATGCATTGCAAGCACACACACGTATCACTAATTTATCAGTCGTCTGTCTGGAACCCTGAAAGGTAAATGTAAAACTAACAGAGTTGGGACAGGACGCAAATTAAAATCAACATACCGGCGCCGGCGACGGCCGTCGACCATCCGTCGGTTTTCGCATCCGTTTTTTGTCTAATCTCCTGTTGATACGTGCTGTAATTTTAGATATTCACGCCATTTTCAAAATTTTAAATGGGTTTTTGATTTAGATTCTCGTATATATTTTTTCTTTGTGCAGAATCTGAATCCTACTAATATTATAAATGTGAAAGTTTGTGTGTTTGTGTGTTTGGATGTTTGTTACTCAATCAGGCAAAAATGGATTTGGATGAAATTTGGCAAACAGATAGCTTATAACCTGGATTAACACATAGGATACTTTTTATCCCGATATTCCCACGGGATCGAGACTTACGCGGGTGAAACCGCGGGGCGCAGCTAGTAAATTATATAGTAAGTACCTGTCTGGTCAGGCGTATTATGTAGATCGATTAGTTAGGATATATATTCGTATATTGTAGTATATTAGTTCAATATACTACAATTATATTCTCAATTAAGTATGCAATGTGCAAGCCTTTTTTTTTTTTTTTGAGCGTGGGAAATCATCCAGTGACTTCTCCCGCTCTGGGCGGCGCGGAAGGGCGTGTCAGACTTTTACTGACTAAAACCCACCCGTGTTCCTTCAGTTGCCTGTTGCCAAGGTCCCGGTATCCCTTTCGGACTAACCCGCAACCCTGGCAGGCATCGGTCCTAGCGGACCCCGCCAATTGTGCTGACATCTCTCTGAGGCGCGCGTGGAACACGACGCGCCATCGACCCGGGCCTGGTCCTAATCGGACGGCGAGCTACCCATTGCTCGCCGTCCGCAAGCCCGCGCCTATCCGACGCCCAGGGCGTCTACAACGGCGGCGGTTAGGGGCGTGAGGGCGCAAACTTTGCCTCTCCCTCACGCGTTCCGCCTCCTCCTTCGCGAGCATTACTGCTTCGCAGAAGGAGGTGACTGCTTCCCATGCCCTCTCGCTCCGTACCATGGCCTGGACCAGAGCCGCAGAGCAATGTGCAAGCCTGGAGGCTTCTCCAACGGAGGCTGTGTTTCGGGCCACTTAGCTTACGCCCTCCATTACACATCTTAGATTCGGTCTAGACGGTTATAATGTAATAGCACTGTGGTTGCACCATTTGGCCGCTTGCATTGTCATAGTGTGCACTATGCCTACAGACATATTCAATCGATTGATTGCCAGCGTAACTTTTTTTAACGACACCCGAGTTTTCAGTTACCTATTTTAATTACATAACAATGTTTTTTTATTTTTATTTTTGTCTTTTTTTAGTCTGTTATGGTTCTTACACACAATTACATAACAAGCTATACCTTTTACAATATAAGCTGACCTTGCATTGTATAGGATATCCGTATAATGAGAGGTCAGTTTATACTGGAAATGTATAGCTTGATATGTAGCCGTGTGTACCATTCGTATATCACTACTTGCTATGTAAACAACAGGACAGGAAGTATTATAACATCATCAAGATACATAAAGTGGATTAAATACCTATGTGGTATCGAATCTAACTCACAAACGACCCAAGCAAAGTTAATACAATTTATATGAGACCACCGCGCAAGCTTCATCCTCTCAATGGAAAAGCCACCGCGCATCATTTTCATTTCATCGATAAGTATTTTCGTCAATTGTGGACCGATTCCACAATTAACGAAAATACTTATCGATGAAAACAAAAACATACCTACTGACGAACCTATTTAACCTCCTCCTTTTTTTTAAGGCGGGCTCCTTTTTTTAAAATAGGCCTGTCTACTGTATTGGCCACAAAGGTAAAACAAAAAAAATAATCTCTTTTTTCGGTCCATCTTTTCATTCCTAAGGGAAACTTACAATGTGCTATACCCTCATTCGGCAAAAACTATGAAAACTGCTTGCGTCGACCAGCATTGACAACCAGTGCTTGTTGGCCACGACAAGAGTTGGCTTAATTATTGGCGCCGGTTACCAGCGTTCTACACGAATGCGGCCTAATTAACAAATCCAAACACCACACACCAGCTTCATTTAACACCATCCTTCCTAAATTATTCAAAGGAACGGCCCAACCTAATTAGTATCAATTTTATCTGCAGACGACATAAAAGCGATTATTCGCCGCAGTGCATTTAGCGCAGACTACAGATATGAGACGGTTGGGCACAGAATAATACAGAAGGTCGGCTGCACGAGTGAAAATACACGCACACAGACATGCAAGTTTGATATTAAAAATAAATTAATTTGAATTAATTTAAAATTGATATTAATTTGAATAAATGACTTTTGATTTCAATTTTGCTTAAAGCGACGCAAGCGCAGTTTCGACTACAGTATTTTTATCCCTCAAAGCGACGCGCGGTTTACTTGTGGTAAACAAATATACAAACACGCAGTGAATGTGTGGGTGAAAACGAGTAGCGCCAGCACAACGTACCCACACTTCCACTTCGCCATTGTCGCGGACGGTACCGACAGCTCCTGCGCTTACACACACATTCATGGCGTGTTTGTACACTTGGTAACCACAAGAAAAGCACGCGTCGTTTCGTGAAATAAAAATACTATAGCATTCGGTTGAGAGCCAAACGTACGCATCAATGTGTGCGTACGCCTCTTTCCATAAGTTGGAAAATAGCCTTCTGTACCTACTTACTATTCTGTGATTTAGCGGAGACTACGGATACGCGACATTGGTCTATTTCGAGGCCAGGCCTATCTCATTAAGAGTTTGCAATTAAAACTTTGCAATCTGGTCGCCGTTCTGAAGGGAATTAACGCCAATGCCAACGCTTGGGAAATGAAAATCAGTCTTGAACGTCATAGACATTTTGCTGGATTGGGACTCGTTAGTGACGATTTGTAAGTTATTTTAGTTTTGGAGTTTAAAATTGAGGTAGAAATTGATTTGAGGCCTTTTCAAAACGATGGGCTACCTTTGGACCATCATTAATTTTGAAATGTTTACAGATTTATACAGAAAAACTACGGTACGATAAGGTTAAGTGCCTGTCTGTCTTCACGCTAGTGAAGTCGCATATCCTAGACATTGTCGTGACATTTATTGAAATGTGCAAGGACTCCTGTTGTTCCTTCTTTCCCATCAACTTCATCTACAAAGCCACTATTACTACTACAACAACTACGATACTACTTTTAATACTTTTCTCTCGTTCAAAGCTTCATATCCAGTTTCCTTTTTCCTTCCAGATAGGAGGCATATCACAGTCTCCTTCATAAAAGCCTGAAAAATAACAAGCTTTTATTATATTGCTCACATTACATATATAATTGTAGATATAGCATCCGCGTACGTCGCTTTTTATGCCAGCCGTCTATGTTCTAGCTCTGCATGCAACTTTTTGCTTGGCGAGCGCGAACAAAAACGATATTTATACCCGTCACAATACCGTGATGTACTGTGTGGAATTGAATGCGGAATGTGAGAGCCTTTTGTGATATTATATCAGTTCTAGCGAGGATGTTTCGTTTGTGGAGTTGCTAGGAAATGTATGAAACATGTTCTCTATGAGAAGTGAGGAAAACATGTTTTTTTTGTACCATTTATATCATGTACAAACAGATTTTGGCCATGCGATTCAGAGAAAAAGACAGAACTCCTTTGTAAACACGTCGTTTTGAAAAGGCTGGATATAGTTTTTTTTCTCCCCAATGCACAATTGGTTCGCCCAAAATGATATGGGACTAACATAACTGGCGTAATGTGAGTGTACTGTAGGTACACCTCTGCATAATCCTTCGGGGATTACATGCGTGATGATAAATACAAGTTATAAACAATTTGAGACCCAAAATGGGACTTTAATATTGTATTACGTGATGTTATTTAATGTTTTTTTCCTTAGACAGGATCTTCAATTTATTTGTTTTTGACTGTTTCTAATTTATGAGGCACTCGAAAACGTCTGAAAACTTTGTTTGAAACGTTATCGCTAACCAAACCGTTTTGAAACAAGTTTTCAATTCAGAAATTGATTACGAGACGCTGTTTGTTTTAGATTTTCATATAATATGTATATATTGAATTACTTACAACGATTGAAGAAGTCTTGTAGCTTTAATTATCATTTACCGAGCGGTAGGTATCTAACCGGAATTTGATAGTACAAGCACTCCGATTGGAAGTAAATTAAGGCTCTTACATACTGGCGCGATTCGCCGCGCAACGCGACGCCGCCGCATTGTTCGCCGTGAAGTTTTCTCAGAAATTGTTTTGTTAAAATTCGCGTCGTGCGGCGAATCGCGCCAGTATGTAAGAGCCTTTAAACTGTGACGCTTTTTCATGGTTTTGATTTTACATTTCAATTTTCACGTAGGAGCCTATACAGTACCTATACACTATTTTAAACACGTACTTCTTCATTTAGGACAACAATATCGAAAAAAATAGTTGGCCGAATTGAAGAAGTATCATGGTTGGAATACGTGGTTAAAATATTGCCAATGCCAGCCTTTTAGCTGATGCCAGCACTAAAGAAGAAGATAGCTGATGTACCAGAGTAAAAAAAAGTATTTATACTTTTTGTCCCGATATTCCCAAGGGATCGAGACTTATGTAGATGAAACCGCGGGGTGCAGCTAGTAGAACATAAATTGTAGACAATCAAATGAATTCTTGTCGATGTCTTCTGACATATTTTTAAGGCTGATACTGTACCAACCCAAATCCCGTGGGAAAGCTCAATACTTCATAAAGTGGGTTCAACCAAACTTACATTAAATACTCCCCCGCAGACAGGCGCGACGCGACGTTGCAATGCGATTCTGGTAGAACAATTTCCGTATAGTTTTCATAGCAATTGTTTTTCTAGAGTCGAGTCACGCCTGTCTGCGGGAGCCTTAAAATGTAGAGAGATACACATTTACCTGATAAATTAATGTAGGTACATAATATTGAACAACCCGCGCTAAGTACACAATGTACCTATCATATTTATAAACAAAATTTAATGTCAAACGGCTCATTGTTAAACTTAGCTCGTAACAAAATTTGACATTAAATTACAAACTTACGAACTTCAAAGTAATGGCTTCAATTGAAATTTGTTTTAACATTAATTTGTTCCGAGTTTAGAGTTCAGGAGCCGAAAATTACGATGTAAGAAGAAAGGGCGGCCTGAAACAAACTCCTGTCCGTTTTGTTTATAGAACATTGTTAATATTATAGGCATTAATACTACTGAATTTATTGTTTTTCGTTTCGTTGACAATTTGTTTTGAATTGTTTTTTGTGAAGTTCTGATTGGGACGTAGATTTGTGATAGCTAGGGAATACGTTTTTTAGCGTTGGATGTATCTTATACGAGTATTATAATTAATACTATGAGAATACTAACACAGTAAGTAGGTACTTAGTTTATCCTAGTTCTTCTAATGTAACAAAATGTAAGAAGAAACATGCAAACCAGATTTTTCATAACAAAAACAGTACTAAGCTTCTGTTTTGTTGTTTGCGTACCTAATTTATAGTAATTTAGGATTATTTTATTTATTTTTCGATAGTCATATCTTTAGTTTAGTGTAGTCTTAGCTTTATCATACATGACCGACATTTAGGTATATCACACAACCGGGGTCAAGAGGGTTACAGATAATTACGCTCATCGCTAGAATAAATGTTAATTACGGAAGAAACCCGATAAGGCCGGATAAGGAATATTTTTTACCGAGTTGAGTTATATAATAGATTTTTTTTATTGTAAGCCATTGCGTCATCATTATCTGCCTAGCCTTTTCTCAACTATGTTGGGGTCGGCTTCCAGTCTAACCGGATGCAGCTGAATACCAGTATTTTACATGGAGTGACTGCCTATCTGACCTCCACAACCCAGTATCTGGATAATACGATACCCCTTGGTAAGACTGGTAGTCAGACTTTCGGGCTTCTGACGACCCGTAACGACGGTCAAAGATCCATAAATGTCAGCCGGGACCAACGGCTTAACGTGCTTTCCGAGGCACGGAGGAGTCTCGGGGTCTCGGTTGTAAGCCATTGCGTCATAAACACAATAACCTGATTTCCTCGAAATTCAAAACACGGTGAGCAGTACTTCGGATCTGTTCATAACATGAACAGTAAAAGGTGCGCTTCCATGGTGCACAGTTTTTGGAGCAGCTCCAACAGTATCCTAAGCATGATTTCAAGTCGCCTAGACTATGTTTTCGTGGGTCGCTGTTGTGTTATGTCACATGGGTTGCCATAACGGTGATCCACTACTATTTGTTTGTTTATGTGAAGTGTCAGTCCTTACTAATAAGGTTGTTAGTCTTGCTAATCATTTTTGAGTCATATGATACTTGAGTAAAGATAATTATATTCTATTCTATAATATAGCGTCGCCTGTTATCCCCGAAGGGTGGTGGGCCATGTTTTATGGGGCGAGTCTATTGCCATCATCATCATCATCATTTCAGCCGACCGGTTCTGTAATTTATTAGAGAATTTTTAACACTATACTGCGATCGCCAACCCACGCCAGGGGTGGCGATGATTGCATACCTCACAAAAATGACAAGCACCAATATTGCCATCAACCGGGCACAAATCCAGACCCCAGGCTGCTGAAATTCCTGATGGAAAAACCTATTTCCTTCTCCAGGTCAAGGTCCTACCCCTGTGCCAAATTTCATCCAAATCCATTCAGCCGTTTCAGCATGAAAGCGTAACAAACAAACACACAAACTCACTTTCGCATTTCTAATATTAAGTTAGGATTAGGATTATTCTGCCGAAACTATAATCTACCTACTTAAGTTATCATCTGCCTAGCCTTTTCCCAACTATGTTGGGGTCGGCTTCCAGTCTAACCGGATGCAGCTGAATACCAGTATTTTACATGGAGCGATTGCCTATCTGACCTCCACAACCCAGTAACTGGGTAATACGATACCCCTTGGTTAGACTGGTTGTCAGACTTTCGTGCTTCTGACGACTCGTAACGACTGTCAAAGATCCACAAATGACAGCCGGGACCAACGGCTTAACGTGCTTTCCGAGGCACGGGGGAGTCTCGATATGTGAAAATGGTCACCCATCCACGGACCAACCAGCGTAGCTTAACCTGATGGATCGACCCGAGCGGCTGTTATTAATTAGCCACGAGCTCCTCTCCTCTCCAATCTACCTACTTAAGTATAAGCTTTTAAAAATTACAAAATGATCTTTACGGGCCTAAAATAAACACAATAACCTGATTTCCTCCTAAAATCAGTACACGGCGAACAGAGAGGTACTTCGGATCTTTTCATAGCAAATTAATCAATTAGAGCCTTGGCTCCAGGGAGGCAATCGCTGGGTGAAGCCTAATTATAACAGATTACATTAATCTCTTACGATATAACGGATCCGACGGGGCGTGGTCGCGATTTTCGCGTTTGTATTAATCTATACATCCATACTAATATTATAAATTCGAAAGTAACTCTGTCTGTATGTCTGTGTTTATCAACATACCATGCGTGCAAAGCCGCGGGTGAAAGCTAGTATTATATATACATAATTATTATTTATAAAAAAAAAAATAGTGGTATTCAGCTGCATCCGGTTAGACTGGAAGCTAACCCCAATATAGTTGGGAAAAGGCTAGGCAGATAATATATATATTAATTCGTGTTTGTCTGTATGTCCGCGTTATTCTTTTAAACCACGCAACAGATTTTGATGAGGTTTTCACCATCGTTTAGAGAATTTATTCCGGAAGGTTCATGTGTATAATTCGTTAATATTAAAGTTACATTTAACTAAGAAATCTCGATGTTTTGTCAAGTCGTAAAAATCGTTCGAAGCAGGAGTTGGTCGCTAGTTGCTTTTAAATTGCAGTGAGGTATCGTTTGAAGCTTGAAGCATGGTGACGGGGTAGAATAAATTTGTTACTTTTGAATTTCAGTAGATTTTGGAACAAACTCTATTCTATTGAAAATTTAGCCAGGAGCCCGTTAATCACGAATGATCAGTGATAACTGCCTAGACCAGGAGATCGCACTCACTCACACACTACATTCTAGGTGACACTGATACGAGGCATGCCTTTTAAGTTTTGTCGTTTGAAGAAAAAAACACAACTAGAACCTTATAGTACTTTTTATTGTTTTTCAAAGTATTCACCACGTAGCTTAATACACTTTTCCATTAGCTCAAACCAGTTATTATAACATTTATTCCACTCTAAAGTGGGGTGTTCAAAATGGCTGACTTGAAAGCGTCGACTGCTTCTTCACCGGACTGGAACCTTTGACCACGAAGACTTTTCTTAATTTTAGGAAATGTAAAGAGAATGTCGTTAGGGCTTAGGTCAGGACTGTATGGAGGATGGTCAAGAATTTCTACTTTTTCCTGCTTCAAATACTCAATCGTTTGACGAGCGCTGTGTGAGCTTGCGTTGTCGTGGTGCAGGATGAATTCTAACTCAAAGCGACGCAGCTTTGAGTTAGAATTTCGAATTTCTTGTGGTAAACAAACTGTGGTATACCACTCTGCGTTAACCGTTCTACGATCTTCAAGTGCAATAGTCGTAACATGGCCGGTTTTTCCAACGAACGTGGCCACCATCTTCTTTGAAGTGCTTCGAGAACGAACAACTTTAGTCGGCTTTGGTTCGTCTTGAAAGACCCAGATTGTAGATTGTTGTTTGGAATCAAGATCGTAGGCATAGATCCAAGATTCGTCACCACTGATGATATCGTAGACGTGATTTGACTGTCCTCGGTTGAACCTTTGCAGAGTTTTCTTATACCATCTGAAGCGGGCCGCCTTGTGATCGTCGGAAAGCAGATGCGGTATCCAACGGCAAACTAGCTTTCTCACACCAAGCGCTTCATGCAAGATCTTCTGAATGGTTGTCCCTGAGATGCCTAATAGAGCCTCTATCTCTCAATGCGTCACATGACGATCTTCGAGAATTAGTTGTCTCACAGCAATGATGTTATCTTCAATGAAGGCGGATTTTGGGCGTCCTTCGCGAGATTTGTCACTAACACTAGTATGTCCACGCTGGAATTCTAAATACCAGCGTTCGACAGTCCGCAGACATGGGGCTTCATCACTGAACACAGATGTTAGCTCTTCAAAACACCGAAGCCGTGTCAGGCCTCTTCTAAAGTTGTAGAAAATTATTGCACGAACATTTTCCTTAGAAAGATTCATTTTCGTACGTAACCTGACAGATGCCAATCGACGCTGTGACTAAACAATACCATTAATCCTAATACTTTCAACTGTTTTGAGATTCCAAATTTAAACACATTCGAATATAGAACAGTTCCAAATTTAAAATTGCCGGGAAATATGGAAACGACAGAACTTAAAAGGCATGCCTCGTAGGAACTACATACGTGTGCTGATTTTGATCTCACTCTTTGGACGATTATTCTACGAAAGTGTCTAAATTATACGACACAATGATAACAAAATGTAAATCCTAGCTAATATAATATTATAAAATGCGAAAGTGAGTTTGTTTGTTTGTTATGCTTTCACGTTTAAACAGCCGTACGGATTTAGACGAAATTTGGCACATAGGTAGACCATGACCTGGCGAAGGACATAGGCAACCGGGATCGCGGATAACAGCTAGTTAAATATTAAAACAATGTAAACTTTTATTCTACTCGCAAAATAACATTTTCTACTTTTTAATCTTAGAATTTTCAATTTTCCCGACATAAGTAGAATTCTATGAGATTCATAATTAATACTTTTGCATCTGTTATTGGGTCAAAACAAAACTAATTATAACTACCCCCATTTATTAACAAAACTGTTGAGCTTCCGAAAAGGGTTTAAAAAGGGGCGAATACAATTTGATGAAAGTTTGATGATTTTATCATTTTAGACGAACAGAAGACATATTTATTTAGTCGTATTTTATTATACAAGAAATTATAATTAATGGTTCTGAATATGATAGTATTAAAGCTAGGAGGATGATAATGATGGCGATTTCATTCTTTGAGAACGTAAACAAAACAACATAAATTCTTGGTTACCTTGTGTTGCAAAAACAAAATAATTTTAACAATTACACAACATTGGATTTGCTCAAAAATTTCCTACAAGTCATCCACATTTCACAAACTAGGAACTACATTGCCATTAATTTGTGTTCCGCAACATCAGGAAAACAAAATGTAGAAAAGAAAAGAACAGAAAAGAAAAGAAAAGAAAAGAAAAGAAAAGAAAAGAAAAGAAAAGAAAAGAAAAGAAAGTAAAATAAAATAAAATAAAGAAAAGCAATGAAAAGAAAAGCAAAGAAAGGAAAAAAAAAAGAAAAAAGAAAAAATAAAAGAAATGAAATGAAAAGAATAAAAAAAAAAAAAAAAATTGTTTATTCTGCACCTTCAAACAAAACGCACCCGATGTACAGTCACGGACTTTAATTGATGAGCCACCTGGTACTGTTCGCATTTTAGCCGTGTAATGCAAATCGGGTTTATTCGGTTCCCGACACGCAAAGTCATATGTCTTCGTATTAGAAGAAGAAAATTATATTTCATATCTTTACCGGTTGGCTAACCTGAGAGCAGAACTACAAACTTGACAGCAGGGACTACTCAAAGTCAACCAATTGCAGGTCTAGCAACAGTAACCTAGCAACGATAAACAATTGTTGCTAGGTTACTGCTGCATAGTAACGTTAGCGTACGGAGAAATTCTCTGACATCGATATTTCAACTGTCACTGTCTTCAGTTAAGTTTTCAGAATTATTGAGTTAATGAGCTATGATTCAAAGGAGGTCAGTATCAAATAGATTGGATAAACTTAATGCAACATTGTATTTATTTTTATCATTAAGAACTTATTAGTCAACCTCTATGGATAAGACTATTTCCGATTAAAAGTAATTTATTTGTCATCTTGATATTTCAACTGTCACTGTCTTCAGTTATGTTTTCATAATTATCGAGTTAATGAGCTATGATTCAAAGGAAGTCGGTATCAAATAGATTGGATAAACTTAACGCAACATTGTATTTATTTTTATCATTGAGAACTTTTTAGTCAACCTCTATGGATATTTCCGATTAAAAGTAATTTATTTGTCATCTTGTTTACGAGCTTGCGATTTGAGTTCGTGTTTAATCGTGTAATCTCGTGAATGTATGAAAGTAAACAAGATGACAAATAAATTACTTTTAATCGGAAATATCCATAGAGGTTAACTAATAAAGTCAACCTCTATGGATATTTCCGATTAAAAGTAATTTATTTGTCATCTTGTTTACGAGCGTGCGATTTGAGTTCGTGTTTAATCGTGTAATCTCGTGAATGTATGAAACTGCAAAATTGAAAAGTTTGAAGGTGGCTCGTCAATTAAAGTCCGTGACTGTACTAATGGTTACTTTTTAATGTTGGCTTTAAGCTAACTGTTTCAGAAACTTTTAGAGAGGATTTATAGCATGGGTGTAGATAAACATGTAAACTACAACGTACGAACCACAAATACACCCCTTTGCAAAAAAAACGGGCACCTTAACAGACATTGGCTTTTGTATGGATAATATTAATATTTTTGCTATGTCATTCGCATAGATGACTAGTCATTTGTTATAACCAATAAGAATATAGTTTTTTGGCTACACCCCTCTTCCAGCAGCGCTACAATTTTACTAGCTCTTATTGCTTTTTCTGCCATTACAATTAACACAAAGATATCACTTTTAAGTCACAATAAGGCTGGATTATGCGACAAACATAAATTATTCTACTGAAAATAACAAGAAGTTAGTTTTAGTTGCCAGGATAACCTTCTAACCGCAAACCTGCAAAATGCTAGTAAAAGTCACAAACGGAAAACGGGATTATTATTGTTTTTAAACACAAGTTTCGAATTTGGAATTAACTTTTTTAATTACCCAGACTCTTTATTAAGTGCCAGTAACATAGTTTGGCTATTAAAACCTCTTTACAACTAAATGATTACCAATAATGTACAAAAATCAAAACCGCCCGTTTTTTTTTGCAAAGGGGTGTATATCCCTGTACAGCTCAAAACTATTTCCCGACTGGGAACTCCTTTGATATTTCAGCTTTTCTATTTTTAAATCGCTTCACGCCAACAGTGAAACCAATTTCATACTACGACTTAGATGGTACCTACCGAGATAATCTCGTATTTCTAGGCTCTCGAACTACACGACTATTCCATTTATGTTTGTGAAGATATTCCTTGGACTAATTTTGGAATGTCGCTTCAGTTGACACTTTATATTATGCAGTTGTCAAAGACATTGTCAGCAATACCATTTATTATTTGAAAGCTTCTAAAATGTTAAAATGTACCGTCGCTTTTACTTGATTTATCTTTTCCTTTATCTAATTTTATGGCTTGTTTTGGTTACTAAAGTAGGTAAACGATTTAAATAACTAAATAGCTTCATTAAAACGTCTAGATTACTCAGCCCGGTCCGTTTAAATTAGAAGCGCCAACACAAAAGCCTGTAGCAATAACCATCAAGACGAAAATTTGCGTTTTTAATATTATCAACGTTTTCGTCTGCTAAAATAGGAGCGCCGAATAAAATGTATGCTAATCTGACATTTGCATATGACTGGGAAAAATCACTGGCCCATTAAAGAGTGTCCCTAGAAGTGTGAAAGGATGGAGTGGTTAAAATACAGTTAACAAGGGCCGAAGAGGTGCCATTAAAGGTCTAAGACCTTCCTTGCTCTCCCGTCGTTTGTCATGCAAATAGAGAGTGAATAATTTATAGAAGATTCATCCCCCTGCTTTACGAGCATCCCCATTGTTGAGGAAATCGGATGATATAAGGCGAACGGTGTATCTAGATAAATACCTTTTACATTGTTAGATGATACTCTTTGTTTGGTGTTGCGGGCGTCAATGTATTTCTGATTACTATTATATTTCATGTCGTTTTCTATTTGAATAGAAAACAACATGAAAGGTTTTCCTATTTAAACGTTTTTCGTATGTATTTATTTACACCCGGAATATGATGTTGAAGTTATTCTTCAAAATAAGCGTGTTGTGCTGACTGGATGTCGGTGACATGAGGACGAGGCGAGGTGGGTACCCCCAAAGTCTAGGTACCGCCATCCATGGTACCATTACCTTAACTGGATGTCGCATCTATAAAATAGTGTAGAATAAAGTTGCATTTTGTACTGTCTCTTTAAGTACGCTTAGTTCTTCTAAATTACACAATGGATTTTGATTCGGACCTTCATTTAGAGATTTTATTCACGGAGGTTTATTTGTATAATCCTAACTAGTCCTAACTGTAATTATATAATACATACTAATATTATAAATTCGAAAGTAACTCTGTCTGTCTGTCTGTACGTTACCTTTTCACGCCTAAACCACTAAACGGATTTCGACAAAATTTGGCAAGGAGATGGCACCCCGGGGAAGGACATAGACTACTTTTTATCAACATACCATGCGGGCGAAGCCGCGGGCGGAAGCTAGTAATTATATTAAAAATGCGAAACTGAGTTTGTTTCTTTGTTACGCTTTCACGCTAAAACGGCTGAGCGGAGTTGGATGAAATTTGGCACCTGGGAGACCATAATCTGGGTTAGGACATGGATGGACATGGATACTTTTTATCCCGATATTCCCTCGGGATCGAGACTTATGCGGGTGAAATACCGGGGCACATCTAGTACATTTCTATTTAACTTAGATTAGATAGCACAGTAACAGCAATGTTCTGACATGTCGCCATTGCACCCGTACGAAGCGCGGGTGAGTCGCTAAAATTTATCATAGAATATGGGTCATGCACAATTGCACATTGTTAATTACAGTTATGTAATGCCGCGGCTGTGCTGCCGGCACCACAAAATTTCTACCCAAAAATGGCACAATACCCGAATAACAACAAAAGAAATGCAATAAATTACGTGACACGTCTGTAAGCTAGTTAAAATTAAATATTTTACTCGTCTACGCGAAGAAAAACTAAAAAAAACAATGTAGTTTGTGTGCTGCAACGTTTTTCGCATTCATAACACTGTGCTTTTTGTCCTAGGGCGTGAACAAATGGACACACTGTGTCCGCGTACGGCCCCACTGTGTGTTGTTACTAATTTTTGTACATTTTTAATCAGGAACAGTTGTGTTATTGCTTTGGTTAGATTTATCTTTTGGATTGCATTACAAAGGGCACGAGATGAAAGCTAAAATGCTTTGCGCTTTAAATTTTTTGTGTTAATTTTTTGTGTTAGTCTGTAGGTATCGTTACATAGGTATCCCTGCAAAATAAAAGTATAGGTTACTTTTATTTTGCAGGGATATCTATGTAACGATACCTACAGACTGTTTTTGCTTTTTCCAAGATGCGCAGATTTGGATGAAATTTGGCACATGGGTAGACCATGATTTGGAGAAGGGCATAGGCTTTCATCCTGTCTCGCAGACGAAGCCGTTCTATTATAGATAGGTACACCTATTCCTAACCCGTCGGGGAAATACAGATGCGATGGTTGTCGTTGTAGTGTAATTATCTCGGTCAATTAGTGGTTTTATAACATCATTTATCATTCTAACATAAATAAATAATAAAGAAATACTCACAATAATAAGTTTATGTTTTCAAGTCAACCTAAATTAAAAATATGTATACAGGATGAAATTTAATTCATGTCTATATACAATGTACTTAGCTAACATCCCTGGTAATCCCTCGAACTAATCTAAATGTGCTTGTTTTAGCATTGGTTCACCACAATAGTTCAATGGGGTCAGATCTGAGCCCACGACCTCCCAATCAACGAGGTCTTATTGTTTCAAATTGATTACTTTTGTTTTGGACCGTTACGGTAGGTACTAAATTCAGATAGTAGTTTTTTTTTGTCCTTTTGATATACAGGGTGAAATTGAAAATAAGGGCATCCTCTTAAAAAAAATCTTCTATTCCCTACCTAGAGGTTCGCATAGCTCGTCAAAATGTAGGGAACAGCGGCGTTTTTTTGTCGCGATTTCGGGTTTGGCCCCATAGTTAAAGTTGTTCATAATGATGAGTATAATGGCCTCTTGAGAGGATGCCCATGTATTAAATTACACCCTGTTTTTATAAATATTATAAATTGAAGTCGTTTTTCGTGTCTGTCTGTGTGACTGTTTAGTTCTCGTTAACTACACAATGGATTATGATACGGTTTTTCACCATCCTTTAGTAGAGAATTCATTCGGGAAAGTTTATTCTTCATCATCTGCCTAGCCTTTTCCCAACTATGCTGGGGTTGGCTTCCAGTCTTACCGGATGCAGCTGAATACCAGTATTTTACATGGAGCGACTACCTATCTGCCCTGCACAACCCAGTTACTGGATAACACGATACCCCTTGGTAAGACTGGAAAGAAAGAAAGAGTGAAAGTTTATTATTATCTACACCAATATTGTAAAGAGAAAAGATTTGTAGTTTTGTTTGGCATGTGACTTAAATATATCCGGCAAATTGTGGGTGTACTATAGATACCTCTGCCTAGCACTCGGAGAAATACAGGCGTGATGTTATGTTATGCTAAAAAATAATAACACTGAACAAAATACTCTCTTTCAAGGACCTAATTAGTTGCTAAGATGTACAATTACGCAATTCCCACCGCCAAGTTTTCCTCTCTAGCTCTTTGAGAACGCATCTAAGTACGTAATAACTGCGCCCTACTGGAATGTTAGTTGTTTAAAGTATGCTTCTGCTTAGGAGAAGTTGCTGTGTATTTTTGCTAGAAATTAAACTTTTAATAAAGCTGAGAGCGGTGGCCGCTACATAGCGTCCGCAATTTACCGGTTAGTGACGTCGCCGCACCGTTATTTATGAAAGTAAGTTGGTGTGTTTTCTTACAGAGCATTTTTTGACACCGTGAAGTCAAACCCCGCTGTCACCTGTCATCATTTTTTTGACAGGCGTCACTGCGGCCTTTATCCTAGGTTACCGTAGCTTTAGGCCCTTTACACTTCTTTACGGTACGGCGTATAAACCGCGACGTAAAAAAAATGTGCCCGTCATCAAGTTTCCTTATTTATCTTTTACATCACTGACGACCGGCCTTCACACGGCGTATAAACCGCGCCGTAGAAAAAACGTGTCCGTCAGCAAGCTTCCATAGTGATCCATACAACACTGACGGCTATGCTAAACACGGCGAATAAACCGTAGTTTTTCACGGCAAGAAAAACGTATGTGATCAAAGGGCCTAGGCATTCAACATTTTGTATACAGTAGTAACATGGTGTGTCCATTAAGCCCAAAACATACACAGAGCGGGTGCGGGGCGGGAGCGGGTCGGGCGCGGGAGTACGGCGGGTATAATAATTTGTAATTCAAGAAATTATATGGATGTCAACACACAGAACGCGGGCGCGGGTCGGGCGCGGAGCGGGAGCCGCGCCCGCCGCCCGCCGACACAATAGCGCGGGACGGGAGCGGGTCGAGCGCGGGAGTAAGGCGGGTATAATAATTTGTAATTCAAGCAATTATATGGATGTCAACACACAGAATGCGGGCGCGGGTCGGGCGCGGAGCGGGAGCCGTGCGGGAGCCGCGCCCGCCGACACAACAGCGCGGGACGGTAGTGGTTGTACTATTCTGTAAAAATATCTCCGTGAAAACTAAGTGTAGTAAAATATCAAAGTGAGCTTGGAGTGAACTGTCACTGCCTTAGCATCAGTAGGTATCGATGACAATGACTCACTCCACGCTCACTTCACCTAAGTTTTCAAGGTAAGATGGTTACAGAATAGCAATGCGGGTGTAGCGTCGTTACATTCGTTGCAATACACGTATCGATGATATTCTCCATATTGACTTCTTTTTTTATTAATGTCATGAACCTACAACATTTTCCATTTTCGCGTTCTTCTTTTTAAAATAAGTAAAAATAATAATTCTTCGTCCGTGTCAGAATCACCCGACATTTTCACACTGCAACCGCTGCCGCCTGTCAACGTACAACCGCGCCCAACCCGCTGCCGTCCCGCGCCCGACACGCGCCCAACCCTCTGAGGCCCCGCGCCCGCGCTCTGTGTGAACACGATGAACCACGCGACTCACGTGATGAAAACGACCCGACCCGCTCCCGCCCCGCACCCGCTCTGCGTGTTTTTTTGGCTTAATAGTACTGCCTCTGCTAGCCAAAAACAAACGACAACCGAATTCAGTACACACTAAATTCATTTAATTCATTCAATGTGTCAAGACCCAAGATATATCGGTGATTTTGTAGTTTGAAACGATTATGTGAAAGGTTACAATAGCAACGAAACAATAGTTAGGAAAATGAGTTTTATATTATTGTCAATAGAATTCTTTTTGGAACATAGCACTCCCTGGAATTGTCATAGGTCATGTTCATTATACAGTGCTGGAAAAATGCTTTTATATTGGTTTTATAAAACTTCTAGCGAACTGAATAAAATAGTAAGGGTACCTACCACACCCTACTATAAAGACTTTAGAAACTTGTTCAACGTGACTTATGTCAATCTTACGTCAAACTCCATACATAATATTGTGTTTAAAAGGTGTTTAACCTAAACAACTGATAAACACGGTTTTGTGGTAGTAAGGTACCTAAAAGTAAATTATCCAACGATAAAACAATTATTGTAGGAGAATAGTAATAAAATTATACATAGGTTCACTTGATTTGACCTTCAACGTTATTTATCTAGCGAATATGATTATTTGCACGTCACCTGTACTTTCATCATCAAAAAGACCTTATCATTATGTTTTTACTTGATAAAAATTAAGACAAATAACAAATCAAAGTGAAATAATAATTTATCCTTCTTTGTTATACCAGCTAAAAACAGTCTTATTTCATCCATCATAAGGTCTTGAATGACATAGACACGCCCACAAAATTCTCGCATGGAAATTAGATAACTGACTCACACATGCGCGTGAGTTACGCAGAGCAAACACAGAGTGACGTAAAGTTCAACGATATGAAGATAGTAGCGGAACGCTATTTTAACAATTCGTCGCCTCTAGGTCACTGGCTGGAGAGGTTATGAATTGGACAAATTAAAAAGAAAAGCGATAATAAGTGTAAATGAGTGGAAATTACTCTCGTTTATAAATTAAACTACAGTGATACATAGTTCTAATAAAATAAAACGTAGTACAAAGCGTCAGTGTTCTAGATTTGTGATAAACAAGAAACAGTAAACAACTGATTGTGATTGTCGCGCCACTGTATTTGTGTCGAGCAGAGAAACCGTTCACAATGGCTGTGTCAGTGTCCACTAAATTGTTGTCTTTGTGTAAAAACAGTGTAAACATAAGAGCGTTGTCCACCACAAGCTCAAAAAACGCAAAAGTTACGTTCAACTGGGAGGATCCCCTGAATTTAGATGGACAATTACATGACGACGAAAAGGCGATAAGGGACTCGTTCAGAGCTTATTGCAACGAGAAACTATTGCCGAGAATAATCGAAGCGAACAGAAATGAAGTCTTTGATAGAACAATTTACAAGGAGCTGGGAGAATTGGGAGCACTTGGATGCACTATTAAAGGGTATGGCTGTGCCGGTGTTTCTTCGGTTACATATGGATTGATGACAAGAGAATTAGATGGAATTGACTCAGCGTACAGGTCAGCAATGAGTGTACAAAGCAGCTTGGCTATGGGATCGATATACATGTATGGAACAGAAGAACAGAAACAAAAGTACTTACCAAGAATGGCGACAGGAGAATTAGTAGGATGTTTCGGCTTGACGGAGCCCAATTTCGGCAGTGATGCTGGTGGTTTAGTAACAAGAGCTAAATACGACGCTAAGAATAAAACCTACATTCTCTCAGGCTCAAAGACATGGATCACGAACTCGCCCATTGCAGACATATTGGTCGTGTGGGCTAAAAACGACGAAGGCAAAGTCAGAGGTTTCATCGTCGACCGGTCGCAAGTCAAAAAAGGTCTCGATACTCCTAAAATCAATGGCAAATTTTCTTTGCGAGCGTCGGCAACGGGCATGATATTGCTCGACGAAGTGGCTATACCGGAGGACAATTTATTGCCCAACGTAGTGGGCCTGAAGGGGCCGTTCGGATGTCTCAATAACGCGCGATATGGGATCGCTTGGGGCGCTCTCGGTGCCGCTGAAACATGTTTGCGGATCGCCCGTCAGTACACATTAGATAGGAAACAATTTGGGAGACCTCTCGCAGCCAACCAGATTATACAGAAGAAAATGGCTGACATGATGACAGAGATAGCCCTTGGTTTGCAGGGTTGTGTGAGAGTAGGTCGCCTGAAGGATGAAGATAAGGCAGCTCCTGAAATGATTTCTTTATTGAAAAGGAATAATTGTGGAAAAGCTTTAGAAATAGCTAGAATTGCTAGGGACATGCTTGGAGGTAACGGAGTGTCTGATGAATATCATATTATAAGACATGTAATGAATCTAGAGGCCGTAAATACTTACGAAGGAACACATGATATTCACGCACTTATATTGGGCAGAGGTATCACTGGAATACCTGCATTTTCTTAATAATTTTTTCGAATGTTTATTTGTATATCTTGTACAGAAAGTTACTATATTGTTATCGTTATTAAAATGATGTTTATTTATCCTGTAATTTTCTTTGTATCTGAAAATTGCTTTAAAATGCCTTACAAACATGGCTGCTGTGTTTTGAGGGTTTGTCTACTTTATTTGAAGTGAAATAAAAACGTGTAAAGAAATATTATTTTTACAAAAAGTTAAATTTGGAGGCGCCGGGTATCGATCCCGGTACCTCTCGCATGCTAAGCGAGCGCTCTACCATCTGAGCTACGCCCCCGATGAAACAAGAAGCCGAAATAAACCATTCCTACCTATCTGTTTTTACTTTGGAATACAAGGTTAAATAAATTATGACATTCATTTGGTAAATTCCGTTACAAATAAACCTACGCAATCTCTTAATACAAACAATTTGTATTTCTTATCTGTAATCGTTCGAAGGAAAACAAACTATGAAGAAATTAATTAAACATAAACAAATGAAATTAAAGTGAATAGGAGTCAAAGGTCAAATTCGTTCTCTTTTTAAAACAGTTGCTGGTTAGACGTCACAGGCCTTGTCACACGTCGACTACAAAGATAACAAAAAATAATTAGGTACCCATTTCTTCTTCGAATATAAGGTAACCTAGCAAGCCTTCCTATGTCAGCCTGCATAGTTGCATAATACACGATAAATCAGAATTGGAATCGGTTCGAAAAAAATGTCTAATCCATTTCTTCATAAGTTCGTAAGTTACGTTGTTGTGCAGATTTTTTTTCGAACTTATAAAGCAATGGATTAGACATTTGTTTCAAGCCAATTGCAATTCTGACAGATCGTGCAATACGCAATTAGGGTGCTGGTCTGACCTTTAACGGGTAGGTAGCCGAGTCCCATCTTAGGGTTTCCTCTTCACATTTACTTTCCAAGATTTTATGTCATTATTTTCAGATATTTGAAGGTTAATCTAATTAGTAATTCATTTAATTATCTTTTTTTTAATCTCTCGTCATAGAATTATGTGTAGGTGGTGTACCGTTTTCAATTACATAATTATTTGGATCCACGAGTTAGGTACTTAGCGAGATTGCCATTTCTTATTTACTGTTGCTTATGAGAGGAAAATGTACATTATGCGAAGAAAAAAACCCACGCACTTGGCAGAGGTAAATAAATGGAATCTTGTCAGCTTCCTTATCAATTAACATACCGTTGCATCAGCCTGTTTTCCTGAAGGGATAGACTGAGGTGTATTTGTATATTTATTCATAATCAATTAATAATAGACTCATACAAATTATTAGGCATATAATTCAATAACAATACAAACATACAAAACATTCAATTAAATTATTCACAAATTATTGGTCATAAAAATAAACACAATAATTATAATTTTTAACCGGCATTGGAACAGCAACATGCCTGCTACATTGTATTGTAAACACTCCTACATTTCACCATCAAATTGATTCATTGAATATGCTTTTTGTCATCAATTAACGTGTTTTTTTTATAATTTTTCCCTTCCATTCCTAATTAATTTTCTTGTCCCCTTCGTCCGTAGGAGAAAACGTGGGATCTAATTTGCGAAAAACTATACGGTACATTATAAATTGTATCTTAAAATTTAACATATTAAAAAAAATAGTAATCAGCTGTCGTGTACAACGAAATGCTATGCAATGACTATTTAGATTTTTTTGCTTTTTTCTTTTCGGGCTCGTGGCTAAGTAATAACAGCCGCACGGGTCGATTGATCAGGTTAAACTACGCTTTCCGCAGTCGGTCCGTGGATGGGTCTTTATATACCGAGACTTGCGGGATTCTGACCATCCGTAACGACTTTCAAAGATCCAAGAATGGCCGCCGGGACGAACTGTTTAACGTGCTTTCCGCAGCACGGATGGGCCGTGCTGCGGAAAACATTGCACGAAAGGAAAGCATTGCACGTCGTTACGGATGGTCAGAATCCCGCAAGTCTGACAACCCGTTTTATTAAGAGGTGTCGTGGTACCCAGTAACTGGGTTGTGGAGGTTAGATAGGCAGTCACTCCAAGTAGAATACTGGTATTCAGCCGCATCTGGTTAGACTGGAAGCCGACCCCAACATAGTTGGGAAAAGGCAGGCCGATGATGATCGTTTTTCTTTTGAAACACGATTCAGTGGTATTAATCCTCCACAGCAAGGATTTAGCGATAAGCTATAATATCACTCCGTCTCGGAATATTTATTTTAATAAGACGATCAGAGAATAGGGCGGTAAAGGGGGAAATTTTGATTCCGCGAAAGATTAGTATGCACGCTCTGTATATATGTATGTTTTCGGGTTTTGTTTAAGCTTTTAAATGTCATTGGCAACGTCGATATAAATCCTTTTTTAAGTACCTAGGTAGGTTTTGATTTCTAGCTACTTGTGGACAGCTTATTTTTTCATAAATTTAAAAATAGTCAGGCTTGTTTAAAAGTCTTTTTACGCGTAAGTACCTAGAGACGTAGCGTTGGAAGGCCCCCCACAAGGTAGACCTAACCTGGTGAAATCCGCGGGAATCCACTGGATGGAAGAAGCACAGAATTGGTCGAAGTGGCGGTGCTTGGGAGAGGCCTATGTCCAGCAGTGGACGTCTTTCAGCTGAAATGATGATGATGAAAAGATTTTAAATAAGTTACCTAGTTGTCTTTGTAATTAATTTGTAAAATAATGAGCACCCCACTATTAGCTTCTGAATAATCAAATGTTTATAAATAGAGAGTATCTAAGTTTGTTGTTTATTAACATTTTCCCCTTTATTTATAAACGTTGCTTAAAATTAAAATGTATGATTAAACAGTCGCTAATCATTAGCTACTTATCCTTAAACAGCGTTACGAGTACCAATGTGATATAAAACACGTGCCTTCCGTGGCCTGTTGTGGTAGATACAGGATAATATATCCTACATGTAGGTACATTTTCATCAAATCTTTGTGTTATTGGGGACGTCATAAGCAAGTTTTTTATTTCTCAAGATAGATCATACAAATAATATTCAAATTGGGCTGAGAATCAGCACTTTTTGAACATCAAAAATATGTAAGAGAAAAAAGGTCAAAACGCCCGCCCTTCACCACTTCCTAGTTCTTTAGCTGGGAACAAAACGTGGTGCCACAAACTCCCCATCAGCACAGCTGTATGAAAAAATTTTCCTTTGAAAATCGTCGAACTTCAACATCACACCCTCACTATCCTGTCGTGGGTACAGTCAAATAGAGAAGTCTACAACAAAACACATAATAAACAGACATGTTGCGTGAAAACGAGCACTTTTATCACTCAGTACACCTACTAGGATATCACTTTATGTTCGTGATGACGACTATTATTGTTTATCACGGATATAATAAGGCTGACGACGTCACTGCTTACGAATATTCTGTAATAAGGGAACAGAGAGAATACGGATGTCTTCCTTATAATATGTAACTATGTTTGATAAGGCGCCTGCTTTCGTGTTTGGGCAGGATATTGCTTTTTGTATTAGATGTGTTAATTGGAATATTGTATTATCACGTCGCTTTTATAAGGAATATATAATAATACATTTTTTTACTATTTCGGTAGAAGAATATAGTCCTATACATACAATATAGAATTTTAAATGGCTGGCGGTTATTTTCATTTAGGTCAATCAATCTGCCTAACCTTTTCCCAACTATGTGTGGGTCGGCTTCCAGTCTAACCGGAGTATTTTACATGGAGCGACTGCCTGTCTAACCTCCACAACCCAGTAACTGGGTAATTCGATACCCCTTGGTAAGACTGGTTGTCAAACTTTCGGGTTTCTGACGACGTTCCCGTAACGACTGTCAAAGATCCACGAATGGCAGTCGGGACCAATGGCTTTACGTACTTTCCGAGGCACGGAGGAGTCTCGGTATGTAAAAATGGTCACCCATTCACGGACCAACCCCGATGGATCGACCCGTGTGGCTGTTATTATAGCCCACGAGCTAATAAATTGTTTTGCAATCATTCTAACTATAACTTTAATACAATGATATAAGAGTAACATTGCAATAACTTACCAGTGGTTTTGCGTCATTACAATTTTACCGTGAATGTTGTTCATAAGCCACATTTCATACAGCTATCTTATATTTAAATAGGTATATACCTACCAACATTAGTCTCCAGCAACGTTTTATCAAAGTTATCTCCTGTGGAAACATAACCAAGATAAGGAAAAATGTAAACGTATTGTTCTACGACTGATATGATGTTCATACCTATTCGTTTGGCTAAATTAATGTTTAGGTAATGTTCTATAGGTTTTTTCCACGGCTTTAAGATTATTTTGTAAGGATAACATGAGAAAAGCGGCGGATTCGCACACGGAGGGACCATACCACCGCACAATATTTAACACAACTTCATTTTTTTATTATTTGTTGTTATAGCGGTCATAGTAGTACACACTCTGTGAAAATTTCTAAGAAAGAAAGAAAAATAGGTTTATTTGTCACAGAAACACGAAGTCAAGTGTTCACCAACACACACACACACACTCACCGTTAAGTGTATGTATTACGATTCAAAAGATACAGCCCTGTGACAGACGGACGAACGGATGGACGGACGGACAGCGGAGTCTCAGTCTTTTTAGCGTGTCGATCGATGGCAATTTATATAGCCTAGAATTTAGCTACAAGTTTGGCACCTTCAGTAGCGCCCATCAGCACCTGCATCGTGCAGGCAACAGGAGACGCTGGACAAGATATTAAGAGTCAGAGTTGGGAAACAAAGGGTGCCATCGGAACCCCATTACCAAGATACGAGTCTTGGTAATAGGGTCCCGTTGGCACCTTTTGGGCACCGAACCCTTAGAATAGTAATTTTAGTGCAGTACGACACAACTTAGATGTAGCATAAAGAAGCATTCTTTCATTTCAATTTTACGTTTACGTAAAGATCATTTTCACCTAAAGCAGTAATAAAGATTGGTGATTTTGAAGGCGCATTCAGTTCGGATGGTGATCGGTTTTACGAATTTTGCCGACTGCTACATCTAAGTTGTGTTATTGATCATAACATAGAACCAGTAACCTAAAGAGTGATTTGATTAACTTTCAGTTCGTAGTAGCGGGTTTTCACTTCAATTAGAAGTTTGCAGCTAATTATAACTTTATCGTTACGGATGATAGTTTCTGATTAAATCGTTTCCATAGTGATAAATTCGTTGATAAGGGTTTTCTATCGGGATAGAACGAGGTCAATGAATAGCTAAGTACCTAAATGGTAGTACGAAAAATGTTTAGCGAAAAATGGAAACTATATGATTAATTTCTGTAATGGTAAGCTTTAACATCACTTGAACATAGGAACGGGACAACATTAAAAAAAATATCAACGTTTTTCATGAAATGCGTTTTACAAAGAATAACATAAACAAGGATCAATTTCGTCCGTCCGTCCATGGTTTTATGGCAATAAGAATGACCTACGTCAAACCCCTTGAGGATTATATCCCTGACATTTAGATGGTAATGCAAGTCAGATGCAAGAGGGGTGACGGTTCTAACTGGGGTGGCGGTTGTAACTGGTGAGACGGAAACGTTTTAGTGTTCTTGCATTATTAATGTACTTACCTATAATGTAATGTAATAATTTATGTATGTGATTGGAAGTGGTAGATACAAATGTGTGGCTACAAAGATGTGCTCGGATTTGTCCGTGATCTATGAATTTTAGATTTTTATAATATTTAGTTTTCTAATATTTAGCTGCAACTGTTTAGAGTAGAAACCTGAATATGAAATCTTTACCTTCCGTGATTCTATGCAAATAGGCCAAACAATTTGTACAGACCTATGTCAGCAAATATTTGTTGCGTGCAGGAATCAAATTAGGGATCCATAGCTCAGAAACTGGTTGCTAAGCCGCATCTACTATCGATCGTCCTACTATTGATGTTTAAAACTGCCTTTTAATTTAATGGCCTACTTGAAACGAATGATTCGACGTTTACCTTGACTTTGAGCATGTAAGTATAATTTTGAACATACCAAGGTTCAGCTTTCAAAAACAATCACCGCACTGCAAACAAAGGTAAGTATAATTACAGATTTGAACAAGCCTTGCTTAATTCCTTCTATGGAACAAAAACATTTCCTACCCGACAAACGGATGTCGCCGACAAAGAAGCAGCTATGGCCCGATCTCACTGCTCGTTATTTTAAAATATTTAGCGATATAAAGGGCCGGGGTCTTGGAGATAACATAAGGTATAGAGCGCCAACTTACTGAAAGTACCTGTCGTACAAAAAAATCAAGCAATAAAAACTAAAACCCAACTACGACTTAAAAGGTATAAACAAGATACCACAGACAGACAAATTAAAAATCCGGGGTCACACGTGTTAGGGCTTAAATCGAACAGATTACGTATGACTCCGGATTTTTAATTTGTCTGTCTGTGGCGTCTTGTTTATACCTTTTAAGTCGTAGTTGGGTTTTAGTTTTTACCCGACTACGGCGAAGAAAAAGGAGGGTTATGATTTTGACCGGTATGTATGTATGTTTATCTGTTCCCTTGAATCTTCTAAACCACTCATTACAATTTGACAAATAAGGTATCGTTAGAAGCGTCTTGATTGTCCGCTGGTTATAAGCTATGTGAAGTCACATTAAATTAAAAATGGCGCCCTCTAGAGGACATAAAGTGAGGAACTTAAAAAAAATATGGTTTAATCGTACCATGTTGGGTATCAATGAAAGGGCTTAATGAGCACATTTCAAAAATATATATATTATAACCCCAAAAGAATTTAAAAAAAAATCAAGTATATATATTTAATGTGACTTCACATAGCTTATAACCAGCGGACAATCACGACGCTTCTAACGATACCTCATTTGTCAAATTGTGATAAGTGGTTTGGAAGATAGGAGGGAACAGATGAACATACATACATACATACCGGTCAAAATCATAACTCTCCTTTTTTCTTCGCCGTAGTCGGGTAAAAAAAGGCATGCAGTCTTTTCTTTTTCCACACAATTAATGTAAACGGAAATTCAGTGGCGTTAGTTGCAAATTATGTTAAATGTTTTTCATTCCTGCTTGGAAAATAAGCACAAATACATACTAATGAAAAAATTATACTATCAACCCATATTTTAGTGATAGCTATGTATATTTTATTCTATGATAGCTATGTATATTTTTAAGATTTGACAAAATAAGTAGCTTGAGTAAATAATTCTAATAAAAAACAAAAAAAAAACATTGGTAGTGCGATCGTTGAACTAAAACATTTTGTAAGTAGTGTCCGCAGGCGAACCAAAACAAAAAAGGCTCTATAGATTATTTTCATACTCAAAAAGAAAAAGTGGTTTCCTTGAAACATTGTGGCAGCTTTGTGGTCCCAGCAGTACTTATTTAAATATGATGGCGAAAAACACAAAGTATACGAGTTTCGACAGACTAATACATTTTGCTATTAAGGAATGTGAAGGCGTTTCTAAATTAGTGGCACGTAAAATGTTTTTGTATGTATACTTGTAGGGAAAAATGTTGTTATTTTTATAAGCTAATTAATTTAATGATTCAACTACAGTTTGACCAAGACTGCTATACCACGCCTTAGAAATGCACGGCGAGGCGGGGGGCAGCCTTGACGAATGAGCGGCCTGCATTGCCCTCCGTCTCACCGGGCGCATACCTAAGGCACGGTGCAGCAGTCTCGGTCAAAGTATAGTCCATGATACATATGGACACCTTATCATAGTCAGCATATAATGTTCCCACAGCTGGGACACAGGCCTCCTCTCTATAAGTACATACTACCTATTCAATTCTAAATACAATAATAATCATGATCATTAACTATTCTAACTAAATTATGGTTGGTTTTATCAAGTGATCATAACTAATATTGGCTATTATTTCATCTACGGTAACGGAAATTGAATTCCACTTCAGCAATATCAACCCAAAGAGCACTGTAGTGACCCATTGATAAGAGGCCCCACTTACGCGTTGTATATCATAGGTTCGAAGCCAGCAGGTGGTTTACACTGTGTAAATTATTTCATCAACACTGTTCTCAAAAACGTGAAGGAATCCTTCGTGAGGAATCCGGCATGTCATAAACCCAAAAAATCGAAGACATGTGACATGTACCAACCAGCACTGGGCCCGCCTGGCGGATTACAGCCCACTCACCGTGGGAGGCCTTTGTCCCAGCAGTGGGACCATTATAGACTGATTATGCTATTCTAAACCCAAACTAGATATATTTGAGCACATGACCTTACAAACTGACATGACTTACTTGAATTTATGTAACTATGCTTTTGTGTTGTGTCTTCTATGTTTGTACTGAATAAATGTTTTATCTATCTATCTATCTATCTACAACCGACAAACAAAAGATTTCTCTCGAGTAGTTTACTAAGTCGCTTATCGCCCGTGGTCTTACTTTTAATTAATAGATAAAAACTATGCTGCATTTCTCATATTGTATTAAGAGGATAATGCTGCAAGAAATTGAACGAATGGTAAGATCCAACAGAACTAGAAAAACACTTCGTTTAACTGCGGAAAGCTGACGGTAAGGAAGTTTCTCTTAGTTTTTACAAATCACGCGCGGTTATTAGTGCTAAGACCATAGATAATTACCGCTGTGACTTCTGACGTTAACGCTATAGAACCAGTTCATGAAGAAATAAAATAAACAGCTGAATCAATAACACAATAGCAAAACCTGTAGATACCTATTAATACGAATAAAAAAAACTATGTAACTGAATATAGGAATTGTGAGTAACACATCCACCGAATCCGTATAAAAAAACGTCACTCTGACCCAGCAACTGCATTAACATAATTTTATTCACATCAACAGCATTATAAAAATTAAACCGACCGAACGGCGAATACTATAATAATTTGAAAAATTAATCCCCAATTAAAACGAGAAAGATATTGGAAATGTAATTTACGTTATGGTACCTACGCATTTCGTTTAACAAGGAGTTAATTAGTAAAATGCAATGGCGAGCAAACGGGAACGCGATTGGTTTTGTGCCATGTCAGCCGTTTTCCATGCGTACACCGAGGCTAATGAGAACGTAAATATTTCAATATGGCAGCCAATATTTTATTGATAACTGCATCGGTTGCATGGTGTATGGTGTACTGTGAATTGTACGGCATGATGCGGAATTAATTGGTAGATTTTGGGAATCTGATGGCGTTCTAATTTGACAGGTGATGGTGTCAGATGTTTGTTATGTTTATTTATTTATTTAACTTGATGTTGGGGATTTGTAGAAATGCGGACTGTTATTTAATTATTCAAAATGTAGGTAGGTAGATAAAGTACAAGTAAATTGAAGACATCTTAACTTATCTAGACTACCAAATCAATTCGAAATGCTCTCAAAACATGAGGGAACACGTTGTGAGGAAACCGGTATGTCACAAAGCCAAAACTTCGAAGACATGACATCTACCAACCCGCACTAGGCCCGCGTGGTGGATTACGGCCCACTCCCTCTTAACCGAGAGGAGGCCTGTGTCCCAACAGTGGGAACATTATACCTTCAGCTTTTTCTAGTTATTATATCAATCAAATCAATCTGCCTAGCCTTTGCCCAAATACGTTGGGGTCGACTTCCAGTCTAACCGGATGCAGCTGAATACCAGTATTTCACATAGAGCGACTGCCTATCTGACCTCCACAACCCAGTAACTGAGCAATACGATACCCCTTGGTAAGACTGGTTGTCAGACTTTCTTTCGGGCTTCTGACAACCCGTAATGACTGTCAAAGATCCACGAATGACAGCCGGGACCAACGGTTTAACGTGCTTTCCGAGGCTCGGAGGAGTCTCGGTATGTAAAGATGGTCACCCATCCTCAGACAAACCCCGGCGCGTTGCTTAACATAATGGATCGACCGATGCGGCTGTTATTACTTAGCCTCGAGCACCTCCTCTTGTAATAACTATGACATAAAATTATCACATAAACGTCAACGTACAAATAAAGAATAGAGGAAAAGTTCAGACAGTCGGCCCCCTGACAAATGAATGTCATGATAAAATAATATAAAAACCAAACTAAAAGATTCTAAATATTAATATGTATTTGAGTTATATCACAAACAAGTATATTATTGATCTTGGTAACGTCAGCTCTCCACGGAGTCAATTATGGAAAAAAAAAAGGTAGATAAGGTGGATTAAATAGATAAAGTCAATCATAATTTGGGTAGAATATATAACGATCATGATTATTGCATTTAGAATGGGTAGTATGAAATGATTTAACCTCGCCTTAATAGTTGGTTTGTAACACAAATGGCTAGCTTTGGGTATTTTAATGAGATACATTCAATTAATATAGAATGATAAATGGATCAATTTGGATCAAATATGCGTCGATTAGATGTGGTTTATGAACATTTAGTACAAGTACAAAAGTACTAAGGTTTGTGTAATGATTTATTTTCTTAATAAAATCGACTATTACAGGTTAACAGATAGTTGAGTATTAGATGCATAAAAAAATAATATAGAGGCTCTATGAGTTCAGGAATTAAAATTTCATTAGCGATTTAGGTACCATTTAATGCATACTAGCTATTGCCCGTGACTTCGTCTACGATCTAGAATGAAAAGTAGCCTATGTCCTTCTCCATGTCATGGCCTGCCCATGTGCCAAATTTCATCCAAATCCGTTCAGCCGTTTTTAGTTTGAAGGCGTAACAAACAAATTAATTCACTTTCGCATTTATAATAAGTTAGGATGTTTGTTTTGATACGTAACGCACACATTTTTGCTAACGTTCCAGGCTAAAATCACTTCTTTAAAAAAAGTTTTACAATATCCTTCAACAATTTGTTTATAACCAAAATCGAACTAACGAAAAACACAAACACATTTTTTTATAAACTGTAGATAGACTTTTCTATTCTGAAGGCGTCATGAAAGTTTTCACATTTCCGTTAGAAAAGTGGGGCAGTTGCAAAGTTTCGCGTAATTTGCATCTCACTTCCACAGATCTGACTAACAATGAGCCACGAAAAGCAATTAATACTTGAAGTGGCCCGATTCCGGTTTAAAACTAAGTGCTCTTTTGAATTTTCATCCTAATTTACATCTATAGGAGGATCAGATTCGATGAATGCGTCTATCGGTTGTGTGAATCGTGGTTACACAAAGGACCAGCTCTATTACTCCTTACGGAATGTTTTTAACTTCTGCAACAGTTTTCTTTTCGATTGGAGTTGGAAAAGTTCTTACTGTCTTACAATGTTAGTTTTTTTGTACAGTGTTAGGTAAGCAGTCACCAGGGTAGATTAATATTTAAAAAAAAAACGATTTAGAAGTCCTTGGAGCGATGCCGATGGTATAGACAGCGTTTGATAATCTTTACCAAACCCTGTGGCTCTTTACATATTCCAAGTTAATTGAAAAGCGAAATAGCTAGAAAGGTACTGAAGAAGTATTCCCGAAATAGGTTCCGAAACTGTATTACTTAGGTCAAAGCTTTCCGAGAAAATGACCTCAGATAACGACGCTGTTGATAACATCCCGATACGGACCCTTATCTATAACTTCAATCGAATAAAAAACGATAACCTAAAGTGGATAAAGGCCATATTTTCGAAGCAGCTCATAAACCCATTCCATTAACATTTACATTGCAAATTACTATAAATCCAGATTCTAATCATTGTTTAAACTTGGTACATTTGGAGGCAATAGCCCATTTCCACGGAACGCCATCGAGTCGGCCCCCGTTTGGTACACAATGAGATTGCTTGTTTAATTTTAACAATTACCATATTTTTTAACTTAACATCTGTTGGTTTACCCCTTTTAAGGAGTTTAATTATGATTTTTGTGGGATTTTTTCGTAAAGGTGACTGTGACCGCGAAATCACTGCATTATAGCGTCGAGACTTCATAAAGTTTTGGAAATATTGTTCCCTTTGTAAAGGAGTGTGTATTGCAATTTACTTTACGATTTTAATCAATTCTTTTATGTTTTTACAGGACGTCTAGTTGGCTTGCGTTTCATAAAGATATAACAGAAATAACTTAGGTGGACTCGTAAAATAAAAGACTCAGTTATCTAGGTATATCGAGATTCAGTTTCTACAAAAATGTTCACTGGCAATTACTTCGTCCGATTACATAAGATTTGATATTGTGTTCAGCAACAGTTACATTAGGTTATACCTGTACCACATTAAACAAATACGCTTAAAATAATTGTCTCCACATCCACACCTCTACATCTACTAAATCCCCTGCAACTATCCAAATCTCTGTCCTGATAGTTCTACTACCTACTCGCTAGACTAGACAAGTACGCACTTCTCAGACCACATCAAACTGAGCCGGGTAAGGAGCGCCGCGCCTGTAAAGTTGGAAGCGCTCGGTGCGCCCGTGACAAATTGTTGCAGTAATGAGCGCCTTGCTTCCTAGTTAGGACCCGCGTACACCGTTCGACCACGAAAACTATACCTGTCTATTGGGCACGGTAGTCAAAAATGCATTTGTAATTTATAATGGTGTATAATAAAGAGTTTTCTATAAATCTATCTACGGTACCGTGTGGTTGTTTTAAAATCCACGGTAACGAATGGTTTTAGTAATTATGTCGAAACGAGCTGACCAAAAAACGATGTGGTAATGATTACATATCAATGATTATCTGCCACCTAACAAAATTAGTGAAAAGCTAGGTGGATTATAAAGAGTATATAAAATAAAAATAAAATTGCTCGGTTAGCTTTCTACCTATTTGAAAGTAGGTTCCACAAAAGGCAAATGCTTTAAAAATTACTCAAATATTAACTGATTTTTAAAATAAATTATAGTGGAATCGTGGTTCAGACAGAAAGCCCTTATGTAGTTACTAAGAGCAAATAATCAAGTATCAAAGTAATACCGTCTTGAGAGTGAAGCAATTCAAATTTTCTTAATCACTAAGTAATGCGAGCAGAAACTGAAGAGGTCTAATCTATTCATTGAGTTCATTCAGTTAATTTACTTTTGGAGCAGATGATTTTTTAATTAGGTTTTAAAATGTTGTATGTATAAGAATTTTGTATAGTACCTAGCTCATTTTGTAAATTACCGTCAAGCTTAAAAAGTATTTTCGTGTGGAGTAAAAACGCACTTATATGAAATATTTTAAAATGAGTCATTCATCTATGCGCCTTAGGCAAATGCTGGACTGCTGAATTATAATGCATCTTGTATGAACTCTACACCGTAAACTAATAACTTTTCAAACGTGGTCTGTGTAACAACCACGATAGACCACACTGTACCGTGTATTGACTCCTTTACATCAGCGTGTAGGTATGCGTATTTTATTGTTTGTGAATGGGTGTTACTAGCTCTGTCTTGTTGTAACGTGGTTTTATTCCCGGTCGAGTTGTTAATGTTTTAGGTTTTTACAGTACTCGATTATTGCACGATACGTTTGGTTTCAAGCCTGATACCGTTCTCTTACCACCATTTTCTTCTACGTGTACTGAGTAAACGTTATTGCAGTGTGTTCCTGTTCAACTTTGTGTATGTAACAAATGAAATTGGCTTCTGTTTCAATTTCAAGAAATGTTCATTTGTTTTCCTTCTGTTTACCGTTGAATTCGTGTACAAAATTGTAGTGAGTTCTCGTTTTACGTGGATTGGACGTAATTGTTTAATTTAATTAGTAATACGGGCCGATGTTGTACGATATGGTAATGTTTTATACACGACTAGTTCGGAATTTAGCGCTTATAACTAATAGCTGTGGATTCCAAAATGGGAATTTAAATGATAAGTAATTGTGATTTTGGAACAATTTAATGTTCGGTCGCTTTGTATCTACTTTATGTGGCTTTGTTCTGTATTTATTCGGTCACAGCGTCGCGTCATGCACACAGCACACATATGCGAAGCTTGCTGCGAAAATATATTATGTTTTTTTATGTGCGAGTACTTATCTGTGTATAGTTTTAACGTAATAGACATATTAGAATATGTACAATACGTACACATAGTATGTTCCATCATTTCCACCTTGACCTCAGCCTTGAGGTTTCATAGTACCTTAATTGTTAACTTAACTGCCCTCAATTTGGCATTTCCAGTGAAATTCAATGATTTTCCTCTCGTTGGCGTTTTGTCTTTCTAAAAAGCAAACCGCCTCCATGTTTTTCACCGTAATAACAGAAAGTAGGCACAGTTAGCAACAAAAGTCGATTAAAACTAGTTTTGTTAAATCTGATGTAAGTATTGAGTAAAATATGTGTTTAATTAAAATTGGAACAAAGCAAAATTGAAAGAATATTAACTCTCATAAATTATAAGCAGCAGTTTATCGAATCCTTTTTTGTCAATTCTCATGATCTCTAAAAGTGACAGCCACCTTTGTTGCCAACCGTACCTATCAAAAGTTACAAAACAATCCTAAAATGCATATTTTGCCCCAACCACAGTTTATACTAAACTATACTACTACTAACTGTTACTAGTAGTAACTTCTAAGACTCAACGACTAGTCTAGTTGAAAAACTTTTTCGTAAAAACATTAGTTTGGGCTGTTGCCAGGCGGACGCGCGAGGCGAGGCTAGCGTCCGGCACAAGATATACAACGAATATTCAATAGTACAGTCGGTCTCACAAAGATGTATAGGTACGAGTACATCGATAAGAAATTCATTTGATTGTCTACAATTTGTGTTCCGTAAAAGTGGTACACAGATACTTTTGGTTCAGGACTTCTACAGGAGTGATAGGAGCAAAAAATGAATCTTCCTAGCCTTTTCCCAACTATGTTGGGGTCGGCTTCGAGTCTAACCGGATGCAGCTAAATACCAGTATTTTAGAATTACAGATGGAGCGGCTGCCTATCTGAACTCCACAACCCAGTAACTGGGTAATACGATACCCCTTTGTAAGACTACTACTACTTATCTTTATCTTTAGGTACTTTATCATTAGGTAGCTACAATTCGTGTTCGATTCGTGTTCGTGGTGATTCGATGGCGCGTCGTGTTCCACGCGCGCCTCAAAGAGATGTCAGCACAATTGGCGGGGTCCGCTAGGACCGATGCCTGCCAGGGTTGCGGGTTAGTCCGAAAGGGATACCGGGACCTTGGCAACAGGCAACTGAAGGAACACGGGTGGGTTTTAGTCAGTAAAAGTCTGACACGCCCTTCCGCTCCACCCAGAGCGAGAGAAGTCATTGGATGATTTCCCACCCTCAAAAAAAAAAAAAGGTAGCTACAATTAAGTACCCAATTTGTAATTATGTGTTGTGGCTACACATTGATACAATATTATGGAACAAAGATTATAGACAATTAAATTAATTCTGGTCGATGTATACATCTTTTGAGGCTGACAGTACCAATGGCCTCAATGTGACAGGATTGCTGACTTAGTCTTCCTGTACGCGAGACAGCTTGTGATAGAGGTTTTTATTGTACGAATAAACATTTCTGGGAAGATTCTTTGTCTATGTCTAAGAAAGAAAGAAGTTGTAAAATAAGGCAAGGTACTGTTTATGACTGTGTTGAGCTCATATTGATCTAATATTATTTTGGAGAGCTTATCTAATGTCTAGGCCTGCTTCCGTGCCTGCTCGATTTGTAAGGGCCGTGACTCGGACATGATACGGGCGCCGCACCGTGTACTATGAACTGTATCCTAAAAAATGTTCGAGATGATTCGGATCCATGTCTCATCCGCGACTCGTCCTTGACACGACCCGCGTCTACCAGCAGGCGTAGCATGGCGCTTTCTATCTCTACGAAGAATAGACATAGCTTTTTCTATACAAAGTGACAGTTCGTTTCTTTATTTTTGACATCCACCGTAGAAATGTTTCTACAATCCGTCATTTTGTCTTTCATTTCTAACGATCTTTGTCTACGTCTTTTTGTAGATAGACTATTTCGGAAGAAAGTTTTCTATCCTTACTGTCAAAATCACACTGACAACCGATAAATCCTATGACAAAACCGACAAAACAAAGAATTTTGAGTTGAATTATGTAAAAGAGTGAATTTCGTAAAAAGTGTAGTTGACTCTTTCTACTTTGCTGCCGTAGTACTGTCTACAGGAAACGTAATTTTTGTCTACTCTTCCGTTGACAAAACCGTGCTCATACTACGCCTGCAGGTTCTATACCCGAATCGCAAAAGCGGTAATTCCTTACTACAACGAATTTATACAATACCGATGTTGTAAAATATTTGCAACGTTGTTGTCTTTAGCTTTTTTAACAGTTGGAAGGTAATTAGGTATTAATTAATTCGTATAATAGCAAGCTATTATTTTAGAAATCTTACCTCAATAATCAGGTGACGACCTACACAACGAACATGACGTCACAGGTGACTTGTAAACCTTCCGAACACGAGATCGACACCACACACGTTTTCAATCAAAAATGTTATTATTGTTATCTTAATTACCTATTACACTATTGTTACACTTATTACTTGCACTATTTGCCACTTTTGCGTTGAGCACACTTTTAATAATAAGTTTTCAAATACGCGAAATTATACATTTTCGCGAGTGGCAAAAGAATGGAGCGACATAAAACTGCCCTCAAATAACATTGTAAAATTATAATTTCAGGCAAAGTATACCTACTAAAACAATATGGCTACATTTACCGATGAGATAAATCAGAAGAAACTCACAAAATCCCCCACAAGCGATTCCTAGAACACTTCCCGAAAGGCAAAAAAAAATAATATCATGCGAAAAATATAGCTACATGTTAAAAATTAATCCCCGAAATGGTAGCAACGCTCGTCGGGTGTCAAGTGCGAGCCGGTACATCGTTAGTCGAAGAGTTTTCTTTTGTCTCAAGGGTTGAGCCTTGCTTGTTATGCCAGCTTTTGTTGGTGACCCCGCCCGCGCCCGTGGCCTTCTTCTTACTTATTCATTACATGCTTTTTCAAGGAGCTAAGAAATACGGAGATGCAAATAAACTATGGCGCGAGAATAGACGCCTTGGTGGATGAGGGATTTGAATTTGAGATGTGCCTGTTGAATGTAGTGTTCGCTACATGATGTATGTGCAAAATATGCTTTCAGAATCTCATAGTTTCTGTAAGCGAATTTTATGGAGGACGTAACAAAATTCAACAGAAAAAATTGTGTGAGCCGACTTTTGAGATCGTCAAAATACAAATCAAATCGTTTATTTGTGATGTGGGTTACATGCAGGTGTTCATTACATAATTATACATTTATACTAATAATTTTCATTCCATGATCAGCCACTTGGGTATACAAATAATTAAATAATTTAATGAAAATATGACTCTAAAATTCTAATTACATTTCAGATTATATTATTACTATAAGTCATGCATGACTGACACAAGACAATCAACAACAATAACTATATTATCGTCTAGCGGACATGAAACAATTAAAAAGTTCTAGTCGATAAAAATTCATCTACAGAGTAATAACACTTTTCCATATGAAATTGGAACATTTTATTTTTAAAGATATTAATATTATTGATAATAGTTCATGCAGATGATAATTCATGCCAAATGTTAGTCTACCTCTGAATCAATCTGATCCTGATGATTATGTGGCTGCTAAAATAAAAGTAGATATGTTTTCTTGTCATGGTTAGAATAGAATAGAATAGTTTTATTATGCAAATATGGGTAATACATAATAGTTCTTAAGATTACATTTAGCTCAGCCACATTTTACCAATCGGCATGCAAACATTTGAAATTATTTATAAACACTATTATTACACTTATTTAGATCATTAATTACGTTCATTCGTTCGTTGAAATGGTTTAGTAGAATAATAGCTATCGGAATAACCACAATGCTTGACGAACGAATTGGCGATGACAAAAGGTAATTGTTGCTGTCTTCATTTGTCAATGTGGACTCAGGTGAGCGCAATTCATTCATTCCCTTTGTGTGACCCAACTTTAATGCTTAACTTAATAATAAAAAAATAGAATTTTGGAACGGACTATTTAATAAATCAATTCCAATTTAAGCTACGATAAATCCCTATCCTTAATAAAATACATATAAACTATTCCCCAGAATCCATTCCTCAATGTAGGACAAACTTTGTCTCCTCTCATATCTATTTCGCGATCGCATCTAGGATTTATTTTAAGTCGCTTGAGAATATATACGCTGTTAGCATAAGCCGAAAATTCAATCTATTTTGTAGCGCTTAATGCGAGCCTGACACTACCAGTATATCAATTGTCGACATGTCATTCTTGAAATCCGTCTAGAATTTCTACTAGTTGCTGGCTTTGAGTCGTCTAAAAGGTTTCTGTGATAGCATAGTGTAGTGAGAAACTCAATTTCACGTTGAGCTGCTCATCTCTATCAATCTAATTCATTATTATTTCAGGGGATTACATTAAGTCTATTTCGGGCAGTATTAAGTCGAGTTTGACTAATGTTGCCGGACGGATTGTTACGGGAGCCAAGTTTCCCTATCTAAGCGGATGAGCTGATCGAACGGGCTGTGTAAAATTAGAGTTCCATGTTGCCTTCGGTATCCATTTGGTGATTACTTTTAGGAGATTATCTTTATTTAGGAAGACTTAATACTGTTGGTAACTTTACTTTACTTTGGGTCTTTCATTAAGTTGTTTTGTTAAGAAAAAGCGAAACGTTGTAATGGTCTTTTTGGTGTTTATTTTTAGATTCTGATTTTAAGGAGACTTTTTAACAGTTCCAAGATGTTCAGGAGAAACGTCATCATCCTAACTAATAATTATTACAAATACGAAAGTGAGTTTGTTTGTTTGTTATGCTTTCACGCTAAAACGGCTGAAGAGATTTGGATGAAATTTGGCACATGGGTAGACCATGTCCTGGATAAAGACAGAACTTTTTATCCCAATATTCCCTCGGGATCGAGACTTATGCGAGTGAATCCTCAGAGCGCAGCTAGTTTAAAATACTTTATTACATACTTCAGAAACACTATATTAGGAAACTTGTTACCCAAACAAATGACAAAACCATCAAAGTTGACCAAGCATTAGGCGGCACAATAAGTATGTGACAATCCCGATAATAAAACCCGTTACTGCCGAAAATCCTTTGAAACTCAATGTGGGCTATCCACTGAGTGCCGTGGGCTTACCATAAATAACGTTTAGTGCTGCCGAGAGGTGTTCAAATTGCTTCCACGTGATATATCCCACAGTCCAAGTACGTTTAGCCATATTGAATTTTTAAGCAAAGATGCTCCGTTGGCCTGGTTACGCGGCGGTCGCTTTTTGTCGGGGCAGTAAAGCAAGCAGCTTTTTAAATTGAGATAGGTCGGGTCCGCAGGTGTTCCAGAAATTTTATGTCCATAACTGATGTGGAGGTGTCGTTGGAATGAGTTTTGGGGACAAGGCTGCCGTTTTTTGTGGACTAATTCCATGTCATTTGTCCTCGCTTTAAGGCAAATAAAGACTTATCTTATCTCGGGAACAGGTCTTGATGAGAATTTTGAATATTAGATGATCACTGTTTACTTAAGTTTCCTTGTGGCTGTATCAGACTATCTCAACCAATTGAACAGGATTACAATCCTGACCAGGGTAGCTGAATCTTATAATTGATTTAAAAATTGAGATTGTTTTTTTGAGATTGAATTGATTGAATGAATTTCAAATTGTGAGCCCGAAAGTATGACAACCAGTCTTACAAAGTGGTGTCATATTACCCAGTTACCAGTAGCTAATTCCATATGTTATGGCGGTCAGATAGGTAGTCGCTCCATGTAAAATACTGGTATTCAGCAGCATCCGGTTAGACTGGAAGCCGAACCCAATATGGTTGGGAAAAGGCTAGGCAGATAGATAGATAGAGAAGAAGATTGTGAGAAGCACAGGACGATGTGTCAAAGTCTTTCAACTGAAATAACGATGATGATGTTAAAGGTACTCTCCGCAGTCGTTCATTTAGCGTAAATCAATATTGAAAGTTATTTCAAATGTCTGTAAGTCAATAAACAATACTAATAAATTCTCTTTAAATTCACGCAAGAGACACCCCAAACAACAAATCCTACAGTTAATTTAAATTCCATCAATTCTCAGCTTTAATTTAAACTAAATAAAACAAAACGACTAGACTGAAATAAATTCTAGTTTTATTGTATTTAATTATTTGCGTACCTTTAATTAAAGGCGGCACAAATTTATAATTGCAAATTAAATCCTGACTGACATGAAAGATATTTTGGAGTTAAAAGAACTCGGGGACAGACCTTTATTTTGATTTGTCCCTTTGTTCTGGTAAATGAAAAGCCATTCTGTAGATGACTATCTTACAACCAGTATAATGGCGCGGCTCTCTTGAAATGATAACTCGCTATTATTTTTGGAATGTTTTAATAAAAAGCCGCTGGCTTAAAAAAATGTAGTAGTGGCGCGGATGTTTGCGGTTGTGTAAAGGAAAATTAAGCGGATATGAAAAGCGAGCGTTTCGGTTGTGTTATGATCATACAAACAAACTCATCATCAATCATCAACAAGTAATCATTAATCCCCGACGGAAAAAGAGGGGTGTTATAAGTTTAACGTGTGTATCTGTGTGTCTGTGTGTCTGTCTGCGCCATCGTAGCTGCCAAACAGCTGAACCGACTTCGATTTTTTTGGTTTTGTTTGAAAGGTGACTTGATCGAGAGTGTTCTTAGCTATGATTCAAGAAAATGGAAGATTATCAGCTCTTTTCTAGTTGATGAATGGATGTGAGGATCTTCCACAGGTCTAATCGATGGGAAATTTTGAATTCTCTTACTTCAATGATATGACAAGAGCATAGTAACCTTGAGCTGATGCTGCAGCATCACCTGGAATTTGCAGGATACCCAACTCCCTCACCAACTTACAGCCGTCCCCCGACACGACGACGCTTGGATCAAAATATTACCTACAACTTATATATAGGGCCAATACATATTATTTTTTTACTTTTTAGATGCTTTGTTTTTGTCGGGGGTTTTTTAAATTTTTAATTTAACTTTTATTTTATACGCTTTATGGAGCCTCAGGAAACTATCAATTTGGACAGATATATGAGTGAATTTTTTGTTACGTAAACATTATAGGACATAATGTACACTTGTACAGCCGGCCTGTGTACAGTCGAATAAGTAATTTGTTATACAAACTAAAATATTCATCCTCCCACTAGGTACACTGCCAATAGCCATTTTTATTGTGTGCGTAGAACATCACGCCTTTATTCCCAATAGGGTAAGGTCTGAGGTGTTTATAGGTATACGGGTATAGGTAGGTACACCCACATTTAAAACTTCCTGCATGTAACATACTGGTATTCAGTGGCATCCAGTAAAGGCTGGTACATACTGGCGCGATTCGCCGCGCGACGCGACGCCGCCGCATTGTTCGATTTGAAGTTTTCTCAGAAATTGTTTTGTTAAAATTCGCGTTGCGCGGCGAATCGCGCCAGTATGTAAGAGCCTTTAGACTTAGATAAAAGACTAGGCAGAATAAGAGGTATACCCACATCTTGCTAGCGAATAGAATAGGTCTTTATTTGCTTAGAATGTAGGTACATAAAAATAAGTTGTTAAATTATATAAAAAGAGCGAAAACACAATATGAGGAAGACATTTGCCCAACAGTTGTATCTACTTATAAAAATAATATGTAAAAATGTAGGTAAGCTAGAAAACTTCGCACGAAACATTATTTCTTTGAAACATGCACTTAAAACCTTCAAAGCAAGAACATAATTTTACATTAATCAAAATTCACACATTCGTACCCACAGTCCCACATTTCAATTCTGCATAAGGCGCCTGTCCCACCGCCTGAGCAGCGAGTGAGTGACAGCGACGAGCGATTACTTGCTGGTTTGCGTGTACCAAGCGTGAGTCTCTCAACGAGTGTTCTGCCCGCCAAGCGCGCATCGCTTAGCAATTACTCTCTTTGATAGTTCTTATCACTGCAACAAACAAGTACTCACCGGCGATGTAAATAGTCGGCGATCAACTATTAATATATCATCATTAATATTTCAGCCGAAAGACGTCCACTGCTAGATATAGGCCTCCCCCAAGCATCGCCACTTCGATCGGTTCTGTGCTTCTCGCATCCAGTGGATGTGACTTAGTGTTACTATTAATAAATGTATTTTTTTTACTTACACGGGACCTAAAATCTGTTGTTCGTTTCGTGAGCGAGGAAATCGTTAATAGGTACCTACACAGCATGTAAATTACCCTAGGCTGATAAAATTTTCGTTTTTCCTAATGAAGCTAATATTAGTGTTTAGGTCTGTTTCCCCTTAGGGCAAAGTACACTTTGTAAACAAGCTTATTACAAATTAGAGGATTATATCTAAGGTAAGAATGCTTGGAAACATGCTGGTCTTGCTCCGTAAGACGATTTAGTGTCTGGACAAAATCAAACTGATAGCTAATTTAGTTTTTTATTTTATTATTTGTATGTCATAGACTTTTACACTCTGTCATTACTTAAACTCACGCACTGACTTATTAGTACTACTTGTAACAATGTTAGGACTATTGTAATATCGTATACTTTTACAATATTTGTAAATATGTGAGCACCATGTATCTGGTAATTAATGTATTAATTATTACTCCATTTATAATTCTTTTTACCTTTTGTGATACAGTAATCTTATTGTAGGTGCATCGTCTTCACATATAATTATATAATTCATGTATACAAAATATTGTAAAACATTTTTAAAAGAGTAACGGTGGAGTTTCTTGCCCATTCTTCTCCATACGAAAACTACCTTTTGGAAGGGGCAACTAGAATCAATTCTATTTCTTTGTTTTGACGTTCAAAAGTGCCATGTATGTGCCTATTTGAAATAAATTATTTGACTTTGACTTTGAAAGAACTGTGGCTAGCCTTATCCGCACAGTTCTGTAGGGCTCGGTCCCAGACTGGTCACACAGCTCGTCGCTTTCTCGTCGGTCGGTGGGACAGGTGCCTAAGAGCTATTGATACAAGCAATTTTTCTAATGCACCTACATGTCGACATTATCGTGATTAAAGTCTCTCTCTAACGGAGCTCGTGTGCATTTGCCAAACGTTTTAGAGATTTACTCTGCCAACATTTACTTAGAAGTAGTACGGTTAGAATTTTGGCTACGACTATTCCTTAACATAACTTTTCATGTTTTTTTGGGAATTTATTGGGGTGCATACTTACTTATTATTATACAGGGTGTTAGGGTAAACACGGTTATCCTTGAAACCAGTAGTTTGGTGTCATTTATAGAACGTAAATTCAATGGAAAATTACAACTTTTTTTTTATTTTTTTTAGACTACATTTTACCACAAAAGACGCAAGTTCGTTGCCCTATGCGCTAGGGCAACGAACTTGCGTCTCAACACGCGTGGGGCGTGTGGGACGTGACCTGACCGGCCGCGAGCGCGCCCCTTCCCTCAGTTAGTCAGCTGTGTCGCTAGCGAGCACGGTGTCGGATAGAATCTTTTTAATATCTTTTAATGAAAATAACGTTTTTTTATGTTGTTACTCGGTCATTTGTTTTTATATTTAAGTCAACTACCCATGGTTTGAGTGACAACGGTGTTTACCCTGACAACCTGTATATGAAGATATCGCTCAAGTTTTTCAGTTCTTGAGCAACTTAGTTCTTGCTTGTACTGATGGTCGTTCCTTACCGTCTGAAATAAACAAATGGGTTCACTATTAGTTGAATAAGTTTTCTGTCTTCTTCTTCTTTTCGTGTGGCTAGTGACTAAGCTGGTGTCAGAGTTTTAAAGCCGCCCTGGGTCTCTGAATTGGCTTCACATGCCGTCGAGAAATATCTCTCAGGTCTCACGATGTTTTCCTTCACTATTTTTTAAGCAAGTGATAATTATACAATACGCACATGAATCCGAAAAGTCCGAGGTGCGTGTCTTGGTAGTCTGCCGGTCCCACCACTAGGCTATCATTGCTTTATGTTTTCTGTGATTAATAGGTACAGCATGATTATAGTTGATTGCCTTTCTATGCCTATTTTGTTTTATTACAGAGAACAATATCTGACGTAGAAATATCTAAGCTACACAATCGTAGCAGTGTCAGCTACGCCGTAGCATGTCTCGTAGCAACACGTAGAATCTATAACATAAAGTACTGTTTAACAATAACAAAAAACATAATTATAGATCTACAAGCGACTCGCTCCTGCTTCGCACGGGTTTTGCGACTTAAAAAAACATAGTTTCTTTATTACTTAAAGTAAGTTTTATATTAATTTAATATACACCTTCCGGAATAAATTCTTCTAAAACCACATCAGAATCCATTGTGTAGTATAGAACAACAGACAGACATGAGAAGCGACTTTAATTTATAATAGTACAGATGTGTATGTTTATGGTATTCATTAATTAGGTAGGTATTTAGGAGGAGCTCGTGGCTAAGTAATAACAGCCGCTCGGGTCGATCCATCAGGTTAAGCTACGCTTGCCGGGGTTGGTCCGTGGATGGGCAACCATTTTCACATATCGAGACTCCTCCGTGCTTCGGAAAGCACGTTAAGCCGTCGGTCCCGGCTGTCATTTGTGGATCTTTGACAGTCGTTACGAGTCGTCAGAAGCACGATAGTCTGACAACCAGTCTAACCAAGGGGTATCGTGTTACCCAGTTACTGGGTTGTGGAGGTCAGATAGGCAGTCGCTCCCTGTAAAATACTGGTATTCAGCTGCATCCGGTTAGACTGGAAGCCGACCCCAACATAGTTGGGAAACGGCTAGACAGATTGATTGATTGATTTTATGTTTATGGTATTTTGCAAGCGCATTGCCTCATCCCAACTCCACGAATACACAATAATAATACTAAAACATAATTTTCACTAATGATAATGTAGCAATGTAGGTACCTAATGGTATAATTTAACAAAACACGGGTTGAGAGTTGTACCAACTAGGGTGATATTAAAAGGTGATATTACCTGTGAAATTGTAACTTTAAATGTACTCCCGCGAGCGTCATTTGTAAATTATATGGAAACTAACTATTCGTTTAGCAAGCATTTGGAAATAATATAACTAATGTAATAAACAGTAGGTTCGGCAGTAGGCTGTAGATACTACAGAATAAGATTCAATTGTGTCCTGGAAATAATTATTATGAAGCGCTTTTGTGATCTCAAAAACCTTTCTTTAACATCCTACCTATCTCGTCCTAACTATATATTTATATTTATAATATTACAAAAGCGAAAGTGAGTTAGTTTGTGGGTTCGTTTTCACGTTAAAACGGCTTGGATGAAATTTGGCACAAGGGTAGACCATGGCCTGGATTGGGACATAGGATACTTTTACCCCGATATTCCCACGGAATCGAGACTTATGCGGGTGAAACCGCGGGGCACAGCTAGTTTTAATCTATAATGTTGTTAATAATAAGTACCTGAAGACAACGGTATTTTAATAGTAGTAAGATTAGGACACTTTTACAATAGAGTGCATGGTTTGCTTTTTAACAAATAAAATGTTTTTTACGCAGTTCGCACCCTAGAATAGAGCATTTATTATATATATTACTAGCTGCCGCCAGCGGCTTCGCCCGCGTGTAATCTTTATAAATTATAGCCTGTTTTTCAGGGTGAATGTAGCTTTCTAATGGGGAAAGAATTTTGAAAATCGGCGCAGTAGTTTTTGAGTTTATTCATTACAAACATACACAAAAATACAAATCTTTCCTCTTTATAATATTAATATATTAAGAAGAAGTCGGTTAATAAACTTGCACTAGGTATTCTTATTCATTCAAGTTTGTAAAGTACCTAAGTTGATATTTTCGACTGCCTCGTTGGCTTAGTGGTCACAAGCGCTACTGCTGAGCATGGGGCGACCTGAGAATCGAACTGGGTCCGATTCCCAGGTCGGGCAAAGTTTTATTGAGTTTTTCTCTCGGGATTTGTACGCGGTTGATGGCAATAGGCCAGCCCCCTATTACATGGGACTTAAATATAACTGGCAAAACGTATGGGTCCATGCTAAGGTACACCTCTGCCTAATCCTTCGGGGAATTTCAGGCGTGATGTTGTAATATTTTAGTGTTTTTTTTTCGTAAAGATGAACTTCAGAACGCAACTCATCACAATATACATCTCTGCCACTTTTCCATATTCATGGTTTTATGGAGCGCGCCGTGACAAGGACCACGCACCTGACCTTTTGAAGTGACGTCATCAATATGGTGAGGGCATGTCCTTCGAAACGACCCCTTCAGACACTTCCTCTCACATTGGCGATTTGAGGCTTTTAACATTATGAAATGCCTGCCTGTACTTCTGAAATTACAAATAATATCTTAGATATTTTCTAGCGATAAGTTATGCTACAGATCTCGTAAAATAGGAAACACTAAACCATTTTGAAAGATTTATTTTCATTCATATACTAAGAACGGATAATTTACAATATTGAACACAACTAACTATTTTGAAAGTAATTTAATTGAATACCTACTAAGCTACGCTTGCCGGGGTTGGTCCGTGGATGGGTGGTCTTTACATACCGAGACTCCTCCGCATCTCGGAAAGCACGCTAAGCCGTTGGTCCCGGCTGTCATTTGTGGATCTTTGACAGTCGTTACGGGTCGTCAGAACCCCGAAAGTTTGACAACCAGTCTTACCAAGGGGTATCGTATTACACAGTTACTGGGTTGTGGAGGTCAAATAGGCAGTCGCTCTATGTAAAAAACTGGTATTCAGCTGCATCCGGTTAGACTGGAAGCGGACCCCAACAAAGTTGGAAAAAGGCTAGGCAGATCGATTGACCTACTTTGTACCTATACCACGCCGTTTATTTTGTTTTTAGATTTTTAATTCATATTCTTTAAGGCACTTCTTTATGTCATGAACTCATGAGCGTGCGCAGGCGTGAAAATTGATTCGCTGTTACAACGTATAATAGATATGAATGTTTTTTTAAAGATAATCAAATAACTACAATTTATTTATTCATCAGCTAAGTATTCCTCTAAAAAGTAACTTGGAATTTTCGGCAGAAGAAAAATAAAAGTGGTATTTTGAATCACGAAATTCTTTTCACCATTTGGTAAAGTGACCAATATTGATCAAAGAAATAGGTAGGATAGATAAAAGTAATCAAACTATACTTTTGAAATTACAACCTGACAAATATAAAAGGAAAGAAAAATCTAGTTTAGATTTATTTATTCTAGACTTGATTAGACATTCCGAGTTCAATTCCCAGGAAAGGTGAAATGTAATAAAAGGTATTATTATTTCAGGTCAGTTTGAACCGGCGATTCGAGTTCTGGGCGATCAAAAGTATTTATTTTGCCGTACGAAAATAGGTCCTGCTGTTTTACTCAATTATAAACGAAAATTTATTTTCCCACTCATTTTCATAAAAGTATTCAGCAAAGTACAGTCGAAAAAATTGACCTGACCCACCATAACCTTATTTTCTTACAGACATTCAAATACAATTAGGTCGACATTCGCGTAAATATACAGTACCTTGGTAACGAATTTGTCATCTACCATCTTTGTCATTTTGACAGTTTTAAACGATTTATCGTCAAAGTGGGTCATGATTTACTTAGCCTGACTGTACCTTATTTAATTCTTATGTAAAGACTTACAACATTTAAATAAACAGGATGGGTATCAATATCAGAATGAAATCTCTAAAGATTATTTAATGTTTGTAAAAGAAGGTATCTCAAAACAACTTAATAAACATGTAAACTAATAGTAACAAAAAAAGTGAAAAATAACTTTAATTTCGGAAGTCGGTGTCTGCTTTTCAATTTTCGTTTTTTGCCACCGACTTCCGAAATTAAAGTTATTTTTTACTTTTTTTGTGTTTGTTTTTTGAAGTCGGTTGTTTCTTTTTTGGAAAAAGTTTTTATTTTTCTCTTTTTAGTTGTGGTACCTACCTCACACAAATTCGTACACCGTTATCTGCTATGTAAATAACAGTGACGGAGTGAAATAATTATATCGTCTACATAGCAAAGTGGGAAAAATACGTAATTATTGAAGCTAACTCAAAAATTACGCAAGCAAAATTAATAAAATTTATATGGGACCACCTCTGAAGCATGACCTATCAAACAAAAAAAGAATCATCAAAATCGATTCATAATTGGCGGAGTAATCGCGTAACATACATACAAAAAAAAAAAACATACAGACGAATTGAGAACCTCCTCCTTTTTGAAGAAGTTGGTTAAAAAGAGAAAAGCTTTGACTTTTTTTAATGTCTGTTTATTACGCTTTCAAGCTAAAACAGCTGAACGGATTTGGATGAAATGCAGTAACCCAGGTCATGGTCTAGCACATGGGTAGACCATGACCTGGGTTACTTTTTCCCGATAGTTCCACGGGATCGAGACTTATACGGGTGAAACCGGGGGGCGCAGCTAGTGGTTTACTCAGAGAAAGAATAACTTTCTTTTTCCAGATTTTCAAATTAAAAAAAAAATACAAAAAATAACTTATTTTATTCACACACTCAAGCGTATGAAACCAAATAATCAGTTCTTCATAAAATTTCCAATGGTTGTTACAGTCAGCTCTCATCAAAGCAGTCGATAAATTGCACGCTCTGCGAATAACAAGCAGGGCCGTCTGACGTCACGGCTCACATAAATTAAATTTATAATCAACCCAACTCCCCCAAATTAAATTAAATTATACCTGCCACTGCTTCGGCAAAACATTTACGTCTCGCTCCTTGAAAAAGGCAGCAGCGCCTGTAACTCATCGGCTTCATTTTACGGTGTTAGATAATTTGTCATTGCAGAGGGTTTCAAGAATTTAATGGGTTGTTGTTATTACGAATTATAATAAATGGCTGTGATTTTATGAATACGTTTTGAATGACGATATAATGATCACTAAGAACAGGTTTTTGCTGGGAATTACTTATTCGTTATTTTTTGGTTCTGTAATTTTATTTGTTTTTTATTTATTTATTTAATTATTTAGAAGTCTTTATATAACTATTAAGTAAGTATGTTGAAACTGTGTGTACTCTCCGTCACTTATCCCTAAGGGTTCATTAGAAAACCAGCGTCAGACAGCATTTGTCTGGCATTAATGCTGTAATGAACCTTTTTGACGCAGCCGTGAGGCACACATTATTGTTAAAACATTATTTTCTCCTTTTTTATTTTTTTTGTATATTGTGTTTCACGAACTTTGTCCAAATAAATATTATTCTTTCTTTCTATCTTTATATTTTTAATTAGTTGATTTTAGCCGTCATTAGATAGGTAAGGTCAGTTAGGGATGTTAATTGTTAAGCAAATTGACACCCTACGTCAATTTGCCATGTTATAGCCATTTCATAGAACTGTCGAAGAATGACAGTTGTCATTTGAATATACAGACAATTTAAATTGGTACTTTTAGTGGCATTAAAGCCGCGTTTCCACTAGGCAACAATTGACGCGCAAAATGTTGCACAACAAGTTGCCCAACATGTTGAAAGGCAGCGCGGAACTTTTGTTGAACAACGTTGTCTGTCTACGCATCTACTACTTTACGTCAGTCGTCGACAACATGTCGCCAGAGGAACTTGTGTTGATTTCAGCGGCAGTGGTTATAATTTTATCGAAAAACACTACGGACATTGTTGCGCGTCACGTCTCCACTCGACAACAATTGATGCTCAACTAACGATGCTCTTTAAACAAAGAACAAGCTGCGCGTCATGTTGCGCGCCAGCTGGCAACGTCGTGCGCTGTTGTGCAGCGTTGCCGTACATGTTGAGCGTCACGTGTCGCGCGCCAAATGTTGCCTAGTGGAAACGCGGCTTTAAATATAACTGGCGAAATGTATGATGCACGCCTGCCTATCGCTTTAGAGAATACAGGTGTGATGTTTTGGCATGGTTGATACTAGTTTCGTTCTAAAACATGCCATCTCCCATTATAAAGTTAGCGTAGTGGTCAATTAATTGTCTCAGTTTATGAAAGTTCAGTGCTGGACATTGGAATATCTTCTCTCAAGTTCTATCACAACGTTATAACGTTGACTTTCCAACTCAATATGTTGCTCGGACCGTAATATGTACTACGAGAATTACATCGCATAGCTCTTAGTAAATAAATAAAGACCCTAACGCCGGTAGCACACCTCCGCTGCGAAATCATAGCAGCATACCGCAGTAGTTCAATTGTACTGAATCGCATCATGTTCCGCTAATCAAATCGGTTCGCGTAGCGGAACATGACGCGAGTCAGTACAATATAAACTACTGTGGTTTCGCTGCTATGATTTCGTGGCGGAGATGGGCTACCGGCGTAAAGGTCGCAAAGCTGCTCGCAGTCACAAGATCGTATCTACTTAATTAAACCTCTGATATTTAAAGTAACTTTTAAAGCATTTTAGGAATTAAAATAATGTGTTACAGTATCACAAAACGTAATTAGGCCGCGCCGTCCTGTTTATACGTAAACAAAGTTTGTTTTACGAGTTCCTATAATATCATAAAGCAACATTTTATGACGAGTACCATTATCGTCAGTTAAAAGGATCGTAATTCATTCGGGAAATTGTTTAGTAGTAAAAATTATGGGCGTACTAACCAGAGGAAACCAGGGGAATCCGGGTTTACCATAAATTCGTAATGCGTATTAAGCGAGGCTAAAACACACTGCTAATTTTGTATTATGACGGCGTTTTATAGGCTAAACTGTTCAGTTAAAGTGCCGGAACTGCGCTGCACGTAAATATTTATCTTAATCACCATACTTAACATCACCGCCTTTGTCATTGCCATCATTCTTCTTCTAATAATCTTTGATTTTTTTTATTATAAAGTTTATACAACGTGGAAAGTTAAATGCGCAAAAACTCAGACACCCCAATTAATTTTTAATTCAATTGACTTATTTCAGAGAGAAAAAATATCATTAAAAAAATTGTAAAGGTGTTATGTGCTGCTTTAGTTTTGGAAGATTCGTATTTGCATTGAAATAAAAGCTATTATTATTCCGCGTATGCAATGAGAAAATTTAAATTGGTCGACAATAATTTGCGTTTGTTTACCTATTTTGGCGGGTTTGCGCATGGCCTATTAATAAATAGACACGGCAACGTTTTTTAATGAAGATTTTTTTTCTTAATGTGACATACATTAAAAATGGTTTAATTGATTCTGCTCGTTATTCTGATCAAACAATTTTCAGGCTTTGCTCATTTAACGTTACACGTTGTATAAATAAATTATTATTATACTAATCTCACGCCGAATCCAAATTTCCCCCTTGACCGCCCTATTCTCTTATCGTCTTATTAAAATAAATATACGGAGATGGAGAGATATTAAAGCTCATCGCTAAATCTTTGCTGGGGAGGACTCATACCACTGAAATCTATTTCAAAAGTAAAACGATCATCATTGCCTGCATTTTCCTAACTATGTTGGGATCGGCTTCTAGTCTAACCAAATGCAGTTAAGTATCTGACCACCACAACTCAGTTACTGGGTAATATGATACCACTTGGTAAGACTGGTTGTCAGACTTTCGGACTTCTGAGGACCCGTAACGACTGTCAAAAATCCACGAATTACAGCCGGGACCAACGGCTTTCTTCACGGAGGGACGCGATACGCTTGCCAATTGTTTATTTTATTACAAAGCTAAATGTTTTACTACCTAAAAAAAAATTAAATTGTCGTTTCTGTTTTTTCCGTTTTAAATTTTATTCCGAAACCAGTATTCAGTAAACAGACAGCATGATAAGCAACTCATTCGTTATAAAATTCACAATTCGACTAACTTTTATGATAATTTCTCCTCAAACCAGTTGTGTATTCCTTTCAGTTGAGCAAGTAATTGCTTACCAACTAATAGTGAAAGTTGGTAAAGTTGAAACCCTGATAAGAGTGACGCCCAAGCCACTAGACTAAATACTCAAATAGTTTTCTACAATAATAAATCAAGAAGTTGTTTGAGAGTTGCTAGTTTCTACGCTGAAATGTCTTCTGCATTTTACGTGGGTAGTTAACTATCTGCAAGTCTGCAAGACTGCAATGTCTGGAAAGATTGCAATACTTGTGCAAGTGCTTACATGCCAGTTTTTGTTTGAACGTCAATCACTGGAGCTGAGAAAAAATAAAATGTTGAGTTGCAGATAGCTTTATAAATACAGACTAAGTCTTGATATTCTGGACTATTTTGTTGAAAACTGGAGAGAATCCAGATATAAAAAAATGTTTGCTATCACGTCACGTAGGTACAGTCGATCGCATGTTGGTGGTACCAACAATCAATTATCAACATCAATTATTTACATCACAATATAGGTCCACTTATACCAATGATTTGTTTTATAAATTCACTCGTTTTCCATAACCTTACATTTGATATAATATTCCCTTGCAATTAAAAAAAGGCGACACATTCCTTTCAAATCCCTATAAAATAAAATAAAAACGCTTAAATAACTTGCCCAGTAAAGCCCACTTTATTCAGACATAGAAAAATCCAAAGAATTCATAAAGAAAAAAAATCGTTGCGGAAGTTACAGCAATACCGTCGGATACCGAGCCATCATACTCTTTTTAAACATGAAGAGTTAAAATTTTAATTAAAAGACTCTTTGCGTGCTTCGAAACGACTCCAATTAAAACTATATCTTCGTTGGGAAGAACATAAAAGACTCGAGAGGGTAAAAAGGCTATGGATAATGGCTCTTCTAGTACTGTGTAATTATTGTGGTCGGTTTATTTAAATATTTTAATTGCGACAGTTATTCTGTGATGATTAGGGATGCAGGTTGTCGATGAAGTTTTTTACCTATTGTGGTACAGTAATCTTATCGTATTCACATGTAATTATATAATTGATGTAGGTATACAAAATATTCTAAAACATTTTTAAAAAAGTAACCCTGAACTTTCTTGCCCATCCATACGAAAACTACCTTTTGGAATGGGCAACTAGAATCAGTTCTATTTCTTTGTTGTGCCTACTTGATATACATTATTTGACTTTGACTTGTTTTTTTTTAATGTCAAAAACTGTCGAGGAATGATATCCATCGGTGTATCCAATTTGGAGATGACATTCGACAATAAATGAAAACATTGGCGATACTAATGTTGAGGAACTATCAATTACATCCTATAATCGAAATAAGAAAAAGTTCAAATCAGAACTAAAAAGGAAAGAAAGAAAATTAGTTTATTTTGCAAAAATAATAATAATACGTAATCCAACAAAAAAATCCTTTTAAAATTATCCCTTAACACTACAAATCAACCCACGCCCCAATTTTTCACAAAGACTTGACAATTCTCCTCTAAACAAAAGGTCGGACATCTGTTTTGGAACCGGCTTTTCATTAAGCGCGGGGAGTTGGTGCTTGAACTCAAAGTGAGGCTGCCAACTATTACGTTCTGTGAGCAACATTCAATCATTCCGGTCCCGGCACCTTTTGTTTCCTAGAAGTCAGTATCGATGTTATTAACACGGTATCTTGCTCTATTTTGTAATAAAACCTTTTCGAATGAATTAAACTGCGTAATTGTTACTTTGAATAGAATTTTTAATAGCAAATTAGGACATAGGATAATACTAAAATACTTCGACGCAGAAAGCGTATGAGTGTGTGTTTGTCGTACCTCGGAAAATTGAACTTAGGTACACTTATTGGAAAATGTCTAAAGGCACCCAAAATAAAAATTCAATAAAACATTTGACGATCATACTCAACATTCAATCAATCTGCCTAGCCTTTTCCCAACTATGTTGGGGTCGGCTTCCAGTCTAACCGGATGCAGCTGAATGCTGACTGCCTATCTGACCTCCACAACCCAGTAACTGGGTAATACGATACCCCTTGGTAAGACTGGTTTTGTCAGACTTTCGGGCTTCTGACGACCCGTAACGACTGTCAAAGATCCTCGAATGACAGCCGGGACCAACGGCTTAACGTGCTTTCCGAGGCACAGAGGAGTCTCGATATGTAAAGATGGTCACCCATCTACGGACCAACCCTGGCAAGCGTAGCTTAACCTGATGGATCGACTCGTGCGGCTGTTATTACTTAGCCACGAGCTCCTCGATCAGACTCAACATTTTTAAAACAAAAATTAATACCTAAAAAGTTACCGATCCCCTATCTCCCTGACAATAACGATAAGGCCAAGTCTTTAATGTAGCGTTCACAAATTATGCAAATCATCCGCAAACGAAACAGGACACAAAAAACTTAAAACTTAGCATTTATGTAGGTGACGTTATCTGGTGAAATTTTGCACCGAGCGCCATGAAAATGTTACGTGCTTCCGCGAAGATTTCAGTTTTGTAACTACCTGTACCTGTCGTTCCGTATATTATGAAATTTTGTTATTACATTCAGTGAGCGTCTACGCTCTCGAATAGCGTTTTGGGTGACAAATTTCAAAATGGACGTTTCTATTCGATTTTCTTCGTTGTTGATCGGATAACGTTGAACTTGTTTGAGTATTTAAGTATTTTCGTGTTTTATTTTATGAAATAGAATATTTTGTTTAAGAAAAGTGCTAAAGTGCCTACTGGCGATTCGCCCTTGCTGTTTTTACGACTTAATAGCACATCGGGATTTCTGAATTATATATTATTTAAGTTTAATATGTATAATTTTAATATATTTGTAATGTATTGTACACATAATGTTAGCCTATAGGCTAACATTATGTGTACAATAGCTAGCTGTCCCACTGCTGAGCAAAGGCCTCCCCCAAATCACTCCAAGCATCCTTTTCCAGGGCCTCGACCCAACCCTTGCAGTACGCGTCTAGGTCGTCTCGCCATCTCTTCCTGGGATGGCCTCGGCGGCGCCGTCCATCCTCAGGCACCCACCGTGTTGAGACTGTTGCCACATAAACCTTCCGGAATAAATTCTCTAAATAATGTTGAAAACCGCACCAAAATCCATTGCGGAACAACACGGTCACACAGACAGACACGACAATCGATTTTAATTTATAATATGTTTAGATATTGTTTAAGTCATGCATTTAAATCTTTTACTTAGTTGATTCAAAGCTAATTCAGTTATTTCAGTGAAGTTTTAATTGTTTCTCTTGTATCAGACTTGCAAGTAGCGACGTAGTATAGACATGTTTAGAATAGTTAGTTGTCTAGTACGGTCGACTTATAGGGCTTTCACAAATACCGGGCATTTCTGTCCCTCATAGACAGACGAGTGCCTAGAGAGTGCTTAGAGAAACATTCACGTTAGAACGAGTAAGTAATAATAACTAATCATCTTTAAGGCCTCACTTCAAATTGCTTAGCATGATCCTCCGTTATGCCCAAAATACTGCAGCATTAATTTTGAAATAAATATTTATGTTAAAGTTGAGGATTGATGCTAGGTCCTATATTTGGCGCAAACACGATTAAGTACATAAAATTTTCTCAATAGAAAAAAAAAACAAAGTTACCTCTAAACCGAATTGTAAACCGCTGGTATTCAAAATATACTTCAAATAAGATCATGAAACTTTGCTTAGTAACTGAATTAACTATAAAGCAGGTCTTTTTTTTTTTAAATTACCATTGTTTTCACCGTAAAAAGCAATTACCTAAACTTTTCGAGGCTTGAGAGCCGTCAGCACCCCGCTTCGTCTCGCTCTCAATCAGACCGCGAGTAGTATGGTGCGAGCGAGATAAAATCTGCTATTAAAAATAATAATTATGGAATAAAATATAAAATGGTAATCTCACCTTGTACTGGGATCGATCTATCATCACTGACACGACTATTGTGGGTGGTGGATCAAGTAGAGTGGCGCGCAATGATTTTTGACATAACGATCCCGCATGACGGTAACCTCCACTACTCTCGAACTCTCAAACATAAAGGCCAGGCATTAATTCTGCATTTAATTTCTGTCTAGATTTGTATAAGCCAAGATTTTCTCGGGGTATTCAACATTTCTCTACATTTGTTAAGAAGACTACCTGCTGAGAAACGTAGACACTACCGCTGCCAAATCAGATGTGACTAAAATGCAAGATTGCTGGCTGATAGGACGGACTCTCGAGCTTGCAACTCTTCCAAGACGGGTAAAATATAAAAGTTATAAAATATTTGCAACCCCTGGACTTAATGAAGTTGGTTTTATAAAAGTCACCCGTTGGCGGTGAACACACTACTTTTCATAATTGAATTAGTAAGTAACTGCTTAGAGACATCTTCACTTTAACCGTTTACAGTTTTCAGTTGAGGTATTTATTAACCTCTCGATGTTTTGTTTCTATCTTGATTTTGCTTAGCTAATTACTTCTATTTTTTATTTGCAGCTATTTAGCAGCAGTAATATCACCATATTTTGCAGTAGTAGCTCAGAGTAGTGGTGGTCCAGTGGTAGCGGCCCCGACTTACGAGTTGTAGGTCGTGGATTCAGACCCAGACAGGCGCTTTACTTTGTGTAAATAATTTCATCACATTACGGTGAAGGAAAACAACGTGAGCATCGTGGAATATCCTAGTACCAAAAATTCCAAGATATGTGGCTTGTACCAACCCGCTTTGGACCCACGTAGTAAATTACAGCCCACTCCCTCTCGAAGAGGAGAGGCCTGTGTCCCAGCACAGTGGGAACATTAGAGGCAGATTATGCAATCATCATCTGCCTAGCCTTTTCCCAACTATATTGGGGTCGGCTTCCAGTCTAATCGGATGCAGCTGAACACCAGTATTTTACATGTAGCGACTGCCTATCTGCCTATAATTATGCAATATCATCATAATAATGGGGGTATCATAATAAAAAATCTAAAGGAATCCCTTGCTTGACAATAGAGGCGTAGTAGGTATGTCTGATTATGTACCTCCAGCATGTGTGGCATCGGACTCGCAAAACAAAAGAAAGAGGCACCCAACCCTCGACTTACCCAAATGTCAACTGCATCTTATCTGAGTCATTAACTCTGTCAATCTCATTACGAAGCGGTTACGGCGCACTTAAAAGTTCCCCTAAACCCCTGCACAATTTTTACGACAATGTGAGCAAAAAACTCATCGTTTTGACGTAAGCACAAAGAAAGCACGTATGTTTTACGGTTTCCCTTATCTCTTGCAGCCTTAACTTTGTTGGTCATACGGGATCACAGAGTAGGGAAAACATGGAGTATTCATTCGCTTTCAAAATCCATTTCACGACGTGCAACTGTGCAACTACTTCTGTTATGTTCTCGTAATTGAATCAATTTCCATTTCTTTTTTCTTCGAGTTATTTTATGTTTTAGTATGCATGTCTTTTTGTGACAAATAAACCTATGTTTCTTTCTTCCAATTATCATTTGTACCGATTAGGTACATTTTTTGTGTACAGACTGTACATGCATTATTGGACGATCTCCAGGGTCGATATTCCTATATTAGATATTTGTGGTCGAAGCATCACAGACGTGGTGAGTACTTTTATGTATGCAGTGTGATTACTCAGTCGTTCTTATTTATAACGTAGGGTACAGGCAATGATACACTATCGAAACTGATTGGCCTAGCTTGATAAGGCGTAATTATGGTAAGCATCAGCCACCGGCTATCTGTCCCTTCTTTGCCTGTATTTACTCCATTTCTTACCAATTCTGTGAACGCGCTTTTGCGAATGGGGGTTCTTATCTAAATATTAGCAGTTGTTTATCCGTATGTCCTTTTGCATTCCACGTACGTAGTTCATATCTCTGAAATGTCCAGTCTTTTGGCTGGATCGGTCATGCATACGAAATGCTCTGAATCGCTATTTGTTTTGATATACTACAGGTATACCTCGGTTATCTTAGAAAATATCTTGTGTTATTGTGAGTTGTATCGATTAAATGTGGTTGTTTGTTTGTAAATATTTGAGGATTATATTTCAGTCTATAATTGGGATTGATTTGCAGGGTTTGTGGTTTAGACAGTCTCGACTGATTACAAATTGGAAAGGTGTAGAACTTTAGTACTTAAGGTTGATGCGCTAGGGTAGCCCGCGAAATTCAAAATTTCTTGCGTTTTTTCGCGGACCACCCTAGCGCATCCCCCTTAATTTATTTATAAGGCACATACATTTTATTAAATCAGCTTCTAAAATAGCAGCTTCGTCAATTAATGTGGAGGAACATTCGTGAGTTAATGTGGAGTTTATAAAAGAGCTAAAATAAAATATGCAAATACTAATTTTGCTTAGAAAATGATTTGCAAATGTAGATTTTCTACGAGAATCTCTTCAATAGAACGTTTATCCCGGTCCAAATACCGTCATTTTCGATTCCAATAATTTCGCAGTGCGTTATCATTACACCTACCAGCCAAACCTGATAGTTTACGTTCGGATGAATTTCGCCTCGTTGCGTGGCCCGGATGCAATGCAAATGGAATATCCGTGTATTTGGCGATTAGATGTGGCCCAGATCTGACCGGATCTTGTAACCCGGATAAGCTGAGTTGTGCTTCACTCGCTCGATGTTCGCTCGGTTTGTTACAACAGCACGCTAGATTTCATGATGGGGTAGGCAGATGTAATTACACTTGAAGGCTGTCATTTGGCTGTTTCTGGCAGGCAGAGTCCTTTTGCTTTCGTTCTGTGCCGTTCTGTATAAAAAAAAACGTTGTGTTTAAACATTTGCGTAATATAAAAGTACTAGCTGTGCCCCGCGGTTTCACCCGCACAAGTGTCGATTTCGTGGGAATATCGGGAAAGAAAATAAGTCCTAATCATGGTCATGATCTAACCATAATGCCAAATTTTATCCAAATCTGTTCAGCTGTTTTAGTGTGAAAGCGTAACAAACAAACTCACTTTTGCTTTTATAATATTACATACTAGCTGTTCATGCCCGGCGTCGCCCGGGTGAAATCCGACTTTTCCGGTGGATTATCAAAAAATTCATGTGTTAAATCCATATTATCTTTTGATTCTGCGGGTAGATTTTGATGAAATAAAGGCTAAATGTTACTCACAATAATGCTTCTTATTTTTCAGTTATTTAATTTTGAATCCAATAAGTGGCTTTAACGTGATGCGCTCACAAACGAACAAACAAACAGACAAAAATTTCAAAAAATGTTTTTTTCCTTTCTATTACTTATTTCTCGCGGCTTCCAATACTTTTTTTGCAAAAAACTTTAATGTACAGACAGGGACTGTTTACGATTTTATTATATGTATAGATATAGAAGAAGATAATGAAAAGCAGGATTTTGTGTCTGGGCATTTGTTTTGGTTTTCATTTGAGATTTTCATATTGATTTGAGTTTGTAAACGCACACACAATAAAAACCAAAAACACTGGTAGGCACATTTCGTTTTTTACAAAACACAAAAAAAAAAAAGTTGAACAACGGTAGCGAGCCTATTTCCATTTTACGGGGCTTAATTCCTAACATCGGATCGAAACTGAAACTTCCTAACTGAAAAAACCAATAACATGGGCTGACCTAGAAATTGAACCCAGTTTAGGAGTCTAGCAGCCGGGGTTGGTCCGTTCACTTGATTCACTAACGTTTTGTTATTACATAAGTTCGACATTCCAGAATGTATTGAGTTTCACTGCAGAATGGCGAGATTGACCCCTCTTGTTAAACAATACAGGAGTTTGGAAGACAAGATGAGTTTGTTATTGAACTTAGGTTAGCGAGCGACTAAGTTCTGGAGTACCGTAACACTGTTACGTAGAATTTACATGGTTTTAATTGCTTGTTCACGTTGTAGAAACCCGGAGATGTTTTAAGCTGAACTTTAAGTTCTTTAAGTTGTTCATAAACATAACTGGGAAAAGTGGATGTACTATAGGAACACCTCTGTCTTAACCTTTTGTATGGCATAATTACAGACACAATTAAAAAGCCATTGTGTCTCGCGTGGATCTTCCGGCACACGAAGGGTTAACCTTTGGGGAAATACAGGCGTATTAAAAAAATACAGGCGAGTTAAAAAAATACAGGCGTGTTAAAAAAAAGATAGAAAGAAAATACGTTGATATTATGATAAGTTAAAGTTCTATATACGAGTATGTAGCAAATATATTATTTTTGAGAGTGTTTTGTTCAAAAATGTATTAAAATTATAGAAAAACTTGGCTTGGTATGTAAAAGTTTAAACATAATTCATATGAGTTTACATTTTACTATTTAAAATCTTTCTCTACGAAAGATATAATACATATGTTTTTACTTTTAAAATATTATTTTTTTATTGTGCCTTTTGAACAGTAGGTACTTCTATTTAATGCAGGCTATAGGATTAATCAAGCATACATTATTTAAAGGTACATAAAATACGATGCACAAAAAAACATGTTTTTTAGTACTTAACTTTATATCAAAGACTAACATACAACGTATGCATAATAAATAAGCTCTTGTTGTATTTTCCAATGAAATATACCTCATTCATAAAAACATAACACTTCAAATATTTTCCGATGAAAACTAATGGATGCTAGTAACAAGTAATTTAATATTGATTCAAGTAATGAAAATACATTCTTAAGCATATTTTTGTTGAAATGTTTTATTTTTATAAATTCATAATTTTATATTTTCAAGAAAATATTTACATAATTTAAAAATGTATAGACTTAAAATAGTAATAATTCTATGTACGAGTGTATAAAACAGGGGGGAGTTAATCATAGGGCATCAAAAAATTTGTTCACACCGCTGTGAACAGGCCAGTAGTACCACGTTGTATGTAAGTAAGTAAGTAAGTAAGTAAAATTTAATTTGTTTAAACATGGTGTACATGATACATTGCATGCAAGATATTACAGATACAGAAGTTCTAACATGTTTAGCCGCATATTGTGGCGTACAAATTGGTGGGAAGAGATGGTACATAGACCGTGATAATATACATCAAAATTACATTATAGAAATTATGTAGATACTTATTAAGTCATCATTATTCATTAAAGATTAGGTCATTACAATATAATTCAGCAAGCATATTTTTTTTTGGATACAATTAAATGTCAAAGTAGTCATTAAATAAATTAGTCAATAAAACATGAATAACTGTCATTAAAAATTCAATTCCAAATTAAAATTATTCCACAAAAATACAATAGACCACAATAACATGTCAATAAAATACAACATCGTCATCTCAAAAACGAAGAAAAATCGTCCTCTTTCATAAATTCTGCTATACTGTAATATGCTTTTTCAGTTAGTAAACTCTTCAATTTACTTTTAAGAGCAGATATATTTAATGTTCTCCATGATTTGGGCAATTTATTAAAGATGGTCGGATCCATGCAAAAGATGCTCTTACGCATAAGAGCGGTTTTAGCGCCTTGAACACAAAGTTTGAAGTTATCACGTCTATTCCTAGGGACAGCAGCAGACAAAAGCTGAAATAAATGACTGTTCGATTTAATGAACATAACTGTTTCCAGGATATATAATGAGGGCAATGTCAATATCTTACGTTCTATAAAATAAGATTTACAGCTGTCCGTTGTTTGCAGTCTAAACATCGATCTAATGCACCTTTTCTGTGCTCGAAACGCTATTTCATTGTCCGTGCTATTCCCCCAAAAGATGACTCCATATCTAAGAATGGACTCGGCTAAACCATAGTAGGCAGTAATTAGCGCATCTGTGTTGAGAACCACAGCAAGCTGTTTCAGAGCGTAGGCTGCACTACTCAGTTTCTTACTAAGTGCCTCTATTTGAGGTTTCCAATTCAATCTAGAATCTATTATTAGTCCCAGAAATTTTGTTGTGTCAGCTTCATTGATATTTATATTATCAAATTGAATATTAAGATTGTTGATTGTTTGTGTACGTTGTCTAAAGTGCATTACGTTAGTCTTTTTTAAATTAATTATTAAATTATTATCATTTAACCAATTTATAATAGATATTAGGGAATTATTAATGTCATGTTCATATGCGTTTATGTCATTACAAGCTATTGTCATAGTGCAATCGTCAGCAAAAAGTGTCATCGGTTGTTCAGTTACTTTAGGCAAGTCATTTATATACAGGGTGAACAACGGAGGGCCCAATACACTGCCTTGAGGAACTCCGTACATAACTTCGCGCTCCTCTGATCTTGAAGTTTCTTCCCGTTTACTTTTTTTATTTATTGTACTGATTTCTGTAACTTGTCTACGGTTATGAAGATATGATTTTATTAATTCTAAAACGTTACCTCTAACACCATAGGCTTCAAGTTTCTCTGCCAGGGAATTATAATGGACGCAGTCAAAGGCCTGTGTCATATCGCAGAATATGGCACAGACTGGTGTTTTCTTATCTAAATTTAGCATGACATTATGTAAAAACTCATAAATAGCCAAATTAATACTTTTATTTTTACGAAATCCCTTTTGTTCGTCACTTAATATATTATATTTTTCTAAATAATTATTAATTTCACCATATATATATTTTTCGAACACCTTAGACAAAACGGGTATAAGCGCGATCGGTCTGTAATTTATCATTAATTCATGATTATCTTTCTTATATAGCGGTTTCAATATAGACTTCTTTAATGCATCAGGAAATATACCTTCACTTATGCAAATATTAATAATGAAACACAAATGAGTACATATTTCCAATGCAACTGCTTTCAATATTTTTGTGGCAATACCATCGTAGCCAACGCTGTTCGTGTTTTTTAACTTCATTATAATATTTAGTATGTCATAGGGGGTAGACGGAGCCATGAACATAGAATGTGCTCTGCCAAGAATTAATGACGTTGAGTTTGTTCCCGCGTTAATTGTTGGTTGTATTTTATCTATAAAATAATTATTAAATGTATTGGCAATGTCCTTTGGGTGTGTGATGTGTTTATTTTCAAATTTGATGTAGGAAATTGAGTTTTTCGGAGCATTATATTTACTCTTATTAATTATTTGCCACGTAGTCTTAGACTTCATCGTAGCCAACGCTGTTCGTGTTTTTTAACTTCATTATAATATTTAGTATGTCATAGGGGGTAGACGGAGCCATGAACATAGAATGTGCTCTGCCAAGAATTAATGACGTTGAGTTTGTTCCCGCGTTAATTGTTGGTTGTATTTTATCTATAAAATAATTATTAAATGTATTGGCAATGTCCTTTGGGTGTGTGATGTGTTTATTTTCAAATTTGATGTAGGAAATTGAGTTTTTCGGAGCATTATATTTACTCTTATTAATTATTTGCCACGTAGTCTTAGACTTGTTATTAGATGTTTTAATATTGTAATTGTTACGTGCTTTCTGAGTTAGATTCATAATTCTTTTCAGTAATTTTGAATATCTTTTGAATTTATCTCTATTAGCTTGACTTGGTTTTAACCTATATTCCCATAGAAGCTTCCGTTTGTTTTTACTACACAACTTTATCCCACGTGATACCCAAGTTGGTTTTTTAGTAGTCTTAATGGTAATCATTTTTCTGGGGAAACATAACTCGTAGAATAATTGGAACGTTTCAATAAAACAGTTATAGGCTGCATTAGGATCGTCCATCTCGTACATGTCTGAGAAGGATAGACTACTTAGACAAGTTTTGAATTTTTCTATATTCACCTGACTGTAGTCTCGTGTACTTTTGCGATAATACTTAAGAATATCATTTCTCTTAACGGGGCACTTTAACAGTTGCGCTGTGTGGTCGGATAGCGCGAACTCCAATACTTCTGATCTACAACGACGCTTGTTAAAATTATGTGCAAAATTATCTAGGCATGTTTGGCTCGCAGCCCGAGTAGGTTGTCTCAAAGCAAGTTGTAAATTGAAATTCAAAAGAATACACTCGAAATCAGCTGACAGTTTACTTCTCTTCAAGATGTCGATGTTGTAGTCACCAGCTAAAACTATATTCTTACATCGTTTCTTTGATAAATATTTTAAAAGATTTTCCAGTTTATCAAAAAACTCATTGATATTAATTGAGTTTGGTACTCTATAAACACACACAATTATAATGTTGTAGTCCGTCAATTGAACTGCACAACACTCGAATATACTTTGCGAGGACATGTTTGTTACATTGGCCAATACCTTCCATTGAATACCATGCTTAACAAGTATACATGCACCGCCTCGCTTACTTGTCTTTCTACTATAACAAGCAGCTAAACTATAATTAGGTAAGTGTAGCTGATTCTCACAGCCAGCCATCATAAAATGCTCTGAGATGCATATTACATCTACATCAACATCTCGTTCTGAAAGTTCACATAAACATACTGAGAGAGCGTCAGATTTATTAACGAGGCCGGCAATGTTCTGATGTAATATACATAAATATTTAGTCAAGAAAAAAAGTGTCCTTATTTGTCAAATTATTATCAATGGTTATGTCAATTGTATCACTTATACTATTATTATACTGTATGTCAATTATTAAACTATCTATGTCCCTGAATATTATATGCATTCCATGGTTACTTACTAAGCCAGTTCGCTTATTATACATTCTGTAGTCAAATGATAAATTTAAATTACTGTCTAACAGATATAAATGTTCATACGTCAGTACATCTAGATACAAGAGGTTGTTGAAAGTTTCTATTCTACTGTTAAATAAATTAGCATAGTATCCATTATTATACGTCGGTAAACAGATGATAACATTCGTATGATTTACGTTTTGAATAACTTCTCTTATACGGAATATAATTTCAAAATAATTATTAGTATTTTTGAAGTCTTCATCACCTAAAAGAAGTACACAAAAGTCATTCATGGTGAATTCCACGAGTTTTTCTTTTAAACCGTTCAATAAATGTTCAGTTTTCCCGTTACGTATTAAATAGTGACAACAGTCAAAATTGTTTGCGAAGGTATTTTGCGCTATGGGAAGTATCTTATTCGTACTATTCGTGCTCAGTATGCAGAGTTTATTCTTGTGGGTAAAGCTGGTGGCTGGCAGCTGGGTTTCCTTACAACATGGGGTCACTTTTTCAAAAATTTCCTGGATACTTGTAGAATTTCTTTTAGAACATTTATCTTGCTTCGGTTGTTCTATATTAATGGGATTTTCAGAGACAATAATATGTTGATCATTATTTTTCTTAGACGGAGTGTTAGTCTCGTTTTGGACTTTCTTTTTAATTTTCCGCGTTGAAGTTGGTGGGGTGGAAGAAGACTCCCCATATCCGACCTTTTTATATAATTCAATGATTTTATAACTTTTTTCCAATTCCCATTTCAATTTTATATTTTCTGTGTTCAGATTGTCTATTTCATTATTTGCAATCAGTAATTCCTCCTGTACAGATAATAATTGGCAATATATGGCAATGCTAATTCTTTGGCCAAAAATAGGCAAGCCCTCTGGTCACGTGAAGAGTCGACCAACCGCTTAGCAATGGCCCTAGTGTTTCAACCACAAACGGCTCGAACATATAAGCCCCGATAAGATTGGAGCATTTGCGCCGTTTGAGTTTATCCGCACCTGCAGCAGCTCCCCAGCACAGCCCACCGCTAGGAAGATGGCATGGCGCAAGGCTGTCGATACACGTCGCATCTCCCAAGGCCTACGTTCCTTCCAAGGCATTATGGTCATTTATTCTGGTGCCAAGCCATTGGGTTCTAAAACAGCTGGCATTTAATTCTTAGGGACTACTAAATTGTAATAGTTTTAAACGAACACTGTTATTAAATTAAAATTATTCAAGCAAAAACTAATTGTAAAGATTTATTAATTACTAAAGTTTCTCCTCTAACTTTAAGCCATAACTTGTGGAAGGTGTTCCACCGTCCAATATTTTGTTCAAACTCAAGAAAAAATCTAATTTAGTTTTAAGTGTTCATAAAATATTGAAGGCACGACCTTTTGAGAGCAAGAGTTTCGCCTGTCTTGAGGATATTAAAAATTTCATATTCGCGTATATTTACGTATCTAGTCTTTGATAAAAACGAGACACAAGGACTTGATAAAATGGAAATGAAAAGTAAATAGGTATTGAATAAGTTTAAGAGAAAATATTTTCACACCACCTGCTCGCTAATGTCTAATTATGATGTTTCTAACCTAACCTAAAGCCTTAAGTAAGTCATTAAAGCCCTATCCTCTAGCCAGGCAATAATATTGTACCGAATTTTATTATAACCCGCTGGTCAATAATGTGATTAGATTTTGGAACCTCAACTAAAATATTCGTATGAAAACTTTTAACTATGGAAAAATAAACTTTTTCCGTTAGAGTACAGAGGCCCTAGAAAAAATGACATTCTATCAGCGATAACGATGATGGAAAGGCAAAAATGTATAGGACTGACATAAGCTATCGAAAAGCTTATGTCAATCCAATTGCAAGTCGTTTGTAGAAATACGAAACGCTTTCGAAGTGATTATCATTGTCTAAGCCCTCAGGTCACCCAAAGAGTTCTAACTTCATAGGTTTTAGTTACAATCTTTCTCTTGGGCGAGCTTTAATCCCTCGCTCAGGAGTTAACTCAATGCGCTTGGTGGTCCTCAAATTCTTCGCTACGATTGGGATTCAATATAGCACCCGTGAAATAAGACACTGCTTTATCCCCTTAGTGAATAATCTACTTTCTCATGTTCTATTTTTTTGGACTGGCCGTTTAGTTTCAAACTCAATCGGATCCCATAACTAATGAAGAGACGGTTAAAAAGTCAAATCGCAAAACAAACTTGTCATTCAATGTCGAAAAAATGTAAAGAAAAACCGGAAACTTTCCTAAGCAAGAATTTCATTAAGGAAAGTTCTTACAAGTCCGCATTTTAATTATGAGATGCTAAAATAAAATGTAAGTTCTACATACTTGGATAGATAGTAAGCAACACATGGGGTTCATTAACAGTTTTTTGTCCGTTTTATTTTCCTTTGCAAAAGGTTTCGCATGTTTTTGATACACGGATGCAGCGTTCAAAAGAACATCGTTGTATCCCAGGATTCAATCCGCCGGTACTTTGTGGATTTGCAAAAATTGTGGTGGGAATTACGTCGCTCTTCACCTGTGCGATGAAAGGGGAACGTAATTTTATCGTGCGCTGTACTGCGGTCGTTTACTCGTATTAAGGCGAGTATTTTACTTGTTTTAAAGTGTGATTTTTCCTTAACAATTTTTTTATTAACATAACATCACGTCACGCCTGTAATCCCCGGAGGGTTCGGCAGAGGTGTACCTGTAGTACACCTACATTTCGCCAGATATGTTTAAGTCCCATGCAATGGGGAGCAAGCCTATGGCTATTAACTGGGCACAAATCCAGACTCCGGGTCGCTACTTACTGAGAAATTCCAATCTGCTTAGCCTTTTCCCAACCATGTTGGGGTCGGCTCCAGTCCGACCGGATGCAGCTGAATACCAGCATTTTACATGGAGCGACTGCCTATCTGACCTCCACAACCCAGTAACTGAGTAATACGATACCCCTTAGTAAGACTGGTTGTCAGACTTTCGGGCTTCTAACGACCCGTAACAACTGTCACAGATCTACAAACGGCAGCCGGGACCAACCGGCTTAACGTGCTTTCCGAGGCACGGAGGGGTCTTGGTATGCTAAAATGGTTACAAATCCACAAGCAAGAAAATTTATTAGAGAACACTGTTAGACTGGAGATTGAAATCAACTAGAAAACTAGAAACTTAACGAGGAAACGCGAACTACTCAATACAAATTGTTATCCTTAAATTGTACCAACAAGTGCTACATATCGGCAGGCCGCGTAATTCCATTAATGTTGCGAATACATCACTAGAGGCACTTCCCTCACTCCATCTTAGATTTACGGCCAGAGCCAGATGAAAGGGCTAGGTCGACGTTCTACCTCGTTTATTAGCACAGTTATATAACTACAAAGATTTATTTGTGTTCCTCACAAGTTTTTCCTTATTTCTTTGAGATGTCGGCTTTATCAAATTTCTTGTTTAGGTACGTTATTTGTATTATCATCAGGTAATGTAGTTTGTTCGTAAAATATCTTCAATTTCTTAGGGGTTGTTGTTGTGCAGAATAATCATGTTGATTCAGTCAATATTAGTCCTTCGCCTAGCCTTTTCAGCTCTTACCATTTTTATTTTTGGTTAAAATTATATATTATATTTTTGGTTATTTTTGGTAAAAAAGTTAATTTAAAGTGGCGACTCGTGTAGTTTGTCTTCAACCTCCTTTACTTTCAAAATATAAGTCAATATTACTATATTATCCATTATTATATTATAATTTTGTTTATTTTTTTTTTCTTCTTACCTATTTACACTTTAAATAGTTCTTAAAAATTATTTCAAAGAATAATTATTACTATATTGTTACCTGGTTTACCTTCATAGCTATAAAAGTGTAAAAAGACACATCACATAGCCGTCAACTACGCCATCTGTACATCAAATTAAGTAACATTACACAAAAATAATTGCGACTTTTATTTTTGGTGTGAAAAATCTATGATAAGAACAGTCGACAACCAAACTCATGTTTCGTCTTAAAACACTTCGGCAGTTCTTATAAAAATATATGAATTTCATCATCATCATCATCATGTCAGACGAACTGGCTGACAGTTCATTAATCTTAATCGATTTCTGAATAATAAAGTCAAAATTAATGACGTGATAATTAAGTTTATGTAGAACATGCACTTCTTTGGTATGTTTAAATAAACAAGTACGGTCAAGTACCTTTTTCTATCTATTTTATAAAAACTAAAGTTCTCTTTAACTTAAATTAATTTCAAATTAAATTTTCGTGGAGTTATTTGTCAAACAAGTTGCGAGCCGTAATTGTTTTCTCTTGAAAAATAATTTGCTCCCTTTACATTTTCGTTGAAGCAAGAATATGTTATTGTCGTAATCATCGAACGCGAATGGCAATTTAAAACATATTTAGCATGAAAATAGACGTTATAGAGCGCACGAAGACGAAATAACGAGGAGGGGCTCTCTCCCCATTCTTGAGAACCCCTCACATAAAAATGGAATTATTTTTGACAGGTCCCAACCTTATTTTCGAAATCGACGACGCGGTTCCAAAGATCTATTCAAATTCAATATAATGATAATCTTGAAAATGTAAATTCATTTATTTAGCGTTGCGTTCTATTGAGTCTTTCGTTCAATATTGACAATAAACAAAGAATAAACGTTTTATTTTTCTATTTCATTTTTCAAATAAGCGACGGCACTATAATCTTCTTATCCAACCTTTTCTTTGTTTTGAAGTGTTTTTAGGGTTCGCATTCGGTAAAGGCTTTTTACGAATACGGGCCAGGGGTTGATAATCTATATCAGTTTGTGTGCGACCAAAGGGATCGTTAACATATAGGTAGGATTACATCTACAAGTACATAATAAAATCTTAGCGAAGAAAAAACTGTTCATTGAATATTTTTGAAAAAAGTAATTGATAGGAGAGTAGGCACGAGTCTGATGTCGAAAATAAAGTTTTAAGAACTTTTGTTTGTTTGTCGGGATGTATGTACCGGATTGGCACAAAAACAACTGAATGGATTTGGATGAAATTCAGCACACACATCGCTTAAAACCTGGATTAACACATAGGGTACCTTTACTTTTAATCCGAGTAGTGCCTGTGGGATATTTTACGACATCCACGCTGCTGGTGAAGGCGCGGGCAAACGTTAGAGTAATATAAACTTTCATGTTTGTGTGTCTGCGTTTTCAACGAACAAGGAAAATGTGACGGAATCGATTTTGAAACATGATATGCATTTTTAAGGTGCTCTTATAAGAGGCGTTGGCCTCATTACTTTACCGACAAGGGAATATTTCAGAATTCATTAGACGCCACGCATTGAATTTAATGATTTCTTTTTTAACGATGTACGACGGCTTTGAAAAGAAGCAGGTTGTTATTTGTTTTTAAACTTGTGTCTTGAAGAAGGGAGTCGTTTTTCTCTGTTTGATGAATTTAAACAACACTGTAAATAAGATATAGGTACAAAATTATGAAAAAATCTACCTTTTCATTACATCTACAACATTTTATGTTTCAGTTTTCAGTAAGTAATACAATATAGACTATATGCCGTGACATGAACACGGCAAAAATACTCCAAAAAAGAAGTGCGTACAAATTACTGAAAAAAAAAATACCGCGAGACACATTTCAGTCTCGCGGCGCGGAAATAGATTTTAAAACAGCAGCACTCGCGGTGCCTTGTCGAATGAATCATGCTGCAATGATACCCCATCTCGTGATTTCCCTCCAGATTTACTTCAAACTTGATGGCTTCTCATCAAGTTTGAAGTAAATCTGCGATATCTCTCGTAATGTCTCCCCTGGCGTACCAACCGAACTCGCTGACCGTAAAATTGTAAAAACTACCATAAATCTTTGCCTTTTACTTCGTTTTTTAGCAAAGGGAAATCAAGTGGAGGTGGCCACACAAAATAGATGTATATCGTTTTGCAGTTGGCTTTGGTCTGGGACTCATGGTGACCCGCGATTGCCCGGGATATATAAATTGTTGGCAGTGAAATATTTGCTGCAGGTACGACCCTCATCTTGGGACAAAGTCTTTGGTCAATTTCTTTGACTGTTCGAAATAAAATGAAGTTTATTGGTATACCCACATAATTAACATCTGAATCCATAATGCATAGTAGAGTTGATTATCTTTATGGAATGAAAAAGAAAAAACATCTAGGTTCTAATTTTAAATTAAGTTGTAAAATGAATAAAGCCCTATTTACATGCCTACAATTTTAAGTGGAGTACGTGCTTTAATCATATTATGAGTGTTGACATTAGGGCTTAGTTAAATTGAAACCTAAAATCTATAAACAGACGCTTTTAACATGAAAAACACGTCAAATAATAAATTACGATTTCGGGCGTTCATTTCAAGTCTGGCTGAATTTTAATTGAATTTAGAATAGATTAAGCTTGATTAAAATTCGCAAATACTGAATGGTTAAGATTCTCGTAGATATCTAATGAATTCCTGGTATTCTGTTGTAATTTCTCTTTACTCGGATAGTTTTTACTCAGTCCGACAGGTTCTGTAAGCTTATCAAAGCACTAGACTTTCTTGGAAGTTTACAGCGAAGCTAAGAGTCAAGGATTTCATTCAAAGGTATTCCTTTAATATGCTACATACAGAATTAAAATACCTCAATTATTAATTCTTTTGTAATATTTGGATACTGACAGAAAGTAAATGTTTTTTTTAAAATAAATTGGAATGATTAATAACGTCCAAAAATGGCGATTCGTAAATGTATCTACCCACTTACGTACGGTGCAATCAAGACATTAAAGGCTCTTACATACTGGTGCGATTCGTCGCGCGACGCGATGCCGCCGCACTGTTCGCCGTGAAATTTTTCAAAAATATATAAAGGCTCTTACATATTAATTTTTAATTAATATGTTAGAGCCTTTAATTACCTTGTGACTGGCTAATATTACCACCATGCCACTTCAAAAGATCGTGTCATTATGAAAGATGGTGGACCGCATTCAGCTTAGTTATGTTACATAAATGTGATGATCCGCACACAAAATTCAACTAATAACAGACAGTCTCTAAAGTGTAGAAAATAAAGTTCTTTTATGAGAATAAATAATAATTATGGTCACGAACTTTAAAGTTAATTTTACACAGTTTTCCAATAAACTCAATAATGCAGGTGTAAAGGAATCAAAGCGCGAAACTTGGCCTTTATTGCCTGTGTCAGGCTAAATTAGCAGTTTGATGCTTCAGGCTAAATTTAATTACAGTTTTAGCGCTTCACTTTTATTATTTTCTGCTGCTTTTTAATTTGTTTTCCTTCAGAATCGCTAACGAGTAACTTTATCGTCGTATTGATCAGGTCATTGCTCTTTTTACCTTATTTTTATGGTGGTATTACTGTTGAGGAAAAATATCTAGAAAAAAAATCCCATAAGCAGTGAGCGATCGTTTATATTACCGATTTTTTTTCAAGAAATTTTAAATCTGTGTAGGGATATGTTTGATGCTGTACCTTCACTCATTCTTGAGAATTCAGGTACCATGAATCAAGGTAGATAGATTAATGTATTATTTTCTACAAAATAAAAAAAAACAATATACAAATAGTATTGAAACTTTAATACTATCCATACTTCCATACTAATGTTATAAATTCGAAAGTAACTGTCTGTCTGTCTTTCTGTCTGTCTGTCTGTATGTTACCTTTTCACGCCTAAACCACTGCACGGATTTCGACAAGGAGACACATAGCATCATGACATAGAGTACTTTTTATCGACATACCACGCGGGCGTGGCCGCGGGCTGAAGCTAGTGTATTTATATATTGTATCAGGTCGCTCTATGAAAAAAACCAAAAAGGTTCTTCAAAGCAATACAATGTAATACCTAAACCCTGGTCCCAAAATTCGGGACATCTGCAGCCACGTTAACTTCGCAGTTGACTTTACTATTTGTATTAGTCTACGACCACACACCCGCACCGTACCAACTTACTGTTAGCTGACTAGCTCACTGACTTATCTACTTACGAGTTAGCTAAGTCTAAATTAGCTTACAGCGTAGCCACAGAGTACAGATAGGTACACGTTGTGCAATTACTTATGGATGTACTGTGGGTTCTGATTAAATACCTACGCTGTGTCTTGAGGTAAGTATGAAAACACTTACTTATCTGATTATGATATTACATTATTTCAGAAAAGGTCACATTTGATTTATGATCGTACAGAGACCTTCAATTAGGGCTTTAAAGGTAAAATTCCGGGGTAAATTTGCCATTTACGGAATCGTTTTCAAGTTGAATATAAACCAGTTGTGTCACTGCGGTCTGTCATTGCGATTGGGCGGACGGCTTTGCAGATGTTTGCGGTCTGCGTTCGCCTGCGGAACTTAAAGGTATTTTCGATTAAGATTTTTTTTTTTGTTAATGACTTGATTGGCACGTTCAAAGAAGATTAACATGAAAGAATAACAAAGATTTCTATTTTTCATCAAGTTTAAAAAAAATATTTATTATAATTGTTTCCTTTGATTATCCAGCACGCGTAGCATGAACGCCGTAGAAACGGGTTTTGTCGACGGAAGAATCGACAAAATGAAAGATTGTGATTGTTTATCTGTCATTTTGTCTATTCTTCCGTCGACAAAATCCGTTTCTGTCCGTCATCTTACGCGTGCTGATGTGTATAGGGATTGATATATAAGGGATTTTGACATGCTATAGAGTAACCGGATACAAGCAGTGTATAATCCACATATTGTTACGTTCTACTAATTAATTGTAGAGATGAAAATGTTACCTGAAACCATACAAGTACCAAATCAGAATACAAAGGCCCTTAATGGATCTTATAATTATGGTATTAAACTGGTTGCAGCAAATTAGACGTTGTTATGGACGAAGATTTGTCATTTAATGACAACCAGAAGGCCAATTCTCATACTTGAAACGTTCACATTCAAGTCACAATCTGTCAAACTTGTCAAAAATGTCGGTAAATTGATTGTATTTTTGACAGATTGCGAATAAGATGCGAATGTTTTTAAAAACTACGGGAATTGCACCTCAGCTAGGTTGTCATTAAATGTCAAATTTTCAATTATCAACTATTTTTATTCAACAATTTCAATATCATTCTATTCATTATCTAACATTATCATTATATTCATTATCATTACATCTATTTTAATTAAAACTTGTAGCCAATTTTGGCTTTGTTAAATCAAATTCAAACCAATTTATTGAGACCGACCACAACCTACCAAAAAGCGCTACACAGATAATAATGACGACAAAAGCGGCTTACAGACGTCGCAATTGAAAGTTGCTCAATCACTTCGAATATTAGTTGTGCGGGCAACTTTTTAATGAAACCAGGGCTCAACCGAAAAATACTTCAAACCTCAAACACGCAAAGCAGAACTACGAGACCGGAATAATGTTTGGGACAGAAAAAGTTTACGCTTTGAACTCTACCGAGGGTAAGTGTTTTGCATTTCGACCCACGCAGCCTGCATACCAATGCGTAAAAGGATTGATGTTTGCAAAGCTACAGAAAAAAAATATCCAATCTTTACCTAACTAGTGGCTGTGAGTGACTCTGACATGTTTGTGTTGGGGCACTTTAGTTTTTACACTAGGGCTTTTACGAGTAGTTAGATGTAACGTTACGCTATCAAGGTGAGATTGATGATACATATTGATAATGTATTGCAAGTATTAAAACGATTTTCATCTTTTAAAAAAATTCTTTTTCATATTTATTGTGAATGTGAGAACGTTATAGCTTGTAGGTTTAATAGACTGTATCTCTATACATTTCTAGACCATTTTCTATTTTGTTAAGTACCTGATACAAGACTTGTTAACAAACCTACACTGTCCTCCCATACCAATTAACATTGTAATTTGAAAACATTATAAAATACTCGTACATTTATTTTTAAAAGAGTAACTGTTGTTTCTTGCAGGCTCTTCTCCATAGGAAACGACCAATTGGAACCGTGCACCTAGCTTCTGACGATCGAAGTGCCCATGTAGGTTTATGTGAAATAAGATATGTATTTTGATTAGTGTTATAGAGAAGAAAAAAATCTTGCATGAGTTCCAAGTTTGAACAGGATCAGCTGCTGGAGTGAAAAGAAAATGAATCTAGTAAAAAGTAACCGCCAAAGTAACAGTCAACTGTTCTTTTGCACTGTTGTATTTTTAATCCTCGGCGCTGAGGTGAGGGTTGTAAATCCAACAGCGCGGAAAAACAGTTGACTGTTACTTTTGATGAAGAAACGTGCCGTTATTAGATGTATGGTTTTGTCATCTACCTTAAAGCAGACATGAAAAATATAAAGCAGCATTATAAACTCTGATTTTATCTCCACAGCTTTTCCACCACCACACTATGAAAAGATGGCACACAGTAGATTCTTTATGACGATACGTAAAGAAAAAGTAGCTATTATTAAAGCAGCAGGAAACGAAAGTTTGGGGTAACTTTTATAAGGAGATCCGAGGCTTTAGATATCTTAGAAAAAAACTTTCTTGCTACGTCCGATAAAATGTTTCGTACGCGTGTAATCCCTAAAAATTCTGCGTGATTTGTCTCCACCGCGATAAAGAAAAGGTTTCAAGAAACTTTTCGGATGCACAAGCCTTATCTGGTTCAAGATTTGATGGAAAATTCGGTTTGTCACTATGTTTGCTAGAATGTGCTTTCTGTTTGTTAGAATGTGCTTTCGCTGTTACATGATTAGCAGTTAAAATGCAAACTGCAACATGAAACTGAAGATACAAAGTTTTGGAGCTTCATTTTCTACGGTGCGAAACGGTCAAATTATTATGGATCAGTTGTCAAAACTAGAGATAACCAATACTGGCCTAACTAACCTTAAGGATTTACATTATTACAAACTAGCTGCGCCCCGCGGTTTCACTCGTGTAAGTCTCGATCCCGTGGGAATATCGGGATAAAAAGTATCCTATGTGTTAATCTAGGTTATAAGCTATCTGTTAGCCAAATTTCATCCAAATCCATGCAGCCGTTTTTGCCTGATTGAGTAACAAACATCCAAACACACAAACACACAAACTTTCACATTTATAATATTAGTAGGATTACATAACAAATGCATCAAACAATATACAAAACATACAATGGGTGGCCTTATCAATTTCCGCGATCTCTTGCAGGCAACCTTACGTTTGTACAAACTAATCAGGGGCCGAGATTTCGACAGAATGTAAAACAATGGCTGAAAATTATCCCTCATAGAGGACGCGTCTTAAAACTCATTTTCAAAGACAGTCTTTTAAATTACGTCATAAAATATTAGAGGGACTTTGCGCTTGAACAAAGCCTGTGAAATAATTAAAGAAGTGTAATAAGGGTTTACCATTTGCATAACGAATTTTAAAAAGTGCTTTTGGAAAAAATATCTCATTAAATCCTTTGACAAATCAACCGATTTCTAAGGAATTATTATTTTTAACCCCTCTTCCTGAAAGGAAATGGAATATTGGTATTCAGTAAATTGGTACACAGTTAGATAAATACATAGATTTATTGTACAGTAAAATACAAAGTAAAATGGTAGGCAGTTGAGCAGTTAGGTACCTACATAAGGAAAGTGTAGAGGTAACTGTGATATTATTGATTTTGGCGGAACTGAATAATAATATAGGAAGTCGTTTAGTAATGTCGGATATCATTTTATCATAGTTATGTTCAATAAAATTCTGTCAATATCGTCCTTTTCCATCGGGAACCCGTCTGGAAAAAATAAGACAACGTTAGAAATATACAATGTTTTTCTCTTCTAAGGCGATGCACTTTACCCATCATTATTTTAAAAGCAGCCTGGCTTTGGAGGAGGCGCGAGTGTTTTGAACTCCCCCTATACACGTGTCGGTTGATTGATTCGGTGCTCGAGATACCGTCCTTTAGATACAGGATGCTCTATTGTAGCCTTGAAGTATATTTGCGGCTATAGACCGCGCATTCGGAAGTCCGTGTCAGTATAGATAGGGGATTGAGTAATGGCTATATTTCACGAGTGGCGGCTGACCGAATTTTATGCAACATATTAAAATATATAGGATACATAGGTACTACAAATTATTATTAATTAAACCAAATGGCGACGATGCGAAGTGTTTGTTTAAATTCATGGCCCACGTCTTGTGAAAGTACAATTGTTTAGGATACGATGGGACTGACATTATGATACGCTATGCGTAAACCCCTGTAATAAATTAACAAAAAAAATATTTGCAGAATTCATTATGACACTTGAAGATATTGTTTTTAACACGCTCTCTAATTCTCCTAATTCTAAATGGGTTTCAGAATGCGTCGAAGACGGCACTTGAGCTCAGAACAAAAAAAACAGAAGCAGGGAATGAAGTAAGTAGTTTTTTCTTATGAGGATAACTTCCATGAAGACGTATATATGGGGTTTATTGACCTTTTACGGCAAGAGAGAGCTAGCTTGTTCTATTAATACCCCAAAGCCACTATAATGTTGCAGTGTCGTGTTGTCCGAAGAGCCCTGTGTACCACGAGTGTCTTGTCCGTGAAGTTGACAAATGCCGTTGGCACGCTAGGTGTTTGCCGACGCCCCTTGATGTAAGGACGCGACGCCGACGCTATCAGATATATATCCCGGGAGCAACATGCTGGGGCGCCGGTGTTAAAGATTGTTTTTAGGAACCAGAAGGGAAAGATTTTTCATATATGTATTGGCACAAAAAAAGATTTGAGGATTCTTAATAATTTAATCTCCTAATTTCGTTTCTTTGCTTGTTGTCAAGAGAGAAATATTACTAAAAAAAAAATATAAGAGCTTAGGTAGGTACCCATTTTGTTTCTAAGCATTTATGAATGTTACAATTAGCCAAAAAATCTAGTCATAAAGTTCTTAGTTTCATGTAAAACTGTAACAATAATAAACATGGAAGTATAGCAAATCCTCAGTGGAATTAAATCTTTTTTGTTCAATAAAAAAGAAACTTAAAAACTGATCAAGCACAAATTACTGCGATTGATTTACGAGGTATCTTATCTTGAAAGGAAATAAATTATTACCAGAGAGTTTTTCTAAGATAAAAGATTTTAAATTATAGAAAGTAAAGCTATCAAGTCGAGCTTAAGATTGGTGTGTCTACGGTCTTTTCTTGACAAATTAATGATCGCAGGATGTACTTACCTATTCCTCATTTTCTTTTGTATAACAATTGCTGTTTTTGATTCCATTTTAGTTGAAATCGTTATACAACATTATTTTTTGTTATATATAGATTATAATAATTTATCTTTGGGTTGCTGGGGAGTTTAACAATTTCATCTTCCCAGTTTTCCCGTTTTTAAACGTTTGACTTTCAAAAAAATGCCCATTCTCAAACTGCCTAGCCTTTTCCTAGCTATACTGAGGTCGACCGGCTGCTGCTACCAGTAGTTTCATGGAGCGGCTACCTATCTGTCCGACAATTCAGTTACTCGGTAACACGGACTGTTTGAAGCCGGGAAGCATAGGACCGGTCGAAGTGGCAGTGCTTAGGGGAGATGTCCAACAGTGGACGTCTTTCGGCTGAAATGATGACGGACTGTTTATCAGACTTTTGGCCTTCTGATTGCCCAACGATTGTCAAAGATCTACGAATGACAACCAGGACCAACGGCTTAACGTGCTTTATGAGGCACGGAGGGGTCTCGATATGTAATTGATGGTCTTCCCATCCACAAACCAACCGCGGCAAGAGCAGCTTACCTTCGATCGACCCGCTGTTATTGTTTAGCCACGAGTCCATTCACGAGCTTATAAATTCTCAGCCATATTTTGAAGTAATGTTTTATGTTGATCTTAAAACACTTAAAAGCAAAAGAGTTTACAGATAGACTTGCATATCCACAGAAAAGTGAAATTAATATACATGCAATAATAATCATAAATATATTCCAACAAGCCACTAAAGTGTTTGCAAATATCTGAACTAGTACAATTTTCTATTTGTAAGAATAAAATTCTGTATAAGTTGTAGCGCGTTTCATCCATCTTTTAAAGGAAATCATGTCTGATGCAATATATTGAATATCTGTATCTTACATATCTCAACCGAGATTTGATATAATAATCTTAAATTGAGTAGGCAGTACATCAAGCTTTGACGTGGAATCTAGTATTGTGTACTTTGTTACACGTAGGCTTTAAAAAGATATTTAAAAAACTCGTTATCAAAAATGCAGCAGATTTTTAAAAATATTTATTTATTTAATTTATTTAATACTTTAAGCATACAAATGTACAGAGGCGGACTTAATGCCATAGGCATTTTCTACCAGTCAACCTTTGGGTGATGCAGAGACAAACAGTACCTCTACCTCTAACACCTAACCTCTCTAACATTCATGTAGCGGTGGAACCTCTCGTGTAGTTTTTCTTATTATGAATCCAATGTAATCAAATCAATTTTATACATTCGCAATACTTTCCATTTCCGCCAAAAGACGTTCATTGTTGGACATATGCATTGCGACAAAGGTTGGTCCTGTGTTGCCCGCAGCCAACATATTCTACAGCGTTCACGGTCCTCAGCCCACTGCTACTTTAAATGTCTTTTATAAATCCTTATGTACTGCTACTTTATAACAACAATTGACTTTCCAGGCTTTTTCGAACAAAAAAACAAAGAACCTCCCAAGCTATTTTCATAACAAAAACTGGTTAAAACCCGGCTAAAGTTAACAAAATATCTATTGTTTACAATTTCAGTAGTATTACATGACTGCTGTTTTTACTTCAAATATTTGTACAAGTGTAGCTGCAAACAATAAAACTCTCCAATTATTATTTTGCAATGTGGAAGCTTTTATATAGGTAGCTAGTTTCAGCCGCATAAGTGGCAACATACCTAGGTAGTACATCGTAGTACGTAGGAATGAATTATCTTTGTCTACTTTCCAGGAGTGTAAACAAAAGTGCTGTGGAGACGCTCTACGTTCTCTCAATGCAAGGTATACATCCGTTTCTCGAAGAAGTGGCAATATTATTAACTTAAACCAATTCGGTTACCCAGTTTTTTTTATGTTACATTATTTTCTCGACATAGGTCGGATTTTGCAGTTAGGGAGGAAGCCATATTGCAGTATATGTTTTCCTAACTAAACTTTTAAGGATAATAATTATGTTACTACTTGGTTTTATATTTTTAAATGTTTTTTTTGTTTGTTTTTATAAAAATATTTAAAATGTAAAGATTATGTATTTAAAATGAAATAAAGGAATAATGTTAAAACTATTTATAATAAGTTAGTTAGAGTACGTATTGCGATCTTAAATTAAAACCATACATAGATAAACAAAAATCACAGGCCATAAATGATAAAATACCTACAATATTTTTCATGGGCAGCCATCAATTTGAACTCCACCTCTGTTTACATTCTCGTGCAATACAAAAGTAAATAGTATATGAGTACCTATGTTCACATCACAGACGCTGTCGTGACGAGTGGTAGCGCACAAAACAAAGAAGAGGTGTCATGTTAAAACTCAAGTGAAATGTATTATTCAGTTCCTGCTTTACAAAGACAATTCGGCTTTTGTTTGACACTGACACGAAACTGAGATCATGCGAGACGGGCTCACATATTACTTACTTTATATGCGGCATACGGAACTTGATAAAATATGCTGTGTATAGTCTATTGTCTATGTATGCCGTTTCAACCCTTTCTTTGGAGGTTCAAGTGTTTTCTACTAGAGATTTGGGTACTTTGAATTGCAGGTTATTGAATTTGTGCTCATTGGTAAAATAAAAATATTTAGGTTTAAAGATTCTCAAGAAAGTCACTTAGATGAAACAATGCTTCAAAAAAAAAACATATATATATAAAGTTCGTCGCAATCGTTACTGTATCAATTATCTTAAACCCATCCAATGCATTTAGTTTTTAAGGAGGTGTTAGCGTCCATAGCCCAACTTAGTCGGTTATTACATCTCGTATCTCTGAGCTTAATTTAAAAATATTTCTACATAAAACATAACATAATCAGTCTATAATGTTTAAACTGCGACACAGACTACCTCTCTGTGAGAGGGAGTGGGCTGTAATCTGACCAAGTGCGGATTGGTAGATGTCACATGCCTTCGGATTTTTAGTTCTAGGACATACAGCAGTTTCATCACCCTACTTTATGGTGAAGAACTTTTTTTTCAAGCATAGGTCAGGAACAGACAGACTGACACCGAGACAATTTTAGCAGGAAAATCATCAGACGATGTTAGTGTCAAAGCAACATACATATTCCTCACATTTTTTTTTTAATCGGCTTTAGTTTAACTAATTTTCTAAACTATTCTAAGACATTTGCTTCGTATCAAGAATAACATATACTTACTAAACGTATTGTGACTGTCTGTCACCTATCCCTAGTTAATAACAAAATATTATATTTATTTTAAAACAAGCACATAGTTCTTGCCTCTTAGGAAGACATAAATTCTCTATTTTATGGGAAACAAGCTATGGACAAGTGCCACGAAAAGGTCGAAGGCAATAATTCAACAAATTCTTAAGAAACGACTTAAAATATCCGATTTCTAATCTTAGGACAATACTAGTTGCACATATGGTAACCATAAACCGAGCCCAGGCAATACCCAAACGGACCCTTTTAAAACAATTGAGAAATTGTACAAAAACGGCAATAAATCTATTCTGCAAAACTGTGGGAAGACGCGCTGGCTGAACGTGGTGTATTAGGAATTGAGGGCGGATTTTGAAGTCCAGAAGGACACTTGGTTTTAGACCTCGATAGGGTACGGACGTCTGTGTCTAAGCTAGTTAAGTTAGGAGGCTTGGTGAATACCAAGAGGCCATGTCCGAGTGGGCTGTCGTAAGATAGCGACTATTAGTTATTAAGTTAAATATAGTTGGGTTAAAGCCCAGTTTAGAGTAATCTAGTATTTAACGTAGTATGTGTGTGTGTTTGTTGGTGCGACTGGGTGAGTCTTTCATTATAATAATTATCCTTGGCTGGTAATGTTATTACAGTTCTTTTAACTAAACAGACAGAGACGTGTTGCTGGGGAGTTTGTTGCGCTACTTCTTCTCCCCAGCTCAAACACTAGGAAGTGGTGAAGGGTGGGCGCTTTGGGACTGTCTATAGGCCTTCAAGAGAGTTGATCCACAACTCTACTTAATTAATGATTCTTGAGATTTGATTCTCTGCTTTATTACGTAGTATCAACCTAATTCTTGAATTATGTATTCTTTGCCTCTGACTTTAAGAGAGAGATTATCCAAAACTCTATTAAATAATGATTCTTGGGACTCGGTTCTCAAGTCCAATACCTAGTAATTTATGAATGTTGTATTCTTTATCTCAGACCAATAATTCGGTCAGGCTGACATGAACACGTGTCCTACAGATATTCTTGTTGTGCAAAGGGTGAACTTCCAGGGGTTTGGGTGACCACATTTATCTCATATTCGGTCCAAGGACTGATAGGGACCATGTCTCCATATGAGCATGATGAAGACTTATGCCGCTGGAACTAGCCGCCCCGTTGCTAGACAAGGACGGTCGCACGGTTGCCGCAGGGAAAGCCGCTCTGTCACGTTTATCAGTTCGAGAGAACTGCTAGGGACCATGTCTCCAAAAGGGCATGTTGACGACACGATGCCGCTGAAAAGCCGCTTGCGTCACTTTATGGAAGTGTATCTCTGAGTACTCCGAGTGTGGATGTGAGGTATCGTGTGAGTAATGACTGACCAAATACCTGTTACGCTAACGTAAGGGTTACTCACAGATTTATAATATACTTTGCATCCCTGTACTATTTATTAACTTTCTAAAACCACATCCAATTATTCATAACCATGAATTCATGTCTTATTTACAATCTCATTCAATCCTTTCCTTGCCTTTTAATGGGACAAGGCATCGGACTTCTTTAATGAATTCATTTCTAATGTCGGTGGGAGGGTGACCAAGTCTGGGACGAGCCCTACAGAACAGTGCGGATTCGGCGGGGCACTGTTCTTTCCCCTACGGGGAAACCGACCTAAAACACTAATATTAGCATAATTAGGAAAAAGAAAATTTTATCAGCCTAGGGTAATTTAGGTACAGTCACAGTATGTATTATGGCATAATAGATGTGTTTGCTGGTTCCGTAGCCTCAGTAAGGACTAAACTTAGAGATATAATTGTGTAGTTGTATAATTTTTTTTTTTTATATTTAGTTTTAATTATTTTGTTTCCTGAACCTTTTTTCAATTTGTAGGATTTTTTTTACTTAGACTTTTTTTTTGTATCAGCAATAAATGTCAATTTATTGTAAGTGTTACTTAAAATATGCATGCTAGATTCACATCTAGTAGATGTCAATCAGACATAGCGTCTCGTATCTATTTGATTGCATTTGTGATTGTACAACAGTTTTGTGAATTAAATAAAAAATAAATAAAAATAATAATAATAATTATTACCACCGCCGTATCTCTACGTTGACGTCGTGGTGGGGCTTGCGCGCTCCGAACTCTAGGTCTGTGCCAGTAGAGTTTACTTTGCCGGGACGGGTCTAGGATGAGGAGCCAGACCAAGAGAGATACAGAAACCCGCAGGGCAGCATGTGGCGAGCTGTTGGGCAATAGCGACCCCACGGACCCTATCTTCCGGGAGAATTCTTGTTCCTCACCTCTGGCTTGCCTTTATTGGCCGGCTGGAGTGAACACTGACGAGGAACAGAGCTCCCACCTCATTCTTGCCTTGATTGGCCGGCTTGAGTGGAGACTCGCAAGAGCAAACGTGCTCGGAGGAAGGAAGTATTCCAGTAAGTGCTCGTAGGGATCTTGACCATCTTCCGGGCTCTGGGATTGTTCTGAAAGCCGTGGAATACCTCTCCACTCCTCAAGCACCTCAGGAAGTGTTGCCCCCTTGTCGCTACGTCACTATGTGCTAGCGACTGTTTTCGGGGGCCCATTATTGAGTGTGCAAGTCACCCCTTGCCATTTTATCCGTGTATATATACAACATTGATCAGGCAGGGGCCATAGTCCTTCCATAGTTCCAGGTTACCAGTCCACTTTAGCCACCTAAACTCATAATCCAATATGTTTGTTTCCCTATCCTGCAATAGTCTTACTCCTACCGGGGATTGTCCTTGGCTGCACTTGTATAGTGCGAACAGGGATAATCGTCGGTTGGTGCCTCATTCCATTAAAAACGTCTAACGGGCCTCTGCGAGTTGGCTTCGGCCCCTCGTACGCCTTCCAAAAGACCGGGACCCCATGGTCCCGAGATGTGTAAACATATATAAAATATTATTATTAATATTATGCAAGCAGCCTATGGTTAGTACTCGGTTAATTCTGAGATTTCATTAGTCTTAGCGGATTTAAATATTATTTTCATATTCATAGCTCGCTTAAAGATCTCACTACTAATAGTGTGTGAAGTATCACATGATTATAAAAAGGATAAATTAATGTATGCTTTTTTTTAAGGAATACGCGAAACGTTCCCCGTCACATTATTGAGTTTTTAGGCGATTTATGAAAAAACAATTTGTGACAGCCTTGCTGATCTAGTGGTTGTATCATGCATGCGCTGAGCTGCTGGATGTCGTCAGTGATGTGTGAGTGAGTCCTGAGTTCTTAGTTCAATAATTTTTCAGTAGCAGCCGCAACAGTATGGATTTGTGTCCGGTTGATTCTGTGGCGGTATCTATATCGCCACATGCGAACTACGCATCAAAGACCTGACGACACACAAAAATCCTGACGTCACATAAATCCTGAATCACAATTAAAGTTTACCGTTCAATGGATATATATATACAAGAACCCAACATCAATAGTTGGGCAGTTGCCTGCCAGACACAACACCCGTCTGGTCGGATGATCCTCCCTTTTGTATGGTGGATGAGTGACTTTACACCCTGTTCCTCATACCCCTAAAATTCCATATAAAAGCAATAGGCTCGCCTCCTTTTGCAACGGTACTAGGTACACTTCCGCATAACCCTTCGGGGCATACAAGTACTGTTGCGTTATAAGTAACAAAACGAATCATCGACCGAAGTTATATTGCATTTCAATAAGTCAAATCAATAAACAAGAATCGCAAATCTAAACTCTTTGTTTAAAGATGTTTCATAAAAAAAAACTATCTCAAAATAAGGCAGAAGGCATAAAAAAATCTACTGTTATAAAAAAAAAACATTAATGAATTCTTGTCACCGCGCCAACACGTCAAAGTTGAAGTGGAACGAAGTTTTTACCTCAGTACGTTTTGATTTTGTTAAAGTACTGCTTAATTTTGATAATTGGATACTTTTTAAAAGTCTGCATTGCGTGATTTATCGTTTGTTTTTGCTGCAGCGAATAACTTGGGTACCTTTAAAGGTTACTCGATATACTAACTCGCAGCACCTGGCACTACTACCGATTTTTGAATTCCACTACTATCCCACCAGGTATATGAAAAGACAAATAAAAACCATAACTTATTTTAAATAGAAGATGTTTTGTAATTAGGCAAACGATTACTAGGATATGAATGATGATTATAGCTCATTATTCATTGCTAAGACTGCTCAAGCATTCCACAGTCTGAGGCAGTCGAAAATCAGCGTGTGGTTTTAGTTAGTAAGTCTGGCAGATTACTCCTGTGCCCCCTGTACGGTAGACATCAATGAGGATTACCATAAGACAACAAAAAAAAGGCACCTTACTACATACAATTACCTCAATCAATCAATCTGCCTAGCCTCTTCCCAACTATATTGGGGTCGGCATCCAGTCTAACCGGATGCAGCTGAATACCAGTATTTTACATGGAGCGACTGCCTATCTGACCTCCACAACCCAGTAACTGGGTGTTACGATACCCCTTGGTAAGACTGGTTGTCAGACTTTCGGGCCTCTGACGACCCGTAACGACTGTCAAAGATCCGCGAATGACAGCCGGGACTAACGGCTTAACGTGCTTTCCGAGGCACGGAGGAGTCTCGATATGTAAGGATGGTCACCCATTCACGGACCAACCCCGGCAAGCGTAGTTTAACCTGACGGATCGACCCGTGCGGCTGTTATTACTTAGCCACGAGCTCCTCACAACATACAATTACCTAAACTTGTTTATACCACGTGATCATAAACACTCATTACCAGCCTAATAAACCTTACATACCTACCACCCTTTTCAACAAACATAACTTCTTTAATAACCCCGTAATTTAATGAAGCACTTACCATAAACCGAACTCGAACGAAACGGAAGGACGAATAATGATACCTTCCTACTTTATGTTGGTAAAAATTTCAAACAACTCCGAACTTTGACATTAGCTGGTGAATTATCGTGGCCTCCTTGGTGTCATTTGTGAAGTTTCGACTGAACTTGGTATCCTGGGAACGGATTCTTTCCGTTCCCAGTTTGCTCTGGGCGGTGGCCAACTTGCTTGCACACTCAATTTGTTCAGAACGTTTACTCTGTATTCGCTGAGCAAATATTGGAACGTAACAACTATTGTTAATGCATGGAATTTATTATCTAGTTTTCTTACTAAAAAATAACACATTGGTACCGATTCTGTTGTTCACAAACTAATCTTTTTTGACTTGATTAATTTGACAGTACTAAACTAATATTTATCTTCTGTCCTTTTCTTAATGAAATAGAAAGGAAAAGATGTACTGAAATTAAATTTGGTTTGGTTTGTGAACAACAGAATCGGCACCATTTTGTTCCAAGTACCTACTAAATAATTTGTGGGAGTTGTGGGTTAAATCCGGGCAAGTAAAAATGTGACTTTTTCAATTCATATGCACTTCCTGAGTTCATCTTGGACATTGCTGACATCATTGAAGGAAAACATCATGAAGAAATCCGTACTTAAAGTTATCAACAAAGGCAGGCAGATGAGAATATTGTACACTCGAATTCGTCTGTCATGTTTGTCTCCATATTGGGAAGCCAGTCAGCAAACTGCCGATCACATTTTTCCTTAGGATCGAACATAGGACCCCATGGTTAGTATTCACCGTTACGACCACTAAGACCAAAGAGGTAAAAAAAAATACCAGCTTGTTATTGTTCCACTTAGGGCAAAGGTTCTTTCTGATATAGACAAGGATCGGGCAAAGCATTTGCTCTACCTTTGTCAGAGTAATGGGTCGAAATCTATCTCCTTAAATCTTTATTTGCGTAGCTTTTAGACCGGGAGGACCTAGAATGAGACCTAAAAGTCGACTTTGATTTATTTTATGTAAGGGCCACTAGATTTAAAACCTATAGCTAGTCCTAATGTAACATTAGTCTGAACTGTAGTTTTACATATTTTTTTCTTAATCAGAATCTTGGGCTTATTAATTTTCTGCACTTTCTTGTAGGTATGTCTACAGTAAAATATATGTTGTTAAGATAGAGTCAAGACTAACCTACTATTTGTTATAATTCGTTGATTGCGTGTTTAAACCGACAAAAAAAATTATTCCGTCATAAATACATTTTAATGATTTCGTAAGGAAAAGCGCACGACGACACGCGAAAGTAACTTTCCTACCATTTTCTTTTAATCATTTTCTGAATCAATTTCAAAAACTTAAATCCTGCAATAACATGAGAATCGAACAGAAAAACTTTTATAGCTAGTGCTTACAAAGAAAAACCAATTCACAATTACATCCAGTGTCAGTGCTATCTAGCTTCAGAAGTTACGAAACTCGTCCTGTGGAATTGGAGATACTGAAAAGGGCTCTCGATGCTTCTACATTCGTGAAATACAGAGTTTCTCAAACTGGGTGCATTATATGGGGGTACAAGATTTCCGTGACGGTATGTAAATAGCATACGTTCATAAACTCAAGCCTTTTATGGAGCTAGCCAAAAACAGCTAGTTTCCTCTGCGTTCGAATATGCAGTTTAACTAAAAACTTGTTTAGACTTTTACTCTACAAAACAGACTTCTACTCTTAGAACTAACTACTACTCAACAAAGTCATCTATTCCACTACAGTAAAATCATATTAATTTATATTTGATTGCATTTCTACCAGTAGAAGTGAGTGTTACACATTACTATTAATTATATCTAAGAATAAACACTTACTTTATAAAATAAAATAAAAACTCGTTATAGCCAATAGAGTTCACAGGGCCACAATTCTCGTACTTAAAAACGTTCACATTCAATTCGCAATCTGTCAAACTTACCAAAAATGTTGGTAAATTGATGGTTTTTTTGACAGATTGCGAATGAGATGCGAATGAGAACGTTCTTAAAAATAAGGGAATCGCCCCGCTGATTTTTGAAAAGAGTTTACCAATAAAACAAAAGATTGAGTAACACTGACTCAGTACATTGACACAGTTCAATCACAGCAATGAGACAAAAGAAATAGTTCCCATCACGTTCGTATTAGGTAAGTTTTAATTGAGTTTTTGCAACACCCTTCCGTGACTAGTGACGTTGCGTTCTGCCTGCTTCGGTTTACTTTTATTAGTTTTTATTGTGGCCAGTTACTTTGTTACATGATACATTGTGAGCTTTGATAATAAAGTATGCAAATGTAATAAGGAAGCAACAATAACGTGTTGAAGTGGAATTTCTGGGTTTTGAGGCGGGTTTTTATTCTAGGTTTGGTCTAGTTTGTGTATAATAAATTCTTAGTCAAATGGAAAATCTTACATTATTCTCACTAGTTAAAAGGAAAAAAAGACCTTTTTAAATGAAGTCCTAGGAATTGAATAAAGATAAAGCAAGAGTTCATTTAAGTTCTCAACTCCTTTATAACGTATAATGAGGTGAATTATTCTTAACTTCCAAATTAAGTGCTTTCAAATTTAAAATGCAAAAAATTCAATTAGGAGACCTTAAGCAAAGCGGAAGGAGTCCAATTAAAACTATGTCTTCGTCGAGAAACTGGTAAAAGGTAAAGTGGATAGACAAGGAAGCACTGAAAAGCACTTTACGGCCTTTTAAATTAAGAGAAGGTTTTTAAATATTGGGAATTTAAATTTATACGTCACTAAACATAAAAATAGCTGGTAATCGTTCTACAGTTAATGAGAAACTTTTCACCAAAATGATTTAACAAATTATAAATATTAACCAAAATGGTAATTATTACTCGGAATCTCTCTGAATACGTTTTTCCCGAAGGCAATAAAGGAAAATCCTTTTTCATTAACAAATCATACAAAGAGATTGAGAAATTAAATTAAATGCCAAAATTATTTGGCGTCTGAACATAATAATCAAATGGCAAAAATATTTCAAAACAAACTGATGATTACATTTCTTTCGGAATCTCTACTTAGAAAATTGGTTTAAAAGGGATAATCCGAACATTCTATATACTTATTTTTTAATTTATTTTCTTGCTTTGGAATAATTGTAATTGTTATAATAAATCGTTAAAAGAAAAACGATAACAATATATTTTCTCTACAACAATTCAGAAAACTTTTCCACACGAGCGTACACAATACAGCTAATAGCAAACTTTTTAACACTCGACTTAACTCAAACGCTGTACAGTCATGGAGTAAAGTGTGAATAAATCTTCTTTAGTGGTATCGCAACGTTTCTAGGCCATAAACACGGCAGTGGTCAACAAACAATGTGCTCCCTGCTCAAGAAGCGTCATTTATCGTCTGTACAAAAAGTGGCTGCGACCGCGATATCTACCGGGTTGTTTAGCTGGAGCAAAAACGTGTCAAGATGTCGGCGCGCTTTGGTAAACGCGGGAACTTAACGTGCGTGTATTTGCTTTGACGTATTTTGTTTTAGACATAATTTTATTAGAAGTTGATAATTGAAGTGTGAAAAATAGTTAGGTCTAATCTGATATTTTCAGTCACACATGAAAACAATTCTGTCAAAGTTATGTCATCTATATACTCGTAGATACACTCCTACTAACTTATCTGGGAAATAGCGAAAATTGGAACTTTGGCCGTCATGTTGAAAGTCATTCGATTTTCAGTGCTACTACATTCAGAGCACAATAAAATTAATATCATTATTAGAATGTAGATGAATTAATTCATTCTGATGTTAGAATGTTAGAATTAATTTGTATAATCAATCAATTAGCAACACTGAATCGAAGGTGCCGTCCTCTTTCAGTTCACAGATAAGTTGGTAGGACTGTACCAGTGAATGATTAATTATGCGTGAAATTGCTGCATTTGTCTAGTGAAAATTGATTCCCAAAAAAACCTCTTGTGACCGAGAAATCATCTCATAAAGTTTCCGTTTTACCTTTCAAGATCGGACCCCAAAAACGATAGGTACTTACCAAAACATATTCGTTTTTTACATATACATAGATATGGTTTGTAGCACATGACAATGTTATTTGTATATTGACAATGTTTCCTACATTTCTACAACTACTTCCTAAAAATCTCTGTCAAAGTCAAATTCAAATAATTTATTTCAAATAGGCCATTAAAGGCACTTTTGAACATCAAAAACAAAAACAAAGAAATAGAACTGATTCTAGTTCCCTGTCCCGCTTCCAAAAGGTAGCTTTCGTATGGAGAAGAATAGGCAAGAAACGCCTCTTTATAAAAATGTTTTACAATATTTTGAATCAATCATCAATAAAATTATATAAGATTTCTGTAGAAAAAGATTTGGACTTCTATTCAATCTTCTTCGACGTCTAGTTATGTGAAAGTTTGTCATGAAAAAAAGTTCTGACCAAGACACTAGCGGAGGTCATTCATCCCATAAAATGGAACTACTACATACTTTCATAGAATATTATGTATAGAGCTTTAAAAATTAATCAATAAACAACATTATGAGAAACAGCTTAGATGTTTTTCAGAACATTAAAATTGAATAAAGATATTATGAATTCGGTGGATCGACGGATAAATATATTAAAATCCAGAAATTTTACACATAGGGAGCAAAGGAAATGTTGTATGGTTTTTTAGTTTTAAACAATTCATTGGAATGTTTTTCAGCACTCTTTTAAACAAAGCCTGTGACAGACGGATGGACGGGCACACAAGTCATGAGTTCCGTTTCTGAACAAAAAATGTGTTTAAAACTTTCAGTAGTCCATTCAATTTTTTTATTCGTTCAGACTTTTAGTTTAACAGATATAAAAGAGTTTTGAAAAGCGTCAGGAACTGGATTGAAATTAAAATTAAAAATGTTTAAAACAACTATCTCTGACATTTTACGTAAGCTTTAATAGGTCGAGTATGTTTTTTATTAGTTTCAGTTGGTTTCCTTTGTTGCTGGCTTGCTGCTGAATGTTTGGTACATAAACTTTTCAACATAATAGTTTAAAAGACGTGTTCATAATGATGAAGTAACCTGACACAGTATGACTTACTTTCATTATACTATAAGGCAAAAAACTTTGAAAAGTATCTCGGAAGAATCCCTTGTTTATTATTATGTGAGAAAAGTCAAAACACTTTTCTACTTTTCTGTTATTTTGATCCCATACATACATAATCGGCTTAATCGGTTTATCAGTCCTATTTTAAGAAGTCTTCATGTCTGATTTGCATATTACGTTCGTTCAGTAAAGAAAAGAACATAAAAAGTACCTACCTTTCAACTTGACCTCGGGGTGAAAAGACGCAAATAAATAAATCCGCTAATACCCGAGTTTTCAAGTTACTTTGATGTCTGGTTTTCTTCGTATACGCCATTTACCTTTGGCGGTTCATATTTAATGGTGATAGAATTATATTATACTTATGCTATCAATTTGTGGACGCTATTTGCTTGAATATAGGCTCGGATTATAAATATTTAGTTTTTTATTTTCAAGAAGAATGTTAGAAGAACCTGCCATTGTTAAGATACAATTCCGAAGGCAACCGCAGACTGCAAACTGCAGCGGCAAAGCCGCCCAAACGTTATGACAGACCGCAATGACACTAGGTACTTGTTCCTGTAACGCTCGCGTAGACGGTCACTTTTCTGCCTGCTGCTGCGGTCGATTGGCGACCGGAGACGGCATACCATGTCGACGGAAGAATAGACAAAATGATAGATAAACAACCACAATCTGTCATTTTGTTTATTCTTCCTTCGACAAAACACGTTTCTATGGCGTTCATGCTACGCGTGCTGTAGTGCGGTCAGTGTAGCTGTCACACGTTTTTTTTTTTTGACAAAATTGTCTATCGAGTGTCTGTAGAGAAATACCGCTGCGGAATTGTACCTTTAATCATTACTTAATAATCGCCGATGGGCAGCAGTTACACCTTAGGTTAGAGAAAAATGGACCCACAGTACCTATCTCTATTCTGTGGGTTCAGTTTTCAAAATAGATCAATCAGACTCTTTTGATTGATCTATTTTCATTTAGGTTTGCTTAGGTGGGTAGGTATTATCTAGCAGTTACGCAGAAGATAGGGATCATAGAATCATGTACCTATTAGTAAAACAACTAAAAGAACCTTGAATACCTACCTACCCCCTCCCTTATATTGTTTTGGTTGTAGGTATCCTCATACGGATATACAGAAAAAAATACTGCGGTAGTGTTCCTTTTCACATAAAAGTTTCATACGATGAATGTTAGTGCAATATTCAATATGGCGCTGGTTAACGAACACAAAGCTGTACACGAAGCGTTATTTAAATTCCAATTCGGGAATCATATTGAATATTTTATCATAATATTCAAAAAGTGAAAAACATGGCGCATCCTGTTAAATATTCGCCCTCACTCATCAATTTCAGAATAGACCAATAAATTAAAAGAACCGCCGTGACTTATCCAAGGTTATTCATTTCTGGATGCTGTAGTACTCATAAAAGTGCGCAGCCGATAAAAATCTGACGTAAAACTTCGTGAAAAGAAGTGGGGATAATTGAAAAACCTGATCTCTCATTAAAATCTCTCGCCTCCGTCCGTTTCAGAATTAAACACGGGCATATCGCAGTCACGTCGTGCCTCTGCCCACTTTTTATGAGTACTGTCCAGGATGGCGATGGTAGATAATTCAGGATTCCTTTTTGTAACTGTGATCCACAACAAAGACTACCTCGGAATCGTTTTGAATAATTTAACCCTAGCTTCGCAGTTAATATTATAAGATTTAAGGTAAGAAGGCCGCCGTTTCTATGAATTTCTTTGTTGGATTTTTATTTCCACAATAATGATGTTCGTGTAATTAATTGGTTGTAATAGAAAATAATTTCAGGAAAAAAATTCTTGGTGACGCCACAGGCTGATCTTTATCATACTTTTTTTTTATTTTCCATCTCGTTTTAAACATTTACAAGCTCTAAGTATTTGTTATTTTTTAACGGAACGCAAAATTCGCAGTAACATAGTTAGGTCCTTAGGCGACCGACATTACCTTGCCTTTATATCGTTATGTTGGTAATACGATACGCCGAGATCCTAGATTCAATAACGTCGAGACTTTGATTCAGTTTTTTTGTAACTGTATTGACGAAATTAGGGCCAGTTCGTTATTTTGTCGAGTGTAGTTCGATATTTATTTGTTTTTAGATGGTTGCCTCAGTTGGGAGTTTTTGTATGTAAATATTGTTTTAATTGAGGTGTAGATATCTTGTTATAATCAGAATCAGACATATTTATTTGTAAGTATGATTTTTTTCATTGTATGATGTTAATATAGACTAAGGTTCATAATTATATTTTTCTCCTTAGCAATAGTTAAAATGACATCGCATTATATTTTTTCTTTACCAGCACGAGCAGGCTACTCACGCTACGGCTTGCAAATGCACGAAAACTTTAATGTTGCCTTAGCGTGTTCGAGAATAAAAAAAACTTTAAAAAGATCGCTACACCGATAAATAATCGGAGGTGGTATAATTTGTGTTGTTAGTATGAAATATGCTGTCATTAATTTGGACATGGTAAACTACTCGTATGGAGTGGCTAGTAGATTTTGGTCGTTCATCGTGGAGTTGTTTAAATAGTAAGGTATTAAAGGAAAACCCTTCAAAATCGTTGAGCTGGATGCTGGTGATCCACGCGTCATGTTCGTTCGGGCTCCTTCAGTCTAGTCTGGTCTGGTCATCTCTTAACCATCTTTTATTTTGTTTTAATTGCTTTTTCTTAATATTGTTCTCACATAAAAAGTCGGTTTATTAATCTCGTAAACTAATTTGAGATTTCAAGTGATGATTTGAGATGTCATAATTTGACAGGTGCAAATGTCAAACTTCAAATTGAAAAATCAAACAACAATCACTTGAAATCCCAAATTAGTCTAGGAGATTGAAAACTACGAGGCTTTATAGAGAAGGATTTTGTAACATCTTGATTTGAGTCTGCCTACTGACCATCAGGCAAGACCATTAGGCAGGTGGCTGATCCTGTGAGCTATTTTGACAGTGAAAACTATCTGCCGGATCATCACCTCTTGGATGCAACGAGAAACTCGAAGAAAGCATTACCTTTTTGTGGGTCAACGGTATACCGTGGGAAAATTCAGAATTCAGTACCTAGCGACATACATTTTAGTTTCCTTACGTCGCGTGCCAATTTAAATTGGCGACCTCGTAGGTATTGTTAAAAATGTAAGCGTGACGGCTTGCGGTCAGTGACGTATGGTTGTGAACCGAATTGAATTACAGAACGGATTCGACATACATTGCTTAACATGGACCGAGAGGTTACTTTCGAAGGGCTAAGAAGTCATACAAGTATGTTGGGCACTGGGAAATTCTTAATACTTTAGTGCTCCAAATTGTAACTAATTAAATCATCGGTGAAGGAAAGCATCGAGGGAACCAGGATGTCCTAGAACGAAAAATTCCAAGACATTGTGACATCGGGTGGATGTCACAATGTCTTCGAATTTTTCGTTCTACCCGCACTGGGCCCGCGTGGAGGATAACAGTTCTCTCTCACAAAAAACCCTGTATCGTAGTTGTGGCAGCTGATTATGCTGCAGCCTATGTTGATGGCTGAAATAAAATGTTGCCTTGCTGAGTGTTCTTTGCTTATCTAGAAAAAAATATTGGCTCAGTGTAGTATAATGCTTATAATTTTTATGATTGTATAGCGTGTTTGTAATAAAAATGTATTGTTTAACACAACCCCACTTCTATGTTTAGTTTTAAGTGACCTACCAACGACATTGTTAGCGTTGCTAAAGTGCAAATTGCTGTCAATTATCTTGAGATAGGTTTGGATTTAAAGAATTTAGTTAACAGTTCAAATGTATCTCATTTGAACTGTTAACTTAGTGCTTACATTTAAGTAATTATAATTATCACATTTTTGCCTCTGGTTTTGGTGCCGTTGCAGTAGGTACTTACATGTTTCTTAAGTTTTGTTTAAAATAATATGTTTATAATAATCACACTTGTTTAAATCCTCCGGTAAATATAGAACAGCTGAGATAATTATAATGTATTTCAAAATAAAATAAAAAATTCAAAGTTTGAATTTTATCATAATTATTAACAAAGTTAAGTTAATTTACATCATAATTAAATTACGAGTATATGTATGGAGTAGCTGTTTAGTAGATTTAGTACGATTTTTTTTTAGTCATACTACAGAGTTAATCCTATAATAAAAGTTTTTCATTTTCATGAATAGGTTGAGTTAAACACACCAACACTCACATATAATATAACATGCTCTTTATTAAGTTGGTTCAAGTCCTATCTTACTGAACGCGAATTCTTTGTCGTTGTAAACGGTTTTCGATCTGCTACACATAAAATAACATCGGGCGCCCCCCAAGGATCTCACTTAGCTCCAATACTATTTATTATGTTCATTAATGACCTTCCTGAGTGTTTTCAATTTTCCGAACCTTTTCTATATGCTGATGACTTAAAATTTGCTCGAGTAATAGAGTCAAGCAGAGACTGCGAACTTTTGCAACACGATCTTAACCAAGTTATCAAATGGTGCAACAATAATAAAATGCAACTGAATTCGAAGAAATGTTATCATGCTAAATATACGCGGAAAATTTGCTGTATTGACACAGAGTACTTTATAGACCAGGAGCAAGTCCAAGAAGTCGAAACAATAAGGGATTTAGGAGTACATTTCGACAAAAAGGTCACTTTTGTGCCCCATATCGAAAATATTATTAAAAAGTCATCGAAAATGTTAGGGTTCCTCCTCCGTAACACTAAAGGCTTTCGTAAAAGTAACACCAAAATAATGCTTTATTACAGTTTCGTACGCAGTGTTATGGAGTATTGTAGTGTTGTGTGGAGACCTCACTATGCAACTCACATGTTGCGTCTAGAAAGGGTCCAGAAACGATTTGTATGGCATTTAGCCTTTAGTGAGGGGAAAGCTAAGCGTCTGCCCTCCTACAAGGCCCGTCTGTGCCATTTCAAAATGCATTCGTTATCCATGCGTAGAGATAAATCCGATGCTTTATTTCTTTACAAGCTGTTGCGCAATAAGATCGACTGCCCCAGTTTATTAAAGCTTATTAGGTTTCATGCACCTTCTAGATATCCTAGGAATAAGATAACCCCCCTGTGTCCGCCTTTTCGAAAGTCTGTGCTTGGTGCGAATTCTCCGTTGCCTAGATTGTGCAGAATCCTTAATGGCCGCAGTGACTTAGTAGATGTACACCACGACAAAGTAAATACATTCCTACGAGCTTTCGTAAATAACCCAATAGAGATTTAATTAGATATTTAATTTTATACGTGTTTTTAATCAATTCAGTTTATTTTTTCAATTTAATTTAATTAATTTTCTTATCTACTCATAAACATTATAATTTTATTCATAACTTAGTCAATCAATTTTATTGTAATTTATTCAACTTATAATTCAAGGCCCATTTTCTAATCAATGTTTTTATTTGTGTTGATACAATTATGTCCCGTTATAATTATGTGTTAATTCATTGTAAATTTTAATTTCATTGTCAATATATAATTTTAAGTTCAATTAGATTTTATTAATATATTAATATGATAAACCGTTATTTTTCGTGCATGTGGTATTAACCTTTAATTAATTGTTGCACGTGCTAATGTAACCCTAGTCATTAAGTCAGAAATGTATGTAGTGTAAACAGTTGTTGGTTAACCTAAATAAATAATAAAAAAAAAAACACAATGTATTGTTTACCTTTTTTTTTTTTTTTTTTTGAGGTTGTGAAATCCTCCAATGACTTCTCCCGCTCTGGGCGGAGCGGAAGGGCGTGTCAGACTTTTACTGACTTAAACCCACCCGTGTTCCTTCAGTTGCCTGTTGCCAAGGTCCCGGTATCCCTTTCAGACTAACCCGCAACCTTGGCAGGCATCGGTCCTAGCAGACCCCGCCAATTGTGCTGACATCTCTTTGAGGCGCGCGTGGAACACGACGCGCCATCGACCCAAGCCTGGTCCTAATGAGCAATGGGTAGCTCGCCGTCCGCAAGCCCGCGCCTATGGTGGCCGGGAATCCGCCTGGGATTCCCGACGCCCAGGGCGTCTCCAACGGCGGTGTTTAGGGGAGTGAGGGCGCAAACTTAGCCTCTCCCTCACGCGTTCCGCCTCCTCCTTCGCGAGCATTACTGCTTCGCAGAAGGAGGTGACTGCTCTCGCTCCGTACCATGGCCTGGACCAGAGCCGGACGCGAGAGGTCGCCGCCGCCAGTCGCCTCCAAGAGGACACGGCGGGGCTCCGCCCAAGCAGGGCAGACCTCCACCGTATGCTCCACCATGTCCTCCGGGCGATCCACACAGTGGTGACACCCGGGCGTTTCCTCCCGGGCCTTATCCGAAACAGGAACCTCCCGAAGCAACCGTGTCCGGTGAGGACCTGCGTCAGGCGGAAGGTGAGGACGCCGTGGCGCCTCTCTAGACACTCCTCAAAGAGGGGACTTATCGCCGCAATTGTGGCGTGCCCAAAGTATTGTTTACTTGCGATACCGTTTAACTATTTGGGTAGTAGTTACGTCATCATTATTATTATATAAATTCACTAGATTATTCCAGTACTATATCGGGGTACTAAATCACAATAAATAAATACAAAACCCATTTTGATTTCTCACAATACGTAAACAACACATGGCACACATTGGTAGACCTAACAATAAATTTAACAAAATAGTCGAACCAATTGTTCGAAATAAAGCTAACTTTGATCGTAACAATGAAATACTGACCCTGCCCGACTACAAAGTAATTATGTAGAAGTTGTATAAGACTTATATAAAGGTTATATAAAGCTCCCGGTTCCTGTACTCACCACTCTTCATGAATCTCGGGCACGCTGAGCTATAAAATTGTTGAATAAATCAAGTTAAATTGTTTTAAGTAAACATTTTTGACGTTGAAATGCTTCGCAATATTGAAGTGCTTCGAGATATTAAGGGGCTTTGAAAGGCTTGAGTGCTTCTAAGTGCAAGATTTAGCCCTGTTAATCAGCTAGAATTTCACTGCAACATACCCCCATTGTTGGATTCTATCCGCACTATCAATAAAATAATTATGTTGTCTCCACTTAAATCATAACAGTCGCGCGGGTCAATTAATGGTTAAGCTACCCTCGCCAAGGTCTATTCATGGATGGATAGGCACCCATCCACAAACCGACCGTGGCAAGCACAGTCATTGGGCCCGGCTATCATTCGTAGATCTTTGGCCGTCGTTATCGGTAGTCCGAAGCTTAAAAGTCTGACAGTCAATCTTACCAAGACTGGTTGTCAGATTTGTGTTTTTATGTTAGACTTCAGACTTTTATTTTTATGTTACCCAGTTATTAGGTAGTGAAGACTAGATAGGCAGTCACTCCATGTAAAATACTGGTATTCAGTTGCATCCGGTTAGACTGAAAACCGACTTCAACATAGTTGGGAAAAGTTGATTTTGATTTTCTTTTTTTTATTGACTTATTATTACTCAATACCTACGTGAGTAATTATTTGTGGTCTCATGAATTTTGATTGATGTTGAAGGGTTATAAATAAAAAGATTTATTATAAAGACCTTACGTTGAACCAACCTTACCATCATCTGATTATGTTCAATTATTGTGGATTTACAAAACCTCAAACCTGGTTTTTTACATGAAACGAAGATTTATCTCAATAATTAATGTATGATGATTAAGTTTACACAATGGTAGGTATGTTTCATACGTTTGAAGGTTCAATTCACAAATCTGTTTGGGTTATCTAAGAAACCATAAATTATCATTTATAATCAGCCTATTATGTGCCCAATGCTGCGACGCAGGCCATCACAACAGTGTGGTGGAACTTCCACCACACTGGAACCAATTTTTAATTAGTACCGAACAATTTGAAGGAATTGAAGTTGAAATCTTTAGAATAATAGCTAATTTTCTAGTGTCCAGTATAATTGTATGACCTCTTGATCCTTCAAGTTTGTGGTAGTTAGCTTATATCAGTTTGGGAACCTAGGTTCAGAACTTAAAAGAAGAACCGGCCAAGTGCGAGTCGGACTCGCGCACGTAGTGTTCCGTACCATTATCTATAAAAAACGGCAAAAAACAACACGTTTGTTGTATGGGAGCCCCCTTAAATATTTATTTTATTATATTGTCTAACTATCACGGTTCATAAGATACAGCCTGGTGACAGACGAAAAGACAGACAGACGGACGGACAGCGGAGTCTTAGTAATAGGGTCCCGTTTTACCCTTTGGGTACGGAACCCTAAAAACGGAAACATTACAACTTCACAACATCATTTTTTTTAAATAGGTTACATAGTTTTAACGTTAAAAATGGCAGACGTAAAAGAAACAACATCGTTGTAGTAATGCCAACATGTACCGTACACACATGTACTGTGGAATACGGCACTAACTCAGCGGTTAACGTTGCAAACAAAGTTTCTCTGCAGTTTGATTTAAGAACCCGCCTAGTAACTTACCCGTGTTAACAAATCGTTATTGGAAGGATGTGGTGCCAATGGTTTAGCCATGGTGTTGTAAATATGAACAGACTGAATCAACTACCACATAATATTACAGGGACTGCCTCGTTGGTCCTGCTGAGCATGAGATCCAGGGTTCGATTCCCAGGTCGGATAAAATGTTATTAGGTAAGTGTTTTGGGTGAAATTACAGTTACAAAAATTAGTGGACAGAGAATAATCGCAAATCTTAATATATTAAAATAAAATCATGCCTGTATACCCTGAAAGGTTAAGCAGAGTAGCATCTATTCTACACCCAGATTTAGCCAGTTATGTTTAAGTTTCATGTAATCGAGGCGAGCCCATTGCCATCAACCGGGTAAAATTCCTGTTTCTGGGTTGTTACTGAGAATTCCAGAACTTTTCTGATGGAAATACCCAATAACACCATGCCCGACCAGGACACGTAGCATGACCACCGTAGAAACGGGTTTTGTCGACGAAAGAATAGACAAAATAACAGATTGTGATTGTTTATCTGTCACTTTGTCTATTCTTCCGTCGACAAAACCTGTTTTTACGGTGGTCATGCTACGCGTGCAGGGATCCTTACCTAAAACCTCCTACTCAGCAGTAGTGTTTGTGACCGATATACCAACGAGGTTTGATTTGGTTTAGTTTGTGCCAAAAAGAGAGAACTTGCACTCTATTTATTCCATACTCCATGATTTTATCAAACAGAACGTATCGTTGTAATACGTATCTAGCGTTCCGTTGCATCGTTAGAATGAGCATCACGTTTTTCTTTATCGATGTCTGATTTGGTTTTTATTTATTGTAACTTACTTATTGGGGGAAGTAGGGTTACAATAATAAGTAGGTAAGTCATTTTCTGCTGATTTGGCTTCCGTATGATTATATGAATTGGCGTTTCTCAATCGGTACTGGCCCTAGTTTCGTCTATGAAGTAGTCAGAATGTTGACTTCCATGTGGGTTGTGTACCTCCTTATAGTTTTTTTTTATAATCAATGTATTGTTAATGGATGTATGCATAACGACCGCCTGGAGTCTCCGAACAATGGATGAAGCTGGATGGTGCCGCTAAACCCGGCAGATGTGTCACAGGTAAAGAGCAGATAAGTTTTGAAAGAATTTTAATTTAGAATACCGACTTTTTCCCAGCGGTGGGATACTATAATAATAGGCTAATAAACAATAAAGATAATGCGAGCAATTCCTTTTAAAAGAAGATATCGTTGTTTATTCTAGTTAAAACCCTGTTGACACACAATTTTACGACGCACTAAAAGTTCTAAAGAAATTCATCATGAATTTAACGACTAGAGGTCTGCCCAATTCGGCTTTTAATAAACTTGGACCGTTTTTTAAATTTTTCCCAAAGGCTAATTCAGACTTTGTAAAGTGGAAATATTGAGTTGGTAAGTATCCGAATAATAAAAGAAGTCTGAGACATTTTTATAGAATAGTGGCCTGAGAAGAAGATTTAATTTTAAGGATTTGTTACTATATTACTGTTACTTTTTTTTGAATACTAGCTGATTCCGCGGCTTCGCCCGCATTTATGTCGGTTTTTATATATTAAAACCTTAATAGAGAACCACTCTATCCATTGGTGAAAACAGCATCAAAATCGGTGCAGTAGTTTTTGAATTTATCGCGAAAAACAGTATAAATCAAAGTCCTCCGCCGCATCTGTCTGTCTGTTCGCAATAAACTCAAAAACTACTGCACCGATTTTCATGCTGTTTTCACCAATGGATAGAGTGGTTCTTGAGGAAGGTTTTAGTATATAATGACGGACATCCACGCGGTGGAAAACGCGGGCATCCGCTAGTATATTATAATTATTTAAACAAATATAGCTCATTTTAATACTAAAGGATAATATGGTAAGATGGGATAGTGCTAAATGAAGATTTATTTGTAATATAAATATTTATACTATAAATACAAGTATTTATATAACAAAAATAAATTATTTAAAAAAAGTATAATTCCCGAAATAATGTAGGGATGGTAAGGTATAAAGTATGATGTATTAGGAAATAAATCTTCTAAATTACCTAAGGGTACTTACTATTTATATTTATGGGTGAACGTCGTAAACAGATAATGTTTGGAATTAAACATAGCTAACCAATTACACGGCCCTATTTAAAATCCCGAACATTATCATAAAAAAATTGCCTACAGAATTGACAGATAGTTTAAGTGGTCGACGGTTTCATAAACAAAATTTTTTATTGCAAAATCTTTTTATAGCGAGCGTCAATCATGCCAACAAGCATATTGAAAAAAAACATGAGCCTTAGCAAAAAATTAAAAAAAAAGTATTATATCTGTATAGGGAGGGTAGTAGGATAGTAAGCGTCACTGTTACAGTGTCACCCTAATGCCTATTGCGAGCCAACAAAGACATGAAAAATGGTCGTGTGTTGAGACATGAATGGATAAAGGTACCTCTTATCTGGGTAGATTCAACATCACATGTCGGAGAATTCACACTTGACGGTATGTTGTGAGTCGGATGTATAGGGTATTAGATAACTGTAAGTTGTGGTGGCAAATATGATAGGAACCCTCCCAAGCTTTGCACCCCTGAAAAGTTTACGTGATATCAGCTAAAAATGATTTTGAGTAGGTATAATCTGCATATTACTATGTATGGGAATATATAGATACACTAGTACCGATTTTTTTATTTTATTTGCTTTATCCCATAAATGTGGTTCACTGTGTTTTTGTTGTGTATTTATTCATTTATTTGTTAGTTAATATTTGTTTTGTACTTAAATAAGGTTAGTATTGTTAGGTGTAAGGGCCGCCTTTCGTGGTAGAAGCCTCCTCCAAACCGTTCCAGATGCCTCTATCTTTTGCCCGTCTTGACCATAAGTTTCCGGCTGTTTGTACGATGTCGAATCGTACCGATTAAGCACCAAATATTATATTAGTTTTTACACCATATTGACAAGAAGAGGAGCTCGTGGCTAAGTAATAACAGCCACACGAGTCGATCCATCAGGTTAAGCTACGCTTGCCAGGGTTGCTCCGTGGATGGGTGACCATCTTTACATACCGAGACTTCTCAGTGCCTCGGAAAGCACGTTAAGCCGTTGGTCCCGACTGTCATTTGTGGATCTTTGACAGTCGTTACGGGTCGTCAGAAGCTCGAAAGTCTGACAACCAGTCTTACCAAGGGGTATCGTATTACCCAGTTACTGGGTTGTGGAGGTCAGATAGGCAGTCGCTCCATGTAAAATACTAGTATTCAGCTGCATCCGGTTAGAATGGAAGCCGACCCCAACATAGTTGGGAAAAAGCTAGGCAGATTGACACCATATTGACAAAAGTACATAGCTGCATTGCCCCAGAATAAATTGATGCTAAAACTTTGATACAAGTTTCCATAACTCTCTTTAACAAAGAATGACACTGCAGTACACTGACTTATTCCTATCATTTTAAGCTTCGAGTAACAGAAAACTTTTAGATTATTGAAATAGTTGCTAGTTTTTCCAACTTAACCTAGGTACCACCCGGCCACGGAACTTATAATATGATTAACCCAATTGAAGTCAGAAGGTAAGTGCATTGAACTTTGATCCAACTTGTCCTTATTCGTGGTCGCGTGCCCGTAGCCGTGGCGTGATCGTTTTATTAACAGTCATTACAGAATTTCCCAATAATAAGCCTGCTGAAACATTAGCCGTCGGCTACACGAAAACAGAATTAATAATGGCCCAAGTTTGTGGTTAATTCAGTTCACCATCTGCGCAAAATGTTTGAGAGATTTTTTTAACATTCTATCCCTCCATGTTATCCGTAAACATGGCGTCATTAAGCCCTCAGAGTCGATGCAAACTGCTTGTATTAAATTAGAAGTTTTTTTTTTACTTGTGCTGCATTAAGCCGGGGATTCATCAATGTGTCTATTATACCAATTTTCCTAGCGTTCGAAGGTATCACGGGACTCATCCTTTCATTTATTGAAATGAAATTCGCTAAAAAGCTTCGATGTAGTATTCATTAATAATGAATTGTACATCGAAGCTTTTTAGCGAATTGGAATGTAATTACGAATGTTGCAATTAAGTAATTGGTGTGTTGTGTATTTGTTGAACTTAATTGTGTTATTAATGTGTTCAAATAAAGGCTTGTACCAAAATGTGTTACTATAATTATGTCTATTTCATTAAATTAATACATGCCCTATGTATTAATTAAATGAAATACCTTGGTACAAAATGGATATACCCATTTACAATATTGTAAAAGCACATCCATACTGTTCTAAATAAAGAAAACAAAATAAATACGCAACATTCTTCTAACAAAATCCTCGTATTTTTGTAAACTGTTAAAATGTTTCACTTAAACATAAATCAATCACATAAATATGAGTGGCTTGCAAGTCTCCTCAAAGTGTATCTCACGGAATCGCATAAAGAAAATTGGTTCCGAGCAATTTTGGTAATGCAAGAGTTGGCTGGTCGGGTAGATACAGATGGCTCCCGTTTTGATTGAAAGATACAAATGTAGTTCTTTTGGGGAGATACGATAGCTTCTGGGTAATCTGGACTTCACCCAAAATAATTCTGCAGTGGTTATTTGGGTCAGCGAACTTTTATTAAATGTTAAAATAGAATACTCCTGTATACCAGGTTATGTTTATTTACCAAATGAAAAGTCTTACCAAGGTGTGCGTGTTGTGACGTTCAGATAGGCAGTCGCTCCATGTAAAATATTGGTATACGGTTAGATTGGAAGCTGAAAATCATTAGATCCAAACTTGTTAACGAAAACAAAATTAATGTATTTTGTTGTTTGGTTTTTCGGTTCAAGGGCCCGTCCAGACTGGCGCGATATTGCGGGCGCGACAAGAGTTGCTCTAAATGTCGCGCACGCGATATCACGCCAGTTTTCTCGAGCCTTTAGAAGGTTTATTGTGGTATTAGTTTCCTCTAACTATATTTTCATCTGAATATTATTCCGAAATCCTATATTTCTTGACAACAGAACTGATACCTTGAAATTGGCAAACAAAATCACATGTGTTACATAATTTAAAATTCGTGTAGCCGTTGAAATCTTAATTATTTCGCACTGCAATACAATTCGAATTAAAATAATGGCGAACAGCCAAATTGAACTAATTAAACATATTTCGCGCTGTTCAATATTTAAAATACAATTAAAACTGTCATAAAAAAATGTGTATGTTTTAATGAACCCGGGCTTCGAATTGATGGGAGTAAAATGACGTTATAAAGAGAAAATATAACGATAAAAGAGTCAGCACACAATCTAGCTGCTTAAGATTTTATCTGCTTTCTTATTGTCACCCTCCAAACACCTTCTGAGGGGTGGATAGCTGCACCCCTTTGTAACCGAAATCTCAAAAGTGCATTTATTATCTTGCAAATATGAAGCGAACGATGAAAAATTCAATTTAAAAAACACCATAACTTTCACCCGATTGCGGCGAAGCCAAAAGAGGAGGGTTATGTGTTTGACCTGTATGTATGTATTTATGTACGTGTGTATGTCTGTCTCTATATTCCCTCATAACTACTAAACGGATGAACCGATTTCGATGGATGTTAATAAAAATGTCGTTAGATTCGTCTTTATTGTGCGACTGTCACTGGGTATATTATTTAAAAAAAAAACTTGGTGCATCAAATACATTGGCTTGAGTGGGGTACCAAAATGAAGGGTATTAAAAGTGTGATTAAAAAAATTATTCAATGTAATTTGGAAAGACAAATGATAAAACACTAAAAATATGAAATATAAAACAGTAATTAAAATACCTAAAAAACCCGACTGCAAAAACATATCTAAAAAGAGAAAAACAAGCATTATAATAATTTTGGTATCGCAGGTTATTGGGTTTGTCTCCGCCTGCAATACCAACCTTCATTTTTTAATTATTTTTTTATGTAAGAGTAGTTTGAGAGCCTTATTATTATGCTCTTCCTTCCCCCAAAAACCACACATCAGAAAAGGATATAAATAACCCTTCGCCCAAAATTACTTTTTGTGTTAAACACAGATTAGCCTACTTCAAACAGACGATTAAATCTCCCATAAAATATTTCAGAGACGTGAAACATTTTTTAAATTCGACCTAATCACATTTTAATCGAATTTCTAAAATTAAATTTCCTCGAGGTAAATACGAAAGGGGGGTTATGACTGTTTGATATCACTAATTTCACGGGTTCCGAATGCCTGCAATAAATTAGAGGAGAGGAAATGAGCTTGGCACCCCGGAAAGAGGAAAAAATGCTAATAAAATTGTACCTTGTCTGTTAATCTTAACCCTCGCGACAAGGCAGTTTTGTTCTGATTTCAGATGCCTAGGTAGAAAGGGATTAATATATCCTAAGAGGCGACACGTTCCGCGGCTGAATTTAATTAACGGTGAGCATACCTGTGGGGGTTTTTATCGCGGTGTTCATACCAATGCTTATGAATGTCCTACTTTGTGTTTGTTTGTTTTAATTACTTTCTTTTTTTGTTATAGGGTTGTGACTAATTAGGTTGGATCGCGTTTTTTTATGTCTGTTTTAATTATGTTTGTAATGATGTGTTTATTTATTTAATTATTCTGTATAGTCTTCTACGGTTATGAGTAGAGATGTCACATTCACGAAGGGTTTAATGGTCGGTTAACGTTTGTTTGATATGTGCATGGATAACTGTGGATAATTATGTGCCATTTGTGATAGTTGATTAGAAAGTACTATATCTTTTTAATTCGCTTTGTTGCAAGCGGAGAGTGTAAATTAAGGGTCGTTATGTATAGATCTTGTGTAAAATATAAAATTGTATTAGAAAAAGTATGTTTTGTAATTTCTTTATTTTTCAGTAAGAAATATTATAATTAATTAATTTATGTATAGATCTAGATTAAGTATTGCAAGTCTAACTAGACACAGGGTCAAAGTACCTCAAAAAAAAAAAAAATGTCGTAAGTATTTAGGTTACTTTTTTTCTGTGTAAACTTCACAGACGTAACAGGTATCGAAACCTAAACACGATAAAACAAATAAAAACAGATTTTCTCAACTCATAAGTAGGTTCTTCAAGTAATTAAGCTACATGCGGAATTCGATCCCCCAAAAAAAATCATCAAATCTTCTTTTATTTTACTTTATCGCGTTTAGATATCGATACCCATCACGCCTGTGGAGTTAATTTATTTGACCTTTATTTTTATTTGCCGTGTCCAAATCTTTTTGTCACTAACAAGTCTTTAAACGCCAACGTTACGAGAGACCTAAAGAAACAACGCCACAAACCTGAACTAAAAGTACAAAATACTTCAAAAATATATTTAGCTTGGCACACAAAACCGGGCTGAACTAAATACGGATATAAAGAGCAACAGTGCCATAAGACTTAATCTCATTTGCAAAGCTAAACTAACTTTTTTCAAGTACCAAGCTTAGCTATACCCGGCCGGTTCGCTTCCAACCATGACTGTGAATTTTCAGTTTAATTAAAAGGAAACAAGAAAATGGTGGGTCTTCTCGTCACTTTTCAATGGGTTAGTTTTTGTACGGGACCATTTTATAAATGAGGAACATGTTGGAGGAGTGAATCCGGTTATTTTTGTCAGAATTAATTGTCATTTTTGGTATGCACAAACAACGATGCATTTGCAGTTTTACCTAGACTCGACTGCATCGTTGGTCGGAAGTGCTACTGCTGATCATGGGGTCCTGGGATCTACTCCCGGGTCGGGCAAAGTGTTATTGGGTTTTCCCGTCTGGAATTTGTCCAAGTAGCAGCGCGGAGTCTGGATGTGTGCCTGGTTGATCGTTGATGGTAATAGGCTCTCCCCATATTACATGGGACTTAAACATAACTGGCGAAATTTGAGTGTAACTAGGTACCTTTAGAGATATACCTCTGCCTAACCCTTTGTGAGAATATAGGCGTGATGTTATGTTATGTTATGTATAATACTACTACCTATTTATAAGGGAGGAATGAAACTCAATTCTTTGAAAAAAGTTATGCTTTTGCTAAGAGAGTTAACTGCCAGGAAATCCCACCTCTTTTAGTTGTCCCTTACGGCTGCGCAATACACTAAAAAAGACATAATTTTCTTTAAAAAAAAATGTGACATTTAGATAGTTTCAACCCATAGACATATAGATTGGACTGAGCGTTCCATATTCTGATATGCAGACCGAAAAGTACGAGAGAGACAAAGCGAATGTGCGGCCAGTAGTTGTCTCTTTCTAGAATTCTGAATTTGAATGGATATTGAATTTAAAAAATGTACAAAATTTTATTTTATTTTACATTCTTGCAGAAAAGAGACAGGTGTGTGAGTGAGCACTTTGAGACGCTAACGCTCGGTCCATTCTCTATGTCTATGTTTCAACCTTAGTGAAGTTTCAATTTACTGGAAATAGTTGTTAAAACAGGTAAAGCAATTACGAGGCCGACTATACAGGGCGTTAGGGTAAACACCGTTATCCTTGAAACCAGTAGTTGGGTTGCAGAGGTGTCATTTATAGAACGTAAAATCAATGGAAAATTACAACACTTTTTATTTTTTTTAAATTACATTTTACCACAAAAGACGCAATGTTCGTTGCCCTATGCACTAGGGCAACGAACTTGCGTCTCAACACGGGCGGGGGGTGCAGGACGTGACCTGATCGGCCGCGAGCGCGACACTTCCCTCAGTTATTGAGCTGTTTCGCTAGCGAGCACGGTGTCGGATAGAAACTGTTTAAAATATTTTAATGAAAATAACGTTTTTTTTGTTGTTACTCGGTCATTTGTTTTTATATTTAAGTCAACTACCCAGCTCTAGCAACTCTGGTTTGAGTGAAAATGGTGTTTACCCTAACAACCTGTATAATATACCAGTCCTATAAGTACCACTAGATACAATGCTGTACTGTCGAATCCAGATATTTAAATAGCTATTCACTCCGTCATTCGCCGGCGGATTTATGGTTGACTTCGTTTCCGCTTTTTCGAAATCTATTACTGGGTACCCGGGAATTATTCGCAGGTATAAGTGAAAAAGTACGTCCCCTCCCGGCTCGACGTTGCACTGTATATTTCCCGTTCGACAGTAAAACACAGTGTCGGTATTGGAGGAAAAGTCTTTGATTTTGCGAGAAATATTTTGTAAATAAAAGTTACGAACAGTTCTTGGAAAACGTTTTAAAAGTAATAGGTGTGCGAAAATGTGTGTTAAAAACGCACAGTACTTTTCCATACAAATAAATAAAATTGAAGTGTCTGTTAGTAATGTCAAAATAACAGCTTTTTACTAAATGCTTTTATTGTATATTATACGGTTCTGTCTGTTTATTCCGCTTAATTGGTTTGGACTGACTTTGGCCGGAATTTCACGGGCTGATATTGTTATAAGCAGTAATTTAGGCTACTTTTTATTTTAGAAAAATAAATAGTGCCATGCGGGCGAGTAATGAATTAAAAAAAATACCGAAATGGTTCGAAATTCAAAAACTGGCTGGATGGTTAAAACCCACTCTCTAACTGCGTAATACCCGATCAATCAGAATTAGAATCGATATCATATTGATTTAATAATGGATGGATTATTTTCTAATAGATATGTACTATTATTTGAAAAAACTTATATGTACGGCAAAACTAGAAACGCAAATCAATTTTCTGTGAAAATTTTTAGAATACAGATACAAAAACATTGTATTGTACATCAACTTAAATAAAATAAAAAAAACAACTGAACAAAAATAACGCCCTTCAATTATTTCGGACCGCAAACAATATACTCGAACAAAAATGTATTCTTACGTCAAGTAAGTTACAAATCAGTACCTGGGGGGCTTAAAACGGTCACTTTAGCAGAATCATAATATGAAAATATTATGAATCATCGTAAAATGTCACAAACTGACAATTCATAGATCTGCGTGTAATTCATATTACGAAATAATTCATCTGTTTGACAGTTTTCTATGGAGATTCGTAAAATGGTCCACAAATTATAAATTGCTTTTATATCAAAATAGAGGAATTGCTAATGACAGCTGGGATTTAGGAAATGAACTGCTTTTAGAAGAATTGCTAATGTGGCCGGTTTAGGCCCCCAGGTATCTATCAGGTATTCGAAGGGGGAAAATTCAGCGGTAAATCCGTTTCCCGGCTTTGGTTGTCGGGCCGTCCCACTGTCAATTAGCTAACAGGTAGTGGTACGAAGCCAGGTGTCAAGTGATGGTAATTAACTAGGAGATACCCTGCGCTCGACTGTACCGTATTTGCGGCGTCGACACAATGTGACCGTTACATGTAGGTACACTCGCGAACAGATTATGGTGGCCGTACGCGAAAAGGTATTGTTTTTGGTTTGAATTACGAGTCTGGTTATGTGTGTATTTTATTTTAAGGACAAAACAATATCTTTGTGGTACCATGCACCCATTAGAGGTGAGCGAATAGTTTTGATATTATTTTCCGGTCCGGTAACGTACAGTCTTCATCCACTATTACTTCGTCTTTACAGCGAAAAGTGGTCTGGTATAGAAGTCTAGAACTAAGTACCTACCAGATTTTTAATCAGTGAAGAAATTGTCCTTAAGGCCGTGGATATAGTCCATAATATATAACATATAAGGTGTTAAAAAAATAACTTTACTATATGAGGTACCATAATACCATCGAACGGAATAAATTTTACTAAGGGATCAACATTGAAAACGCGAAACAAAAATCAGCTGTTCCATAGTACCTACTTAAATAAACTGTACGGCTGTCATCAGAAGCTCGAAAGTCTGACAATCAGTCTTACCAAGGGGTATCGTATTACCCAGTTACTGGGTTGTGGAGGTCAGATAGGCAGTCGCTCCATGTAAAATATTGATATTCAGCTGCATCCGGTTAGACTGGGAGCCGACCCCAACATAGTTGGGCATAGTGGGGCAGATGATAATCTAAACTGTATGGAATTTCTGTTTTTTTTCGCGTTCTCAAAGTTGGTCCTATAGTAAAAGTTATTCAGTTCGATGGGCTTAAGCATCTCTTAAATTGTGTAAAGTTATTTTTTAACACCATAAGGTTGCTGTTGGTATATTTTTGAAACATAATATATACACACAAGCATTAATAATATCTCTGTGTGTGTAAGAAATACAACTGTCTGTGTAGGGATTCCTCAATTTGGTGAGGTATTTCACGGAGAATTTCTTGTTCCTACAGAACGAAATATCATACTTTATCCCGTCTCACTTCATTTCCAACTGTCATTGTTATGTAATGCATATTTTTGAAATTCGAATATTATGGAAAAATAGCGTTTTCGTAAGAAAGCACATTTTCACTTGTACGTAACAAACAGCGGAAGGAAATGAACAACCCCTAAAGTTTCGTAACATGAAGAACTTAATTAACCGAAAGAAAGTTTTGGGTTAAAAAATGTGTAATTTTTACTAAACTCTCTTGCCATATTTAATTTTCAATCTGATGGAAACGGGAAATTTTATTATGACAATTTCTTCCTTGTACATAATTACTTTGGCAAAGAATGGAAAAAGGAAACGCTAAGTACTTGTGACGCTGCAGGCCATTCATCGAGATAATTTTCTTGAAAATGACAAGAATGGATAGTAATAAAGTTACGTAAATATTGAAATTCTTTACCCATTTTGCGCTTTTAAGGTACAATTGGCCTACCACCACCGAAAGAGATGAAGTTCACAGGACGTATAGCTCCATCTATTTCCCCCACTGAATGTTGTTGGGGCTGCAAGCTGGAGCAGCAGGTGACGCCGACACGTGTCGTAGCGATACTACTTGTTTCCGGTCAACTGTTGATTGGCCTTGTATAGGCCGATAACAATTAAAATTCTATTGTGTCTCGTCAGTGACAGTTGGAGGTTTATTTCTATGAAATACCGTGTCGCTAGCTACAGAAGGTATTTCATAGAAATACATAGAAACCAGTAGTGTGTGTGTGTGTGTAATATTGATAACAGTCCTATAAGTGACAATACACCGATACTCAAGGGATGAGTTTACATTTCTCATTTATCTATCTTTACAAAGTGTAACCCTTGATTAGATTTAAAGAATGGCAACAAAGCAAGGGAAGTAGGGTTCGACGAGACTTCATTATACATTTTTCTCTCTGTTTCTTCCCACCCCATTCTCCCCCGTAATCATTACGTTCCTATGGCATGTCTGCGGAATTAAAGATAAAAGTCGAGGTAATAAAAGGGGAAATAGGCGAGAGATTGCTATAATATTAAAATATCTCAAAAAAACTTTTGGAACTCAGAATATTAGGCTGAAATATTAGAGATAATATGCTGAGAATGAATTTACATATAAATTAAAATAAGATTAGCAGCATTAGGGAATTCTTTGGGAGCGTTCCGTAGGTGCCTTAAAAATATTTTGTCCACAAAATATAGGCGCAAATAAACAACTGGCTTGGAATTCTTTTTCCTAAGAATTTACTTTAATTGTTTTGAACTTACAAACATTTCCCACGTTTGCGAAAACTTTCAGCTTAATGATATTCTTTTCTCGAATAATATTTTTGTTTTAATAGTTTTTATTATTCGTGAATGCGTCTTTAATTAATAAGAAAAATAAAAAGTAGCTCGTTCTATCTGTATTGTAACGGCTAGGGCTTTGCAGGTAGGCTGCGCAGGCCGTTAACGGATAGGTAGGGAGATAGGTAGTGTAGAGAGAGGAGTGAAACCAGCTGGGTAGTTTAATACATATATTAAGTAATATAGTAGGTAGGAGATCCAAAGCTAGGTCGCGGGTAAGGTCACTGGTCTTTTCGAGCACTCGCACACTTAGGTAGGTAGAAGGGTACCGTCCTTGGTCATCCGTTGTAGTAGGAAGGGGCCTGCCAGCACAGGCTCAGCTGGAACGGTAGGGTAGCACACGTCGGTGACACGTGGCAGACGAGGAGGCCTGTCAGCACAGGCCTGCAGGTGGTACTCGGCGTTAGGCCGCAGGTAGCTCGCGGCGGTAGGCCGCAGGTAGGCCAGGCCTCGGCAAGGACTCGGTAGCGGGCATTGGCATTATGCCAACGCGTCCTGTCCTTAGCCGGGAAGTAGTAGCCGGGGTGTAGAAGCCGGGATGTAGAATCGCCGTGTAGAAGCCGGGATGTAGAATCGCCGTGTAGAAGCCGGGATGTAGAAGCGAGGTGTAGATGAGCCGGTACGTAGAACCGAGGTGTAGAATCGCCGTGTAGAATCGCCGTGTAGAAGCCGGTACGTAGAACCCTGAAAGCGCGTAGGGAGCGTGTCAGATGCGGTGCAGTTAGCAGCAAGCCGCGTGCGATGTGCTAGCCTCCTTAGCGACCAAGAACGGTACGGGAAGCAGGATAGGTAAGCATAATACATCGCAGCGGCTTACAGGCAGAGATAGAGAGAGTAGGCGGCTTACAGGCAGAGATAGAGAGAGTAGGCGTGGCAGAATGACAGGTGATTTTAGGTTAAGTAGTGACAAGCCAGGCTTAAAGAGCATAACCATTGCAGATGGCACAAGGAGCACACAGTACAGTATAATAGGTATAATAATAATGGTGAACTCACCCTAGACTCGGGGCACATGGTAAATCTAGGGGTTCTACATAACGAACCGCTAGTATGGCTGGTTACAGATGAAATGAATGAGTAGTCTGTCAAGTAGTGTTGGGCATGTAATTTAGTGTTGTGCTCAACCACTTAGTATTATACTAACTACTCGACTAAGTTCAGGTGTGAAGCCACAACGTTACAGTATAAATATTAATATTTAGTTACCACAACAATTCTTTACAAATTGCTGAGAGGTTTAACAAAATTTACTTTTCCAGGGCAATAATCTTATCTACATTTACGTAATTTATTGTAAAATATAAAATGTGAAAGATATTGCACAACGCCAACGGTTGTTTAATATGGTAATGGAATAAAATGGCAACAGACAATGAACATTTTTATATAGTACCTACCTTCCGGTATATAATAAAAAAATCAAACAGAAAGTCATTTCTTTCACACTAGCTTTCACCCGTGGCTTCGCCCGCATGGAGGTCTGGAAATATTCCACAGGAACTTACTACAGGGATAAAAAGTATCCAGTACCTTTGTTCTAACCCAGGTGGGCCTACGCGTGCGCCCATCCACATCCATTCAGCCGTGTAGGTGTGAGAAGGTAACGCACAGACAGACTGACAGGCGCTCAACTAAACGAGGCGGAGCTTGCATCCTTGTAAAAAATAACATTGGTTATAAAGAACTAAAAAACATTGCTAAACGATCTCTATCGAGCATTATTGAATGTTGCGGTATCGAATTACCGATGCATAAAATAATAATTATTTGTATATACCGCCCCCCTAAAGCGTGTAATCTAAATACTTTTTACGAAATCCTAGAACAAATATTAAAAGAAATATGCTCTAAGCCTCAAACAAAAATAATACTGTGCGGGGATTTCAATATTGACGTTCTCAAAAGAAACAAAACTACGTTAGATTTTGAATACTTTTTACTGAACTACAATCTTAAATTAGCACTAAATCAATCTACTCGACCCAGCAGCAAAACCTGCTTAGACAATTTTGCCCACAATTTTAAACAAAAATGTAGTAATGATATAATCGATTATGGCTTATCTGATCACACTGCACAAATAATAAAAATAAAAGTTAATAAAACATATAAACTAAACTATTGGCGTATTAAGCAGCGTGATATATCAAAAGAAAATTTATTTAAATTTGGAAATTACCTCAAACAATTGACATTCTCACAAATATATGACAAGACAGATCCAAATGAAGCATATGATGAATTTATAGAATTATTTAGATTATTATACGATTTATGTTTTCCCGTTAAATTAATTACCATAAATTGCAAAAACCAGACTAAATGGATTTCGAGGGGAATACGACTATGTAGTAAGAAACAAAGAGTTTCGCTTTGAAAATATCGATTAAAACCAACAAGTGTGAATAAAGCTGCTTTTAAATCGTACTCATATAGATTAAGGAAAATAATCAAATTAACACAGAAATCACAAAATAACCACTTAATACAAAATTCCAGCAACAAATCCAAAGCAGCATGGCGCTTAATAAACAATACCAAATCAATTCCAGAGCCAATACAACAAATACAAATCTCTGGTAACATTATTAAACACCCAAAAGAAATAGCTACGGCATTTAATGATTTCTTTATTGACAAAATTTCCAGTAGATCCACGTCAGCATTACACAGAATAGAACCCTTAACTCATAACAACAATTCCCTTTTCATGCCACCAGTTGTACCACAAGACATAATACGAATAATAAAATCCCTTCGGAACACAAACAGCACAGGATACGATGAAATCAGAACCAACGTAATAAAATCAGTATGTAGCGTCATAGCAACACCATTCTGCCACATTACTAACCTATGTCTTAGCACTGGTATTTTTCCCAAAGGCCTAAAAACCACCATCATAAAGCCACTCCATAAAAAGGATTGTAAAGAACAAATGCAAAATTATAGACCCATTGCCTTGATACCAGTTTTCTCGAAGGTGATAGAAAAGGTGATTTATGAAATACTAAACTCATATTTGACCAAATTTAATTTATTATGTGACGAACAAATGGGATTCCGTAAGAATAGAAGCATCAATATGGCAATATATAATCTTATCAATCATATTATTACTAATGTTGACACTAAAACGCCAATATGTGCCCTGTTTACTGACATGACAAAAGCGTTTGACTATGTAGATCATAAGACACTAATTGAAAAACTAAACGCTTACGGTATAAGGGGAAATGCTTTGGAACTATTTAAATCTTATTTAAGTGACCGCAATCAATTTACAGAAATAACACGAGTCAATTTAAATACGAAACGCGAAATAAAATACCTATCAAACTGTAGGAAAATTCACTATGGGGTACCCCAGGGCAGTGTGCTTGGGCCACCATTATTTCTTATATACATTAATGACCTCACCACGACAAATAAAGCCTCCAATGATCCTGTTCGCTGATGACAGTACAGCAATAATTAAATGTTCCAATAATCAGACTTATGAAGGAGATGTAAATAATACCCTTAAAAACATAATTGATTGGCTTGACAGAAATAACTTGGTTATTAATATACAAAAAACCAAGTTATTGCATTTCCACCAAAGGCTAAAACCCAACCATTTAAATGTTACATATAACGGACATAGTGTAGAAGAGGTAAAAGTAGCAAGATTTCTTGGCATTCTTGTTGACAGCCAACTGACGTGGAAGATGCAGGCAGACGACATAAGTGCGAGGCTAAGTAAATCTGCTTATGCTCTTTTCATCTTGGCAAAGAAAGTTAATTTGCAAACAGTACTTATAGCATATCATGGCATTGTTTCATCAGTATTGAGATTTGGCATAATATTTTGGGGCAACTGTGCTGAAAGAGAAACTATATTTAGAACACAAAAAAGATGTATACGATGTATGGTAGGACTAAATACTACAGATAGCTGTGAGCCTGTCTTCAAATCATTAAAAATATTGACTTTCCCATGCCTATATATATATGAAGTAGCAGTGTTTGTCAAATGTAACATGAACTTGTTTCCTGCGATAGCAGATACTAGAAAACGAACCACTCAACTTAGATCCAAATACAAAAACATGTTGTGTACAAGTAAATACAAAACAGCACTAGCAAGGAGAAGTATCTTAGGCATGGGTCCGGATATATACAATAAAATTCCAGGTAGCATTAAGAACGAAAATTTGCACAACTTCAAAAGAAAATTAAAGATTTTTTTAATAGGAAAATGCTATTACTCAATCACCGAATATTTGAATGACATGCCGATAATAATGTAATTGTATTGACATTTTCGTTAAAATAAATTATTTCTGTTATTATTTTTATTTAAATTGACATGCTTGTATTGTATCCGTAGACATAGTTATTATTGTAGCCAATGACATTAAAATTTGATGTAATACTATGACATTGTGATTCAAATGATCTGACAAAATTTGTAGGATGCGAATAAGATACTCTAATGTTACTTTAAAATAATACTAATTTAAGATTTGCATGCCCATGTGACGGTAAAACATGGAGAACTTACCTTATAACAACACCTATGTACAAAGGACCATGGGAAGAAACGTCCCCACCCACCAACACGCTTGAGACTAGTGTCATTCGAAGCGTCTGGTGGGTTCGATACTTTTTTACTATGGCGACATTTTTCAAAAATGTGGGGTTTTCCTGGAATATTACTTTTTTTATTCAATATTAGCATTATTTTACATTTATGTATTTTCTTAGTTTGCACTTAAGAGGCATAGAATATAGCGACCTAAATATGGTTCTCATTCATGACAACCTTTCTTTTTATCAGGGACCATTTTTTTTTTCTCTGATACCTTTTTTTAAAGTTAGGTTCGGTTAGGTTATGTTTGGTAAGGATAGGTAATTATAGCTTAGGTTAGGTTAGCTAACCGAAAAGTTTAGGTTAGGTTAGGTTAGCTAACCGAAAAGTTTAGGTTAGGTTAGGTTAGCTTCTTTGCGCTGTCAACGCGGCTCTACGTGGGAATCGTGCGATCGATGGCCCTTTACGGGGCCCCGATCTGGGCGGCTGACCTGACGGCCGGTAGTATCGCAGTCCTGCGCAAGCCGCAGAGAGCGATGGCCGTCAGAGTCATCAGGGGGTATCGCACGATCTCCTACGAGGCGGCTTGTGCACTGGCCGGATCCCCGCCCTGGGACCTCGAGGCGAAAGTACTCGCGTCATCGTATCGGTGGCGCGAGGAAGCGAGAGTGCGGGGTGAGCAACCGATGCAGCGACACATAGAGCTGCATCGGTCTCAGCTTCGCGAGGTCTTGATGGCGGAATGGCGGGACAGGCTTTCACGCTCCAGCGCCGGCCTCGACATCATCGAGGCAATCCGGCCGGTGCTCGAGCGCTGGATCGGGAGGAGGCACGGCTCCCTGTCGTTTCGGGTCACGCAGGTGCTCTCGGGGCATGGTTGCTTCGGGAAGTACCTGTGTCGTATAAACAGGGAGCCGGACGCCCGGTGTCACCACTACGTTGAATGCCAGGAGGACATGGCGCGGCCTACGCTGGCAGAGTGTCCCGCTTAGGAGGGGCCGCGCCGTGCCCTCATCTCAGAAGAAGGCAGTGACTTGTCGCTGCCGGCCGTAGTCGAGTCGATGGTCGGCAGCGAGGAGTCCTGGGACGCGGTGGTTTCCTTCCGTGAGACAGTCGTTTCGCAGAAGGTGGCTGCGGAAAGGGAGAGGGAGATCTCTTCCACTCACCCGGCCCGCAGCAGGCGCACCGGGCGTCGGCGGAGGGCGGTAAACGCCCTCTTCCAGCCCCCCTAAATGGGTCCAGGGACGACGGACTCGGGGACGTCCGTCGCCCCCTACACATCAGGACCCGAGGTGGCGGTGCGTAGTGTTCCACGCGCGCCCCTCTTAGACGTCACGGGGGGAGTCAAACACCTCACTCCTCGGGTCACGGGGGGGCCCCTGACCCGAAGGGTCCCGCAATGGCGGGCCAGTCTGGGGTTGCGGAAGATTTTTACGTTCCCGTGACCCCCGGCGAAGGTGTGAGCTGGAACACTGGGGTGGTTTTTAGTCAGTAAGAGTCTGACAGACCCCTCCGCCCGCCCCAGGGCAGAGGTCATCCATGAGGATTAAAATAAAAAAAAAATAGGTTAGGTTAGCCGTTTTTTTTAAGTTTTTTGTACAATTATCCAATCACAAGAATACACAAATGCTTTTTATCATTGAGGAGTTCCATTTGACCTTCAAAATCCAAGATCAAATTATCACTGTTAGGTTAGGTGAGGTTAGGTTATGTTTGGCAAGGATAGGCAATTATAGCTTAGGTTAGGTTAGCTAACAGAAAAGTTTTTTGTTATTACAAAAATACCCCATTGATTTTGCAATGGAGCAAGACAGTAAGTCTTTCTCGGGATCCCTAAAAACATATTGACACGTATCCTATGACTGTTGGAGGGTGGGGACGGAGTCCATACAAAATCCCCCATGGTCCTTTACCCATGTTTGCAAAGGAATAAATGATTTGATTTGATTTGATTTGATTTGACAGACTGACAGATAGACAGTCTGACAGAGTTACTTTCGCATTTAGGTTGAATATTGGTATGGATATAATCAGAAAAGTTTCGTTTCTTGCTTCATCTTTTATAATCTGTCACCTATACTCACAAGATGGAAGCGTCAGCGATAAAATGAAACTTCACAAACAGGGCTGCAAGCTGCCAAGCTTGCCCAACTTTGGAAGAATAGGGAAATAAAACTTGGCATTATTTTATAAGACAAAACGAGACGTAATTAGTAATATTGAGTGTTATTACCCTGAGGCTAGACTCATTTCTTTATAACTTTTATTTTTGAAACGGAAATAAATTTATAATGTTGATAAGCTACAACACAATCAATCTGCCTAGCCTTTTCCCAAGTATGTTGGGGTCGATTTTAAGTCTAACCGGATGCAGATCAATACCTGTATTTTACATGGAGTGACTGTATAACTGACCACCACAAACTAGTAACTGGTATATACGTTACCCCTTGGTAAGACTGGTTGTCAGACTTTCGGGCTTCTGACGACCTGTTAAGGATTGTCAAGGATTCACGAATGGCAGTCGGGTTATATTTTCATCTTAGTGATAACCACGACAAGTGATCGGAGCATAAAGTTTCTAACTTGAAACTAACTACGCCCCGCGGTTTTACCCGTATAAGTCTCGATCCCCTGAGAAAACCGGGATAAAAAGTATTCAATCTCCTAACCCAGGTCATGGTCTGCCTATGTGCTAATGTGCCGTTCAGTGGTCTGCCTATGTGCCGTTCAGCCGTTTTAGCGTAAAAGCATCACAAACAAACAAACTCACTTTCGTAGAAGACCGCCTCTTGTCCACTGATGATGAGGAACAGAAAGCGTTTTTCTGTCACGGAAACCACATGCTCTTACGACAGTTATATTAAACCTTATAAAAAACTTGTAACTACGGATAGGTAATATGGTCTGTAGAAGACTTTACACTTAGTCCATAAGGACAGGGCTTAGGTACACTGGAAGGTATACTTTAATTAAAAACTAAGTTGAGGAAGGTGGATTTAAAATTTTGCTTTGCCACCGTGCCTGCACGAATTAGTCTTGGCAGTTGTTCGCTAATAGTAATGAGTTTTTAATTCCTGTAAGCCATTTTCGTTCGTTCGTTCGAAGCTCAAACATTCCCGGACAAGCGTTGTAATTAACCCATTTATTCGTAAAAAGGTTGTTCCACGAAAAAATTAATCGCCGAAACGATTATTTTCGACTTACAATAATCGACTCCGGTACTTACTTTGTTCGGTTGTAATGTTTTAACTTTTGTGCTTTCAGGGTAGATATATTATCTTGTGTTAGATGTTTAGGCATTTGACTGTTAGTAATAACAGCTGAAATTCGGATTTAAAAAGAAAATCTGATGAAAAAACCCAATAACACTATGCCCGACCTGGGAATCGAACCTCGAGCAAAGCAGTAGTGCTTGCAACCACTAGACTAACGAGAAACACTTTTGACTGAAGCCTGGCTTTGTGCCCGGTTGATGGCGACCTATTATAGGGGGTTTAAACATAACTGGCAAAATATGTGTGTACTAAGGTACACCTCTGCCTAATCCTTAGAGAATTACAGGCGTGATGTTATGGTATGTGTAAAACAAAATTACAGGGCGCAAATCACGATTACAGAAATGTCAAAGTAGAATTTTATCGAATAACTTGTGTAAAGTAACGAAACCCAGTAACAACCAAACCGAATGGAGTCATGAATAGGGTCTCCAAAGGCACAGTATAGAAATCAAGCTAAAACTTGTGTCGAGTGCGGTTGCAGAGCAATCAACTTTGTAGCAAGTTACGTCCACGCCACTGGCTGGATAACTTGAGGCAAAGCAACGCAACTTCGCCAACTCGTACCTGTTTACTTTAAAACATTTTCGTTACAAAAGAACTGTATGTTTAACACTTTATCACTTGAATCGATGTTACATTTGAATGGAAGGATTTGTAAGTTTATTGTGTTAGAGATTTACTTACTTACATTGTTGTTGTATTCGCTGTGGGGTAGTTTTATTGATATTCTTGTAGTTTTGAGTATGATTTATGTAGAATAGGATCATTTAGTTTATCTAAACATTGGAAGTTACTGCTGTGTCGTGTGACTTGACTAAAGAATGATTCACTAGCTATTGATTAGATGCATTATACTTGGACCTTTTTTTGCTTGTAGGAACTACATCATTAAGTTTAAGGCAATGATATTAAATTAACAGATATGTTATAAGCGCGCAATCGTGAAGACTCGAAAACATTCCAATTGTAACGTTTTTACTTGTAGTGAAATGTAAAAATGAATGAAACGTGGGTATTTGTGCCGCTGCTGCGCGGAACACTTTTTTCGGTTGTTTTGTGAGTGTATAACATATCTGTTAATATAATATCATTGGTTTAAGGGTTAGCCATAGAAGTCTATGAACGTACCTTGAGTACCTACGGTAGGTAGTACTTATGATTATTTAGTTACCATGGTAACTGTCTTAAATCTACGGTAGATACTACATTCTGAGTGAATTATTAGAAAAACTTACCTTTAAAAACCGGAAAATCTCAAGTCACCAAAGTGCAGTATAAGAAAAGACTCCAGCTTTTCTCATTTCAGCTACTGAACACTCCATATCAGTAACAGGTGTGGCACATAACTTTACGTAACGAACAGCTAAAGTGGTGCAGAACGAAATTGCGAACACTATGTCACGTGACTTGGTACTGGCTGAAGATTCATAGGGATCCAAAAGGAAAAAAAAAAAAGCTTTAATGTTTGAAAAAGTACCTAATACAATTCCTTTTTTTAAATAAAACTAAACAAATCTTCATCTATAAGGTCAAATTAAATGCGCAAGCGAAACTCCGTAGACGTGTATCGATATTTGAACACGATAAAATAAAAATAAAAGTGATTTTCTAAACTCATGCTTCATTTGCACCTAGAACCCATTTGTTTAATCGAGTTAAGATATTTATACCTATCAGGTGTGCGGAGTTTAACTAGCTGATCTAATTTAACCCTGTATTTTTACTGTTTGAAAGAAAGTAGGTTGAAAATCAATACCTTCATTTGGTTTGGTCTTGCTTCTGTCAACAGATAATGGTAACAAATGCATCATCCATCAAACAAGTCCCCAAAGGCCAAATCAATGACATGTGACGACAATTTGTTCGAGCTGAAACCTTACTTTTCTAAGAACTAGCCGGCTTCCAAGAAGTAAATAAATATGTGGGTATATTATATTTATCCGGATATTCACAAAACATACTCGTAATTATGGACGTTTACTTCCAGGAAACATTCTAAGATAAATACAAGGTAAAATAAAGATGTCAAGTCGGACAACATCGTAAATGGAGCGAGGTTTTGGACCGTTTCTCCGGTAAGACGAGATAGAGATCTCGACAAGAAAAGGGGAGGCCGTTGCCCAGCAATGAGACGAATTGTTGGCTCAAAATGACAAATAGAAGTCATAAATATAACTTGAACCAGAACCTGTTTGTCGACATTATTCTTTGTAACGAACCGTTTGTTTTATTCCTGGATACTTGTATTTATTAGAAATCTTCAAAACAATCTGAAACTGGAAACGTAAGAACAAGGATAGATTGGATTTTTTCTTTTGTTAACAGACCTTTCTTGGAGATAAGAGAAGAAACGCCTGAAAAGTATTTTTTATTATTATTATTCAATACCTGTCTATTTCAGTAGACGGTGATCAGTAAAAAAATATAGAAAAACATTATTTGACTTAATTCTTAAAGATTTAAGTTAGGTTTCTTGTTTTCTTTCTTCATTCTATAAAATTCCAGTCGAAGGAATTCAGAGAAATCTGTTTTTATTTTGCTATCCGGTCTCAACCGTTGTAGATCATAACACACTTGAAATGGACGGCTATTAAAACAATAATAACTTTCTTTACGCCTAAAGGCTTACATACTGGGGCGATTCGTCGCGTTCGCCGTGAAGTTTTCTCAGAAATTGTTTAGTTAAAATTCGCGTCGCGCGGCGAATCGCGCCAGTATGTAAGAACCTTTAATATAGCATCACGCCTGTATTCCTCGAAGGGTTAGGCAGAGGTGTACCTATTATTTCAGTCCCAACTAATAGGAGGCGAGCCTATTGCCATCAACAGGGCAGAAATCCAGACTCTGGGCACTTACTGTGAAATTCCAGATGGAAAAACCCACTAACATTTTGCCCGACTCTGGAATCGAACCCAGGACCTCATGCTCAGCAGTAGCGCTTGCGACCACTTGATCAACCCTTTTCCCTATTGTAGCTGAATATCTCTTATATATGAACCAATTATCTGCCTAGCCTTTTCTCAACTATATTGTGGTCGAATTCCAGTCTAACCGGATGCAGCTGATACCAGTATTTTACATGGAGCGACTGCCTATCTGAGCTCCACAACCCAGTAACTTGGTAATACGATACCCCTTGGTAGGACTGATTGTTAGACTTTCGGGCTTGTGACAACCCGTAACGACTGTCAAAGATCCACGAATGACAGCCGGGACCATCGGCTTAACGTGCTTTCCGAGGCACACATGAGTCTCGGTATGTAAAGATGGTCACAACGGATCAACCCCGGTAGCGTAGCTTAACCTTATGGATCGACCCGTGCGGCTGTTATTACTTAGCCACGAGCTCCTTATAAACATTATCCAAACCATACATTAACCAATTATATTATTGATCAAAACAACAACTACACGGAAACTATCATATCTGGCGGCTTCTGCGTTGTAATCCTCCATGATGGCTAATCAAATACCATTTGGTTCACTAATCTAGCGATTAATGTGACATCCAATGTCGGCCCATCCAATTTCAACCGCAAAATTATGTGTTCCATGAATGATAATCACCTGTGCGGCTGATTGGTCACATTGATTGCACAATCACATCTGATCAATCAATCCATGTTTGTTCGAGATTTAATTTAGATGTCATAATCTGTATGAATTATCGACACGTGTCAAATGTGGAGACCTATTTAACATTAGTAGTGTGGGTTAATTTAGGTGAAAATTCGGGTGTAAAGCTTTTTCAATCGATCATCATGTAATATCGTAGGCCACAGTTCCGCGTTAGGTTCATTAAGTACTTACAAATCTATAGAAAATACAATGGACGTACATATTAGTAACCTATTCACCTAACTATTCTTCAAGAGTCCTAAAACACCTTGTAAGAAATCGACACGTGTTTCACCTCTCAACGAGGCATCCTCAGGAAGACCATTGACCAGTCGCGAACTAAAACACGAGCTGTTGGTACGCCGAGAGCTGGACGCAGAGTGAACCAAATCGCGCCGTACCCCCTACTAGATACTACTACACTACTAGAAAGATAGCTTTATTGTAGGAACATAAAGTCCAAGAAACATCTTTATTCATCCTTTTTAATCTCGTCTGTAAAGACCTCCGTAAGTTGTTACTAAGCCTAAAACTTTGAACACTCTGTCAATATTAATAATTTTCACTTAGTTCGTCTTAAAATGTGTCAAAAGTCTATCAAGATATTTTTATTTATATAATACGCAAAAATTACGTCGTATCTGAAGAATCATTTTTGTTTTTACGAAAAGTAAAACCCTGAAAGAACTTTTAGGGATTGTCTAATATTATCATTGATCACGAAGCCTTATTTGACTTTGAATCAAAGGCTACTAAAATAGAACAAAGAGCCAATGAAGGTTGTACATTAACTACGTCCGTATCGTTTTGTCATGAAATAGGTATCTACGGAAGGTCAACCCCATACATCGAGCAAAAACAGTCGAATGCACTCAGGCCCTTTTTTTCATTCACGGCTTCCGTTGAAATGGAGACCGTTCACACGGATGTGGATGATGCTTTCACACGTACACGATCCTGTGCATTCAGATGAATATCTTGAAATTACACTACCGTGTCGCGCCGCAGCTACTGTGTGTGTGTGTGTGAAAGGTTCAATACTTAGCAAAAACGTGTGGATTTCAAATCACGGTCATGGCATGGTCGCGGCATGGTCGCGGTGACATGTGATGCCTACATTACTTAAAGCACCTGTTCCACGGCCGACGAGGAGGCGACTAGCTATCAAAGATTTTCTCGCTCAAGAATCGTATAAAAGATAAATATAATAATAGTTGTTATATGTATATTGCATACATTTGTTGCAGCGACAACAGCTATTAAATAGAGTAGGTACTTGCTCAGCGACACTCCTGGTGGACAAAACACTCGCTTAGACACACTTGCTCGGTCTACTCGCTTCTCGTCAATCACTGGCCGGCGGCGGCAGTGGGACAGTTGCCTATCCGTCACGGATCTCGTTGTATAGAGCCGACCTTCTGAACTTATCTATTTTATGTCCGTATCGTTTCGTCAAGAGAATAGCACAAAAGATAACAATCACGGCCCATTGAACCGAATGTAATTGATAATATAATTTAACAAGAAAGGATGATATCTCACTGTTGCCAATCGCAATCTACTTCGACGGTAACAAATATCGGTAAATATATCTTCTAATCTGATTCTATTGATCCTAAATATTTTTTCTTCCGACTCGTTAAAGATGGAATGCCTGTACTATTTTCAAACGTTTGATTGGAGTTATTCGATTAGTGTTATAAAGAGGTATATAAAGGTTTCAAACCTTACGACACAAAATATGGACGTTAGTGTGTAGGACGAATTTCGCTAGTAATACAAAAATACCTACTTTTATACCATGCCCCCTCTAAAAAGCTTATTTTATTCACTGAAAACAGTGAATAAAAAGCAAGCTTTTAATCACTGTTTTGGTGTTTGAATTTAGAACACCAATTTGTTCGAACTCCATCTCAATGATATACAAACTCCTATTTGATTTGATTTTCGAACAGGAGTTTAGCATTAGAATAAAGACTGTTTTGTGTTCTTTGCTGTCATTAGTAAATGGGCGCTATTTTAAATATTGTAAGTTGTACGAACAAAAAGTTTAGGGTTACTTAATAATAAATCGATTGAAAATGTTTTCAAGTGATGAAGATGTGTTAACACCTGAGTTTATGAAAGAGAGGGCGGCCGATATAGTAGAAAGCTTGCTAACCAACAAATCACGGCTGGTTTACATCAAAGCCTACGATGAGTTTGAGTGTGAGTTTGTTTGTTTGTTTGTTTGAGTAAATGGAAAAATGAAAATCAAGCTGACCACATTTTCAGAGTCTGTTTTCCTAACTTATTTTAATGAGTTGTCGAAGAAAAAGAAGTCATCGACCTTATGGAGTATGTATTCTATGCTACGGTGTAGGTACTATAAAAACAAGGCATAACATTGACATAACAACATACTCGAAGTTGCATGTTCTTTTTCTCGTAGTCATGGTACAAAGTGGTATGGTATGGTATGCAACTCTTGAATAAAACGGATTTATATCGAGGGCCATGAATCGCTCGCGTCGTTCAGGATTCTAACACTTGAATCACTTCCTACGGTCGTGATTCAATCATCATGAATCACTCCCTACGGTCGTGATTCAGTCGTTAGAATCCTTCACTTGCTCGTGATTCACCTATGGCCCTCGCTTTAAATCCGTCCTTTATTCACTAATTGCATAATATACTATTCTTTGTCAACTTTAAAAGCCTGAACATCTCTCTTTACTGTTATCGTATTTTATTGCGATAAATCTAAATGAAAACATCTACAGTACCTACCTCCAGGTATTACGAGATTTTCATTCTTGGATAGGTATTCGCACGTGTGTTTAAGTTTACTGGGTTTTAAAACAATATTAAACTTTTAAAACCAAGGGTTCAACAATCTAGCACCAGAGATCACTTATTCGGGGTTGGTATCGGATGACATGGGAGTGACCGCCCGGTCGTCAACGTCATACACATGTATTCCATTTTCATTCCATTAATTATTCACTAGAATTTGTGGTCATTCCCTCGACCCATATAAATGAAACTGGATGTTATAGTTATAAGGGTAGCTTACCATAATGATTAAATACATACATCCAAAAACTGTAGGTATACAGCCGACCGGTATACATAAAGGTATACCTACAGTTTTTGGATGTACGTGCAACCTAATTGTGTAAACTAATTGTAAGACTAAAAAAATTAATAAAAATACACAGGTATACCTTCTAAATGGAAAAAGTCTATCGAGAAATGCAAAGAAAAAAGGTCGAATGTAACCCTATTTACAAATTAAATGTAACCTAGTAATCATTGAACTACAAAAGAAATAAAACATTTTTAATAAATACTTTATTATACCAAAAAATATCGCAATAAATAAACTTTTTTGCCCCGAATTACGATGATTTTCGTTTTTGCTCGACGTTGGTTGCCATTTCGAAAACAGATGTGAATATTCGTTTGTTAAAATCTGTGAAACGGACGGTTTACGTACAAAAAATTGCAGCTCCTGTAATTTGAAGGTTTTTTATGGCGTTCGTTAATATAAAACTGCGGTAGTATTTATTGAAAAAAATAAAATCCAACCACTGAAGCTAAGTGTACCTATAGATACCTATATTATTATTTTTAATTGCTTTAAAGCGTAGGTATTTACTTCGAGTGTGTGATAGTTGAACACGGCACGGTTTCTTTACGGTACTTACGGCGTATAAACCGCGCCGTAGAAAAAACGTGTCAATCAACAAGCTTCCTTATTGATTCATACAATACTGATGACCACACACGGCGTATAAACCGTGTCGTATATGAAACATGTCTATTAAAAAGCTTCCATAATGATCCATACAATACCGAGTTTTTCACGGCAAGAAAAACGTGTGAGTACAAAGGGCATAAAGGACCTTAAGGGTTAATTTTGACTTGCACTTTATAGGCCGACCGCTTAACTGAGATCGTTCCTCAGGTAGCTGCGCGGTGCGGGAGGGGTGACAGTTGTCACAAGTTGACAAATCACTGAGCTCCCGCACCACGACACCCGCACACCTCCCGCACCGCGCAGCTACCTCAGGAAAGTTCTCAGTTAAGCGGTTGGCTTATAGTATTTTTTGTTAAGTCTACGTCAATCGTCATAATACGTCATGCCAACGTTTTGACTGAAAATGGCAGTTCAAAAAGATATCCGTCTGCTATGTGCGAAAGAAATTTGTTTGAAATTTGCTCAACATTATCGCTTCTTTGACCGTACCAATGGTTTGATTAATTAAGAAATGTATATTACGTCTTACCAAGGGGTATCGTATTCCCCAGTTACTGGGTTGTGGAGGTCAGATAGGCAGTCGCTCTATGTAAAATACTGGTATTCAGCTGCATCCGGATAGACTGGAAGCCGACACTAACATAGTTGGGAAAAGGCTAGGCAGATGATGATGATATTACGTCATCTAAAAAAAAACTAAGACGATATGTAGTAAAAATCTCATTCCTTAGGTAACTGATTCATCTCGACAAGATCACACTCCATCCATCTTTATTGATTGTACTACAAACACAAGGGTGCCATTAAAGTCGAGCCTAACACATAGACTAGCCCATAATACCACAGAGTAGTTACGGTTGTGTATCTGGTATTAACAATCTGGCATCAATGGCTATATTAGGCAATTGATTCCTGATAGCCAAGATCAATAGGTACAAGGATTCACACGTATATTCTACGGTAGGTATTTAGCTACATAATCTACTAGGCTGTTTTGATAGTAGGTTATGAAGATAATTTCGGAAATTAGTTTACGTTAGTACTTCAAATAATGTATTTATTTATTTTATTATTTAAGTACACACAGTACAAATACAGTACAAGTACAGTTTAATAATATACTGGTAAACCAATTTAATTCTATACAACAAACAAAAATAATTCTATAAACATAATCTAAGTTAGACGAGAGTAATATGTATTTGCTGAAGATCTCTTAAACCATTATGGTCTATATCCATCTTTTACAAAACAAGGTTTAGTTTATCGTCAGAACCAGGACTAAACCATAGAGACATTTTTGAAATTAGAACTTTATTCAGACTACGGTAATCTTCTTAGGGCTGATTTTATCGGATATCTTTTATACGTAGACTAAAATTCGTCTGATAGTTTTTGTATGGAAAAACTGTCAAAAATTCAAAATGTAAAAGACTTACTAGGTATAAAATTTTGCCAAATTCGCCCTTAATAAAATACTGACAACTAAGTGGAGGTTTAAGTTGTCAGTGTTGTAAAAAATTATATTTCAAACAGAGCTACGTTCTTATTACAAAAATATACAGAGTCGATACTTTTAAAACACGTCCAAAGAAAAGGCTTATTTTGTAATAAAACAGTATAGGTAGGTAAGTTCTTTTATTAGCTTTAGATAAAACTAGCTCTTAAAGTCATTTTTTAATTCAAATCCGCAGATTGATTGTTTTAATGAAAATAATTTATATAAATCATGAAAATCATAGCATTGTGTTCGACCAAACATAAAACTACGTTCCATCTGCCTAACATTTTCCCAACTATGTTGGGTATCAGTATTTTACATAGAGCGATTGCCTATCTGACCTCCACAACCCTGTTACAAAAACTACTATAAGGACCAAAATTCGAGCACCTCAGTCCTATTAGAATCACACGCATGCGTTAGGATTACAGGCTAAACACTGTCGTACATTAGCTGTGAGTAATTGCTAGCTTAGCACACTGTGGTCTTTCTGGCCGTCACGCCACGCCACAAATGTGGACGGCCTGTAGCGGTCAGGCCGCTTGTTAAATAAAACAGAGCAGGAAAATTACTAGTCTTTATTAGTTTCTTCCTTGTTTGTCATTTATGCTTGTTTGGCAATAGATTTGACATAATTGGGTTACAATGTGTCGTTATTTCATCTGAAATAGGAATAATTACTAGCATTCCGTGTTCTTAGCGGCCACGCCACAAATGTGGATAGCTGGCAGCGGTCGAGACGCTTCTTAACTGAAAAATCGCAGGAAAATGACAGATGGTTTTTTTTTGTGATAATTTACTTGCTTAGCACCGCACAGTAGTCCTTCTATCTATGTTACGTCGCCATAAACGAGGAAGGCGTGCGTTAGTATTCTTTAAGTTTTTAATTTTCAATGGGATTCAGTTTTGACGTACCTATTATAGACGCTGTATAGGTAGGACATAATATATTCTGACATGAATTTAATACAGTCGAGCAGGAAAAACTGTTTGCTACTTCGGTTGTCTGTCAATAAGCCAAATTGGGGCCATTATTAATATATTTCCTCAGCAACGCTTCCTTTGGAGAAATCCTCTTCTTATTTGTCATTGATTTATTTTAACAAACTCATAGTGAGAGCAGCTCTGGTGGCCCATTGGTAACGTCCCGTACTTACCAGTTGTAAGTCTTGGGTTTCAGGCATGCGCTTTTTTTCGTGTAAATAATTTCATCACCATTGCTGTCAAACGGTGAAGAAAAACATCGTGAGGAACCCTGTATGTCCTAGAACCAAAAATTCGAAGACATGTGACATCTACCAACCCGCACTGGGCCCGCGTAATAGATAAGTACAGCACGCTCCCTCTCAAAGAGAGGAGGCCTGTGTCTGTGTCCCAGCAGTGGGAACATGTAGGCTGATTATATGTACCTAAAGTTCATTCACTTTACATAATTATAATCACCCTATAATGTTCAAAATCATCATTATGATTTTAGTATTTAAGCACATATCTGGAAAAGCCAATCGTTACTCCTTTGTCGATATTGAATTTCTAGTTCAACAATACATGGAGTAGTTGTGTCTAATTTGATTTCCGTCCCACATCTACAAACTGTTGACGTGAACTAGATTTTCCTAACATGATTTTACAAGCGTGCAGGTATTTCTGCTATTGCGACAAGCCCCGGGATGCATCACAACAAAAAATAAACGTTTTTTTGGAACACCAATGAAATTACTTTTCAGTGACATGTTGCCCGCGGTTAAAAATATTTTGAAAGACAAAAAGATTTTCATATGTGATGGGTCTATATTTTGAGGTTAAACCATGGAGCCACAGCCTAGAGAGGTTAAGTTGGTCAACTTTGACATCTGTTTCCCGGTTACTACGAGTATTAGGGCCGACTATGCTTCCCATGGGGGTGACAAAGGGTTTAGCTCTGGTTTGTGGGATGGGTACCAGAATATGTGGACTAATAACATCTTATTGCGGTCACTTACAAGGCTGCGAAGTGATTTTGTCAAAAAAGAATGGTGGTCTTATCTATACATTTATTATTTAAAAAAATAGTAATGATGATTTTTTGTACGTTTGTCAGCAAGAAAGAAAGAAAGAAAATACATTTATTAGCACTAAGAGGCACACAATACACATCAGATAAAAGAAAAAAAAAAAAAGTGTAAAAGTACGATGTAGGACATTATAAAGGGAGTGTGCCTCACGGCTGCGCCAAAAAGGCCCAATTCATCAAAATGCCAGACAACTAGATGTCTGGATGTATGTTCTGGATTGGCGCAAAAATGGCTGAATGGATTTGGATACAATTTGACACACAGATAGTTTATAACCTGAATTTATACATAGGGTACTTTTCATACCGGTAGTACGTTGTCTTGGGATATTTTCCGACATCCACACAAGCGAAACCGCAGGCAAAAGCTAGTTAAATATTTTTGAATTGATTAAGAAGTAAGAGAAAGAGCTTAATCAGAATGGCAAGATGCAGCCAAACAATCACAAAAAAAAAAATGAAATACCATTTTTTTCTAATCATAACTTCAACTAACTACAACTTTATTATAAGAAAACACGCAAGTTTTTCTAAATTTAATACCGAACTACCACCAATATATTACCAGTAATTTATGTTAAAAGTTCCACAGTGTTGCAAGCGCTAGCCGATGGGAGCAAGTGCATTACACAAACACCACTCGGGTTCGTTATTGGCCGACTCGGAAGTCACAACATCGGATTGCTCGCCACATACAAACAATATTGCGTTGTTTGACTGCAGAATGTGGGACAAGGATGTGTAGACTTTTTTAGTCTGTGGTTTTAGCTGCGATTAGTGACGGAATTTTTATGAAATTTTTCATAGATCATTGGGTTTTGACATCACGTATTCTATGAAGCATTCTAGGACCGCACAAAATATCAAGTTATACATAATTTGTTAAAATGAAATCACGTTCTATGTTCTCCGTCATTGAAATTTGTACGTGGGCGATGGCGGCCGTCTCTGGTTATTTCAACCAGCCCTCCAGAAGTGGATAAGGTTTGTTCAGAACATCTGCAAAAGATCTGGGTGACCCGAGGGTTGACATCACGTATATGAAGCGTTCCAGAACCACACAAAACATAAAGTTATTTAATAGAACGTCGAAGTATGAACCACACAGTTAACACAACAACAAACAACATAGTAACAACAGTTAATAACTGTTAAATATTTACTCGTGCAAATTATTTACACGTGTAACCGTTTTGTTTTGAACGGGTCATAGACTTCATCAAACTTATAATCTCTGAGGTAACCTAACTGCCTTAGTAAGACTATTTCTGTAAACGTAATGAAAATTCCTGAGACAAAACTATTGAATGAAGGATTTGTTGCCTTGACGTCGAGTCCCGCCACGATACTCGGATGATAAGAATTCGCGTTGTTAGATTGACTCTTTGACATCAAATGTCACCAGACTTATTCCTGGGGTATTTTTTTTTATAAGAATTGCAATTTCAAACAAATTCATTTACATTCTTTAATCCAAAGCTATGAATCTGATAAAACTAATGTAGAACCAAGCAGATTACAATCTACAAAGTGGAAGGTTTTCAGCAACGCAAAATATTGACAGATTAATCCAAAAGTGCAGATTTCAGATGACTTTTATAGGTATTTTATTTGAAGTTCGAGTTCATTTTCTCACCGTCTTTGTTAACACCCAAAACAATGTGGCCAACCAAAATTGGAATAACCAAAGTTATTTCATAAGAAAATCTGTCACCATTATTTCAATTAACGGCGCATAAAGACCAAGTTGTTTGCAAAGTACCCTTTAAGAGGTTACGCTATTTGGACAAAACCCGTAAAACTTAATTACGTTTGCGCATAAATATTACTTAAAGCAATTTAGACATGTATGTGGAGCTGTTAAGTAGCTCCACATACATGTCCAAATTACAGCCTTAATATAACTCTGTCTGAACTTGGTATGTGTATAAGTTCTTAGTCAGTTGTAATTTGGCCTGCTTTAGATGCGGGACCGATCTATTTCTTGTTTGTACTAACTTGTATGTCACCGAGTTTGACCAAATAGACACAAACTATTGGAAGTCGATACGTAAAGTGCTTTAACTGTTGTTTCCATTTTGAAATTGGGTTAGATTAGGTGAAGGTCTAGTGTATTCTAACTCATTATATTGAGCTGTCTTTTTGTGTATAATTATTTTATTTTTTTGGTTGGAAATTATTATAGTTGTTGGATCCATTGATCACCCTTGAATATATGAAGGAATCGTAAAAGTAATAAATATAATATTATTAATTCTAACCCATCCAAGCCTCTTCCTTTCTTCTACTTTGCTGTGTCCAACGGGGTCCACAATGATCATGTCTTTGTAAACCAGCCACATAAGTTCGCTTGGTAAAATGCAATAAATATACTTGACTATCGAGTAACGTTGTAATGAAGGGCTCTCACTGATTGTGAAAATTGCAAAAACTTTACCGTGAATTTTATGTCAGAAAATAAACTACCGGCAATATCCATTTTGTAACTGTCCAAAAATCAATCTGCCTAGCCTTTTGCCAACTACATAATGTTGAAGTCAGCTTCCAGTCTTACCTGATGCAGCTGTCTGACCTCCACAACCCAGTAACTGGGTAATACGATACCCCTTGGTAAGACTGGTTGTCAGACTTTCGGGCTGACGGCCCGTAACGACTGTCAAAGATTCACGAATGACAGCCAGGACCAACAGCTTTACATGCTTTCCGAGACACGGAGGAGTCTCAATAAATAAAGATAGTCACCCATCCACGGACCAACCCCGGCAAGGGTGGCTTAACCTGATGGATCGACCCGTGCGGCTGTTATTACTTAACGACGAGCTCCTCCTGGTTTGTTACTACTATACAAACAATAAATAAACGCTGTAAGTAATAAATATTTCAACAAAGCAAACGCTTCCAACTAAATCATTATTTCCAGGTTTTGATAAGCTCACTGAGAGGCGGGAAATATCTTTTCTAGCAAACTGGAACGGAAGCGGCGGAACATAGGAAATCGAGTGCTGTACACAGCTTTATTTATTTTAACGTCATGTCTGTTACATCCGGAAAACAATCGTTCGTTCCATCTGCTGATAGCGTTCTAATATATAGCTTTTGTACTAACGATTATCTATACTATTAATCCTAACTATTTATCTTAATAATATATTATAAATCCGAAAGTGAGTTTGTTTGTTTGTTACGCGTTCACACTAAAACGGCTGAACGGATATGGATAGACTATGACTATAAAATACTTTTTATTCCGATATTCTCACGGAATCAAGACTTATGCGGGTGAAACTACGTGGTGCAGCTAGTAATATAATAATACGGAAGAGTTTGTTAGTTCGTTAGCTAATCTGTGGAACTACCGGTCCGATTTGAAAAATTCGCTTCGCATTTGGCAGCCCAATTCTTGAGGAACATTATAGGTTATTTAACATCACGTTAGGAGCCTAGCAAAAAGCAAAAAAATGACAGAAATAACGTTAAGCTTAAACGAAGGGCGGGCGATGCGATGCGACGCAGTGGGTCAGGGGCCGAAATTTCACGCGAACGAAGTCGCGATCAGAAGTTAGTTATTAAGATAAATATCGAATGTCATTTGTTAGTTGTGCGAAATGTATAATGGTGTTCTTATTTTTTGTTGTTTTTCGCTCGTGATTTATATCGATGCAGTGTCATGATTTAATGCGGAAGGAAGAGCGCGAATGCGGAAGAGTTTTAAGAAATATATTGGCGGCTCTTTGATACCTACGATTTCATGGAAGCTTGTTTGGTGTTAATGATGTAGGTACCTATGGTTTAAAATACAATAGACGCAGATATATTTAGTAACCTATTCCGCTTAACTATTCTTCAAGAGTCCGAAGAAATCGACACGTGTTTCACCAGAATTACGATTGACCAGTCGCAAACCAGAACACTACTTGTTGCCACACCGGGCGCTGGACGCAAAGTAATTTCCGCAAAGTCACGCCTGAATCAATTAAATAACTGATGTATGGTTTAATAAATAATTCATTTTTTAAATCTATGCAACGGGGTTTGACAGGCGTATGCATGCATGCACATTTCGCAACTGAACTTCTGACTCAAGAAAAGGAGTCACCCATTAACATGATCCCGGCGTATTACTGAAACTATTTGACAAATATTTAGCCGAACAAATAATTATTAGAATTGATGTGCCGCACATAAAAGAAAACAAAAGCCAGCTTAAATCCCAACAAAAAATATAAGCCCACGTAGAGACAAAAAGGAAATACAAAAAACTGATACAATCTCATTTACAAGGAAATCTAATAAACGTATCTAATTTGTATGGCGAGACAACGGAATCGTTGCTAAGTGACATCCGTTGCGATGTCAATTAGGCTGCCCTCACCCGGCTAGTAAGGAGGCGTATGTGCACGGTAATTAGTGTAGTCTGCGGTGTACATCGTCTGCAGTAAACCTTAGGTATAGGTATCGGTTCTATGCATCGGTGTGAGAATGTTGAATCAGTCGTGGATGGGTTTAATTTATGTATGTTGCACTTACTATGATAAAGGTATTTCTTTGGTGTTGTAATGACGTCAAGAGTACTACTTACTGAGAGGAAATTTTTAAACATTTTTTGGTAATGATTTGAGCAAGCTAAAGCACCTAATTGGTAAAGTCACTGACGAAAAACAAATGCAAAATTAAAATCAGTTATGGGGAATGCGGTAATAAGGCCGCGAAATTAAAATTTTCTAACGTTTTTTTGCAATTTGCAGGTCAGTGTCAGATTGTATGTTGATTAAAATATGATTCGCGACTGTAAAAAATATGTTTTTACAGAAATAAAATCATTTGAATCAGCAATACAACTCCTTAAGTTAGAATTGGCTTCAAATATCATGATTTCAGATATTAGTCATTCAATAGGGTAATATGAACTTATACAGTTGTATCGATGATTGTTATGGTTATAATTTTGTAAATACATATTTGATACGGCCGCGAGGCATTTAGATCAACACACAACCTGATACTGACCGTAAATTACAAAAAAACGTAAGAAAATTTTAATTTTGCGGGCTACCCTAACGGTTTCGTCGCGGTTTTTGGTGGTAGGGTAGTACACTTTTCTCATCTTTAGTATTTATTTGTGAGATACAGAAGTACAAATAGGAGTTTCGTTAGAAGTATCGGTATTTTTTTTAAGAGATCCTACCTATTCCAAAATTGAATTTAAAATTACGTGTGAGTACGTTCTCTGTGTCAAACAGTAAGCTTTTACTGGCGATTGCATTTCTTCCTTTGCAACGCGTATTATGAGTGTTGATACATTTTATATGCTGTTTGGTTTCCACAATTTTCCGAATTAGATAGTGCTTTACGGGCCATATGTCCAGGCTTCGTCTGCGGCCTGCTATATGCGCGATTTCGGGCGGAAATAAAGCATCGCTCGTCTCATCAATCGGTTTGCTCAGCGTGTATAGACTTTTGTACAAAAACACTTGTTTTTATTTTTAATTGATTACCTACAGTTTATTTTGCCTGTCTAGGTGCCAAGTTACTTGATGCTAGACATAATAATTATGTAACAACAACAATGTAGCTATTATATTTTATGTATAATGTATATGTACCTTCGAGATCGGCTATAGATAGTGCCACCTGTCATGTTGAGCATGAAGTTCCGGCGTGCACTGAATACATTGAATAACAACGACGTAACGTATAGAACAATCAGTGACGTTTGTTTCTGCATAAAGCGATTGTAGACCAAAGTATTGCGTAAATCTTTTGAGAAAATAAATAATCTAAAGTCGTATTTTTAACTGCGTGAATTGAAACAACTTATTAGCATATAAATATGAACTCAATGTAACTGTAACAGCAGGAAGTATACATTTTATACACCAATTGTAATGTGATACCTACTTGCAACTTTTAATGGACAAAAAAACTCTTGGGGGATCTTTTTTCAATAATAAAAACCGCAAAACACTCTATGTGACGCATCTGACATTGAGTAAAGTGAACTCAATATCACATCAGTGCCCCAACAGTATACATTAAAAAGTTTAGCGCTTCGGCCAAAGCGGCTCAGAACGAAACTTTAGAAATTATACCTCTGCCCCACGATAATTTCCTTTCTAATGCTCAAGTTGAGAACTCTTCAAAAAACTTTGAGGAACTTCGCGTGAATTCCCTTTTTATTTCTTTTAAATCTAGAAGAAAATAGAATTTATGGCACCTCCTTAACTTTTTTACAAGAGAGCAAATGTTAAGTTAATTATGACTACTTTTTTTTTTGTTTCCTGATTTATTTTGGCGGTTACTTTGGGCTAATTTCCGGATTTAATATACTTAACAAATTGTTTCTTTAGGGTTTATCTATTCTGCTTGTTACATAATTTTAATATTTTCTAGTTGCAATGATAGGATAACCAGTTCCATCAATTAAATTTTTCCCCTTGGTTTTTCTAATCAGCCTCAGCAGTTGAACACATACTGTTATAAGGTAACACATAAAAAATCAATCAACATAAATGAACATTTTTTGCTTGGTTATTGTTTTGTTTAGGTATGAAAGTTTATAATACTTTTATTCATTCTGCGATTGCGATTGTCATTCTGCGATACATTACTATGTTTTTTCATATTGTATAATAAATCTGTTTGATATATTTTGTATGAAAAAGCTGTTAAAACACAATATTAACCATAGTTAAGTCAGAGGTAGTTATCTGATTATTGAAAAACCAGCCCTTCATCTTCTAAAAACGTTACTCTCCTTTTGGGTTATGCCGCAGGTGGCTAAAAAGGTACGGAAATAATTTCCCAACTTCCTGAACCTTCAAGTGCAACAATTTATTGGTAGGTATTTCAAATATCTATCGGAGATATATTGCAGAATTTTCTACGAATCGACCGATATTCATTGGCGCTCGTTAGCATTGGATGGTATTCAAGTATTTCACAGACATGGATCCCGCTATCCTGAAGGGCACTTCCAAGTCCATCGGCATTTATTATATACCCGATAAATGCTAGTACAGAATTCTGAATAATTTTACCTGAATATTTATTAGCTTTTAAAATGTTCTGGTTTATTTATCATTGAATTTACTTTAAAATTTACGTTTTGATTTACGAACAAAAGAACCTGGTTTGAATCTACATTTACATTGAAAATTAACCTCAAAGTAAGAGTTTTAATACTTATAAACAACTAATATTATAAATTCGAAAGTGAGTTTGTTTGTTGTTACTCTTTCACGCTAAACGGCTGAACGTATTTGGATGAAATTTGGCATATGGGTAAACCATGACCTGGAGAAGGACAAAGGCTACTTTCATTCTGGATCGTAGACGAAGTCGCGGGCAAAAACTAGTTAATAAATAAAACATAGTCGTACCTAAGCTGGGAGCGGTAGATTTTATATGAACAGCGAAGAACTAAAAACAAAAATCAATCTGCGGCAGCCTTTACCCAACTATGTTGGGGTCGGCTTCCAGTCTAACCGGATGCAGTTGAATACCAGTATTTTACATGGAGCAACTGCCTGTCTGACCTCCACAACCCAGTAACTGGGTAATACGATACCCCTTGGTAAGACTGGTGGTCAGACTTTCGGGCTTCTGACGTCCCGTAACGACTGTCAAAGATCCACGAATGACAACCGCGACGGCTTAACATGCGAAGAATTAAAAACAATTTAGCAATAATTACTAGTGTAGAAGATTACCCGAAATAACACAATTGGTCATTATAAATAAAATTGCGCCTAAAGTACCTAACCCAACGAAAATGGGTAAAAAACATGGACTCTTAACATTTCCCTGTTTCTCGAAAACTAATTAAAGGAAATGATTAACAGCCCCGAGTTCGAATTTTAAAAAGAACTTCAAGTATTTTTGGCCCTAATAACTTCCTCGCATGTAACTCCAAACCTTTACCACGAACCCCAGACTGCAGTCTTTTTACCAACTTTTATTTAGAAACAACTTCTGGGAACTATGTCGTGCTCGCGTGCCTTCGTACGTGTAATGCACTTTCCTCTAAGTAAATTGTATGGAAGCTAGATTTTGTTTTATTCTCTCTCCTCGTCTGACGGGGAGACATTAATCTCTCACATCCTTGCTTTCTCGCTCATTAGACGGGGAAAGAAAAAAATACATTGGATGTAAAAGAAGTGACAAGCTGCTTATGTACCTACTATTTATAAAATTTATTAGAAGTCAATTTAATTATTTTATAAATATTTGTCTGAGATTAAAGCCTGTTTTTCGTTTTTTTTAAACTACATATTTTTATTTTTACTTTTTATTCTATTAAGTATAGTCTTCATTTCAATGTTATGACTTGAGCGGTATACTAGGACCCACTGAAGAGTTCCACTATCTACTTACTGTATTTTGACTGTTTTCGGGGATTTAATCCACTTTTATGCGGCATTTTATTAAAATTTTAAAAGAAATTCAGTAAACAAAGATAATCAAACAAACAAAATCATAATATTTTATTTCACATAAGCCTACATGGGCACTTATGAAACTTCAGAAGCTATGTGCAGTTGTGCACGGTTCCAATTGGTCGTTTCCTATGGAGAAGAGCCGGCAAGAAACTCCATGGTTACTCTTTTAAAAGATAAATTGGCTTTTACAATATTTTCGAATTACAGTGTTAATAGTTATGGGAGCAACACACAGACGAATTCACCTTTAGAATTCAAAATTAATAGCAGGTAAGTATCAGGTTGTAGGGAAACATAATCAAATTAGCTATAAAACTATATTTTGACATTAATAGGTTTACAATCACAATTCCGTCATAAAACATGCACTGCCATACTCCCAGACCATGCGTGCAAACCAAGGAAAATTTTACGTTTGACAGCTTAATATGTTCATAAAAGTGGCTGGGGAAGAAACGTAAACACGGAATAGGGTTCTCTGCAGTTGTTTACAGCTCACCTGGGAAATTAATTACAAATATATATGTAGCGTTTGGCCCCGGCCGCGTTTATGTGTGCTTTAGATTGGCGAGAAAAGTGTGAATATTTGTTCAATTGCTTACTTGGTTATTGCTGGTATCTTGGGTAATCAAAGGGTTAAAAAGACGTTTTTAGTGACGGGATTTTGAATTAATACGAGTTTTTAGAACATAATAATCTCAGACCAAATAAAAACCAAGACAGAGCGCTGTCAACAGTGATGTGAGGCCGGTTTTGTCAACGTGTGCACTTAGTGAGGTGTAGGTAATTTGATTGTACATTTGTACGTGTGAGCGTGTATGCACAGAGCGGAGGTGTAGTTTTGGCATGCTTCACTGTATGGTTTGTAGCGCTCTGTCTTGGTTTTTATTTGGTCTGAGAGAGTAATCGTAGTAAGAAGTTTTTGCTAACTCATAAAATAAAAACTAAATATAATGTTCTTAGCTTATGAATTAACTCTTAGTAGTTAGCACTGAAAAATCAAGTATAATTATTATATACATATGTACGATTGTTGATATGTACGATTATATACATATGTACGATCTGAGCGTCTAGAACTGAGATTTATTATCAAAACCAACAATTAAACCAATAACATAGAATCGAAAACTTTCCACGTTTACGTTCAAACAACAAAAGAACATTTATTATACACAGTAGAACGCCTTTGCGTTTATATTTGCTAGCCGTCTACACGTAGCAATTATTTAGATTTAACATTGTTCGTTACAGACTTATAATTTAGTTAGCAGTCTCCGGGGCGTACTGAACCAATCGATAAGAGTGGCCGTAAATACTCCAGACACTAAAATACTAGTTACTATTAGACTTTTATAGTGAATATCCGAGAATTTGAGACAGTCGAAAAATTCATAAAATTGATTGATTTTAGCAATGTCATCATCTGCCTAGCCTTTTCCCAAATACGTTGGAGTCGGCTTCCAGTTTAACAAGATGCAGCTGAATACCAGTATCGATGTGTCGAAACGATATCTGTAAGTAGTTATTAAGTAAATTGCTTTTACATGAAATATTTTGAGCCGAAATCTTGTATTATTTCATGTTACACATGATTTATAAAGAAACAAGCATTTATACAGCAGTAATAATACAATATCCACATGACATGAAATAAGGCCAGATAAAAAAAAACAGTTATTCAAAAATCGAACGCCCCTTCTCACCGCGAAAACTCGAACGTTATCAAACAACGAAAGAGATGCTCATAAATTCGGAGAGGCCTTTTTGCTGTAATGCCTTTCATATTTCTCCCGAAGCACACTGCGGGTGCCGTTCAAATAAATTACGGCCATCAATAAAAATCTCAGCGTGGAGATCCTACGACTTATTTAATTTATATTCCATCAGGGCCATATTTATCAAATATCGAAGCTTTTTGTGTGATGTTGAACGGCGAAATCATTTTATTCCTTTTTTTTACTATAGATTTCGAGGCTGAATTCGAAGTTTTATTATACTAATTGAGGGTAATAATGGGTAATTCAGATGAGGTAATTAGTTCCTTTCGGTTATTTTGAGTACTGCGATAAAACGTGGGTAGGTAAATGTTAGGGTACCAATTACTTATTTCTAATTGTCATATTTACCGGTCTAAGTCAGCACAATAAATAGTAGTTATTTAGCATTTTTACTTTAAGTCCAATTATTTTTTTCGTTTTTTTTCCTCAAGCACAATTATAATAACAAAGTAATAATTTTGAATTTACTCACATACATAAGAACCTACAAATCAATATTTCAGCATGCAATTAAAGTCTACACGCCACGTCACTTGATTTAAAAACGGTGAAGGAAAACATCATGCATCAGGAAACCGGTATGCCAAATAGATTTTTCTCGACAACATGTGAAGCCAAGTCAGAGGCGCTTGGGTGGCTTTAAAACTCTGACACCAGGTTAGCCACTAACCACACGAAAAGAAGAAGTATGTACCTAATTGTTGATGATTGAGCAAAATCTACGACCACATACAAATATTACTATGCTACAAAACATTCCGGAGATTTATGTATAACGGGATGATCAGCACACCAATCGCGTAACACACTTTCTGTCACAATCCGAAGGAAATTTCTAACACATTGGCTTCATAGGTTTGAAAAGTTCGTCCGTTCAACAACTTATATAATGCAATAAACGGGCTGAGCTTTCAAAATTAAAGGTAGCTAAACCTATGTACTACACCTATCTGTATTGTCACAGCTTATTCGGTCGTATCGTTTGATATCGCTAAGAGTAGCCTGGCTATTAGTTAAGGGCTCGAAGCATGTTACTGGCATTATGCTGTACATACGGCCACTTTGTTTGACTAACTTTCAATAAAACTGGATGTTGGCGGTAAATCTGCGACGTTGAAATGGGACTGGGCGGGTCACACCTATTGGATGCATCAAAACAGATGGGACAGAGGCCCTAGACAAAGTGACATTCTATAAGCGATAACGATGATGGAAAAGGCAAAAATGTATAGGACTGACGTATGCTATCGAAAAGCTTATGTCGATCCTAAAGTCGTTGTAGACAAGTGACAATCGCTTCGAAAGCGTTTCAAAAATGCGAAACGCTTTCGAAGCGATTGTCACACATGTCTAAGCCCTCAGAATCGTCCCACAGTGGGTGCCTGAAGACGGGCGTCGTCACCGAGGCAGGCCTAAGGAACGCTGTTAGGGATTTAACCAATTGGCCGGAGAAGGCACAGCATAAAGTTTGGATCTGGATCTGAATCTTTTATCAAAATCAAAAAGAATTGCACAAACTCAGGATTCTTTTAAGCAGCCCAATTATTTAACTGGCATGAATTATGGTTCTGTCAATCAATGATGTTCTTATTCGTCTGGTAATTTGTGCAACGTGCAACAAGTCTGCTTGTCGTTTATTAACTAAGATGTCAGGTGTGGTGACTGACTCTGAGCATCATCCTCCACCATTTTAAGAGGTTGAGGTTCAAGCTGCTCACTTAACACAAAAGGCTGTGATGATGACTTTGTTAATGTTTTGAAGTCAGCGTCGGTATTTCTTAATATTATTACATTACGTCGTTGGTATCATCCACTTACAACCACTTGTCGTTTCCAAACGAATCAAATAATCGATACCTTAACATAAAATTTTACTTGGCGATAGCAAAATGTAGTCTAAGCATAGATAATCTCAAAATGATCCAGCTAATGCCCCAACCACACCACCTGTATGTCCCAAAATGATAGAGATGGAAGCAATGCTATCTGCTAATTGCTCAGACCACCTTTGGCTAGACCACTATGCGGTTTCCATACAAAAGCCTATTGACATGAAATGGTGAGCTTCAATATGTGAAACGAGCCGGTTCTGGATGCAGAACGGTCGATTTCAAATTGATTACTATCGCTATTACGTAAACTCAACAGATGTAGGATGCGATCCCAATTATCTTACGAGATGAGTAATTATGGTTTTGTGGTACAATTTAACTGTGGTTGCTTGAGATAGTGCTTCTATGTTCTCAGACGTGGACGACAGCTGTCGCCTTGTTTAGATGCTATGATTTGTGAACGGTATTCAGATTGTGTCCGAACCATAAGCGCACTGATGGAAAACATAGAGAAACATTTCCAATGACATAAGTATCAAAAGAAACATCGTATGAAATAAATTAATGTAACTACTGTTTACGATCCTAAAGGCAATACCATAACTGTATGCAAAATAATTACAATTACAATAATAACATAATTATTAAAATAATTAAGTTGTTACGGGTCGTCAGAAGCCCGAAACTCTGACAACCAGTCTTACCAAGGGGTATCGTGTTACCCAGTAACTGGGTTGTGGAGGTCAGATAGGCAGTCGCTCCATATAAAATACTGGTACTCAGCTGCAGGTTAGACTGGAAGCTGAAAATTGTTGTTGTAAATTTACAAGCAGCTTAACCGCTTTAAAAATTCAATATGTTCTTAATTTTGGTACTAAGTTAGCAGCACTGCTTCATTTTATTTTATGTTGCCGTGAGGGAAGACTAAATCCGGATTAATTAATTCTGAACTCTGAAAGTGCGTCGAATTCAGTCAGCTCGATAATTCTGTGCACGTCGCTGTTCCTGTAATATTCAATATACTGGTAAGCACGAATCGAACGAATTTAATTTCTACGAATGTAAAATAATTTATTTGAGTATATAAACATGAATTTTGCTCATCTAACAATTTGCGATATTTTGCTGAAATATGTATTTTGGTACCGGTGGGTTGGCGTTTTGTATTCATAATTGTGTAGTAATAGACATTATAAAAGTATCGGTAATATTATGGTGCAAACGAAATATTTCGATTCGATCACGTGAACGTATTTGGCGAATTACTGTAACGTTTGTGAATACTACGTATGTGAGTATATTCAGAATCACAATGGATAGATTAAGATGAATGATCGACAACAATATTACCAATATCAAATATATTTTACTTTTTTTGTATGTTTCATAAATTACTTTATTATAGAGAGAGGTACTCGGTGCTGTTACCATTTCCTATTAAAAGATGTAGGCGGTAGACGACGTATTACTTTGTTTTACTTTACTACCACGAACTTTAGACAACAACCGTCAATCATAAACCGCTACAAAGTAAAACGATTTAAAACCTAACTCAGAAAACGTCAATAAAACCTCTGCAGATGAAGGGGAAGTGTTGGGGAACACGGCCGGCACAGGTGTTGCTTTTCCAATTTAGCATCGCACCGAGGCAAGGATGTGCGCCGGTGATTTTCATTTCCCGAACAAGCCACATGGCACGCGCAGTGATTACGAACCAAGCGTGGACCGGACTTTCGAATTGTGGATTAAAATATACGTGTTGGGCTTGGGTGTCAAGTTTACGCGGGTTCCCAAAAGACATTTTGGGATACGTGTGTAAGTCGTAGGAGATGCTGGACTATGTAAAATTCTATAGAAATGTAATGCCTTCTGGACCTGTATTTTAGTGCTGTCTGTTAACTAGAAAAGAGTGAAGAAAGAACGAAAAATCCGGGAAATTAATATGGTGTTAAGTTTTAAACGGGTCCATGTAAATCAATAGAACTATCATTCTAATAATAATAACAATGTGGGAAAACCAACATGATGAGGAGGAGGATGCTGGGGCTATATCTGCAGATAACCTATGCAATGTGGAATTAAGGAGCGCACTGGAGGATGCGATCCGTGAGTACCAGTTCACATCACCTGACCTTAGGCCACGGCTACCACGTTTGCCCATGAATAAAAGAAACAGGGCACTGGTGTGTGCCCTGGATGCACTGTTACCAAATTTTATTGAAGGCAGCGCAGACCTTTGCGATACACACTCAATCTTGTATTGCACGGCTGTTGCGGCATGTCGTATTGCTCGGGTCAAATTTCCAAACACTGACCGAGCTGTATGACCGAAACTTGCCGCACCAGCCTGGCAGTGCAGGATTGAGCGTCGTATTAATGAGGCCAGGGTACTCATCGGGAAGCTCATCTGCTTCAGGGAGGGCAACACACGCCCAAGGGTGATGCGCATTGTGAGGCGGGCGTTCTCGGGAACTAGTACTAGTCCTCGAGAATATGTGTCCTGTGTCACAGAGCGCATCGACTTCCTGAAGCAGAAAGTTTATGCATGGGCAAACCGTATCCGTCGGTATAGGCGAAGAGTGGATCGGTACACTCAGAACCGCATGTTCCAGAGCGATGAAAGGTGGGTATACAGAGCATGGGGGCGGCCCATTCCCACCCAAGGTTTGACTGACGCGCGTCCGCCGGATAATGAGACCATGAGTGCTTTTTGGCGAAGCATCTGGTCGGTGCCCGTCAGTCACACTGAAGGTGATTGGATGCGTGTTGTTGAGCGGGCGTGTGATTCAATACCAGACATGGAGGCCATTACCATCAGTCCTCTGGATGTGGCCCGTGCGGTCCGTCCGTTGCCTAACTGGAAATCCCCAGGACCGGACGGACTGCACAATTTCTGGATTAAATGGCTACAAAGATTACACGCCTGCTTAGCTTCGCAATTCCAGTCATCTCTAGGGACTGGGTCGCTACCACTGTTCTTTACGACAGGAGTTACCCACCTGCTCCATAAATCGGGTAGTACAGCGGAACCTAAAAACTATAGACCAATTACATGTTTACCGACGGTCTATAAAGTTCTTACATCCATTCTTAGAGCAAAAATTGCACAACATATTTATAGCAACTCAATTATGTCTGTGTCTCAGAATGGATGTAAGAATGGGTCCCGCGGTACTAAGGAGCTGCTCCTTATAGACATGGCCATAAGCCAACAGGTTCGTAGATCCTAAGAAGATTATATATATTATAAGAAGGCCTATGATTCGGTGCCACATACATGGCTCATTAGGGTGCTGGAGTTGTACAAGATAGACGCAACTGTACGCACCTTCTTGATGGCATGTATGGGGCAATGGAGAACAGCCCTTCTTTATCCAACATGTCGACAGAAACGGGGGATCGATGAACCGATCAGGATTGAGCGGGGAATATTTTAGGGCGATAGTTTGAGTCCGCTTTGGTTTTGCTTAGCCTTGAATCCTCTAAGCACACTGCTGGAGGATTTAGGTCTAGGCTATCGGTTGAGAAGAGGTAGTCAGGTGATATCTCACCTCCTTTACATGGATGACCTAAAACTCTTCGCCCCCAACAATTTGCGACTGATGGAGCTACTGAAGGTAACAGAAACATTCAGTAGCGCCATCAGGATGGAATTTGGTGTGGACAAATGTGCAGTCATGCATGTAAAGCGAGGGGGGATTATGGAATCCGTGGGAACCCAACTCTCGGATTCCATACACCTATAAATAGTCTTTCATCAGGCGGAAACAAGGTGCGAGCCGTCAACGGCTGGGTCATGCCGGTTTTGATGTATTCTTTCGGCATACTCAAATGGACTCAGACGGAACTTGGCGCCCTGGATAGGAAGGTCCGTAGACTGCTGACGGCAAATCGGATGCATCACCCACAGTCATCAGTGATGAGACTGTACATCCCGCGGAAGTGTGGGGGTCGAGGTTTCTTAAATGCTAAAACCCTCCACAACCGCGAGATTTGTAGTCTCAGCCGATGGGCTACTATTTTTTATATTTTTAAATGTTTTGTTTTCATGTTTTTTATAAAAAATATTTAAAAATGTAATAAATATGTATTTAAAAAGAAATAAAAAGATTATAACAATGCAATAATAGCATTACAGATAAAAGATAGTACCTAGTTCTGTAGAACAAGCATTTACTTATTCAACAATTCTTGTTTACAGCTTTTAATAAACTGAATCCGTTCTTAGATAACCAAGTCATTAACTAAGTCAATACCTCCCCGGCGCTGCCTTACCCGTGGCAAACACTAGGCCTTAAGAAAATGAGAAATCCTCTCTGAAAAGGCGGGCTGTCAACAGCAAGAACAAAAGTTAACATTTCAACTATTCTGGTATCTATTGTCTTGTTTGAGCTATGAAGCGGCGGCGACGGAACGCTACTCGTTTCGGGCCAACTTCCTTTTGGAAAAACTTCAAGAAAGCATCCCATCTCGGATTGAGAGAAGATTGCGAAATATTTCTGTCCCCGCGGTGTCATTTGCCTAACTTTCCAGTTTGAGTAAGCTTAAAACCTCCAAGTTTTTGCGCTGAGAATGCTTTTGAAGTTTTTCTGATGCAACATTTTTATATTTGGACGGAAATATTCTCTAACAATAAGCGCAAACAAGTTTTTTTCTTCAAACAGTCTGTTAATGCGTTGGTCGGGAGCGGCCGGTTCACGGTCTCTTTGCCTACCTTCTTTGTCAATTATTTTTACGGTTTGCTGTGAAAAGGGAACTTTAAGGACTCGGGATTATTGTGAACAAACCTGTTAATTAAAATCTCAAGTCTTTTATACAAAACATTCATTCAGATTAGATTAATATGTTTGTGAAATTAATTTACTTGGTGCACGTTATTTCTGAGTATTTCATATAATCAAAAATTCTGTACAACACGAAAGAATTCAATTTAGTGTAGCATTTTATTTTAAGTGAATTGATGCGTAAGCAAATTGATGTATGATGGATTTAGTGACAAAATTTTTAGGGTTCCATATTATACCCGAATAAAATAAAAGGAACTCTTATAGGATCACTCCTATGTCTGTCTCTGTCCGTCTGTCACAGCCAATTTGGTCCGAATCTAATGGACCGATTAAGTCATAACAATTTCTGTGACTCTAACACGGACATGTTACGTAAATAAATGAATTATAAATCTAATAAGTTTTGCTCACTGTAGGTACCGAGTGACATACCAAATGAAAGGGCTTACTGTGTGGGTCTTAAGTACTTAGAATATTTTTTTAATAATTTGAAAATAAATATTTTTAAAGTTATTAAAGAAAAAAGATGAAAATTGACCTTTCCCCCCTTCACTCCGAATCGAATGAGTCTAAAATTTGGAAGAAATACTTAGTTTTTTTTATTTTATAATTTACATATAGATAGTTTTACACTTATACCTAGATTACAGGAAAACCTATAACAAATCTATGGCCTTAAAATAGCATGTTAAATCAATATTGTGCGTACAACCTACTAAAGAACATGTTTTTCTACTACAATGTTAAGTTTCTTCTTAGGATAAATTCATCCCAACTACGGAACCCTTCATTGTGCGTGGTTCGACACGCACTTGGCTGATTTTTTTGATGATAAAAGGGATTTATATTTTTCGTTGTAAGCTTTTTATAAAATATTTTCATATTTGCAAGTGGATTATCCAAAGTGATGAAGAGATTTTACAAATACGCTCAATAGTAAGTACATATAATATGTGGGATTGGTAGGGAAATGAAATTCTTCATTAAACACACGAACTTTTATTTATTTAAAATACAAGGAAAAAATATAAAAATCTCAACTGTATCGGCAAAAGTCATTCTTGCCAAGAAAAAACAAATTACTACATCTTAAGAAAAAAACTAAAGTATCCTGCACAAAGGATCTACTTGCTCATTTCCTACATATATACATAGAAGCAATGAAACCCTTTATGTTAAAAGCTTTAACTATCATTTAATTATGGTTTACAGACCTACAAATGCACTTTATTATTGGCATATATAAAATCTTGTATTAATATCTTATTGATGGTAAGTATATTATTTTTAACCGACTTCTTCAAAAAGGAGGAGGTTCTCAATTCGTCTGTAGGTTTTTTTTTTTTTTTTTTTTTTTTTTTTTTTTTTTTGTGTGTATGTTACCCGAATACTCCGCCAATTATGAATCGATTTTGATGATTCTTTTTTTGTTTGGTAGGTCATGCTTCAGAGGCAACGGCAAAATTTATATGGGACCACCCATATAAATTTTATTAATTTTGCTTGCGTAGTTTTTGAGTTAGCTTCAATAATTACGTAGTTTTCCCACTTTGCGACGTTGATGACATGTTAATTGACTCCGTCACATAGCAGACAACGGTATACGAATTTGTGTAGGGTAGTTACCACAACTAAAAAGTGAAAAATAAAAACTTTTTACAAAAAAAAAAACAACCGACTTCCAAAAAAAAAGTGAAAAATAACTTTAATTTCGGAAGTCGGTGGCAAAAAACGAAAATTGAAAAGCAAAGACACCGACTTCCGAAATTAAAGTTATTTTTCACTTTTTTTTTGGAAGTCGGTTGTTTTTTTTTTTATTAGTCTCTATTGAAAGAAGAAAGAAAATATGTTTATTTGCGGCAAACATGACGCCAAGAAAGGACAAATATACGAAAATAACAAGTTGCGGGAAAATATGCGTCACATTCACGCAAAACGGCCATCACTCAGCATAATGCTGCGACCCTATGCGAGACAGAGCCCCAGCGCTGGTTTTCAGTGACAGCCGGCGTTGACGTCATGACGTCAATCGGTGCAGCACATAATGAGTAGACAATAACAAAATAATAAATAAAATAAATACATTAACTTATAGTGTTTATAAAAATATAATATTTATTGATGGCAACATTCCGTTCCGTCAGCGACTCACGCGCCACGGGTTGCAATCTGTGCGCGCAGCGCGTCATCAAAACTATTTTGACAGTTTTTTGACGTAAAGACTATTCACAGCAACTCTTGATAAGTAATGTCTGTCGCTTTTATATTTTAATGACAGGTACGTAAAATATACCTCACTAGCTGCCCCCCACGGTTTCACCCGCGTAAGCCTCGCTATCGGGAATATCGGGATAAAAAGTATCGTATGTCCTATTCCAGGTCATAGTCTGCCCCTGTGCCAAATTTCATCCAAATCCGTGCAGTCGCTTTAGCGTGAAAGCGTAGAAATCAAACTCACATTCGCATTTATAATATTAGTTAGGATAGAAAAGGGTAATAAACCAATAAGGAGGTCACTGATGAGGTGGACCCGGCTGGACCGATCAAATTAAATCCGCGGTTGGAGGCCCTGTTAATGAATGCGTCAGTGCCATCTAACAGAACCTGATGGAGAGAGATCGTCAGGCGAGCTACACCTGCAGTTGACACGACCAATCTGTCAAGAGCGAAGCGAAGAAGTAAAAGAAGAAAAAGTTAAAGCAGTAAAAGATACAAATCATATCTTATCTTTGTTTCGTTTTGTGGTTACTTGTTAATAAGAAAACTCTCGTGATATAGGAAAAAAAAATCACAACGATTCGCAAAGAAACGTTTGGCTTTGAGAATTGTGCTCGCAATACGTAGTGCAGTTACTACAAGCAAGGAGTGCTCTTAAAATAAAATTTACACCCTTTCAGGCGAAAATGTTGATAACATGTAATTCCAACAAAGTTGACATTTTTATTTAGGCCAAAAGAATTATTGTTGAGTAAAAAAGAGTTGAGCCTCATACAGTTCACGAGTTTACGCGATAAATAAGAGATAATGGCCCATTTCTTGGGGATATTATTATGAAAAAATGAGATCCCCTATTGTGAGCCTGTCTATTGGGAATGCTATTTTTGTTATTGATGTGATGGATATATTAAACAAATAAAATATCGTTTGAGTGAAGATTTTTGTTTTTACATGTAAAATTACGACTGAGTTTTTACATTTTTTTATTACCCTTGGGAGATGTAAAGGTGAAATAAAGTTTATGGATGCTGATGGTCATTATTCCGGAATTGAGTCTGTGATTAATAAAGGAATGGTCCTTAATTTAAATTTCTTACTAAGGGATTTGCCGACATAGTTTTAAATGTTCCTTTTTTAACCGACTTCTTCAAAAAGGAGGAGGTTCTCAATTCGTCTGTATGTTTTTTTATTTTTGTATGTATGTTACGCGATTACTCCGCCAATTATGAATCGATTTTGATGATTCTTTTTTTGTTTGGTAGGTCAAGCTTTAGAGATCCCATATAAATTTTATTAATTTTGCTTGCGTAGTTTTTGAGTTAGCTTCAATAATTACGTATTTTTCCCACTTTGCTATGTAGATGATATAATTATTTCACTCCGTCACTGTTATTTACATAGCAGATAACGGTACACGAATTTGTGTGAGGTAGGTACCACAACGAAAAAGTGAAAAATAAAAAACTTTTTACAAAATAAAAACAACCGACTTCAAAAAACAAACACAAAAAAATTAAAAATAACTTTAATTTCGGAAGTCGGTGGCAAAAAACTAAAATTAAAAAGCAGACACCGACTTCCGAAATTAAAGTTATTTTTCATTTTTTGTGTTTGTTTTTTGAAGTCGGTTGTTTTTTTTTTGTAAAAAGTTGTTTATTACTGTTTGTATTTCCCATGCTGGTCTCAAATAAAATAGTTTTCTTTCTTTCCTTTTTTTTCCACCGATTTTTTTTTCGACAGTTGGTCGAATGTACCAGTAGATCAAGTACTTAATGCTGTAACCCAAAATCTCAATCAATCTCAAAGTAATGTATCACTGAATTTGTTAAACTGTGGTACCTCTAGGTATAAAAGACTCACGCAAAAAACAGTTTAGGTACTCTACTTTAAAGTGAATACTTCTCGACAACAAAGTATGTTAAAACCGTTTGAAAATCGAATGTGGACGAAAGTTTCTGTCTGGTATAACCCAGCTTAGTCTAAAGGACTACTTGTTAATTTTGTTTAATCCTTTTGTTACTTTGTTTGTCAGAGTTTTAGTTTATAAATAACAGGCCCTAGTGTCCCTTCTGTTTCATTAAATTCATTTATGTAACTAATTTTATTGTTAGGTCCTTGTTTTCACTCAACTATTTCTATTCAACAGTGTGCTTAGTTCAAAGTTTTATATGTAGCAAAATGTCTAAACTAGTAAGTATATCTTCAAAAAATAATTGTAATTCAGCTGGGAATCGGAATTAATAAATTCCCATTATAATTCTGAAATATTAAGAAACAGTCTGTTTTTAGGGTTCCGTATGTCCGAGTGAAAAAACGGAATCCTCATAGGATTTCTCATGTGTCTGTACGTCTGTTCGTTTGTCACAGCCAATTTGCTCCGAATCTAATGGACCGATTAAGTTGAAAATATCAATTTTTGTGACCCAAACACTGACGTACTTACGTGTTTCGTAAATAAATAAATTTTGATGTTTTGGGAGACAACTAAAAAAATAAAAAAAACCAAGTAATAAAAACTAAAACCCAACTACGACTTAAAAGGTATAAATAAGACACCACAGACAGACAAATTAAAAAAGGGCATAAATCGAACAGATTACGTGTGACTCCGGATTTTTTATTTGTCTGTCTGTGGTGTCTTGTTTATACCTTTTAAGTCGTAGTTGGGTTTTAGTTTTTATTACTTGATTTTTTTTTTAATTCTTTTGCGGTTATAATATATATATTTTTGAAATGTGCTCATTAAGCCCTTTCATTTGATACCCAACATGGTACGATTAAACTATTTTTTTTTTTTAAGTTCCTCACTTTATGTCCTCTAGAGAGCGCCATTTTTAATTTAATGTGACTTCACATAGCTTATAACCAGCGGACAATCACGACGCTTCTAACGATACCTCATTTGTCAAATTGTGATAAGTGGTTTGGAAGACAGGAGGGAACAGATGAACATACATACATACATACATACCGGTCACAATCATAACCCTCCTTTTTTCTTCGCCGTAGTCGGGTAAAAATAAAAGTTTTGCACACTCATGTATCTTACGTGTGACACACGGATATCTATGGTGTGGCATACTCGTATCATACGAAAGGGCATACAATGACGATCTCAATTATATAAAAATTAAAAAAAAATAGATAATAGTTCTACATCTAGATTACGTTCTACTTATAGATTACAGGTAAACCTATGAGAAGTCTATTGTCTTAAAATAACATAGCCAAAAATTGCATTTGCAGTTGAGAGAACATAGTTTTCAATTACAATGTTATGTTTGTTCTGGGGATATAATATTCATCCTAACTACGAAACCCATAATTGTGCGTGGGCCGACACACACATGGCCACACATGGATTCTTAAATTCAAGCTTACTAATATTCGCTTTAGAATTAATTAAAACGAAATCCTCGATTAAAACGCATAACTTTAATCCGGCAGCAATCGACGTAATCCATTCCACTCCGTTATTATAAAAATATGTTTTAGAGACTGTAGAGGTTTTCAATTAATGTTTGGTGGGGGCCTACCAAATCAATCAATCAATCTGCCTAGCCTTTTCCCAACTATGTTGGGGTCGGCTTCCAGTCTAACCGGATGCAGCTGAATACCAGTATTTTAGATGGAGCGACTGCCTATCGGACCTCCACAACCCAGTAACTGGGTAATACGATACCCCTTGGTAAGACTGGGTGTCAGACCCGTAACGACTGTCAAAGATCCTCGAATGACAACCGGGACCAACGGCTTAACGTGCTTTTCGCACGCTTTTGCTTTTTTTTGGGGGCCCACCAAATATTAATTGAAAACCGGCGGATTGTGAGGAATATCGACATAACGACCCTGTATGTATATCCCGAATCAGCCTTTTTTGTGTGGGAAATTATCAAACACCTTCCCTCGCTCTGGGCGGAGCGGGAGGGTGTGTCAGACTCTTACTGACTAAAACCCACCCGTGTTCCTTAAGTTACCAGAGGTCACGGTATCCCTTTCGGACTTTCCCGCTAGGTCCCTTAGCGGACCCCGGACCCCTAGGTCGGACAAAATATTATTTGTTTTAGAAATAGTTACAGAAGCCGAAATCGGGGATGTTACATAATAGATATATACCTGGACAGACTAGGCTATGTCCAGCAGTGGACTGCGATATGCTGAGTTGATTGATTGCTTTTTTTATACTAGGGATTTTTCAGCTCGTGGCTACGTAATAACAGCCGCACGGGTCGATCCATGAGGTTAAGCTACGCTTGCCGGGGTTGGTCCGTGGATGGGTAACACGTTAAGCCGTTGGTCCCGGCTGTCATTTGTGGATCTTTGACAGTCGTTACGGGTCGTCAGAAGCCCGAAAGTCTGACAACCAGTCTTACCAAGGGGTATCGTATTACCCAGTTACTGGGTTGTGGAGGTCATATAGGCAGTCACTCCATGTAAAATACTAGTATTCAGCTGCATCCGGTTAGACTGGAAGCCGACCCCAAAATAGTTGGGAAAAGGCTAGGCAGTTGAGATGACTAGGGATTTTTCAGCATCGGCCCAGAGTCTAGATAGGATCCACATAAGTATTCCATGAGCTCTATATTGCCATGAGAAATAAAAATTTATGTGGCGAAACGAAGTTGTAAAGGTTCTATTAGAAATACCCCTTCGTAGGTAGTGTTCGAACTAAAATCTTCAGATACAGACTTTAGTATTCGAAGCCTTGAAAAGGCGTGAAATCATTTCCATTTTCTTCTTCTTTACTTTGTCTTGATTAATGAATGTAAATGTCTTACTTTAAGATTTATTAAAATACAAATATACTTTATGGAAAGCCTTTTGCCAATATCCAATGTATAACTTATTTCAAGTATTTAATTAAGTATTTTATAAGGTTTCTATTAACAAGAGTGCCATTAGAAAAATGTTACTAGATTTTTTCTACTTTCGCCTCAGACTCAAATATATTAGTTTTACTTTTTTGAGAAAATGCAGAATTTTAGATAAAAATAGATTTATATTAATCATCTTTATATTAATTACTTACTAAACATTTGCAACAGTAGCAACATTGAGATCCCGCAAATAAAACATCGAGAAACCAACAACAGTTTCACCAACTTAGCATTTTACAAAGTACGCAAGCCAAATTAGAGATAACGAGTTCACAAATTCTAATTAGACGTTATAATTTGTTCCCAAATAACTCTAGCATGTATTTGTGCGTGAATCAAAACCATCCAATCAGCATACAAGAACGTAAATCCTCATATCGTTTGGTTTGGCGTGATGAAACAGCGTCAAGTACTTAAGGCACTTGTCCCACCGCCGGCGATTAACGAGCAGCGCTTAGAGCTAGCAACAAAAAACGGGTTGGCGAGCAACAAGCAGAGAGTGATCAACGGTGACGAGCAATTGTGAGTGACGTGAGTCTCTCAGCGAGTGTTCTGCCAGCCAAGCGAGCCTTGCTGAGCGAGAACTCTCTTTGAGCTCTTGTTACTGCGACTACCGATTACTCGCTGGCGCGGTGGCGGTGTGAAAAGCCAGCGGTCAACTATCATTACTTTTTTTTACTTACATGGGGCCTAAAATCTTTAAGTACGTTTCTGTCCCACTGTCGACAAGAAAGTGACTTGCTGCCGACTATTTTCTCGCCTAAGAAACGTAAAATAGATGCAGGTTCCGTGTCAGTAAAAGGGATGAATATTATTATAATTATATTAATAGTTGATCGCTGACTGTTCACACTGCTGGCGAGAACTCTCTCTCCACTAGTTTGTCGCAGTGACAAGAGCTATCAAAAAAACTACTCGCTCAGCGAATCTCATTTGGCGGGCAGAAAACTCGCTGAGAGACTCTCACATAAGCATGCAAGTACTGGGCAGTCATTCTACCCATCTTGCTTGCTTATGCCCAGCGGACAAAAATATCAGAAGTAAACACTCGCTGCTCGTGGGTCGCCGACTCCTTTCTAGTTGCTAGCTCATCTCGTTAATCGCCGACTGTGGGACAGGTGCCTTAAGCGATTCTTGCTAATTAATTGCAAACAGCACGAGACGAAATATATTTTTTCGTGTTTGCGAAATATGTTTTTTCGCTGTTTTTTGTGCTGCCAGACTGACTGATTTTGAAGCGGTTGACGAGTTGTGTCGAAAGTGCGTTTGATTTCGCTAAATATCAAAAGTGGTATTTGTTGACGTGAATTGTGTTTTTTTTATAATGATCCATCAATCTGCCTATCTTCCAAGTACGTTGGGTTCGGCTTCCGGTCTAACCGGATGCAGCTGAATACCAGTATTTTACATGGAGCGACTGCCAATCTGACCTCCACAACCGCATAACTGGGTAATACGATACCCCTTTTACGATCCACGAATAACAGGCGGGACCAACGGCTTATCGTGCTTTCCGAGGCACGGAGGAGTCTCGATATGTAAAGATGGTCACCCATCCACAGACCAAGTATTTTTTTTAATGAGGGTGTAATGTTAATTTTTTTTACAAACATTTTTATTCTGTACTAGCTGCGCCCCGCGGTTTCACTCGCGTAAGTCTCGATACCGTGGGAAAATAGGGACAAAAACTATCCTATATCCTATTCTAAGTCATGGTTCCCTGTGCCAAATTGCATCCAAATCCATTCAGCCGTTTTAGCGTGAAAGGGTAACAAATAAACTCACTTTCGCATTTATAATATTAGTCAAGATAAGTGACGGTATACCTACCGACATAAAAGGAGGTTCGCTTGCTCGTGAACACGCCACAGTAATTAGTTGTCTGTCTGTCGTTTTCAAAATAGAATTCAAAATAGAAATTACTTCGCAAAAAGCATATTGTTTACTTTAGCAACAAGTTTAACCAGTCTTCAGCTCCCAGATGGAACTTTGCGTACAGCAATTAAAAACTTGAGACCTAGATTTTGCAAAAGTACTTAAGTACCTACAGAAATTTTATCCAGACAAGTCCACAGGTCTGCTGGGAAAACTCAAAGTTGTTTTAGTTTTGGGCCCAAGTAACCTGTTTAAGTTAGCCTTGTAAATATGTTCGCAGCTTAAAATTTTATTATTTTAATTACAATGCGACGTGCGTAATTTTCGTCTGAATATATGAAGCAAAGAAAACATTATTTATAAAGAGAAAACCTGTTTTTGTTTCATAATTGGTACCTAACTAATAGTCACCATATGGGGGTACAAAAGCCAATACAGAATACCTTCTGTATTGGCTTTTGTACCCCCATATGGTGACTATTAGTTACATGGGTACAGTCAGATAAATTAATTGTTAAGCAAATTGACACCCCACGTCAATTTGCCGTCATATAGCCATTTCATACAACTGTCAAATAATCAAATCACAGCTGTCAAACTGTGATTTGAATACACGGACAATTTAAGTTGGAAGTCAATTTGCTAAGTGATTATTATCCCTGACTTTACATCCCTATCACTTTTATGAAAAACGTAGTACCTAAAACAACGTTTTAAATCAGGTTACAATTCCATATTACCTCACACAGTAATGGACTCGCAAATGAGTTTTGAAGAACTCGTTGAATTTGATTAGTTCAATGTAAATATGAACGCATCAGTTTGTAGTACCTGAGTATGTAACTTTGTACGGAAGTTAGGGTAAGTACAATCAGCAACAAAAGTCAATGATCACGTCAGTTTTTTATTTAATCTTAATCACACATCATCAGGCCTTGTTCCCCAAAAGGGTTCCGTAGAGGTGTGCCCAGAGTAGGTACACCCATATTTTGTCAGTTATGTTTTAAGTCCCAGTAACCGGGTTAAAATCTAGACTCGGGGCTGCTACTGAGAAATTCCTAATAGAAAACCTAATAACACTTTGCCCGACCTGGGAATCGAACCCGGGAATGCTCAGCAGTACCGCTTGAGCTAAATCTTCTCCTTCTTCTAATATAATGTTTGTTTGTTCGTATTGTATGCGCTGCCATACCATTCATCTGAATAGGATAAAGTTTTTTAACTTATTGCTTGTACTTGCGCGAAGTTTATAGGCATACACCTAAATGAATGCGTAAATAATAGTTCAAAATTCAAAATTGCACTTTTGTTCAGGCATGGCTTCATTTAGGTGTCGCCTAGTGTTTGGGTATAAAAACTTGCATTTATTTAAGCTCCAATTAAAAACAATTAAACTTTTCACCACAAAATGCATCGCATCTCATTTAGGTTCACCATTCCCGCGCAATTGATATATTTTCCTGCATTGATGTATTTACATGCATCAATTACACAGAAATAACATAAATAGTTTTGGTTTACTTGTACCAAAACGTTTTGGTACACGTAAACCAAAACTATTTACGTTATTGGTTGAACATGAGCATCGAATCAAATGTTCCGGCTTTTAATTAGTAGCAAATTCATTAAACGGTTCAGATTTTACCAATAGCTTTCAAACTGTGTATTTGTTGTAGAAATGTTTTTGAACGTAATGAAACAGCGTTTTCATTTGTTTTCTCTAAAACTTTGTTTTTCAAAACAAATAAATACAACATTTTGTTTGCAAGTATGTACAAACCTTGAAATTGAATGTTTGTTTGACATAATTTGTATCAAATATTTGTTTACGATAAAACAAAATTGTGTTGTGTTAAAAATATTCACTGGTTTTATTTTCAGCCAATATTGGCCAGTACCTACCTAAATGTTATTGATATTTTATTTCGTTACCAAATTGCTACATGCGAGTTGTCTCTTGATGGTCGATGGGTTATAATATCAGTATTAAAGTACAGGTACAAGCATAACGAAATGGTTGCCGAGAAACGGTAAAAGGAGCGTTGGCAGACCAAATAGCCAGGTTGGTGGACGACCTACAGAAGAGCGCGGGGAAGACATATTGAAGGTGGATTCAAAAATATTGTAAAAGCCAATTATATTTTAAAAGAGTAACCATGGAGTTTCTTGCCGGCTCTTCTCCATAGGAAACGATCAATTGGAACCGTGCACCTAGCTTCTGACGTTTCATAAGTGCCCATGTAGGCTTATGTGAAATAAAATATTTTGATTTGATTTGATTTGAAGACTAGGATGAGACTCGCACAGACCAGGGAAGCATGACACAAAAGAGAGGAGGCCTATACTCAGTGTTCTCACATGTATAATTTCAACACGAATGATGTAACCAATGTATTATAACAATAACCCTTAGACTGACAGCTGTCAAAATTGACTGACTTTCGGCCGATTTCAGCCTCACGGCGCCAATCAGACTCAGTCAAAGCTCTGTAATTATTGTAAGAATGTCAAAAAAGTGTCCGTGGAGTTTCTTGCCCGTTCTTCTCCATAGGAACCTACTAGGTACGCTTTGGAATGGGCAACTAGCTTCATCTTTCTGACTGACCGAGCCCTGGACAATTCAAAATTAACTGTAATTGGTTTATCCTAACTTATTATAAATGCGAAAGTGAGTTTGTTTGTTTGTTACGCTTTCATGCTAAAACGGCTTAACGGATTTAGATGAAATTTGGCACAGGGGTAGACCATGACCCGGAATAGGACATAGATGCTTTTTATCCCGATATTCCCAAGGGATCAAGATTTACGCGGGTGAAACCGCGGGGCGCAGCTAGATTTAAATAAATGCTTTGAGTTTGAGTTCAACAGTGGGTTGAGCAAGGCTGCCAATGATGATGATGATGACAAGTTAATGATGAATAGAAGAAAGAAAGAAAAAGAAGAAAAAACTATCTCGAATAATGATTTAACCTTTCCTCATGCTTCGGTTCACCGCAGCAATAGCCCCAAGCGTCCAGACACCTCATGTTTTATAAAATTTAATTATGTATATAAATATAAAACTTTCACCTTAAAAATATATCATAAAACTTGCGGCTACGGAAATATGAAGTAATTTTTCACCTTGAACAAGATAAACGATTACAGCTCCGCAGCCAGGAACTTTTGCCCGCCATGTTGATTTCTCATCTGGAAGTAAGTTCCCCCCAACATTTTGCTACAGACCTTCAAGTTTTACCCAGTAAATTTTTTGTACCTACTTCTAAATTAGGCCCGAATGTTCTCTCTAGATTTCGGAGTAATTCGAGTAGGTACCGACAGTTTCTTTTCTGGAAAGCTTTGTGACTTTCGTAACTACGCCTCGTTAGATAAGTGCCGGTAATTGTCCATTCCATCGGATTACTCACTGGAGCTAAATTACCGTGTCTACTCAAGTTGATGTTGACGAACTGAGTTAATAGGTGAAGTTTGTAGCACGTGGAGGGTTAATGAACTTTGACCGTCAATCAATCTACATGAGATTACATTGATGTTACAACGAAATAAATGTCGATTGTCGATGTGTGATCTCGCATTGTGTGCTTCAACGTGTGACGGTACTATGGTGAATTTAAACGTTCTTCCGGTGGCACTTTATGTGGAACCTCAGAACAAATAAAAAACAAGACAGAACGCTGTCAACAGTGACGTGAGGCCGGTTTCGTAAACATGTGTACACTTAGTGAGGTGTAGTTTGATTGTAAATGGATGTAAATGAGTGCGTGTGAGCGTGTATACACAGAGCGGAGGTGTTATTTTGGCATACTTAATTGTATTGTTTGCAGCGCTCTATCTTGGTTTTTTATTTGGTCTGATTGTGGAACCAGTTCCGCTACCAATCTGCTAAGAAACTAATCGCTATAGCATTCTCTTTGTTACTCGAGAGAAAAAGAACAAGTTACGTGGTGGCCATGTATCTCAGAGGCACCCCACAAAAACATAGAATTACTTATCTACTGCCCGCGCAAAGTTTGCTCAATCTTAGGATCCAACACCACTACACCAACAATGGCAGTTTACAACAACACTGCAAATATACCGTAGAAACGCCTGCCCTTACTTACAACCATCGTAAAATGGTAAAGATCCCATTATTTGTCTCCAACAACATCTACAAAAATGCTTCTAACATTAATTTGTCACTCTTAAACACACAGAAATATTTTCTCTTCTAAAATATTCAAGCACCGCTCCGCTCTTTTATTCAAATTCTGTGAAATATAAAAATAAATTTGCCAAAGCAACACGCACTATCTTGTTGTTCTGAAGACAATGATTTATTCACAAAATGTTTGCAAACGAACGTTTGAAACGTGGTTCTAATGTTAACGTTGCTTTGAACGTTGATGAAGTAAATAAAAGTAAATACTTAAAAAAATAACTTTACAAACTTTAAGCGGTGCTTTAGACCATCGGTATCGTACTGAATTACTTTTACTATGGGACCAACTTCGAAATCGCGAAAAAAAAGCTGTTTCATACTAAAGTTTAATACCTACTGTTCTGAACTGTATGGAACAGCTGTTTTTTTTCGCGATTTCGAAGTTGGTCCCATAGTAAAGGTAATTCTTTATTTACCTACCAACTTTGTATTGATGCATATAAAACAAATACATAACTTTGACTTGGACTTTGAAGGTGGTTCTTTTTAATCTTTACAATCACCATACCGTCTGTTAAGTATGGTGATTATGGCGTTTTCCAATTTGACTATTCTATCTATGCAATCTTAGATAGAATAGTCAAATTGGAAAACGCCAATGGAAGACCCATGTTGACCCTGGATAATTATGATGATATAATTCTGCATTATACTGGTCCAACAGGGTAAGTGACTACAGTCCAATTTGGTATGTTATAATATAGTGGCTAAATATATCTAGATAAAATAAAAACAGCCATGGGTAGTGGAGACTGACGATAATTATCCCTCTATAATGGCGGCTGTTGCACCCATCGGTCAGTAGTAGAGTAATCGTAAGTAAACCTACCATCTGCAGATTGGGTAGACGTTTGATACCGTACTTTTACAGTTTACACATGATAACAATACTTATAAACAAGGAATTACATGCACAAAATGGATGTTATCAAAATTCCTTAGCTCCTGAAAGGCTCAAGTATACCTACCTACATCCTGTTTATGCATCATGCATTATATCCTTAAGTATTCCGTGTATATTTGCGACTGAATATCCTAGTAGTTAATCAATGCTTGTTACGAAACTGTAAACGTTTGAGTATTCGAAACGTTTTCAGGAGGGGAGACTAATGTTCGTATTAGTGGTTGTAATAATATTTGATGGCGTGCTGTAGGTATTTACTTTAGAATTTCCGATGGGCTTTGAACCCTTTGAAATGTTGTTTGTCAATAGTAAATCTATCAGGGAATATTCGATTAGGTTGTTAAGGATGTATTGGGCCGTTTCATTACTTGATTGGGAATAAAAACAAGGTATACCTGTGCTACAAAATGAAAGTTAAAGCAATGTATTTAAAAATTTTAGGCAGATATGTTGCATAATCTTTCCTTTGTCAAGTTTTTAACTTTCATTCCTTACGAAGTTACGAATAACCGTTTTTCCCAAAAAAAAAAAAAAGTTGAAATTCAGATCATTTCAAGACAAACGCGGCGTTCCGACCGCATATCTGTCCAGTCCAGAATTGTGAAAAATAAAGAATTTCAGTAATGCATGCTAGCGCCACCGCGCCACCGCGGCGCGCAGCGGAACCATAAGGGAGGATGTGTCCCAGCTATCTTGTCACACAAGCACTCCTTTACTCTTGCACTTCTTATTTATGAGCCCAACTACAAGATACTAGAATAAATTTTAATAACTTATTTGACTGCACAACATTAAAATGTTACATTTTAGCAGATATTTTATGCTCCATAAAATCATCGGTAGCTGGGTAGTGTTGAGGTGAGCATTATTTAATAAAGGTGTATCATGCTAACACATTCCAGTCTGATCAAGAGGTATCGTATTACCCAGTTACGGGTCAGATAACACTCTGTTACCTAGAGCGTGGTGGCGCAGTGGTAACTGCCCCGATTTACGAGTTGCACTTCGTGGGTTCGAACCCAGACAGGCGCGTTATTTTGTGTAAATTATTTCACTGCTCTTAAAACGTTGAAAAAAAAACATCGTGAGGAAAACAGCATGTCCTAGAACCAAAAATTCGGAGGCATATGAAATCTACCCACCAGCATTGGGCCCACGTGGTGGATTACCGACCACATCCTCTCGAAGAAAGGAGGCCTGTGTCCCAGCAGTGGGAACATTATAGGCTGATTATGCTATGCTTATGCTACTGTTATCGAGGTTCTAAAAATCTGGAGTAAATAAAAAGTTTTTCACTTAGTATCTAAGCACGTCGTAAAACGTATAACAAAATTAAAAGCTTTGGAATAATTCCATTTTTCATTTAATACCTATAACATTGAAATCGAATAAAAAGAGATTTATGGCCGATCTGCCCGATTCAAAGACCCAAAGGTTTCATTTCCGTCCATTTAAATGAAGTGAATATTTATCTAACGGAAAAATTATTTAAAGTTCTATAGGAGAATTTGGTACAGGTAATCTTTTGGGATTATTAAATTATTGTTTCATATTATATTAGTTGATACTTTATGTTGTATCAGCCAACAGTAATTGTGCCATAGAAGGTGCCTCTTCTCTTTTTTTTTTGTGTTTTTTTTTTGCGTCATGTAAGGTTACCGCAATTAAACGTATTTCTATTTTTTTTTGTTGATTACTCCATGGCTTCTATGTATTGAATGTTGGCCATTTAAGACCACAGTCCACACATAATTTTTTCACGTTGTTTTCCTTGACCGTCGACGTATAATATTACATAACATCACGCCTGTATTTCCGGAAGGGTAAGTCAGAGGTGTAGGTACTTATAGTCCATCACCTTTCGTCAGTTATGTTTAAGTCTTTTATAACCGGGGGCGAGGCTGTTGCTGACAAACGGGGACAAATCCAGACTCCGGGCTGCTACTGAGATGTTCCAGATGGACCTCAGACCAGGGCTTGAAATACCGTTAAAAATATGGTATCGTTACAGCCTTCTGATGCGGGTATCGTTAACTAATAAATAACGTTATATTATTTACCGTTATATCTGGCACATTTTACCGTTAAACATACGTAACGTTAAAATCTAAGGTAACGATAATTTTATCGTTATAATTAGTTTTGTTACCGTCGCTCTCGTCCAATTGCAAAAGAATGTCAGATTGCATCGACGCTAAGACTGCCGTACGACTAAATGCGCGTTTAATAGATATTATTTTATCATTGCTATTCTGTGTTGTGCTTGTACTTGAGAATATACTTGGTTGGTTGGTCCACCGTGTTCTGTAAGCGCGTACGACTGCCGTGAGCGGTGAGAGATATGAAGACGACAAACGAAATGGCAACAGCGCCGACAGGGTGTGAGAGTGAGAGGGGCCCGCGCGCACGCCGGCCGCGGCCGCCTTTGAGGCGGGCTGGCAACGTCGCTTAAAATAACAAAATAATACCGATAATTTTTTACCGCTATTTTTACAATAACGTTAAAAATACCGGTAATTTTTACCAAAAATGTTAACGTTATTATTATGTTATGCTACTAAGTAACGCTACCAAATTGTACCGATATCGAAGTATCTCTACGGAAATACCGTTACTTAACGTTACTTTTAATGTGAATTGGTAACGTTTTCAAGCCCTGCCTCAGACCCAGCCAGCATTACTTAGCACTTGCGACTACTAGACCCGTGACTCGACCTGTCTGGTGTAGTGGTAGGTTGCTGTCTCGTTAAGCCTCGTGCAAACTGGAGCGATATCGCGCCTGTTTGTGGGAGCCTTTATGCAGAAATACAAAACTATACGTAGATAAATCATTTGATGAGCCGTAACACCATTTCTTTTATAACCACTTGGTCCAAAAGATTATCAAAGCAGTCAAGTTAATACCGCTAAGTTAAGTTGGTATACATATAAGTACACTGCGGGTCACTGAGGAAGGGCTAAAGGTTATGTTGTTCCTCGCATTATGTTATTGTAGGTCTCGTCTTACAGAGGCTTTACCGGATTACATACTATTGTTATAAGTAGCTGAATATTGTTTGTGTACGTAAAATCGGATTTAGTCGGTTTTAATTAATTGATACTTAAAAATGGCAGGAGCGGTGACCCAGTGGTAGCGGCCGTGATTTACGAGTTGTAAGTCGTAGGTTCGAACACTGACACGTGCTTGATTTTGTGTTAATTATTTCGTCACCACTGCTCTCAAAATGGTGAAGGAAAATATCGTGAGGAATGTCCTATAACCACAAATTCGAAGACATGTGATATCCACCAACCTGCGAGAAACACTCTGTACACGCACACTTGTCCTTCTTCGTTGAAATACAAGTGTGCGTGTACAGAGTGTTTCTTTTACGTATCAATTTAATATTTTTTGTGAATAGTTTACTAAGTCAAATAAAAGCCTCTCTCCTCCTACTTTTGCTATGTCCGACAGGGTCCACAGTGATCATATTTTTGTTACCTACCAGAGGGGCCATTCCCGTAATTTTTAAGAACGTTCGCATTAACATCTCATTCGCAATCTGTCAAAATTACTATCAAATTTACCAACATTGTTGACAAGTTTGGCAGATTGCTACATGAATGTGAACGTGTTTTAAGCACGAGAATTGGCCTTCTATTCACATGCGGAACCAATGAATATATTGAGTAGGTATTAAATCTTATAAGTGTCAATTTTGTTGCTATATAGGTAGGCACCTCAAAACCTCTTCAATGGCCCATCGACGACAAATCCCTTGAACCGCCATCAAACTGTAGAACCACCGTCAAAATTGAACACAATAAAGAGTAAGGTAACATTAACGGTAGGCAAACTTGCTAGGGCTGCCACTGTTCATATTATGTTATTGTAGGGACTTACAGCGGCTTTAATGGATTACCTCTTGGTTGAGGCTGTCAGCTTCAACCCTCCAGGGAGCAGGCGGGCACGAGGGCGGTACAATGCACGTCAAAAATATATTCACAACAGAATATTGAGCGGCTTCGGGTCGTATTGACGTTGTTGATACAGTTACGCCATAAATGTTGTGTGATTTTGTATGTTTTGTTGTTCATAATACTGCATCTTGTGACCATGTAAAAGAATCGATTTACTTACTTATATAATTCAGTAATTAAATAGTAGATTGTTTGCCTAGGGAGCCAACAACAATTTTATAGGCGAGAGTGTTTATTTTGTTACGAATTTTTTAAATAAGTATAAGTGTTTCATAGCGAAAGTTGTTTAGTATGGCAGGTAGAATCACCCCCTTGACGGATGCAGCAGGTCACTAAATAGCCACCCTGTATAACATTAATCTCTCTTTAAAGCTAGAATTATGATGGCGCTCATTTCTTAACGATTTTTTTCTCTGAAACGTCTGTCATTAAAATTACATCGGAAGTTGTAATCTGTCAGCTATAGTTATGACATAAAAAGTCTTTTTTTTGTATAGAATAGCCTACTGGCCGTTACACTGGCAGATATTCTGATATCGAGCGGATTCACGCCCGATGCTCGGGGGAATAAGAAGTGATCTACTTAATGTTCGCGTTGATTTCCACCTAATTGAATTACGATGACGTTCGGCCACTTTGACGTGAGTGATTGAGATTGAACCTATTTTTTTTTTTTTTTTTTTCTTTTAATATAAACATTGCCCCACACTAAGAATTTCTTCCTGTATCGTGGGTGCGTTTACAAACATAGAAACTCACATACATTAACACCCAGACCCGGAACAACTACTTGCAGATCATGCAAATATTTGTTCCGTGCGGGGATCGAACCCGCGACACGTAGCGCAGCAGTCCATCGCTCAGCCACTGCGCCAACCGTGTCGCCAAAAACTATTAGGTTCTGTTTATGTTGAACCCGTTTCGCACGGTTTTAACGACTCGAAAAAACATCAAGATAATATCTTTATTATGCTAAGGTACCTTTAATCAAATTTCTGAAAAGAAAAACTAAAAAAAAACAATGATTGATATTAAAAACTATGATTTATATATTATTATATAAAACTCTCTAAGTTCATATTTATAAATGTATTGAATGTCTATTTCATGAATTCATGACATTTGGCATTTATATGAACTTAAGGAGAAGTATTGCTGATTTTAATACTTATAATTCTGTAAATCCATATTTGTTAAGGTCGCGAATCATATTTTAATCAACATACAACCTGACACTGACCTGCAAATTGCAAAAAACCTAAGAATGTTTGAATTTCGCGGGCTACCCTGAAGCTTTCACCTTAATTTCAAATACTCGGTGAAAATGACAGCTTTTCATGACGGCTATTAAAATAATGACGGCCACCGCTCTTGTAGGAAACTGTAGTTATAGTTTTTATAATGTGTCATATGAAAAAAAGTTGCCTTTTGAGTTGTTTTGCTAACCATATTTTAGTAAAAATGCTGCCCACACTCATAAAAGAAATGCATAGTGACGCTTTTTCTCACGAACACAACATTCTTACGAAAAATTCCATCTCAATGCGAACTTACAACTTGTTACTTAAACTCCTAAGCTATAAATAATAAAAAACAGACAAAGTAGAAAAACGGTTCTATTAAACATACTCCCCTCAAGTTGGGAGCACCTCCTTGGTAAGAACTTGGAGTGCTTCTATAAGTATTTTGTAAGTAAAGCCGGGGCAATACGAAGTTTTATGATGCTGGCTAAGATAGGTCTTTAGTTTTTCGCGGACGAGACTCAATTTTAGAGCTGGCTGGAATGGCTATTGATACTTCTTGATCCGTTTTATTACTTTTGGTAGGAAGGAGATCTTGAAATTATTTGTTGATAGTGGGAAATGAAATTTTAGGTGAGTACTATTTCTTGCCAGGGTTGCGGGTTAGTCCAAAAGGGATACCGGGACCTTGGCAACAGGCAACTGAAGGAACACTGGTGGGTTTTAGTCAGTAAAAGTCTGACACGCCCTTCCGCTCCGCCCAGAGTGGGAGAAGTCATTGGATGATATACCAACCACAAAAAAAAAAAGGTGAGTTCTATTTCTATTTCTATATTGCTGAGCTCGTGGCTAAGTATTATCAGCCGCACGGGTCGATCAATCAGGTTAAACTAAGCTTGCGGGGTTAGTCCGTGAATGGGTGACCGTCTTTACTTGCCGAGACTCCTTCGTGCCTCGGAAAGCACTTCAAGCCGTTGGTCCCGGCTGTCATTCGTTGATCTTTAAAAGTCGTTACGGGTCATCAGAGACTAAAGGGATACCGGGACCTTGGCAACAGGCAACTGAGGGAACACGGGTGGGTTTTAGTCAGTAAAAGTCTGACACGCCCTTCCGCTCCGCCCAGAGCGGGAGAAGTCATTGGATGATTTCCCACACTCAAAAAAAAAAAAAAAGGCCCGAAAGTCTGCCAACCAGTCTTACCAAGGGGTATCGTACCTATTACCTAGTTACTTGGTTGTGGAGATCAGGTAGGTAGTTGCTCCATGTAAAATATTGGTATTCAGCCGCATCCGGTTAGACTAGAAGCCTACCCCAACTTAGTTGGGTACTCGATTACAACTTACAGTGTTGCTGTATCGATTTTGTATGGGTTTGAAGAATTTCCTCTAAAGGCGTTGCTCTACTGTGACACACGGCCATGCAACGCAGGATTGCGTAGCTGGAAAACAAAAGCACCGCGTAGCTAACGTAGCAAACCTTTCCATGGATATCTTGCGTAGCAGTAGCGGTCGATTTTATGGTCTCATCTACCGAACAGTAAAACTACCTGTCACTTAACAAGGGGTGTTTACGTATAAAGAGTTAACTAAGACAGCCTCGAATAAACAAAATTAAAATTAAAGAATTGCGCGACTAAATTGAAGAACAGTAATTTTATTTTTACACCAGAAGATAAAGGATTTCATTAGAGGCAAAGTTGACTACGTTTTATGAGAAGATCCAGTTTTAGTGGTTGCCTGCGTCGTTAAAAGACCTACACTCCAGAGTTTTCATTTCTGGTTTCAGGGTATGGGGTACCTAATAAATGCTTCATCTTTATACTTAAGTATGACCTATTTCATGAGAAATTAAATCGGCATCAGTATTTGCCGGGATGCCTTTATCTAACGAATGGCCGATTCCTATTATTTACGGACCGTTATTGGTTAAAATTTAGACTATTTTATCTTTACTAATAATTAAGCAAAGCTTTGCATAGTAGACCGTCCCATATGGAAGTAGCTATCATAGGTAAAATTAGCTTACGAATCTATTTATTTGCCCTATTTGGCAATAAAAAATAGTACAATTGGTAAGCAAAATTATACGTTTTTGTTTTTAATAACCGAGGATTAATGTACTAAATCGATTTCGAACGAGAACATAATTTTGATGCTTTGCACTAAAGAGGTGGAAATATGGGTGTACTATGGGTACACATCTGCCTAACCCTTCGGAGAATACAGGCGGGATGTTATGTTACAGGAAGAGGTCAGTCATTATTTAAAAAAAAAACCTAGTAATAAAAAATCCTTAAAAATTAAAAGCCTTAAAGTCTTCACTGAAGAGTAAAAATCTGAGATTAGAATACTCTTAAAACATAGCTTTTGAGGTAATAACCATTATTACCTTTTTAAGAGGTACTTATATAAATAATAAGAAAGCGTCCAAGTGCGAGTCGGACTTGGACGATGGAAAAGAAAAGGATTAAAGTCGCACACGGAGGGTTCCGTACCGCTGTACAATAATAATCACCACATATTTTTTTTAAATTAAGTTATATTCAAAATATAAAGGGGTTCGGGATCGTTTTTAATTGTTAACTTTATTTTATTTTTATTACATGTTGTTAAAGCGGCCATAGTAGTACACACTCTGTGAAAATTTCAAGTGTTTACCTATTGCGGTTTAAAAGATACAGCCCTGTGATAGCCTGGCGGACAGCGGAGCCTTAGTAATATGGTAATATGGTCCATTTGACACCCTTTGGGGACGGAACCCTAAAACGTAGCTTACTGTGAAGGCAGTTAGGTACTAGAAACTTTGTAACTTCGTAAAGCCTCTCTTATCAATGGAAAAGAAAAGGATTAAAGTTGGTAAAGAAACATAAATAACGGTGAGTACCTCGCCTTAGATGGATGTAAAACTTTTTTATCGAACGTAAACATTACTAAATACCTTTATCCCACTTTTCTCATTCTGTGATACGCAAAAGTTGGATGAGAGTAATGTAAATACTAGGATCTGATATTGTAAATAAAATACAGGGTGGGACTTAGACACATGCATGCAGGAGGGATTCTACCCGTCATACTAAACAACTTTCACCATGAAATTCATATCCGAACCGTGAAAAAAAAAAAAAAAATCCTATACAATAAATAGACTATTTCGATAAACGTTTTTTTTTACGTATCTTATTTATGTACGTACGTTCATAGCGAAAGTTGTTTAGTATGACAGGTGTATTCACCCCCTTGACGGATACGGTGAGTTTCTTTATTATATTTGTTTGTTACGCTATCACGCCAAAACGGCTGAATGGATTTGAATGAAATTTGGCCCTTATGTAGACCATGACCTGGTTTAGGACAGAATCCTTACTTCTTTATAAATATTATAAATGCGAAAGTATCTCTGTCTGTCTGTCTGTCGCGCTTTCACGCCAAAACTACTGAACCGATTTAAATGAAATTTGGTACACAGATAGTCTAGAGCCTGAGAAAGGACATAGGCTACTTTTTATCGATCGGGGAGCGGAAGCTAGTACTTTATATCTCGATAGTATGTTTCCGTAGGATAATTTCCGACCTTCACGCGGGCGTAGCTGCTGGCAAAAGCTAGTACAATATAATCTTCTAGATACATTATTATGTAGCTATATAGCTCATGACTTTGTGGTGGCATCTACATCGCCACATGTGAACTACGCATCAAAGACCTGACGTCACACAAAATCCTGCATCTCGCAAACAGAGTTTACCGCGCGATCGACATATATATAATGTCCCGACCGCCTGACATGACACCCGGAGGATACTCCCTTTTCTCTGGGGGATGGATGAACTTTATACCCTATTCCTCATACCTCTAAAACTTTCTACACAAGAACAAGAACAAATAATGTTGAGTGAAGATAAGTTTACCTAAAACATGAAAAAACGAATGTCCACGAAAGTGAAATTACTTAACAAAAAATTGAAAATATTTTTCCGACAATTTGAATTTCAGGTTCGTTATTCTCTACCTAGTTATATTATTATAAATCAATCTAGTATTATAATAGGCTCGAAAATGTAAAGCAAATATTGGTTTCAATTAATTCTAACGAATTTCTATCAAGGTTACATTGGAGCAAGCAATTTCTACCTAAGTAAATTAATTTAATGTAAACATATAAATGGGCGGACCTCTAAGGCGATTATCGTTTGATAACTAGTTATAGGAGGGACGGGAAACCATGCAATGTTCAAAAATTGGCTGGAATTCTTTTTGCTTTCTGGGTTTATCTTGGACATCCACTACCCACTATCTACTTATTCACTTATTTATTACTAGCTTCCGCTCGCGGCTTCGCCCGCGTGGTATGTCGATAAAAAGTAGCCTATGTCCTTCCCCGGGATGAAATCTATCTCCATGCCGCGTTTGCCCTCCAGTGGGACAATAATTTCTTGTATTATTAATATTATATATGGTTTTGACAGCAATTTGATTGTAGTACTAAAGTCGAGCTTAAAACCAACTTGGTTACTTGGAGACTAATTTATTGATGAATCAAGACAATTAATTAGGGCTGCAGAAAGTAATTAATTTACTTTCTTGTGCTGACACAAATAATTAAAACCTAATCAAACTGCACTTATACCACAGAATAGTACAGAATGCGCACTCTGCATTTTAGGTACGAAGCTACAAGTACGCGGAGGGCACGTCTTGTTGGGCCAATTCAGTGAGTCGCAGATATTAGTGAGTTACGCGATAGAAAAATAGGTAACTTCTAGGTCACTATAACTGTAGGTAATTAGCGCTGTGCGACCTGAATTGCACTTTATTGTATAGTAGTAAGAGTTGTTTTTTATTTAAATGATATTACGGAGTGAACGGTCTGTATTAATCTGTGCTTACATCTAAATTCATTAGAACCTCGCAGAATTTCTATGCTTACTTTTTCAAACAAGAGTTTGATTCTTCCAACCTTTCAGAAAGAAACTTTATACCAGGCTTTGCCGTTTGAAACTCATCTAATAAAATTAAAATATTAGGGTCCTTACCACAAAAACTTAGACACTTGTTCAACGCGTGTTTTATATCAGTTTTATGTCAAACTCCATGCAGAAATGTCATGTGTAAGAGGTGTCTATGCTAAACAACTGATAAACACGGTTTTGTGGTAATAAGGAATAACTCTAACTAAAACTTTTAACAAACTAAAATATGGCGTCGAAAAATTCCTCCGCTGTCGGCTGGTATGTCAAGATCTTAGCAGGTGGCGCGGGCTTATGAATTTCTAAAGTAGGTATATGTCCAGACTCGACGATGCTGCCTGAGGAGGAGCTCGTGGCTAAGTAATAACAGCCGCACGGTTGGATCCATAAGGTTAAGCTACACTTGCTGGAGTTGGTCCGTGGATGATGTTGCCTCGGAAAGCACGTTAAGCCGTTGGTCTCAGCTGTCATTTGTGGATCTTTGATAGTCGCCAGAAGCCCGAAAGTCGGACAACCAGTCTTGCCAAGGGGTATCGTATTACCCAGATAATTGGTTGTGCAGGTCAGATAGGCAGTCGCTCCATGTAAAATACTGGTATTCAGCTGCATCCGGTAAGACTGGAAGCCGACCCCAACATAGTTGGGAAAAAGGCTAGGCTAGATGATGACTCGACAGTGCTGCCCGTTCATGTCATCCACGTGCGGAGGAGCTTATTCTTTGCTAGCAACAACAGTTTTCAATAATCAATTACCTTATTACCACAAAACCATGTTTAACCATGACATTTCTCGATGGATTTCGACATAAAACTGACATTAAACACGCGTTGAACATTTGTGGTAAAGCCCTTATTATTTTATTGCAACCCCATAATCAATAAACAAATCTTTGTTACTTAAACAACAGTTTGTAGACACAATTTTGTTCTTGGCTACTTTTGGTCACAATACCAGCAATCAAAACGGAAGTTTAAACTAAACTACCACTAACTAGTGGTTTAATAATTATAGGTTCAGGAGCTTTGGGTCTTGTTAACGAAATTATACGAATATTGGAGTCAAACGCCTGATTGTTGGGTACCGTCATCTTTGGTCGCTGAATAATGTATATTGTTTAGGCCCCATATGTTTGTTTAGGATGATATTTTGATGAAATACCGAATAATATAATACTAACGTCCACATAACAATCTTAGCTGTTGATTAATGTAGGCCTCCGAGTATACCTGTCTTTATAAATTATTCAAAAGCGTGTACTGCTATTATGGGCTTTATAATTATGAATAATAAGTATATTGGTTCGATGACGGATTATTTAGGGTTTGTATTGTCAAAGCTTCAATGTTTGGTTAATGAATTTGTTAGACCGCTGTTATCAACCAATCAACTCAGCCTATCGCTATCCACTGCTGGACATAGGCCTCTCCCAGGCTGCGCCACAACACCCTGTCCTCTGCCTTCCGCATGCAGTCTGTCTCAGCCAACTTTACAAGGTTGTCGGTCCATCTTGCTGGGGGACGTCCCATACTACGCTTGCCGATACGATGTCTTCATTCTAGGACTCGTCCACTCCACCGGCAATGGTTCCTTCGACAAACATGGCCAGTCCACTGCCACTTCAGCAGAACACTGTATAAGGTGGTAAAATTATTATTCATAAGGCTGTATTTGCCAGGATACAAATCATTTTTATATCTATGACCTACAAAACCGCGTTCAAAACACTCTTAACCCATCTCTTTGCCCCAATGCCAAGGTACCAGAAGCCAAACTCGTACCACTTCCATAAAGTCGTGAACCTTAATGGATTCACAGCAATAACCGTCCGTAACTCATTGGGTACAATCACATAACATCACGTCTGTATTCCATAAAGGGTTAGGCAGAGGTGTACAGTTGTATCTCCCCACCCACATTTCGCCAAGTATATTTAAGTTACATGTAATAGTGAGCGGCTGCGAGCCTATTTAATTGCCATCACCCGGATACAAATCTGAATTAAGAATTCCTGACGGAAACACCAAAAAACCTGCCAAAAGCCTGACCAGAGAAGCGAACCCAGGACCTCATGCTCAGCCGTAGTGCTTGCGACGACGAAACTAACGAGGCAGTACAGTCAATTTTAATAGAACGCCTTCTCCTACAGCTGGCGTATTCTGTCAAATTCTCACCGCGCAAACTTAAGTGAAGTGAGCTTGAAGTGAGTCTTTTCACCTGATGCCAGGAATTGTGACTAATCGCAGCTTACTTCACCTATGTTTTCACGGTGAGATTTGTACAGAATAGGCCGGCAGTACTGCGACAAAGCAGACAGTATTTAAATAAAGGCACGTTTGGTTTTACCAGGCGCCAGGGAAATCAATGATACGGATTCATTTCGAGCTCACTCAACCGTTGACCTACTAAAAGAACGCTGTTTTCCCAACTAAAATTAATAAAGTGGAAAATTTCATCAAATTAAATAAGAAAGAAGGAAAGAACGTTTTAAACTGAAACGTTTTTACTAAATTCCAAGTCAAAAAAATATGGATTAATCAGAGAGTTTTTTTAAATGGAACTCTTTTCGATATGATTCACTTTTGTTTTTTCTTGCAATCTTGTTCTCGAGCACATTTTCATGTCTTCCCTTAGGGGTTGATCGTGGACAGGGTTTGAGACTGTAGGGGTTGAATGTGGACTAATTCCTTTTCTTTGCCTGACGGAACATTATAAAGTAAGTAGCTACCTTATGTCATTTCGTTTTGCTGACCTTAATATTCTGAATATTAGGGTCAGCAAAAAGAAAAGACTTGATACAACTTTATACCTAAACTCTAAAAAGCTTATCTTCAAACTTGAGTCAGGCAAACCTTAGTGTATAACCATGTCCTAATACTATTATTTTTTCATAAAATAATGACTAAATCAATAATAACAGTAACAGTCTGAGTCTTCTACAAATAAAGGGCTTCAAAACAAAGTACGCTACAAGAAAATGATTTCAATTTCCGATGTTTCATTCACTAAAAACTGTTGCAATATTTTTGAGTCAACACCTGAACGCTGGGCAAACACAAACTAAAAGCAAAACGACAACAATGGCCGCCAACCCTGGCTTCATTTTGAGCGTGAAAGAAAAAATATGATGAGCAAACCGAAGTGCGGATGTCCAGCGAAGTGTTCACAACGGAATTTAGAAATAAATCAATGTTTTAGGTAGGTACTGACTTTGTTGCCTTTTTAGAGTCAGAAGTTATGACTGGAAAATCGTCCAATGACTTCTCCCGCTCTGGGCGGAGCGGAAGAGCGTGTCAGACTTTTACTGACTAGAACCCACCCGTGTTCCTTCAGTTGCCTGTTGCCAAGGCCCCGGTATCCCTTTCGGACTAACCCGCAACCCTGACAGGCATCAGAGTTTATCCTAACATCTTAAAAAACAAAGTCCTCAGCCGCGTCTGTCTGTCTGTCTGTTCGCGATAAACTCAAAAACTACTGCACCTATTTTCATGCTGTTTTCACCAATGGATTCTGGTTCTCAAGGAACGTTTTAAATTAACCGACATCCACGCGGGCGAAGCCAAAGGCATCAGCTAGTAGTTCATAAAAAAAACTACCAACATAAATAGTCCGTATAGGTATGCGAATCACAATTGTCATTCTATGGAACATTTTCTAGAACAAAAATTGTCGTAAAATTAAACTGTCATACGTGATTATACCAGGGCTTGAAAACGATACCAATTCACATTAAAAGTAACGTTAAGTAACGGTATTTCCGTAGAGATACTTCGATATCGGTACAATTTGGTAGCGTTACTTAGTAGCATAACATAATAATAACGTTAACATTTTTGGTAAAAATTACCGGTATTTTTAACGTTATTGTAAAAATAGCGGTAAAAAATTATCGGTATTATTTTGTTATTTTAAGCGACAATGCCAGCCCGCCTCAAAGGCGGCCGCGGCCGGCGTGCGCGCGCGCCCCTCTCACTCTCACACCCTGTCAGCGCTGTTGCCATTTCGTTTGTCGTCTTCATATCTCTCACCGCTCACGGCAGTCGTACGCGCTTACAGAACACGGTGGACCAACCAACCAAGTATATTCTCAAGTACAAGCACAACACAGAATAGCAATGATAAGATAATATCTATTAAACGCGCAAATAGTCGTACGGCAGTCTTAGCGTCGATGCAATCTGACATTCTTTTGCAATTGGACGAGAGCGACGGTAACAAAACTAATTATAACGATAAAATTATCGTTACCTTAGATTTTAACGTTACGTATGTTTAACGGTAAAATGTGCCAGATATAACGGTAAATAATATAACGTTATTTATTAGTTAACGATACCCGCATCAGAAGGCTGTAACGATACCATATTTTTAACGGTATTTCAAGCCCTGGATTATACTGCTGTTGATAATTTAATAATTGATCAGCAACCAATCGCAGTAATTTCCGCAAGCTTGATAATTTCTCACATTAATTTTGCAATAATTCTCGTTCAAGAAACTGTTCCTATAATGACAGTTGCATGAAATAGCTATAACACGGCAAAATGACGTGTTATGTCAATTTGATAATCAATTAGGGAATTTCCCCACTGTCCGGTACCTACTTTCGTAGTGTATTTATTGTGGAAATGTTCCCCTTTCGTTATAACGACGATTTAAGGATCTATAATAAAAAAGCAACACACTTCTAAATATCTCAAAATCTAAATAAATTCCAGCAACATTTTAAACAAACTGTACCTTAAACAGAATTGATTCCTTTTAAGATGGCTCTACCAAAGTTAATCAAGTTAAAAACGTGGAAGAATCTCCGACATTTTATGTCGAGAATTCTTTATAAGTACCTCAACCGAAGAAGGTCGGGTAAAGTAAATATTTACTTTATAATCGTATACGGCGTATTTCATTTGATATATTATTTAATTTACCTGAGTAATGAGAATGTTTCGTTTATAATTTATCTTCACGAAATTATAAGAATTTCTTTTTGAAGATATTCGAGTCGCGTCACTTGGAAAGGAGTCAAAATCAACAAGGGAATTTGGTAACACATACATAGGTATCTACTTATAATCAAATCTCATCACAAATAACCAATCAAAAAACTAAACCGTGGTTTCAACCTGACCTATGACAAAGTCTGAGCCTCTGAGGCCAATTTTTTCGACAGCAGTCTTTCAGATTCGTTTGATGTCCGACTCATCTGTTTTAACTTTTAAAATCAGGATTAGGAATTTAGGAAAGAACTATCCAGACTTATTCCCTCAAAGTTGAGGCCTAGGCCACAACAGACTGGCCGACTTTCAACTTATGTTTAGCACCCGCTATAATTACTGTGGGAGTTATGTATGCTGGCGTATCTAACGGTCTCGGGCCGCCAATGCGTCACGGCAGGTTGCCCCGGGGCAGCGTAAAACACGTTTGCTAAGACCCTAAACCCACCTGTGCTTCTATCCTATAAATAAGTACCTACGCTCACCGCGCCCCCGTAGGGACAATTTATTCTATTTATTTATGAAGTGAAATTGGGAAAAATATCATCATTATTATATTATTATGAGTATGTTTTTTGATTATTATTAAGCTCGCCCCCTATTACATGGGATTTAAAACATAGCTGGCAAAATGTGGGTGTACTATAATAGGTACACCTCTGCCTAACCTTTCGGGGATTATAGGCATGATGTGTTGACACATGAAAAAACATACCTAACACATGTGGGAAATGTTTTTTGATACCTATCTAGGAAAAGTTTAATATTTTCTTTAATTTAACGATCGTTTGAATACATTGTTGATATTAATACGAAAGAAAATAAGTGCGCTAGACATTTCTGGCACCTGCATTAGGCATACAACGAATCTCGTTTCAACAAATAAATCTAATAAAATAAGCCCTTTATCTTCTTGCTAAATATATATCAGTCTTATTTGCAAACTTAAAGCTGAGAAATCACATCACGGCGAAATGCTCAAAATTTTTAGTTTAAAATTGGGATTAACTAAATAGTGGTAGAAAGAGAAATGTGGTTACAAGCTTATCTCATGAGGAATCACAGCGTTGAATCTGCGGCCGACAATGGACGTTTTGTACACGGTCTGAATTATTTTTGGCGTACTAAAAAACCCTGTAAAACCCTCTTTGAATTACGGACGAGAAAAAAACTCCAATCCTGTATTACTGAGAATAATGTTGGAACACACGAGCCTCTCAAAAAAATACATCAGTGGAAATTGTTTTCCGCCCGGAGGTAGAATGTTTGCGAAGATTACTTTCACTGATCGTCGGTCGCGGACGATTTTCTTACTTTATGAGACGAACAGGCGAGGCTAGGAGGTGAGAATAGTTCAGCTGGGTAATAGAACGTGTTCTTGAACTTTCCGTCAGTTTTTCTTTATATCTCGGTTCTGCGATAGTGTCGTGGGAAGCGGTGATAACGTCGGCTGAGTCCCGGTCGTATTTCATTGGTAGCTGTAAAAGGTTCTTGCTCAACTATGAAAGAGATGTGAATGTCAGTGGTCGTGAGCAGGAAATTAAGGCTCGTAAATATAGAGAACTAAATGATAGTAGAAAATTATTTTCTTAAAAATGTACTACACTTAAATGTTTGGAAAATCTAAACACAAAATAAACCTTTTTCAATATACCATTAAGGTTTAAAATATCCTTAAGGCTACAATACCCAGGTCTCGAAAGTACCCTCATAAAAGGAATAGTTTCCAATTACCAAAAAATGTACAGTCAGCCGTCAAAAAACGTAACCCTTTTTGTGGTTCGATCGAAATAAAACGAGGCGGCCGCTTTGCCAGATTCAAGCTATAGTTAGGATCCGGCCGCTACGTCGCATTCAAGCACAAAATGGAAAACCCGGAAAGGTACCCCAAGGACCGAGTGAGGCTCTTTATGTAAATTCGCAGTGTACAAAAGGTGGAGTAATGTGAAAGAGAGATTGGGATTCTCCGTTTTCACGCTCCGACGTTGAGCCGAACTAAACTCGATCGACACAATTTAGAAATAAAAATTTTACCGTTCCGGAACTGAAGATAAACACGTCGAAACTCAAATATGGGAATTAAGTCAGCTCCCGGACAGAGACGCCCTCTGTCCGGGAGCCGACTTAATTCCCATTGAACAATAACAATATGTACTGAAAGAATATTTATTACAACCCTGTGTCTTTAAAAAACTATGATTGAGCTTGTAAAAGAAAATTTTTCTCACATGATTTCATCCACAGGCGTACGAAAAGCGTTTTCCATATCGAATTCCCTGTTAAATGAAACATTCAACCAATCAAGTTGTCCATGTAAACAAACCAAAATAGTACCGGAATCCTCCACCAAAATAGGGCCAATAAGTAATCGTAGCAAAATAATTGTAATAGACCACCAAACGTAGCCAAGGGACCACAAGTTATGGAACGGACTGTAACTGCGTATATCGGTATCGAAATGCTCCCGATGGACGACCGTTATAGATACCCGGTCCTGGCCGTAATATAATAAACTTAGTTTACGCTATCAGTTGCTTGGATTAAGTTGCGTAATCGTTTATAACAGTAGGATGGCAATTTATAAATAAAACGCTTCTTGAAAAAAGAAATAGACTATTTCAGCTTTTAGATTTAGGCCCGTCATAAGTAATAACAGCCGCACGGGTCGATCCATCAGGTTAAGCTACGCTTGCCGGGGTTGGTCCGTGAATGGGTATACAGAGACTCTTCCGAAAAGCACGTTAAGCAGTTGGTTCCGGCTGTCATACGTAGATCTTTGGCTGTCGTTACGGGTCGTCAGAAGCCCGAAAGTCTGACAAGCAGTCTTACCAAGGGGTATCGTATTACCCAGTTACTGGGTTGTCGAGGTCAGATAGGCAGTCGCTCCATATAAAATACTGGTATTCAGATGCATCCGGTTAGACTGGAAGCCGACCCCAACATAGTTGGGAAAAGGCTAGGCAGATTGATCCACGACGCGACGAAAAGTCTTTTTTCTGCGTACCTGTGACAGGTATATGATTATATATATGTTTTTTTAACCGAGATCATAATATTGTCACAGTGAGTAACAAGAAAATTCAAAAATAGCAGTTGTGTTCAACGAGATAAGTAAGCCTGACATTTAATATAATACAATCGACAGTTCTATAGAATTTATAACCATTCTTATTTAGCTCTTAAAATAGAAAGAAAAATAAACTGTCCGAGATACATTTACCTACAGTTACATTTGAGAAATAAAAGGTTTTCGTTTCAATTAATAATTGAAACTTATATACTATTTTTGTTTAAGCATAGTGGTACATTTATTTATTTAATATTAGGCTCTTCAACAATGAGTACACTATTACTTTACAATTTGTACGTTGCAAACTTAAGTCTAAGCGCCTCATTACTTAAAGAAAAGCACAACATGCACTACATTATGCGCAGATAATAACACAATAAAACATTAAGCAAAATAATTATGACTTTAGGGTTTCGTATCTCAAAACAAAACGACACCAAATATAAATTAATATCATTTAAGCGGTCATTTGTATACATACATTTATGTCACATTTTCTGATACTCATAAAACCTATAAAATACGTCTCGTTGACCCAACAACATGTTTGGCAAGAAGTAAGGTCTTACAGTACAAATAAAGGAAATAATCCGATTTTTTAAATTCTGTAATTAAAAACTCATATTTGTAGATGGAGCATCGATCGTTATGAAGGTTGATGAAAGAGGGAACATTATTGGGTAGAACTGCTATGGAAATTTGCCTTTTGAAAGAAAAATTAACTTAGCAGTCAAGAAAACTACAAGTCGGATTGATCCTTGATCTGACTTACCCTTTTGTTAGTTGGTCGGGGTTATAGTTAGATACGGAGCAATTGGTGCACGAGTTAGACACGCACTAGCCACACGCTGCAATTCGTGCTTTTTGCAAAGTTATTTTGTCTCTACTTATAGTCTAGCCAACGAAAGTTGATCCTGAAAACAAGCGCGAAATTTAAAAAAAAAACAAGATTGTTTGTCCCTAAACATAATGCGATAATCCGTGTTGATAATTGAAATTTAATTTCATTTAAATAAAATAAAATTTCAAGTATCAACACGTGTTATCGCACTACGTACAGGGGTAAATAGTCTTGTTTTTTTAAAATTTCGCGCTTGGTAAGGTCACCTATAAATTATTTGTGTGTTAACTTTTATAACGATTTGTCATCAGAGAAACCGACCGAAACGGCAAGTTTCATAATACCTATTTCTTTAATAACCAAATAACCTGATAAAATACTTTTACCCAAAATATTTTCTTTTTTAACATTCAATATCCCTATAAAATTATAGTCTGTAAAAGCTCCGATAACTCACTTATTTCACAAGCAGACGATAGGAACTCGAATATAATTTACTAAACCTGCTACAATCCACTACATCGGCATATATATCGCAATCTATATGTGTACAACTATAGAACTCCGTCTAACTCCGGTAACTTGAAATTTAGCGCGTTCTCCAGAATATCGGCACCCTACCGTGATTGGCAGCGAGATAATAATATTATTAATATACTCGTGTATAAGCGTCTTAATGCTCCTATGCCTACTTGTTTTATCGCTAAGGGGAATTGTAAAATAATAATATTAAGTGAGATTTGAATACTATAATATCATTTTGGAATTACGTTGTTTTAGTAATAAGTTTTGTAGCTTAATCCGATTAGTTTTAATAACTAGGGGATCTTAGGTGCATGTAGCTAGGCGGGTACTAATGCCTAATGACCGCGTGATCAACTTTACTTAGCCCAACTCCTAATAATTGCATAGGTAGGTAGGTAATAGGTAATACGGGCTGGTATTCGCAACTCCACGTCAAAGCGCGTATTTTGCGTACGGATAATTGCCTAAGACAGGATTTCAGTAATGATTACAAATTATCAACACTGACGTCAATAGGATTCTGGGCCTTTTTTAATAACTGATAATGCGACGTGAATAGATTAAGTTAAGATAAGCGGCAGATGTTAGTAGATGAGTAAATAATATATTTTGTCAAAAAATTGTCACATTTTCACATCAGGTGCTGTTAATAAAGCAGAAAATGTATGAAATATACTTGAAATATTGTCGGATTGTCGCCTGTAACCTGTTGCCTATTGTGCCAATGTTATATAATAGGCCCTAAGATCTCTTGCTATGTTACTTTGCCGAGGCTAATGAAAAGTGTTTCAAGAAGTGTGTGCGATATGGGCTTTAATAAAACGTCTCCTTCAAAATTGACATTCAAGAATAATTTGTACCACTCATCAAGCATGAAATTTCAAGTGAAATCCGAACGACAATGTTTCGAGAAACACAAGTATTAGCGGTTACTACCTTTGTTCCCAAAACAGAACAGTAGTTCTCATCTTGGTGATAGTTGAAGCGACACATCAAGTTTGAATATTTGGCTCGAATTGGACAGCTGAATCTAAAATGGGTAACTGTGTGGTCTTGTTTCGTATGAATAAGCTTGAGTTGGTAGTTACCTCGTTATAGGCTTAGTAGTACCTACGTCATCAACTTACTGTTGAAACTTAATACCGAACTACTAGCATTAAGAATTTATACCTAATACCGCTAAGCCTTATATCATTATAAATTAAAGTCACTTTTCTTGTCTGTCTGTGTGACCGCGTTGTTTTTCTAAACTACGCAACGGATTTTGATACGGTTTTCACGATCATTTAGAGAATTTATTCTGAAAGGTTTATGTGTATAATACATTAATATATTGGCACTTGAGGCTCTTGGGCGGCTTTGAAACTCTGACAGGTTAGTCACTAACCACACGAAAAGAAGAAGATTCGTTAATATTTAAATAGGAAATAATAAGGAAAACTCAAGATTTTGTTAAGTCGTTTCTCAAACCGTGCGAAACAGGGTGGGGTCGCTAATCTAATATAAGTAGAAATGGTTTGCCTATTTATAGGTAGTTCACACCTACACAATACCGAGATCGCATTCAATATCACATATTTGAAATAGCTACAAATTTTGAATAATATCATCTACTGTGTTCTAATAATAAGGTCCTCAGTCACCACAAAAATAGAAAACAAAGTCATCAGAATTTGTACTTTCCATTAGGATAATTGGAGGCGATAAAATACAAATACGTTTTAATTGCCACATACTGTGGGCAGCAAGGAAACCCACAAATTAAATTAAGTGCGTCAAACGACTGTTATATGATAATATAAATAAAGCTTAATAATCTTGGGAATGTGATGTAATGCTGACGTCACGGAACGACAGATGACGTGAGCCTCAAGCGACGTTCTGTCAGCGGATATCACGGATCCCTACGCGTAATATAAGCGCATATTACTCCTACGTTGTATTCTGTCATTCTGTTTCGGATATTTGGATATCAATACTCTATAATTGTGTGTTGCGTCATCGTTTTGTAGGTGCGTTGACTTTATGTGGGCTGGTTAAAATGCCTATTGGCATTTCTTGTGCCTTGTGCCACAAGAGATGACAAAAAAAGTGTCTGGTTCCGTTAAAGGCAAGTCTTCAGGTCTTCTTCTACAATAAAAGAACCTTCACGATACTTCGGCACGCCTGGTACCTTGCTGGCTGACTCTTGTGTAGCTTGTGCCGACACACGATAAAAGTAGTAATAGTAATAATATATTGGAACAACGTGGAATTTCCGTATCACACTAGTTTCAAAATAGATCAAGTTCATCAAAGATCAAGATTCAGTTGCTAAGTTAGAATTTTTTGTCAACTCAGTAATCCTTTGGCACACAATTTTGCCTCGATATTGTAATTTTAATCTCGACAGAAGAAAAACATATATCACGCAATTTCTTTTGCACATGTGTTACAGATTTTCATAACGTATTTGGAGCCTGTTTTATTGCTACGCTTAAGAGCCTAGACCTAAACGTAACCCAAATACTGAGTTATTAGACTCTAGAACATAGTTGCTAGGTTTATTACCAGGGTCAGTCTTAGAGAAACTGAAGCTTTCTGCTCATTAGAAACATGGTATCTTTTGTTCTGATAAACGATTTTTTTTCTTTCTTTTTTATATTTAATTATATTAGGCATTTCTTTTTGTTATGTTCCGTTATTGTGATTTTTTTTCAGTATCCACCACAAAACACTCGAAAAAAATATGGCCAATGAGGCATAATTTCGATTGAAAAATAATACTAACCACCATCATAAATAAAATACGACCAAATTATGATAGGCCTAAGTATTTTATGGAGGAAATATATTAACGTAATACATTTTAAATGAATCTTCTGGATAAGTAATAAAAATGACTCGCATTTATTTAGATATAAATAAGACTTTAGTCTTAGATATAATAAGGCTGTATAAGAATGAGCTTAAAGGTATTTATAATAACAATAATATTTTCCTACGAAATGTGTTACTTTAGGAAAAGTCATCTTTGTGTACTGTAATATAAAATATTAGACCTCTAGTTTTATGTATTGTTTACCTTAAAATATCTAAAAGGGATGTACGAAACAAACTGATACTGATAGTCCCTTCTATTTAAAATCATTGGATGGTCAGATGATTTTAACTGTTGTGTTTAATGCTGTATAATAATTAAGAGAAACATTTTGGAAGATACTTTCATTATCATTAAACTGTTGAGGATTGCTTAGTACGTAACGTATCTATTTGTGTACTTATTTTTCTGTTCCTTTCTTCTTATCTGTATAAATGTGTGTGTATAAATGTTTAAATAAATTAATAATAGACATACCGACAAACAAGCTGTTCCATTTCTTATATCGCAATAACTAAATTCTCTCCTCTATGTAAAACCGAAGAAGAAAAAATGCTTTGTTCTAAAACTGTCATCTGTACCTCCCCTTCCCCCTTAGGAGTTGATATTATTTTTTCAAAGGATATTTTATTTTCAGTGAAGGCCCAACGAAATAAAGGAGAACGCTTTCATTTCAAGGAAAATAATAATAGCTGCTTTTTACCTGTCATCGATGTCTGTTCTTGATTATACTTTTGTTATGCTGAAATCTTTTGCTTGTATTTTGACGATGGCGATGTGAGATTAGGAGGTATTCCACTCAGAGCACTGATTTCAACAGAGCTTGTCCGAACCGCACCTGAATATTTCCACTAACCGCACTGAAATAAAATTTGGTACCATTACCTAGTTTTTATATGCCAATAGAGAACTATTCCGTTCTGTGCTTTGTGTCTAGCAGTGTTATTTTCAATTGCCCATTAGACATTTTACTGACAGTCCACTCGCCCTATTGCATGGGACTCAAACGTAAACGTAAGGCGCCACTGTGTCTGCCTTCTGATTCCTTCGGGGAATACAGGCGTGATTTTTTGCGGATATGTTTGTTCGGGTTGTGATTTTTTTGGAGGTAAAGCTGGCTGTTCGAATTGACTAAGTGATTCTTAGTCAGTTTTGAACAGCACCAAAGAGTTTAAGGAGTTTATAGGGATCCTGAGCCACGTAAGTATAGTCACGACGCTGAAATTGACCATGAAGGTTTTGAATATTGGATGCTGTTGCTTGTGACTTCTAGCGTTCTCCAAGTTGTAGACTTGTTTAGCTTACTCACAAGCTAACCCAATACATTATCGTTGCACAGCTTTGAATAGAACCGCAACATTTAGTATTTATGGCAGTTTGAAGTCTCAGGCTAACAACAGGTTTCTCAAACACGTGTTTGGTAAATATCTTGATGACGTTAGAGAATAGGTGGTTGGTCTAAGGTTTGTGCATTTGACGGTCGTTGCTGAAACAAATACATACCTAATGAATACATGAGAAGACTGCACTTATAAGCTGCCATATCTTAGAAATGCAACGGAAGATGATGATACTAGAATCACCCCACAAAACAAAAACAGAAGTTGAACAAGTAGGCAAGTCAAGTTACACACCCCCAAATATTCTGGTCATTACAAGAACATAAGCGGAGTAATAATAATATCATCAAAATTTCTGGTTGAAAGTTCTCCATATCACACTATTATTACAGCAATGCTTGTAATGTTAAAACTGTACACAGTATCGTAAACATGAACGATAAACAATGTGAAAGAATGATAGCGGAGTTGAATGCTGGCTTGACGAACCCGCATTCTGATGTGGCTTATGTTTATTTTCGATTTCACTTCACTTAGTATACGCGAGGAGGGTTATAAGATTAAATTTGATGAAAACAGATGAAACGTAAACATTTTAATAAGAAAATTGGATGTCTTGCGTCAATTTTCAGATGGAGATGGGGTTTTTTAATCGGTTTTTGATAAAAAAGGTTAAATGTAATTTTTGAATAAAATTCTTATATAAATTGTGTCTCTCGTTAAAACGAAATATACCTAAAAAGAGTACCTATTTTTTTATAATTATGATTGTTTACTTCAAATAATTGTTATTGCAAAGTTTTCATTAACAACGATTGTTCTCTTTCTAATAATATCTACTATTCTTTACTGCCTCGTTGGTCCAGTGATTGCAAGCGCCTCTACTGAGTGGTCTGGGTTCGAATTGTTTATTCGAAAAAAAATCAGGTCAGGCAAAATGTACACATAAATAATATTTATGTAATAATCCGCCATTAGGGGTACGGCACTGTCTCCCCTTAACACAGGCTAAATTCTAGTCTATCTAGGAGAACAGAACTTCACCCATCTTTATTGTAAAGTTGTACCTAAAAATTACATATAAGCATCATTTGTAAACTTTGCAATCCCATTTTAAAATAAACTTTGAATTTTTGAATTTTTTTATTGGGTTTTCCATCTGGAATTTTTCAGTAGTAGCCCAAAGCAGAAATGTGGTAGGTGCACCTCTGCCCTTCGGGGAATATAAGCGTGATGTTGTTTATGCTATGTTATAATTATCTCCTCTTCATAATTTTTTTAATTTCTGTCTCAAGTGAGAAATAACTACTTTTCTCCGTGAAATTCTCTTAATTTTTACGTATACTGTACTTATTGCATTATTATCACACATAAACCCTTATGTGTGATAATAATGCAATAAGTACCGTGACATTAGTTTACAATACGTAACGCATCAGTAGATACGTCAGTTTCCGCAAAATGTATCTGCGTGCTCTTTGTGCTACATTGTTTTTATTTTATGGTGTTGTGTTATGTAAGTTATTGTACAATTGAACTAAATATTAAATAGTGATCCTTCCTTTATTAAACTATTATCTCTTTTTTAAGGTGAAAATAATAAACAAACTTCTAAGAAAGCACTGACCATACTTGCGTATTTACAAGGCTTCAAACCAGGTCGAACCTTGAAAATTCCAGCATTTTTAATATCTCCTATAATAATTGTGCCTAAAGTAAATAAAGAACACAGTGGGAATGATCAAGCAGGCAGCAGTGATGTAAACTTCGAAGAAAATAGTGCAATATTACAGAAAATTATACCAGTGCGAATTATAATCAACGGCACTGAAGCAAATGAAGATAACAATGACATTGAAGTGAGTTTCAGGCAAGCATTAAATAGAGGAAGTCTTGGCAAAAGCGACGTGAACGAAAACAAAACAAATGAAACTATGCACAGCGATGGAATGGTTGCAAACAATACAATAGAAAACATTATTCAAGAAAATAAAACGGCAACACTTGATACAACCACTACAGCAAATCATAGACTCCAGAATGTTACAGAACTTACTACTACTGAAGCTAGTGGACAATACCCAACTCCAATCTATAACGATCAAGTTGTAAACACAATAACAATAACAGACGGACCACCAAACTCTTTTTTGCTACCACCTTTACTAGACGAAGAATGGAAAAACTTCACAGTAACTGCCAATATAAATATAACTAGAGAAAATACCACCGGAGTCATAGGAAATTCAGACAATACTACTTTATCTCAATCAGTAAATGAGACTGACAGTACAATAAAAGGTCCCTATCCAGCTGCCCTGTACCACAATGCGGAGATTGATCAGGTATCAATTACGACAAATTCTTATACAAATGAATCACCTTTGCCTCCGCCACGAGATGATCGATGGAGGAGCTTCTCTTCATTGGGGAAAATGTTTTCGACGTCGAGTGAATTTAGGCCATTAGCAGGTTTGTATTACGACGGCTTTTTACATAGACCTCTGCCTAATAGGAACCCGGGTTTTGTTCCGTACAATCAATACTTTCTTAATTAGCTGATAGGTTTATAATATATTATGTCTTTTCATTGTTTCTTTTAATACATATAATTACAGACTATTTGTCTGCTTTGACATAATTTATATTTATTAAGCTTTACTTCCAGTTTATTTTTTAAACATTGAATAAAGTTATCAGATTCACCAAGCTTAGTTTCAAGAAAACTAATATTTTGCCTAATAATTATTAACTGACACTATCCCTCACTAAGTTGAACTCAGACACGCACAAACAAGGACTGAAAATCCTTGCATGTTATTCGATAAAGCAGAAATCGATATTAATATTCATTGAACACTTGCAATATAAAAATAATCGATTGAGTTGCTCCCTAACTATGTATATGACAACGTTCTCACATTTCGAACAGCGGCAGCATCATAAAATTCGAACAATGCCGGTAACTACTGCAAGGCTCTAAAATTGGTATTGTCAGTACATACTCGTAAAGCAAGCATCGGCTTTTGTATACCGAGTCATGTGTGTAACATTGTTACGTGAAGATCGGCACTAAATTAGTGCGGCTTTATTGCTGGTCGCAACCCGATCCACTTTTGTACGTTTCGTGTTTTAGAATCAATAAAATTGTTTGAGGTTATAGCTTCATTGGAGTCGTAATATTTTGGTTATGTTTTTGAAAACACCGAAGCCTCTAATAATGTAGATGGTTATATTTTTGCGCTTTGATTAAGAACTTAAAGTTTGGAGTGCAATAGCTCGTATCTAAACTTGCTACGTCCATTACCAGTTTGACAGCATCGCGGATGCCTTAGCCAAAAATAGACTATTAGCCTCGCTAAATGTGCCATCAATGTACTTTTATCGACAAAGTATGAAGTCTTTCCGTTCTATATTGTCTGTTTGTGTTACATAAAAGAATCTATCTATCTAAAATAGTATTGACACCAATCTTTTTACAGCAAAAAACTGCAATTATTGTTAATATTTCTACTTTTATATCATTAAAGTAGTGATGTTGCTGCCTGGTTGGTACACGATGAATTTTTTACAATACGAACATACTTTTAGTGTGGCTAAAAAAGACACGAGTCTTTTTTAGCCACACTAAAAGTATGTTCACCTGGCAGCAAAAATAAGAGCCCACAGGTGACTTTCAGAACATTTATTATTCACCTGACAAAGTCACTCGCCATTGGAAGTTTCCTGTAAAATGTACTCGAGAACGAAGTAGATTTTCCTTTAGTGTTATTGTTACGACAAGAAAGGAGCGACGATCGATTCTCCGTTTTATATGAATTTTATGTTGTAATCTTTCTTTGCGTCCTTCATTATTGTTTTTTACTTTTTCGTTATCTTTTGTTATCATTTAAAAATCTTCTTCGTCAATCAATATAATTATGAAGGTGCAAATGTTTCCTTTATTTACGGACTCAAAGTCACAAAATAAACATTCGTTAGCCGTTTACGGCTACACAGTCAAACCTGTTGAACTTTTGAATGGCGACTGTTTGAAAACTATAATATCGGGTGCAGGGTACTGTGTTATCGTTTCCGGATATTGCCATCACGGAAGTTGCTTGAAGGCCTTTTTTATCACAAAACATGGATACGTAGATTAATACTCTAATAATCACCATGTGAAATTCATTTTGTGTTGTTCGATATCGCGTAATTTCAAGCAACCGTTTGAGTATACTTCTGGACCATGCTTATTGTAACTATATCAAAATACTTTTAGCTATCGCTAAAGAAACCTTCAATATCTCTCAGTCAACTTTTACCTGAGGGACCATCGACGTGACTTGTTCCTGGCTGGAAACCTTATGCTCTCTAATTTAAAGCAAACTTAGTGAAGGTCTGTTATTAAAATCTTATCAGTGGACTTTAATTGTCTTTATAATGAGGTGGACCATCAATATTCAAAGTAAGTATTTGTCTCTCCAAACAGTCCCTCGACAAATCGCCGCCCAGAATAAGATATTAGGGGACAAAACTTCACGCATTGACCCCTTTTTAAAGGTTAATGTCTTGCGCCTCCCTTCACGACACCTGAATACTAATCGTGAAACGTTTTTTGTTCAGGTTTTGTCGCTCAAGGATGTGGTTTATTTAAGTACTGATTTCTAAAACAAAATGTTTACTTACTGCAGTTATCAGGCAACAAAGATACGAAAATATTATGTATACTAAGTTTATAATTATTATTATCTTCCTCCCATGTTACTTGAGGTTGGCGCATCACTTTTTCTTCTTCCACCTTTCGCTTAGTTAAAGTTGAAATGTTGTATTCCTACTTTAACTGGTTCGTTAGTTAATAACACTATACTTACCTATTTTTTATTATTATGCACAGACAGATTATTTTCAGTCAGAAATCATTTCGTATTACTTCACCTTGACTAGTGACTTATCGTTAGAAACTTAAGCTAGCGTTCTAACTTTTTTAAGTTCTAAAAACCCAACCAGTACAAGTTTGAGTTCTCGCCGAGGTTTCCGTGGCAGTAAAAGGAAATTCATTTGTACTTTCGAGGAACCAATGTTCTTTTACTACAAAGTATTTTAGGTACGTAATTACTAACATCAAGTTTATAAAAGTTTTACTACACGAAACTAATGCATTCTCTGGTGGAAAATATATTTTCTGGGCTGCACTTATTTAAAAATATATTTCGCTTTTTTAAAGAAAATTACAATGAAAAATTAATTTAATTTTACGTGTAATTAGAAATAGATTTTGGCTAAAAATAGTATAATAATGCTCTACAAATTACGTGATTTGTTACCCTGTAATAATTTCTGGGAACATCGGATAATTACTGATGAGATTAAATATTTTTAGTTTGTCACTGGTGTTGTACCTTCCTATGAAGTAATTCATTGGTAAACTCTTATAACTGATCATTGATACTCGAGACATTGATAATATTCGTAGTATTTTATCGTTCTAATGTCTGCATCATAAATACTAAGTTAATCAATCTCATCTACTTCTAAACCTAGACCACTCTCTAGCACCACAACTCGACTCGCCTCCCGCATGCAGTCCACTCCAATAAAAAAGTACTCAATCTAAAACACTCGCTGGAGTTAACTTAGAAAATAGAAAAAATCAAGCGCAATTCTAACACAGAAAATATATTCGCAATCTTCTAGTTTTCATTCGACGTAAAGCCAATCGGTTTCGAACACAAAAATTGCTACATTATGTGCTTAGTGCAAAGCCACGCACACAACAAAGTATGTTCTAATTTTGAACCAGTCGCTGTTGGTAAGCGTATTCTGACTGCAGTATTCAGAGCGAATTTTCTCGAATATTCTCAACTCGTTTATTGTTGGCTACCTGCATTTTCCCCTTAACCTTTTGGCGCTTTATTGCTGCGTATCGCTTAAATCTGTTGCTTTAGTTCGGGGTCTACTGCTTCCTAACGTAGTATGTGGAATGTTGCTACATTTTTGTTGTAACCTTTGATCTTTACGTCAATATGTATTGGAGGAGAGTTGTTTGTTTGTCTTTCAATATTTGTCTTTCAATTATTTTCCACGTTGAATAGAAATAGTCTGACCGAGCCTTTCTGATTTGGATCAGCATGTGTAGACTTCGCATTCCACTGAATCCCTTTAGGCATTGGTGTTATAACTCTGTTGCTGTTTCATCTAAAGGAAAATTGCTTTTCCTGTTACATAATTTTGTTTCTTAAAAAGAACATACTTATTACATACATAAGAAACTGAACACAATATCTTATGTAATAATTGACGAAAAGACACTTAACGAAGCCGAAAGTCACTTGTTACGTTGTGATATTTTTTTTTGTTCTGGGCCATGCTTGGGAACCTTCTGGTTACGGAGATATTTAAGGTCAAAGCAAGTCTTAAAGGTTATAACACACAAACCCTGAAACGGAATGTGAATATGCACCCATAAACAGAATGTTTTGCGTGCGTTACGTTGCGCATCTACTATAAGACGAGGGGGAAATCAGGAATCCTTTTACTTTAGTAAATATGTAATATTATATACCTTTCATTACGATGTTTCCAAGTCTTTTAAATTCTCATGCTCATTCATGAGACCATAACCTGATTCTCTCTTCATGGTTAAGCAATGTCTGGTCAGAGGTAATAATATAAGGTGTAACCTCATATGTTTACGAGCTTCCCCTGCGATTTATGAGCTCGTTAAAATATTGATCACAGTGATTCCCGCGAGATGGCGTTAGCAATTAAAACTTTCTGATGCTTTGAGAAGCGTTTGTCTATGACGTCATAAATGTCAAACTAGATGGCTATTATTATTGGAGTTGCTAGACTAGAAAATTGTATATTCTTTTTGTCTTGAGAGAGTACTAGCTACCCCGCTAATGCGGTGCAGTGGTGCAATGGCGATATGTCAAAACATCATGATTTTTTGATTTTAATTCTTCTTGGGTGCACTTGCATAGAACAAAGAAAGTAATAGTCGGTGGATTAACAGTCCTCAACACTTAGAATTGTCTAAGACGCGAGTCCTCTGCGAGTTGGCTTCGGCCCCTCGTACGCTTTCCAAAGGTCTAGGACCCCGGGTCCCGAGATCTGTCAGTCATGGTAATATCATAATAATAATAATTACCCCGTACATTAAACCGTGTAACATAAAAATACTTTACACATAAAAGTATAGAAATAAATGCTCATGATAGTGAAAACCTCATTCAAATCCATTGTGCAGTTTGGTCACACAGACATACACGAATAACTTTGTTTTATTCTTTGTACTCTTTATTCATTGGTCGTAATCATTTGGACAACCAATCACCGGACAGCACTACATTCGATTCTAAATTTACAGTCTAATCAGAGATTACATCGCAAATCGTATGCAGCAAATACTCTTGATAGTTTTAGCATTTCCATGCAATAGAGTATAGAGATCCTGTTGGGGTGAAGCCGGGGCTATTTTTCTAATGAACTTTTCAGCTTTAGATGGTTTTTATAGTGCACCGAACAATATTAACTGAACAGAAAGAGCTGCGGAAATTAGATTCGGTAGCGGAAAACAAGAATATGAAAACTGTCTCTAACTAGCTACCAAGTTGGGTTCGATTGGCAGTTAGATCAAAATTATATTATATGTTCGAAAATTTTCAGGTTTTCAAAACCATAACCCCAAGCAGACACAAGCTAAAAAATGGGTGTACCCCATTATAGCGAAGTTCGTTACAGCAAAGTACGTTACAACGAAAGTACGTTACAGCGAAAAACGTTACAATGAAAGTACGTTAGTGCGATATACGTTACAACGATAATACGTTATTGCGATGTACGCTACAGCGATAGTTCTTTACTACGATGTACGTTACGGTGAATGTACGTTATTGCGATGTACGTTACAGCGAAATTTTTACCAATGCGAGGTACGTTGTCGCGCGTCTTTACTGCGGTGATTGCAGTTTCGATAACACGCTATAATGCGATCTTGGTCATGTAGGAGGGTTGCTGATACTGGTGATAGTGCATAGCTAGACCTAGCTAGCTAGTGGGTAGCTGGTGGTAGTGGTAATTATAATTGCATTAAAAGAATAATAATAAACTCAACATAAACAAAATTTATTTAAGCAGACAAAAACAATACCAACAAACTCTAATACGTATCTAGATCGCACACTAGGTACTTAATTTTTAATCTATATACATAAATATAAAATACAAGGGTGAGTAACTGATCTATTAACGCACAGCGCCACTTAACGGATTGGGCTAAAAGTTGGCACACAGATATGTAATAGGACGTAGGCACCCATTAAGAAAGGGTTTTTGGAAATTCGACCATTAAAAGGGGGGAAAAGGGAGGATTTCGTTTGTATGAAAAATCGTATTCCTTGAGTTAACAGATTTGAAACTTGGCACGAATACTTATCTAAGTAAATAAGTGTAGGTACGTAGGTACAATAGCCGGCAGAAGGAAAAGTATACGTTTTTATGTGTTATCTATGTACATTAAGTACTACCTAGTGTGCGATATAGTATCAGCAACCCTCCTACATGACCAAGATCGCATTATAGCGTGTTATCGAAACTGGAATCATCGCAGTAAAGACGTACGACAACGTACGTCTCATTGGTAAACATTCGCTGTAACGTACATCGCAGTAAAGAACTTTCGCTGTAACGTACATCGCAATAACGTACTTTCGCTGTAGCGTACATCGCAATAACGTACTTTCAGTGTAACGTACATCGCAATAACGTACTTTCGTTGTAACGTTTTTCGCTGTAACGTACTTTCGCTGTAACGTACTTCGCTGTAACGAACTTCGCTATAACGGGGTACACTCCTAAAAAATATATACATTGGCTTACTTATTATACTAAAACTAAAAAACTAAAAGGACTAACTAATATAAATATACCAATAAATATAAAAAACACCAATAAATATAAAAAAAACAATAAATATAAAACACCAATAAATATACCAATAAATATAAAAAACAAAGGACCTATTATAATATTCCGCCGAAATAAGAAAATGAGCGCCTTCAAACCCAGCCGATACAAAATACCTCTCCGAATAATTCTTACATCTACATATCAGATGATAATGAAATCTAAGCCGCCAGATACGGCGAGCTCGGATTATTGAGCAACGTCAAGCCCACATCCTCAGCGCGGTATTACATATGATTTATTTTAAGGGGTGAGGTACTCAACATGCTCCCCAGATAACTTTTGCGCACCATTCATGTGTACCTAGCCTTGAATGTGAATGTTTGAAGAGTCTGTGATATGATTTATTGGTCTTAGCATATGGCTGCACGACCGCCTTTCATTTCTTACGCGGCGTATGAAATGTGAATGAGAAAGTAATATTTTTTTGTGACCGAAGTTTGTTCTATGTCTTCTTTACTGAATAGGATTATGAAAAGAATATCCAGGCGTTCTATAAATATATATTTCTTGGAAAGAAAATAAAAGAAAGTCGGCTGGCGTTGTATGAAGTGTCATGTTCAAACAATCTATATTTATATCAAGGAACAAAGGAGTTTTGTCTAAGTTACCGTCCCTAGATGGCGTTGAATATTATCACCAGCATCTTCCACCAACAAAAATAACGAATTCAGTGTGATGTTCAGCAATAAGCAGTTACCATAACACAGGCAAATCTTTGCATAAAGGAACACAAACACCGCGATTACTTCAAAATACAAGAATATTATACCCTAGATATTTTGAATGAGCAAAATGAGGTGAGTGAATGAATTTTATAATTACTTGTGCGCCACTCGGTCCCTTCGGCGGTTCCGGCCCAATGTAAAATTAATTTCTGTCTACACATGGTAGGTATTACACAGCTTACATTGGGTTACAAAGTGTGTAAACGGAAAGTTTGCGAAGAACATCCTATATTATTTGTTCGTTATACAAACAATGGATATTTTCTGAAAAGTTAATTTGAACCATTAAATAAATAACATAATATGGAAGAGTTTGTTATTACTGAACAAAAATATTCAGCTGACAGTACGAATTATCTGCCCAAAAATATTTCACGCAGTTTCGTTATACAAGTGGTAGATAATTGAATATAGTTTAATTATCTACCACTTCTATAACGAAACTGCGTAAGTAAGTTATAGTAGAAATTATAAAAAAAAAAAGGTATCAACAGCGTTCATCACAAACATTGTTTTTATCCCACACTGCTGCAAGTTAGCACCTGGGCGATGAGCTAAACATGTCGAAACACGTCACTTTGCAAGCTATGTACAGTCTACCATTTCAACCGTAATAGTTATCAACTTCGACATCAGCACTGGATGGGCAATGTGTTTCTGCCCGGCAGGAAAATATGGAAAAAATCCGGCATTTTGGGCATAAATTTATAACTGCCCAATAAATGCCCAATCGCAGGGCATAAAAATATGCAGTCGTTAAACGTGATTTAATATAGTTCTTCATGTAAAATAGTACTTATTAAAGAAATAAAAGAAGAAATGTCAATGATTGAACACATTTTTATTTTAAAATAATAACATTGTTTTACTTTTTCATGTGAAAATTAACAATATAATTTTTATATAAAAAATAGTAAGATATGTGCAGTGTGCTATGTGCGTGTGTGTATGTATGTGTGCATGATTTTATGAAATAAAACTATAAGGACTAAACAAACAATAAAACATAACTTTTAGCATTAATAGGAACAGCATTGTTTTAATAATCAACATCATTAATTTTAATTATAATAAACTATAGAACCATTGATGACGCCAGGAGGGTCTAATAATCAAACGATGATTTTTATTGTATTGTAGGGCCAATTACCCTAATCACTATCAGTATCGTATAATTGTTCGCTTAGATTTATGAATTGAATATCGTTTGATTGACGTGAAGTTGAAGCTACTGGTTCAATATCCTCCCATCTATCCTCGTTATATGAAGATTGCGTATCCTCCCGCATGTGACCTTCCGTGGCAGCATCATTCCATATAATATCGTCATCTGAGTTTTCCATGTCAGAACTTTCCGGAACAGTATCTTCATTGGAAAGACGACGAACGCTTTCACCTTTATTTAATAAATTCCAATTATATGATAAAAATGTTATTTTTGCCGCTCTTTCTGATGTGAGACGGTTTCTTTTGGCACTGTGTATAAATCCCTGCGTGCTAAAAGATCGTTCGGTGGCTGCAGATGTGCAGGGTGCTGTCAATATTCTCAGTGCAACTTTACTTAACTGACTTGAGCCACAAATCCCCTTCCACCACAAAATAGGACTTACGTTCTCAACGGCCTGCCAAATGAATGGTTTACTCCAGAATCCTTCTTTAGCTTTATACTGGGCTAGATTAGCAAGACAGTCAATATGACAGTGCTCGGCGAGATTACAGATGAATTCCATGGCTTCAGTTTCTTCCAATTGATTTAGTTCAATGCCTGCAGATTTAGGATCCAGCATGTAGGCCGCATAATGTATGGGTTTTATGCACTGTTTAATTCGTTTTTCAACTGAAGTTTTTATGTTCTCCTTGTTTTCATCGTCCAGCATTGTTATTGATGGTAACAAAAATTCTAATTTTGATTTCAGGTTTCTAAGCACCATAAATACTTCATGTATGTTGAATTCATTGCCTTCCAGTTTGAATATACTATCTGCTACAGGCTCAAGAACACTAATGCACTGATCTAACATGGACCAGAAATCTTCATCTAAAAGTGTAGATTTAATATCGGGCGTTGGTTGAAGGTTCTCATTAACAGCTAAAGTCTGTAGTGCAGCTTTATTAATTTTAAGACTTTTCAATGCACTGACATGACTGCCCCATCTTGTCTTGCAGGGTAATTTTAGACTCTGACTAGAGCTTTTTCTTTTCTAATTCTACTTAATAAAGCACTTAAGACTTGACTTTTTTTAATATTTTTAATAACATCTGTTGAGAGATCTATGAAACCTTTAACTTCGGGTGGTTTTAGAAAATCAAAGCATAATAAATTCAAAGTGTGAGCAGCACAGTTCAATGGCACAATATGGGGGTATTTATTTTTTATCATTTCGAATGATTTTTGAAGATTTCTTGCGTTGTCTCCAATAAGGACCACGAATTTATTCACCCCATAAGATTTCATGACTTTTTCAGTTTCACAACTTAAATACTCGCTTGTGTGCCGATTATCAAGTGTGTTCAAACTCTTTATGAAAACAGGCTCTGGCTTGGATATTAAAATAATTATAATGCCTTCATTGCAAACATCAGTCCAGCCGTTGCACTGCAAGTGAAGGAAATTTGATGCTTTTAAATCATCACTGATTTCTTTGTTCATCTCTTTATAAATTTTGTCTAAATATTTAGTAGAAACAGCCTTTCTACTGGGCAATTTAAAATTCAATTTTTCAAAAAAAATTACCCACAGTGGGTGTTCTACCATTGCTAGAGGCGTTCCAGTAATAAATAGAGCCTTTGCAAATTCTTCTCTTAAATCACTAATATTTTCTGTCGATGTATTCTCCAAGTTCAATGAACTGGTTGTGTTTTCTGGTGTTAAGTCGGGTTGTAACTTATTGACTTCTTTAATTTGGTTTTTTACTGCTTGTGGACATTTAAAGCATGTCAAAAGATGTTTCTGCATTTTTGTTACATGTCCCTTTTTATAATGCTTTTCGCAAAAAGAGCACTTCACAGAATTGTCTGGTAATTGATGATAGTACCGCCATATTCTCTGATTTTTTAACCTTCCCATAGCGCTAAAACAACAATTTTTTTTTTTAAAACAACAAATATTTTTAATTTAGTGCTTATTACTTAATTATGAGTAAGTTTATTTGTTGCTTATTTTACACCACTTTCACAAACACAAAAATGTATTACCTATTTTTATTTGAAATTTCTTAAAGAAACGCTTACCTTACAAGTAGCGGTAAATAAGCACAGATTTTAAAAACTAATATTTACATAAATTGGATAACCGGAGGGCGCGAATAGAATAGAATATGCGTGCGGTATCTGAAACTGACACAGGTAAAATGACTATCAACAAAATGGCGGCGCGGCGTGGTGCGTGTGCGCATCCCTCACCCCGCACCCCTCACGCCGCACTCGTCACTTGGTGCAAGTGATTTGTACCGGCGCTGCGTAATTTGTAACATGTATACCATTAATATGGTTCCTTAAGACATATTTTAAATAAAATGCAATTTAATTAATACAATTATATATGTAGATACCTAAAACAACTAACCATTACAGTGTACGCATCTCTTGCCCCGCACCCTTCTCACGATGCAAGTATTTTTATGCTGCCGCTGGGTAATTGGTAACATTTATGTTCGTAAACATGGTTTTGTAACAAATAAATTTAAATAGAATGGGCAAATTCATAAAAATAAAGCTTTAAAGAATTAACTATAACTTAACTCAATAAATTAAGCCAGCTTCCAAAGCTAATATCAATTTCGTAAATTAATTTTGAAACAAAAAATATATGCCCAGATAAATGCCCAAGGGCAGAAATTTATGGGCACTTATTAGGAATTTATTCAATTTGCCCAATATGCCCGGGCATTTGCCCATCTCTAGCACTGAAATATCTTCAAATTTAAATTCATATCTTCTGGCGAAAACTGTCCTATGAATGACCTACTACTACTTTCACATCAATCAACTCAACCTAACGAAGTCCATTGCTCGACTTAGCCTCTCCAAGGTTGCACCGCAACACCCTTTTTCTTTTTGGAGTGTGGCAAATCATCAAATGATTCTTCTCCCGCTCTGTGCGGAGCGGGAGGGCGTCTCAGACTTTTACTGATTAAAACCCACCCGCGTTACTTCAGGTGCCTGTTGCCAAGGGCCCCGGTAGCGCCACAACACCCTGTCCTCCGCCTTCCGCAAACAGTCTGTCCCAGCCACCTTTTTAAGGTAGTCGGCCATCTAGCTGGGGGACGTCCCACACTACGCTTGCCGAAACCCGGTCTTCACTCCAGGTCTCGTCTGCTCATCGGTCCTTCGACAAACATGGCACTGCCACTTCAGCTTGCAAGCTATGTCGGGAACTCCGGTTCTCTCCGGAATCAATATATAGTAGATTTATGATATTTCAGTTTAAATGCCAGCACTATTCCCTGAAATATGTGAAATAAAAGCCTATTTATTAACACAATAGCTAATAAATTAGTTATTACGTGGTTTGCGTTATAAAATATGCAACTAACAATTTCTATATTGTTTGATAAGTTGTCAGAAATCACTGGTTATAATAGAGTAACGTTGAAACCACAAATTCGGCTGATCTAACATTAAATTCATCATTGAATTGGTTAAAATAGTTTGTTGTATATTAGTTTAATTAATCGCAATTTTATTATTACGTGGATAATTGTTAATGTTCGATTAATATTTGTTATTTCATAAAGTACTATTAGAAAATACTAAACTGATATCTTCTGAGATCATCTCAGAAGTCACTCCTTTACCTAACCATTGTTATCTTTCACTCAATCCATTCATCGTCTCTTTGACCTTCCGTCAAAACTTTGTTGGGGTCGGCTTCCAGTCTAACCGGATGCTTCTGAGTACGAGTATTTTACATGGAGCGACAGCCTATATGACCTCCACAACCCAGTTACTGGTTAACACGATACCCCAAGGCAAGCCTGGTTGCCATAATTTCGGGCAGGTTACTACAAGTACAAGAGCCAGGGCATAGTATTTAAAATGGCAACGATGCACGTGAAAACTAGGCCCCACACTAAAAAAGTTGTATGACCTTTGCATTTTGCGGAGGCGTTATATATGAATACATTAAACGCAATAAAACTTGAAACCACAGGTCCAAAATTTAAAATATAGAAAGGAGTCAAACAGGGCAACCCGCTATCTTCTAAACTGTTCACCAGTACCCTCGAAGAAATTTTCGGAAAGTTGGCAGTCGAAAGGAGGGAAAGAGGCATTGTCCTTGGCGAAGCGAGACTAACAAATCTACATTTCGCCGACGACATTGTTCCCTTTTCATCCTCAGCTACAGAACTTGAACGGATGCTCCAAGAACTTAGCAATGCAAGCCTTGAGGTTAGGCTGAAGATGAATATGTCAAAGACCAAAGTTATGTGCAACGGAACACCTGGAAGCATAAATGTAGACGGGGAGACAATACAACATGTCCAGGAATACCTTTACTTGGGCCAAGTAGTCTCGCACAGACTTGGTCTTTGACTAACATCCAGAAGTCCAAACTCAAGGTCTGCCAACGAGCAATGGAGCGCAGTATACTAGGCGTTAAATTAACGGATCGTGTTTGTAACACAATACTGCGCTCCAAAACAAAGATAGCTGACGTGGCTCAAAAGGCTGCCCAACTTAAATGGGACTGGGCAGGACATGTCTGCCGCATGCCGGACAAACTGTGGGGGGAGAGACGGGGTCGCGACAGACCACGGAGGAGATGGCGGGACGAGCTGGATAGGTTCCATCAAAACTGGAAAGAGGACGCGCGGGCTCGCGAAAGGTGGAAGGAGTGGAGGGAGGCCTTTGCCCAGGAGTGGGACAGCGTAGGCTAGGAAAAAAAAAAAACCCCAAAAAAATTTAAACTTCGCACGCGCGATTTTACTGACAATCTTAAGTGTAGGTACCTACATATTGTGTAGATAGTAAACAGCTCAAAATGCTAAGGTTGTTTGTACTATGTGACACGAGGAACATGTTGGAACACAACAACGTTGGAAAATCAGATCCAATTAAAACCGAACTTAATAACTTTTTTCCAAAAATTTCAATTAAAACAAAACACTACTTTAAACAAAATACGATTCGCACAGAAAATTAATTTAACCACTACCTCCGTACATTGTATTCGTACAACTCGCGGGATTGTTCGGTAAACAAGTTCAATTTCGGTGTAGTAAACGTACGGCACAGCCGGAATGTCTGCGGTCTACCCACCTGAGCTATGACGCTTTGGAATACGTTATTGCACGGAAGACGCGGTTTTTATGCTGCATGCGTAATTTTGAATTACATTTTTGACGTAGTGCTTGTAGTAAAGGGAAGCAAGAATAATGTGGAAGACTTCTTTTTGTTGTTTTGGGAATGGTTTGCTTTGCGATCTACGTAGTAATAGGGTGGTCATTCTGTCGTTATTAAGTTCTGAATACCTACCTACTTCGTTTTTGCGAAAAAAATTGGACAAAATTATGTTGATAAAATTAACGAACTCTGATGAAACTTATCTCAGTGGCTTTACGGACATGTTAACAGAATATTCGATGTGTTCAATCTTTGTCATTCATTTCTTTCACGAATTTCTTTAGGGACTATACGGGCTCTTTTAGACAGCACCGCAGCTGCACCGACACCACTTTGCGTAACCATGTAGACTGAATGCTGAAGCGCTGCCGCAGCGCCACCCACACGCCGTCGCCGCACTGCCGCCGCGCCGCTTCCGCGCCTTCGCCGTCACTTCTCTCCACTTGATTTTGCTATATCACTCTACAATCAGCGGCGGCTGTGCAGCAACGGGCTGGCAACGTTGCATATACAGCTTAGAGGTGCGGCAGATTGTAAAGAAAACATGTATGCGTCATAATAAAAGGAAAAAAGCAAGGCTCCTTTATAAAGAAAAACAGTTTTTGGAATTACCTAAATTTTAGCTTTAACAAAGACGTTACAATAATATACCGTCTCATAAACAGATATTCCAATATTCCTAGGTATTTTCAACGTAGTAGTTAAGCCGGGAATATTTCTTAAAATATTAATTTCAACAACGACACTAACAGAGTTATTTTAGTTCAGCTTTGTATGAAGCGACGAAAAGCTGACATTTTTAGCATTGTCCGACCGGTATGGCTAACGAGAACTCTTGAAGCATTGTTAGTAAAACTGATTCTTGTAGCTAAAGTTGAAATTAATGTTGATGTAGCTTTTTTTTATGAAACTACTACATTTTGCCTAAAATGTAGTAGTTTTTCTATCCCGTTTTCCTATCCCGCGGGAACAATACTTTTTTTATGGTACCTAATGACCTTTTCTGTACTCCTGACAACGTATATGCAAAATTCTTGATGATCGGTTGAGTTAGTTAAGACGTGAAAACGAAACAAATAAACAAACTTACTTTCGCATTATATTAGTTAGGATTGAATAATAACCAACCGCTTTAACCAACTTTATAACTTCAGTTTAGTTTGGGCCGGGTTTTTGATAGTCGGAACGAATTATTAATGCTGAAAAAAATATTGACCAAACTTCAACTTCAAATAGCAATACGCTGACATAAAAATTGACAGTAGCTTAAAAATTGAGGGTTAATAATAGCAACTAATGATACTTTATAAGATAAACATTGTATTGCTTTCCATCGCATTCTTTCCTACCATACAATGTGAGAAGATCGAAAGACTATAAGAACTTGTACACACGGCTACACATCAAGCTATACATTTCCAGTTTATGCTGATCTCGCATTGTATAGAATTTCCGTACAATGCGAGGTCAGCTTATACTGGAAAGTATAGCTTGATGTGTAGCCGTGTGTACCTAAAACTTTTTTATCAGGACTCTGCTTGTAAATATCGTTTATAAAAGTATTAAACGTTACTTCGCATTAGTACTCCTTCGTCTAATGAAAATGTGTTTTAAGCGTAGCAAAAAGACGTAGCTTTCTTGCTACGCCTCGTAGCGTGCTACGGTTTTCGTTCACAATTTTTTTAGGTTACATGCCACATCGTAACCTAAAAAGATTGTGAACGATTCTACAGTATTTCTTTCATTCCATTTAAAATTCAGGTATTCAATTTATTCAGACGATCAATGTTAATCATCTGCCTAGCCTTTTCCCAACTATTTTGGGGTCGGCTTCCAGTCTAACCAGTTGCAGCTGAATACCAGTATTTTACATGAAACGACTGTCTATCTGACCTCCACAACCCAGTAACTGGGTAATACAATATCCCTTGGCAAGACTGGTTGTCAGACTTTCCGGCTTCTAACGACCCGTAACGACTCATAAAGATCCACAAATGACAGCCGGGACCAACAGCTTAAAGTGCTTTCCGAGACACGGAGGATTCTTGGTATGTAAAGACCCATACATGGACCAGTCCAGGCAAGCGTAGCTTAACCTGATGGATCGACCTGGGCGGCTGTTATTACTTAGGATCAGTGGATCATGCTTATGTAGTATATTTATTGCCTTCTATTAGTAGTATCTACGGGTGATTTCCTTCGCTATTTGCGAAGGAAATCACCCGTAGATGCTACACAATTTATTTTATCAATCGTTTTATGAAAGAGTGGATTTTTAAAATAACTTTATTAAGTTAAATAGGTCAGATAGTGTATACGATCTGACTGTGAACCTCACTTCGAAGCCCGGATAATACTACAAAGATAATATCTCCGGAATTTAATAAAAATATATAAAATAAAACGCGTTCATTTCGCGACGAGATTCACTTGTCCGTTGTGATTGAAATGAATTATTTCTCAAGGAAAATGGCTAGGAGTGAGATGAAAATACTTTAGCTTTAATGCAATGTAGCTCCCACCGAGAATAGGCTACTTCCATCCGTGCTGTGTTATGACAGGGAGCGTATAGTTTTTGTTTGAGACTACTTTAATGTTTTATCATCAAATCCAGTAGTTTTGTACAAAAATTTAAAGAAAGCAATAAAGGTAAACTGATGAATGTGGTACTGTAGGTACGCCTCTGCCTAACCCTTCGCTGAATACAGGCGTGGTATTATTATTTTTTGAAAACATTTCCGCATCAATCAAAAAAAAATTAACGGATTGCAATCACCATAATGCTTCCTTATATACCTACCTAAACCATGCGAGGTGTCCTTTTTAAAAGAGAGAACGGACAGGTGAGCAACCAAAACGAGTGAATAAAATAAAATGCTGAAAAAGTTAAGGTCTGTTTCGAAATAACTCTCCTGTCAGCGAATTTTTTCAATGTGGTATTGTCGCGTTTGGTTATAACAACATTATTTAATAACATAATGTTTTCTACAATAAAATAGAACTAATCACTACAAACGACAAAGTGAAACTCACACAAAAAAGTCAACTCTATTCCGACAAACTTCAAAGCAACTTAACAAAAAAAAAAGAACTGTCACTTTATTTAAATGTACTTTTCCCGCCACTTATTCCTATGAAGCGTGTTCTTTGTAGTCAGGTTAATAATTTATTGATCTATCCGAACGCATTGTAGGCACCTACTTTTACTAATTGGTTCCCGCTGAAAGGTTCTTTTAGTCGGCGCCATTTCGAGGCTGCCAACTGAATTGTTCGGAAATAATTAAACGTAAGTACTCCTCGGTAAGTAATTATTTTTCTTCGGAACTCATCTATAATTCAATACTTGGGAAGGCTTTGATGTTTGTTTTTAAGCACGCGACTTTCTTTGAGTGACTGGTTAATTGAGGGCGATTATAGACTGATTTTACTGCCGGTTTTGTAAGTTTATTTTATTTTTATCCATAAAATTATTTATTTTTAAAATGATCACACATAATTGTGTTTTTCAAGTAAAATTTTCAGCTTGAATTCATCCTAAGTGCTTTGTGTAAATAATTCAACTATTCAATGAAGTTATATTTTTAAATAGCAAACATTGTTATAACAGAAAAAACAAGAAATTTTGTTTTAAATTTATTTTAGAATGTTGTATGTTCTTTACAAATTTCAGGTTTATCTATAGAACTTGGCACCCATTTAGATCTCAATTCTTTTGTCGGCGAAGTCGATAATCACATTTTGAATTTGGCTCCCATTTCACATTTATGTTTTTGATTGGATTAGTTTTACAGGACTATAAAAAACTTCTAACGATTCTGAAATATAATCACCTATAAATTGAAGGTCAAATATTATACGTGGTGGTAAGAATACGATATTAGTTTAGTCATAGATTCTAAGAGCCTAGTAAAAGCGACGTAAAGCCAAAAGTAGTTACTCCGTCTTTATCCTTACGACGGTAAACAGCTGATATTCACGAGCGCGCGTCATGTGACTCTTATAACATTGTAATAAGGTATAAATAATTGTAATGATTGTAGGTGTAGTTGTTCATGAAATATAACAACTATACCTACTACTATTCACAGATAATCAAGAAATCCTTAAGAAAGCAATCAACACGAATTTTATATTCGTCGTAATAGATATTACACATGATATCTTTTTCGCGATATTTTACCGCTTTCAATTTCACGTTACCCGAATAAAGTTAGATCGTAAAGATATACATAACCTAATCTTTTTCCGAGTGGCGGAAATTTTGACAGGAAATATGGTGACGTCACGTTTCCTGTATTTCTATAAATAACGGGAATATGTGACTGTTTATTTTTTTCGAAATGGGAGCTACAGGATTATGTCAATCCTTTTGGTAGTAACGGCCTTCTTTGTCGATGACGACCCTTTTGATGTGGTTTTTTTTTATACAAATACGACGGTGGTTAGATATGTAGTAGGAATGAATAATAAAATACTGTCTTTCATGTCAATTTTAATAAAATATAGCTTTTTTTGTTTCGTTTTTTTATTGCTATGGAGATAGAGAGATTTTGATACTTGTATTGTAGAACAATAAATGAGGGAGACTTTTGCCCAGCAGTGGGACACGGTACAGGCAAGAAGACAGGAAGACAGGCAAAAAGAATAATATTTATTTTGGTTGGATTAGAAATCAGTGAATTCGAAAGTCAATAAATTGGCTTTTCAAATTTATTTCTAACGTCAATGATATCCATTTTCAAACTGTTAAGATTCATTACCAACATAAATAAATGTATAAAACCATCTAACTTTCCACTGTAACATCTTGAAAAAGAACTAACTTTGTACACAAAAATAAATCCAATAAAATTGCAAAAGAAAACGTTACAGAGATTAATTTTCCCAAAGTTAGGTAATAAAATCCGAAGTTTATATCCAAAACGCATTCTTATGAGTGACAGTTGCTTATTTGCGTTGAACCGAAAGAATCGATTGAAAAGAAAAAAAAAATGTTAGAAGAGAAGTTTCCCCTTTTTCCATCATTTTGAACGAAATTGTGAAGACAATAGAAATGTAGATTTAATTTAAGTTTAATAACTGGGGTGTATTTTTTCGTTATTTGACGGTATTTCTCATACTGAGTTGACTTTTCATGACTTAAATTACTTTTTTTCTTCAAATCCAGGCTTCCTTTTTGAATGGTATTTTGTTCACTGACTATCCTACTATCCTACTAATATTATAAATGTGAAAGTTTGTGTGTTTGTGTGTTTGGATGTTTGTTACTCAATCAGGTAAAAACGGCTGAATGGATTTGGATGAAATTTGGCAAACAGATAGCTTATAACCTGGATTAACACATAGGATACTTTTTATCCCGATATTCCCACGGGATCGAGACTTACGCGGGTGAAACCGCGGGGCGCAGCTTGTTTTGAATAATGATCAACCTATTAAGTCTTATTTTTCCACTTTCAAGTCAGACGTCCAAATGTATGTGAATGAATGAAATCTGCCCTCCAAAACTGCACCTCAGAAAAATGCAAAAAATAGTAATCAATACTTATAAAATTCAGCATGATTCTCATTTGGATTTTAATTTAATAGCGGTATACTGACTAAATGATTAGTCCACTGATCAAAGATTAAAATAATGTGTGGATAAATCTAATAGCGATTCTCGAATTTTTTTAGAACGTTCGCATTCGCATCTCATTCGCAATCCGTTAAACTTGCGACTTGAATGTGAACGTTTTGAATTGGCCTTCAGTTGTTTTTGTGACTTCTAAATAAATTAACAGTCCTCAACTTGACTTATCTTTCTTTCATATAATAACTACTGTCTAAAGGACAAAACCGTGACCTTGCACATAGAAATATCCAATTTTATAAATATAGGTACTTGTCTTTACAAGGGCATAAAATAAAGATAAAACCTGTTGTGCACGTTGACTGCTATCATAAAGTGACAGTTAGTACACTTGTCAAGCTTTACTTCTAGAAATAATAGGGAAAGGTATGACGTCATTGATAAATAAGGTAATTAAACTGTTTGTTGTAAATGTAAGATTACCTAAACATCTCTTGCTTTCGTTTACAAGTTCCGATCTGTTTAAAAGAGCCATAGATTTCTTACAAAAAAAGTTGCAAGACATACTTTTTCTAGCACAATTTCTTATAATAGAGTTAAACTTATTTTATATTTCTGCGCCAGTAAGAACCCCTCAATTAATTGAAGGTGAAGGCCTCCTAGAGTTTTCCATTCCTCCTGTATTTTGCATTCATTGTTCTCTAGCCACTTGTACTAGTCTATGAATTATGTTTTGCGTCACCTTCTAATTACATATTGTCTCACCTTCTAACTGTAACTCCTTTGTTTATCGGTTTAAAAATACTGTAGAAAACAAATAGAATTTCTATTTTCAAGCTTTCAATGACAATCTTAATTTTTAACATTTTCTCTAAAAATCAGGGTCAAAGTTTTTGGAGAAAAGTGTTGTGCTGTTTTTAAAACGACCTACCTACCTAGTCTGAATCTGCAATGTCCCCCACAAAATATTGTCTCCATTACTGAATATACATATACCTACGTCGCATAGCTTATATGATAACCGCAAAGTACGCGAACAGATGCAAAACTTGTTCAAGTAAAACAATTTTATACAAATTACTTAACTACTTTGAGGCATGAGAGAACTAAGCAAACTTTGGGCATGGCACTTTTAGCAAAATTTTACTTCCCCGAGGTGGCGTATTTGCAAACTTTCATATAAACAGCTCAGCAGAAAGGTAAACAAGTTTAGTTTAACTCTAATTTCGACACTCTAAGGAGACGTACTGTACGTATAAAGTTCTGGCGTCGTCGTCTAATTAGTATATAACTTGGAGCCATTCGTTTCAATTTACATAGTTTGGGGGCATTTCCGTTAGTTTGACCAAGTTTCACCAATATTCTTGATATAGGCCGCGGAAGTGTTTATTATACTTGGCCAAGAAAATAATTTATGAAGGCAGCTCTGAAATAAGATATCATATCATCAGATAAGAAACCATACAATTTATTATTCAAATTGTAAAAGCTAGGTAGAGTTATAAAATAGATCCGTTTCCAAAGTCTCCGAAACGCGTATGTCTTGCCCAGAGTATTTAAACGACAGCTATAAATAATTTTAAGCGCCTTTATTCTTCGAAAACTAGTAAAGAGCTGTCGATAAAATAAGGAATAATATATTTTTATTGAATAAGCAATATCTTAAAACGCTGAGTAATACGATATCAAAACTTGGAAAGTTTGAGGCAAGCAATCGCGGGCTGAGTTAGAGTCACAATTTCAATCTTCAGTAAGAGAAAAAGTCAAACAGTAACCGAATAAGAGTCAAATGAAACATCTCGAATATCCAATTTGAGGATATAAAGAAGAAGACAACAAGACAACAGTGACCTTTGTTATTGAATTAATTTTGTATGGACGAACCCTTTATCATGAAAGTCGATCGTTTGTCCGTTGTTTATATGTTAGGTACGTTCATTCTGAATCTAATAATATGATGGTGAAAGAGTCACGTTTGTTTGATTCGCGTCTCTTGTGGGCAGGGGATGTAAACGCTATGTTTTATTACGATCACTGGGACATGACGTACAATAACTGCACATAAATAAATTTGTGACCGCTGTATTTCTTTTATGGACGAAGCGAAAACGAAATTGCTGTGGACCTTTTAACTGGCCGGACGTATTGTGGTTCTATTAAGGCGCTTAGTCCCGTTTAGTACCGTAACACGGTCACTTTAAAAAGCCTACTCCTCATTAACGGCTTGGTTAAAAGATCTGAAAAAAATATATGTTTGCCATAGATTCATGTACAACATTTTGTAGCAACATTTTTGAGCAATTTTTTCGTATGACTAATACTTTTGCCTTAAAAAATATTTAACAAAATGCAATTTTTGGCTAATATTTCCCTATTACTTCTAAACGGCTTTGATGTTTGGAAATATTTTTATACTGAAAAATTGTTGGTTACTAGTACTTTTTTTTTTTTTTTTTTTTTTTTTTGAGGGTTGGAAATCTTCCAATGACTTCTCCCGCTCTGGGTGGAGCGGAAGGGCGTGTCAGACTTTTACTGACTAAAACCCACCCGTGTTCCTTCAGTTGCCTGTTGCCAAGGTCCCGGTATCCCTTTCGGACTAACCCGCAACCCTGGCAGGAGGTTAATAGTACTACAGATTGTATTGAGCAGAAATGTAAATTAAACAATTTTTTTTTTTAATTACCTCTCTTAAAGATACAGGTTCAGAGGTGCTCTGCGCGGGCGCACGCGGCATTCGCGCGTTAGCATTGAGGTGGGACGGCCGTATCGCTCGCTGCTCCGCGCCGGCTATTGACCGACTACGTACGTTTGTGTATGTTAGTGCAAATAATCACGAACAAATTACAATAGTGTGCGTGTCTAGACTAGCTCGCTGCAGAGAGTCTTGTTCGCGTGGATGCTTTATTAGTGCTGCGATTTCTACGTACATACTGTTTTTGTTTATATGGTTTTTATGTAGGTAGGGTAGTTAGGGTAGTTAGGGTAGGTAGGTAGGGTAGATAAGTAGGGTAGGTAGGTAGGGTAGGTAGGTAGGGTAAGTAGGGTAGGTAGGGTAGGTAGGTAGGGTAGGTAGGTAGGGTAGGTAGGTAGGGTAGGTAGGTAGGAAAGGTAGGTAGGGTAGGTAGGTAGGGTAGGTAGGTAGGGTAGGTAGGTAGGGTAGGTAGGTAGGGTAGGTAGGTAGGGTAGGTAGGTAGGGTAGGTAGGTAGGGTAGGTAGGTAGGGTAGGTAGGTAGGGTAGGTAGGTAGGGTAGGTAGGTAGGGTAGGTAGGTAGGGTAGGTAGGTAGGGTAGGTAGGTAGGGTAGGTAGGTAGGGTAGGTAGGTAGGGTAGGTAGGTAGGGTAGGATAGGTAGGTAAGTAGGGTGGGTAGGTAGGGAGTGTAGGTAGGTAGGTAGGGTAGGCGACCGACCAACCGACCGACCGATGGACCGACAGACCGACCGAACGACCAACCGACAGACCGACCGACCGACCGACCGACCGACAGACCGACCGATAGACAACGAAGCCTTAGTAATAGGGTCCCGATTTACCCTTTGGGTACGGAACCCTAAAAACAGTGCATTAATGATAAGATAAAATTACTACGCAGTTGAAAGAAAAGACAAATTATTTATTTTATTATGTAATATCGAGTAGGTACCAGGGCCAAGCCACCTTTAGACACCAGTGCCAAAAACCAGGGCTCGAAATACTTTCAGTGTTTTCTTTCTGCATTGAATTGATAGATCTGTTAAGTCATACAAATAAGGAGTACAATCGCGTATGCAAAAAAGGTTACGTAGACCTTCCAACCAAGACTTGGTGGAAGAAAAATACTTGCATAGAACATTGATCCTCAACTCTATAGAAATAAAGATTACAATAGCGTTTACAAAAAAAAACTTCTAAACCTAAACGTAAAAAATACTTTCATAGGAAATTGTTCCGTGCAACTTTACCAATAAGGATCATGATCGCATTTGTGAAAGAGTAACGTGAGTCCCATTGATTAAAAATCTTTGATGCGTTGCGCGTTGAAGTAAAAAGTTCGTTCCATTTTCAAATAACACAACACAACAGATAATTCCCCTAAAGGTGGAATCCGACGGTGCGCCATATCGCGGACGGACCCAGACGAGCCCGGACGGCAGACGACCACAGACCGCCACGCACCGCGCACCGAGGCGCTTCCGACGGTGCGTGATATTGCGGACGCACGCACGCGGACAAGCCTACGCACACCAATGCTCTTCCAACGGTGCGTGTCGGTCTGTGTGGGCTTTGAGATTAGAAGTCTACAAGACATACATTACATTACCATGAAAGTGAACCAAAGTCACCGACCTAACAGTTCTTTCGGCTCGCTTCGGAATACTTCGGATCACATCGGACGAGCGAATCCAACAATAGGCTCGTCTCCGGCACAATACGTCATTATAAACTTATCATACGACATACGTCACTGTAAAGGCTCTTACATACTGGCACGACTTTTTAACCGACGAAAAAAAAGGAGGTTCTCAAGTCAACCCGTGTATACATTTTTTTTTTAAATTATGGCCACGAATAACTTTTTCTTGAGTAGTCCGACTTGAACGTTTCTTTTTTTATTGGGAAGGATATACCTCAAAGTTATTCCCATTTCAAATAGAAAACAAAAATCCATCCCCATTTTTATGTTGGGTTATCATCAAATGACTTTTCCCTCTCTGGGTGGAGCGGGAGGGCGTGTCAGACTTTTACTGACTAAAACCCACCCGTGTTTCTACAGTTGCCTATTGCCAAGGTCCCGGTATCCCTTTTGGACTTTTCCGCAACCCTGGCAAGCATCGGTCCTAACGGAACCCGTCAAGTGTGCTGACATCTCTTTGAGGCGCGCCTGGAACACGACACGCCGTCGACCCCCGCCTGGTCCTTATCGGACGGCGAGCTACCTATTGCTCGCCGTCCGCAAGCCCGCACCTACGGTGGCCGGGAATCCACCTGGGATTCCCGACGCCCAGGGCGTCTCCTGCGGCAGCAGTTAGCGGCGTGAGGGCGCTTACCTTGCCTGTCCTTCACGCATTCCGCCTCCTCCTCCGCGAGCATTACTGCTTCGCAGAACGAGGTGACGGCTTCCCATGCCCTCTCTCTCCGTACCATGGCCTGGACCAGGGCCGGAAGCGAGAGGTCATTGCCGCCAATCGCCTCCAAGAGCGGTGCTCCGCCCAAGCAGGGCAGACCTCCACGTTATGCTCCAACGTGTTATATGCTCTACCGTGTAAAAAAAATCCACCCCGTAGAAAAAATGGGGTTGATCGATTTTTCACCGACTGAATTTTCAACTGTGAACCGTTTCTGTTGAAATTTCACACACATACATAATCTTGATGGACAACCAATGGATTCTGATGACACAACCAGACCTGGAGTTGATCTGATGATGGAGACGGAAGACATTCGCAAGAGCTCCTCAGCAGTTTCCAGCAGTTACATCGTGTTTGAGCTTAATTAGGTAGGTAATAGATTTAAGCGCCATTAATAAATGGTAACTCAAAAGCGAAAAATAAAAAATAAACCTCTTAGTAAAAGCTCCTAAACTAATTTAAGTAACAAATTTTGAGGCGGCGCCGAACACACATTGAACGAAGATTCATCAAGCTACCATTATACCTACGCTGTAATTAAAATAAATAAATAAATAGTAATTTAAATTAATTAATAATTTTTATTTTTATTTTAATTAATAAGTACCTACCTAATTAATTTGTTTGTTTGTTTGGAATCGAACCCGGGACCTCTGGGTCTGAGATGTCTTACCACTAGAACACAGAGGAGATATTTAACAGTTTGTGTAAAAATCCAAAAATGCCCATGTCAAAAAATTTGCTTACTTACGAATCTATTTATGTTGTTTTTTTTAGAAGTCGGTTGTTTTTTTTTTTGGCTTTTTTTCTCTTTTTAGTTGTAGTACCTATCCTACACTAATTCGAATACCTTTACCTGAAAATGTAAATAACAGTGACAGGAACTTTTTATAACATCATGCATCCACATAGGCTAAGTGGCAAAATCCGTATGAAGAAAAGAAGAAGCTAGCTCAAAAACTAGCCAAGCAAAGTTAATAAAATTTATATTGGACCACCTCTGAAGTACACCTATGACTATTAAACAAAAAAAGAATCATCAAATCAATTCATAATTGGCGGAGTAATGGCGTAAAAAACATACAAAAAAAATACATAATAGTCGAATTGAGAACCTTCTTGAAATCTGTTAAAAAGCTACCATTGGTAAAGAAAACGATTCGTTTTTGTTTTACAGGAATCGAGCATACCTCGCGGCTCGCACCGCACGGCGCACCTTTGAAGTTTACCGACTCGCCGCGGATCGGCCGGACCGCGGCGCACGTGTCTGCGCTACCACGCACGATACGATTCCCATGGTGCGTGTTGGTCCGGGCTGATCCGCGTGCGTCCGCGGCCAGTCGATAATTTCAAGGGGAATGTACCCAATCTCGAACGCACGGTGACAGACGTGTCTGCGATACCCCGCACGTACCCCTTTCCACGGTGCGTCGTGCGGGCTCGTCCGTGTCCGTCCGCGATATAGCGCACCGTCGGATTCCACTTTTAGACGACACACTGACCGCATCGTCACTTGTTTTTGACCAGTAAGTACAGCAATTTTGATTTATCTCGAAGAAGTTTATCAAAATAATGCTAGAATTTCCAAGCATGTTTGAGAAAAGATTTTATTTAAACTTCGATTTGTTTTGCAAATAGAGCTGTTTATGGAGCAGTTTGAAGATTGATAACGAATAATCGGTGGAGTTTTGAGAATAATTCAATATACCTATGGAGCAGAATGGGAATAAAATAATAAGTATTTTTAATAATACAAGTTTCTTGGAGTAACTTGGGAAGTAATGTATGAGATTTTTATCTTTTTAGATCAAAAGAATGGGGTACTTTGGGAATAACCCGTTTAAAATAAATAAGAAACAAATGAACATATTGGCGCGTGAAACATTATCCTTGTTCGTCATTAATTCTGGAAATTATAATTAATTTACTTAGTTTGAAATTCCGCGCATTGTGAGATTGAGAAAAGTTCTATACAAGACTTGGCCGCAACCAGGCATTGATGGACTCACGTATGTGTGCCTCGGTTTTGCCTCGGCCCACATTTTCACGATCGTCCATCAATAGCCCAGTTGCAGGCCGCGACAGTAATGTACGGACGAAAGAATACTTGCATAGAACATTGATTCGTAACGTAATATAAATAAGGAGCAGAATCGCGTCGAGGGTCGACGGAGCAAAATACTTTGAAGTCTTGCGAGTATTTCGGGTCGGCACTTGGTCGGCGTAAGTACCTACTTACAAGTAAAAACCTGGTGTAAAAAACCTGGTCGCGTAAATACACACCTTTCCTAAAAGAATAAACAAGTGAACATATTGGCGCGTGAAAAATTATCCGATAGAGTAAATTATAAATTGGAAATGGAATTTATAATTTACTCTGTTCGAATTTCTGCGCATATTTGAGAAAAGTAGTATTTAAGTCTTGGCCGCAACCAAGCATTGATGAACTCACTTATGTGTGCCTCGGTCCACATTTTCACGATCGTCCATCAATGCGTCAGTTGCAGGCTGCGACAGTAATAGTAATGTACTATTGTAATCATCTGGTGCGATTGTTTATTCATTCTTTCATATTTGAAGTAAAATAAATACGAATTGTTCTAGAAAATCTAGATCACATTATGTCGAAAGTAGGTAATAACATCAACGTGTGCGGTCGGGGTACCCCCGTCAGGAACGAAGTTCCTTCTCACGTACGATTTAAAACAAAACAAAATTTTCCCAGCCGCCATCCCGGATTTACATTTTAATGTCACTATCGGCATAGACACCATAACAATTTTTTTTTTTCATTTTGGTTTACCATTTTGTCGGCGTGATTTATTTGTATACCCATACCAAATTACAGCTTACAGACGGACCAATATGGCGAAACTATAAGGGTTCCTTGTTGACTACGGAACCCTAAAAACTGAAAAGTAAAAAGCACCATTGCGAAAAAGTGGCTCTTTCCGCACAATTTGGCTGCCTGGAAAACGCTCTTTTCGAGCACATGCATTGTAAATATATTTTTAACCGACTTCTTCAAAAAGGAGGAGGTTCTCAATTCGACTGTATGTTTTTTTTTTTGGTATGTATGTTACGCGATTACTCCGTCAATTATGAAAATACACCAGCAAAGACACCGACTTCCGAAACTAAAGTTATTTTACCCTTTTTATTATTTTTTGTGAAGTCGGTTGTTTTTTTTTTTTTTTAAAGTTTTCTTCCACATATATGCTAAAAACAATGTCCTGTTCAAAACATAAAATATACGTATACGCACAAACATAGTGTGACTGTACCTAAATTACCCTAGGCTGATAAAATTTTCGTTTTTCCTAATTATGCTAATATTAGTGTTTTAGGTCGGTTTCCCCGTAGGGGAAAGAACAGTGCCCCGCCGAATCCGCACTGTTCTGTAGGGCTCGTCCCAGACGTGGTCACCCTCCCACCGACATAAGAAATGAATTCATTAAAGAAGTCCGATGCCTTGTCCCATTAAAAGGCAAGGAAAGGATTGAATGAGATTGTAAATAAGACATGAATTCATGGTTATGAACAATTGGATGTGGTTTAAGAAAGTTAATAAATAGTACAGGGATGCAAAGTATATTATAAATCTGTGAGTAACCCTTACGTTAGCGTAACGGGTATTTGGTCAGTCATTACTCACACGATACCTCACATCCACACTCGGAGTACTCAGAGATACACTTCCATAAAGTGACGCAAGCGGCTTTTCAGCGGCATCGTGTCGTCAACATGCCCTTTTGGAGACATGGTCCCTAGCAGTTCTCTCGAACTGATAAACGTGACGAAGCGGCTTTCCCTGCGGCAACCGTGCGACCGTCCTTGTCTAGCAACGGGGCGGCTAGTTCCAGCGGCGTACGTCGGCGTCATGCTCATATGGAGACATGGTCCCTATCAGTCCTTGGACTGAATATGAAATAACTGTGGTCACCCAAACCCCTGGAAGTTCACCCTTTGCACAACAAGCATATCTGTAAGACACGTGTTCATGTCAGCCTGACCGAATTATTGGTCTGAGATAAAGAATACAACATTCATAAATTACTAGGTATTGGAGTTGAGAACCGAGTCCCAAGAATCATTATTTAATAGAGTTTTGGATAATCTCTCTCTTAAAGTCAGAGGCAAAGAATACATAATTCAAGAATTAGGTCGATACTACGTAATAAAGCAGAGAATCAAATCTCAAGAATCATTAATTAAGTAGAGTTGTGGATCAACTCTCTTGAAGGCCTATAGACAGTCCCAAAGCGCCCACCCTTCACCACTTCCTAGTGTTTGAGCTGGGGAGAAGAAGTAGCGCAACAAACTCCCCAGCAACACGTCTCTGTCTGTTTAGTTAAAAGAACTTTAATAACATTACCAGCCAAGGATAATTATTATAGTGAAAGACTCACCCAGTCGCACCAACAAACACACACACATACTACGTTAAATACTAGATTACTCTAAACTGGGCTTTAACCCAACTATATTTAACTTAATAACTAATAGTCGCTACCTTACGACAGCCCACTCGGACATGGCCTCTTGGTATTCACCAAGCCTCCTAACTTAACTAGCTTAGACACAGACGTCCGTACCATATCGAGGTCTAAAACCAAGTGTCCTTCTGGACTTCAAAATCAGCCCTCAATTCTTAAAACACCACGTTCAGCCAGTGCGTCTTCCCACAGTTTCGCAAAATAGATTTATTGCCGTTTTTGTACAATTTCTCAATTGTTTTAAAAGGGTCCGTTTGGGTATTGCCTGGGCTCGGTTTATGGTTACCATATGTGCAACTAGTATTGTCCTAAGATTAGAAATCGGATATTTTAAGTCGTTTCTTAAGAATTTGTTGAATTATTGCCTTCGACCTTTTCGTGGCACTTGTCCATAGCTTGTTTCTCATAAAATAGAGAATTTATGTCTTCCTTAGAGGCACGAACTATGTGCTTGTTTTAAAATAAATATAATATTTTGTTATTAATTAGGGATAGGTGACAGACAGTCACAATAGGTATCGATCTATACAAATATCAGCCTTGCATCTACCATTAATGAGGCACAAGAATCGTAGGCAAAAATGGCGAGCTACGTGCGCATGTCTGCGCGCGACCCCTGCATATTCTTTGATCAACATTTTAGTGTAGCGCGCCACCGCGTGTGTCTAGAGCAGGGACTTAAGCTCCGCCCACATGCGCAAGGTCAGTCAGGAAACTATGGCCCTTAAAGCTTTACCTTCGGTTATTGTGTATTTATAACGTTATAAAGTTGTTATTTTTTTTCTTCACAGTAAATCATATTGACAGTGAAATATTATGCTTTTTTCTATAACTCTAGAACCAAAAATTGTTTTTATACCATGCCCCCTCTAAAAAGCTTATTTTATTCACTGAAAACAGTGACTAAAAAGCCTTCTCTTTCTCTTTCTCTTTCTCTTTCTTTTTTTCTCTGTCTTCAATTGGGTTTTTCCATCTGAAATTGCTCAGTGGTAGCCCGGAGTCTGGATCAAACAGGTAATCCAGACATGTAATATAATATAATATCTCTTTCTCTGTCTCTTTCTCCTTCTCCTTCTCCTTCTCCTTCTCCTTCTCCTTCTCCTTCTCCTTCTCCTTCTCCTTCTCTTTCTCTTTCTCTTTCTCTTTCTCTTTCTCTTTCTCTTTCTCTTTCTTTTTCTCTTTCTCTTTCTCTTTCTCTTTCTCTTTCTTTCTCTTTCTTCCTCTTTCTTTCTCTTCAAACATGTAATCCAGACATGTAATATAATACATGGAACTTTAAACATAACTGGCGAAATGTGGGTGTACTATACTGCCCTCCTAATAGCAAATGCAGTAATCGACATTTTTACGATTTTCCGTTTTTGTCAAAAATGACATCTGCAGACTTTTAGCTACACGTAGATTTTTTTTTTTTTTTTTTTTGGGTCTGGAACATCGAGATATTATAAGTAAAAATGCAGCATTTCAAGTGTAAGTATCTGATATTGTTAGTATGAATGCAGCAATGAGCATACACCAGATTAAAATGCAGTAATCACGTATTTAGTACCAAGTTAGAATGCAGTATTCCTGTACATTCTAGAAAGAAACACAGTAGGGTCATACAAAAAAAGTGAAAATTCGAAAATATCTATACTAATATTATAAAGCTGAAGAGTTTGTTTGTTTGTTTGAACGCGCTAATCTCAGGAACTACTGGCTGGAATTGAATTGAAAAATTCATTTTGTGTTGGATATTACTTACATTTATCGAGGAAGGTTATAGGCTATAAATGATAAATGATAAATGATAAATGATTTTATTTCTGTAAGTAGGTTTGTACAAACACTTTTACACGTCAATCAGATTTTTTAAAACTAGATGAGGTCGGCGTTTCCTATCTGACTACTCTGAGAAGAAAGGCCGAAACAAACTCAGAGGTCACAGTCTCTTTTAAAGTCCAGACATAATCTTGGTCAGATTATGTGAAGACCATGTAGATTGGTGTCTGAAATGGTCTTTTGAGGAAAGAACCACACAGATTGAGTGGACCTGTCCAGTCAGTGCACGCAATTGTCAATAATCGTGCAGCTCAACTCCGAATTTAAGGAGCTCAACGATTTGACGAACAATACCAAAGAAAGGACATTTGGTTAGGCCGCATAAATTACTCAAACTGCCAGACTATGATTAATTAAAATTAAGAAAAAATAAATAATAAAAAAGAAAAGAAAGATCCACATAATCTTCACATTCACAATAATTAAAAATAATATAATACTTTACAAAGTAAATATTCATGTCAATGTAAATATAAATATAAAAATCCGGAAATAATCTTGGTCAGATCATTTGAGGACCATGTAGATTTGTGTCTGAAATGGTCTTTTGAGGAAAGAACCATACAGATTTGAGTGGACCTGTCCAGTCAGTGCACGCATTTGTCAGTAATCGTGTAGCTCAACTCAGAACTTAAGGAGCTCAACGACTCGACGAACAATACCAAAGAAAGGACATTTGGGTAGGCCGCCTATAGTACTCAAACTGCCAGATAAATAAAAAATATGATCCACATAGTCCTCAAATTCACAATAATTAAAATAATAATAATATTATACTTCACAAAGTAAATATTCATGTCACTGTGTAGGTATATAATAAAATAAAAAGTTACCAAAAATAACAAAACTCGTAAGTAAGTAATTTAAAACCAAAAAAAAAAAAAAAAAAAATGTACAAATTGGAGCAGCTCAATCCCAAGCCTTTTTGTCCTCAATGTAATCTTTAATGGTATAAAACGCTTTTTGGCACAACTTACGTTTAATGAATGTTTTGAATTTATTAAGGCTTAGATCTTGTACGTGGCTTGGAAGCTTATTGTAAAAGCGTATACATTGACATCTGAACGAGCCACCTATTTTCTTGAGCCTCGTTGTAGGTACAACAAATTTGTGTTTGTTCCTAGTATTTATATTATGGATATCACTGTATTTTTTAAACAATTTTATATTTTTATGTGCGTATAAAAGATTTTCAAAAATATACTGTGAAGGCACAGTCATTACATTTATCTCCTTAAATTTCTCTCTGAGAGAGTGTCTCGGACTTAGTTTATAAATTGATCGAACAGCTCTTTTCTGCAAAACAAAGATAGTCTGAATGTCAGGGGCATTTCCCCACAACAGAATACCGTACGACATTACACTATGAAAATAACTAAAGTACACTAAACGGGCTGTCTCTATGTCAGTTAAATTACGAATTTTTCTAACAGCATATGCTGCGGAGCTTAGTTTTTTTGACAATTTATCTATATGTGGGCCCCACTGAAGCTTAGCATCTAAAGTTAAGCCCAAGAATACTGTTTTATCTTCGGGATTCAATTCTTCACCCTTTATCAACACATTAGTTTTCACCTGCCTAACGTGAGGTAGCGTAAACTTAATGCATTTGGTTTTTTTTTCATTAAGAAGTAAATTATTAACATTAAACCAGTGAACTACTTTTGCGATCGCGCTATTTACATCGTCAGTAACCAGCTGCTGACGTTTATGTTTAAACAAAAGCGAAGTGTCATCCGCAAACAACACTATCTCATGATTATCCTTTATGAGGTAAGGCAAGTCATTAATATAAATAAGAAACAAGAAAGGACCAAGAATTGAGCCCTGTGGGACACCCATTGTTACTATAGATCCGGGAGATCTTTTCCCATTAACGTCAACGCTCTGAATCCTATTACTCAAGTATGAAGTAAGAAGATCCAGAGCGGTGTTCCGGATTCCGTAGTGGCGGAGTTTCCTGATTAATGTTTCATGAAGAACGCAATCGAATGCCTTAGACAAATCACAAAAGATGCCCAAGGCATCGCATTTATCTTCCCATGCATTATAAATATGTCCTAAGAGTTCAACACCGGCATCAGTTGTTGAACGACCCCTTGTGAAACCGAACTGCTTGTTATGTAACAATCTATGTCTATTAAAAAATCTTTGCAATTGCTCTAAAATTAGCTTCTCAAATATTTTACTAAAGGTAGGTAGTACTGAAATAGGTCTATAATTTGTGGGGTCTGATGTACTACCTGATTTAAACAAAGGTATTATTTTACTATTTTTCATAAGGTCAGGAAACTCCCCACAGTCGATACAATTATTAAAGATAAGAGCTAAAGTAGGTGCTACAATGTCAATAATAGACTTAGCAACTTCTACAGAATTACCCCACAGATCTGCAGTCTTTTTTACATTTAAAGTGTGAAAGGTTTTAATTATGTCTCTACAGGTAATATGTTCAAAAAGAAATTCCGATTCGCAAACATTAACATTTTCCTTAAGCAAAGACTCAGCAACAGAAGGTGATGAGTTTAGGGATTTAGTAGTAGAAACGGGAATATCTGAAAAGAAATTCTCAAAGGCCTCGGCGACTTGTGAGTCTGATTTTATTATGTTGTCATTAATAGACAGGCTGTAGTCAGTATTTCGGTTACTAGACCTTCCCGTTTCACTATTAATAATATTCCAAGTCGTTTTAATTACATTACTACTGTTTTTAATCTTCGAACTCAAATAACGTGACTTGGCCATACAACAAACTTTTTTAAATAATTTTGAATAATTTTTAACATATAAATTAAATTCAACAGTGTTTACATAGGTCCTTTCACTGTACAGCTCATAAAGCCGTGTTCTACTTTTATGAATACCAATGGTAGCCCAATCACTGAAAGATACATTACTATTAACCGAGATAGTCTTGGGAATAAAGGTGGAATTAAATTGTTTACAGTATAAATTAAAAAAATCATCATATAGATGACTAGGATCAGTATGATTTGACAAAACTGGTAATGTATTAATAAGTTTTTCTTTAAAAACCTCCAAGCGACTTGCAGTTTTGGGGTTAAATGTTATATCCTTTTTAGCCACTTTGTTGTTTTTGATAGGGATAGTAACCCTTTGCCCGCAATGATCAGAATCTAGTAGATTTATAATTTCTTTGTGGCTTGGTATAATATCTGTATAAATATTATCTAGGCATGTGGCACTTGTAGGGGTTATTCGAGTGGGCTCCAAAAATAGGTTTACAAGATTGTAGGACTGAAACAAACTTATTATTTTACTACAAGAACCTGAATTTTCTAACAAATTAACATTAAAATCACCGCAAGTGATAATAGACTTATTGGAGTTGCAAATCTTGTGTAACACTTCATCCATTACCTTTTCAAAACAGTCATACAATCCTGAAGGGGGTCTGTACACACTTAATACAATAAACTGCTCCAATTCTATACAGGCTATTTCAACTGTCCGTTCAACAGATAGGCTCACAATATCCTTACGGTCTTTAAATTTCAGCTGGTTACTTACTAAAATTAATGAGCCACCATGTATAGCATTTACTCTGCTGAACGAACTACCAACCTGGTGATTATCAAAATTGAACAAGAACTGGGTGCTTTTAAGCCAATGTTCTGTTATACAAAGAATATCAATATTGTTAAAATTCATAAATAATTCTACTTCTAAATCTTTGTTCATAAATCCTTGAATATTTTGATGCACCAGGTTAATATTATTTACTGATTTTAAACTTTTATTTGATTTTATTTTGCAATTCTGTATACTATTGCTAGAGGTTGTCTCTGTTGTCTGAATTTCTAATTTAAATTATTAACAATGTCAATATTTGATACCAAATTATTGGCTGAATTATTTAACATGTCACAGCATTGCTCAATAGAAGCAATTTGTTTAGCCAAATTCTTGGCTGTAATAGAAAAGTAATATGATAGCGACACAGCTATCTGTCTTTTACAATACTTTGAAAGATAGTACTTATCCACAAAAGATCTATCTTTTGTCAAATATAAGCGATTACCAACATAATTGTTGGTGTCAATTAAATGGAATAAATTATTATTGTATGTCAAATTGTGTAATGTCATATTAATTGCAGATCTAAAGTTGTTTTCTTCCTGTGGCAAACTTTGGCTGTAAGGGAACGTGAACATCACAATTTTTCTTAAACTAAGGTTGCACAAAGATCTATAATATTGGAGTAATTCTCCTTTGTTCACATTACCCCTATTACCCACAAATATTATTAATATAGTATCCTGATTATAATTGCATTTTATAGCTTTTTTCATTATGTCAAATAGAGAACAACCAGGCATACAGTAGTTAATTATTGAGTGTCCCGGATATTCATTTAACAACAAGTGACCTAAATCCTTTCCAATTTCATCACAAAATAATATTATTTCTTTATTTACACTATGTCTAGGCAAACAGTTAGTAATTGATAATGGTAAACTGGCACTAGACTGCGGTATGGTGGTATCACATATTGTCAATGAATGGTCCGGTGTGGGTTCAATCGATGGTGGTTGACAATGTTCACATTTGTTAGTTTGTGAGCTTACCAGCTCATTCATTGCCAATACATATTCCCTCATTTGGTTTTCAGAGGCTGTATACTTGATAGTCATAGAAGTAAGTTTCTCCTGTAGTTGGTCAAGTTCATACTGCAAGTCCTCTGTGTCAATTTGGTATTTCCTAGTACTTTTTTGTAAGTTTAATGAATACATATCTAATTGTTTTAGTAAATGCAACCTTTCTCTATTAAGTTTTACATTTTTAATGAAGAATTTTTGTTTTTTGACCATTTTTTTGGTTTTAACTATGTATTTGTTGATTTTTATGTATTTTTTCAGTTTATTTTTACTAGTAACTACCCTCACTGACTTACTTAATTTTGAATCTGATTTTGAATCATCAAGACCTGTTAAATCTATTGTGTAAGAAGAGGGGTTTATTACAGAAACCATTGATGGGGCTACAGGCACCAATTCATTGAATAGACTTTGATTCAACGAGGCAGTGATGTTAAGATTTGTAGTCTCAAGTTGTTCAATCTGACTTTGAGCCTCTTGTAGCTGCTGTTGTAGTACATATTTGTGATTAAGAGCTTGTTCATACTCATTGCTACACTGGCTGAACCCGTCCACAACAACTTGGAGCCTGTCCCGGGCTGCTATGGCATCAGTGTGTTGAATATATAACTGAGCCATTTCTGTTTTCAACTTGCTATTCCTTTCAAGAACACCAAGGAACTCTATTTCATTTTCATCTTTTTCCTTAATCAGTTTGTCACAGAGCTCCTGAGACGCCTTTAATTCGCTCAAAGCCTGACTGAGTTTGGTCTCTTCTAGGCGAGCCCGCGCGCTGCGAGTCATAATCATGATTAAAGAGAAAAGAGAAGAGGTTGGAAAAGAGTAGTGGATTTAGAAACAGATGATTAGTTGAGCGGAAAATGAAATTTAGATCGTAATGAAGAAGTTCTGTCACCAAACTAATTAAGGTTATGTTTACGTTTTTAAAATCATTAGCAACAAATCGTAGCCGTAATAAAAAAGTATCCAAAGAATAGTAGGCAAAAAAATTAGAACGTAAACAATCTACTACCAAGTAAAATATATAGTATTGTACCTGATATAACGAGATGAAAATGCAATATTCACTTGAGCCGGTAGGTAACTGTCAACGAATCACAATGTAGTTTTTACACATTATTTGCACAAAAAGCCTAAATTTAACACAGAAAACACTTAATTACGCTATAAACTAGTTAATAACTTGGAAATACGCCTTAAAAAGAAGGAAATCTATTATTTAAAATTAAAATTAAAGGGACAAATTTAAATCAGCTGTTAGCTGTAGTGTTGCCACAGGAGGAAAAAAAAAA